>CM021104.1:489734062-491089996 GCA_007115665.2 Sequoiadendron giganteum
AGAGGCCTTTCCTTTCGTTTGGTCATGTAATGGGTCTATGAAGACCTTATGATCATTGTTCTTAGTATTTTTCTTCCCATTGACCTCTATGGTTCCGTTTTCAACAAAGTCTTGTATAATATTCTTCAGTTGTTGACATTGTTGTAGGTTGTGTCCTTTTGTTCGATGATAGTCACAATAGGTGTTATCGTCCCACCATGAAGGTTTAAACTGTCTAGATCATACTCTCTTGGTTCCAAAGGTTTAATGAGATCATGTTTAATCAACTCTTTGAAAATTGTCTCGATTGGTTGCTCTAAAGGGGTAAATTCACGTGTAGGAAATCTCCTTTGTGGTCATTGTTGTTTTGAATTTTGGACAAAATTTTATGTTTGTTCTCGACTATTTATCATGTCTTGATTGGGGTTGTAACCTCTTATTGTGATAAATAGTCCCGTATGTATGGTTTTAGCATCAATAATGTCATCATTTGTAACATTTTTGTTTCTAGACCAGAACTTGTTTCTATCATTGGGTGCATTTTGATGTTGAACCACTAAGTTTATGCCTGGTACTTTAATTTCTCCTTTGTCAATATGGCCTTTTTCAAGGATGATGCCCTTTTGTACCAAGTCTAGGAATGAAATAAAAAAATTTACCCTTAAGTCACCTCTTAGTTTTGGATTGATGTTTTCAAGGAATATTGTGACCTTTTGTTTTTTTGGTATTTCAACTGGACATTTTCTAGCTAGACTTCTCCATCTCTGGAAGAAAGTGGTGAAAGTTTCACCATCTTCTTGTGTTGTTTGGAACAAGGTAGCTATTGTTACTTCATTTTCTATGTTAAAGGCAAAGTGTTCAAAAAACTTCTCCGCTAATTCACCCCAGGATCGTTTGCCATATGGTAATTTAGAGAACCATTCCAGTGCTATCCCAATAAGGGTTCATGGAAATAGTCTCATCAAGTATGTGGGGTCATATGATATGTCCATGCATGTCATTGAGAATTATCTAATGTGTTCCAAAGGATTTTTCCTCCCATTATACTTAGGAAAATTTGGTATAATGTATCCATGGGGGAAGGGTGTCATGTAGAGCGCTTTGTCAAAAGGACATGGACATAGATCTTGCACTGAGATAGTTCATTTTCTTGACATAGACATGTTGTATATCTGTTGTTGAAGCATTTGCATTTGTATTTGGAGAACATCTACTTGTGTCAAGGACATGTTGTTTGTGTTGTTTGGATCAATGTAGGTGTTTTGAAATGTTGTGTTCTATGACATGTTATGATTTAGCGAGGGAATATATCCCATTAAAATGTTTTGATTTAGTGTGGGGATATTTCTTGTCTAAATGTTCTGAGTTGGTATAGGAATTTTTCCTATCTGATTGGTTTGATTTCCTATAGGAATATTCATGCCAAATTTGGATCTCTTACTAGTAGTGTTTGTGCCAAAGGGGTTTGATGAAGTTGCTCCCGTAGTAAATTGTAAACCTTGTGTTACATTGAAAGGGATTGTGCTTACAATTGATGATGTTTGAGTAGGTATGCTAGTTGGTATTGCTGTGGTAATTTGGGGAATAGAAACACTTGACGTCACAGTTTGTGTTGGTTGAGTAGACTGTGTTTTCCAAGTATGAATATCAAATCCTGGTGGTAGTGTGGAACCTTCTACTAGAAACTTGGCTAGATATCGTTGGGGATCATTTTCCAAACACTCATCCATAAAGGATGCAAATTCAGGATCTTGTATGGTGACATCTATGTCTTCAACATAAATTTGTCCATGTGTGTCTCTAGTGACGTATTTTTCAAGAAAAGGTTTGTGTGGTCTTTCTTTTCCTGATGGTTGATTTGTGAAAGGATTGACAAATTTTTTAGGGTTTGAAATTGCTTTATGTTTCTTTTGAGACCTTTTTTCAACCATGAAAAGTTGCTCAAAATGGGGTAATGCAAACTATGTCTAAAAATCGATATGTCTATTTCTATGTTTTTTGGATTCTTTTGACAATAAAGGATGTTGCTAAAGATTTCTAAAATGATGTTTACTAAGATGAGGTATGGTAGGATGAACAATATGTGAAATCTCGAGTAGATTATGATGGTAAATGATTCTAAGATGGGTATAACCTATCACCTATGGAATAAATGCATGCAATGATTTGAGTTTGACCAAGGAGCCTGATTGTAGGACAAAGACAGTTGACAAGGTGAATTTCCGAAACTAGACTATTGAGATGGAAAGATTCACAAATAGGATAATAGTGACTAGGTTCAATGATAGTGACAAATTGGAGCATGAACGTATCCAATGATGAGGAAAGTTATTCTATTCCAAGATTATGCAATTTCCTAGGAAGTGTCTAAATGTAGGCAACTTAGGATGACTATGACTAGGACGTATATGACACCTAATAATGCAAGGTTTTGAGCAAATTTTTTCAAGTTTCTGTCCAAGGTTGATCTTTAGAAGCATAAGCGAAAAAGACAGTTATGCTTTCAAACTCAGTTTACAATTTTCTCATTTTTTTGTTGACAGTCAAATGCGGTTCACCTATTAGATGCGGTTCTATTTTTGACAGATGTGTTTTATATTGTAGATGCAGTGATTTGACTAGAAACAAGTTTTGAATGTTAACCAACAATTTTGACTTGTGATAGATGCGGTTTAGTTTTTGATAGATGTGACTCACAGTAATAGTTGTGACTAGGAATATGGATTTTGTGAACCTAAACTTGTTGACAGATAGTTGCAGTTTTCCATTTGATAGATGTGGCTCGAAAATACACATGCGACTCAGGATTTGACAGTTGCAGTGCAGAATTTAAACTCTATAAAATTGGACTTTGTTGATAGACACATGCGGTGACTAAAATGATAGTTGTGACTCTCTAGGACAAATGCGGTTTTGAAAATGAAGGTTGCAACTTTTATTGACAGTTGCAGTTTTCTAAAGATGATTTTTTGACTGACTCCGTTTGATGATCAATTTTTTTCATGAATACAGCAAAAAATATCACATAGTACAATGTGCTTTTAGTTTGTAGTGATAGATCTGTTAAAATTAGAAAACATTTACAACCTAGGCTATGTTGGACAATACTTGCTGATTTCTTACTTGGATAAATCTAGCTACGCATATTCAAGGCGGATGACTAGTAGCTTGAACCCACTGGCTCCCCTCCACGACACTCACTTATATAGGGCAGAAAAGCTACTATACCCATGAAAATCCCATGGCATACATCTCATCTCCACACATGAACCATAAATATGTAAGATGGCTTCACAAGTTCGAACCTACTACACCAGCAAATAGAAAAGATTTTGGCAAACTGCAACAATTTGGCTTTTTAATTTGAGTAGCCATTTAGAAGAGCCATGTGAGGGGCAATATCATCCCAATTCTGCAAATGTTAGGCTTTGTAGGTTTTAAGATACCACAAGGGTACTGTGGAGTCAAGTGCTAGTCCATTGGGATCCTCACAATATTGAGCTTTCCTCGAGTATTAAAATTTGTATACCGGTTGGGACTCGCTAGCGATAAGCGCGTAACTAGTTTTGAGTCATCTTGGGTTGAGTACTTTTTCCCACCAAGACAGGCCCAATTTCTAGAGTCAGTAGTCATTTCTCTTACACCCAAGATCACAAAATTGTGCAAGGGGAGAGGATACTTCGATATACTGAATTGGGGTTCTATCTAAACAACTTCAGGAACAAAAAACACACGTTCTTTTTAAACCCAAACAATAATTTTCTAAACTACCAAACAAAAAGCCTTAAAAAAACAAAGTCTTCATTAGGTCCTGCATGCAAACTAATCAGTAGTTTGTTTGTG
This sequence comes from Sequoiadendron giganteum, assembly GCA_007115665.2. Taxonomy (NCBI): domain Eukaryota; kingdom Viridiplantae; phylum Streptophyta; class Pinopsida; order Cupressales; family Cupressaceae; genus Sequoiadendron; species Sequoiadendron giganteum. The sequence continues at coordinate 489,737,885 of CM021104.1, forward strand.
TCTTCGGATTTTGTCCTTCAAAAAAGAAGTTTTTGGTTTTTTATTTGGTCTTCTATGCTTCATCCTGCAAAAAACTAAGTTACTCCTCTAAACATAGTTGCAAAAAAATACTGAAAAAATGAAATAACACAAAAAATTAAAAAATAAAACGCGAATGTATGAAAGTTAATAAAAAAGTGAAAAATCTATTACCAGGCATATGTGGCTTTTCGAGCCACAGATGCATCACAATGTTGATAGATGGATGTGGTTCAATGTTGACAGGTGGATGCGGTGTGAAATGTCTTGGATGTGGTGCAGAATGTCAGATGTGGCTCACAAATATGTATGTGTCATTTATTTGAGTGGATGCAGTGTGTCGTACGATAACCTGCAAAATAAAAAATGGAAAATGAAAAGTATTGCACAAATTTGAAGTGTAATTCACGTCAAGTTCGCCAAATGTAACATAGATTTTCTGGAGAATTTTGTGCACAGATTAAGATGATCAAATCTAACAAATAATCTAAATAAAAACAACAAAGAATGAGTAAATGAACATAAAACAATAAAACAAATAACTGAAAAGATCTCACCGAATATGCGTCTACTTCTTCGAATTATCTTGATTGTCCTTCTCCATTTTGTTGTATTCGTATTCTTGCCCTCAAATTTTTAGTATTGATGCAAGCATAACCTTGTTGAATGTCTAAGAAAAATATTGAAGATTAAGTTTCTTCTCAAAATTATTGATTTCGGGAGGAGCAATAATGATAATGATAGGTCATTTTATAGATTTTGGATTTTCGAATGATCGGATCAGATTCAAAAGAAAGATTGATGGACGAGATTGATGAATGTCATGCGATGTAAGTTCTATGTCAGTTAGAACTTGAGTTAGAAAATTCTACAGGATAAAGATTAAATTAGAATGATAACTTAATCTTGCATCAAGACTGTTCGAAAATAGAAATAACACGAGTTCCAAATTAAATAAACAATGTAATCTTCAATTAAGAGTCTTCAAAAATAGAAGAAGTATACTTTGAATGAAAAAGACAAAGTTAGAACTTGAAGAATAAAGAGTTTGAATGCACAGATGAATTAATTAATTAAATAAAGATATTTAATTAATAAACACATTCATGCATATGAGTTAGAACTACTTAACTGATTAGTTGTGACAGAGAGTCCTCTCGTAGAGACGATCATATATCGAATCCAGAGATAACTGATGGATTTAAAATAGATCTAGAGAGAAGGTGAGTGAATGATTTAGATAATTGCACGACAAAAGAATGTGACATAAACAAATAATAATGAATTAAATGTTAATTTAATTCAACATTCGAAATTGAAAGATTTAATTAAATAAATGATGTAATTTATTTAATTGACTGTTGAAAAGGATTAATTGAATAACTAAATAATAAATATTTAATTATAGTTGAAATATGACAAAGGGGTAATTAAATAATAAATTATTTAATGAAGAGAGAGAATGAATTAGTTAGCGACATAATTAAATAAATATGATTATTTAATTAATCAAGTTGAATAAAGGTCATAATGAGTTAATGAATTAATTAAAAAGGGTATTTAATTAATAGAGGAAAGATGTGTTAGAAAGGTGATTAAATAATTAACATTATTTAATCATGACCATGGATAATAGAAAATTATGTCGAAAGTGGTACTCGCAGGCCTAGACCAATTTTCGGTGTCTACACACACTATTGATCTATCATATCATAGTATTTGTTGGCCATTACGATATTCTTCCCAATGATGATTAAGAGCAACAACTATTATAGTACTATGGCAATTATTGAAGGATTCTTCTTTTTGCACTAACATCCACCTTCATCTGGTCATCTTCTTTTATCTCATCCTCTGATGATATCCTGTGACATACAAAAACATAGTTGCATACATGATCATATGAACATTGCATTATCACATTTCACATTTGCATAAATCCACTTCCATTATCCTTGATTTATGCTTATCGGAACACTTTCCTAAATTTTTTGACCTTGAGCCAAAATTCAAAAAAATTCCTGAGGGTACCTTCATTGGGGCATATCCTTGACTTGTTTTCTTTTCCATAACGTGATAAATTGTATTATGACAAAGAGGGGAAAAATGTAGACACATAAAAAATGACCTACGCCTACAAACTCAATTTTCTCCTAAATTCCTCTAAACATAATTAAAACATTTGATTATGTCCTATTCAAATTCAACTATTAATTAAATAATGATTAAATTATTTAATTAATTCATCTCTTTTATTCTTCCCGACTATTTAAATAAATAAATCACATTTGTTTTAGTTAAATATGCCACTAATGTCTAATGTCCTCTTTAAATTAAATTAATTATTAAATATATTTAATTAATCCATTATTTCCCTCTTGATTATTTAAATAAATATATTTTATTTAAATGTGTATCTAATACTAAGTTCTTCTCATAATTAAATAAATCCCCTATAATTTATTTAATTATTAACCCACTCCTTCCACAATTAAATAATTAAAATTAATTATTTAATTGTCTCATTTAATTCTCTTCCAAATTTAAATAAAAAATCATTTATTTAAATTTCCCTCTTTTCAAGTAAATAATTTTAAATTATTATTTACAGTCACATGACCCCACCATTTTGAATTAAATTAATATTAAATTCAAAATAGTATTTTCCTCTATAAATGAAGTAATTGCTAAAATTATTTGATTTTCTAACTCCCTCTTTTTTTATGCCAAATCTTATCTCCCTATCACACACATTCTTATTCCTTGATTTAATTTCTTAAATTAAATCTTGTCCACTGATTTTGAATTCACCCTAATGTTTCCCTAACCCTAATTGTGGGTTGTCATTTTGAATCTTCTCCATTGATTCTAGGGCACTTGCCAATCTTTAATCTTGTCCCTCCATCCAAAATTGCATTTTCTATAAAATGGTAATTTTGTCCTCATTTTTGGTATCTTGGATCTTGCATCTATCATCTCTTGCATAGCCATTTAAAATCCTTCAACATTTTCTTAATCTAGATATAGTTATTGTAGCTCATACACAATTTGAGGGCACAAATCATATCACAACAAATAGAGAAGGTACAATGAAGGTGATTCATGGAGGCTTGAAGACTTGGTGAGATCTTTCCTTGTTTTATTTTATGCTTCCTTTGTTCTGCATTGATTACTTAGGTTTGACTTTGTTTATGCATTAATCTTGCTAACCTAAATTTACCCTTAGTTATAGTAGTGTTTTTCACCATTTTCTTGTTGTATTCAACAATTTCTTATAAATACTTCAGGGTTTTTTTCTTATTGCTATGCATATTAACCACATCTTCCTATATATTTTCCCTCTCCTCCATAGTTTGGACCATAGTCCTAAGCTCATCAACTTCATTTTCCCAATTGTCCCACTTCTCAAAATACTTTCTGAGGCTTATAGAAGGGTTGAACGACCTTCGTGATCAACTTCACCTGGCCAAGTATCCTTATGGTAAAGCGCCTTCTCTTCTAGATGCTGAATTTTATCTTTAGTCATGATTAGCTGAGTGAGCAACCATTTTATAATGACATTCTAAACATTCATAGCCTCACTCAGATCATTAACTTTGAGTTTTAAGGGGGCACAACTAGCAAAAACAATAACATCGAACTAGGGGTATTCAAGGGCATTGTCCAAGTTAACACAAAGGGTAGAGGAATCTGAAGGGCTAGAAGGGTTGGTGGATAGGAGGAATTAGAGGCTTCAAAAAATTCTTCATGAATAGGGGAGCCAATAAGGGAACCTTCAAGAGAGGGGTACCAAGAATCATTAGAATGATCTAAAAGAGATATTTGTGTCAGGTCAAAAAAAGATTATTTTTTTTAACTTGAGATTGGGACCTTAAAAGTATGGAATTTACCTTTAGCTCTCATAACCCTTTTGGAATTGAGCATGAAATTGACTCAGGGCCTGGTGTAGAGAGGAGGCTCTCTAAAGGTTTAATACAATCTATAACCATGAGAGTGCTTTTCTTAGTAGATGCCAAAGAGGAGGAAAGGACCACCTTGAAATGAAACAATCTATAAATCAACCCCTAATGAAGGGGTAAATTCTTCCCTTTATCTCTAATGGCCTTAATATACTATTCGAGGGAGGATATAATGTAGAATGCAAATTTTATTTTCTTATTGTAACGGAAGTGATTAAGCATGGGAAAGAGTTGGGAATGGAAGCACTTAAACCTACCTTTGAAAGTAACATAACACAACAAAACTTCTGACATCCTACTCCAAACACTTAGGAGGTCATCTCCTTCTAATAGTAGCTTTTAGGCTTCCTAGGGAGATAGGTCCCTTCTAAGGAGAGGTCGATTACCTCAACAATAAGCTCCATATTAATAGAGAAAGAGTAGTCCCCAACAACTACACTATCACCCTTCTAAGAGTTGGTCCCCAACAACTACATTATTGTCCTTCCAAGAGTTGGTGAATTCCATGGAGATGTTAGGCTCGTCCACCATACCCTCAACATAGTTAGCCAGCTTTCCCCATTCAAGGATAGTCCAAACATCTCTATCCTTCTTCTAGACCTCGTAGGAGGCGGTATCCTCTTGGATGAGATCACCACCCATCACAAAAATCACTTTAGACAGAGGAAAATTAGGAATTCTATAGAAGTACCAAGTATAATGTACAAACAGAGACATAGATAACTCATGAAATGGTACGATGGGATGAAAATATTTCCTTATACACAACTTGTGTCTGTTGTCAATGTGAACTAATAAAGATTTCTACTCAGACACAAAATTAGAGTGCTTTTTCAACATTTATTAATATCTCATGCATGTAATCTAGGATCATTGATAGATCATCCTCAATAGTAATATTTTCATAAATTCTCCCAAATTTACTAAAGCATCTACCATTTTATTACAAACTCAAAACATGTGAGGAAATCTATAAATTATAAAGTTCATTATGATGTTACGAGCCAAAAGGATGGGGTACCATAAGTTCTAGCAAGGGGTGATGTTTCCATTAAACAACATGATTATGTTTTTGGATGAAAATAAGGAAATAGGGCACTCCACCTTTTGGGAGATGGAACAAAGGGGTTTAGGACTTCCAATTTAACTTAGTTTCACTCAAGGAAACCGTAGAGATCTCAATCCAAGGATAGAATGAAGGAAAGAGATTTGCTAAAGGTTGTCCTAAGGTTTGATCAAAGACTAATATTGGGTTAACCACCAAGCTAGGGCTTGGAAAGACTAGTAACATGCAAGATCTAATGATGAAACTTAATGCTATGTAAAACTCAAATGAATGACCTAGAAATGAATACAAAATAGAACATTAAATTGAAAAATTGGAGAGGTGCACCTGGAAACCTATAGAATCTTGCAAAAGGGTCTGGAATGCTAAAAATATTGATTTTAATGCACACTAGGACTCATATGATAGGCTAGGTTATTTAGTCCCAGATTAGGGTTTTTGATAGAAACTGTCGAATCTAGATCTGTTGAAAATGTCTGAATTTAGGTATACTAGAACTCATATTCCACAAGTTGCAATTTATTCCTAGTATCAGGGTTACTCCAAAAATTTGATATCCTTTGATGACTTCCTATTCCTACCGAATCTCCAAGTCTAAATCAATAAAATTCAGCTTGTAGGTGACTTTTTGTGATCTTGCAAGTAAGATGACAACTTTTACAACTTGAAAAACTTTCTCCAATCTTCCTCTTTAATGGATATTCAACCTAAACCGCCTAGATCTACAATCAAACATAAAAGAGGTAAAAAATTTGTTATGTTAGTGGATAGGGGTTTTCCTTGGTCAAACCCCATTTTGGTAATCCAACCTTGAAATGAAATCATATAGAAAGGAGGAATGATGAATGAACAAAATGATATGTTGTAACTCACCAAAACCTAGGAACAAAAGGCTTCAATATTATGTGTAATGGCTATAATGGATGTGGATCTTGAGTCTTTCTTCAATAATACATATCTTGAATTAAATGCTTCCTTGAATCATGAAACCGTACATCACAAATGTTAAATAAAAAACAAGCGTGATGCATGATGACTTTAACATGATGCTTGATACTTGAATAATGCTCCAAAATGCTTGATAATCAACTCTTGAATGATCTTGAATTGATATAATGCTTTAATATTTAGATCGCATGTGCTCATTAAAGTTGCTAGGAGAAAATATGTGAATAACCTTGTATTTTTACTTGTTTATGCCAAATTTCCCAGAATTACAACACTACAAGTCAACATCAAATGTAGGAGAATAAAATCCCACCAATAATTTGAATTTAATTTAGGTCTAAGATAAGAGGGACTCATACACCAGTTGTGGCATATGAGTCCCATTAGGTTAAGCTTGAAACACATTTTTCAAGAAATTCTTAGATCAATGTGAAATATAGATAGGGGGCCCGAAACTTAGGTGGGAACCATATGCCCAAGGTGGTGTATGAGTCCTAGATCACTAAATATAGGCATTTGAATCCAAAAACACATGAATTATAATTGGATATTGGTAAATGCCCAGATTAATCTTAGAAAGATGCATTAATTAAGGCTTGTGGATTAAAAATAAGGCCATTAAAGCATAAAGAAGCCCAATTAATTAATAAAAACCCTAGATTAATGTGAAAGTGCAAGAAAAAACTTTACAACACCCTGAATAAGGAACACTTATGTCCATTTAGTTCACAAGGGCCAAAATAAGTGTGAAAATGTAAAGGGATACATTTTTCTACACTAGACTAGAATGCCCTTCAATTGCCAAAGTGGACTCTCCAACATTCCTAGCATTAAGGATCCCATGATAATCAGCCACCACTTCCAAAAATTTAGAAGTTTGTAAAACTAGGTTAATTGCATAAGTCAAAACAAAATTCCCTCTATGGTGTTGAATTATGCCACCACCACTACCCCCGACCCGGGTTCCCTTTGGTCAAGCCACCAAGGTTAAGCTTTAGAAAACCTAGATCAAGGGGACCAAGGAGTATTATTTCTTTCCAAATAAATTTGTGAGCTCAAGGAATTAATCACCTTAGATAAATTCCAAGATGTGGCAATGGTGAACTCAAAATTAGAAGGATTTATTTTCAACTTGCAAGAGGTCATCTTAAAATTCTCAATAATTTGGTTAATAATCTTATTTGCAACAACCTTCCAAGTTAATTTTTTATCCCTAAAAATCATGTTGTTGTGCTCTTTCCAGAACACCCGAACTATGAAAAATAGAGCTTTCCACCATAACTTAGTGAACAAAGGATGAAGAACCAGTGAGTACCACTCTTCCAACACATTCTTTATATCTTCTTACCAAACCCAAATAACCTTGAAAAAAGTGATTTTTTTTATGAACCTACCAAGAGTAGGAGTGGTTAAATAAAATATGAGAAATTATTTCATCTTTCTCACACAAAAATCACATGTTTTTAAGATGCCTCCCCTTCTTCTATAGATTATTGAGTGTGAGAATTCTCTCATGACATGCCATCCACCCAAATTATTACACCCTATGCAAGGAGTTCTTCCTCCAAATCTTCATCCAATTGAATTGAGAAACCCAAAGAGTGGAAAAAATATTGTATCTAGACCTAAATAAATAGTTACCATCCTTAGAGTCCACTCACACAAAATAATCAAGTAAATTAGAATTGAAAATTCTTATATTACCAACCATTTTGAGATGTTTTGATGTAGCCAAGCAAAGTGGTGGGTCATACCTATTAGGATCAATCTTCTAGAGGGGTGGATTTGAGGAGTTATCTAAATAATTTGAAACATTAGGGCCCAATATTGAGTATATATCTAAATTGAATGTATACCAAGATCTTGCTTCGAAATCCACCAATCAGCCCAAAAAAAGATTGATTCACCAGTCCAAACTTGCCAGGAGACACCCTAAGAAATTAAATTATTAGTTTTGAGGAGGTTGTTATAGATAATGGAATTTGAGGGGATTTGATCATTATGAAGGAAATAAATACCCTCCCCACCATTCAAACATTTATATATACGGATAGAGATCCATTCGGCATGTTGGCTCAATAGTCTCCAACTAACTTTGGTAATAAGTTCCATGTTCATTTTCCTGGCTTTTATCAAGTCAAGTCCACCATACAATTTTTTGGGGTAGATAGTGTCCCATAGGAACCTTATTTAGATTTGTTCCAATTTTTCAGACCACGAAGAGGAAATGATAAAAAGGGACATGAGGTAGATAGTTGTGCTTTGGTGAGTGGACTTCAAGAGGAGTAGTTTGCTAGCATTACTAAGAAGGGCACTTTTCCAAACCACAAGTTTTCTTTGAACTCTATCAAGTAATTTGGGCCACACAAAATTATCAACCTTACTCATCATGAGAAGTATTCCTTAGTAGGTGGAAGGGAGAGAAAGGATCTGATAGTTAAGAATCTTGGAGATTTTGGTTTGGAGTGGGAGGGGAACATTGACAAAGAAAAATGTCCTTTCATCTAGATTAATACTTTGACTAGAAGTAGAAGAAAATTTTTTAAGAACATTTATCCACTCCTTTGCCTCAAAAATTATGGATTCTCCAAGAAGGATTGTATCATCAATAAATTATTTATGAGAACTTAGTTGGGAGATGGAAGAAAGAACAAAACTAGCCAGAGTGTTATTCAAAATAATTGTTTTTATTTTTGCAATACTATCTTGCATTGGGATGAGAAGATGGATGATTATAATTCCTAGAAAATCAACTATTGGGACTAGTAGCATGGCTATTTACCACCATGTCAGGGATAGTTTGGTTACATAATTAAGTGGAGCTATTTCTAGTGATGGTTTATTGATGGTGATCATGATGTCATGGAGGTTCCTTATATTCTTATATTTTTGCATAACATGGTTTTTATGAAGATGCCATGGAAGTGTTGAATTGATTCTATCATTTCCCATTTTATATCACCTTTTTTATTATGTTACTTAATCATGCATTTTAAATTTTGATCATAAAAACTTCAATCCCTTTCATTTAAGGATAAACTCTAAAGATCTCAACCTCAAGTATGCAAAGGAGAAAGAGATCTTGCAATAGGGTTGTCCTAGGGTTTTATTGTAAAATAATGAAAGGTTCACCACCAAGATAGGTCTTGGAAAGACAAGTGAAATGTGAGATGTAAAGCGTAACCCTAATATGATGCAATCTTTAACTAAATGACCTAAAAATGCATGTAAAATAAAACAAAAAGTTGCAAGATGAAAGGTGTGCACATAGAAACCTAAATAAGGCTAGGTAAAGGCCTAAAATGTTGAAAACACTAATTTTAAATCATGTTGGGACCCATATGCTATCTGGTGATTTAGTCCCAGATCTAGGTTTCTGTGCAAAAATTAAAATATGACAAATGGGTATCTGAAACTACAAAAACCTAGAAAATGACCTATGCTGAGATTCATAAACCATAATTGGCATATCAATCTAGTTAGGGTTTCCTAGAACTTCAGGGTTTGAATCTAGTCTTAAATTTTTTCTCTATCCTTTCTAATAGATTTCCAAATCTGAAACATTGATTTGCAACCTGTAGAAGTTCTCCAATGATCTTCAATGCAAGGTGATAACTTTGAAATCTTTGAACAATTTGACAAATTTCTCAAAACTTTCTATTCAATGTGTCTTGAACCTAAACCTACAAATTACACACTAAAGAAAGGAATTTTTATTTATTTTTAGTAGGAAGGGGTTTGCCTTGGTCAAACCTCGCTTTGGTAATCAAACCTTGAAATGAAATGAAATAGGAATGGAGAATGATGAATGAAAAAAATAAGATGTTGTAACTCACCAAACCCTAGCAATAAATTTCTTCAAACACATATGAAGTGGCTCCAATGGATATGGATCTTGATTCTTGCTTGAATATGATAAATCTTGACTTGAATGCTAGCTTGAATCATGAAGCCCTACATCACAATTGTTAGCTCAAAAATAAACATGATGCATGATGACTTTGACATCATGCTTGATGCTTGAATAATGCTCTAAATCACTTGATAATCCACCCTTGAAGACTCTTGAATGCTATTGTGAACTCAAACTTGCTAAATGCAAGAATACTTGAATGCTTGGGGTGTAAATGAGTGAAAGAAACTTGAATTAATACTTGTTTATGCAAAAATTCCCAAAATTACAACACTACAAGCTGACATCAGATCTAGGAGGATAAAATCATGCCAAGAATTTAAATTAATTTTGATTTTGGGCCACACAGGACTCATACGCCCAAGGTGGAATATGAGTCCCATTAGGCATAAATTATGGGACCATTTTCAAAAATTCTTAGAAAGGTACGAAATCCAGATTAGGTCCCAAAACACTAGGTGGGACTCATATGACCAAGGTGGCGTATGAGTCCCAGATCACTAAATTTGGGCCACACAACCTAAAAACACCTAGATTATGAGTAGATGTTGACTTAGGTTGGGATCATCCCTAAAAAGATGCATTAATTAAGGCTTTTGGATGCCAAATAAGGAAAATTAAAGCATAAAGAAGCCCAATTATTAATGAAAACCCTACAAAAGTGTGAGTGTGTTACAACACTTTACAACACCTTAAATAAGGTATGATTAAGTTTATTTAGTTTTCAAGGGCCCAAGACCTAATGTGAGTGTGTTAAACACATTACAACACTAAGTCAAGGCAACGTTAAGCTCAACTTTATAAGGAGGGCCCAAACAAGTGTGAAAACATCATCGACAACATTTTTTGACACTACACATTCTATCATTCTCTCATTCTAACTTGCTTCTCTTTCTCTTCTCTACCTCATTCTTGTATCAAAGCTCTATTGGACTTAGTCTCTCCAACAACCAATGCTCTCTTGAAATCACTCAACACTATGTCTATCAAGAAAAGAGGGAGGCATAGACTATTGGTAACGCTCTATTGATTATTACCTATTTGCTAGCATATTATCTAGTTGTGTCTTTATCTTATGATATGGGTTCTCCTCCTTGAGCAAGGTTCACTTTTACCACTTTGTATCTTTATCTTATGATACCAATTCTCCCCCTTGAGCAAGGTTTTCTCTTATCACTCTTGTGTCTACTTTACTTTGGTTCCATTATTTTCTCTATCTATCTAGCAGTCCATGGAGATGGGAACACCAAAGTGAGGGCTTTACTATGGAAAGCCCCAAAATCACACCAAAATTTTTCCTTATTTTCCTTGTGTGCAGGTTGTTCATGTGAAGCGTTATAGGAGGCTTCAAAGTACAAGACATCTTGTGATTTCTTTCTTTTCCCCCCTTCTCATTTATCTATATTTCTTGTTTTCTATTAAATTAGTAGGTTAAACAGACCTCTGATTTGGAACACTTAGTAGGTCCTTTGAAGTTTTGTCTGAGGGTTTAGTTCTCTATTTGTACAGGACCCTAGCATGTCTCTCAGACTTCAACATTTCACACTGATGTCCCACTCCCTTGCTACCATATTTTGGTCAAGAACCCCTCATATCACAAAAATCTCAGTGATTTTCTCTTCTGGTCCTTTAAGCTATCTACCTATTATCACTCTTGAAACTCTACTCTTGATCTACTTCTTGCAATATATTTCATTTTATTCAACTCATTAGGTAGTATGAGGTATTTTAGGGCGTCTAATTCCTCTAGAATCTCTTGGTAATCAAGAGACTCATGAGAAGTGAATCCCCCTTCTCTACATTTTTGGTGAACCCAACGTGAACCATGCAAGATCCTTTTCTGTAATGTTTTGATATTTATGATAATTATTTTTCTAAGGAAGATTTTAATATGTTAAAGGATGACATGGATGATTTATTATGGATATCTTCTCCTATTTTTAGGTCTAATGAGCAAACTTCTTCATCACAACTGTCTACTTCCTCTTCATAAGTTGAGGAGTCTATGAATGTAGTGAATTTTTCATGGCCCCTCAAAGGCCTAAGAGACTCATCCTTTACTTGAACCTAGCTATCCCTTATCCTAAGAGGATTAATTCTATCTATGGGGTTTCAATCTCTAATGACTGATCAAACCTTTACATGTGATTCTTAAAAAATGTTGATTCTTATAATGTTGTAGGACATACATATAATACTAGAATAAATCAAAAAAATTTAAATCAATCTACTTCTCAACCTACTTTTGTTCCAACTTCTTTACCACATTCTCAACCAATTATTCCTTTAGTTCCTAAACCCACGACTAAAGCACCTGGTAATTATGATCATATCAAGAAACTTTGTGTTACTTCATCTAATATCTCATTGTGGGACTTCGTTTAGTTTGTATAAGTTTATCAAGGTATGCTTGAAGAAGCCTTGAAAAAGATACTTTTTCCTAATTCCACTAGGATAGCATATGTTAATGCTTTAATGGCTCATATTCATGTAGATTCATCAAATATTACATTCTATCTACAAGAACTCCCATCCCCAGATTTGCAAAAGCAAGCAGACCCTTTAACGATTATAGTTAACATTAATAACATTGGTATTAGACGTGCTATCATTGCCATTGGTTCAGATCTCAATTTATGTGGCATTTATTTATTACCTAAGATTAAAATTTATTCTTCATCTTTAGCTACTTCTTCTTTATACATATATGGATTTGATAATGTTGTTTGTCAAGCCCTAGGAAAAAAAATCTTACCTCTAAGGTTGGCACTTGTTACCTACCCACTTTGGTATATGTGATGCTTGATCCTTTACCTTACAACATTATTTTGAGAAGACCTTGGGTTCATGATTTTGGGGCTATAAATTCTACCTTGTATCATTGTATAAAATTTGTTACTAATAATTAAGTAACTACAATAAGGGTTGACCTTGAGATTGTGCACCTTTGCAAGTTGGTAGTCATTGGTCGAGCCTCAGTTATTTCCACTTGTAAGAATTGTATTCCGTCATTAGATTCTGATGTGTTGTTATGTTCTTCAATGGTTCTTGCCATAAAGGTTTCTCTTGAAGTAGATGTCCCTAAAGAAGACCAACCTAAAGTGAACAATCATATGTCTTCCCCCTAAGCTTCTTCTTCTTAATCAAATGTGTGTCTTGGTGATGATTGGGGGTCTTTGGATTTCTCCAATTTCTTTGTTTGAGAATAAAAATTTGACCCCATCCACCTCAACCTTTCGATAGTCTCATACACCTCTACGAATAAGGCTAATCATCTTCCCATTGAGAAGGACAATTGAGATCTTATCAAGGAAAATTATTGTATTCCTATTGAGAAGGATAATCATGCTTTTGATGAGGAAGTTAATGTTTCTTTTTTTGACAATAAGGATGATTGTGATCTTGTATACACATTCAATACTCATTGGTGGAATTATAGTCTTTATGTGGATCCACCTTCTTCTTAGGCTTTGCAAATGTGTTATGGCCCTGGATACAAACTTGTTTCTAAATATGGTTATAACCATAAAGGTTGTGGGCATATTGAAGAAGGAATCCAAGTTCCTATCCAAGTTAGGCCTCACAAGTACAACTTGGGGTTGGGTTTCTCTCTTGAACAGTCGATACACAAACCATGATGGAGAGGTAACATGATTTCCATTGAGCCTCTTGATCTAGTTCATCCTGAACTAATTGAGAGTAATGTAGAACCTGATGAAGTTCCCCAAGATGTTTTCTCTTTAGAGGAAGCATTGGAAGAATTATTAGGTGTCTACTCCCATCATCCTCATCACAATAAATGATGATTCTTGCATTACTTGCATAAATAAGCATACTTTGGAGAATCCTTTTTGAGTATGGATGAACAGGCTCTTTTATCTAATGTATATGATGATGTTCCTATTTTCCATCTTTAAGACCTTAGATCTCTCCTTGTCGGGGATACTATTGATGTTTCCATGTATCCTAAATGTTTTGAAAAGGTAATTAATATTGGGAAGTTCCTTTCTCTAGAAGAATCTAAGAAACATTCTGAATTGTTAAATTCTCATCTTGATATCTTCGCTTGGTCATAAGAGGACATGCCTAGTATTAATGAGTCAATGGTAGTTCACAATATCATCCTAGGTCCCAACACCAAACCCGTTAGAAAAAGATCTAAAAGATGAATAAAAAAGTTGCGCTATTAGTTAAGACTAAGATAGAGAAACTTTTAAAATCAAGATTTATCTGTTTTAAATCGACTATTTGACTTGGATATCGAATATTGTTGTCATTAGAAATATATTGATGGTGAAAATGACACAAACAACATCAAAAAAAAATATTTCTACTCTATTTCTCTTGAAAAAGAAAGACAACATGTTGTAGTGTAACTCCCAAGGTCCTGGTAGTTGGTTCTCAACTGTCTGGTGTCATTCAATCGGTCCATGCAACTATAATGTTCAAGGGGCCTATGCTGGTAATAAAGAATACAAGCAATGACTTGTTCATCAAGCTATTCTTCACAAAGAAATGGGGTTTTTAAATAAAATAAAAAAGATGGATCAAAGGGTAAATCAGTAAACATGAATCAAACTCATCTAACATCTGAACATATATCTTCAACAATGAATGTTTTCCAACAAATCAAGAAAACCAAAGCATGACACAATTTATAGAATAATCCATACTATTGTATACATCTAAGGTGCTTAATTAATTTCACAGTCACACATCACAAATACCTCAAAAATCCCAAAAGAACACACATCCATTCATTGCCAAGATCATAGATCAACAGACTTCAATAATTCCAATTCACTGATAATCTAATAAGATAATCCTTAAATCTGGTTTCTTCTAATGACTTTCATCACATAAGAAGCTTTTGTGGTTCAACACAATCACTGGCATATAGATAGACTATAACTCATTATCCTTATCAAGTAAAACAACTTAATTCTAACACCATATTGTGTAAACCTGTAATTTTATTTAACTATAAAATGAAGTACAATGTATCTCTGTAACAACTATGAAAATTATATCTCCTAATATCAGGTGGCCAATTCTATTCTCTATCAGCCGACCCTTACAATATGATACCCCAAGGGTATTTATAGATGTACGAAATTCAGAAGTCCCCTTCTATTTTAATCTGAATCCACCTTTTCAAGAATAAAATCCTTCTTGGAAACTCAGATCAGTTTGATCTCGAGTTCCTTCCATTAATACATTCCACTAAAGTGAAGAAAAGAAAATAGAATAGAAGAGAAATCCATGCACCTCAAATTGCCAGTCCTCCATGCAACATGCAAAGAAGAAGAAAGCCATGCATGGATGAGATTTATGCATGCGAAGTTTTCTCCACAATGTATTCATCATAACTGGAGAGGACTTGTTGTAATACATCTAGTTTAGGCCCATCCACCCAGTTTTCTTCAAACTTAATTCTTTCCAGCTCCGCTATAGCAAAACCTCTCATATCCTTCAGCTTTGTCAACTCTCTCTTAGCTGCTCTTATTTATTCTTTGATGTTGATTAATCGATCTATCAGCATATCTTCACCATTATCTCCTTTCTGCATGACCTCTTTAAACCTTTCATTCCATTTCTCCTTTATCTAGCTTAAAGGTAGGCCTTCCTTTTATAGTACCTCCATGTTCATAATAATGGCAAGAATGGCTTCCAACTCCTCAAACTATTCCCTTAGATCCTTAATAGAATCTTGAACCTCATTTCTATGTTTATACAGAAAATATGATCTAAATCGGAGTATGCAACAAGTTTTCTCCAATAAATCCTTATTATCTTCTTCTAGTATCAATTGTTCTAATAGAGTAGTCTTTGGCAATTTGTTAACTTCTTTTAGTTTTTTGTTTTACCCTTTGTATTCCTCCTCTCGTGCTTCCAAGGTTTTAACATATTGATTCATTTCTCTTATCAATTCCTCAGTCACTTTGTAGAACTCAAAACCATCTTCCAATACTTTATTTATTTCTTGATTCAACTTTTCAACCCATCGATCCAACATCTATGCCTTGCCCCTCACCTATTCCAAATCATCTACTTCCTTCTTGCTCAACAAAACTGGGGTCTCAATAGTAGCAACCTGTTGTGATCTTGGAGCAGAAACATTCTTAAGGAAAACATGCAATTGATCTAACTGAGCCTTAAGCTCATCCTTCCTTTGTTTATCCTTCAACATCCTTGACTTGGTTGAATATGCTACCACATCAATCAAATTCATTTTCTGATCCCTGGTAGGTCTTCCCAAATTTACAATGCCTAGCTAATAATTTGTTAATTGCATATCTCATGCCTCCTTGTCTATCATAGGTATAGCACACTCAGCCATAATTTCTCCCTTGTCAGTTAGCCTAGTAGAATGCAGGATCTTGTCCTTCTTTTTAGGCCTTTCCTTTTCTATTTCCTTTATCATATCCTCCCAATTGAGAGGTTGAGAAGGTGTTGGTGCTCTCTTTTGGAGATCTAATTTCAGCCAAGTCGGAGCACTCGAAGTAACATTCATCATGGTTGAAGAAGATGAGGTAGTAGCTAAGGGAGGTTGCACACTTACCTGAGGTTGAGAATCAACCCTCTATTTTTGTTGTTGCCCTTGTTCCACACTTGTTTGCACCAGATTTTTAGCTTCCTCCTTATCTTTTTGCTCTTGTAATCTCTTATCTTCTTCCTCCTTCTTCAATCTTTCTTCTTCTAATCTTTCCTTCTCCAGTCTTTCCTTCTCTAAAGCTTTAGGCTTTTTTGCATCTTCTTTTTCTTCTTGTTTCTTTTTTATCAACTCTTCGACCTCTTTTTGCTTTTGTAATCGTTCTATTTCCTCTTCCTTTCTATGACCTTCTTTAGCAAGATTTAACTTAGCTACCAGAACTTCTCTCTCCCTTTGGTGTCTTTCCTTTTCTTCCTCAAGGTCATGAATTTTCTGTATCAATTCCAATTTATTATTCTCCTCCTTGACCTTGAGCTCATGTTCTTTTTGCCTTTGCTGCCTCTCTACTTCATCAGCTTTTGATTTAGCTTCTATGTGTTGTTGCTGCAGTATGCTATCAGCTTGTGTCTTGGCATCAATCAACTTTTTTTTCTCCATTGTTGCAGCAAGTGCTTCATAATCAGCAACCTTCTTAGCTTCTTCAAATAACGCCCACTGATCCTCCTTTTTCAACAGTTGTTCAATATCCTCCTCTAGAGGCATATTCTCTTGCACATCCCTCTCCGACAGAGTTTCACCTGAATTTGTTCCAACATCATGAATTTCTACCCTTACTTATTTTCCCTTCATAGATTCAACAATATTATGAAGAGTCCCTTTTTGCACTTCTTCTCTTTGCTTCTTTGCAAGTGGAACTTGAGTAGAGGACTCACCTAATGCAGTTGTTGAAACTACATATCCTATTTGGGCATCTCCTTACTGTATCTCTGATTCATCAACTACTATCTCAAGCTCTATTTCTTCAATGTTTGGAGGAAGGAACTCCAAAGGCTCTTTGGGGGGTGTCTTTCTTTTGATCCTTTTATATCCTTTCCCCTTTTTAGGAGCTGGTCCTTGAGGAGTTTTGGTTCTTAGAACCACCCACTGAATACTCCTATCCAAGACTACTCACCCTATCTATTTAATGTCAATAGTTTCCTCACTATCCCAGTCAATTGGATCCAGGCTCTTAGTCCCAATGTTTAAAGCTTCATACAATAGATCCAATATAACTCCATCATCCACCAATGTTTCAGGAATGTCATTTCTGATCCCAAGCTCTGCCATGAGTGAGACGAATAACCTCCCATAATTCTTCTTCCCGAGGTCATAGTCATCCTGTTGGTCACTCTAGAAATATTCTAATAAATTGAAATGTTTATCAAACATAAAAGGCAGCAAAGCATTCATTGTACCCTTCGGGTCAAAGTACTTCCGAGCTGTATATAAACCTAGCTTTAAATGTATCAACTCACTGCACACTACCTTTTCTCCCACTAGATGCTGACAGTTGTATTCACCCAACTTCATGGGGAACTTATGACATCCTATTTTTTGTTTCAATCCAAACTGGGCATTAACCCCAAGAGCTTGATAAAAAAATTCCATGAACACTATCCTATTCTTGCAACATCTTGGCAAAAAATGTGGATGACCTTCAAATCTAGCTAGCTTGAAGTATGTGAACCTGGGGTATTGAATGTACCAACATCCCCATTCAGTGATAAATTCCATAGCTTCTTGGCTCAGTCTATACCCTGCATCTCCGTTCAATTGGTTAATGATCACATATAGAAATGCATCATTAACCCTTCTCAGTTGTGTTTCAGAGACCTACAGAGATAACTGATCATAATGGTCCCACACCTTCTTTTGTCCATCTAACTCTCCCAATATTCCCACTCTTCTTAAACCTAGAAATATACCTCCTCTAGTAGCTACATAAACAATATAAGAAGTCATAAAGAAACATTTGGTTTCCCTTATCCTTGTTAGCTGGTCGTGTATAGCATCAGACACAATCATCGGCCAATAAAATTATTGGGTGCCATTTAAAATTATCTAGATGAAAGGAAACATCCACTCCTGGAAGTGAAATGCATCCCTCTTCCCAAACACCCTAGCCAACATCATGATCAAATCTGATAATCCTTTGTAGAACTTTGTCCTCTTCAGTTGATCATGAAGTTTAGTCAGATATTTCTTCTCTATCTTCAACCATTTTTTATTCAAGTGAGTCTTGTTGGATGCCTTGTACTTGCTGTATTTTTCTAAAGCTTCTATTTCCTTCAACTGCACCAAGCTCTTTGGGTCCGGGACTCTAAACATAGTTTGAAACATTTGAGGAGTGAGAAGAATGATTACACTATCTTGTGAATCCATGCATTGTCAGGTAGCTAGATTGTAAGCACTGGCTGCTGTCATAATTAACTTTAGGCATTGGATTGATAGAGGAAACAAGGTGATATGAGCCAACTCAGAATCCACTATTCTTTGTGTTCTAGGTGTCACATCCTCATTGAATCTGTCAACATATGATTCCTCAAAGTTGTATTGGCCCAGATTAGTATCATTTATGTCAAACCAATTTGATTCTACCTTGCTTGCAATGGAAATAGGACTCATGTGGTTATACCTTAAGGTATAAGGTAACTACTCTGGCTTCATCTTCTTGGGCTTAGCTATTGCCTTTGATGTCCCTGCAGACCGATTCCTTTGGGAGGCTTCTCCTAATGTCCCTGACATTCTTTAGCTTTCCTGCAACAAGACCTTTAGTAGATCCTTGAATAAATACTTCAAAATGTGTCTTAAAAATCATACCTTTCATACATACACTAGAGGCGGAACCAGGCATAAAAAATCCTAAATAGTCTTCTTTAAAACACTGTCGGGCTCAGAGTCAGAACTGGACTTGTGATCAGAACCAGGACTAGAATGGAAATAGATTTGGTTTCTTTCAGATTTTCTATTTTCATATTCTATTTCAGTTTCGATTCCGCTCTCGCCAAGGTTATTGTTATTTTGAAATAAAGCTTCTCATTATAAGCAGATTTAGAGACGTGATGAAAATGGAATTGACACTAATTATAAAATATGCCTAAAATCTAAATCAATTCTGATCTCGCTTCCGCCTTGGTTGACCATGACGTCATCGATGATTTTAATGGTTTAATGCATAATTTCACAATTAAGGATGAAGGCCATATAAAAATGAAATGGGGCTAAAATATAACATGAAAAGACCATGCCCATATGACCATGGGGGTGATTGTACTTTTAGGGCATCATATTTAAAACTTGAAAACGTGAATACAGAGATGCATTAAGAGACCCTAAACTAAGAACCTGATATAAAAACTAGGGCATGAATTTAACCCCTCCTAATTTAACCAGATGAATGCACAACAAAAACCCTAAGTAAAAGCAAAATGTAACCTACCCTAACTCACTGTCAAAACCTAATTTAATCTATCTCACTGTAAAACCCCTAATTTAATCTACGCAATTAAAAACCAACACAACACGATGCGATTACGACGAAGCGTGAAAATGACTGTGCCCTAACTCACTAAAAACCAGATACAGAAGCAACAAATGAAGACAAGACCAACAAACAAACAACAATGATATGAAAACAAAATCAAGTAAACCCATTGATAAAAATGAACCTACCCTAAAGAAAAATGATCTAACACGAACACAAAAAATAAAAAATGAAAGTAAATAAAAGAAGAACAAGAATAGGAACCCTACCTTGAATGCAATAAAAAGGGAAACCATCTGAAGAAATCCGCAAGAAACTGTCTTCTCTTCTTTAAATCGATTCACTCCAGAAAAACTCCATTGCTACTTTACTTCACTTTTAAATTTCTTAATAACAATAATGACCACTCGTTTAATCCCTAGTCATTGTAAAACTTAGAGTTTCTACCTGCACATGGCAGCTGTCATTAACACATTAAATGAAAATAAGCGAAGTCAGAACTGGAGAAGAACTAGCACATCACTGCAGTGTGACTTCAATAAAAATTCAATGACCAAGAAATGGCAGGAGCAGAATCAAAATGAAAATGGATTTGGAAACTTGAGTAATTTCTCAACTTCATTCCTGTTCCAGGTTCGGTTCCACCAACAAAGCCTAAAACAAAAAGACCAAAAACAAGAAAATTAAACATAAGGACTTACTGTAAAATGAAAGATAAAAAAGCGGAGGCAGAAGCATAATGAATTTTGATTTTGGAATTTTGAATAAAACACCCGCTTAACTTCCACTCTAGCTCCGGCTCCGATAAAGACAAAACAAAAGGTTTAAAAGAAAGACTATCGGGATGGGGATCAAAAAAAGTTTTAAAGGAAGTTTCAAAACCCGATTCAATTCCAGTTTTGATTTCGACAGTCTAAACCAGAGAAAAACAAAGTGTTGGAAACAAAAGACTCCAAACTTTGTTTGAAAATCAACCAAGGATAAAAACATAAAGGGGGACCCATTTTGACCAAGGAAAAAGATGGGGTGGTTATGCAAGGCATAACAAATGGCGACTCGGCTGGGAAAATGGTTTACCCATTTTCAAGATACCCAACAAAAATTTTAGTCACCCTAAAACTACTTGGTTTATGAAGCATGCTAACTTTGAATAAGATCAAATATATGTAGGATAAGTTTGAGCTAGAATCTTAGATGTACATGGTCATGATTTATTTCTGAATCTGAGTGTGTGCCTATATTGTGCATCATTCTCTGTAGATACTTTCTTTGTTTGTGAACAACAATACCTAAGATTCAAGCTACATAGGTTGATTCCTTTGACTATCGTGCAATAAAATCCTGAGAATTGCTCTGCTGCCAGACATGCATCCATAGCCCCGACGAAGATACCTCTAGTTATCTCAAAGAATTTCTCTACTACCAGCCAAGTTTCCATAGCCCCGATAGAGATACTTGATTACCCACTTGACATTGAGTTTGCCTCTTCTTTCTTTCTTTTCTTTCATTTTTTTTTCTTAAAGCCTTGCTTGTAGAAATCTTTTATGCACCTTCCTCAATACTCAGACATAATGTATCTAAAATTTGGGTTGAGAACTACTATGGATTTCATGATAGTCTTGGAATTGGATTTTTCACTTGAATAAAAGGATAGAGCTACTCCAAAACAAATAGGTACATACTCATGCAGATGTTTTTCTAATTTGGTGATAGATTTTTTATCACAATTCATGAGGTATTCACAATATATCTTCTATCCTTTAATAATTTTTTAAACCCAAACTAGAATGATCATAAAACATGAGTTTTAAAACAAAATCCTTTTCAATGATTATGATGAAAATACCTAAACCAATTTCTCTCCTAGTACCAATAGCATACTCTGAATAACAACCCCCTGACTTGAGATGAACAAAATGAAGATCCTCAATGAAACAGGACAAAATAAAACAAACAAAAACAAAGAAAGAGAATCAAACTAAACACAAAAACTAAAAACTAAAACTAAAACATAAACTTAATTACATATGATACAGTATAATACATTTAAAAAAAAAAAAAACATCAGACCTTCTATGCATCAAAATAGTGTTTAAAAAACTGACCATTAACTGGTAATGGAATAGGCTCTCCTGTTAAGGTACTCAAATTAAAAAAATTCTTGCCTAGTATCTCAGCCACTTGATAAGGACCTAACCAAAGTCTATCAAAATTCTGATGATCTCCTTTCTTCTCTCTGGCCTTATCCCATAGTAATACAAGATCTGATATCCTAAAAGCTTTTATCTTGGCTCTTTTGCCAAACCAACGCTCGACAACAGCCTGATGCTTAGAGAATTTCTGCAAAGAAGCATCTCTTTGCTCTTCCATGTTCAGTAAATTAAGTAATCTAACCTCAATCCTATCATCCTTGGTATAAAATTCTTGCATGAACTTAAGAACAAGTATTTGTAAATGGATGGGGAAGATAGGTTCTTGGCCATAGACTAACTTAAAAGGTGAGTTTCCTAGAGCTACTTTAATTCTGGTTCGATCTGCCCATAAGGAAAATCTCAACTGGGTGTGCCAGTCCTTGGGATTGTTCTCTAACAACTTTCTTATAACTTCCAACAAGTTTTTATTTCTGGACTCAGTCACTCCATTTCCCTAAGGGTAGTAATTGGAAGAATACTTCAAAACAATTTTATGTTCATATGCCCATGAAATGAATTCAACAAAAAAAAAAGCAGGGCCATTATCACATACCAGAGCAAATGGAACTCCAAACCTGGTAGTGATATTCTCATTCAAAAACTTGATGACCACCTCTATGGTGCTATTCTTGCAAGGCTGGGCCTTAGTCCAATGTGTGCAGTAGTCAATTGCAGTCAAGATGAATTTATGACATGTAGAAGAATTAGGATTAATTACACCTACAAAATCAAGTGCCCATTGAGCAAATGGCCTTACTTCATATACTGGCTGTAAAAGCATTGCAATATTTCTTTCCCTGGGTGCAAAAATTTGGCATTCATGACAAGTCCTGCAGTGCTGATGTGCATCTTGAAATACATAAGGACAATAATAGCCTGATCTTAGAATCTAATGAGCCAAAGCATCAACAGATCCATGCCCTATTCCATTTCTTCCATGAAACTCAGAGATAGCATGCTTGGCCTCTTGCTGATCCAAACAACATAGATAGATTCCTTGAAAATTCCTTCTGTAGATGGATCCCCCTTTAAACATATAGTGAGCACACTTCATCCTTAATG
Source organism: Sequoiadendron giganteum (assembly GCA_007115665.2). NCBI lineage: Eukaryota > Viridiplantae > Streptophyta > Pinopsida > Cupressales > Cupressaceae > Sequoiadendron > Sequoiadendron giganteum. The sequence goes on from CM021104.1 coordinate 489,760,999, forward strand.
CCCTCCTCTGAGTAGCATTCACTTCGTTTGGACATTTTTTATTGAGGAGGAAGAAGATTAAATCTATATACCAGGGATCCTTTGTAAATGATTAGACAGTGTATTGTTGGCAAGTGATATTTTTTTCCACATCAGCCATTGATTTTGATAAACCTTGTCCTCGAACGAGCTTCATTGGATGAATATCTAAGTCAAATTCTTGTAAGATTGCCATCCACTTCCCTCTTCATTCTCCTAATTCACTTTGCATCAGAGGGGACTTCACAGCTAGATCAAGAACTATGGCCATTACTTGACTTCAAATTATGTAATGTCTGAACTTCTTTACTGCTCATACTAAAGCAAAGGCTTGTTTTTCTAGTGATGAGTATCTTACTTCTGTATTCTTAAATGGAGAGCTCATAAAGGCAATAGGTCTCTCCTCACTCTCTCCTCTTTGTTGTGTTAACACTATTGCACATGAATGATCAGATGCAAAAGAATATATATAAAAAGGTTTTAGGTAATCTGGGCTTGTCAAAACAGGTGCCTCAGATGTAGACTATTTGATCTGCATAAAACCAGATTTAGCCTCTTCACTCCACTCAATCTTTGCATATTTATTCATCATTTCATTTAAAGGTTTAACAATCTTTGCAAACCCTATTATGAAATTTCTAACAAAATTGATCCTTCCAAAGAAAGACCTCATTTCCTTCTTGCTGCCGAGTCTTGTCAATTTCAAGATGGCCTCCACTTGATCAGGGTCTATGGATATCCCTTCTTCTAATATAATGTGACCTAAGAGTTTCCCCTTAGATAATCCAAACACACATTTCTTTGGATTAAGAGAGACACCATAACTTATACATTTCTTTAGAACCTTTTCAAGGTCAGCAACATGGTTTTCTCTATTCCTAGAGAAGATGGTTAGATCATCTACATAAATGATTATACATTTTCCTATCAGATCTTTGAAAGCTACATCCATTGCCCTTTGGAAAGTAGCTCCAGAATTTATGAGACCAAATGGCATCCTCCTATAAGAAAATGTGCCCCATTTAGTGGTGAAATCAATCTTCATCCTATCCTCATGACTAACCAGGACCTGATTGTATCCAGAATAACCATCCAAGAATGAAATCATTTGAGATCCATTAAAATTTTGTAAAAATTCATCAAGAGAAGGAAATGGATAATTGTCTTTCTCAGAGGCCTTGTTTAGATTCCTAAAATCCACACATAATATGATCCCACCATTCTTCTTGCACACAGGGACTAAATTAGCCACCCAGGTAGAATGTCTAACCAGAAAGATTATTCTAGCAGATAAAAGTTTCTGCACCTCCTTTTGAATCAAGGGCTCAATTAAAGCATTGACCGAGCATTGCTTCTGGCAAAAAGGCTTGGTATCTGGCTTGAGAGGTATGGTGTGAGTAATCACTGAAGTTTCAAAAGGTTTTAAATCATCATAACTTCAAGCAATAGCTTCAATGTTTTGCTCCAAGACCTTGATTATCTTGTCCTTGATTTCCTGAGGACAAGTCTTTCCTATAAGAACATTTCTTTCTAGGCCTAAGCGAGTCAAATTAATAGATTCATACTCACTTCCCTCACTCTCTGTGGGCACCCTTTGTCTAGCCCGTGAGTCTGAGTCAAATATTCTTTCCAAAGCAACCATCCCCTTCAGAATGCTATTACTCTTCAAATCCAATATCCCTTATGGACTCTCTTTCTCAGGATCCCAATCTCCCTGATATCTTTCAGATTCATCTATTATCTGCCCTTGAAAAACATCAGAACTTTCCAAAAAGGCCAATATGTGTTGATCATCATCAAATACCTAAAAGTGTCGAACATTATTAGGAATAGTTGGGACTAAAATCATCTCCACTGAAAATCTCTTCATATCAGAATCTTGCATGGGTTCTAATGTGCTAGCAGCAACAACAAGAGCATCTGCAATTTGATTAGCCTCCCTAGGGATCAGACTAATCCCAAAAACATCAAAGTCTTCGATTAAATTCCAAACTCTATTTCTATATGCATCCAATCTTTTGTTATGACATGTATATTGGCTACATACCTGCTTTACAATCACCTCAGAATCTCCCATAACTGTGAGAGCAGTAACCTTCTTCTTATGAGAAAACATAGGACCTAGAGCAGTGCTTCATACTCAGAAACATTGTTTGTGCAACCGAACTGCAATCTATAAGAAGAAAAGTAAGTCTTCCCTTTCGGGTTAGTTAGCTCAATCCCTACTCCACTTCCTACTTTAGACTTAGAACCATCAAATTTAAGAGTCCATAATTGGTCTTTGGCTAGGAGTTCTTTATTCTTAGGGATAATAGGAGATGACTTATTGGAGATGTGTGGTGGCTTGGACTTTTTCTGGTCATGAAAAATTGACTTGGGGTTAAGCTCACTTGAAGATTTTTTCATGTTTTCAACCTGCTCAGAAATCACTTCTTGAACAACTTCTTGAGTTAAATTGCAATTCAACTCATCTTTCAGTAATGTCTTAGGCATTGGAAAAGTATCTGGGGTAGGTGTATCATATGGGAATTGAGACACCTCAGCCTCTTGTTGAGTTTTAGAACATAAAACCTGAGTCCACCCTACTAGTGAGAAAACTTCCTCTTGAGAAAAACTAGCCCGAGTAAGAATAGTAGCATCCTTGACTTGAAAAGAAAACTCATTGATAGGGATCTGGGGTTTCTCTTGACATATTTTTGGGGCTGATCTACATGACTTAGAATATATAAGCATGATAGACATGTTAACTCAGAATGATTATGATAATGAACCCTACACCAGTTAGGAAGTAACAAACAACTCAGATCAATTTCTTCCCCTAAAACCAGCTTGTCTTGTTGCAACTTCCTTATTAGAACTTGTTGATTGATGCAGATCATTGGGGCACTGTGTTCTAGGGGAAATGTATCCCTAGGATTAAGTACAGAGAAAGTAAGGACTTCCTCTTGTTTGTAAACTCCTATCTCAGTCTCAAAGTATGCTACTTCAATTGAAACATCATACTCTGTGATCATGTGCTTGAGTCTTGGTTCACTTTCAATCCTTATTTGTGTTGCGACTCCTTTCCATGGTAACCACATGTGAGAGAAATCCAAGGACAGATATTCCCCTATGATTTTCATTAGCTCTCAACTTAGGAGCATACCATATGTTTCTGGGATATCAGCCACTTGGATATCTATGTAGGTCGGGATCCTTGGATCTGATCCAACCTACACATGCATGTTCTTTAATTCTCCTACAACATTGACTTCGGTTTTATCCAACTAAATCACCTTCTTATTGTTTGGGATAGGACTTAATCTTAACTTTTTACATATTGAAAAAGGCATGACATTTGTCGATGCTCCATAATCCAATAAACAATTGTGCAAATTCTTTCCAAAAATTCTTAAACTTAATAGAAAAGGTGGGGTGCTGGTCTTACCTTTATAAATGGTTGCATTTGTCTCCTTCATTGGAGTCACTTTACCTTTTCCTTTTAAGCAATCGCCATCTTCCAAAGCTTTTAATACCACCTCACGTTGAGCTGGGTACCACTTCATGATGTCAAAGAATGGCAAGGATGTCTTCTGTCTCTACAATTATGCAATAAAGTCAAATTCTAAATCATTCCTAACTTGATATTTAGGAAACAGAGGTAGATTACCTCTATTCTAGGAATCAAAAGGTCCCTTTGGTGGTGGCATATTGTTATTTGCATTCTGGTTAGGTGGGACCATGTTGTTGGGAGGTGTAGATGTAGTAAATGGGCCCTTATTCTGATTTCTCATAAAGTGACCACCTTTAGACTGAAAAGCTTGGGCATCATATACATCCTCCTCTAGCCCATTGTCTCCCTACATGGGGAATTGATAATTCTCTTCAATCATCTCATAAGTCATAGAAGTACTTACTGGCCCATTATCCTAATTGGAATTTCCTGCTAGAGGATGGGATTAGCTTGTGCAATTTTCACAATCTTCTCCATTTCAGGGCAGTTAACCTCAAAATGTGTTGCAGTATCGTGTAGTTTGGACCAATTAGTCATGAAATTGAGGTCAGCTACATTAGCAGTATGTGGTCTCTCCTCACTTGATTGATAGTTATGGGGGGCTCCCCCATTTTTAGGTCCAATATTCCATTGCCTATTGTTTTTTTTATTGTTCTTGAACCTCTAGTTATATCCTCTGTTTTGATTTTGGTAGTTTTGGTTAGAGGAATTTTGATTCTGAAAGTTGTGGTTGGTGTTTTGACTCCCATTCTGATTGGAGTAATTTCCTTGGTTTTTGTAACCTCCCCAATTTTGATAATTCTGATTCTGGTTGCGGGCAGGGTTTTGCCTAAGTTGTGCCATATCGTTAGATATTTGGGATGGAGTCTTCTTGAGAGTCTCTAACTCACTAGTCAGTTGAACAGTCTATTCATTTTGCATATTTTGCATTATGGATGGGGAATGAATATGGGTTGATCCTCCCGCTTGTTGTTGTGGATTTTGAGGTTGTTTGGAAGAATCTTGCATGCCATTTCTGAAGAAGGGCATGGTAGGTGGAGCTTGTAATTTAGATCCAGGTCCATATTGGGAGTAAGACATCCCTAGGACACTGTTGTACAATGGTGGGTTAGGCATCTGATAATTCATGGGAGGGAGAGTTGTTCCTAAACTTCCTGATTGCAGACTTATCTGTTGTTGTAATTTGATGGCTAAGTGATACACTTTAGAAAAAGAGTCTATTTCATTTGCAACATAAGTCCTCTATAAAAATAGGCAAATTAAAGGATCAACAACTCTCAAATATGCCTATATGGCAATATTCTTAGCTACCAGATAAGGGTCTTGCAACCTACGAAACATTCTTTGGAATCTGGTATTGAACAAAGGTAGTGGCTCATGATGTTCCATTCTTATGGTGGCAAACTAGTGATATAAGATGGAAAGGTCCACATAAACCCAAAATTGATTAATAAATGCATTTTCTAAATATGTCCAACCCAGAATGAATCCCTTGGGCAGATTTAAACACTAGTTATATGCCATATCTCCTAAATAGTAAGGAAACAATCTACATACCACTTCCTGATGAGCAACCTGAGTTTGTGTGCAAGCATCTTTGAATGCCTGTATATGCTCCTCAAGACTTCTTGATTCACCATGTATGTACTTGGGACAAAATTTTTATGGGTTCTTTGGTTAGTCATGGATTGCTCCTAGAATAGTCTCTAACGGATAGGGGTTATTCACAAAGTAAGCCATGGGTGGGATTGGTTGAGTAGGTGGTGATATAGGCCAAATTGGTGGAGACTCGGGCCTATTTGGTGGTGGTTATGTAGGTGCAACTGGTGGTGGTGTGGGTGGATTTGGAGGAAATCTAGGTGGAGTAAGTGGTGGTGGCAAAGTAGGTATCAATATCTTATGAGCATGGGGTCTAGGTTTGACCGGGGTTTGAAGTTCTTCAAATGGTTTAGGATTAGTAGAGGATCTGTGAATCCTCTCATATTTCTCTAGTCAGAAAGACACAATGCGAGCCAACTTGATTCTTTAGGCCCTCCTTCTAGCACCAATTTCTGTTCATGGTGAAAATGACACAAACAATGTTCAAACGAAATATTTCTACTCTATTTCTCCTAAAAAAGAAAGACAACATGTAGTAGCCTAACTCTCAAGGTACTGGTAGTTGATTCTCAACTATTTGGTGTCATTCAATCGGTCCATGCAACTATAATGTTCAAGGGGCCTGTGCTGGTAATAAAGAATACAAGCAATGACCTATTCATCAAGCTATTCTTCACAAAGAAATGGGGTTTTTAAATAAAATAAAAAAGATGGATCAAAGGGTAAATCAGTAAACATGAATCAAACTCATCTAACATCTAGACATATATCTTCAAAAATGAATGTTTTCCAATAGATCAAGAAAACCAAAGCATGACACAATTTATAGAATAATCCATACTATTGTATACATCTAAGGTGCTTAATTAATGTCACAGTCACACATCACAAATATCTCAAAAATCCCAAAAGAAAACACATTCATTCATCGCCAAGATCATAGATCAATAGACTTCAATAAACCCAATTCACTGATAATTTAACAAGATAATCCTTAAGTCTGGTTTCTTCTAATGAATTTCATCACATAAGAAAATTTCATGCTTCAGCACAATCACTGGCATATAGATAGATTATAACTCATCAGCCTTATCAAGTAAAAAAAACAACTTAATTCTAACACCATATTGCGTAAACCTGTAATTTTATTTAACTATAAAATGAAGTACAATGTATCTCTGTAACAACTATGAAAATTTTATCTCCTAATATCAAGTGGCCAATTCTATTCTCTATCAGTCGACCCTTACAATATGATACCCCAAGGGTATTTATAGATGTACAAAATTTGGAAGTACCATTCTATTTGAAGCTAAATCCACCTTTTCAAGAATAAAAGCCTTCTTGGAAACTCAGATTAGTTTGATCTCGAGTTCCTTACATTAATACATTCCACTAAATTGAAGAAAAGAAAATAAAATAGAAGAGAAAGCCATGCACCTCAAACTGCCAGTCCTGCATGCAACATACAAAGAAGAAGAAAGCCATGAATGCATGAGATTTATGCATGCAAAGTTTGCTCCACAATTTATTCATCATAACTAGAGAGGACTTGTTGTAATACATCTAGGTTTGGCCCATCCACCCAGCTGTCTTCAAACTTAATTCTTTCCAGCTCCGCTGTAGCAAACCCTCTCGTATTCTTCAGCTTTGTCAACCCTCTCTTAGCTGCTCTTATTTCCTCTTTAATGTCCATTAATCGATCTATCAACAGATCTTCACCATTATCTCCTTTCTGTATGACCTCTTTAAACCTTTCATTCCATTTCTCCTTTATCTAGCTTAAAGGTAGGCCTTCCTTTTCTAGTACCTCCATGTTCACAATAATGGCAAGAATGGCTTCCAACTCCTCAAACTGTTCCCTTAGATCCTTAATAGAATCTTGAATCTCATTTCTATGTTTATACAGAAAATATGATCTAAATCAGAGTATGCAAGAAGTTTTCTCCAAGAAATCCTTATTATCTTCTTCTAGTATCAATTTTTCTAAGAGAGTAGTCTTTGGCAATTTGTTAACTTCTTTTAAGTTTTGGCTATACCCTTTGTATTCCTCCTCCTGTGCTTCGAAGGTTTTAACATATTGATTCATTTCTCCTATCAATTCCTCAGTCACTTTGTAGATCTCAAAACCATCTTCCAATACTTTATTTATTTCTTGATTCAACTTTTCAACCCATTGATCCAACATTTCTTCCTTGCCCCTCGTCTGTTCCAAATCATCTACTTCCTTCTTGCTCAGCAAAACTGGGGTCTCAATAGCAACAACCTGTTGTGATCTTGGAGCAGAAACATTCTTAAGGAAAACATGCAATTGATCTAACTGAGCCTTAAGCTCATCCTTCCTTTGTTTATCCTTCAACATCCTTAACTTGGTTGAAGATGCTACCACATCAATCAAATTCATTTGCTGATCCTTGGTAGGTCTTCCCAAATTTACAGTGCCTAGCTGATAATCTGTTAATTGCATATCTCCTACCTCCTTGTCTATCATAGGTATAGCACACTCAGCCACAATTTCTCCCTTGTCAATTAGCCTAGTAGAATGTAGGATCTTGGCCTTCTTTTTAGGCCTTTCCTTTTCTATTTGCTTCATCAAATTCTCCCAATTAAGAGGTTGAGAAGGTGTCGGTGCTCTGTTTTGGAGATCTAATTTTGGCCAATTCAGAGAACTTGGAGTAACAATCATCATGGTTGAAGAAGAGGAGGTAGTAGCTAAGGGAGGTTGCAAACTTACCTGAGGTTGAGAATCAACCCTCTGTTTCTATTGTTGCCCTTGTTCCACACTTGTTTGCACCAACTTTTCAGCTTCCTCCTTATCTTTTTGCTCTTTTACTCTCTTATCTTCTTCCTCCTTCTTCAATCTTTCTTCTTCTAATCTTTCCTTCTCTAGTCTTTCATTCTCTAAAGCTTTAAGCTTTTCTGCATCTTCTTTTTCTTCTTGTTACTTTTTGATCAACTCTTCAGCCTCTTTCTGCTTTTGTAATCATTCTACTTCCTCTTCCTTTCTGTGAGCTTCTTTAGCAAGCTTTAACTTAGCTACCAGAACTTCTCCCTCTATTTAGTGTCTTGCCTTTTCTTTCTCAAGGTCATGAATTTTCTGTATCAATTCCAATTTATCATTCTCCTCCTTGACCTTGAGCTCATGTTCTTTTTTCCTTTGCTGCCTTTTCATTAGCTTTTGATTTAGCTTCTATATGCTGTCAGCTTGTGTCTTGACATCATTCAACTTTTGTTTCTCCATTGCTACAACAAGTGCTTCATCATTAGCAGCCTTCTTAGCTTCTTCAAATAATGCCCATTGATCCTCCTCTGTCAAAAATTATTCAGTATCCTCCTCTAGAGGCATATTCTCTTGCACATCCTTCTTCAAAAGAGTTTCATCTAAATCTGTTCCAACATAAAGAATTTCTACCCCTACTTCTTTTCCCTTCATAGATTCAACAATATTATGAAGAGTCCCTTTTTGCACTTCTTCTATTTTCAGCTTTTCAAGTTGAACTTGAGTAGAGGACTCACCTAATGCAGGTGTTGAAACTACAAATCCTATTTGGTCATCTCCTTGCTGTATCTATGATTCATCAACTGCTATCTCAAGCTCTATTTCTTCAATTTCTGGATGAAGGAACTCCAAAGGCTCTTTGGGGGGTGTCTTTCTTTTGATCCTTTTATATCCTTTCCCCTTTTTAGGAGCTGGTCCTTGAGGAGTCTTGGTTCTTAGAACCACCCATTGAATGCTCCTATCCAAGACTACTCGCCCTATCTACTTAATGTCAATAGTTTCCTCACTGTCCTAGTCAATCGGATCCAGGCTCTTAGTCCCAATGGTTAAAGCTTCATATGATGGATCCAATACAACTCCATCATCCACCAATGTGTCAGGAATGTCATTTCTGATCCCAAGCTCTGCCATGAGTAAGATGGATACCTCTTATAATTCTTCTTCCTGAGGTCATACTCCTCTTGCCGGTCACTCCAAAAATATTCCAATAAATTAAAATGTTTATCAAACACAGAAGGAAATAAAGAAATAATTTTTCCCTTTGTGTCAAAGTACTTCTGAGCTGTATATAAACCTAGCTTTAAATTTATCAACTCACTGCGCACTACCTTTTCTCCCACTAGATGCTGACAACTTTATTCACCCAACTTCATGGGGAACTTATGACATGATGTTTTATGTTTCAATCCAAACTGGGCATTAACCCCAAGAGCTTGATAAACAAATTCCATCAACACTATCCTATTATTGCAACATCTTGGTAGAAAATGTGGATGACCTTCAAATCCAGCTAACCTAAAGTATGTGAACCTAGGGTATTGAATGTACCAACATCCCCATTCAGTGATAAATTCCACATCTTCTTGGATCAATTTGTACCTTGCATCTCTGTTCAATTGGTTAATGATCAGAATAGAAATGCATCATTAACCCTTCTCAGTTGTGTTTCAGATACCTACAGAGATAACTGATCATAATGGTCCCACACCTTCTTTTTTCCATCTAACTCTCCCAATATTCCCACTCTTCTTAAACCTGGGAATATACCTCCTCTAGCAGCTACATAAAGAATATAAGAAGTCATAAAGAAACATTTAGTTTCCCTTATCCTTGTCAACTGGTCATGTATAGCATCAGACACAATCATTGGCCAATCAAATTATTGGGTGCCATTTAAGATTATCTGGATGAAAGGAAACATCCACTCCTGGAAGTGAAATGCATCCCTCTTCCCAAATTCCCTAGCCAACATCATGATCAAATCTGATACTTCTTTGTAGAACTTTGTCCTCTTCAGTTGATCATGAAGTTTAGTCAGAGATTTCTTCTCTATCTTCAACCATTTTTTATTCAAGTGAGTCTTGTTGGATGCCTTGTACTTGCTGTATTTTTCTAAAGCTTATGCTTCCTTCAACTGCACCAAGTTCTTTGGGTCTGGGACTCTAAACATAGTTTGAAACATTTGAGGAGTGAGATCATTGATTACACTATCTTGTGAATCCATGCATTGTTGGGTAGTTGGATTGTAAGCACTAGTTGCTGTCATAATTAACTCCGGACATTGGATTGATAGAGGAAACAAGGTGATATGAGCCAACCCAGAATCCACTATTCTTTGTGTTCTAGGTGTCACATCCTCATTGATTGTGTCATCATATGATTCCTCAAATTTGTATTGGCCCAGATTAGTATCAGTTATGTCAGACCAATTTGATTCTATCTTGCTTGCAATGGCAACAGGACTCATGTGGTTATACCTTAAGGTATAAGGTAACTACTTTGGCTTGATCTTCTTGGGCTTAGCTACTTCCTTTGATGTCCCTGCAGGTTAGCTCCTTTGAAAGGCTTCTCCTCATGTCCTCGACATTCCTTAGCTTTCCTGCAACAAGACCTCTAGTTAGATCCTCGAATAAACACTTCAAAATGTGTCTTAAAAATCATACCTTTCATACATACACTGGAGGCGGAACCATGCAGAAAACATCCTAAATAGTCTTCTTTAAAACACTATCGGGCTGAGAGTCGGAACTAGACTGGTGATCAGAACCAAGACCGGAATGGAAAGGAATTTGGTTTCTTTCAGATTTTCTATTTTCATATTCCGTTTTGGTTGCGATTTCGCTCCCGCCAAGGTTATTGTTATTTTGAAATAAAGCTTCTCATTATAAGCGGAGTCAAAGATGGGATGAAAATGGAATTGACACTAATTATAACATACACCCAAAATCTAAATCAATTCGGATCCCGCTTCCGCCTTGGTTGACCATGATGTCATCAATGATTTTAACGGTTTAATGCATAATTTCACAATTAAGGATGAAGGTCATATTAAAATGAAATGAGGCTAAAATATAACATGAAAAGACCATGCCCATATGAGCATGGGGGTGACTGGACTTTTAGGGAATCATATTTAAAACTCGAAAACACGAATACAGAGATGCATTAAGAAACCCTAAACTAAGAACCCAATATAAAAACTAGGGCATGAATTTAACCCCTCCTAATTTAACTAGATGAATGCGCAACAAAAACCCTAAGTAAAAACAAGATTTAACCTACCCTAACTCACTGTAAAAACCTAATTTAATCTATCTTACTATAAAACCCCTAATTTAATCTATGCAATTAAAAACCAATGCAGCACGACGCGATCATGATGAAGTGTGAACACGACCGTGCCCTAACTCACTGAAAACCAGATACAGAAGCAACAAATGAAGACAAGACTGACAAACAAACAAAAATGAAAGGAAAACAAAATCAGGCAAACACACTTATAAACACAAATCTTCCCTAAACAAAAACGATCTAACATGAACAAAAAAAAGAAAAAACGAAAGTAAATAAAAGAAGAACAAGAATAGGAACCCGACCTTCAACACAATAAAAAGGGAAACCATTTGAAGAAATCCACAAGCAACTATCTTCTCTTCTTTAAATCGATTCACTCCAGAAAAACTCCACTGTTGCTTTACTTTGCTCTTCAATTTCTTATTAACAATAATGACCACTCGTTTAATCCCTAATCATGGTAAAACTCAGAGTTTCTACCTACACATGGCAGCTATCATTAACACATTAAATGTAGTTAAGCAGAGTCAGAACTGGAGAAGAACTAGCACATCACTATAGTGTGACTTCAGTAAAAATTCAATGACCAAGAAATGGCGGGAGCGGAATCAGAATGAAAACAGATTTGGAAACTTGAGTAATTTCCCAACTTCATTCCCGTTTCGGGTCCAGTTCCGCCAACAAAGCCTAAAAACAAAACAAAACACAAAAATAAAACAAAAGGACCGAAAACAAGAAAACTAAACATAAGGACTTAGTCTAAAATGAAAGATCAAAAAGCGAAGGTGGAGGCGAAATGAATTTTGATTTTGGAATTTTGAATAAAACACCGGCTTAACTTCCACTCTAGCTCCGGCTCCAATAAAGACAAAAAAAAAGGTTTAAAAGAAAGACTTTTGAGATGGGGATCGAAACGAGTTTTAAAGGAAGTTTCAAAACCTGATTCAGTTCCAGTTCCGGTTCTGACAGTCTAAACTAAAGAAAAACAAAGTGTTGGAAACAAAAAAACTCCAAACTTTGTTTGAAAATCAACCAAGGATAAAAACATAAAGGGGGACCCATTTTGACCAAGGAAAAAGATGGGGTGGTTATGCAAGGCATAACACAATCCTAATGGCTATATTCAAATTTGCATTGATTTTGGTGATTTTAATAAGGCTTCTCTTAAGGATGATTTTTTCTACCTAATAATTGTAGACTTGACTGTAGGCCATTCCTTTTTATCCTTCATAGATGGCTTCTTAGGATATAATTATATTTGTATTAACTTGGATGATCACTACAAGACAACCTTCACTACCTCTTGGGGTACCTTCTATTATATGGTCATATCGTTTGGGTTAAAGAATGTGGGTGCAACTTACCAATGAGTCATGACCTTAATCTTTCATGATTTCATTCACAAAATTCTAGAAGACTACATTGATGACATCTTGTAGAATTCCATGACTCACCTAGATCATGTTGAGAATATTTGTCTTATTTTTGAAAGGCTTTGACTCTACAAGATGAAACTAAATCCTCTTAAGTTTGACTTCAGTGTGTACATAGGATTTTTTTTAGAATTCATAGTTTATCATTGTGGAATTGAAGTCGACATGAATAATATTGATGCAATTTTCAACATGCCTCTTCCTAGAAACATCTCTCAACTATGTAGTTTGTAGGGGAAGATTCAAGAAATTCATAGATTCATATCTCAGTTGGCTAATCACACCCTTCCCTTCACAAATTTACTGAAGAAAGATGTTCACTTCCTATGGGATGATGAGTGTGAGAAATATTTTGATTCAATCAAAATTTATTTGTCCAATCCTCCTATTTTAATGTTAGTTATGTAGGATAGACCCTTTCTTCTTTATCTCACAATGTCACCTTATGCCTTAGAAACTTTGTTGGATCAATATGATGATGATGGTAGAGAAAGAGTAGTATACTATATTAGTTATGTTCTTGTTGATTATGAAACTTCATACTCTGCCATGGAGAGAAAATGTGTTGCTTTAGTCTTTGCAATACAAAATTTAAGACATTACCTTCTTCATTTTGAAACTCACGTCATTGTAAGAAGTGATCTTCTGAAGCATGTGTTCACTAGAACCAATCTTGTTGGAATGTTGGCGAGACGGGTAATGTTGCAATCTAAGTTAAACATCAAGTTTTTAGCTCATAAGTTAATAAAGGGTCAAGTTATTTTTGATCAATTAACAAAGGCTCCCTCATCTCACTCCTTTTGTATTTTGGATTTATTTCTTGATGAAGATCTTTTCGCAACTGATCATGAGCTCATATGGGAGATGTACTTTGAAAAATCGAGATGTCAAGATAACTCTAAGGTAGGTTTGGTTTTAATCTTTCTCGAAGGTAAACTAGTTCCTCTATCCTTTCGATTGGAATTTCATTGTACTAACAACATCGCTGAGTATGAAGCCCTTATCACTAGCTTGCATGTCGCGATTACATTAGACATCAAACACCTTTACATACATGGTGATTCTAAACTCATTATAAATCCAATTAGGGGATGCATCAAGCTAACAAGAATAAGCTATCTCAGTATCAAGATTTAGCCTTATCCTTGCTTGGTCACCTCTCTTCTTTTACAATAAATAGTCTTCCTAGGAGAGAAAATCAACATGTCAATCTTCCATGGCGAGTGTTGCTTCCCTTGTGCCTTTCGATAAGGATGTAGAAGAATACCACTTTGTGCTTCATATTATTCACTCTCCTATTGTTTCTGATCAAGTTGAATCTAATTCTCTCATGTGTAGTCATGTGGACTCAGAGGAATGGTATTCTAACATCTATAACTATCTAAAGACTAGAAATTTCACTATCGATGTGATGAAAAATGATCGCACTTAGATACGAAATCTTGTAGTCTAATATGTTATGTTGTTAGATGTTCTTAATTGAAGTATTACAATGGTTTTCCTCTTCCTTGTCTCACTAAAGCAAAAACATCCCTTGCACTTAAAGAAGCCCAACCAGGCTCTGGGGGTGGACTTTTTGGTTGTAAATCCCTAGTGAAAAACTAATTCACATGGGATACTTCTAGAAAACAATGGAACACGATTCCTTTTCCTTTTTCAAGAAGTGTCCACAATGTCAACAATATAGTCATCCCATTCATGCTCTTTCTCAAGAGCTTAAAAATCAAACCTCTCCTTGGCCATTCGCAAAAACGGGATTGAATATTATTGGTACAAAATCATCTCCTTCTTTTAAAGGATATGTATTTATCAACACCACTACATATTACTTTAAAAAATGGGTTGAAGCTATTCTTCTTTGATCCATAAATGTTGAATCCATCTGTAGCTTTCTTCTTAAAAATATCATTGCTCACTTTGGATTATCTTCTACCCTTGTTAATGACAATGGTACTCCATTTAAGAGCAATTCCTGGAGAAGTTTCATATCCTACATCGATTATATCCACCATACTATCCTCAGTCTAATGGCCAAGCCAAAGTGTCTAATAAAAATCTTGATCTCAATCTTCAAAAAGTAGTAAACAAAAATAGTAAAGATTGGCATACTCAATTGGCATATGCCTTGTGGGCTTATTGCATGAGTGTTCGAATGAAAACTAGAACAATGTCGTACAACCTTGAGTATGGTGTTGAGGCTATCATCCTTGTGAGTTTCCCTTAAATGGTTAATTGATGATGAAACTTATTGTGCTATTTTTTTGCATTAGCTTGAGTTTCTTGATGAATTCAGATTCTAGGCCCTATTGGTTCCGAAATCAGGAAAATTCTATGATCTAAAAGATAGCCAAACTTAATGCTCAACCCCAACACTGGACTTGGCCAACTTAATAGGAAATGAGCAATTTCCCCTTCACTTTAGGCTTTGTAGGACCTAGGCGGGTAAACCTTGGTAATACCCATCGATTCCTACACTTTTCAGTAGATTATTACACTTAAGAAGATTGCTCTCAACATATTTAATCAAAATGCAAATGAATCAAACCTATAATTGGCTTAATTATGATTCCATATCACCTACTCATCCATGAGAGAAAAAGTAATGTAAAACCTACACCTAACAACAAGTGGGTATAGAAGGACTTTTATAATTTGATCTATTTCTAGAAAAAAACATCAAGCCTCCAATAGACCAGTGTCTGATCCTATGTCATAGAGTCAAAAATGAAACTATAGTAGAAATAATATGAACAAATGGAACTAAATCAATGCATTTCAGGATGTTAATGCCTTACATTAAAAAATTAACATATACTATTATCAAACTCTTCCTAGAAATCCAATTTGTGCACCCAAAACCACAAAAAATTACACAAAAGCTTTTAATTCTTCCTTTGGAAGAAACCCATGAATAAATATTACTATCACAGAAAACACTGTGAAGACAACATTTAAATACCCCTGATATTCTAAAAGTTGTATGGAATTGAATACAAAAATTTAGATTATAACTGTTTGAACAAAGAGATTTAACTCTTTCCTTGAAAGAGACCACTAAACAAAAAATACAATTACAGAAGACCTGTAAAGCTGAAAATTTGCATATGATCCTAATCAATTATTTAGGGAAAACCCATTTCCTTAAAATTTGCACTGTCAAAATATTTATACGACCTCCTTTGTAAACTGGCCCACCAGATGTCTTTTTTGCAACTGTAATGCATTAAAATAATACATCAGATGACCTCCATTTTTGATCAAAATGGAGTTAGATATGTTTTAGACAAAACTGAGAAATGGGTTGCTCTTAAAAATGCAAAATTTGAAGCTTTCTGGAACACCCATTTTGGGTCGGTCGCAGTCAAAAAATAATTAGATAACCCACCATAACTCATCCTGGGAGCCTGAAACTAAGCAAGAATGTTACCATATGTCAAATGAATATGTTCACCAAGGGGTTTGACATGAAAGTCAATTGGATTCAAATTGTGACCGTCCAAAGTAGGTCACTTAAGCATATTTTGCAGGTGTACTTTTGAGTGTGTAGAGGCAAATTTTTTAATATGGTCCTTCAAAATCTGAAAATTTCTTATATTTAGACTCAAAGATGAATTTGGCCAACTAACAGGAAATGAGATTTAAACACATTCCCCTTGCACTTCAGGCTCTGTAAGACCTAGGGGGGTGACCCTTTAGCATCATCTAAAGATTTAAATATATACTTAATGGGATATTGCATAACAGATAATGCTCTCATAGGATTATGCTAAGAAACATAAAATACCATTCAACGTTGGCTAAGATATTAAATGAATTTCATTAACCAGCATGGAGAACATAAAAAACACATAACCTAGAATACAAAATTAAAATGGTTTATGATTTAATAATTTGGGACCAAACGAAAAACAACCGAAGCATAAAAACTTGACCAGTGCCTGTAGACACCAAAAATTGGTCTAGGCTTGCGAACAACACTTTTGATATAATTTTCTATTATCCATGGTCATGATTAAATAATGTTTATTATTTAATTACCTTTCTAACACATATTTCCTCTATTAATTAAATATCCCTTTTAATTAATTCATTAATTCATAAATGACCTTTATTCAACTTGATTAATTAAATAAATCATATTTGTTTAATTATGTCGCTAACTAATTAGTTCTTCCTTCTTAATTAAATATTTATTATTTAATTATTCAATTTATCCTTTTCAACAGTCAAATTAAATAAATTATCTTTATTTATTTAATTAAGTCTTTCATTTTCGAATGTTGAATTAAATTAACATTTAATTCATATTATTAATTATTTATGTCACATTCTTCTATCATTCAGTTATCTAAATCACTCACTCACCTTTTGTCTCAAGATCTATTTTTGAATCCGCCAGTTATCTCTGGGTTCAATATCTGACAGTCTCTACGAGAGGACTCTCTGTCACCACTAGTTAGTTAGCTAGTTCTAACTCATGTGCATGAATTATTCTATTAATTAAATATCTTTATTTAATTAATTAATTTATGTATGCATTCAAATTCTTCATCTTTGAGTTCTAACTTTTTCTTTGACATTCAAAGTCTATTTCTTCTATTTTCGAAGACTCTTAACTGAAGATTAAGATCTTGAACTCGTGTTCTA
The DNA here is from genome assembly GCA_007115665.2 of Sequoiadendron giganteum. Classification (NCBI taxonomy): domain Eukaryota; kingdom Viridiplantae; phylum Streptophyta; class Pinopsida; order Cupressales; family Cupressaceae; genus Sequoiadendron; species Sequoiadendron giganteum. The sequence goes on from CM021104.1 coordinate 489,778,262, forward strand.
ACTCATGTTCTAATTTAGTCTTTATCTTGCAGTCTTTTCTAACTCACGTTCTATCTGACACAAAACTCACATAGCATGGCATTCATCAATCTCGTCCTTCGATATCTCTTTCAATCTGAACCAATTGTTTGAAAACCCAAAATCTATAAAATGGCCTGTCATTATCATTATTCCTCCCCCCGATATCATACACTTTTGAGAAGAAACTTATCTTCGATATTTTGCTTAGACATTCAACAAGGTTATGCTTGCATCAATACTAAAAATTTGAGGGAAAAAATACTGATACAATAAAATGGAGAAGGGCAATTGAGATAATTCGAAGGAGTGAACGCATATTCGGTGAGAGCTTTCCAATTGATTTGTTTAGTTTATTTATGTTTACTTATTCGTTCTTTGTTGTTTTTGATTTAGATTGTTTGTTAGTTTAGAATTGATCATTGTAATCTGTGCAGCTATTAGCATTAATCTCCAACAAAATCTAGGTCATACATTTGGTGAACCCGACATGAACACGCTTCAAATTCGCGCAACATCTTTCTGTTTTTTCCGTCTTTCATTTTGCTAGTTATCGTATGGCACACCGCATCTGCTAAAAAAAATGATGCATCTGTCTTCGTGAACCACATCTGCTATATTTCGTGACACATCTGTTATTCTGCACAACATCCATGGTACCTTACAACGTAACCGTGATACCTTGCAACACATCCGCCTGTCAACAATCACACTTTTGAAGAATCTTGCAAATCACACTTTTGGGAGAATTTTGAGATCAAATGGATAGCATGGTTGCAATCCAGAAGGGTCAAGAGATGAATTTTCATATATTATACTGCATATTTTTGTTAAGGGTAGCATTTTTTACAAGAAAAACATGATTTTTTTTGTGATTGCGAGCTGAAGTGATGCATTTGTGGCATTCTATGATGCATTTGCAGCTTTCTACACTGCATTTGACTATTAAAAAACAAAATTTCTGATTTTTGAAATTCTTATTTTATGCATCTGACTTCCTGTGACGGATCAGTCTTTGTGAGCCACATTTGTGGCTTTCTGTGAGGCATTTGAGTTTGCGAACTGCATCTACTGAATCTCGCGATGCATCTGACATATTGCACCCTATTTGAAACATCCTACACCGCATCCGACTGTCAAATTTCACTTCGTGCCCAACTGTCAACACGAACCGCATTCGCTTGTCAAACATCGAGCTGCATCTGTGGCTTGAAACGCCGCATCTTCTTGGTAATCAATTTTTCATTGTTTATTCATTTCCATACATTCGTATTTTTATTCTCATTTTTTTATGTTATTTCGATTTTCGCTAATATTTGTTTACAACTGTGTTAAGGTGGATTAACTTTTTTTTGTAGGAAGAAGCATAGAAGACCATATAAAACAAAAAACCATTATTTTCTGCAGGACGAAAGTCAAAGACAAAAAAAAAAACCAACTACTGATCAGTTTGCATGCAGGACCTAATGAATTTGTTAACTTTATTTTGTAAGCTTTCTGCTTGGTAGTTAGATAATTGTCGTTTGGATTAAAAAGAATCAGTGTCTATTTTGTTTGGTGTGAAAGCACGTTTATGTCACCCTTTATGATTTGGTATATTGAAGTATCCTCTCCAATTGTGCAGTCATGTGATCCTAGGTGTAAGAGAAATGGTTACTGACTCTAGAATTTGGGCCTATCTTGGTGAGAAAAAGTACTCACCCCAAGATGACTCAGACCGGTAACAAGCTTTAGCCAATGACTTCCACCCGGTATATAAAAATGTATTTCTGGAGAAAGCCCAGAAATCACGCTCACTATTCTGATGAGAAGGGTAGAAATGGTCTCTTGCCGAAGCTGAATAGTGCCCCATGAATGGAATTCCCTTACTAAACACCTTGTTGTAGATTTTTCAAAATCCTACCTATTTGTTGGCACAGCAAGATCGGCCCTGTGAAGCCGTCTTACATTCTTATGGTTTATGTGTGGAGATGAGATGTATGCCATGGGAGTTTCATGGGTACAATAGCTTGGCTGCCCCATATAAGTGAGTGTCATGGAGGGGTGCTAGTGGGGTCAAGCTACTAGTCATCCACCATAAATATATGTAGCTGGATTTATCCAAGTAAGAACTCAGCAAGTATTGTCCAAAAAGCCTAGGTTGTAAATGTTTTCTGGTATTTTAACGATCTATCACTACAAAACTGAAAACACCTTGATTGTTGTGTTTGTTTTTGCTGTATTCATCAAAAATCTTGATCAACAAAATGGAGTCAGTCGGAAAAATAACCTTCAGAAAACCGCAACTGTCATTGTAAGTCGCAACTGTCAGTTTTAACGCCGCATCTATCCTAACAAGTCACAATTGTTAGGGGAAATGCCGCATGTGCCTGTCACAAAAGTCCTTTGTTATAGTCCAACCATTACGAGCCGCAACTGTCAAACTATGAGTTGCATGTGTATATGCAAGCCGCATCTGTCAAAGGAAAAACCGCATGTGTCTATCAACCGGGTTAAATTCATAGGATCGTTATTTCGAGTCAAACTGTTACCATGAGCCACATCTACTAAAACATAAACCGCATCTATCAAAATTCAAAACTATCTATCAACATTCAAAAACTAGGTTTTAGTCAAATCACCACATGCACATTGGTAAACCACATCTATCAAATTTAGAACCGCATTTGATAGGTGAACTGCATTTGACTGTCAACATAAAACTTAGTAAACTGCAAATCGAGTCTAAAACATAGCAGTCATTTTCGCTTTTGTTTCTTAAGATCAACCTTGGACATAAACTAGGAAAAATTTGCTCAAAAACCTTGCATTATTAGGTATCATATACATCTTAGTCATAGTCAAACATCTTAGTCACAGTCAAACGTCTTAGTCACAGTCAAACATCTTATTCTTAGTCATCCTAAGTTGCATGCATATAGATACTTCCTAGGAAATTGCATATCGTAGAATAGGTAACTTTCCTCATCATTGGATACGTTCATGTTTCGATTTGCCACAAGTCATTGAACCTCATCACTTTATTCCTATTTGTGAATCTTTCCAGCTCAACATTCTAGTTTGGGAAATTCATCTTGTCACCGTCTTTGTCCTACAATCAGGTTCCTTGGTCAAATTCAAATCCTTGCATGCATTTATTCCATAGGTGGTAGGTTATACCCATTTTAGAATAATTTACCGTCATAGTCTACTCAAAATTTTGCATATTGTTTATCCTATCATATGTCATCTTAGTATACATCATTTTAGAAATCATTTTCACAACATCCTTTATTGTCGAAAAATCCAAAAAAAAATCATAGACTAAAATCATATCATTTATAGACATAATTCCATATCATTTGCATTACCATCCACCACCATGTCTTTCGTTCACCTTGATATGCTTTCTAGTCAAGTTGAATACCAATTACTTCACATGGGTCAATACCAACAAGCCATAGACTTCAAAAGAAAAAATTTCCAATCCAAATCCCAATCAACTTCAACCCATGGTCAACTACCCACATATCCCTCTGATCAACAACCCATAAACCCTAGTCTTCCATCCATCCACCATCATTATCAAGAGTACCTTAGCATAATCCATTCCATTAATCCACAGCAAACATCCATTAATCACCCTTACCTTAACCTTGACAAGGAAAACCAACCTCCCACTAGTCTATTCCAAGCCTCCACATCCTATCCTAGTCTATCATCCCTCAACCCATTCCAAGCCTCCACATCCCATCCTAGTCCATCATCCACTAATCTATTCCTACTCACTCCATCCCAACCTACATTTAGTCATGAGAATGCATTTATTCATGGTCTCCAAAATCACATCCCATTGCCTACACTTGAGGATACATGTCAAAAAGAAAGTCCAAAGCATGACATCATGGCTTTACCTTCATGTCAAGATCAATGTAGTCCATCCCATGACCCTATCTTTAGGTCTATCCAAAAAGTCCTTTTAGATAATCATGATAGCCAAAATACATTTATCCTTCATCGAGATTTCATTCCCAATCAAGTCATCCAAGACAAACCTATCTTTGAACAAGACACTACCATTGATCAAGAAATCCAAAACGATCCACTTATCGACCTTTATGCCATTCATGATCAAACATTTGAGGTTGATCCTACCCAAACTTTGAACATCGCCATTTCCCAAAATGAGACACTTGCCTCCTTTGGGAACACAGATGATCTTCCTCTAGAACGAGAGTCTTCTACACTAGACATATTTTCAAATGATCAAGCTATAGCTACATTCACTGGACTCCATGATAATGACCATAAGGACAGTTTCTACATCGACATGGAAGCACTGATATCTTTTGAAGAACCGTCAGAATCTAATGTTTCACAAAATAAAACCAAACATGTTAATCAAAAATATATCCAACATGTTAATGAAGCTACAATATCTTATCATATAGGATCATCTATATTTGTCAGAGCAGGATTTCTTGTAGAAGAGAAGATTCCAAGTAACAATGTCTACATACATAATGATGGGCTAGCATCTTGTTTTCAAAACAAAAAATACCCCATTGCAAATAGAATATGTCAGAACATGCAGTATCAAGGAAAAGGACTATGTCTACATGAGTAAGGAATTCAAGAACCAGTACAACTTCAAGAAAATCCTAGACATCAGGGTCTTGGTTATTCATCAGTCAAAGAATCTAATGATTTTAGTAGTACCTCCTCGATATTGGGGGCAACTTTATCTGATATAAATATCAAAATGGGGGCCATGAGTGGTTCTTATCATAAGATTGCTGCCAAAACTCCTCCCATCCACACCATAAACTGTCATTCCAACATGAATAAACCTTCTATTTGGAACCAACAAAAAGAAAAAAAATATTACAAATCCAAAGTTCAAATCAAATGTCAAAGACCATCAAATCATTCAAAAATTTGAGTGGACAAATGAAGTTAAAATGGATCCCAAAGAAAAATGGATCAAGAAAAGAAAATATTTCAAATCCAAAAATCAATCAAAATGTGGAGGCACAAGAAAAGAGGACTCCCACATATAATAAATGTCCACCTCCTTCAAAATGGTCATCAAGTAAGGCATATAAAAGTGTTGGTTCCAAATGCTATCCCAATCAAAATTCCAAACTTCACCATCCAACATCCCAAGTTTGGAAAATAAAAAGTGATTCATCTAAACTTTTGAACAATCCCCCCACATCTATCATCATCCGTCATAATCCAACATCTCATCTAAAGTCAAAAAAGCCCATGTCAAAAATCCATCGCATCTTAGCAGCAACTCTTTTTTGTAAGGACTCTAATGGCACTCTATCGTGATGTGTGTATTTTGATAAGGCCAACTCTAGTATCAACAAGGGTCACAATGACATTGATCAGTTATATGCAAGTGTTATGATCCTAACAAGATAACTACTTCATAAAGGTCATTATTGGCATATCATGGCACCAGTCTTTACATCAACACCATCAATGGATTCAACATAGTCAGTGATCATGTAAAGTATGGAGGCAATCCAAAAAATAAAATAACAAATTGAAATAACAAAAAAATTGTTACCTTGATGAAAACATGGCAAACAGGCGTCTTGGTGACACCAAAAAAATTGGAAAATAGTAAAGAGAATTTTTTTTTCCAATAGTGAAAACCATTCTTATGGCACTTTGGATAACTACCATGATGAAAACCTGGTAAACAGGCATCATGTGTAAGAGAAATTATCTATGTGGATCTTTACACTTGGGGGCACGTTGTCTCATCTCCCATACCCTTCGAATGACATTTTTTATGACATTTACATCTATCCATTTAAGCTCTATCATTCTCATCCATTTTCCCACCTACCTTGATCTTGATAAGGACTGGGGTACAAACATAAATTATGCTTTGGGAAAAATTTTGACATGACTATCCTTTGGTCATACACTATCCATGAAACATCATGTCATTACCTTCATAGCTTCATTATCCCAATGCAACATTGTCCTTGGAGACCAAATGATAATTCTCTCAGCCATAATCCTCGTGTCTCCAAAACATTCCTTGGCTTTGTTTCTTGCCTTGCCGCAAACCTTGATCCTTAAGTCACATTATTGTCATCCTCACATTGTTTCAAGATGTGTCCTTCCCATGTCAAACAATGTCATCATCATCATCACCTAGTAATTGGTTTTCAACTTGACTAGGAGCAAGATCATGGTTGTCCTTGGATTCTTGTGTGTAGCCATCATTTACATGCATTTGTCATGATCATCATAAAATGGTTGTCCTTTAGAGTTGGAAATTCCATCCTTGTGAGTTTCCCTTAAATGGTTAATTGATGATGAAACTTATTGTGCTAATTTTTTGCATCAACTTGAGTTTCTTGATGAATTCGGATTCTAAGCCCTATTGGTTCCCAAATCAAGAAAATGGTATGATCTAAAAGATAGCCAAACTTTATAGTCAACCCCAACACTGGACTTGGCCAACTTAATAGGAAATAAGCAATTTCCCCTTCACTTCAGGCTTTGCAGGACCTAGGCAGGTAAACCTTGGTAATACCCATGGATTCCTACACTTTTCAGTAGATTATTACACTTAAGAAGATTGCTCTCAACATTTTTAATCAAAATGCAAATGATTCAAACCTATAATTGGCTTAATTCTGATTCCATATCACCTACTCATCCATGAGAGAAAAAGTAGTGTAAAACCTACACCTAACAACAAGTGGGTATAGAAGGACTTTTATAATTTCATTTGTTTCTAGAAAAAACATCAAGCCTCCAATAGAGCAGTGTTTGATCCTATGTCACAGAGTCAAACATGAAACTATAGTAGAAATAATATGAACAAATGGAACTAAATCAATGCATTTCAAGATGTTCATGCCTTACATTAAAAAACTAACATATACTGTCATCAAACTCTTCTTAGAAATCTAATTTGTGCACCCAAAACCACAAAAAATTACTCAAAAGAGTTTAATTCTTCCCTTGGAAGAAACCCATGAATAAATATTACTATCACACAAAACACTATGAAGAGAACATTCAAATACCCCTGATATTCTAAAAGTCGTATGGAATTGAATACAAAAATTTAGATTATAACTGTTTGAACAAAGAGATTTAACTCTTTCCTTGAAAGAGACCAGTGAACAAAAAATATAGTTACAGAAGACCTGTAAAGTTGAATCAAAACCTCCTTAAATCATTTAATTCATATAACCAGAAGTGTACAAAGGTGGAGACAATTTCATGACAATAAAATTGCAATTCCAAACATCAATTCTTCTATCTATAAAACAAAACCCCTATAGTAACATTTCTAATCAGCAACTTAAAACTCAACACTACCTTATTTACATGCTTGGAAAATGAAAATTCCAAAATCTGTACAAAAGAGAAAGAAAGAGAATAAATAGAAGAAAAAAGAGCTCCAGATTTAATCTGATTTTTCCACATGCCTTCTTCAAATGTGATTTGCATCTATCATCTGTCCTTCCTCTCTCCTATCTAACTAAAAATATTCAACTGTCATATCCATATTCTCATTCAAACACTTTTTACTTGATGAAAAAAATTTGCCTTGCACCTTTTGTCTTTACCTCGTGCATCTTTGTACCCTACTTGTAAAAATAGTTTTATTGCTGCAATTTCACCTAAGAGTGAAAAATATTCAACTCTAGCTAAAACCCATTTCACTAGCAATTAAATTTTGCAAAGAACCATGTGCCATTCATTAGAAATGATTGCTGGGTGATTTTGTCTTGAATGAAATTTGGAAAAAAATTCAAACAACATTAAAAAAATTCCTAAATTGTGAGAAATGGTTGCAAATGGATTTGTAATCATGTAAGCCATTTTTTGTTGCAGCTGGGCATGTAAAATATTTTCTTAGCATTTTAGAGCATCATATCAGCTGATTTCTGTAATTTGAATGCTTCAAAACCTCCCCTAAGTGTTCAAATATGGATAAAACACTTATTCAATCCATAAGCAAGCCTTGAGAGGCCTCAAAAAAGCCAAAAAATGGCTTCCCTGCCAACCTGCACCCTTCTCAAAACCCATCCTTTTGCACTCATGGGCTGGCGGGCAAAGGATTTGTGATCAAAATTCCAACCTCAATTTCATTATAAAACATTTAAAAATGTATTTAAAGTCTTCCCCCAACATTTAAAACATTGAAAATGCCTTAAATCTTGAAAAATTTAAAAGTTGCAAAGAGGAAAAAACAATTTTCTTGCTAGCAAAATCATAAAAATTTGCTGCTCACAAACAAGACCACTTGGAGCCATGAAAATTTGCATATGATCCTAATCAATTATTTAGGGAAAACCCATTTCCTTAAAAGTTGTACTGTCGAAATATTTATAGGACCTCCTTTGTAAACTGGCCCACCAGATGTCTTTTCTGCAACTGTAATGCATTAAAATAATACATCAGATGACCTCCATTTTTGATCAAAATGGAGTTAGATATGTTTTAGACAAAACTGAGAAATGGGTTGCTCTTAAAAATGCAAAATTTGAAGCTTTCTGGAACACCCATTTTGGGTCGGTCGCAGTCAAAAAATAATTAGATAACCCAGCATAACTCATCCTGGGAGCCTGAAACTAAGCAAGAATGTTACCATATGTCAAATGAATATGTTCACCAAGGGGTTTGACATGAAAGTCAATTGGATTCAAATTGTGACCCTCCAAAGTAGGTCACTTAGGCATATTTTGCAGGTGTACTTTTGAGTGTGTAGAGGCAAATTTTTTAATATGGTCCTTCAAAATCTGAAAATTTCTTATATTTAGACTCAAAGATGAATTTGGCCAACTAACAGGAAATGAGATTTAAACACATTCCCCCTACACTTCAGGCTCTGTAAGACCTAGGAGGGTGACCCTTTAACAACATCTAAAGATTCAAATATATACTTAATGGGATATTGCATAACAGATAATGCTCTCACAGGATTATGCTAAGAAACATAAAATACCATTCAACGTTGGCTAAGATATTGAATGAATTTCATTAACCAGCATGGAGAACATAAAAAACACATAACCTAGAATACAAAATTAAAATGGTTTATGATTTAATAATTTGGGACCAAGCGAAAAACAACCGAAGCATAAAAACTTGACCAGTGCCTGTAGACACCGAAAATTGGTCTAGGCCTGCGAACACCACTTTTGATATAATTTTCTATTATCCATGGTTATGATTTAATAATGTTTATTATTTAATTACCTTTCTAACACATATTTCCTCTATTAATTAAATGCCCCTTTTAATTAATTCATTAATTCATAAATGACCTTTATTCAACTTGATTAATTAAATAAATCATATTTGTTTAATTATGTCACTAACTAATTAGTTCTTCCTTCTTAATTAAATATTTATTATTTAATTTTCCCCTTTTTCATACTTCAACTATAATTAAATATTTATTATTTAATTATTCAATTTATCTTTTTCAACAGTCAAATTAAATAAATTATCTTTATTTGTTTAATTAAGTCTTTCATTTTCGAATGTTGAATTAAATTAACATTTAATTCATATTATTAATTATTTACGTCACATTCTTTTGTCGTTCAGTTATCTAAGCTATTCACTCACCTTCTGTATCAAGATCTATTTTTAAATCTGCCAGTTATCTCTGAGTTCAGTATCTGACTATCTCTGCTAGAGGACTCTCTGTCACCACTAGTCAGTTAACTAGTTCTAACTCATGTGCATGAATTATTCTATTAATTAAATATCTTTATTTAATTAATTAATTTATGTATGCATTCAAATTCTTCATCTTTGCATTCTAACTTTGTCTTTGACTTTCAAAGTCTATTTCTTCTATTTTCGAAGACTCTTAACTGAAGATTAAGATCTTGAACTTGTGTTCTAACTCACGTTCTAATTTAGTCTTTATCTTGCAGTCTTTTCTAAATCACGTTCTATTCGACATAGAACTCACATTACATGACATTCATCAATCTCATCCTTCGATCTCTCTTTCAATTTGAGCTGATCATTCGAAAACCCAAAATCTATAAAATGGCCTATCATTATCATTATTCCTCCCCCCGAAATCATACACTTTTGAGAAGAAACTTATCTTTGATATTTTTCTTAGACATTCAACAAGGTTATGATTGCATCAATACTGAAAATCTGAGGGCAAGAATACTAATACAACAAAATGGAGAAGGGCAATCGAGATAATTCAAAGCAGTGGATGCATATTCGGTGAGAGCTTTCCAATTGATTTGTTTAGTTTATTTATGTTTACTTATTCGTTCTTTGTTGTTTTTGATTTAGATTGTTTGTTAGTTTAGAATTGATCATTGTAATCTATGCAGCTATTAGCATTAATCTCCAGCAAAATCTAGGTCATACAGTGCCAATAAGAGGGCTATGGATTCACATAACCAACATTTCATTCTACAATGTTGAACATGTTCTGAAGATATCTTGCAATTGTTATCACATTATGACAATAAGACCACTAAAGCTTTATCTGGTAATCATTCTTTACAAATCCACCTGAAACACAACACTCCTGTCACATTTGTTGAAGTAATTACACTATCCCCTAAATAATAGACAATAATAAGTTCAGATGTCACTTATTAAAGAAATTATATCATTCACAAAATAGAAGGCAACAACTATTGCAACTCAAATGCACCAAATGTGAATGAAAAAACTCAGATAATTTTCATTATTGAATTCAAAAGAGCACTACATCTCAACAATGGAGACAATTATTAGATAAAATATAAACATGAAAGCATAATTCATAATACACACTTCAGATTTAATGACTCAATTACAATTCTCCCTAGTTTACAGTTCTACCCAAAGCTTCTATCTGACTTGTAGAGCTTTCAAAATTTTGGAACCCTTACAATGAGAGAAGAAAACAAAGATATAGAAGAAAAAAAAGCTCCAAAAATTAATCCATTGAAGACATTTGGAAGCTCCATCCACCATTAATCTGCAAAAGTAAAAACCTCTCTCTTCTCTTTTCATTTGCAACAAACATTGCCTCTGAATTTTTCCTTTGCTCCAAGTTGTTCAACAATAGAAAAATATCCATGCAGAGAATCTCCATCATTCACCCAGCTACTAGAAAATTACCTTTGCTTGCCTATGAAAACCTCTTTTATGTTCTTTGTTTGCGTTTTATTTTTTGCATTAAAATTATTCTCAGTTATTTGCCCAACACATAGTCTCTGCTTATAAAGTGAGTAAATTCACTTTATCCATATTTTCCTTTGTTGCACATTAATCCTTTAATCCCTAACTTGTTTATAAACTGAATAAATTCACTTTAGAAAATATATCATGTCTTCATTTTAAAATTTTCCTAGCAACACTTTAATATTGTATCTTATTCAAAAGATTTTCCTTTTAAATACAATGAAGGCCTTTGAAAAATTTACCATCAGGTAAGAAAAATACTACCTATGCACATTAATTTCACCTTAGATTTATCATATTTTCCTATGCACGTGCATCCCCAATTTATTTTACCCCTATGTGTAAAATATTCATTTTACTTTATCACCCACATCTTTATTTTATTGGGTTGTTATTTTTCTAAAACAACCTTACCCACATTTCACCTTTTAACATTCACCAAGCAACATCTTTTAATCTCCTATTTTGAAAGATTACTCAAACCATTTATTTGAGGAAAATGAATTGGACCCACCCCTTTCACATTTAAAATACGTTAAAACATAGAATATTTATTTATGTGAAAACATTAAATATTCTTTATCGGGCACCCACCTTTCATTTACCATCAAAATAACACTTTAGCCTTTGAAATTTCGGTTGGGCCCACTCTCCACCTGGAGAAAATTTGCTAATCTCACATGACTTTTGATGGCATCATCCATCCTCCCATGAGGTGGAAATTGATGGCCAATATTTGGTTGTATTGTCCTCGTATCTTTCATCCATTGATCTCATTTTTCCCTAATCTCCTATTTTTGGTTCTTAGGATATGGCGGCTCAAGCACAAATTTTCAGCAGGCATCATGCAACAATGTCCTCCTCCAATATCACATACATAAGAACTTGCCAATGCTCTATTCATGGTGTGTTTGAGCCACTTATAATAGAATGGATGCCATAATGCTAAGACATTTTCACTATAGGCATGGGTTCTCCCTGGTGCCATGGTTGTGTATTTCTCTTTAAAAATTCCCTCTGCAATATTAAATTGACCTTCTTAACAAAGATGTCGATGAACAATATGCAACTAACATTTTCTTGCTTCTGTGAACCTGATCGCACCACTACATAGTCATTCATCCCCTCACAACCTTTAGCATGAGATATTTCCATAGATCATCGACCCAACACATTATTTGTTGTGGATTTGTTTTCTCCTTGGCACTATGAGAAAACATTTTTTAACTGCCTCATTTTCATGGTACGATGGCTACCCAACAAAGACAAAACATTTGAAATGTCTTTGGTGCACCATAGGTCACATCCCCTCATTGCATACATTTGCGCACTAACTCTACCTCCCCAGTCAACTATCAACCAAAGAGTTCTTCGTATCAAATTCACTTGGTGTGCCCCTTAGTCACTTTCATTGAGTCACTATTTTGCCACTATGTCATATCCCATGGTGGTTTAATGAAACACTACCTTCAACGAATAGATGAAAGTAGCTTATAATAAGGAGAAATGACAACCTATTAATGAAACCATTCCCATAAGTTCATGCCTTTCACAACCAAAATGTCCTCCAACAAGAGCATGCTGGGTCCCCATGTGGACCCAGCTAATTTCATTTTTCATTTTCAATCAAATTTATACTCAAATTGACCTAACACAACTTTTGAGTGCATTTGAAGTGAAAAAACGAACTGGGTTTTCATTAGAACCTACTTTCAAGCACTTTTGCAAAATGGTGAAAACTGACAAAGTTAGCTTTGGAATAGACCTAGGAAATTCGTCAGACGATCTCCTAGAGTCACAAAAACTTGTAGATATGTAAAATTTTGATCCAAGAATGGATTGCAAAAGATGGTTCAGAAAAAGGAATCCTGAGGTGAAAGATATTAAATGCCAAAGTTGCCTAGTTAAACTTTTCTATAACTGTAGCTGTTCAAAACAAATTAAAACTTGCAAAATCACCTCGTTGCAAAAATAGCAAATCAACTTCTGAGAGTCTACCACTGGACATACAAGCTCATTTAGGTACCCTAAGCACATGTGCAGGAAGGATTCATTTGAATCATCATTCATCAAAAGATATTGACGGTCGAAGTTGACCTCCCTCGAATATTTCTAAAAATGCAAGTGTTGTTGATATTTTGTCCTTGATGTCAAACTTGTTACTATGGCACTGTGATCTTGACTCTGTGGTCTTGGAATTTTGATATTGACTTTGTGATACTTGATTGAGGCTCAAATTACTCTTGTTCTATTCATATGATGGAATTCAGTATCTTCTTTATGGACAACATTATTTCTTTGCTTTGGTACTGATTAGGTTGAGCTTCATGTGTAGATAAAGGTTATATTGCTTATAGGTTTATGGCATGGATACTCAGGTAAATCATTATCAGTTGGTTTTTCAATTCTATTGATACTTCTCAGTTTAGTTCACTGGTATTTTTGGTTGATCTTGGCATACATCACTCTATGATACTTTACATGTTACATGGAAAATTTGGGTTGGAATTATTCAAAATATCTCTTTGGCATTCGAGTTTGATATCTCTGTTGGTAATTATGTCATTGGTATATAATTGGTTCATGGCTTATAAGTTGATATCATTTGGCCTCTATTTTGAAAAAGGTTATTTCATGGCAATTTTGTAATGTTGATTGGTGGCATCACTTTGGCTTACCTACATTTGAAAATGAATTAGAAATAAGTCACATGTGTATCAGGTCCTATAATTGATAATTAATTAGGCCTTAGGATTGACAACAGGTATGAGGAATTAATTATTAAAAGTCACTTTAAAAGTGACAAGGCTTTGACTCTTGGAAATAATGTTTTATTCATTAAGGTGGTTGGAATTTTTGTTAAGGTCATAAAAATTATCAAGGTGATAATTGTGTCGGCATTATGGGCCTTTGACAACAAATTTTCTAAATGTGTATAATGATGTCTTTTTGACTTAAGTCCTTTCAGACCTCAAGCTTTATCAATTTTTGAAAAAGGCATCGAATGCCTTTGATTCAATTGTCTTGAGGAAAAAGGCATGTGAAAGGATTCTAGGGAATATACATTTGTTGTTTCATTTTGCTAAGGGTTGAAACCCTAGCTTCTGTCGCCATGAGTAACTTTTCACAGCCGTTACTCTCTTTGCTGCAACGCATGGACAGATTTGAAAGCTGAAGCATGAAAGGAACTCAACTGGTTTGTTCGATCTTCTATTTTGGCAATCTCTTGGTACAGATTCTCACACACTCTCTTTCAAACTATTTCAAGTATTCTTCTTATCATTTCAAGTATGGGGAACTGTTACTACTCATGGTTTCTTTCTTGCTCAGAACCGAATGCATCATTTTTAAATTCAAATAAAAGAACAAAAATTGTCTTATATTTTCGTGCCATGAGTAGTAATGGTTCCCCATATTTCAAATGATAAGAATACCTGAAATAGTCTAAAAGAGAGTGTGTGAAATATGTATTTTCGTTGCATACGTTTTGATCAGATGTTATGACATGTAGATCAATTATTATTTCAAGGTTCTGGTTTCAAATACAAAATTGACACATTGGCTTCCGAGCAACAAAGAAACCTTGGCTGAAGATTCAAAATAAAAAATGATTACATCCACCTTTCATGGGCTCTAAGGGTTTCAGTGTTATTTTCTTAATATACTCATTTCTACTCATTCTGTCAGAAGAAATCTATTTTGTGTGGTCACTTCTCTGAATCTAAAAAGATAACTGGCTCAATTCAACATAATTTTGTAACATTTTTGCATATACCTTGTTGTAACCTTGGTAATTTCTAGAGATTTTAGTAAGAGGATAAAAAGGGATTTATCACTATATTTAATATGCGAGCAAAATTTTGAAAGAAAAGAGAGAGAGAGAAACATACCAAAAAATGAAGAGAGATTGAATACAACATTATATGAATGGTCTATTCTGATATTGTAAATCTAAAACATAAGATAAATAAAAGTTGTCTTAAGATTAGAAAATGGCTAGAATTCTGAAGGCTTAACTCAGAACCTTGAGGATTGTAGGTATTGTTTGTTGAGAGGCTCTTGTGAGAAAAGAGAGAAACAAAGAGACCCTCTGTATCATTGTATTTTCTGTAAACTAAAAAGGGGTTGGTGCTCCTTGAAATTGATGTTTCAAAATGAGGGGTTGGTGCTCAAAAAATAGTCTATAAGGCATTGTTAAAAGTGGTTTTTCAAATATAAGCCTAAAAGGCAACAGTTTAGGAGTGGTTATTCTACCCCAGGAGGGTTTTCCACTCGACATATCTTGTGTCACTTTTCTCATCTATGGTTCCTTTGATTTTTTGTGTGAATGTTGTATTATACAATATTTCACTATCATACTTCTCATTTCAGTTATATGTGATTGCATTCAATATATGGATGAGTTAATCATTGATAAATGAGAGCATAAATCTGTTTTGTTTTAGTTTCTGTAAAATTTGTCAAATCAGTTCATGAAACTGATTCAATCCCTCCTCTCGTTGTCTTTTTCACTCCAATAATCGGTATCAGAGAATAGGTTCCTCTGATAGGTCTAACCAACCTAGGATTGATTTTGGTCTTGGAGTCTATTTAAAATGTCTCAATCTCATGAATGCACATCTATGACTAGGGCTCCATTATTTGATGGAACGGATTATGTATTCTAGAAAATAAGAATGGAGACTTATCTAACTTCTATTGATATCGATGTGTGGAGCATAGTGTTAACTCGGTACACTGTACTAGTGACATTGCCCACAACTTTTGATGCGAAGAAAAAATATGAAACTAATGCTAGAGAAAAACATGCTCTCATATGTGCATTGACTAAAGATGTCTTTCTCAAAGTCATGCACTGCAGCTCTACTAGGGATATCTGGATTGAACTTGAAACCATTTATCAAGGGAATGAAAAAGTTAAACAGTCAAAAGTCCTTACTCTAAAACATCAATTTGAGGAAATAAAAATGAGGGACGATGAAAAAGTAGCTGATTACTTCTTGAGAGTTGATGAAATTTTCAATGCTATGAAAGGTTTGGGAGAAGAAGTAAAATAATTCAATGTTGTAACTAAGGTCATCAGAACCTTACCGACTAACTTTGAAGCTAAGGTCTCTACTCTAGAAGAAAATAAACACTTTGACCAGCTTACCCTAGACATCTTACAAGGCACTCTAACTACCTATGAAATGAGAATCAGTAAAAACAATTCCTCTGCAAAAGAAACTATCTTTAATACTAAAAGGAAATAAAAAGATGAGGTTAGTGAATCAAAAATTTCTGATTCTAAAGAATCCCATTTTGTTAGAAAGCTCTAAAAGGGGTCTAGAAAATACAAGGGAAAAATTCCCTTCAAATGTTTTAACTATGGAAAAATAGGCCACTTTTCTACAAAGTGCCCCTATGGTGATCTGAATAGTGACAATAAGAAATCTGAAAAATTGCCTAAGAAAAAGGCCTATAGACCTAAACAAAAATTCAACTTCAAAAAGAAGAAGAGTCTATTCAACAAAAATGAAATAGACACTAAATCTGAAGATTCTTTAGATGAAGAAGATGAAAACTTATTCATGGCTGAAATCATTTAGCAAGAAGATACTAACAACAATGATGTTGAAGATGGAAAATTAGATCTAGAAGGTGAATTAAAATGTGCTTTAAAAGAGATTAGAAAACTAAAAAAATAAATGCTTGCTCAAGGATAAAATTCTGCTCAAGAGAAAATTTCAAATCAAGAAATAGTCTCCTTGAAGACTCAACTTGAAGAAGCCAAGAGAGTCAAAAATTGTCATATTGGTATAAGTAATAAAGATCAAGAAATTCAAAATCTTGAACATGAAATTGTTGATCTTAGGAATACCATTGAAAAGTATGAGAGTACTCTAAAACTGAATGACATGCTCAGTAAGTAGAAATTGAACAAGGAAAAAACTGGTATTGGGTTCGTGAAGGGTGAATGTTCAAATGATGGTGCAAAGAAAAATGATGTTGCTGCAAACAAATATTATGATTCTAATCATCTTGATTCTTATAAGAATCATGTTCATCCTTTTAGGAATAACATAACATTATATAATTTCAACCCTTTCTTTTATGGGTAATATTTTTTCTGCAACAAATTTGGCAACAAAGTGATCTCTTGCAGGTTTATGAATCCTAAAACACCTAGATTTGGTCATAAGAAACACCTTGGTTTTGCTAGATAGATTAGATGCTTTAAATGCAATACCATGGGTCATTTTGCTAAGTAGTGCAAAGCTGATATGCAAAATAAACAACATAAAACCAAAAAGGTTTGGAAACCTAAAAATGTCAAAAACATAGAGAAAACTATGTTAGTTCAAACAAATTTTCATTCCAAGAAAAAGGACTTATGGGTCCTAGACAGTGGTTGTTCTAACCACATGACTGTTGAAAAAGAAAAATTCATAAATCTTGAAGATTATGTAGGTGGATATACGAAGTTTGGAGATAATTCTAGTATACAAATCAAAGGTAGAGGTTCACTTCTTCTGAATGAGGAAACTCCTATCTACAATGTGTATTACATAGAAGGTCTAAAGCACAATATTCTAAGTGTTAGTCAAATTTGTGACATTGGCTATCATGTTTTGTTCACTTCACAGGGATGTGAGATTAAAAATAAGCTTGGAAAGGCTATTGCTACTGGAAGAAGGACTAAGGGAAATGTTTACAATATTCTTGACACATCTGGTAATGAAATCAATCAAGGTATGTGTTTAATGATTCAAGTGGAAGAATTTTGGTTGTGGCATAAGAGACTAGGTCACATTAACTTTGACAATATAGTTAGGATCAATAAAAATCAGAATGTAAGAGGTCTGCCTGTCTTAAGAAAACCGAAAAATATAGTTTGTAAAGAATGTCTCAAAGGCAAGCAAACAAAGGTGAGCTTTAAATCTAAAGAAAATTCTTCTACTAGGACTCTGTAGCTTGTTCATATAGATCTATGTGCTCCTACAGGGACTAGATCTATTAATGGTGAGAAATATTTCATATTATTTGTTGACGATTACTCTCGTATGATTTGGGTTACTTTTCTCAAGCACAAATCTGAAGTATTTGAACATTTTAAAATCTTTAGAAAAATGGTTGAAAGGGAATCGGATTTAAAATTGAAATGTTTGACATTTGACAAAGGTGGTGAATTCACCTCACAAGAATTCATTGACTATTGTGAAAGACATTTCATAAAAAGACAATATGTTGCTGCCAGAACACCTCAACAAAATGGGGTTGTTGAGAGAAAGAATAGAACAATAAAAGAGATGGCAAGGACTATGTTGGATGAAGCAAAACTGCCAAACATGTACTGGAAAGAAGTTGTTCATGCAACTGTCTACATCTTGAACATAGTACAAATCAAAGTGAAATCTAATTTAACTCCATATGAATTGTGGTATGGTAAATCTGCCTCAATTAAATACTTCA
Organism: Sequoiadendron giganteum; assembly: GCA_007115665.2. Taxonomy (NCBI): domain Eukaryota; kingdom Viridiplantae; phylum Streptophyta; class Pinopsida; order Cupressales; family Cupressaceae; genus Sequoiadendron; species Sequoiadendron giganteum. The sequence goes on from CM021104.1 coordinate 489,796,913, forward strand.
GAATATTTGGCTATAAGTGTTTTATCAAGAGAGATGATGATAATTTAGGAAAATTTCAATCTAAATCTGATGAAGGTATCTTTTTAGGATAATCCACTTGTAGCAAATCCTATAAATGCTTTAATAATAGGTTGAATAAGATTATTGAATCTGTTAATGTCAAATTTGATGAAAATATGCTTTTAGATGCTGAACCTATGAAGGATGATGAGGAAGAAGAATTTGAAATTGAAATAAATTCAAAAGGATTTGAAACAACAAAGCCTAAAGTTGAATTAGTAGGTCCTAAACTTGTTGAAACAAATCCTAAAAATGTTGAAACAAGTCTTGAAAAATGTGTGACAAAAACCCCTTCAAAATCTCTTTCTAGAAACCATCCTAAAGATATGATTATTGGAGATAAATCTGTAGGACTTCAAACAAGAAGAAGAACTACTAAATCTGATGAAAAATATCACATAACTGAGCTTATTGCTTTATGTTTGGTTACACAGTTTTTGCCAAAAAAATTGATGAAGCTCTAACTAATGAATGTTGGCTTAATGCAATGTAGGAAGAAATTGATCAAACTGAGAAAAATCATAATTGGGAGTTAGTCCCAAGACCAGATGACAAGAATGTCATAGGGGGTAAATGGATATTCAAAAATAAACATGATGAAAATGGCAATGTTGTTCGCAACAAGGCAGGGTATGTCTTCAACGGGTATGCTCAACAAGAAGGTATTGACTTTGGTGAAACCTTTGCACCTGTTGCTAGATTTGAGCCTATTAGAATATTCTTGGCTTATTATTTTTTCAACTTTACTGTATATCAAATGGATGTCAAAAATTCTTTTCTGAATGGCTATTTAGATGAAGAAGTTTATATTGAACAACCTAAATGATTTATTTGCAAAAACAAGCTTAATCATGTTTACAGGCTGAAAAAGGCTCTATATGGCCTAAAACAATCCCATAGAGCTTGGTACTCTATATTGGATAATCATTTGATTTCAAAAGGTTTTATTAGAAGAGGTGTTGACAACAATCTTTATGTTAAGATTGAAGGTTCTGATATTCTGGTTGTTGAAATCTATGTAGATGATACTATCTTTGGTTGCAACAATACTGCTTTGAGTAAAATATTATCTTAGATTATGGAATCTAAGTTTGAAATGTCAATGTTGGGAGAATTAACTTTCTTTTTAGGTCTTCAAATTTCTCAACTTGAAACTAGTATTTTTCTCTCTCAAAGAAAGTATGCAAGAGAGATGCTCAAGAAATTCCAAATGGATGAATACCATCCAATTAGCACTCCAATGGTTATAGGCTACAAACTTAGCAAGGTTGATGATTCTCCTGATGTAAATCCAACTACCTATAGGTCAATGATTGGCAGCTTGTTATATCTCACAACTTCTAGACTTGACATAATGCAGGCAGTTTGCATGGTTGCAAGATTCCAGTCATCTCCCAAGGAATCTCATATTGATGCTATTAAAAGGATTCTTAAATATGTTCAGGGCACTCTTGATTATGGTCTTTGGTATCCTAGAAGAAATTATTTTTCATTAATTGCATATACTGATGTTGACTGGGCTGGTTGTCTGGATGATAATAAAAACACCAGTGGTGTTGCTTTCTTTCTTGGTGATCGATTAGTGGCATGGCATAGTAAGAAACAAGAATCTGTTTCACTCTCCACTACTGAAGCATAATATATTGCTGCAACCTCTTGCTATACTCAAGTAATATGGATGTCACAAACTCTATTTGACATGTGTATTGAAGTTCCTAAACTTGTTTCTATTCTGTGTGATAATACTAGTGCCATTAATATCTCCAAAAATCCTATTATGCACTCTCACACTAAACACATTGCTATTAAATTTCACTTTCTTCATGAAAACGTGCTGGCTAATGAGGTTTATGTGCAATATGTTCCTACACAAGCATAGGTAGCTGATATCTTCACTAAGCCTTTGGCTAAAGAGGTATTTGAAAGACTTTGGTCTAGATTGGGAGTTGTCTCCCAATATTTTCTCTCTTAATTCTTTATTTGGGTTTCACGGGGAGCTTTTTAGCTCTCTTTGTAGCTTATTGCTGCTTCATATAGTTTTCTATTTGCTGCCCCAATGTTATACCTGCAGCTCTTTCAGTTTAGCTTCTTGGCATTTCAATGAGTTCCCTTTGTCCTTGTGACAAAAAGGGTGAGAATTATGTGCTTTTGGTTCTAGTTCAGTTTTCTGGTTTGATGGCTCAGTTTTTCCATCAAGGACAAAGGGAGAGTTTATTGATATTTTTTCCTTGATGTCAAACTTGTTACTATGGCACTCTGATCTTGACTCTGTGGTCTTGGCATTTTGGTATTGATTTTGTGATACTTGATTGAGGCTCAGATTACTCTTGATCTATTCATATTATGGCATTCAATATCTTGTTTATGGACAACATTATTGCTTTGCTTTGGTATTGATCAAGTTGAGCTTCATGTGCAGATAAAGGTTATCTTTCTTAAAGTTTTATGGCATGGTTACTTAGGTATAACATTATCAGTTAGTTTTTCAATTCCATTGATACTTCTCAGTTTATTTCACTGGTATTTTTGGTTGATCTTGGCACATATCACTCTATGATACTTTACATATTACATGGAAAATTTGGGTTGGAATTATTCAAAATCTCTCTTTGGAATTCAAGTTTCATATCTTTGTTGGTAAATATTTCATTGGTATATAATTGGTTCATGGCTTATAAGTTGATATCATTTGGCCTCTATTTTGAAAAAGGTTATTTCATGGCAATTTTGTAATGTTGATTGGTGGCATCACTCTGGCTTACCTACATTTGAAAATGACTTAGAAAGAAGTCACATGTGTATCGGGTCCTATAATTGATAATTCATTAGGCCTTAGGGCCAAAAACAGGTATGAGGAATTAATTATTAAAAGTCACTTTAAAAGTGACAAGGCTTCGACTCTTGGAAACAATGTTTTATTCATTAAGGTGGTTGGAATTTTTGTTAAGGTCATAAAAATTATCAAGGTGATAATTATGTCAGCATTATGGGGCTTTGACAGTGAATTTTCTAAATGTGTATAATGATTTATTTTTTACTTAAGTCCTTTCAGACCTCAAGCTTTATCAATTTGTTAAAAAGGCATCAAATGCCTTTGATTCGATTGTCTTGAGGAAAAACGAAAGTGAAAGGAGTCTAGGGAAAATATTTTTGTTCTTTCATTTTGCTAAAGGCTGAAACTCTAACTTTTACCACCGCCATGAGTAACTTGTCATAGCCGTTACACTCTTTTCTACAACGTATGGACAGATGTGAGAGCTCGAGCATGAAAGGAACTCGACTGGTTTGTTCGATCTCCTATTTTGGTAATCTCTTGGTACAGATTCTCACGCACTCTCTTTCAGACTATTTCAAGTATTCTTCTTATCATTTGAAGTATGAGGAACCGTTACTACTCGTGGCACAAAAATAGAATACAGTCTTTGTTCTTTTATTTGAATTTTAAAATGATGCATTCCGTTCGGTAACTCTGAATTTTTGTTTTTGGGTGGTCTTAAAGCATTGCTTATTTTTTCTCACCATGACTGGGGTTTGGTTACAAATCTATTTCAGGTTCTTGCAGTATGTTTTTGTTGCTTCTAGTAGCATGGAAAATGTTTTTTTTAAGGATATAGAGTTTCTATGATCTCCACCTGTTATTATTTTTTAAAGGGTATTTGAAAAATGTATTGTTGTTGCATACATTTTTATTAGATGTTATGACATGAAGATTAGTTATTCTTTTAGGGTTCTAGTTTCAAATACAAAATTGACACATTGGCTTTCGAGCAAGAAAGAAACCTTGGCTAAATATTCAAAATAAAAAATGATTACATCCACCTTTCACGGGCTCTGATTGTTTTAGTGATATTTTCTTAATATACTCACTTTTTCTCATTCTGTCAGTAGAAATCTATTTTTTGTGGTCACTTCTTTGAATCTAAAAAGATGCCTGGCTCAATTCGACAGAAGTTTGTAACATTTTTGCATATACCTTGTTGTAACCTTGGTAATTTCTAGATATTTAGTAAGAGGATAAAAAGGGATTTATCACTATTTTTAATATGTGAGAAAAAGTTTGAAAAAGAGAGAGAGAGAGAGAGAGAGAGAGAGAGAGAGAAACAAACCAAAAAATGAAGAGAGATTGAATACAACATTGTATGAATGATTTATTCTGATAGACATTTTTTATTCTGAGATTGTAAATCTGAAACATAAGATCAATACAAGTTGTCTTAAGATTAGACAATGACTAGAATTTTGAAGGCTCAACTCAGAACCTTGAGGATTGTAGGTATTGTCTATTGAGAGGCACTTGTGAGAAAAGAGAGAAACAAAGATACCCTCTGTATCATTGTATTTTCTACAAACTGAAAAGGGGTTGGTGCTCCTTGAAATTGGTGTTTTCAAAATGAGGGTTTGGTGCTCCTTGAGTTGGTGCTTAGAAATTAGCCTAAAAGGCATTGTTAAAAGTGGTTTTTCAAATATAAGCCTAAAAGGAAGCAGTTTAGGAGTGGTTTTTCTACCCCAGGAGAGATTTCCACTCGACATATCTTGTGTCACTTTTCTCATCTATGGTTCCTCTGATTTATTGTGTGAATGCTTTATTATGCAATATTTCACTACCATACTTCTTATTTCAATTATATGTTATTGCATTCAATATATGGATGCGTTAATCATTGATAAATGAAAGCATAAATCTGTTTTGTTTCAGTTTCTGTAAAATTTATCAAATCAGTTCATGACATTGATTCACCCCCCCCTCAGTTTCTTTTTCACTCTTACAAGTGCAAAATTGAAGAAATTGCATTTGGTTTTGATCTGTTAAAAATAGCAAATCAATTCATGAAGCTTTGAAACTTGACAAGGGAGTTCATTTTGGTATGGATAATGGAGAGAAATAATAATTTTGACATGATAGTCAACCATTTGCAAAATACAAGTTCAAACGAGAGGCAAATTTGCAAAATCGATACTTTGCAAATAGCAGAAAAGTACCAAAACCCTCCAACTTCACTTTCAAAAACCTATCAAAACTTATCATGGAAAGCTGAAAATTGACATGCCTACTCACATAGGACACATGAGTGAGCTTGAAAATGGGTTTTGCATGAAATTCAACATGCTTCAAATTATGACCCTCCAAAGTAGGTCACTTAGGAAGATTCTTCGGTGCACTTCTGAGAGTGCAAAAGAAATTTTTTCAATATGCGCACTTTAAATTTGCAAAATTTGAAAGTTTCATCAATGGATTCGACTAGGGATGCATGCCCCCTGTGGGCATAGCAAGAATCTAGATCTCTGGGGAGTAGACCAAATGTTGAGTCCACCAGGTGCTCTCAAATTGCTCTTTTATTCATTCTTCTTTTTCAACTTGACTTGGTGACCCTAGGTCACCAAATGAAAAAGAGGAGTTAACTTTTACCTCTGTCAAACACCAATCTATGAAAATATTTTATGTCCCTCATCTCATTCTTTCCTTTGTCACACCACAACAATATGAGTGACTGCATCTCTACAAACAACAATATCAAGCTACCCTTGTACAAGTGTAAACTTGCTTTCTCTTCAACTTTGTTATCAAGTGGCAACCAAATGAAATAGGCCACATCATTGTCACTCTCTTCATTTTATTATTTTTCATTAAGTGGCAACATTTGAAAATGGTGATCAAGATCACATGAAAACATAGTCTGATCACAACCATCTACCTGATTAAACATGTTGACCTCTCCCAACAGCTCATTAAATACAACATTATCAACATATTCATAATCACTATGCATCTAAAAGTCAAACATACTTTCAAACTGTTGATTATCATGTGTAAACAAATTGTCATATGCATCATGCAAATTATTCTCAAGCTAAAAACAACACTCTTCAGTGTTTTGCACATTGCCACACTCTGTAAAAACTTCTCCCAACTGACAAAAGTAGCACTCACATTCTGCCACATGGTTGGTACTATTTTTCTCAATTTGATTACTAGTTTGCATGTCAAAAGTAAAATTATCACAAGAACTTACCAAAATATCTTGCACCTCATGCAAATTATCCCTACGTGTATGTAAAGTGATACACTCATGCATTCACACACTCTGTAACTATTCTCCACCATGCTAATATAAATAATCGTAAAGGATTTATGATTTATCTTCATCTTCAATCAATCTATCATTTTATGAGCACAATATATCAGCATCTTCATCATCACAAGCTTTCTCAAGAATGAACAATTCTAGTTCAAAAAAAAAATCTAGTTTACCTTGAAATCAACATTAACATCCACATGAAAAGACTCAAATCTAGGCTCATTCAAATCAGCAAACAAACACTTATCCAAATCTACATTAAATTTCTCAAAACTTGGCTCATTAGATGCACAAAACTCATGGTCAGCTGCTGCTTCAAACTCATCAAAATAGATTTATGAGTTTGCATCAACATCCATACTTTCATATTCATCATACAATGCATCCGTACAATCAAATTATTGTTAATATTTGTCCACATTGTCACCATGTTGATCAACTAGTTCACAAGTGGAAAGAGAATCAAGAACACATGCATCATACCTTACACAATGAAGATCATCATCATTGTCAAAATCAACATGAGAAGCACATAACAACTAAGGGTTATCAACACATGTATATTTTTGTTATTTAGTGGTCAAAATATTTGAAATTTTTTCACTGCTTAGTAGATCACTATTCTGATCCATTCTCTCAACCAATTCTTCTTCTTGACCTTCACTAGAATTGCATACATTATCAAATTGCAAAGAAGGAAATGTCTTGATGTGATCATCTTCAAACTCTAAAAACTCTATGGGATGATCATAAACTAGATTTCCCCAATCATAAGAGATTGAATTGCTAACAACATTTTCAAAAGCATGATCACAATCTATCATAGAGAAAATGTTGTCCATTTGTTCATTCTTGCTTACTTCTAGGTTTTCATAATAGTAATGTACATCCTTTTTCATCTCAACCTTAGATTGGGTGTCTTCATTGAGCTTGTCATTTTCATCCTCTTGAGAATATGCATAAGCATGTTCATTGTCAAACTAAAAACCATTAGTGGTTTCCTCATTGTAGTTGCTTGTACTTGATCTTATAAACTTAAATTCACTACATACCTCTTCACTTGCAGCTGATACACTGACATTCTCCAGAGCATTTTTTAAATCAAAAAATTCCAATGTATCATTACAGAGACTTGTATCAAGACTACATCCAACACATGTAGACTTGACATGATCAATTGTATCATCACATTGTTGATCACATATATCTTCTTCAAAGAGTAAATCCAATTCATATCCCTCATCAGGTTCTTGGCTCAAAAGACTTGGAATCCCATTTTTCTTTGCAACATCACATTCATTGCTTGAAGAACAAGCCTCATCAACACATTGTGACTTGGGATGATCATTCAAAAAACTATCTACATCATTGCAGCCTTCAATTGCCACAAAACATGTGCTCTCTATTTTCACATTTACATATGAGATAGAAGAAACTTCAAATGTTTCATTCATTTCATCATGTCTTTCATCATCATGGCTAAAAATTTCATCTGGGTGTATCTCTTCTGAAGGTTTTTCAAAAATAACTTCCTCATCACCTAATGATGCATCATTCTTGTCTTATACTTTATTTTCATTTGGAACCAAAGACATCTGATCATTTTCATTCACACAGCTGCTAGTTTCATTAGCATGTTTACCCATAATTGAGGACAACAGACCTTGCATATATTTATTTGTCATTTCACCGTATTATCTAAAATAGTGTAAGCCATGTGCATATTTTATATTCTAAAATATTTTAACACTACACTAGATACCTCCTCAAAGGCTTCAAAGTACATATGAATGTAATCTGCAGTATTAGGTCTAAAAATTTTAGGGATTAGTGAAAGAGAAACAACAAACCTCTGACTGAAATCAATGCTTGACTCTTCATTTTCTCTTTTAATCCCCCTCAAACTTGTGACAAGGTCAAAGGGATATTTTTCAAATTCTTCTCTATAAGCATCCACTAATTTATCCCAATATGGAAAAGACTTCTCAGGAAAACTTAAGTACCAATCCCTAGCTCATGCTCCAAGAGATCTAAAAAAACATCTCATCCACATATCCTGATCTCCAAATGAATTTTTCTCCATGAATCTGGAAAAACTTTGGACATGTGCATCTCCTTCACATACATTGTACCCATAAAATCTAGGCATCTTCTTATAGACTTGATTTGGCATACTCTCAGTCTTGTAATCAACCCATGACAAGTATAACTGGTTATACAATGGGTCCAAAGTGTTGACAACAGTTGTACCAATTTGGCAAGTAGATACAGTATGATTATCTTTTAACTGGGCTTGTGAAAACATCTAGTGTCTTTCATCGATCTCTTTAATTTTTTTCTGAAATACAGCCTTCCATTTCAGCCTTATCCTAGGCTTGTGCACTCTTTGTTTCAAGTACTTTGCAGTATCATACATTTGAGGATTATCAGATTTCTGAAGCTTCTTGACAAGCCCTATTCAGGTGTCTAATGTTATGGTTATTTAAGTTTGATGACTCATGGAAATATGCAGATCAAGACTCAACTAATTGTGCATAACTATGACCATGACCAAATGAAGGGTGACAACTAACATGATGGTAACCTTGGCTTGAAACATATGATAATGCAAATGGATAGAAATCCCTAAGATATAAAGATTTATTCTAATCATCAAAACTAGAAAATATTTGAACACTAGACAAAATCTTCCAATGGAATTGGAGTTACGCTTAATATAATAGAACCAACAAATGGGAGTGTGCAAACTCAATATTATTGTTATTTCCTTGTGTCAGTGCTAATTCACTAAATAGGGAACCGAAGTTTCTTCCTAAGAAATTCAAATATGATTTTCACACACAATTTTCTTGAAAACCAAATGTGAAGAATACCTAGAAATGCTGCAGCTACTAAAAATTGTCTTCCTGACTAGAAATATTTGTAGATCTGGAACTATATTCACCTCTTCATCAGGTTCTTTTGACAGAGTCACCACCTCTATTTTTAGAGGACTAAACTTTAAGCAATATGAAGTTCTTTCACATGTAAAATTTATTCTGAGTTCCTTTCACCAGCAAAGCACCACAGATCATGGAATCTTTAGGTTCACTGCAACAAATCTTCCTCGAAGTTTGAAAGACTTCACTATTTCAACTAAATTCATAATGGAAAATGGTATGACTCTCTACAATGACTCTTAAGATTAGATTCTACAATAATAATTTTCATAAATTCTCCCTAGTAGAGTCGCCATTATGTTGGTATAATGCACTAGTAGTTTGAATCCACTAGTTGAAGTGTGTTTGCTGATGAAATTCCTTCCATAATTTTGTATTTTGAATCTATGACCTAGAATTAGGCACTAAACTATTACTCCTTTTAAATCCTTTAAACTCATTCTTAGAAACATTTTAAATTCAAAATAATTTTAAATCCTTGTTGTTCAGTTGAGGTTTAATGTTGTGTTCTACCTCCCAATTGTTGAGTGAGTGTTGATTTACCGAGAATTTATCCAGATTTGAAGTTGTTAGTGCTTTCTTTGGTATAATTGAATTGGGAATTATCTGCTATAAAAATCAATGTTTGTGTATGATTGAATTGAGTTGTTAGGCATTGTAGAGGTTGAACCACCTTGGTCTTGTAGAGCCAAAAGTGTAGGAGATTTCAGTCTTTGACTGAATCTTGTCAGTTGGCCAAATAAATCTTTGAGTTTGAACATAAGACATTGGCAAGTCTTTAGGATTCATTTGATTTATTGATTAGGAACACCAACAGGCCCTTGACCAGCTCAAATCTTATCAACAACCACTTTCTAAACACTATAATCAAGGTGTTCTTCCTAGGAATTTCAAGGTAGGTGACCTAGTTCTCTATGAGAATTAGAGAAATTTAAATGCATCACCTAACCAGAAAGGAAAGTTTAGTCCTAACTGATTGGGCCCTTACATTGTCATCTTTGTGTATGGTTATGTAAAGAGTGAAACTCTTTAATTCCAAACAATCTTATATTTCCTTTAATAATTTAATTTCCATTCCATAAATATCATAACTCAATTCAATTAAATTTGTTTAATCCAAAAGATTCCAAAACATCGACTTAAAGTCTACAATAAGATTCATAATACTTCCAATTGATTTTAGAAACGTGTCATCTTACATGACATTTAATAATACAAAAACATTGTAAAAGAAAATTACAATTCAAGACTTAGGCATTATGTCGCCTTAAGTTCTAAAATAATCCTACAAGAATGAAATATAATAGATATATAAAGAAGTCTTCATTTGATCTTCAATCCAATTGCTTATCTTCAAACATGAAGATGAGAACAAGATTCAGGCACTTTTTCCACCAACCTCAAAGCTTATGCTTCCCTGGAATTCCTTAATCATTCATAGAATACCTGACCCTACATGAATTGCTGAGCAAAAAGAAGTCAACAAGCAAGATGGAATCTGATGCGTGCCTAGTATAACTAGTAAATCCACAAGCATTTTCATTTTTATAATTCATTTAAGAAACAAGAAAGTTTTATATTAGGATATGGTAGAGAGTTATTCATATTCCATCTATTTCAATGGTCCTTAAGTTACTTAGCCAAGTAAAATGTCATGCACGACAAAAAATAGTAGTTTTTGAAAAGCAAAACTACGCTCTCTTAAAACCCATATTCAGCACCCATCCCAGAAGGTAACTTTCCAAACACATGTTATGCACATTCAATTATCAAGCATGCATGGTTCCATTCAAAATTAAAATTATCTTTCCCAAACACATGAACTGCACTTTTATTTTAAGCAAACATGGTTTTAATAAAATAATCTTGCAGATTTAAATCATAAATAACATTATGTTCATATTCAAAATAAATAAAAGAAGGTGTATCACACATATGTAACTAGTACATATAAAACAAGAATAAATGTGCACACATTCTTTTAGTTCATTTACTCATAATATTGAACTACACTTCAATATAACCCTCTTCTAATTCATTTCATTTTGAAGTAAATATATTTTTATTTTACTTTCTTTCTCTTTTCTGTTTTTCATATTTCCCTTAAATTATTATCTTTTCAAAAAACATAAAACCTCATATTTTATTATGTTTCATTAAAATTTAATATCATTCCTTGTGAATTATCAAATTTCACTTTTACTTTTCAAGCATATTTAAATACACAAAATTATTTTTATCTTATCATTCTAGAAAACATTCAACAATTTTATTCTCTGATATTTTGATGACTTCATGCTTTTTTCTTGCAATTTTCAATTCTCTGTCTGTACAGCTAACACATATAGTTTTCTTTTGGAGGTTTTCTGAATCTAAAACATACTTTTTTCTGTGGAAATATTCACTATATATAATGGAATAAATTTTTAAAAATACAGTTTTATTTGCGTATCTTTTTATATACAAAAACAAAATTCTCTAAACAACAAAGTTTACTATCTCTAATTCTATAATTGTGTTCAATAATTTTTTGTTCAAGTTTGTTCTTTATCTTCATGAAAATATATTCTGGTGAATAAACTTTCTTTGCTAAATTTGATAAAAGCAACACGTTTTCAATAGTTAAAATAAAAGAATAAACGAAAAGAGTTAAACTCAGATATTAAATGACTGTGAATTTGGTAAATAATGTTTTTATTGAATCTACCTGTCAACCTCCTGTAGCTATGTGTTTCCTCAATCTTGCATATATATCCCTTATTTCTGTTACTTTTTGTGTGCATTTCTCCTATAGGTTGCTCTTTGTGCTTTGATTGTCTTTCACTTTCTCTCTTCTTGCGCACTTCACAAATTCTCCTCTCCTTTTTTCTTCCTCACCCTTCCTCTGATTCTCTATCAACCTCTTGTATTCTTATTTTTCCTAACCTTGGGTCTCTCCTCCCTGCTGCCACACCTTCTCCTTTCTCATATGTGCATGCGAGAGAGCAGATTTAATTTCCTCTCTTCTAGTCATGCCCTATCTCCCTTACTTCCACACTTCTGGTCATGCCTTCTTCTTCTCTTCACATGCGCATGAGATAAACAGAATAAAATAAACAACTTTTTTTTTTCTATGCTTAACTCTTCCTCCTCTATGTAAAAAAATGGATTTTCTTCTTGTTTTCTTTATCATGCGAATGGTGTAGTTATCAATAAATTTGATCCACTTTCCATGCCTAATTCCTAGTAGTGATGGCCATAACTCCCGATTCTATTCTTGATTGCATGCGAAGTTTGGTTGAGTTGTGCCTTCTCACGGTTAACTATTGTTTTCTTTTTAATTGACATGTAATACATATCACTTCTTTTTGTATTTGCGATAAATATTAGAATCCAATTTCTCATAATCGGTTCTTCATTGAAATACAAATTTTAATATATATCTCTTTAAACATATATTTCTATATATATGGATATTCTAATAATTTAAAATTAAAAAGAATTATTATTTTCAACTAAAAATAAAATATTTACATAAAGAATTAATTCTTTAAATACAATCAATTTATCCCCTTATTTATATATAAACATTTTTTTCACAACAATAATCAAATTGCCATTTCAAAACAAACATATTCCTTTTCACATATATTTGAGCAATCAAATAAACTTATTAAAAAATTTCAAATAATAATCATCATGAAAACACATTAATAATAACTAAGTGGTGTGTGATATTCCATCATCCTTATTAACATCTAATGGCTAAACCGACTCTACCTAATCAATGTTCTTGCCTTCATTCTCGTTCACTTGTTCCTGCATTCACTTGCACTCAAATTTTCATCAGCAATGGCAATCCCCGAATTTCATAATAATGAATTCAAATCATTTCATTTGCATTTAAATTTAAATTTAAATTTCAATTTAAATAATCATCTATCATAAACATGCAAATCTCATGATTTAATAATTGCAATTAAATTAATAATAAAATCAGTATGTGACATCCTTCCCCTCTTGGAAGAGACATCCTCTTGATGTCTTATTAATCAATCAATAAGAATAATATCTCAATTAGTAAAACATAGTATCTCAATCATAATGAAATAATAACTAACATCATAGTTCTCAAAACATAAGCATAAGCAATTGATAGTAGCATCCACGCTATCCAAGTTCACATGTGAATCAAAAACCAGAGTATCAAGTATCTCATGCATTAAGCAAATACTAATCTAAGAAATAAAATGAGGAAAATGATGGTCAATCATCTCAGAATCCTCCCATGTAGCACTATCCTCAGTATATTGATCCCATTGGACCTTGTACTGAGTACTATCCCTGTTACATAGCTTAATGCTATGTCTATCTAGGATTCAGATGGGCTCCACTAGCACCACCCCTAGATCCTGTACTTGTGATGAACACCAATCAAGTATATGAGATGCATCAGGATGGTATGGTTTCAATAAAGAAACATGGAATACATTATGGAGTTGAGCTAGAGCAGGTGGTAACGCAAGTCTATAAGAAACTGGATTAATGACTTCCAGTACATCATAGGGTCCCACAAATCTCAGATCCAACTTTGATGATTTCCCAAATGAGATAGAGCTCCTATGATGCTTAACCCTCAAAAAGACTTTATCTCGCACAACAAATTTTCTGAAAGTCATGTTTCCATTAGCATAGCTCTTCTATCTATCGGCTGCCTCCTTCAACCTACCCTTGATCAACTTCATTTTCTCATCCATTTCCTTGAGCATATCCGAACCAATGATGATCCTATCTTCCATCCTATCCCAACTAATGGGTGTGCGACACTTCCATCCATAAATTTCTTCAAAAGGTTCCATACCCAAAGATGCATGGAATGAGTTGTTGTAAGCAAACTCATCCAATGGAAAATATTCCTCCCACTTGTACTACTGATTCATGCAGTACATCCTCAATAGATCCTCAACAACCTGATTGACCCTTTCTATTTGGCCATCAATTTGTGGGTGATATGCAGAACTAAAATTCAATTTAGTTCCTAAAGTTGCATTCAGTGTTTTCCAAAACCTAGATGTCATCCTCGTATCCCTATCTGATATAATGGTCTCTTGTACACCATGCAATCATAATATCTCTTGCACAAATTTCTTCACAAATGTCAATGATCCATATTTTAGATTCCCAGGTATGAAATGTGAAACCTTCATTATCTTATCAACGACTACTAAGATGGTATCATGCTTATTCCTGCTCAAAGGTAATCCTTGGATAAAATCCATACTGATTACTTACCACTTATACTCAGGTATATCATGGGGATACAAAAGTCCTCTTGGATGCACATGCTTAGCCTTAACTCACCGGCATTCCAAACATCTTGCCACATAATCCATAACATCTTTCTTGAGCTTATGCCAAAAAAACAAAGTCTTCAACTCTTCTACCATCTTCATAACTCCTGGATGCCCTGAGTAAGGTGCATCATGTACTTCCTCTAGAATCAACCTATTCAAGTCTCCACTCTTAGGGATATACATCCTTCCTTGATATCTCAAAATACCATCATACTCCATCACATATCCATCAAATCTATGATCTAAAAGATCTGCCTCTAAGGCTTGCTTGACCCTCTCATAATGCTCATCTACTGGAAGATGATGCAACACCTGCTGTCTCAAATTTGACCTTGTGGTCAGCATAGTAGAGAGATGTCTTCTCCTACTAAGTGCATCTACAACTCTATTTTCCTTTCCCTTGATATACTCAATACCAAAATCATACTCACTTAGGAACTCAAGTAACCTCCTCTATCTCGCATTAAGATTAGGTTGTGTAAAGATGTACTTAAGTCCTAAATGATCTATCTTTAGTTCAAATGGTTTCCCTAGGAGATAATGTCTCCATATTTGTAACGCATGAACAATAGCTACAAGATCAAGATCATGTGGCCCATAATTCAATTCATATTGTTTCAATTTTCTGGACTCATATGCAACCACTTTCCCCTCTTGCATCAACACAACTCCTACACCTTCACCTGAAGCATCTGTAATCACTATAAAGTGCCCCTTAGGATTTGGTATATTCAAAACTAGTGTCGATGTCAACTTCTATTTTAGAAATTGAAATGCCTCCTCACATTTCTCAGTCCACTCAAATTTCCTTTGCTTCTTCTAAAGAGAATTAATAGGTGTTGCAATCTAGGAGAATCCGTCCACATATTCCCTATAGTACCCCACAAGCCCCATGAAACTACGAACTTCAGTAACACTCTGAGGTGTTGGCCATTCCACTATTACTTCTATCTTTGTAGGATCAACTAAGATTCCCTTAGCAGATATGACATGACCCAAGTAGTGAACCTTCTTTTGAAAGAAAGTACACTTCGAAAACTTGCCAAAAATCTTTCGATCCCTTAGTTGTTGCAATATTATCCTCAAGTGATTCCCATGCTCCTTTTTTGTCTTAGATTAAATAAAAATATCATTGATGAATATAAGCACAAAATCATCTAAACAATCTCTAAAGATGTTGTTCATAAGATTCATGAATGTCGTTGGGGCATTTGTTAGACCAAAAGGTACCACTGTGAACTCGTAATGTCCATACCGAGTTCGAAAGGTTATCTTTGGAATATCCTCCTCCTTAATCCTTAGCTAGTGGTAACCTGATCTAAGATCAATCTTAGAAAACATTGTGGCCCCTTTCATCTAATCAAATAGCTCATCTATCCTAGGTAAATGATACCTATTCTTAATGGTAACCTTGTTCAACATTTTGTAATCAATACACAATCTCGAGGTCCTATCCTTCTTCTTCACGAAGATTACCGGTGCACCCCATGGAGATACACTTGGTCTAATAAATCCCTGCTTCATTAACTCTTGCAATTGAGCCTTCAGCTCATATAACTCTATAGTAGTCATTTTGTATGGAGCCTTGGATTGAGACTCGGTTCTAGGTAAAAGTTCAATCGAGAAATTAAATTCTCTCTTCGATGGTAACTCAGTAAGTTCTTCAAGAAAGATATCCAAGAACTCCTTGAGAACTGGATAGTCCTCTGGAATTTAGTGGACATTATCCAAGTCACTCACCAATATAGAAAATATGGAACATCCTTTCCTATGTGCTTTCTTTAGTTGCATGGCTGAGATATGTCTCAACTCAAGAGGCTCTTGAGATCCAAAAATCTCAACCGGATGTCCAAAATCATCAAGACAACTCATAATATTATCCTCATAGTTCACTATAGCTTTATGCTTAGTTAACCAATTTATCCCTAGGATCACATCACATGACCCCAATGGTGCTACATATAGGTTAACTTGGGTTTGGAAATTAGATAGCTCTAAATCATTGCAAGATAGACATGAATCTACCCTCTTCTTTGCTCGTTTTCCATATTGAACCATCCATGCATGTGACATATAACCAGGTATAATAGGTAACTTAGCAATTACTTTAGGATCAATAAAGCATTCAGTAGCTCCTATATCTATCAAAATGGAAACTAATTGATCAAAAATCTTACCCGTCATCTGAATAGGTGAAGCTTGAAAATATGCCTGAAGGTTGTCAACCACTACATGAATCTGGTGTTGCGGTGTGTAATACCCCTCCGTTTTGATTCTTGTTCAAGTTGTTTTATGCTATGTTTGGTTGCAATTACTTTGATATTGGATACATTTTGTTATGATGTTTTGATCGTTACTATTGAGTGACAACTATTATTGTGAGATGCAGTTATCTGATTATTGTTTCACTTGCATTATGGATTAATGATGTTGTAGAGTTAACATGAGATGTTATTATGAGATTACTGGATTATGATGAAAGTGTCAATTTCAATGAGTGTATTGGTGAAGAGGACGAGTTCGCATCACTCGGTTGCGAGTGCCCTGCAAATCCGTAATTCCTTCTTCACGGTGTGTATTATATGCTGGATATATTATATGATGTTGTTTACTTAGTTGCAGGATTGCAGGTACATGACATCGACTCCACCTGGTTTCACAGGTTTGAGCGTGTCGATCCAACGGTTAAGTTGAACGGGAGATAGTAGCTAGGTAACATGTGTCAAGTCTATGCCCTAGCCTTAGTGTGTCGTCAGTTGTGTTTGTCGAGTCATTATCTGTCTTCCTTTGATGTTATTTAATTTTGAAGAATTCTTGATTTGGAAATAGATATTTAGAATAATTGCATTTAAATCATGTTGATGGTTATTTAATTTAATAATGCAATGTGGATAAAATATATATTTAAATTAATTAATTATATTTAAATTATTTAATTAATTAAATTTAATCCAAGGGGGTTGAGTTTAGTTATTAAATAATTAAATTAATTAATTAAACGTGATGCAAGAGAATGCAAGGAAATAAAAGAATTAGAATTAATTTTGGAATTTAATTCCAACGTGTGAGAATTAAATTAGAAATTGTAATTAAATGTATATTTGAGAAATTGGTTGCAACTTTGGAAATTAATTTATTATTTGAAATTTCATTTTAAATTGAAAGTGGGTTTTTGAAAAGTGAAATTGAAATTGAAATTGAAAATTGAAATTGAAATTGAAATATCTAATTTGCATGTAATGTGAATTAGGGTTGTAAATATTGAAATTGAAATTGAAATTGAACTATCTAATTTGCATGTAATGTGAATTAGGGTTGAATTAGGTATTTTTGATTTATAAGAATATATGTTTTAATTTTAAGGGAAAAAAGTTTAGAAAAAAAAATACATTTTTACAGCAGGGAAGAAATTTTGGAAAATTTGCACAAGGGTTTGGAGAAAGTTTGATTGTAGAATTGATTGAAGGAAAGATTGTTTGCATTTGTTGGATTTTGGATTGGATTCATTGGAGGATTGAAGAAAATTCAGGAAATCTTTGGAGGAGGCTTGCATCAGAAATTCATCTCTTCTTATAGCTTCTTGTACCAGGTTTTCCTCTTTGTGTTTTATTGTTCTTGATTGTTTTCTCTAAAATGGTAATGATTAAAGATTTTTTTGTTAAATCTGTTTTAGAAAATAGATTTGATATTAGAAGAAAAGAATTAAATAAATTTTCAGACTTTGCTTGTGAAAATTCTTGAGTGAAAATTGTGAAAACCTTAGTTGAACTTAAATTATTTGGAGAAATTGATTTTATTGTTATTGAAATCAAACATAGAGATTGAACAATGCGTTTAGAATTTTTTTAGAAAATGAAACCCTTTGTTATTATTAAAAATCAGATTTTAAAATCTACAGTATAGTTATATTTTCATAGTAAAATGGTCTGGTTGCGCCACCTATAACTTCACTTTCACAAACTGGGTTTTCAAGAAATTTAAAGGGTTTTTTCATTTTGATATTTTCTTACCTCTTTCCAAAAATCTCAAATACTCAGATCGCAGTTTTTGAGTTATGCTTAAAACATGAGACTGCTGTTAAATTATTTTCCCATGGCTGTTCTGAAAATAAAATAATAATAAATTGATATTTATAAATATTAATATTTTATGTATTGTTATTATAATATTAAAATATTATTTAATAATATTTTATATTATAATTTATAATACTAAAGTATTATATTTATTTATATTATTTTAAATAAAATTTGTATATTAGATTGGTGGATTTAAAATTATAAACATATGGAAAAATTATTGTTATTTTAAAATGGCATGTTAAAGTTTAATTGAAGGAGTTAAATATTTGTTTTAAAAAAATGCATAATTTAAAATTGAATTGTGGAATTTAAATCCATATGTAAAAGGTCTAATTATTAATTTGATTTAATTGGAAAAATATATTTATATTTTGAAATATTGATGATAAAGGATATTTTATTTTGAATTAATCAATTTGATATTCTGCATATGATAGAAGATATGTTAATGATTAAATATATTTAAATATATTAATTTATATTTAGTAGATATATAGTGAAGGTATATATCCATTTGAGAGAATAAATAATATTTTATCTTATTTTATTCTGTTGTTTGCAAATTGGGTATTATTAGTGTTTTAAAAGAAATGATTAGTATGTGTAGAAAATGTATAGAGAAAGATATTTTTTAATAGAAGTAATTACTTGATTTAAAAGAAAATATTTATTTTGTTAATATGATTGAAGAAAATATATTGAAATGTATATATATATCCATGAGTATTTTCAATCAGTATTTACCTTGTTTTATTTGAGTGCGTGTAATTTAGCTTTGCATGAAGAATTTAAATGATAAGTTTTGAATGTATGGTCAAAATTGATAAGGAAAAGGATATTTAAATATATTGAAGAATTATAGAAATATTTATATTTAAATGTTTGTTTTAATTATGAGATTTAATTATAAACAATATGAATGTGTGGCCAAATAGACAAGCCAAAAGATATTTTTATACATTGATGAAATTTCATGTTTTTAAATGGATAGTTGATGAGACATAGACTCCGGATAGAAAATTGGAAAAGATTGTTTGCAATAGTGTTAGGTTGCATTAGAAGTAAATTTAGAAACTATCTCTATTGAAAAAGACAAATAGTTATTATGTTTTATTTCCATAGAACAAATTAATCATTGTGATTGGAATATTAAAGAATCTATATAATTGAGTTTATTAATATATATGTTTGGTGTATATATAATATGGAGCATGTAAAATATGTTAAGGGTAAATTCATTATCGTATTTCATTTTTATAAGATGTATGCAATGTATTATTGAATAGAGATTTAAAAATGGATTGATTAGTGTATATGGAAAATGGATAGAGAAACAATATGTTATTATATTAAAGTGATTGAATGTGTTAAATAGAAAATTGAATAAGATGTAAGATTTGGTTAGGAAATGGAAAGAGTTTACTTGCATAGATTTGTGTCAATTTAAAAGTAAATTAAAATTTTGTTTTATTGATGAAGCAATCAATTATGTTATTTATTAATTTCTATTTAGATTAATTGAATCATTGTGATTGGATTATGAAAGAGATATGGATTTAGTATATCCAAAAGTAGTATCTTCCTCATGTTTATCTTAAAGGATTTAATTCTTTGTATTCAGTAAAGGGAAATAAGTTTAATTGTTTTAGATTTCCAATAATGAAAAGGGAAATAGGGGTTATGATTATTTTAGATGATCTACTTATCATGTCTTTGACTTTGTCAACACTACCTATTGAATGAGTATGGATTTAGGAAATCCAAATATTAGATTTGATTGATGACTTGAATGCTTTTGTTGCTATGTCGTCAAGTTGCATTGTTGGTTTTGGGATTTAGTGTTAGTCCTAAATTATAAGTCTTCCAGAAGAACTTAGAGGATAAGGGTTATTGAATCTTTATGCCATCCAGTTGTTTTTCCTTGGGTAGTGCATGGCGTCTTTTTAGTTTTACTCGGTTTTCATGAACGGGGATGTTTGCACCTCCTTGGTTTAGGAGCCGATTATGGGATCCGTGTCTCCTTGTATGGAGTGACCTTGTTATGTGGTTTCATCTTATTGCCTCCTGTGAAAGGAGTGGACTATGTGTTGTTACCTCCAAGATGTTTGGAGTGAGATCTTTTGTACCTCCTGTGAAAGGAGTGGACTATGTGATTGTTGCCTCCAAGATGTTTGGAGTGAGTTTCTATTATTTGTATCCTCCTTGTGTTTGAGTGGATTATGATGCCTAGTTGGTATGCACTTGTGTTTCCCTTGGTGGATTGTTTGGGTGTGTGTTTTCCATTAGAAGAGTGGCTTTTGTTAGGGGCCGGAGCCCAAAGTGGTAAACTGGGTAACCTTCAAAAGTGAGTTAATCAAGTGATAATTAAATTAATGTACTTAGATGATTAGGATGCAGTTCACACTAATCAAGATAATTTAATCCTCACTCATAGACACAAGGGCTTGTTTAGACTTGGGATGAGTGAGAAGGCCTGGAATGGCAAGATCAACTATCTAGTTCTTGCGAGAGGTAGTTGATTCCGCATGAGTGAGTATGAGTGTCGGGATTCGGTTGAGGCCACCAGGATTACTTGTGCTGGAGCCTATGAAGAATGCCCAGAGGAGATCTCATGACAAACCTTGCGATGACACTCTATCTATGACAACTGTTGTTAATTATTTTATGTATATGGTTCTGTGAGCATACTTGATCTACTTTATATCTGGAAGCAATGTGACCTATGTCAGTGATGTTGGAGTTGTACTTGTATTGTACTTGATTTGTACATGTATTGTATTTGATTTGTACTTGTATTGTATTTGATTTGTACTTGTATTGTACTTGAGTTGTACTTGATTCATACTGGTATGGCGAATGAGTTGTGCTTGTTAATTCATTTGTTTGGTTATGTCAGTTTGAATCAGTATGAGTCTGCCTTTGGTTAGAGGTAGTAGATATTTGTCCATGTTACTTTGTTACTATCTCCTAGCATGGGGGGTGGGCCTTCGGGTACCACATTGGTAGGGTGGAACATGCACCAAAACCGTTGGGTCCCCATCTATCTTCAGTACTTGGTGGCGAGACATCCAGATGGACAGCTCGTGGTTCTTGTTGTATTATATTGTATTGTAATATTTTAAGTTGTATAAGTTATTTTATCCCTCTTATGTTTATGAGGTGGAATTTTGTAATTGTAATCTTTTGTACTATTGCCTCATTCTAGGAATGAGTGATGTATCTATTGGATTAAGATAATGTTTATGAGATTGTATCTCAGTTGATTATCTTATTATGTTATATGATATTATTATGATGTATGATGGTGATTTCATAAAGTTCATAAGGCTATGGTTATATGTATTATGTATGTGTGGGTTTAAGTAATCTTAACCTTGTAGCCTTAGAGGTTGTTGTTAATTAGTAAGTGAATGTGTATGGTAAATGCACTTTATAAAAAAAAAAAAATTAGTTCGCTTAAGATGTTAATTGCAACTTCCTTTAAGGTTACTTGGCGGGGCATTACACGGTGCTCGCCGATCATTTCCTCCTCACTGACCTCCTGTGCACTGTGTGCAATTGGAGGCATAGTGATCTCCTCCACAATTGTAACATCCACCTCATGGCTCTGGGTGACCTCTCTGTTCCTGGTATTAGAAAAATTGGTGTTATTATTATTCACTTTCTTGTTTCCACCATAGTTTCCTTCTCCTTTTTCTCGAGAGTTTGTTCCTCTCTTTAGGTTCCTTATCTGCTGATTGTTGTTACCCTTCTAGTTATTACTATTTTGGAACTTCCTGTTTCCAAATCCAAATTTAGAATTCACATTCTTTCTGTAGTTTGCTACCTGTTGCAACTTTTGTTCCTGTTTTATGGCCTTCTCAAAGACCTCATCCATAGTCAGTGGATTATGAATATCCACATTAGCTCCTATCTATGGCCTCAATCCTAAAGTGAATTTCTGAATATGGAACCGCTCATCCATTTGATACGATGGTATGTACTTTAGGAGATTAGTGAATCTCTCCCAGTACTGAGTAAATGTCAAACCACCCTATGTCAGATTCTGAAACTCTTTCATTTTTCTATCAAAGAACAGCTATGGAAGCCATCTCTTCCTAAAAATTTGCCAAAATACTTCCCATGTAGTCCCACTTGGTAGTAGCTTCTTCTCATTTTTCTCATTATCCCACCAAGTAGCAGCTTCTCCAGTAAGTTGATATGCAGCCCAAACTGCCTTGGGCTCATTAGACATATTTCTGAGCTCAAAATACTTTTCCATTTCAATTACCTAGGCTTTAGCTCCATCACCGATGGTCTTACCATCAAACTTGGGTAGGGCTACCCTTTTCAAGTCTTTTTCCAACTCCCCTTCAATCCTAGCTTGAGGATTTGGTAGTTCTTCAACCCTTGGATTTTCATTGGTGGATTGCTCCCGATTTTGGGGAATTTTGTTTTGAGGGTTTTTGTCCTTCTCTCACTCCTCAAACTTCTTATTTGATATTATCCATTTTGGTACCTTGCTAATTCAAAAGATTGAGAATCTGATCCAACCTGTCATTCTCATTACTTGTAGCAACTCCTTTTCCTCTTGAACCCATTATGTATCAACAATTCCTGCATCAAGGAATGTTTCTTTAGCATAATGGACAAAGGACCCTAGTGTTCAAACCTAGGGCTTTGATACCAAACGTAAAGAGAGAAACTCTTTAATTCTAGAAAATCTTATATTTCCTTTAATAAGTTAATTTCCATTCCATAAAATATCGTAACTCAATTCAATTAAATTTGTTTAATCCAAAAGATTCTAAAATATTGACTTAAAGTCTACAATAAGATTCATAATACTTCCAATTGATTTCAGAAATCTGTCATCTTACAAAACATTTAATAATATAAAAACATTGTAAAAGAAATTTACAATTCAAGACTTAGGCATTTTGTCGCCTTAAGTTCTAAAATAGTCCTACAAGAATGAAATATAATAGATATATAAAGAATTCTTCATTTGATCTTCAATCCAATTGCTTATCTTCAAACATGAAGATGAGAATAAGGTTCAGGCATTTTTTCTGCCCAACCTCGAAGCTTACGCTTCCCCAGAATTTCGTAATCATTCAAATAATACCCAACCCTGCACGAGTCGCTTAGCAAAAAGAAGTCGACAAGCAAGATGGAATTTGATCTGTGCCTAGTATAACTAGTAAATCCACAAGCATTTTCATTTTTCTAATTAACTTAAGAAACAAGCAAGTTTGATACTAGGATACGGTAGAGAGTTATTCATATCTCATCTATTTCAATGGTCCTTAAGTTACTTGGCCAAGTTAAATGTCATGCACGACAAAAAATAGTAGTTTTGGAAAAGCAAAACTACACTCTCTAAATACCCATATTCGGCACCCGTCTTGGAAGGTAACTTTCCAAACACATGTCATGTGCATTCAATTATCAGGCATGCATGGTTTCATTCAAAACTAAAATTATCTTGCCCAAACACATGAAATACACTTTTATTTTAAGCAAACATGGTTTTAATACAATAATCTCACAGATTTAAATCGTAAATAACATTATGTTCATATTCAAAATAAATAAAAGAAGGTGTATCACACGTATGTAACTAGTACATATAAAACAAGAATAAATGTGCACACATTCTTTCGGTTCATTTAATCATAATATTGAACTACACTTCAATATAACCCTCTTCTAATTCATTTCATTTTGAAGTAATTATATTTTTATTTTACTTTCTTTCTCTTTTCTATTTTTCATATTTCCCTTAAAATATTATCTTTTCAAAAAACATAAAACCTCATATTTAATTATGTTTCGTAGCAATTTAGTATCATTCCTTGTGAATTATCAAATTTCACTTTTACTTTTCAAGCATATTTAAATACAAAAAATTATTTGTATCTTATCATTTTGGAAAACATTCACTTATTTTATTCTGTGATATTTTAATGACTTCGTGCTCTTTTCTTGCAATTTTCAATTCTTTGTTTGTATAGTTAACGCATATAGTTTTCTTTTGGAGGTTTTCTAAATCTAAAATATATTGTTTTCTATGGAAATCTTTGCTATATATAATGGAATAAATCTTTAAACATATAGTTTTATGTGCATATCTTTTTATATACAAAAACATAATTCTCTAAACAACAAAGTTTACTATCTTTAATTTTGTAATATGTGTTCAATAATTTTCTGTTCAATTTTGTTCTTTATCTTCATGAAAATACAGTTTGGTGTATAAAATTTCTTTGCTAAATTTGATAAAAACAACAATATCTTTTCGATAGTTAAAATAAAAGAATAAAAGAAAAGAGTTAAACTCAGATATTAATTGACTACAAATTTGGTAAATAATGTTTTTATTGAATCTACCTATCAACCTCCTGTAGCTATGTGTTTCCTTAATCTTCCACATATATCCCTTATTTCTATTACTTTTTGTGTGTGTTTCTCCTACAGGTTGCTCTCTATACTTTGACTGTCTTTCTCTTTCTCTCTGCATCTACCTTCTCTTCCTACACATTTCACAAGTTCTCCTCTCCTTTTTTCTTCCTCATCCTTCCTCCGATTCTCTGTCAACCTCCTGTATTCTTCTTTTTCCTTACCTTGGGTCTCTCCTATATGCTGCCACACCTTATCCTTTCTCATATGTGCATGGGAGAGAGCAGATTTACTTTCCTCTCTTCTAGTCGTGCCCTATCTCCCTTACTTCCACACTTTTGGCTGTTCCTTCTTCTTCTCTTCACATGCGCATGAGATAAACAAAATAAAATAAACAACTTGATTTTTTTTTGCTATGCTTAACTCTTCCTCCTCTGTGTAAAAAAAGGAATTTTCTTCCTGTTTTCTTTATCATGCAAATGGTGTAGTTATCAATAAATTTGATCCATTTTCCATGCCTAATTCCCAACAGTGATGGCCATAACTCCCAGTTCCATTCTTGATTGCATGCAAAGTTTGGTTTAGTTGTGCCTTCTCACGGTTAACTACTATTTTGTTTTTAATTGACATGTAATACATATCCCTTCTTTTTGTATTTGCAATAAATATTAGAATTTGATTTCTCTTAATCGGTTCTTCATTGAAATACAAATTTTAATATATATCTCTTTAGTCATATATTTCTATATATGACTATTCTAATAATTTTTAAAAAAAAAAAAAAAGAATTAAAAAGAATTATTATTTTCAACTAAAAATAAAAGATTTACATAAAGAATTAATTCTTTAAATACAATCAATTTATCCCCTTATATATATATAAACAATTTTTTCACAACAATAATCAAATTGCCATTTCAAAACAAACATATTCCTTTTCACATATATTTGAGCAATCATATAAACTTATTAAAAATTTCTAAATAATAATCATCACGAAAACACATTAATAATAACTAAGTGGTGTATGAGATTCCATCATCCTTATTAGCATCTAATGGCTAAAATGACTCTACCTAATCAATGTTCTCACCTTCATTCTCATTCACTTGTTTATGTGTTCACTTGCACTCAAATTTTTATCAGCAATGACAATCCACGAATTTCGTAATAATGAATTCAAATCATTTCATTTGCATTTAAATTTCAATTTCAATTTCAATTTAAATAATCATCTATCATAAACATGCAAATCTCATGATTTAATAATTGAAATTAAATTAATAATAAAATTAGTACGTGTTAGGTTATGGTTCTTATGGATTTTCATCTATGGGTGTAATGCCTCTAAAATAACTTGTCAATGTGATGCATCTTCGTTGGTACTATGAATAGTGTCTATGTGTCATGTGTGTAATGTGCATCCCTCGTTGATCACAATATATCGTATTATGGCATTCCTTTGTTAACACAATGTTGCATTTAGTGTTATGATGTGAACATGTGTGTGTGGTTAATCTCTTTAATTAGGAATTACATACATACATCTGTTTTACTATGCTATGTGTCTATGCATTACATTTGATTACATATTTTGGTCAAGAAATTAGATCATCATTATATTTAATTAATATACATCCATGTGTGTTTATTAGATCATGATAGCATCTAATTTAAACATACATCCATAATAATAACATCCACCACATAATCATACATGAAAGTGAGAGAATATAGATGAAAATGAACACCATAATGTCAAAACTAGAATCTCATATATATATATATAAATATCAAACGTATGTCATGTACATGTATTGCACCACTATCATAAAAAAATAGGGGTGGCTATATATTTGTCAATGTCTATACATAAAAATTAATACTATACAATGTATATATCATTAGTACAAAAATGGCTCATGAAAAAATCAACATCTAGACCCTTGGTGCATGGCTCCCCAAACCCTCTAGTTCTGGTGGGGAGTGTGGTTGAGGCTAAATAAAAGCAATGAAGCAAGATCTATGAGATCACAAGAATGACATGATTGGTCGTAATCCTCTAATATCTCTATGTAGCTTGGCTATCTCTAGCTCTACCCTCCTCAGCTCCTCTCACAACTATGGATTGGTTGTCGACCTCACAGCTACTACCTATGCACCGATGTCATCAAGTTGTCTCTAAAGAGCATCACCTACCCTCTCGTCACTCTCTATTTTCATCCTTGCCTCATCTCTCTAAATGAGCATGGCATGCATCTCTATAGACCACTAATCCCTTTGTCTAGTGAGAGTGGTGAAATATGTGGTCCTTTACACCATCTCAACCCTCAACTCCTTGTATGTTGTCTTGAGGACCACCACATGCTTGAAAATTTGGGCATGTCACCCTACTGAAGCTAGCATGTAGACATCCAGGATGCTCTCCTAGATTGGTACAACCAAGGCCACCTCTAAATACACCACACAATGAACATGATCCACTCCTGTGTGCCCATTGAATCCATAGAATAATAGACCCATCCATATTACATGATATATCAAAACATTTATACATATATAAATGAGATGAAACCAAAATTAATAAAAAATAAATAACATAAGTGACTCTGGTACCTAGATTCTCGACCTGCCAATATGGATCAGGGGGAGGAGTGACACTAGAACCTGTGCCTCCTACACCCATTGTTGTTGGTTCTATGGTAGGGATGATGGTTTTTGTAGGTGGTGGTGGTGCCACCAAAACTCAAAAAATGTCCTGAGAGGATGAGATCCTTCATCACTGCCTTAGTCTTAGTGTCATTGCATCTTGCTCCTACTCGTCGCCACTACCTCTTGCTCCTACTCACTACCATAGCCTCTATCTCCACCTACTGTTCCTATTGGTGATTCCTGCTCCTAGACACCAAAATCACCTCTAGGGGAATCTACTAAGAAAACTAGAGGACCATGCCAAAACCACTAGGTCCTAAAGCTGATGGCCACCCCGATATCATCTACATGTAGCATTGGGAGCTAGTCCCAAATGTTTGCCTCATCATCACTCAGAACAACATCATTTATGGTGGGATTCCAATGATTTCAAGTCCTAAATTTTCTCCTAACTACTTGTGTGAATGATGGGGAAGTCAAAAAAAAAGTTCTATACAATGTAAAACTCTCACATGACCTGCTACCATTAATAGGGAATAATCACAAAATTGATGTGACCGATCAAAAATTGCTTGTACTACATGTTGTAGAGTTGTTGATATTTATCTACCCATCACATACATATGTATGGTCACCATATAATCTAGTTTGATCATAGGGTATCAAACTATAATCTCCAAAATTGGAGGTCTCCATACCTCCATTATCGTACTAACTCATAACCATGTGCTATGGTTGTACTGAGGGCTATCCTCAAAGGATACTCAATTGGCTAGGTGCAAGTGATATGAGGAAATTTCCACAAATGAAAAAGTGTGTAATTGGTGAGGCTCGCATACTCATAATGCAAAACCTTGTCTACCTCCTAGTACAAGTGTGTGAGTATGTTGCAACCTCATGCAAAGACGGTCTACTGCTCACCCATTTCCTTGATAGTATGGATGAGTCCCCTATGAAGTTGGGAGCCCCATTCATCCATAGTAACCCACATGGAAACTACCACAACCATCACTCTCTACACCATATGAACAACTACTCAATCATTCTCTAACTAGCGAATGTAGACGTGGTTGGTCCTATCCCCAAGGTTTGTATGCCCTGTGTAGTATTGGATTCCCTTAAATTACTCTAAGCCCAAGTCTGTCTCATCCAATACCACCCACTATTCATGGATGGGGAGGCCAGTAATCCTATAGATGTTCTCTAAGGAGATGGTCATCTCACTTGTCGAGAGGTGGAAAGTGGAGGTGGTCAAATCTCATCACTCCACCAGTGCCATGAGCATGCGATCATGATAGATCAACTTAGGCATAGTGTAATCCAACCATAGGTCTACCCATATAAGGTTCCCCTCCTCATCAAGGGAGGTGCATTGTGCATGATCACGGAGCATCCTCAACATGCATCTGCCACCATGCTTTTGCATCTCCAAGGAATCCTACAAAAGGGAAAAATTGTTGGGAGACTTACAACATGAGCATGAACTATGGATGGTTTGTGTTGAGTTTTTCTATGTTGTCATTGATGTCAAAATGGTGATTAACTATATGGGAAGTTTACTTGGTGTACCGAATGTTTTTGTCTACTGGTAATACCCTCTTGTGATGGATCGGTGTATTGGTATTTGAGTTTAAAATTTCTCGCAAGATATAATATGACTCTATTCTCTTAACCATGTTTTCTTGACTCATTCAGACAACTATATCCTAGATCTTGAGACATATTTTGTTGTGATAAAAAAGTTATCTTTGATAGAGTTTAACTCTGTATTCTACTATTGATCCTTGCTTAGCATACTATGTAGGAGACTTTGCATTCTATTAAGGTGAACATTCATATGCTGTAATTTTATTGATAATCTCTATGTTGGTAGTATGAGGGAAAATTAATGTGCTATCAGATTTGGAAGGTGTTTGTTTTGAGGATTATTTGTTGGTTTGCATAATTATGTTCTAGTCTTGGTTGACTCAGTGTATGCAATGCTTTACGAAGACTAGTTATGATTTATGGATGTTAGTAACCTTGGTATAATTCACTACATGGATAAAATGCCTAAATCATATATGGTGCTGACAGAGAAGGTTTTAATTATTTTTTGTCTTCATCTAATTAGGCTAATCTAATCGATGATTAAGAAATGCTTGTATATATAGAAGGTTTTTTGAGGAATTAGATGAGAGTGACGAGGATCAGTAGATATGAGCATGAGGAGTGGAATTGGATATATGGAATGCAGGTGAAATGCGAAGTGAGGATCTAAGCCTAAATTCTCTATCAATTGTGATCAGCGCAGTTTTGTTGAGCGACTAATGTGTGAGATAATAATTTATATTTTGAGTTTCATTGGAACTGAATCCTACATATTGAAGGTGTATCCTATCAGTTCAATCTTTTGGCAGTGAGACACTATCATTGTACCTTGGCTGTTAGCCATCTTTTGTACTTAGGTTGTGATCCTTTTAAGGAGAGTGAGTCTTGATAGTGAGCCTCGTAATATTTTTTATCTAGATAATATATTGTGAGTTAACCCTAACCATGGTTTTTCCCTCATTGGGTCTTCCACATAAAAATCCCGGTGTTCATGTGTATGGTTGCATTGATTTTTTTTATGTTCCTTCTTGTTGTTTCAGTTAGAATTAAGATAATGTTTAAATGGATGTTAATATGGTTTTATGGATTACTTATTCATCCCCCCTCTTATTATTCTAGATGTTCAACAATTGGTATCAAATATTAGTTCCTTGGAAGAATCCTAATAGCTTGAGGAAGATCTTGAAATTTGAGCATAAGAAATTTTTTCCTCCGGAAGTAGTCTCTGCTGAATATTCAAAATAAATGGAAGATTTGAAGGACAATTTGATAAAAGTGAATGAGTACATTGAAAATATGAAAAGTAAAAGTGTTGAAGCATGTGATATACTAGATAAGGAAAAATAAGTTATCTCTATCCTACTGCAACAATTGGATGAGAAGAAAATAATTGAAGAATATCAAGAAATTGAAATTCAAAGGAAGATGGATGAATGCATAAAGCTTGAAGAAGAAGCAAAAGTATTGAGGTCTGATCTAGAAAAGGAAAGAAGTTTTGAAGACAAATTTAAGATAAGCTCGATGATGCTTGAAAGATTCATTACTTCACAAAGACCAGAAATGGATAAGAGTGGTTTAGGGTTTGAGGAAGGTTAGAGTTCTAAAGTGAAGAAATCCACTAGAAAGAAGACTCGGTACAAAAATGGACAAATTAAAGATCTAAGAAGGAATCCCAAAAAAAATCCTATTAAGTGACATGATGCTAAAATGTATTTACCTTTCAATGGTGTTTGTTATTCTTGCAAGAAATTTGGTCATAAAGAAAAGGACTGCAAAAGTAAAATGAATGATTCTTTATCATTCTTCAAAAAATGTTCTAAGAGTGAGAAGAATGGATATAAAGTTGGTCAATTGAATAAAAAGGAAAACATAAAGAAGAATGTTGTTTGTTGTAATTGTAACAATTTGGAACACCCTGATAATAACTATAGAGGAAAGAAAAATAATTATTCGGTGAAGAAGAATGATGAAATCATTAATCTAGAAGAAGCAAGAATGGAAATGAAAAGGATTTGGAGAAAGGAATCAGATTTATCAGTATTATCTATGTTGACCTCTGGTGTAGATACTCCCATAAATTTCTAAGGAAAAGCAGTGGGTAAGGGGGAGTAATTATGAAAAAATCTAATAAACCCCCTCATTGGTACTTGTGTCATATCATGACAAAAAGTATATTTAATGTGGTAACAAGATTAAGGTATTTTTCTCAGTTGCATGTGTGAAGGATGA
Organism: Sequoiadendron giganteum; assembly: GCA_007115665.2. NCBI lineage: Eukaryota > Viridiplantae > Streptophyta > Pinopsida > Cupressales > Cupressaceae > Sequoiadendron > Sequoiadendron giganteum. Next base: position 489,828,256 of record CM021104.1, read on the forward strand.
AGTTTGCAAAATTTGAAAGAATGGAGGCATACACAATTTTCAACATAATCTACCTACAAGTTGAAACATTTATTGCAAAATCATTCGGAATGGAAGGAATAAAATCTGATAATTCTAAAGGCTTATTTATTTTTGGAGAAGCATGCAAAGGAAGCTTAAATGGAAATTCAAAGTTTCATAGTTTGAAGAAGAAATCAAGTGAATTCAAAGTGAGCTTCAAAAGTGGGATATCTATACATTTCTTGTTGGAATTTACAGAGGTATTCCTATTTGCACAATCTTTTATTTTTATTGCTATGGATAATTCAAAGGTTGTGAGTAGTGTAGATAAAGTGCAAGTCAGTTTGAAGAGATATTTGAGGAATGTGTCAGAAGAGTCTATTGGTGCATTCTCTTTCATCCCTCTGAGAGTGTTTCCCACAAAATATATCTATGATTTTTTTTATAGTAAGGTAGAAGAGATGTCATTAGTTTAGTTGAGCATGCTTTGGGAAAGTGAATTGAAAGAAAGACATGATTCTTACAAAGTGTTAGTTGAGAAGAAGTTGGATGTTTGGAGGAAAGTTCCCTTGTTTGATTTTGAGAAGTATATTTGAATAGGGTTGAGCATAATTCATGATAAATCTTTGTGGATTGATGAAGCACATTTTATTACCAGAGAATCTATCAAAGATGTAACTGGTTTGTGCTCCTCTGGACCAGTTCCCAAATTGAAGGCTATGGATGAGAAAGAAATAATTGAGTTTACTATTGCAAATTTTGAAGGGAAAAATATTGATTTGAGATCAATTGTTGATCTAGTAATAAGGTATGCTACTATGGTCATCAGTCATAAAGTTTGTAACCCTAGCAATGACCTTACAATTTCTACTATTGTTATACATACTGATGTTGATATGGTTAAAAGAGGTATGGATTATGAATTATGTGAATTAATTCGTATACATATTTTGAAAAATTTAAAGGAAAGCAAGAAGAGTAAGAAGAATACATTCTAGTATGGCAATATGGTTGTTTGTTTTCTCTTTTAATTTTTGAGAGATTTATTGGTAATAGGAAGGATAGAATGGTCATATTTAGTGCCTATTACCCATCAAATCAAAAATTTCATGATAAATCTTGGTAGTTTGAATGCACAAGAGACTTCCCTTGCTTCATCCTTTGGAACATTTCAGATGAGGATGAATAGAAGATCTAGGATTATAGTAAGTATTGTTGAAAGGTACTTTGGAAGCATAAATCTTCTTGTGTATAAATATTTCTATCACATGGAAGCAGTTGAATCAAGGTTGGTATGGATATTTGAATTGCATTATGAAGTGTCAGAGGTTGAATTTGATAATTATGCTAAAATTCTTTTGGAAAGCCCTAATAATCTCAATGTGAAGGTACCTTTGGTAGCATGACCGAAATAGGGAAGAAAATGAAGAGTGTTGTTAAGAAAGAAGTTGCAGAAGGAAGTGAGCTTGAGCATGAGAATGGAAGGATAAATATTCAAAGAGATTTGGAATAATTGCAGAAGGTTATTCCCAGTGGTAATTTTGATTCATCTATTTCTTTTGTGGAGAATCTTCGTGGCATGATTGATTCTTTGAAGGTCTACATCTTCAAACTTGAAGTGCCTACTAGAATCAGGTTTGATGAAGGAAATTTAGAAGATATCAAAGGAAAATGTGTGAATGCACATAGTCAAGTGATGAAGGAATTAGAGAGTGTACAAATTTGTGAAGATGAGGCATAGGAAATGTAAAACAATTTTTACCTATATTTTAAGTTTTTGGCCCTCGCTCTTTCTCGACTTCAAACTAATCTGCACTCAAATAAACAAAGTTGTTCCCAAAAAGTGTGCTATGCTCCATGTGGTGGCTGCATGGTGTTTTTCATATCATTTTTCTTTCGGACATGAATTGGGACACATGTTCAGCTAGCGAAGTTTATCTCCAGAGCCATTCTCACAATACTAGAATTCTCTGCTTGCTCGACATGCCATCTTTTTCTTTGGGTAGTTTGTTTATTTTTGTGGAGTGATCCTTTTTGGGTGGATCCTGTCAAAACATGAAATTTATTTTTCTTTTAGAGTGGAGCCTTCAAGTCGGCACCATCAACCTTGATATTGACTAATCAGATTTTGTCAAGATGCATTTTTTATAATTCGATAATTCTTTGATAGCTATCTTCTCTAAATATCTAAAGAACCATTAATGTTGCAATTGAAACTTAATAAGCGAAGATTGTTGCGATCTAACCAAGACTCAAGATTGGATCATGAGCTATCAAGGTAGGGAATTTGGCAATTTCTACTTTACAATGTTTTATGGTGGTGCTCTCTTTTGTTGGCTATAAGTAGAGGGCGGCAACCTATTTTAAGAGTTAGAAAAACTTTCTTCAAAAACTATTTTCTTTTGATGATAGATCTAGTAGGGAGTTTTTCTTTTTAGAAGTAGAAGGTGTTACAAAACATTGTTATTTATCTAGCATTTTATATTTTTAAAAGTTTGAACTATCATTGAATTAGCATCGAACCTTTGTTTTTCTATTTGAATTATGAACTATTTATAAGAAATCTCTGAAATTGTGCATGAAATAGCCTTTATCAGGTTTCTTGTTTATCTTTCTTTCATGATTAAAGCATTGTGTTACGTCTACTATTATAGTATGGTTTTTTAATTTTCATTGCATTAAGCTTCTACGTTGAATGTTAGCTTTCAAAAATTGGACTATGTATTTAGACTTTTCCATTCTTCGTAAAAGTTAGCCTTTCTTCATACTATGTTGTAAAGAGAAGAGTTTTCTGTGAATTTTCATATTTCTATAATCGGTAGATAATTATTGTATCTAATGGACCTAAATTGATGCTTCCTACAGGAAGATCTGAATAACTGCACTATACTTTCACTAAGCCTTTGTTGCTTGTTCTCTTCTCAACAATGAAGGGTCTATGGAATTTTGTGTCTATCATATCACTTATAAGAAACAATTCAAGGTTGGAAATGTTGTAAAAGCTTTGGCACATCACCCCCTTTTATGTTTTATTAATGCTTCTTTCTACCTCTTTCCCCTGAAACATAGAGAAGAGATGGATTTCTATAGAAAACTTAGAGGTATTTAGTGAGGCACAAATTCACCCCCCACTCGTTGAATTTCCCATAAGACTGCCAGAGAATCACAAAATTTGATGATCAATAGTTCTATATCTGGCATGCCTAATGGGACTCAAAGTTTTTCAAACGTTTGATTAGAAGTCATAAATATTTTTAGATCAAACTAAGAAAAGAGGCTAGAAATTTTCATGCCCAAAATCCAAACGAGAGCATCTTCAAGAGGCCATTTCTAGTTCTCCTAGTTACCTACTTCAACATCAAGAAGAAGGAGAATTACAGGTTCTATATCACTTGTAAGAATCAACCATATTAGAAGCATCATCATGCCATCCAGAGCCTTATCTACCCCCAGATGGTCAAACTTTCCAAATCAGAATACCCATCTACCCCATCCATAAGAATCTATTTTTGATGGCTAATCTAGGTGTTGCCCCCCATAGAAATTTTGTGACCTAGGATAGAGGTAGTCCACTACAACCAACTAATCCCCCTAATGTATGGCCCACCATACCTTCCAACACTCTTAAATCCATCCCAAAATATTTTGGGGAGGACTTTAAGACTCCTTTTGAAAATCTCTAAGATATAGCGTAAGTATGCAGAGTTCATAGCATCATGGAGGAGAATGTTTCTCTAAGATTATTGGTTGCATATTTCAAAGGAAAAGCTTAGGACTGGTATAGGTTTTTGGTTTTTGGTTTGAGCCACTCATGGGATCAGCTCAGAGAGAATTTATTTGATCATTTCTCTAAGAAGGGAGATCACTACGCTTTGCTGCAACAACTGGTCACTATCAAAAGAGCCCTGCAAGAGGCCATGAGTGATTTCAAGACTAGATTTCACAAGACTTGGAAAATAATTCTAGTTACCACTAGGCCTCTAATCACTATGATGTTCATGTTCTACTCTACAACTCTTAATTCTAATATCACAGTCATGGTACAATCTATGGGAGTAGATATATTGCCCGACACATACAATTTGGCAATGCAAGCATATAATAGTTTGATTGACACTGAGAAGCTTATGTTGTGTCTTCTAATACCAATGCCCATGAAAATATCTTGTTACTCAAGGGAGGAAGTAGCTCTAAGAACCTCCGCTTCAAAAGCAACCATGATGGATATACCATCATCCATGTACGTATACCCTAATGTACAACCAAGCACATGAGGCTCCTTTTCATTAGTATTTGATGTCAATGACATGAAAAGTATCATGTGATCTTTAGTGAATGAGCTAGTCCTCATCCAACGGTAACAAGAAACACCTTTGAAGCTTGTCCCATAGACCTATCAAGGAGGAAGGTCATCCTACAAACATAAAATGTATCATGGAGCCTTGAAGGGACAAATTCAACAATTTACATCCACAAACCATATAGTTTTGATCAATATGCTACTATAGACAGTTAAGAACAACCTAGGAAAAAAATTAATTCAATTCCATAACAACTTGGTGGAAGATGAGAATGTAAGGTGCTTCCCATGCAGTGATAGTCATATGCCTCAAAATTTTCCAAGGGGAAATCTTCAACAAACGATAGTAGAGAAGAGAAGCTAGGGTGTTTTCTCAAATGTAGAAGAATATCAATCTTCTAAAACAGAGAATGCCCTGTTTAGGGTGAAAATTCAAGGAATGTCTTTAGAGCAAGAGCTAGACGTCACACTGGACCAAGTTTTTTTCTCTTGGATGGAAGAAGAAGATGCAATATTCATGAATGATGCTCCGATGACTAGTGCTCCACGAGTGTAATCAAACTATAATACAAGATCCAAAAGAAGGTTCATTGGAGAGTATGTGCCACAAGTTCCATAATTCCCCCAATCATAGCCACAAGTAAAGAAAACTATGCAGGATGACCCATCTAGCAATCGTAAGCTCCACTATTGCCAACAAAGGAGATGGACAATGAACCAAGTGCACCTGCATCAGATTGGCCTATTTTAAAGATGAGGGAGATACCACTATTCAAACCCAAAGTTCCTCTAGTTGGAACACTCAACATAGTCAAGCAGTTAAAGAAGGATCCCACTAACATATCTTTGTGGGATGTAATATCGATTATGGACCAAAAGGTGTTTCTCCAAAACGCACTAAAGGAGGAAGGAAAAATACCATGGATAGATGCAATTCCATTGTGCGATCAAGTTAAAGATAAAGAGCCCATGTCGGATCCTCAATCTTCAAGATTCGTGGCATATGTAAATGTGGCATATAGTCCAAAAGAGAAAGAGGTGAGCAAGCCAAAACCCACACCTTCCTTTTCAACACTCATTGTGGGGGATAAAATCCTACACAATAACATGATTGATTTAGGAGATAGTACGATAGTCATTCCTAAACAAGTGGAAGATGATTTGAAACTTGAGTATGAGCCTCTCAAGAAATGGATCATGCAACTAGATGGGAATAAGGTTCTGACCATTGGTCATATCAAAGATCTATCTTTAACCCTCTTATCATGCCCAAGCCAAATGGTCACACAAGAGGTGGTTTTGATAGACATTCCCCTAGTGTTTGAGATGTTCCTTTCAAGATACTTCACAACAAAGCTTGGAAAATACTTAGCACTCAATTGGTCTGACCTAATATTATGAACCAAGCATGGGGAAAAGATGAAAATATTGCCCAAAAGCTTGCACCTAAAACATATAGAAAATAATGTAGTTCTATGCTTCAAAGAAGAACATACCTCTTTCTAAAAAGGAGATACATATTGTGTTGAAATTTTGGGGGATGAGGAGGACACGAGTGAGTGAACCTCAGAGAAGAGGTCCTCCTCACTCATTTTATTGACTCTGATCCATTTGGGAATTTCCATGCCACCGGATTGGGCACTTATGTGATCTTTGATGATGACCAAGTCTTCCTGAAATTGGTAAAATAATAGGAAGAGTCTAGTGGTTTGGGTGACAATCATTTGTGGACATTGTATTTTGAAGGTACCAAATGCAAGTCTGGGTTTGGTACTAATGTCTGACTACTATCCCCAACCAGATCATAAATCCTTAAATATTTTCATTTCTAGTTCCAATGTTTGAATAGTGATGTCAAATATGAAGCTTTGGTCCATGGTTTGCATCTTTCCTAATAGATGGGTGTGAGAAAAGTGCAAGCATTTAGAGATTCAAATTTGGTTGTAAGTCAATTCCATAGGTGGGTAGTCACTAAAAATGTAAGAATGAAGTTCTATAGACACATGATATGGGATCTGATTGAAAGCTTTGAAGCTTTTAATATAGAGATCATCTTGTGATCTCAAAATGGTGTCATCGATCGAATGGATTTGATTGGTTCACAATTTGAACCAATTCTTGATTTAATAGCAAACTAGAATACAACACAAGTCAGTATCCAACCATCGATCCTTGGGGACTTTAAGGGAAATATTTAAATTGCCTCCTTTGTACAAAATCAAGGAAAATCATCCAACCATTCACAAACGGAAGTAGAAAAGACTTTAGAGGGGCAAGTGATCTAGTTAGAAGGGACTACAGTCTTTCTTAGGGAAGATTAATTTTGTTAGCTAGTTGATTTCAGACTTTGTGGGAATCACAAGGCCTATCATGCTAATGTTAAAGAAGAATTTGGTCTTCAAATGGAATCTCGAAGGCAAGATAGCTTTCGAGCAGATAAAGGCAACCATCTCTGCAACCTTGATGTTAGCTAATCTAAACTTTTCCAAAGATTTGCCACTTTACATCTACACTAGCCCACACAACATAGCTTCGGTACTGACTTTGAAGGAAGAAGAAAATTTTAGAGAGCATCCAATCACTGTTTACTCAAGGTCCCTCAGAGGGTATGAAGCTATGCACAATTTTGTAGAAAAATTGGATTTTTCTATTCTTAAAAGCCTTAAGAAATTTTGAAACCTAGTATTAGCCAACAGAATCACTATCCTTGTCACCCATCCTAGTGTATAAGAGTATATCACAAAAGGTGAAATAACCAAGAAGAGGGCCAACTAGATCACTAAGATTCTAGAGTATGATGTTGACATTATACCAACCAAGATGGTTTGGGGAAGAGGTCTTTGTAAATACCTTGCACAAGAACTAAGATCCTTGGCAGAAGAAGAAACCGATCAAGCCTAAACAAACCAATTCAAGTCCGATGAATCATGGGTGGTGGATCAGACGTGATATATGCAAGAAGGGAAATATATGACTAGCATTCTGCAACACAAAAGGTGTTACTATAGGCTATAGGGCACCAGGTATGTACTAATTGAGGGGATTTTGTTCAAAAGGAATTACGATGGTATCCTAATCTGATGTTTAGATAAGCCCCAAGCAAAAAGACTTTTGAATGAATTCTACAGTAGTCCCGGAGCTGGAAATTTCTCTACCAAAACCATAGTCCTTAAAATAATACAAACAAGATATTAATGGCCTTCCATGTTTTTCAAAGCACACCATGTGGTGTGAAAATGTACTTAGTGTCAATATTTTTTCGGCAAGAGGAAGAATTTTTCTATGCCACTAAGTCCAATTGTCATCGAGTAGCCTTTCACCTAATGGGGTCTAGATTTTTTCGGAATGATAAACCCTATTTTCAATGTTGGCCACAAGTGGATACTTACAGACACTAATTAATTCACAAGATGGATAGAGGCCATTACCCTGAAAAAATGCTACGGAAAGAAAGATTGTAAATTTCCTTGAAGAGCTAGTAGCAAGATTTGGTTCACCAAAAACCATCATATCTGATAATGAATGAAATTTTGTGGGTTTTGGGATGTTTGAATTCACTCTCAAATGTAGGGTCTACCTCAACAATTCATCAAATTATTACCCATAGGGAAATGGATTGGTAGAGTTGACCAACAAGAACCTGATTAGGTTAATCAAGCGTATTGGGTCAAAATGACAAAGGGAATGGCATAAACATTTGTTGGGCACTCTATGGGCCGACAGGATAATGCCCAAACAAATCTTAAAGACCGCCCCATATGAATTGGTATATCGAAATGAGATAGTGCTACCTTTTTCTATATAAATCCCAACGTTACAACTAATCAAAGCTCTAGAAGTCAAAGGAAGCAGCATAATTAAAATTAGGTTGGTTGAACTCCTAAATCTTGGTAAAACAAGGGAAAAGGAATATGAAGCCATGATTGGGTGCCAACAAGTAGTCAAATGATGTTTCGACAAGAAGGCCTCTAGCCTAGAGTTCTGGGAGGGAAGCTTGGTATTAAAATATGATGAGAAAAGTGAAAAACCAAGTCAACATACAAAATTAGAAGCGTTATGGAAGGGTCCCTTCTACATCCACACATGTAGGGAAAATAATGCATATGAGCTAGAAGATATGGATAGTAACATTCTGGACATACTAGTTAATGGTATTGATCTAAATTATTTCATTAAGATATGTAGGTTCTAAAAAGTTTCATAGTTATGTACCATATGTAAAAATATTATAATTTTTTTTTTTTTGCTAATAATCCATGCAAATAACATGGAAGAAGTAGAAAAATATTGTATTATATTATATTCTTCACAAAATTTATAATGTAATACAAGCCCAAGGGCCAATATTACGTATGAAGCTCTCTTGAGAAAACCCAAAAAGAGTTGCAAAGCAAAAAGGGGTAAAAAGGAGGCAATGTGCAAAACATAGTAAAGATAAAGCCTCCAACCATTGTTAAGTAATCAAAATGGATTTTTTTCGTATCCTTCTTCTTCTTCTTCTTTGATAGGGTGAAAATGGGGGTGAACACATAGTGCATGCAAGCTTGACACAACATGTAACTCAATTCACATTGCCATAGCTGTATACCAGAAACTCGAAGCGTTTTTTGTGTTTGAGCCCAAGAATATGTCCCATGCCATACTCCCACACCAAGAAGGTGGCCACATGATAAGATGATGAAAGATTCCTCTCAAGGTCCATGGTGTAGAAATTAGTAAGGAGAGGCAACCAAGTCACATCCTCCCCATAATCAACATGCTTGCGAATGTCCATGGAACTCAAAATGTTGACACCAGGGATAGCCACTTACATGATCTCGTCGAGACTATCCAACATTATAGACTCAAACATCTGGTGGCACAATTAAATTATCCAAGGCTTGGCAATGCCCAAGTCAAGCAGGGAGGCAACACACCAAGAAACAATGTTGGAATTGCATCTCAGTTGGTTATCATCTTCAACATAGTCTTGGCTAACTACTCACTTGAATGCAACAACATAGAGGCAGTCACTTTTCTTTACCAGGCACTTAATTTTGTCGCTGGTAATCTCACCCATGAAGGCATATTGTGGAATTTGTGGTAAAAGATGAATGGGAGTACCCAAGCTAGCTGAAATAATGACAAGGAAGCAAAATTTAGCTAGAAAAGGATGCAACAAGGAAAGCTTCCTAAATTAGAAGAGTTAAAGTGAGTGAATATTTTGCTAAGGTGGCAAATCTATTTATAGAAAGATAACACTAGTGGGCTCAATAGACAAAAAAGTCATCTCTCGCTGGGTGGCAATGGAGAAAATTTCAAAGAAACTAGAGTGCATGAGGTAAATCATACAACGAATCTAATAGAATGCGTCAAGAAAAAATATTGGGTGTTGGGAGTAAATGCCCTCATGTACCAATGGCCACCATGTGTCCATTGCCACTATCAACATCGATCTTCTTATTTATATAAAATATGTCAATCAACGTGCTAAGCTCTGACAAATTGAATATGCAAGTCTTGTCAAATTACCTTGTATCTCTTGAGCACATTTCCCAAAGTGATATGCACGCTTTCTAATAACACAAGCTTTTTTATGAAAAAGGGCAGCGAGGAGAATGTACTGATTACATTCTCATAGTGAATTTGTCATTCCCAAGGGATACAGATCCCTAATCCACACATATTTCCTCAATGGAAGCATTTACTAATACATTGATAATGACAATGATTTATTGCATGTATGCAAGGGAATTAAATGTACCCAAAAGTGAACTTTTGCAAAAGGCAGCAAGTAGTCATTTCTCTAGAGAAGCTCTCTACAATAATTTTGGCTCAACAAAGGCAAAAACATCAAGTTCTTGGAGATAGGTTGGGTTTTCCCATAGAAAAATAGGTTGCATCAAAATTTTCAAGAGGGAGTTATTTGCTAATGCCCCAGTAGTGGAAGAATGACGTTTTTCCCATACCAAATCGGTAGAGATTTCAGGTGACCATGTTAAGAAAGAGTTTGTGCAGGATTTCATAGACAATATTTTTGACCCAAGGATGGTAAACCCTAAAAGCATTAGGGAAGGGGAGTTGCAAAAAGTGATCAAATTTGGAGGATCCAAAGGTTTTGTGCTATGTCTTTGGAATTATGGTTTGCCACAATTCATGTTGTCTGTTGTGCACCCATGTCCAAAACTGGTGGATGCATGTGCAAGAATTTTTGACAAGAAAATGGGGGTTATAATCAACGACAAGATAAGGGTTATGATTATTGCAACAACCATTCAAGATATGCTATTTATCCCTACTAACTAGGGCATTGTGAGCTTCAAAAAGGAAGGGATGCAATATTTCTAGGCAACCAAAAATAAACAACTACAATTTTATGAGGAAGAATAGGAAGAAAAGCAAGAGGGAAATCAACTCCTCTTTCCCCTATAGAGCAAAAAATTTAGAAATGATCTACAAGCCATTTGCTCAATGTTGATCTCTATCTACGACTATGATGATGATGATGAAAAGGTCTATCCTTTTCAAATGGGATTGGCTTTTATACTTAGGAAGGAAAAGAGCCAAAAGTGTTTTGATTTTTAAGAGGTAATATCTAAGAGAATGTTGGAACAATTGTGAAATTATGGTACTGCACATTTAGGTATTCTTCTTTCTTGGTACATTTAATTTTGCACCAAAATTCTGAATTTCTTGAAGGATACTTTTCGTTGTTTAGGTATGACGTAAGAGGATCCTACCAGTCAATTTCAGTCTATACCCATCTTCTTTCAAAGACAAGGGATTATTATTAGTTTATAGATTATTTCATGGGGCCAATACTTGTAAACTTGTTCCCATGACCTCCAAGCCATTTTTCTTTTAAGGTTTTACAATGATAGAGAAGTCTGTGAACCCCGATAGATTATTTTCTAGGATATGAGTTCACTTTCATCAAAGCCCATGGTTTTGTGGAGGAGCCTTTTAGACTCCCAAGATTTGTAATAGATAAGATTTTTTCCTTGGAGGCATGTCATTAGTTAACCCTTGTTGATAACGTCTACGGTGCTGGAAGGCACAAGATAACACTTTTCCCGACTCCCCTCAGCATTGCCAACAACTAGATAACACTATCAAAATAGAAGGCTCAAAAAGTGCTTACCAACAAATTAGTGCATCTAGGCCTAGTTCTAATTTATGAAAAATGGGACTATAACTCGACAAAGCATGTCCTGACCTTAAAGCATGAAGAGTGAGAATATTTTGAATCAAGAAGGAACACCACTATAGAGAGGCTTGAATCCTAAGTTGATTTAGCCTTCATACCACTCAGTAGACCACTTAGTAGACCACATAGCTTGACTTTTATTTCAAAATGGTGGAATACCATAGGAGCCTCCCAATGAGCAAGTCCCTCAATACAAAATTGAAGCACTTGGGATGGTCGAAGAGAAATAAGGAGGATTTTTGGAGGTTCTGACAAGAGCTTGGGAACACTAGCACTTTGTATGGGTAGGTCCAACAACATGATGAAAGGTTCGACAAAGTTTACAATAAAGAGACCAATACTGAGGATAGTAATTCTGAGACCAATCAAGAAATTGAATAGGAGGAGCTTCAACTCTATACTTCCCACACTCGATAGCCCAAAAAAGGAAAAGTGTCAAGCTAGAAGGCTCCATAGGCCACTTCCTCTGTCAATGCCCGAGGAAAAGGAAAAAAGGACCTAACAGTCCTTGAAGAGGTCCATTATGGTTATCGAAGGTCAAAATTTGGTAGGATCAACTGCCAAGGGATCTGAATCTACTGACTCCACTCACACGAAGAGGAGATCAGTCCAAGACCTATGTGGACTCGGTGAGACAACCAGAGGAGAAGAAGTAGAGTTCACTCTACAAGGACATTTGTATTTGAAAACTCTAGTCATTTTTTCTCCCCCTCTTCCTTCTACATCTACTTCTATAGTCATTCCTTTAACTCCATGAGTGGAAAAGAGCCCTTCATTAGAATATTCCAATCTATTGGTCCTAAATGAACACATAGCCATATTCAACAGTGAGCCTTGTGAAGAAACCTCACATGTCAAGTGAGTTTCATCCACTACGACTAAAATTGATTCTTTGATCACCCTATCAAGGGCCTCCATTGAGAATACTGAAGCATCTAGGTTGTTAGTTTCACCAAACCCATCCACCTCTAAGAAAATGCCTCTATTTTTTCCCACTTCCCCTTTCACTTTGATGAGTGTTTCCCCTTTTCAATCTCCATATGGAATCCCACCTTTTTCCATGATAACACTCCCTTTAGCCTCTTTGTGACCTCATACAATTGAGGCCCCCCTTTTTGTTACCTTTTTCAGTCTCCATCCAGGTGCTTCTATTTTTGCACAAAGAATTGATACTCCAAAGAGTCTCTAAACTCATTTGGATGTGACGAAGCAGGCCCGACAGGTGAGAAAATAGAAGATGCAAGGGAAAGATGCAATACGGTCAACCACAAAGAAGATTGAAGCCTATTTTGATGAAGAGAAAAATTCCCTAAGGATTACTACCATGAAGCCTCTAGCATCCAAGCTAGCAATAGAAATGCAAATGGAAGATTATGACATCAAATTCGTAGGCCTTGACTTTAGTGAAACTCTCCCCTAAGAAAAAATGGTTCTAGCTAAGGCCACTCAAAAGGTGGTCTATGCCAACTATGAGAAACTAGACAAAAGAATAAGAAAGCGCGAGGAAGAGTTAGCCAGTATAAAAGACACGGTGATTAGGCTACATATAGATATTAGAGGAAAGAATGTGTAGATTTCCCACTTAGGGCAACTATAGATTCAATAGAGACAAATGGATAGGTTGATGGAAGAGGTCCGGGATAAACAAAATCGACTTCATGTCGAGATAGAGAGGTTAAAGAAGAGGTTGCTATCGAACATGATAAAAGTATAGAATACTAGGGCAACTAGGAGAATGCACAAAAGGAATTGGATAGTGTCTAATCTCAATTTTCCAACAACCTCCAAAAGGCCCGGGAAGAAGCAAAAAGAGAAAAATAAGAGAAACAAGACATCGAGTCTATTTTGCAGACTCGTGAGGAAGAGATCAAAAGGTTGAACTTAAAGCTCACAAATTCCCTCCAAGAGAAAGGTCGATTGGAGGAGGACATAAAAGAAAAAGAGACTCAACTTCGACAGGAGTTAGTAGCAGTGCAAGGATCCGAGATCCTCTCAATATTGAAAAGACAGATCTCTACATACTAGGACAAGATTATAATGGTAGTTGATGTCTTAAAGATGGTCTTGCAATTTTTGAGAGATACTTGATAATTAAATTGGAAGGTCAACTCAATACTTGACCCAATTCTACACATATATGCTCCCATTCTGTGGATTCAAAGACTCTGGTCTCCAGGTTATATAATACTACTGAGGAAGTTTTAAAGAATGTTGGAATTTTTGATCGGTGAGTTGCATCGTGAAAATCAAATGAATTCATCAAATGCCACAAGGTCACTTTGAAAAGCAAAGAGCATCAGGTGACATTGAATAAAAGGTTCATTGAAATAAAGAAGGATTTCCAAGTTCTACTAGATAGTAGATTGCCCACCCTCTTATCACCAACTGGAGAAGTGTTATCAATCGAGTAGGTTGTCGATGTGATCAGGCTCAAAATTAAGTCTTCTACAACACTCTTACCTATAGGCCCATCTCCCACTATTAAAGAAATCAAGGAGCTACATCCCCTTTCTTAACTTTATTACTATGTCAGGGTTGTTTCAACTAGGTGGTGAGGAGTTTCTTTTAAGGAGGTCCTTGAATTGGATCAATCATTTAAGTTTCTTCCTACTCTCATCTGACCCACTGATTTAGAATGGGAATTCCACCACTATGTCTTCCTCAAACTCCAGGAAGCTCCAAATCTCTAGGTTCATGCCTCCACAAGAAGAGGCCCCTATGAGTCACCAGAACTGTAAAGCAATTTTTGCCTTAGTCTTTTGAGTTTTTGTCCCTCGCTTTTTCTCAACTTCAAACTAATCTGCGCTCAAATAAACAAAGTTGTTCCCAAAATTGCGCAATGTGCCATGTGGTGGCTGTGCAAATTTTTGCATATCATTTTTATTTTGGATGTGGGTTGGGATAAGTGTCAACTAGGTAGAGTTTCTCTCTAAATCCATTCTCATAATACTAGAAGTCCCCGCCTGCTCGACATGTCATCTTTTTCTTCGAGCAGTTTGTTTGTTTTTCTGAAGTGATCCTTTTTGGGAGGAGCCTATCAGACTACAATGTGTATTTTTCTTTTTGAGTGGAGCCTTCGATTTGGCATCATCAACCTTGATATTGACCAATCAAAACTTAATGAGAAAAGATTGTTGCGATCTAACCAAGATCCAAGATCAGATTGTGAGCTATTAGGCTAGGGAATCTGGTAGTTTCTGCTTCCAAAATGTTTTATGGTAGTGTTCTCTTTTTCTGGCTATAAGTAGAGGGTGGTGACCTATTTTAAGAGCTAGAAATAATTGCTTAAAAATTTATTTTCTTTTGAATATAGATCTAGTAGGGAGTTTTTCTTTTTAGAAGTAGGTGTTATAGAACACTATTATTTCTCTGGCATGTTATACTTTTAAAATCTTAAACTATCATCAGATTGGAATCTGACCTTTTTTTCTATTTGAAGTTTGAACTGTTTACAAGAAATCTCAAAAATTGTGCATGATATAGCCTTTATCAGGTTTCTTGTTTATCTTTCTTTCATGATTAAAGCATTGTGTTAAGTCTACTGTGATAGTATGGGTTGTTATTTTTCATGTCATTAAGCTTCTATGTTGAATGTTATCTTTCAAAAATTTGAATGTCTTTAGAATTTTCCATTCTTCACAAAAGTCAACCTTTCTTCATACTATGTTGTAAAGAGAAGAGTTTTCTATGAATTTTCATATTTCTATTAATCAATAGAGCATTCTTGTATTTGATGGACCTAAATGGATGCTTCCCATGAGAAGATCTGAATAACTGCACTGTGCTTTTATTAAGCCTTTGTTTCTTGTTCTCTTCTTGACAATGAAGGGTATGTGGAATTTTGTGTCTATCATATCAATTATAAGAAAAAATTTGAGGTTAGAAACATTGCAAAAGCTTTGGTGCAATGCCCCCTTTTATGTTTTATTCACTCTTCTTTCTACCTCTTTCCCTTGAAACATAGAGAAGAGTTGATTTTCTATAAAAATCCCAGAAGTATTCAATGAGGCTCAAATTAGTGCCCCACTTGTTGAACTACCCATAAGATTGTTAGAGAAGCACAAGCTTTGATGATCAATAGGAACTAATTTATTTTTTCCTAGATTGGTTTGGCAGTATAGTGGATATAAGATATGAAATAAGGATGATTGATTCCTAGATGAGCACTCAGGAAGATACATATAGGTTAGTAGAAGATAAAGATAATCATAGGTGGTCCTATATTGTGCAGCTTCAAGACAAATTCTTTTCTCTATAGGATCAAAGGACATATGTTATCAAGAAGTTTGTGGCACTTAGAGACATGGTTAAACTCAGACATACTTTTATTTCCAGTGCTCTTGGTTGTATTGGTGAATTATCATAAATTAATATTTGTCCCAATACTTTAGAAGATGGTATAGAGTCCTTAATTAAGCTTGATCTATTTTACAAGACTCTTGTAAGTGCAAAATTTCATGGAAAGAAGGAAAATTATCATGGAAGGCTATCCTGGAGAGTCTCAGAGGTTCTTCTTTAGGTTGATTCAATTCTATGTTCATATATTTTTGGTTATATTTTGATGTATGTATATATATACTCACTACTAAATTTGACAACAATTTTTGATGACAATTTGTTTGAATTTCGACGATCTTTTGTCGGTATACCAACAAATCGCATAAATCACTCTCATCACTCAATTTTCGTCGATATTCAAACAATATTTTAAACGTCAAACTCATGACGCCCGTTCTTTGAAACCGTGATGGAAACTTCATTGATCGAGCGATGAACAATAGCCAGAAAACAAGCGGCATACCTTTGCAAAAGTGTCGGATTAGCGACAGACGTTCGTCGGAACCGCAATAGCCATTTCGTCGATCTAGTGATGAACAGTAGCGAAAACACAACTAGCATACCTTTGCCGAATCATTGGATTAACAACAGAAGTTTGTCACCATTACGATGAAAGGTTCGACATATTACAAATATCGGTGAGAGATCAAGACTATTACCATGATCAAAATTGCCTGAGAAGATATATTGGGAGGACTGGCTTGTGGTCTCGGTGATGAAGATATATACCATCAGAGTAAGTTCTGAATGTCTACCCGACCCACTATGTCATGTCAATAAAATTACATCAGCAGGAGTCTTGGCAACATACTTCAGATCAAAAAAATGACAACAGTTCATCGAACTCGTGATGAAATAGGCAAGTCATTATGATGAAAGTTCATCGGATGTATTGCAAATTTGTCAGACACTTTTGGAGGTTCGCCGAAAATTCGATGGAACAATGCAATTTAAAAAAAAAAAAACTATTCGTTCAAATGTAGGCATATTGGTGAAAGATCAAGAATGTTCCAATGATTAGAATTGCCTGAGAAGATATATCAGGAGGACAGGCCTATGGTCTCAGCGATGAAGTTTCATCAGCGAGATACTCATCTTGTCTCATCGATGGAGCACGAGGGAAGCATATTGGGGAGACATATACCATCGGAGTAAGTTTTGAATGTCTACCTGACCCGCTATATCACGCCGATAAGATTACATCATATCAAAAAAATGACAATAGTTCATTGAACTCGCAATGAAATAGGAAAGTCATTACAATGAAATTTCGTTGGATGTATTGCAAATTCATCAGACACTTTTGGAGGTTCGTCAAAATTCTGACAGAACAATGCAATTTTTTTAAAAAAAAGAAATCGTTCAAATGTAGCCATATCGGTGAAAGATCAAGAATGTTATAGCAATCAAAATTGCCTGAGAAGATATATTGGGAGGACTAGCCTATGGTCTCAGTGATAAAATTTCATCAGCAAGATACTCATCTTGTCTCATCGATGAAGCACGAGGGAAGCATATCGGCAAGACCTATACCATCAGAGTAAGTTATGAATGTCTACCCGACCCGTTATGTGACGTCGATAAGATTACATCGGCAGGAATCTTGGTGATATACTTGAGATCAAATGAATAATCATCGGGGAGACTCACCACATCGGGGAAACTGTAGAATATCCTAGTGATATATAATCTCTTGTCGATGAAGATACAAATGGATCAAATACTTATCGGGGTGACTCTGGACGATATTTAAAAGTAGTAGGAGGCTCCAAAGTGCATCCATAGGGATAATGACAGGACATAAGGACAAGTCAATCAAAGAGAGAAAGTTGATGTGCCAAGACCATGAGCATTCAAAAGGGGTAGTAAAAGACAAGATGAATTGTCATCAATGCTCAGATATAAAGGACACATTGGAAGACTTGATTATGAAAATTTAGATCACAATATGATTAACCTTGTTTTGACAAATGCAATGACATTAGTTTCAAGAGTTAAGAGGCCATTCAACTTTGCATTTCAATAAATTATTGTATGCATTGAGTAAGTGTTTACAAGGTAGAAAAAGGATAGTCATATGACTCTTTAAAATATCAAAAAACATGTCAATTGTTGTGTTTAATTAGGCTTATAGAGGTAGGAATTTATCATTTTTTTCATACATCTATAGTCCAAGCTCTAGGTCTGCATTATTTGGTTACTATGTATGAGAAATGAGCAATGAATAATTGTAGAATGTGGAGGCTATGGATGATATTATGATGGCCACATTTGATGTTGATAAAAAACTAGAGCAAAATATAAAACTTATGATGAGTCATGAGATCATAGGGACTATCATGGAAAACAAGCACAACCTACGAACTAGATTCTAATTTTTCTAAAAAAGAAAAAATCAAACTAGTGAATATTAAACTACACACTAGAATCTAGTTTTGTGGAAAATGAGCAATTTGGTGAGAAAAAGCAACTAGTCAACCCTATTAGAATAGAATAATCTTATGAATTGATCTAAGGAAAACATTATTGTAAACACAATATGTATAGAAGAATATGAATGTAAATGAAAATGGATATTAGCAAAACATAAATGTAAATAAAAGTAGTGTGAGCAGAAAATGAATCTAAATTGGTCTTGAACAAATAAAATCATACCCAATTAGCATTAAGTTATACTGACCTTGTACTCATTGCCATTTTCGATCTTGAAGGTTACTTTGATGCCTTCTGCAGAAACTCTCTGGCCACAAGGAAAGAGAAGGCAAGAAAACCAAGTGTATATTGACAACTTCTTGACAATCAAAAAGAAAAAAGCAACCAATCAACCCTATTATAACATAATAATCTTATGAATTGATCTAAGGAAAACATTATTGTAAATGCAATATGTATAGAAAAATTCAAGAATATGAATGTAAAGGAAAATGGATATTAGAAAAACATAAATGCAAATAAAAGTAGTGTGATTAGAACAAGAATCTAAATTGGTCTTGAACAAATAAAATCATACCCAATTAGAATTAAGTTATATTGACCTTGTACTCATTTCCATTTCCAATCTTGAAGGTTACTTTGATGCCTTTTGCAGAAACTCTCTGGCCACGAGGCAAGAGAAGGTGGTAAAACCAAGTGTATATTGACGACTTCCTAACAATCAAAAAGAAACAAGCAACAACTCAACCCTATTAGAACAAAATAATCTTATGAATTGATCTAAGGAAAACATTATTGTAAACACAATATGTATAGAAGAATTCAAGAATATGAATGTAAATGAAAATGGATATTAGCAAAACATAAATGTGAATAAAAGTAGTGTGAGTAGAAAATGAATCTAAATTGGTTTTGAACAAATAAAATAATACCCAATTAGCATTAATTTATACTGACGTTGTACTCATTGCCATTGCCAATCTTGAAGGTTACTTTGATGCCTTCTGTAGAAACTCTTTGGCCACGAGGCAAGAGAAGGTAGGAAAACCAAGTGTATATTGATGACTTCCTGACAATCAAAAAGAAACAAGCAACCAATCAACCCTATTAGAATAGAGTAATCTTATGAATTTATCTAAGGAAAACATTATTGTAAACACAACATGTATAGAAGAATTCAAGAATATGAATGTAAATGAAAATGGATATTAGCAAAACATAAATGTAGATAAAAGTAGTGTGAGCAAAAAATGAATCTAAATTGGTCTTGAACAAATAAAATCATACCCAATTAGCATTAATTTATACTGACCTTGTACCCATTGCCATTTCCAATCTTGAAGGTTACTTTGATGCCTTATGCAGAAACTCTCTGGCCCGAGGCAAGAGAAGGCAGGAAAACCAAGTGTATATTGACGACTTCCTAACAATCAAAAAGAAACAAGAAACCAATCAACCCTATTAGAATAGAATAATCTTATGAATTTATCTAAGGAAAACATTATTGTAAACACAATATGTATAAAGGAATTCAAGAATATGAATGTAAATGAAAATGGGTATTAGCAAAACATAAATGTAAATAAAAGTAGTGTGAGTAGAAAATGAATCTAAATTGTTCTTGGACAAATAAAATCATACCCAATTAGCATTAAGTTATATTGACCTTGTACTCATTGCCATTGCCAATCTTGAAGGTTAATTTGATTCCTTATGTAGAAACTCTCTTGCTACAAGGCAAGAGAAGGTGGCAAAAACAAGTGTATATTGACGACTTCCTAACAATCAAAAAGAAACAAGCAGCCAGTCAACCCTATTAGAACAAAATAATCTTATGAATTGATCTAAAGAAAAAATTATTGTAAAAACAATATGTATTGAAGAATTCAAGAATATGAATGTAAATGAAAATGGATATTAGCAAAACATAAATGTAAATAAAAGTAGTGTGAGAAAAAAATGAATCTAAGTTGGTCTTGAACAAATAAAATCATACCCAATTAGCATTAAGCTATATTGACCTTGTACTCATTTCCATTGCCAATATTGAAGGTTACTTTGATGCCTTCTGCAGAAACTCTCTGGCCACGAGGAAAGAGAAGGTGGGAAAACCAAGTGTATATTGACGACTTCCTGACAATCAAAAAGAAACAAGCAACTAGTCAACCCTATTAGAACAAAATAATATTATGAATTGATCTAAGGAACACATTATTGTAAACACAATATGTATAGAAGAATTCAAGAATATGAATGCAAATGAAAATGGATATTAGAAAAACATAAATGTAAATAAAAGTAGTGTGAGTAGAAAATGAATCTAAATTGGTCTTCAACAAATAAAATCACACCCAATTAGCATTAAGTTATATTGAATTGATAGTGGACCTAGTTCTCTTGAATTGAGATACTACTAAGATGTGTTGACTGGTGATTTTAGACTACCAATATTCTACTTGAATCTCTATAAGTTACTTTTGTCTTAAATACATTTAAGATAAATTTGCAAAAAAATTCCCTGATCTCTTAGAAATTGTGCAGATTATTTTGTTAATACTTCTCCATTTTGATATTTTATTTCAAATATTCATAGAAATATATGTAATGCCATATTTGAAACTTACATATTTTAATTTTACTAGTTCTGTAATTATAGGATATCATTCCAACAATTGTGTAGCGCATTGGCAATATGCAGGATGAATGAAGTAAACTATGCAATTGGTAGGTGTAAAGCCAAATTCTTTAACCCTTGCCAACATCCTTCTTTCCTGTTCTAAAACATGTGCTTTGGAACAGGGCATGAAAATCCATCTAAGTATAATGAAAAGGAGATTTTTTTCAGATATTATATTACAGTAAGTTGAATGAATGTAAGTAGAGATATTTTAGCATACCTGCAGATGGTACAAAATTTCATGGTTAAGTGGAAGCCTCCCATCAACAACAAGATCCAAATATTCATGTATCTATCTCAATCGAGCCTCTAAACCCTTCAGAGCTATCAAATTTTCCACTAACTTGTTATTCACAAAAGTCAAATTTTAGAGACCACTAAAAACAAAAGAAATAGAGCTTTGAAACCAAATCCACACACAACACAATGTTCATAGTGAAAATTTAGCACTTTATTTCATCTTTGCATATTGGTTTGATGCTTCAAATGATGCATTTCTTATATTGAAAAGTGCATTACCTTATTGAGCTTTTCTTTATTTTGGGAATAGTTTAATATTCTCTACTTAATAGGGCCAACCACATGAAGGTGGAAGCTCATTTGGCCCCTCACCCCCTCACATCACTCTGTCACCTAGAGGAGCACATGAGTCCCAATTTAGGGTTTTGATGGAGCCACATCATGTTCTTGATCTTGTCTAGCTTGATCATGCTCAACATGTTGATCATGCTCTACATGCTCTAAAGTTGAAACACAAAAGGTTACATTGATTAATACACCAAATGCAATTAAAGATGTTTAATTGTATTAATCCATTATGCATTTTGTATAGCACATGAATACATCATGTACCGAGATGCACACCATGGCCTTCATCTACAGGTTGTGCTCCACCCTCACCAGGCTACATTCTAATGTCATGTGCAGTATTATCATTACTTATCTGTTTAAAACAAATAGGCACATTATTATGGTGGAAATTAATATTGAATAGATTTCACAAGTATTCAATTTTAAATAAACTTTATTGATTTTATTTACTTGCATGTTCGATGTAGTGGAAGATTGTGTTTGCCCAGTTGAGAATCTTAGTTGTTTAGCTAGGGCTCCATAGCCTTGCTGGAAGGCAATCTTCAAGTCCTCTTTTGTGGGCGCTCTGTTCAAATCAAAGCCCTACATTTTTGCATAAGATCATGAATTTTTCTTCTATGGTGTGATAAAACCAAAATTGTTTGCAATTTATTATTTGGATGCAATATTTCATTTATTGATACTTACAAATTGTGTGGCTAATTTCATATAACCACCAGAGACAAGTTTGTGTTGCTCGTGTTTTTCTAGTCTTGCCTTTATTGCCTTCGATGTGTCGGGCAACCTATGAAAAATTTGAAATATGTTAGATTATGTAAAAATAAAGAGTAATCAGTATATAATTACATTGTTGATAGTATCACATACCTTCCTTGGCCTAGTGGTGTCTTTCCGTTTTTCCTTTTAGCCTTATCCTTTCAATCTGACACCAAGTCCTTCCACTCCCTCTCCAGAATCATGGGGGGGTGCTCATAATTTTTGTTCTTCTGTAAATGTGACCTATATTGGTCCCTCACATACTTTAGATAGGAACCAACTTTCTTAAGGACCTTGGTTCGGTTGAATGTTTTATCACTGAACAACACAACTAAACAGTTAATGAGCTCATCTTTTAAATCTTGATTTTGGGCATTCCACCATGTATGTATGGTGGGCCAGAAGAGCTCCAATGTAACATCACTTAGATGTTTATAAAAAACATCATTTCTTGCAAAATGATTATGGGATCATTAGTCTGTAAAGAGTGATTAATAAGTAAATTTCAATTGGATTATTTATAATAATAATTAAAACATTTTAAAGTACCTGGGACCTTCTCTATCTTTATGGGAACAAAATCCTCGGTTACCACAAATGTGACTGATAGTGTTCTCGTACTAGTAATACGGGAAGATCTAGGAAATCTTGCTAAAACATCACCAGTACTAGTGGCCTCTACATCCCTAGGTACATGTACTAACACATGTAGTGGCATGTGTTCACTGCTAGAGGGTGCACTATCGAATGCCTACACAATATGTGTTTCCGACATTTCAGTTGACAATATAGGCACGGATGATGGGGTCAGATGATGTGATGTATGCATAGGAAGATCAAGATTGACACTTGTACCAACCCCTACTTCTTGGGCAACACTTGTAGTACCCTGATCATGACCAGCAGCATGATGAGGACATAAATAATCCTGTAAAAACAACACATATTTTAGTTCATGACATAAAAGAGTACAAAATATAAAACCATGAATGAACTTATGTTATAATTAAAGATCTCATGACAACTTACTTGCAAGTTTTGTGCTCTCTCAGACAATATTTTAACCCTTTCTCTTATCTCATCTATTTGAGGCACTATGAATACCAACTAAAGGATTTCTTCATTGCATTTTTTTTGGGCCTTCCTCATCATATCCATAGGTTTTGTGGAAAATGTGATGTCATCATCACATAATAGTGACTGCACCTCCATATGGATGCTCTCCTGTACTGTTGGTGCCTTTCCCTGATCAGTCTACTACAACAAGAATATTAAAAAACATTATCGAAATTAACCCAATAAACTCATGAAAAAAACATAATAATAAAACATTTTTCTCCTATCTAATTTGTACAATTACAGTGAGGTAAATGTGTCGGGTAGAAGTGCCTGAAGATGGATCACGATCTGTGCTCTGGGCCGAAGCCTTCCTCGTATGATCAATGTCTTGCTGTGACAAAAATTAAATATAAAAAACATTACCAAAATGAAACCAATAGACTTATGAAAAAAAACATAATAATAAAATGGTATATTGGAGTCATTAATTGGAGGTTGGGTAAAATAAATACATAGTACATACCACCCCCATAGTAATTGTGTTTGTATCTAAGCGATTCAAATTGTAATCGATTAGAAGCTCTTCCCCTACAATTATTGATTTTATCGCACATATGAATAGATGGTTTCCCTCTTGTACCTCAAATATGTAATTGGGTTGCATATTTGTTTACCCAGGTCATGTACTATTTATAAACCCTGCAATATTCCCTAATGATTTTGGTCTTCCATCAATGTACCTAGCCACTCCTTTATTTTGATCCTTATCTTATAGCTGTATATAATTTGCTAATAGTGCATACCTACACATAATTTGTGTATATCGAAACAACTGCATCCAATATTTGTAACTGTAACAGGGTCTAACATGCTCCATCAATTCAGTAACTTTGTCATAACAAACTTTTATGTCGTCCACACAAAATAGGCCCAAACCATGTAATGATGATGGTGCTATGTGATATATCCTCTCATTGACACAAAGATCAGTGTTTATTGGAGGAAGTTCCTTGGGTACCCATTGTTTTCGTAGATGTTTGTACCTCAAGGGCACCTTGATGTTGCCAATTCTCTCATCATCATAAGAACATGACCCCCCTTTAGCAAGAAAAAATTCCACACTTTTATATAATTTTCTTCTAATCTTTTGACCTCTAGTTTATCTCCCTCTTTTAGACCTACTACATGTATCGCTTTCCTCTTCTCTTCCTAAATTTCCCTCGCTCGAGGAAGACAAATCTGAAAAATACCTATTTGGTGGTGCCTGCACTCATAAGGATGTTGGATGAATTTTTTTCATGGTGATGTGATCCTAAGGTGACATTATGATTAATCTATCATTTAATTGCTAGAATTTGACAGGTTATAAGGTAATCAAGTTTTGATAGGTTGCAAGTTATTGTTACTACCGTCCAAATGTGTCCATCACAAATCAAATCTACTTAACGTTTTAACTCCCAAACTTTGTAACAATTGTTAAATGTGACTATGGTGCACCAATTACACAACCAAGGCCTCAAATGTATTCTCTAATTATAATCAAAAGACTTTTTCTCCTCATTCAAGTAAATAAACTTGAAGGGAAACACCACCAAGTGGTTTATTGGACACCTACATGACTAAAAAAGGACAAATTTACATTTAATTTCCATATTTCTAAGTGGTTAACGGGGAGGGAGTGTGTACTAGGCATGGTAAATTCATTATAAGTTTATGCTTTGGCAATAACAATTGTTTAAGTCATCTTAAATCTTCCTATGTCTAATTGCCAGGAGACTTTTGGTATGTTTTAAGGTAGGATGAGTGGTTGAATCAATGTTCTAATTCTCTATGACAAGGTTTCAATATCTTAAAATAGTGAAATTTAGTGCTCATAGTCATTTGAAACAACAACATTTTGATTATGTATGATGGTAGGATTTGATAACTTAAAAGAATTGGCTACCCAACAAACTTAAAGTTAAAAGAAACTTTTTCAGTTTAAGGGGTTAGCACTTTCTTTCATCTTTGCATATTGGTTTGATGCTTCAAACGATGCATTTATTATCCCACTTCTATCATATTTTATTCCCATCCCATTGCAATTTTTGGAGGATTTGATACCAAAATTTCATATCAAATACCACGTTCTTGAAGCAATTTTTTGTCTTTTTACTATTTTTCTGAAGTTCTTTTGTGTTGTATATATTTGTACAAGCTTGAAATTCTTTGAGATCATTGGTGTAGATAAATATATATGTTCCCTTTCATTTTCATTTGTTTTGAAGTGCTCAATCACTGTTTTGTGGGAGAAAACAATCAAATACAAGGACTGCCCTATTGTGCCTATGTAAGGGTTTGAGGGCTAAATAGAAATGACATCCACCAATCCACCCACTATCTTGGAACTGTAACTCGGTGGATTGGTGTGCATCATGGTATGATAGAGGTTCATTGCATTTAGGGGTCTGTTAAAGCAAGAAACTTGGCATTGAATTGATGCCCTAGGGCTGACAGGGGAAATTTTCTTATGAATTTGTGGTTGTTAAGTCAGGGTTTATTAGTTTGATGGATATCTTGGTAGAGTCATGGTGACACTATTTGATGGTCCAATATTTACTTTGAAACAAAAATATCTCTAACAACTCTAAGAGCTATAATGGGATGGCATTAAAGGAACCTTCATATGAAGGATCTTCTAATGAATGACCTTTGAATTAAGGTCTTCATTTGAAGGTCCTTCATGCAAAGGTCCCTTTTATAAAGCATTTTGGGCATGAAATATTTAAAATAAAAAATACCTTCATTTGAAAATCTTGTCATGGCATAATTTTTGAATGAAAGGAAATTTGATTTAATCATATGCCTTGTCAGAATTTAAACTTAATTGTAAGGACATCATGAGTAGTTTGTTGGGCCCATTCAACAATCTCCGATGCAAGGATTGAATTGTCTAGAATGTATCTACTATCAAGAAAGCCAATTCGTTTCCCTATATGACTATATCTCAAGAAATAGGTTTAATTGTGATGGCAATGATATTGACAAGAATTTTGTAATCTAGGTGTTAAGAAGCATAATTGGCCACCATCCTAGGAAAGATTCTTCATTCTCACTGTAACTCAAATTTTTCAGAATTGTGGAAGATGCTAACTGCTGCACAAGATTAAACATCAATTCTAATCTAAATAAAACAACAAAGAATGATAAGTAAGCATGATTAATCTAAACTAATAAAAACTAGAATGATCTCACCGAATATGCAAATACTTCCTCGATTTATCTCAATTGCCCTTCTCCATCTTGCTGTATTGTTATTCTTGCCCTCAGATTTCTATGTTTGAATGCAAGCATAACTTCGTCGAGTGTCTCAGGAAAATATCGAAGATTGTTTCTTCTCAAAAGTGTATAATGATTTCAGGAGAGAGGAATAATGATTTCGGGAGAGAGGAATAATGATTTCGGGAGAGGAGGAATAATGATAATGACAGGCCATTTTATAGATTTTGTATTTTCAAACGATTCGCTCAGATTGAAAGAGAGATCGACATATGAGATTGATGAATGCCATGCGATGAGTTATGTGACAGATAGAACGCGAGTTAGAACGTGAGTTCAACTGCAGGTAAAGACTAATTTTAGAACATGAGTTAGAACATGAGTTCCAATCTTCATCTTCAAAAAATAAAAGAAATAAACTTTGTATGCAAAAGCCAAAGTTAGAAGTTGGAGAATAAATGCATGATAAATGCAAACTTGAGTTAGTTAATTAAATAAAGATATTTAATTAATAAATATAGATCATGCATATAAGCTAGAACTAGTTAATCGACTAGTTGTGATGGAGAGTTCTCTTATAGAGATAACTCGAGTCAGACGATAAGTGCATGTAAGAGATAACTGAATGTTAGAGGAATGTGACATAATTAATTAAATAATGAATTAAATGTTAATTTAATTCAACATTTGAAATATGAGACTTTTAATTAAATAAATAAAGTAATTTATTTAATTTGGCTATTGAAAAGGATAAATGAATAATTAAATAATAAATATTTAATTATGGATGAAAAGGGGTTAAATGAATAATTAAATAAAAATATTTAAATATAGTTGGAAAAGTATGATAAAGGGGAATTAAATAATAAATTATTTAATTGATAGATAAAGGGGGAAGAATTAATTAGTTCGCAACATAATTAAATAAATATGATTTATTTCATTAATTAAGTTGAATAAAGGATGATTATGAATTAATGAATTAATTAAAAGGGGATATTTAATTGATACAGGAAATATGTGTTAGAAAGACAATTAAATAAGTAACATTATTTAATCAAGACAATGGACTATAGAAAATTATGTTGAAATGTGTACTCGTAGGCCTAGACCAATTTTTGGTATCTACAGTTTGCCCTTCCTTGATACAATGTTGGTACGGTGTTGTGTCAAAGAAAATATGCCTCGGTCGTGCCCCAGCATGAAACAGGTTAAGTTATACCCCAGTGAAAGGGAGAATGACAAGGAGGTAGTGGTATGCCCCCTCGAGAGGATAGGTGGGTTTGAAGAACATGAGTGTGCTCTCGAAATGGATAGATAATGGTGGCGAATATGTAGAAAAGAAGAAATGTTAGCATGGATGATTTCAGAATGTTAGTAAGAAATAATTAATGTTGGTTAATTTGAGAAAAAGATATAATCTTCGATATACTTGCCAAACTATGCTATACTTGCAATTTTATCATCACTGGGCGGACATGACACAAATGGATGGTACACACTATGATATGAGATAGACCATAGTGTACAAAATCATCCATCTGCGAAAAATAGACAGTCGTAGACAAGAAGTGTCAAAACGTGAACTAAGGACAAGATGCCCTAGTCGTTTGGTCAAGACAAACCACAGACAGCAGACAAATAAAAGACGGGTTATGAGACATCATTGCTCCTCTAAATCCTTGATAGGACATCCTTGAGGAAACTAGTAACATGACTCAAAAACCAATGTTAAAAAGATAGTTGATAGACAGCAACCAAAGAAAAAAAATCCTGAGACATCGTTGCTTCTCTAAATCCTTCAAGGGACATCCTCGAGAAAGCTAGTAATAGGATCTTGCATAAATTGATAAAAAGATAAGAAAAAATAAGATATAAAGTCATAAAGCCAAATAAATGTATTCACCAAAACTTGATCTTGTTGGATTTTTTGATGTTGATGTTTGACATAGTGTAATGTGAGAGAATGACACATACTGCATAAGATGTTGAGTCTGGTTTCGACCTGGTGACTTCTGTATAAGGCATGACAAAGCCTCGTTTCAGTAAGACACGTGTCGTATAAGACGTTGGAGTCTGATGACGTTGAGGTGACAAGCCACATGAGACTATGACAATTTGATGACGTCTATTGACAAGAAAGACATATCTTGCTAAGACATGGGTTGATCGCTTTGACAATGTGTTTGATATTGACTTGATGACTGTTGAGACATTTTTCCTTGTTGATGCATGACTTGTTTTGATTCTTTGACTGATAAAAGTGTGTGTGTAGACAGTGTTTGATATGAGACAATACCTTAAACTATGATATGCAACTTGTGTGATAGTGATTGTGAATGAACCCTATTGGACTGACCTAGTGCGGTCTCGGGAGCTCATCAATTGATTAGCCTTGCCTATGTTGTACACGCAGAGACCTCGTAGTTCGACACGAATAATGACTTTGTATATACAAAGAGTCATGATTTAAATGTGTGTGATACATAACAAACCTAGACTAACAGACCTAATACCTCGGGGCACATCGATTGATGGCCTTTCCTACGTCCCAGTCGCAGAGGCAACATAGTTCGACTATGACTATGACTGACTTAACATGACTGACTTGACACTGTTTTGTTTTTGGTATTTTCTGACATGTTTTTATTTTTTTGGATTTTTGAAGTTTTCTAATGTTTTTGTTTTTTTTTCAAGACATTTTCTGATGGTGCGATGCTATGTACAAGGCATTCATGGAATAGAAAAAGGATTTTCCCCCAGTCGGGAATAAGACTTGTGAGATGGAGTGGATAATGTGACAGAGTGGGACGTTAGATGTCAATCATTCCAAGCGATGGATAGGACAACCATTTATTATGAGTGATGGGGGAAAAAGTCTGATTAGAATGATGGTAGATGGAAGAGCGAGCTTGACTACACATGGCGCCTGTTTGCCAGGTTTTCACCATGGTACTTATCAATAGCACCACCAAAGCGGTTTTCACTAGTGGACGGATTTATTTCTCTTTACTGTTTTGATTTTCTCAATATTTTTTTTGGTGTTACAAAGACACCTGTTTGCCAGGTTTTCATCAAGGTAACCATTTTTTTGTTTTTTCCATTTTTTTTGTATTTTTCCAGATTAAGACACGGATTCTCAGAAGCTAAGCATAGAACCTCTTTAGATGCAGACTGTTGATAGGTGACAAAAGCGGATCTCCTTTAGGAGTAGATAGTTGGTATGCTCCTGACCCAAAGGCTTCTGTGACAATGTACGACCCTAACCAGTTAGGCTCAAAATTTCCTGGTTTCTCTCGTTCAGCTTGGTTCTTCGGATTCTCCATTAATACCAGGTCACCAATGTCAAAATATCTATTGAGAACCTTCCTATTGTAGCTCCGACGAAGGTGATTCTGATATGCTTGCAAATGATCTAATGCTTTCTGTCTTCATTCATCCAGTAATTCAAGCTCTTGTAGCCTAGAGACATGGTATTATTCATCGTTGACATGACCCTTCAAAGATACCCTTAGAGAAGGTATTTCAACCTCTATAGGTAAGATAGCTTCAGACCCGAATACGAGGGAAAATGGAGTGGCACCGGTGGGAGTGCGGATGCTTGTGCGGTAAGCCCATAAGGCAGGATTAAGCTATAGGTGCCAGTCATGACCAGCGACATTAACAGTCTTTTTAAGGATTCTAACAATGGTTTTATTAGATGCCTCAGCTTGGCCATTACCTTGTGGGTAATACGGGGTGGAAAAATGATGCATGATGTGGAATTGTTCACATAAATGGCGTACTTCTTGGTTCTTGAATGGGCGGCCATTATTTGTGATTATGGATTGTAGTACACCATACCAAAAAATGATATAGTTCAGAATAAACTTAGATATTT
Source organism: Sequoiadendron giganteum (assembly GCA_007115665.2). Lineage (NCBI taxonomy): Eukaryota > Viridiplantae > Streptophyta > Pinopsida > Cupressales > Cupressaceae > Sequoiadendron > Sequoiadendron giganteum. The sequence continues at coordinate 489,858,734 of CM021104.1, forward strand.
GGGTGCCAGTGATGTAGGTCATGGGAATGGCTTCAATCCACTTGGTGAAGTATTCGGTAGCGGTAATAATGAATTTGTGGCCGTTGGATGATGGTGGGTGTATCTTACCTATGAGGTCGAGTCCCCATTGGGCGAAAGGCCATGGTGAAGTAATTGGTCGAAGCTCCTGTGCTGGCACTCTTATCAAGTCTCCATGTATTTGACATTGTCTACACATCTTCACAAAGACGTATGAGTCTTTCTCCATAGTAGGCCAATAGTAACCTAGTCTCATAATCTTATGGGCTAAGGTTGGACCACTCAAATGTGATCCACATATACCCTCGTGCACTGCTCGCAAAGTTGTTTGTGCTTCTTGAGCGTCAAGACATCTCATTAGGGCGTTGCATCTATATAGGGTTTCTTCGATGATGGTGTACTTGGTAGACTTACGGATGAAGGTTCGACGTTGGTTATTGGACAAGTCTTGAGGTAAGGTTTGATTTGTTAGATAGTCGAATATTTCTTTATACCAAGGAGATGTAGGACCAACAATGGTACACACCATCATAGTATTGGGGATATCGTAAGTAGGGACCAACAACTGTTCAACCAGAAACTCGAACCTAGGCACATTACTCAGAATATCCAACAAGGAACCCATGGTTGCCATAGCATCTGCAGCTCTATTCTGAATGTGTGGTATTTGTTGAAAAGTTATGTCCTTGAAATATTGTTTGAAACTATCAGCCATTCTCTTGTAAGGGGCAAGCTTCTCATCCTTAGTTTTGTACTCATCATTTACCTATCGGATTACCAGTTGAGAGTCACCAAAGACACGTAGGCTCTTAATGTTCCATTGTGCTGCCATTTTCAAGCCTGTCACTAAGGCTTCGTATTCTGCTATATTGTTTGTACAAGGGAAAGCAATCCTGAATGATTTGGGAATGGTATCACCTTGAGGTGTGACAAATAAGACACCAGCTCCTGAACCACGATTTGTATGTGACCCATCAAAGTATAGTTTCCAGTTGGTTTTAATGTCAATGCTGAATAGAAATTCATCTGGAAAATCTACCACTAAGGGATGATTTTCTTTTATAGGTGAATCAGCTAACTAATCTGCAATCACCTGTCCTTTTATAGCCTTCCTCTCGACATACTCAATGTCATACTCACTAAGTATCATGACCCATTTAGCCAATCGGCTTGTTAAAGCTGCCTTACTTAGAAGGTATTTGAGTGGATCAATTTTTGCAATTAACACTGTTTGTCAATTGAGCATGTAGTGCCGAAGTTTTTGGGTAGCAAAAACTACCGCAAGATAGGCACGTTCTATGTTGTTGTAATTCAATTCATAGCCCACTAAGGTGCGACTAATGTAATAGACCGCTCTCTCATGACCTTGATCATCTTTTTGTGTGAGCAGAGCCCCTAATGCCGACTGAGTTGCTGAAATATATAAGATCAAAGGCTTTCCTTCTGTCGGTGGCATTAAGACTGGTGGAGTTAGCAAATAGTCCTTGATTTGTTGGAATGCTTCCTGGAATTTAAGCATCCACACAAATGGTACTCCTTTCTTGAGTAGATGTTGAAAGGGATGAATCTTATCTGCCAGTTGTACTATGGATTGCCTAATTGACTGTAGTCTGCCTTGTAGAGTTTTGAGTTGTCCTATGCTGACTGGAGGAGGCATTTCTATGATAGCTCTTACCTTCTTTGGATCTACTTCAATGCCTCTTCGAGAGATGATATACCCTAACAGTTTCCCTAATTTGACTCCAAAGACACACTTCTTCGGATTCAGCCTGACATTGTAGTTCTCTAGCCGTTGGAATATCTTATTTAAAACCTTTAAGTGAGCTTCTCTTGTTTCTGATTTTGCTATAATGTCATCAACGTAATCTTCCATGAGAATGTGTACAAAGTCATGGAAAATTGTAGTCATTGCATGTTGGTAAGTAGCTCCTGCATTCTTAAGCCCAAAAGGCATAATGTTTCAACAGTATGTGCCCCATGGACACGTGAAAGCTATCTTATGTTGGTCTTCAGTTGCTATTTTAATCTGGTTGTATCCCGAGAAACCATCCATGAGGGATAGCATCTCATACCCCACTGTAAGATCCACTATCATATCTATATTCAGCAAAGGGAAGTAATCCTTAGGACATGCCTTGTTGATGTCTCTAAAGTCTGTGCAAATTCAAATGCCCCCAATTGGTTTAGTCACGGTTACAAGATTCGATATCCAATCTGCATAGTCTATTGTCCTTATGAATCCTACATCCAAGAGTTTCTTTAGTTCTGTCTTGACCAATAGAGCAATCTACCGGTGCATTTTTCTTAACTTTTGTTTGACTGGTTTGATGCCTGGCTACAATGGTAAATGATGCAATATTAGATCTGGATCCAACCCAGGCATGTCAGCATATGACCATGCAAAGTTTATCTGTCTCTTTCGGAAGAAGTCCTTAAACTCAGGTTTTTCTGTCTCTGTTAAAGAAGCTGCAAAATATACCATCTTTGGATTCTCTTCTGTACCTATGTTGACTGCAACTGATTCTTCTACTAGCATCGATGACTTTTCCTGTTCAACGGGGAGAATATTTAAACCTCTATCCTTGGGTGCCTCAGGGAGGTTTTCGCCCTTGGATACGTCCTTTATTTTGACTTTTTCTTCATCCAAAGGTGCCTTTCGGTTTTCACCTAGGGACTCATCATTGTTCTTTTCATTGTCTTTTTTCTTTTTATCCTCATTTTTGCGACTAGAGGTGTAAATAGACTCCCCAAAATATGCTTTATCATCCATGCCTATGGTAAAACCAACTTTATGATCCCCTCTTGGTATGCCTTCTCGAAGTCCCATGAACTCAGCAATTGCTTTGTCATTCTCGAATGTGTCTAAGATAGGTGTACCTTGTTGATCCCAATCTATAAGTTCGGGATATATGAGGGGCATGTCATCATCAGAGTTTTTAAAGGTAGCCGCTGACAGGGTAAATAGTGAATGGTTGACATGGTCATAGAAGTTCTAGACTAACTTTTGCTGGGTCTTTTCCTTATGGGTAGGTAAACGTTGATGTGGGACCATTGCCTGGGATAGGTCGTTAGAAGATGGTGGTTCAGGTGCCCAAGATGCACGATCGAGTTTTTCCCAATAATAGATCTTATGCCATTCTTCTTTGGACAAATGTTTCTTAGGACAAGGACTAGATGGTTTGGGTATAGGTTTCACATTTAGGTCCAATTCTCCAAATAGTGCATCTATGTTCATGGTGCTGGTAGATGAAAGGGAATCCCATTCACCATCGCTTGAGTAAGGGGATTCATCAAAGATTGGAGGGTTGTCGTAAAATGGGGGAGGTGGATCATGAGATGTCTCGGTGTCTGCGTAAGCACTCACTTCCTCTTGAAACAATGACGAAGTACTAGGAAACCTAATTCTAAGCGGTTGACACCCTAGCCCTAAGTATTTCGGTCGTGGGTGGACAATAATCGGTTCTGTCCTTCCATTTTGATGTAGCCCTAACCCACTGTGCCCGTCATAGCCTTCCTTTTGTATTATCTTAAAGCCTTTTCCATATTGGTTCTTAGCTATTTGAATAGACGGGGAGGGGTATTCATGTTCTTCTTGATACAACTAGGAATCACCTTGGTCCACAATTTCCTCGCTTAGCTCTCCCCATTTGATCAATGTCGTTGTAGCGGGAACATTGAATATGACTATTGACTGTATTCTATCTGCCATAGGTAGGCCATATGCCTTAGGTGGAATCAGTTGACTGACACAGTATGATGCCTTTATACGATACTCGCCAAAGCCCTTGTCTTGGATTTCAAGTTTAGGAGTAGTTGATGGAGGTGTGAATGATTTGGACTTAGTGAGATGTGATGAGTCAATGTATTGGGATGAATTGGATGATGAAACTTCTTGCTGGTACTTGGCATTGTGGAATTTCCTTTAGGCTTGTACAATACTAAAACGGATCTGGATCACCATCAATAGTGATCTCGGTGCCATTATGTGGAAATTTGAGACATTGGTGATACGTTGAAGGTACAACTTTCATTGCGTGTATCCAAGGTCTACCTAACAACAAATTGTACAGAAGAGTGAGATCCAAGACTTGGAAGCTGGTGTTCATGATTGCTGGACCAATTCTGATAGGGAGTGTGACCTCTCCTTTGGATGATCTTTCCTCATCATCGTAAGCCTTGATGACTATACTCTTAGAGGTATCTACGCAATCTTCTGAGAATCCTAATGCCTTAACCAATTTTAGGGTACACAGGTTCAAACCTGCTCCTCCATCTACCAAGACTCATCTGACTTTGGTTTCATGGACTAAGACTTCAAGATGTAATGGGTCATTATGATCAGATTTTTCTATCGAGTAATCCTGTTGGGAAAATGTAACATGGTGTGAATTGGTTAAATATCCCACCATCTCTTCGAAACGATTGACATCTAAATCAGTAGGGACAGTTGTGTTCTGCAAAGCTTTATCGAGAATGGCTCGATGCTCAGGTGATAAGGTCAATAGTTCCAAGATATATATTTGCATAGGGGTTTTACTCAATTGATCAAGAAGGTTGTACTTGAACTTGGAAGCTTGTGTAGATGGCTCAGAAGAAGGACCTGGAATAGTGATCTTGGTTCTGCGTGTGTTGACACTACATTCTGGAGGCTTCTTAATGGTGAAGGTATCGACATGCTCATCTGCAACACGAAGGCTATTTATAATCTTTCCTTTTCCATAGTCAAAATTGGTGTTTGTGTAATTGGTTGATGGATCAGTCTTAGGTCTCGAACCGGAGGCTTTTCCTTTTGTGTGGTCATGTAATGGGTCCTTAAAGACCTTATGATCACTGTTCTTGGTGTTTGTCTGTCCACCAACCTTTATGGTTCCATTCTCCATAAAGTCTTGGATAATGCCCTTGAGTTGGCGACAATTTTGTAGGTTGTGTCCTTTTATTTGATGATATTCACAATGGGCCTTGTCATCCCACTAGGAAGGTTTAAATTGTCTAGGATCATATTCTCTTGGTTCCAACGGTTTGATGAGATTGTGTTTAATCAATTCTTTGTAAATAACCTCGATTGGTTGTCCTAGAGGAGTAAATTCACGTGTTGGAAATCTTCTTTGAGGTCATTGTTGTTGTGAATTTTCGAGATAGTTAGCCATTTGATCTAGATTATCCATTGTGTCTTGATTTTGGTTGTATCCTCTCAGTGTGATAACTGGCCTTGTATGTATGTTTTTAGCATCGACAATGCCATCATTTGTAACATTCTTGTTTCTAGACCAGAATTGTCTTCTATCATTTGGTGCGTTTTGATTTTGGACAATAGGATTCCTACCTAGTACCTTTATTTCACCTTTGTCAATAAGGCCTTTCTCAAGGATGATGCCTTTCTGTACCAAGTCTAGGAATGAGGTACAACAATGTACTCTTAAATCACTCCGCAGTTTTGGATTGATGTTCTCTAGGAATATCGTGACCTTTTGTTTCTCTGGTATCTCAATTGGACATCTGCTAGCTAGACTTCTCCACCTTTGAAAGAAAGTGGTGAAAGTTTCACCATCTTCTTGTGTCGTGTGGCACAAGGTTGCTATTGTTATCTCATTGTCTATGTTGAAGGCGAAATGTTCGACAAACTTTTCAGCTAATTCTCCCCAAGAGCGTATACCATATGGTAGTTTAGAAAACCATTCCAGTCCTATCCCAACAAGGGTTTGTGGAAATAGTCTCATCAGATATGTGGGGTCATATGATATGTCCATGCATGCTATTGAGAACTCCCTAATATGTTCTAGAGGATTTTTTTTCCCATTATACTTAGGAAAAATCAGTATAATGTATCCATGGGGAAAAGGTGTCATGTAAAGCACTTTGTCAAATGGACATGGACATAAGTCTTGTGCTCAGATAGCTCATTTTCCTAACATAGACATATTATCCATTTTTTGTTGGAGAGTTTGCATTTGATTCTGAAGGACATCGACTTGTGTCAAGGACATGGTGTTGGCATTGTTCGGATCAATGTAGACGTTCTAATATGCCATGTTTTGTGACGGGTTGTGATTTGGTGAAGGAATATATCCTGTTTGAATAGTCCGTTGTGGGATAGGAATATATCCTATTTGAATGGTTTGAATTGGTGGAGGAATATTCCCTATTTGAATGGTCTGATTTGGGATAGGAATATTCATACCCACTTTGGATCTCTTACCAATCGTGTTGGTGCCAAAGGGGTTGGATGAAGTTGCTCCCGTCCTAAATTGTAAACCTTGTGTTATGTTGAAAGGGGTTGTGTTTACAATTGACGATGTCTGAGTTGGTATGCCAGTTGGTATTGCTGCGGTGATTTGGGGCATAGAACCACTTGATGTCACTATTTGCATTGGTTGGGTAGATGTCATTTTCAATGTATGAACGTCAAATCTTGGTGGTAGTGTGGCACCTTCTACTAGCAAGTTTGCTAGATAGCGTTGGGGATCATTTGCCAAGCACTCATCCATGAAGGATGCAAATTCAGGATCTTGGACTACAGACTCTATGTCTTCAACAAAGACTTGTCCATTGGCGTCTCTAGTGATAAATTTATCAAGTATTTGGTTTGTGTGGTTTGTTCTTCCTAGGTGGTTGAGTGCTGAAAGGATTGATAAACTTGTTGGGGTCTGCCATTTCTTTGTGCCTCTTTTGAGACCTTGTTTCGACCATAAAAAAAAATTGCTCAAAATGGGGTAATGCAGACTATGCCTAAGAACTGATATGACCTATTTCTATGTTTTTGGATTTTTTGGATAGTAAGGATGTTGCTAAAATGATTTCTAGAAAGACGTATACTGAGATGACGTATGGTAAGGCGGATAATATGTAAGACCTCATGTAGACTATGATTCTAAAATGGGTATAACCTACCTCCTATGGAGTAAATGCATGCAAGGATTTATTTTGACCAAGGAACCTGATTGTAGGACAAATGACAGTTGACAAGGTGAACTTTCCAAACTAGACTTGTTGAGCTGAAAAGATTCACTAGATAAGACTAAGGTGACTAGGTTCGATGAGTGTGATAAATCGGGACATGAATTTATCCAAAGACGAGGAAACTTATCTATGCTGTGATATGCAATTTCCTAGGGAGTATCTAGATGCATACAACATAGGATGACAATGACGAAGATGTGGATTGTAACTAAGATTTCCAAGGAAGTATCTATATGCATGTGACTTTGGATGACTATGACGAAGACGTGGATTGTAACTAAGACGTATATAACCACCTAATGGATGCAAGATTTTTGAGCAAAATTTTGACAGTTTCTGTTCGGACTCAGTTTGCAGTTTTGATTGTTCTCTGTTAACAGATAGATGCGGTTCACCTAATAGTTGCGGTTCAGGATTTGACAGTTGTGGTGTTTCTAACAGTTGCATTCTTTCCTATGACAGTTGCGGTTCATGATTTGACAGTTGTGGTGTTTCTGATAGTTGTGTTCTTTCCTATGACAGTTGCGGTTTACTAATTCACATGTGTTTTTCCTATTCTGGACTCTAAAACTAGTTATCCTGATAGACACTTGCGGTTCGAACTTTGAAAGATGCGGTTTGCATGGACACATGCGACTCAGGATGTGACAGATGCGCTTTGAAACTTTGATATTGTGAAAATTATGATAGACAGATGCGACTCGCTAATACAGATATGGTGATTAAACTGACAAATGTGACTCTGTTCCTGACAGTTGAAATTTTTTTCAGAAAGTTGGTTGACTGACTTTGTTTGTTTGATCAAGATTTTGGAAAATATAGCAAATAGCAAACACGACATTCAAAGTATTTTCATTTTTGTGATGAATGGATTGTTGAGACTCGAAAAACATTTACACCCTAGGCCTTTAGGACAGTACTTGTCAAATTCTTACTTGGATTTCTCCAGCTATGCATATTTACGGTGGATGATTATTAGCTTGACCCCACTGGCTCCCCTCCACAACACTCACTTATACGGGGCAGCCAAGCTACAGTACCCATGAATCTCCCATGGCATACTTTTCATCTCTACACGTAAACTGTAAGATTGTAAGATGGCTTCACAGGTCCGACCTGCTGCACCAACAAGTAGATAGGATTTTGGTAACTCTACAACAAGGCTTTTAATTCGGGCATTCCGTTCATGGGACACTAACCAATGTCGTCAAGAGTCCATTTCTATCCATCTCATCGGATTAGTGCACGTGATTCTTGGGGTTTCCCCAAGAATCCACTTTTGTATACCAGCTGGAAGTCGCTTGGCTATAGCGTGCTACCGGTCTGAGCCGTCTTGGGGTGAGTACTTTTTCCCACCAAAATAGGCCCAAGTTCTAGAGTCAGTAACCATTTCTCTTACACCCAGGATCACATGAATGCGCAAGGGGAGAGGATACTTCGATTACTAAATCGTGGGGTTATAAACTAACAATGCAGACATGAAAAACACTGGTAAATTATTAAGCCCAAATGAGATTATTTACACTACCAAACAGAAGTTCATTTTAACCCACAAGACGATTATCTATCTACCAAAACAAAAGCATGCTTAAAAAGATAAAAGCATTAGATCCTGCATGAAAATTTGTCAGTAGTTCATTGTTTGTCTTTGGTTTTTTGTATTATCTTCTACGCTTCGTCCTGCAAACACTTGCTATTCCACCTTGACACAACTGAACCAAATATTAGCGAAAATCCAAATCAAGAAAAAAAAGTGAAAATCAAAAAATGGATGCATGGAAATTGATAAAGCAAATAAAAATCTTTACCAGCCAGATGCGGCTTTTGGAGCCACAGATGCAGTTCGAATGGTTGCAGGTGGATGCGGTCAATGGAGTATCTGATGCGGTTCGAAATTCATCTACTGGCAGATGCAGCGATAGACAGGCGGATGTGGCTTTTGATAGGCGGATGCAGTCAATGGCAGCTAGCTAGATGTGGCTTTTGGAGCCACAGATGCGGTCAATGGAGTGTCTGATGTGGTTCAAAATTCATCTACTGGCAGATGTGGCGATAGATAGGCGGATGCAGCGATTGACAGCCTCATGCGGTTTATGGCATGGCAGATGCGGTTCGTAAGTATGGATGCGTCGTTGTTTTTGACAGATGCGGTTCACTAGATGGAAAAATTGCGAAAAAGAAACAAAAAATAGAAACGGAAAATGGAAAGATGTGTGGATTTTGAAGTGCGTTCACGTCGGGTTCACCAAATGTAACTCAGATTTTTTAGAAATGTGGAAGATGCTAACTGCTACACAAGATTAAACATCAATTCTAATCTAAATAAAACAACAAAGAATGATAAGTAAGCATGATTAATCTAAACTAATAAAAACTAGAATGATCTTACCGAATATGCAAATACTTCCTCAATTTATCTCAATTGCCCTTCTCCATCTTGCTATATTGTTATTCTTGCCCTCAAATTTCTGTGTTTGAATGCAAGCATAACTTCGTTGAGTGTCTCAGCAAAATATCGAAGATTGTTTCTTCTCAAAAGTGTATAATGATTTAAGGAGAGAGGAATAATGATTTCAGGAGAGGAGGAATAATGATAATGATAGGCCATTTTATAGATTTTGTGATTTAAAACAATCGGCTTAGATTGAAAGAGAGATCGATAGATGAGATTGATGAATGCCATGCGATGAGTTATGTGATAGATAGAACGCGAGTTAGAACGTGAGTTCAACTGCAGGTAAAGACTAATTTTAGAACATGAGTTAGAACATGAGTTCCAATCTTCATCTTCAAAAAATAAAAGAAATAGACTTTGTATGCAAAAGCCAAAGTTAGAAGTTGGAGAATAAATGCATGATAAATGCATGTGAATGCAAACTTGAGTTAGTTAATTAAATAAAGATATTTAATTAATAAATATAGATCATGCATATAAGCTAGAACTAGTTAATCGACTAGTTGTGACGGAGAGTTCTCTCATAGAGATAACTCGAGTCAGACGATAAGTGCATGTAAGAGATAACTGAATGTTAGAGGAATGTGACATAATTAATTAAATAATGAATTAAATGTTAATTTAATTCAACATTTGAAATATGAGACTTTTAACTAAATAAATAAAGTAATTTATTTAATTTGGCTGTTGAAAAGGATAAATGAATAATTAAATAATAAATATTTAATTATAGATGAAAAGGGGTTAAATGAATAATTAAATAAAGATATTTAATTATAGTTGGAAAAGTATGATAAAGGGGAATTAAATAATAAATTATTTAATTGATAGATAAAGGGGGAAGAATTAATTAGTTCGCAACATAATTAAATAAATATGATTTATTTAATTAATTAAGTTGAATAAAGGATGATTATGAATTAATGAATTAATTAAAAAGGGATATTTAATTAATAGAGGAAATATGTGTTAGAAAGGCAATTAAATAAGTAACATTATTTAATCAAGACGACGGACTATAGAAAATTATGTTGAAATGTGTACTCGCAGGCCTAGACCAATTTTCGGTATCTACACTCACTTTTAGGTGTTAAAATTTAACAATACCTTGATTGATGAAAGAGCCCAAAGAGCCTTTCTCCATGGTATCCAAGTACACATAGCAGCGGTCTTCTCTTATACGGTTGGACATGATTTAAGGAACTTAGCTAGGAATTATTCATTTAACCTAAGGTTTTCTCATAATGCCATCATTGGAAAAGTATGATAAAATTCTTCTATTATGAAGAATTGGTCTATGTGCCTCTAGTAATCACTATAAATGTTTGTAAGGATAAAATGAATAATTGCATTAGGTAGGAGAGAATCAACTTTGAGTTCTTTAAATATTATATTCCTCTATTCATAATTTTTAAGGGTTGTGTGTGGAAGAGGTTATCACTACCAAGAAGGGAGGAGACCTTTCCTTGCATATGTTTGTGGTGGAGGTATTAAAGAAGAACTGTATGCCTCTATTTCCATTCATTAGATCTAGATTAGCCTAGCATATACTTGGGCTCCTTTGGCCCTATAAACTTCCATTTGTTTGATTTTATGTTATGTAAGCATAATTCCATGCTATGTTGAAATATAAGAGGTGGATGAGGCCAAAAGGAAATAACCCTTTTTTAGTTGTACCTTTGAATTTTTTCTTATTCTTTTATGTTTGTAGAAACTTTGTGGACATAAGATTTGAGGTAGTTCATACAACAAAGAATAACATGTTCCCACCAACAACCAAGATGTGGGTAGATTATAGGAGTTTTTCCAAGACCTGAGGCTGGTCGATAAAAATGTGAAAGACTAAGCTATTTTATTTTTTCTATCTTATCTTATACCATTTTATGAGAATGGGGGTGCCAATGTATGAGAATATCTTTGGAAACTAGGCATGAAAATTGCAGGTTAAAGAGAATGGGGGTGCCAAACTTAGAGTACTCATTGTCCCTTGGCCTTCGATTTTCCCTGAGTGCCCTCAACCTTGTCCTCGGCATTGGTATTGACCTTGTTTTCACTCTTCCATACTCTTCCTTGGCGCTGGTATTGATCTTGTTTTCACTCCTCCATACTCTTCCTCGACGCCGGTATTGACCTTATTTTCACTCCTCCAAACTCTTCGTCAGCACTGGTATTGACCTTGTTTTAACTCCAAAATCTTCCTCGGTGCTAGTATTGACCTTGTTTTCACTCCTCCATACTATTCCTCAATGTTGGTCTTGACCTTGTTTTCACTCCTCCATACTCTTCCTCGGCGCTAGTATTGACCTTGTTTTCAATCCTCCAAACTCTTTGTCGATGCTGGTATTGACCTTTTTATAACTCCAAAATCTTCCTCGGCACTGTATTGACCTTGTTTTCACTCCTCCAAACTATTCCTCAATGCTCGTATTGACCTTTCACTTCTCCAATTTGATGAGCTACAACCTGGTTTCATTAGGTTTTAGAGTATGTTAATTAAATTTAAAATTATGGTGCCATTTAGAGTAGTGAATATAAAGCAAGCCAAGCCTATTATATCAGTCGTCGATCTTTCACTTCTGTCAGATCATTGAATGGTTGCCAAAACAAGCTAACACGATCTCCATCACAACAACAAGGGCCCACCATATTATGCATCGCCAAAGAAATCCACATGGCACTTGCTCATGATATCATGATCAATACAGACCTCACAACTTTTGATCACGCGATGGTGGGCAACCGTAGATTTCAACCATCAACAATCCTATTCACTCAACACAGTCGCCAGCCTTGTCACTAACCATCGAGCACCTTTTCCATCCAAATTATAACATCGTCATTGATTTGAAGCACATACATCTTGTAACCACTTTAGTAACCTGCTATATAACATATTAAAACCCGACAAATATATTAAAGAACTTTCATCATCCCTTCAGTACTGCCAGATGAGACACGTGGCACTTGCCCATGATATCGCAATCAGTTGAGTCTATGTGGTGGGGTCATCATGGGATGGCAGGGAATGACTGCGATCAAACAATGGTTGATCAATGGTCATTAAAATTTATTCCCTGGACAATATAAAACATTTATTAAAGGCATAAGGGGACATCACCTAGGCCGATGACAAACAATGGCTTAAGTTGTTTTTAAACATGGGGGCACGGGGCCAACTTAGAATAGGGAAAAATAAAGTTAGGTGAAAGAATTAAAACATTAAATCAAAAGGGGCCCGACTTAGATGAATTGATGGCCATAAGTTGTTTTAAAAGCCCCTCTATAGTAAAAATTAAATGAACCAAAAAGTAAAATATTAAAAAACCAAAGTTTAAAAGAATTTTTTTTTATGAAAAACATAACAATAAATTAGGCATAAACAAACAAAAATATAGTAGGAATAAAATTTAAAAATAAACTAAAATTATTATAAATAACAAGAAAAAAAACATATAATTTTAACAATAAACAAAATAAATTAGAAGAAAATAAATTAAAATATATAATATATAAAGAGAAAATAACCAAATAATAAATATGTTTTTAAATTATAACAAATTTAAAAGAGAATAAATTATAAAGAGATTATAAGTATATAAATTATAATTTATAAGTAAACCTAAAATTTATAAATTATATGTTTACATATAAATTATAAATTATAAATAATTAATCAGAAAATAAATTGTACGAAAATATAAAATTACAAATAAGAATATATAGAAAATGCATAAATTTAAAATAAATTAACAAGAAAATTGAAAAGAGATTAAAAACAAACAAAAAATTTAAAAGTAACAAATAACTAGCAATTGCACATTGGTGTGCAATGGGTATGCCGAAATGGCTCAATGGAGAAAGGATAAGTTCAAACCAACTATGCATCCACTTACAAAACCTCTGAATTAGGAAGATAATCAAGCTCCATTACTCGAATCATATTAATTTTGCAATAGGAAGAGATGAAGAGGGAGATATAGGGATATAAAGAGGGAGAGAAAGAGGGGGGAGATCAAGAGAGGGGTAATGAGACAGAGATAGAGAGGAAGACTGAGATATAAATATAGATAGAGGGTGATATAGAGTGATAAAGAGGCATAGGGAAGGAGAAAGCGAGATAGGGAGATAGAGGTAGAGGTAGAGGTAGAGAAATATATGGATATGGAGAGAGATATGGGGAGAGAGGAATAGATGGCTCAATAGATAGAGAGGAGAGAGGGAGTAATATAGAGATATGAATAGAGGGGTCAAGAGTGAGAGAAAGAGAGAGAGGGAGAGAGATGGAGAAGGGGAATAGGGAGTGTTTGTGTATATGAGTGAAAGAGATAGATAGAGACAAAGGTAGATATGCATCAATAGAGAGAGAAGCATAGACAAAAATAGAGAGATATAGGGGAGAGAGAGGAAGATAGATTGAGAAATAATGAGAAACACGGAGATAGAGAGGAAGACTGAGATATAAATATAGATAGAGGGTGATATAGAGAGATAGAGAAGGATAGGGAAGGAGAAAGCGACATAGGGAGATAGAGGTAGAGGTAGAGGTAGAGGTAGAGGTAGAGAAAGATATGGATATGGAGAGAGAGATATGGGGAGAGAGGAAGAGATGGCTCAATAGATAGAGAGGAGAGAGGGAGTAATATAGAGATATGGATAGAGGGGTCAAGAGTGAGAGAAAGAGATAGAGGGAGAGAGATAGAAAAGGGGAATAGGGAGTGTTTTTGTATACGAGTAAAAAATAAGTAGCAACTGCTTATTGTGAAAAATGCCATGTGGCTTTACAAATTTCCTTCCCTCCTTTTTATTTATCTCCAATTCCTCCCTCTGAATTTTCCCTCTAAATTTTTCCTACAGTGATATAGTGCAACAACAAGATACATATTTTCATATAGAAAATTAAATTTTAAGTCTTATTGAAATTATACATTTTATTACAGTTCTTTGAAATATAGATCTTGCCTTGAATCTACCCATTTTTAAAGAATTTAATTGCAACATAGATTTGTTTTTTAACTATATTTATAATTATTTGAACTTTATAACTATTTGAACTATTTTTTATCTTTATTTATATCTTTATTTATAATTGTGCAACATAGATAATTAGTGTTAAATTGAATGCAAATTCTACTAGCATCCTTTCTTGTCTATATAGATTGAGAGAATTATAACAGATCTGAATGTCTTCATTTGTTAATTCTTAGTCAATAATAACATATTTCAATTCCCTGTCAATAATTCTTTGTCAAAATTAGCATAACAACAAATGGTAATTAAATATAAAAATATACAGCTCATAAAAATTAGTGGCAAGGATTGATAATTAAATATAAGAATATGTAGTTGAATTATGTTCTTATTTTAATAGAGGAAAAAATAATTAAAAAAATATACATTTTAAAACATACAATTTAAAATGACTGTTTAAAATAAGCAGCAAAATCAAATATACATGGGGACACCAGCTCCATAAATTTCTCCTAAAAAAAATGAGCAGTGCCTACTAATGAAAATAAGAAATCGAAAAGGACGCCTTCCTTCCAAATTTTGCAATCCTCTTGCAATGAAATCCAAACAATTTTCTTCCTCGTAAAAAAAATTACGATAAATTTAATTGTCTATTATTGTTAGCAATCCAAAGCATCTCTCTTTTCATGCAACATGCTATACAAAGCAGAGAAAGGTTTTCAAGTAAAACTAGGGGTGAAGGAAGCTAAAAGTAAAATAATAATATAAGCATTTGTTTAAATATAATTTTTCGCCTTGATTAACTTTCTAAAAAAATTAGTGTAATGCATTAATAATATATATATTAACATAAATTATATATATATATATTAAGTATTATATAAATTTTATGTTTAAATAATAATTATTTAATTCTTTCTTATAATTATTTTTTGATACATAAGGATTATATTGTATTTATACTTGTAGATCCAAAGTACAACCGATTAAGTTGATTTCACCAATTCCACCAAGAACCAAAAAATCATATATTGTACGGATCCTCCAAAATATAGGCCATAGCTTCAAAAATTCAATACTTTAAATAGTCTAAATTTAAACCAATCTAACTAGTTTGTGCTTGCATTAATAGAAAAAAAAAAACCAGCTACTAAAATACTAAGAACATACACTACACTTCACAAAAACTTATTCAGAAATACGAAATCTTCAAAAAACCATATATTGTCTATACGAATCCTCCAAAATACAGGCCATAGCTTCAAACATTAAATACTTTAAACAGTCTAAATTTAAACCAATCTAACCAGTTCGTGCTTGCATTAACAGAAAAAAAAACTAGCTACTAAAATACTAAGAACATACACTACACTTCACAAAAACTTATTCAAAAATGTGAAATCCTCAAAAAACCATATATTGTCTATATGGATCCTCCAAAATACAGGTCATAGCTTCAAACATTCAATACTGTAAACAGTCTAAATTTAAACCAATCTAACTAGTTTGTGCTTGCATTAACATAAAAAAAAACTAGCTACTAAAATACTAAGAACATACACTGCACTTCACAAAAACTTATTCAAAAATGCAAAATCTTCAAACTCCTCCCTCCATTCATCTCTATTAGTTGCCATTAGCCTGAACCATTTCTTCAAGAAGATGACCTCAACCGCTACTATGGCCCAGTGCTTCATCAACCTAGTTGCTTGAAGGTCCAACAGAAATGGAAAAATTTTCACTGTGTCTTCATCCTTCACCTTCGCCACCTCCAATGCATTCGAAAATCCTCGCCCTTCCACCACCACCCAAAGGAGCTCATCCATACCACCCAACAGTCTGGGTATGAACAATTTCCTCATTTAAGTCCTTTCTTCAATCTTCGGGACCAAATTATCTAGTAGGGAAGCCAAAAAATGAGAAGATATGTACAAATTATTGCGCCCATACTCTGTTTCCTCCAAAAAATGAGGACCCAAGACCATTTTGACTGCAACTAACACCAAAGGCTCATAGTCAAGAAAAATTATTTTAAGGCATTGATCCGTTATGAAACAAAAGTTGCTTAGCCTATCGTTAGACTTGAGCGAAATGGGGATGTCTGTCCCAAACCGAGCTACACCCACAACTGAAACCTCTATCAAAATTTTTGAGGACCCAGCCATTTGGCTCCCAGCAATAAGCGATTGACAAAATGATATCAAAATCAATCAATCAATCAATATCTAGACTTCAACCACAACACTAAACTAGAAAAAATGCCCACTGCATTTTGTGCAAGCCTTAAATGAGTACCACCGCCAACCTCACCAACCTCCTTCTCCTATGTGAGAGTTGTCTGAATGCAAGTGAAAGAATGAATGGATTTTAATATTTCCTATGCCTTGGGAAGATAGATGAGTTGTCTTCCCCATGCATTTGGTTGATTGATAGGACAAGCTAGCTCTCTCGCATCGCTTGTGGCTTTCCACCCATCACTATTTCCCCTTACAGCTCCAATGTGGCCATTCATACCAACATCCTCCACCACCTTGGAGTGTGCCCTCCCTACCTCCCACAATTCTTTCTTATAATTATCTAATCAATAAATATTATTTAATATAATATAATAAATTTATTTCATATTATACATATTTTTATGTAACATAATTATTAGATAAATTTTATATTTATATAATTATCAATTTTTTCTTCTAATTATATTATACCATCATTTGATTTTGTTTGATATTTATAATATCTTTATAATATATAAAATTTTAATATATAATTGTTTTTATATAAGATACTTGATTTTTACATAATATAATTAAAATAAGATTAATAATTATTAATATTAATATAAATGCATGTAACTATCTTTTATTCTATTAACAAAACTTACATTTATCTTTATTAAATCTAAAATACTATAAAGGCGAGTACTAGCCATACGTGGCACTTATCTCTTATGGATCAAAAAAAGAAAAAATCTAAAAAATTTTAAAACAATTTTAATTATTTTTCTAATTTACTTTTTTGTATTTTTTCAAATTATAAAATAAGTAAAAACCATTTAATATATGAACTTTATAAAATGCAAATATTCAAAATAATTTAAATTTCCACTTTTAACATCTTTCTAATTAACAAAAAAGGAGAAAAACATTTTTATAAATATTGTTTTTATAAAATTAAAAAATATATAACTAATATATATAAAACAAGTAAAACCATTCAATATATAAATATTAAAAATAATTTAAATTTTCACTTTTAATCTCTTTCTAACTAACAAAAAAATAGACATTTTTATAATTTAACTTTTCACCTTTTAACACCTATTTAATTAACAAAATTAGATATTTAAATTATGAACATAGTTTTTTAAAAGTTAAAATATATATATTAAACCAAACTATATCAATTATTTCATACATTCAAATTAACCAATTCAGTCAGAGTCTTGAAAAATACGGACAAATTTTAAAATTAAATTTATAGAAGTAGATATTTGTTTTCATTTGTTGAAACCTTCATTCAGTAAATATTGTGGTGTCACTGGATGAGAAAAAAGGGCAGATTTCACAAGTAAAATATTAAGAAGTAAAACAAACAAAAAAAATGGAGGGGAAAAAATGTGGCGATGAACGAATGAAATCACTACAATTGTATTACACTATACGTAGTCGATATTAACTGTCGATGGTCCATTTTAACTCGTTCATCTCAAATAGGATATGCCTTCAGCGTAATTAGAAAAAACCTATAATTTGTAAAATGTAAGGAATAGTCATAAAATAATTAGAAACAAGAATTAGAAAAAGAAGGAAAGAAGGAACAATAAATAGAAAAGGATAGACCCAAAGAGAAGAGACACACGAAAGAAAAACTTGACAAAATAACAAACTAGAAGCAAAAATGAACTAAGCCAAAGCAATAAGCAGGAACAAATCAAAATTAACAAGAGAAAAAAGAGAGAAGGGAACATACAAGAGTGGGAAAAAGAGAGGACCAAGGGATAGTGTTGGTTTTTTTTAGTATAACCAGGTTTATCTTCTAATCTACCTATGGAATTGCCAATTCCAATCAGGGGCAGCTCGAAGGACCTGGACCAACTAACAAGGACTTTAACAAAGCCTCCTACACTTTGGGCTCTACAAGACCCGGGAGGGTGATCCCTTAATGTGTTTACAACCTCTGCACCAATATTATAAACAACATTAACAACAACAAATAATCCCATTTAATAGCTCAACATAATAGGATAATAGCAAAATGAATTGGTTGTTCATCAATAATATCAACTATTTGGAGCATGAGATAACTACAACAACACTTCATAGCTTAAGATATTAATTGATTTTCAATTTATAACAAGCTCTAAGAAAAGAAAAACAAATACTATACCCCACAAATAATAAAAACTTAGACCAGTGCCATATGCCATTGGAGGAGTCAAATTCATAAGCATCTAAGGATTCATGATAGATTTAACACATAACATATAAGATCTCTGACAATATTGCCTTACAATACCATCAATTTGTATTCTAACCCAATACTACTTATCAAATCCTTATATAAACATATCCACCTATGACCCCATTCAAGGATTTTAATTAATTCCTTGAATTAAAGCTAAAATGAGAATCATACACACCACAACAGTGAGATGAACGCAAGAACCCATGATTATTTTATTCAAGATTCTGATATGCTTATACAATGGAGAGACATGAGTTCAAAATGAATCATTCTCATTCAAATGCTAGTACTATCATGAAACATCAAACTCCCATGAATTCAAAACCTACTACAGAATGACACAAAACCTAACTTGCATTTTCACTAAACCAACAGGATTTTTACAATTTTCTCTGCAACTTTACTTAGAATCGACCCAAAATTATCTAACTTGCTAACCCATATTTCTAGACTTGAAATCCTTCTTATAGAGAATAAAGGAGAAAACAAGCATTAGGCCAGAAATACACATGTCACTGGTCACTTGGACGGCCTTGTGATTTTTCAAAAATATGTTACAACAGCTGAGTCCCTAGAGAATCTTCTTGTTTATCCCATCCATTGAAAATGGTTGATGCATCAGCCAAACTTCAAGAAACCTATGTCAAAACTACCATCAAAACATAACCAGAATCTATTATAACTGCAACGGTTGAGCTGTTATCCACCAGTAGTCAACTATGTCTTACTCTTCCTTGGTTAAGTATTTATCCACCCATCTATGATATTCTTCATCTATCAATGAATTAAAATTAACCACCTCATTCACCTTAGCACTATAAGGTGTGTATTTCACCGCTACTTGATTTGCCTCTCTCTCAAAAGACTCCAAAAATGTGTTGGTGCTAATGATCTTGTCCATAGAACTCACCAACAGGTCATAGTCTGAGGCATCACAAATCAATTTGATTTGTGCATTGATGACCTCATTTGCTCTATCCTACCACTATTGCAGTGATTTAACATTTCCCTATGCATCAATTATATCACATAAATATGTATCACTCTGATCATCAAAACTCTTTACCAATTCTCTGATTTTCCTACACAAATCATTTGGTAAGGCTTGAAAACCCTACAATGACTTTACAAAAATTTGAGTAGGCCTTAATGATTGGGGCCTCTATATCAAATCTAGAGGATTTATACATGATATCTAAATCATTGGCTCTAAGGATCCACTTCTCAACTAAGGGAAAAACTACTTCTTGATCCCTAGTAATTTTCTTTATTGCATCCAAAATTAAAGAATACAAAGAATATACTGATGGCAATCTACCATCAACCTTTTCATTTAAGTGCCTCAAAACTATGTCAACAACTTCACTCTGCTTTACAAGTGCTCCCTTCTCACTTGCCTTTAAAGCTACCTATAACTCTGCAATCTTATTTAGCAATTGCTTCTTATTAGGATCCATAGAGTATTCAATCTCTTCTTCAACTAGCTCCAATGTAGGACTAAGATAGGGATTTTGGATGGGGGACCCTGGAGTAGAAACAATTGGAGAAGTAGGAGGTACTAATCCTAATGTGGAAGGCAGTATCATGATACCAAGAGAACTTGAGGATTCCCCAACTTGCCTATACTTTAATCTATCCACCTTAGTTTGCAACTGAACATTCCTTTGTTGCATCCTCCTGTATTCTCCAATTATAATATTATATTTCTCCATTAAGCTCCACTTTTCAACTTCTTCCCTCTCAGTAGTCTTCTGGGCCAATTTGGCCACATTGATAGTTAGGTTTGTAGCCTCTATAGTTGAAGTTTCAGAGGCTCTCTTTATTATTAACCCTCCCCTTAGGTTTGGGCTAATGTTAGTAACATTAGGCTTTCTGCCCTGAGGTTCCAATGCTCAAATTGCTAGGGTCTCATACTCCTCATTAAAGGTAGAATCTTGCAGTGCTTCCTTGAATTCTTCCTCAAAATTTTGCATGCGATGCTTGGATTTTAAAATAGCATTAAATGCTATTACATCTGCTATATCCCATTTAGGAAAAATTAGCACATCAGCCTCAGTTACTAATTTCCTCCCCTCCTCAAGAGTGATGCTCTTGAATTCTTCCATCAATTCAACCTTTACTCCATCATCATTCTCCTGGTTAGACCTATTAGGTTTCAACTCTCTTCTCCTTTTGCATTTGTCCTGATATTATTCTAGTCTCATTCTCCATACCAGTTGTAAGAAAAATGGAATTTTAACAAATGCATCATCATCTAAATATGCCTTGCATGCCTCCATCCTAGCATCTTGCACACATTGTCCCTTCACATCCATATCAGACATAACCAATTGAGTTGACCTGGGAGGAGAAGGAATGCCGACCTGCATGTCCTGATCTGTGACAATGATTTCATCCATCATAGTCTCTTGTGCCTCTTCAACTCTTCGCCTCATAGGGCTTGGCTCTGATGGTGGTAGTGCAGGATTATCTTGTGGTGATGAATCCAAATCAATGATCTTTATTCCTCCAGGTGCTCTGATCTTCGAACCTGGTTGTGTTGATGCCTTCATTATTTGTTTTATTTTCTTATCTTCATCCTCCTCATCACTACTATCACTCCTCTTTCTCTTATAAAGAGGCCAATTCACCGTGGTAATGTTGGCCTCGTTTCAATAGGCCTCACATCTAGCTTTTGTATGTCGAAGTCCAACTCCAAGTTGACCTTCTTTGTCATCAAAACACCCATGATCTCCTTGAATTTATCCATCAATAAATCAATTTTCTTGTGGAATGGGGTGAATTACATTAATGGATCATATTTGGGATCCATTTTATGCACAATGGCCAATAAATTCTTAGATGCTATCCATTTTTCCTTGTTCAATTCCTACTTGTTAAAATCAAATTTATTCCTGATCAGATCCTCAGGAAAATTAAACTCATGTGCAAACCTGCCACCTTTTATCCATTGTCTAAAAAGGGCAAACAAGCCCTCAGGGTCATGTTGTCGCGTGGGACCACACCTTAAATGAAAATCATCAAAAAACCTCCCAAAGTGGACCCATCCTCCCTTTGAGAACACAAAATCAGACATAACGGTATAATCAGGGAAAAGAGTCCCTTTTCTCTTCCCTGTTAGGTTGTTTTCATGAATACAACCTATTTTCCACATAACCTCATCAAACCCCACTCTTGCTGACACATTGAATGGGAGGATATGTGGAGTTCCTTGGAAGCCATACACCCTTAAAACAATGTTGACTGGGTACAAGATAATGTCACCCCAGTTGTGACAAACTTTTAAATATGGCTTCCTCCCCTTCGGTCTGAGAAAGTCATGTAAATCCTCAAGGATCCTAGGTACATTTACGATCAACTAAGCCTTGATTCTAGAAGCAAAGAAATTGTCAAATTGTACAAAAATGACACTCTCCCTATTGTATGATAAATCTGCAGTCCAAGCCTGCACCGGTAATCTTTCTCCATTTACCTCCTGCCTCAACTCCATCTTCTCTGAGAAGAAGTCAGCATTCTTGTACAAGAACATGTACATCAGCAGGGAATACCAAAAGAATGGAGTTCCTCCATACCCTACATGCAATTTTAGCATCCCTTCATGTATCTTCTCTGCCATAAAAGATGCAAAATCATAAACCACAGAGAAATTAGGGTGTTGTATTTGCACCCCCATAAACATATAGGCAATTGGCATTATTGTGTTAGGGTTAAAACCCAAAATTTGGCACAATGAATAAAAGGTAGCCAACAAATGGTTTGCAAAACAACTTAGCCTGAAAGGCTCTTGGTCACTTGGACTGATATAAATCCTTGAACTACCTGCACTTGCCAGATGAGGAGGAAGGAGCTTCAACTTGAAAAGTGACTTTAACTTTGCATACTCTTGCTTCATCTCATCAAGATTTATCTGAATCAAGAATGGACTAGGTTCACTCAGGTCAAAAAGCTTGTTGAATTTCTTCCTTGTTTATACTTAATAAAATTCCTCCATCATTATCTCTGATCACTCTCGTAATAGGGTCATAACATGTTGCCACCGCCCTAAGAAAATCCACATCGGGGAACACATTTGGCACCACCAGCTTCTCCATGTCATACCTCCAACCATTTGAGAAAGGGTGATCCAAATTATGCTATCCATACCACAACCTAAACATGTCCAGACCAGTCATGGGAACCCTAGCATCTACAGTAATGGAATTCTTGCATACTAATCCTTCACCTAGGGTTCTTCCATGCATCAAAACCAAAATCCTCTTCCTATCATTTGTTGACAACGGGAGTTGATCCAAGAAATCATCATACAAATTCCTCTTAAAATAATCAACATGGATAGAATGTTGCTTTGTTGGTGCCATCTCAAGTAAACTAGGGCTTCCTTAAAATTTCAAATCTTTCGAATAGACTAGGGCTATACAGAAAATGAAATTACAAAAAAACTTTGCAATTTCTTACAATTCAACTAACCAATAGCCCTAAAACAACTATCAACAAGATTTCCAACAAGAACACCACAATTCTTCTCAAAATATCAATTAAATTTACCAGGAAGCACAAAAAACAACTCATGGCATTTATGCTTTGTAGAAGACCAAATCCTTGTTGTGACAGCTTGTAACTTCGTCCTTGGCTCTGAAAATGATTTCACAAAGGTGCTTGAATACTTTGTGAGAAGATAGAGTGAAATAAAATCACTTTATGTTGATCAAATTGATCTAGTAGATGTCTCATCTGCCATTAAAGCTTACTTGCATGGTGCATCAATGGCTCCAATCGCATTTTATGCGAATTCAAATTTCAACTATTGATCATTCACTTTTTTCAGATCATCGAATGATTGACTTAAAAATGGAAGACATAATCTCCATCTCAGCACCAAGGGCCCACCACATTATGCATCGCCAAAGAAATACACGTGGTACGCGCCTGTGATATCGTGATTAGTAAACACCTTGCATCTTCTAATCACGCGATGGCGAGAAACCATTGATCTCCACCATCGACAATTGTGTTCGCTGAAGATAGTCACCAGTGTTGAACATAACTATCAAGCATATTTTTCATCGAGATTATAACATCTCCGTTCATTTTGAGCATGTGCATCTCATAGCCACTTTAGTAACCTGTCATATAACACATTAAAACCCTACAGATATATTAAAGTAGTCTTATTATCTTTTCGGCATCGCTAGCTGAGACATGTGGCACTTACCCATGATATCACAATTATTTGAGACTCTGTGGTGGGGTCATCACGAGATTGCGAGGAATGGCTAAGATCAACCGACGGTTGATCGACGGTCATTTAAAATTGTTCCCTGCAAAAAAATAAATTATTAAATGGACAAGGGGACATCGCCTAGGCCTACAAAAAATGATAGCTTACATATCGATATCGGCAAGAGGTCAGGAATGTCATACCAATGAAATCTCATTTGAGGATATATATCGGGAAAATATAGTTCAGAGTCTCTATTAGCAAGATAATGAGCATCAGCGTGATGGTATGAAGTCATATCGACCTTACATATGTCTTATCGCTTGTAGCACAAGGAAATATATCGGCCAAACTAGAGTCATTGGAGTAAGGTTTCTGAAGTCAGCCCGAGACATTCATCCAGTCTTGCCGATAAAACAAAGGAGGATTCTCTCGATGGGACAATGTTACAAGAAGAATTTGAGGAGTCCTGCCAACCTTCCATGATACACCAACAGGATTGGAGTTGGCAACATGTCTGGAGAGAATGATTATTGGAAGGACATGGTTCATGGTTTTGCTGATGAAGAAATTCATTGGTGAGACAAACTTTAGCGGGGAGAGTTAAGAAGGTCACAACGAATGCAATTCCATCACTAAGAAAATCGTTATGTCTCAGTGATCAAAATTTACAAAGGAAATATCTCAGTAAGATACACATCTCAAGAGTAAGATGAGGATTGTCTACCTGACTTGGTAAAGTCATAGCGATAGGTTGCTTTGGTGGGAGTTGTAGCGATATACTTAAGACCGAAAGGGTAACTGTCGAGAAGACTTAAGGTGTCGGGGAAACTATGAGATGTCCTAGCGAGTGTTTAATGTATGTTGGTGAAGGCTCGAACAAAAGAATCGCCTGAGATTTGAAAATGTCTGGCCAACAAATTACATGATGTGACAGTGAGAGTTTCAAAAAAACCAGCTATGCTCATGTTTTAGCTAGAACATTAATGGTGCCATGGAGCATAAGTAATTTCAAGAATCAAGACAAATTCAATTAAAAACATCATTGCAGATTTGACAGCGGAAGAAGTAGAGGAGCGAGTGAAGGACCAGGGTATTCTCTCACTTCAAAATCTCGGGCAAAAAATAGTAAGTTCTTCATACCTTGAATTTGCAATTTTGAAGAATGGAAGCCACTAGTTTAGGAAAATCAAAGGGTAGAAAGCATGGGGAAAGTGGTCAGTTGAAAGGGAAAAAGCAGAAAATTGAAATTCAGCTAGAGGGTACTGAGCGTAAGCTGAATCAAGATCTTATCGACCAACTACCTGGCTCTAGACCCAAAGCCAGATGCTCTACACAACTTAGGGCAGAAGTGGATAAACTAGATGATAAATGTAAGCTCATAGGAGATATTTGGACTCCAATAAGAGGTTATGAATTGTTTATCTTTCATTACTATCGAAGGAATCACTTTGAACTAGTATGTAACCCATGGAAGCTTAATCTAGGAAATTTAGTTTTCCCTAATGTTTTTGTCGATGCTAAACTAGTGAAATTGTTGGCCACTCATTATAATTTGAGACTTAAACCTATATGTGACCCATCTAGGAAACCATTGATACACATATCAGAGGATGCAATAGGTGAAGTCTTTAAATTGGAAGGGGTATGCAATGAAAATATTATATGTGAAGAGCTGGAAAAAGAATTTAGAAGGATGGACACCATTTAAAAGGGTTGGAGATTGCCCTTGCATAGAATTAGACATGGTGGTAAACCAATTCTGCTAGAAAATAGTGAAGGACCGCCATTCCACATAGATATTTCTGAGCCCTATATGAAATACACTTATTTATCGGTGTGTCAAGCATTGGAATGGAAATCCCTAAGCATATGGAAATTGTGCCCATGGTAATTTCAACAGATATTCGGTATCACAACTCTATACCTTTTGATTATGCCTCATATTTTTAAAGGGCTTGATTCTGGGTTGATGGAAATAAAAGGTGGAGGCTCTATCTTACACCTCAAGAATTAATCACTATTGATGCACATAGTGTTGTACTTCAGACAAGAACTAGGGTTGTGGCCTCAGGAGATGAGAATTTCATAGTTTGATAAGGAAGGCATGTCATTACCTATTCAATCATGGACTATTGTTTGGGACAACAGGTTTTCTAACTCTAGTTTTGTATGCTTTGAAGAAAATTTTGTGAAACCATTGTACAAGTTTTATAATCATCCATGTGCTTATTCTTTGTTAGATGAGATAAAGAGGTTTCTCAGGCCCAAAGATTTCAATGGACCAATTAGCCACAATTGGGGGGATTGGTATTGTTTGGAGAATGTTGTAACGCCCTGCCACGCAACCCTAGAGGAAGTTGCAATTAACGAATTAAATGGACTAATTTTTTAATTTTTTAATTTTTAAGAACAATTAATAAGAAAGTTCTCTAACTAATCCCAACAACCTCTAAGGTTACGAGACAGAGGTTATATAGAACCTCAACAAAAAACATGAACTTAAACCATGTCAATTATTTAATTAAGAATTAAAATACATACATTCCAATTAAGATAATTTGAATCAAAGCATAATAGATAACTTTCAATTTCATTAGTCCATTCATTAAACCATAAGGTTACAACACTCATTCCCTGAATGAGGAAAATCCAATAAATAAGTTTATAGATACAACTTCCACCTCGATAAAAACTGAGGGGTAAACATAATACAAGATCAACTGAAATAAATATAGCAAGAACTGAAACTGAAACCCACGAGCTCTCCAACTGGAAGTCTCGTCCACATGAACATTAAGAAAGAACCCAATGGATTTAGGTGCATTCCACCCAACCAAGTGGAACCCAAAGGTCCACCCCCCATGCTAGGAGATAGTAATAAGGAATCCTAACCAAGACCAACACCTCTAGACATAGGCTAAGTCATAACTGAACCAAACTGAAACATCCAATCACATGTACCTCACAAGTACAACATAAGTACAACTCAACATGGTTACATTGCTTCCAAATATAAAGCAGATCAAGTAAGTTCTGAGAACCATACACACATAATCAAACACCAACCATGGTCACATCGGGAATGTTATGGAAACCATACCCACAATAAACAAGTACCAACTATTGTCCTAGACAGAGTGTCATCACACAGCTCGTCATGAGTTACCCACTGTGGATCATCAAGATGGTGGCCTCAAACCGATCCTGGGCCCTCATACTTACTAATGTAGGATCAAATACCTTATGTACAAATAGGATAGATGACCATGCCATTCCAAGACATTCCACTCATCCCAAGTCTAAATGAGCCCTTATGTCCATGAGTGAGGCCAACTTATCTTGATTAGTGAGAATTTAGTCCTAATCTTCTAAGTATTGTTTTAGTTATCACTTGATTAAAAAACTTTTGAAGCTTACCCAATCTTACCTCTTCCGAGCTCTGGCCCCAAATGGAAGACACTCTTCTATTTGACAACACACACCATCTAATCACTAAGGGTACAAAGTGAAACAAACAAGATAACACGACCACTCCTTTCTCAAGAGGCGACATAAGTCCACACCCTCTCCAAACATTGGAGGTAAAAAAATATCAAACTCACTCCTTACAAGGAGACATAACTCATGTAATCCACTCCTAATCTAAGGAGGCACAAAACATCCCCGTTCGTGGAAACTGGGTAAATAATTGATAACTTCCCATGCTCTACCCAAGGGATTCAAAACAGGTTGACTACATGACATTACAACTCTCATATTAAAAGACCTCATCTGGAAGACTTACAATTAAAAGGCTCTTAACCCATTTCCCAAAAACATGAACACCAAGGGATATAGCCACATAAGGCAATTGCGAGGAAATAAACTAATTTTGGATATACTAAATCCATTCCCAATAATCAAATTTAGTATTATAATGCCTCAATTTAAACTTAATTTAACATCTTGACAAGACCAAGAACAAAATTTAAGCCAAACATTTAATTTCCTAAATGCCTTAAATAATAAAATAAGCATTTTCATCTATAACTCAAAACATATCGCTTTAAAATAAGTAACCATTCGCCCTTGCATACTAAATCATTATAAAATAAATCAATTAATTTTGTTATTAACACATTAATAACAAATCCAACATTTTCCCTTTTCAAATCTATTGTTTTAAAATCAAATCAATAATTTGACTAAACCCAATATTTTAAAGTTTTTTCAATTAGATTTAAAGCAAATCAATAATTGGAACTTTGCACTTAAATTTAAATTTCACAACTACATTTAAGTCCAACATCATTCAAAATAATATTTTATTATATGTATATATTTAGAAAATATATACACATATATCAAAAAAAAAACACAACTAAATAAATAATATTATAATACTATATAATATAATATTAATTATTTACTACATATTATATTGGATATAATACATATAAATAAATTAATATTATAAATATATTATTAAATATTATAATAATAAAAAAGTTTAACCTTATATTATATTTTATTTTTAATCCCCCATAAGGCCTCGGGCCGCATGCCAACCCTTAGAGTTGAGTCGCAGCTGTCTTAGGTCGTGTGCATAGCGCTGCTTAGGGTGTCGGCAGCGGGTTTCCCAAGTGGAGGTGGTAGTTTAAATAGGGCAGCGGTGGTTTAAAGAGGGTGGCGGTGGCCACCCTACGTGGAGGTCGGCGGCTGTGTGAACAACCGCCCTCACTGTTGGAGGCATTGTGTAACAGCGCCGCCAACAGTGGTGGTGGTTGTTCCCACAACAACTGTGGTGGGGGGGGGAGGGGGGGTTGGGAAAGCCGTGTTGAGTGTGGATCCCTTCCCACACATCTCCCATGGGGGGCACGGTCAAGAGGTGAGCTCCAAGCTCTGCCTCCCTTCCAGTTTTTTTTAAATTTTTAAAACAAAAAAAAATGGGGTTTAAACCTGCCAATTTTCCTCCGCCTTAATAGCCATTTTCAAAAAAATTGGCTAGCATAACCCAACCCATAGAAAACATATAAAAATATATGGATATATATATATATATATGTATATGTATATGTATATGTATACACACTCCTTAAAATTTATTCAAATTGAAATTGCACTTAATTTGAAGAAGTAAACAAATGAAATAACCATTTGAAATCAAGAATTCATTTCCATTTTTTAATCAATCTATTTTAAATAAAGGTTTCGTTTCAAAATTGAAACAACAATCCAACTGGAGGTTTTTAAATGATCTTCAACCTGATTTTCAACCACAAGCATATGCAAATTTAACTTCAAAACAACTGATTTTTAAAAAAAAAAATATGAACTTGGTTTTTTTTGAAATTGATGGAAGATCCTGATGGTGCCTTGATTCCCACTTTAGTTCCACAGATTCCTCAAGCTTAAATCCAAAACCCACAAAGTTGAAAAATTTCTTCCTCTTTCTAATTTAATCTTTCTCTAAAACTCCATGATCCAAAAATGAGAAGAAAAATTCAATCATAAGGATAAAACCCTAAAAATCCTACAACCACCCTCATCAATTCTCGAAAACAAAAAATGGAAATATCTCATTTTTCAATATTTTGAATTTCAAATTTCCTAAATTGACTTTTTAAAACATTTTCTTTTATTTTCAATTTCCAAACCAAATACACATGCATTTCCAAAATGAATAATCTAATTCATTTCAACACAAATAATTTAACACAATCTAATTTAATTAATTAATAAAATAAATCCTTATCCAGAATTAAACCATTTTATTAATCAAATTAAATTAATTAATAAATTAATTAACATCTCTAACGTTATAACCCAATTAATTTAATCAATAACTTTAAATACATAAAGCAATTAATTACCATTTTCTAACTTGGAACTAAACTAAAACAAGGCAAATTGAACAAAATTAAGGCAACTGGACCACACTAAGACCGACGACACACTATGACTAGGGTGACGACTTGGCACATAATCCTAGCTACTATCTCCCAATCGAATACCATTGGGAAATAGACACGCTCAACCCAGTGAAACTAGGTGGAGTCGATGTCCTGTACCTGTCAACCTGCGAATAAAGAGTATATCCACATGCAATAATATGTCATAAATAAGACACACCATGAAGAGGAAATTATGGAATCGCAGGGCGCTCGCAACTGAGTGATGCGATACCATCCCCTTCACCAATACAGTGTAACTAACTGACAATTCTAACATATTAATATAATCCAAAGCATAGACATCATAAATTCGAATATCCATTTATGCTAATTCCAAACATGACATAAAGATAACATCATATTAAAATACCATCACATCAAGAGATAACATTAGCGTCGCTTTATAGATAGCGATCAAATAGAAGCCGAGTACCATAGTCAAGGTACTAACAAAAAGTACAACGTAATAGAGCATAACACTGTTCAATCAAAAGGACAAAACGGAGGGGTCTTACATCCTTCCCCCCTAGGGTTAGGCTTACTCTTGGAAGCCTGCAAACTAGTAGGGATATAACTCCCTCACACATAATGCACCAAATCAAAACCTCATCTACACACCAAGGTATTGAGTGAGGTACACAACTTAAAATCCTACACAACTAAAAGCTTAATGGCTCCATCATAATCCTAGAGTACCCAGTGTTTAAACCTGGGCTCTGATACCATGTGTAACGCCCTGCCACACAACCCTAGAGGAAGTTGCAATTAACTACTTAAACGGACTATTTTTTTTTCTTGAGAACAATTAATAAGAAATCTCTCTAACTAATGCCAACAACCTCTAAGGTTACGAGACAGAGGTTATATAGAACCTCAATAAAAATTATGAACTTAAACCATGTCAATTATTTAATTAAGAATTAAAACACATACCTTCCAATTAAGATAATTTCGATCAAAGCATAATAGATAACATTCAATTTCATTGATCCATTCATTAAACCATAAGGTTACAACACTCATTCCCTGAATGAGGCAAATCCAATAAATAAGTTTATAGATACAACTTCCACCTCGATAAAAACTGAGGGGTAAACATAATACAAGATCAACTAAAAAGAAATATAGAAAGAACTGAAATTGAAACCCACAAGCTCTCCAACTGGAAGTCTCATCCACACGAACATGAAGAAAGAACCCAACGGATTTAGGTGCACGCCAACCAACCAAGTGGAACCCAAAGGTCCACCCCCCATACTAGGAGATAGTAACAAGGAATCCTAGCCAAGACCAACACCTCTAGACATAGGCTAAGTCATAACTGAACCAAACTGAAATATCCAATCACATGTACCTCACAAGTACAACATAAGTACAACTCAACATGGTTACATTGCTTCAAGATATAAAGAAGATCAAGTAAGCTCTGAGAACCATACACATAATCAAATGCCAACCATGGTCACATTAGGTATGTTATGGAAACCATACCCACAATAAACAAGTACCAACTGTTGTCCTAGACAAAGTGTCATCACATAGCTTGTCATGAGTTACCCATTGCGGATCATCAAAATGGTGGCTTCAAACCGATCTCGATCCCTCATACTTACTAATACGGGATCAAATACTTTACATACAAACAGGATAGATGACCATGCCATTCTAGGCCTTCCCACTCATCCCAAGTCTAAACAAGCCCTTGTGTCCATCAGTGAGGCCAACTTATCTTGATTAGTGATAAGTTAGTCCTAATATTCTAAGTATTTTTTTAGTTATCACTTGATTAAACCACTTTTGAAAGTTACCCAATCTTACCTCTTCCGAGCTTTGGCCCCAAACGGAAGCCACTCTTCTACTTGACAACACACACCATCTAATCACCAAGGGTACAAAGTGCAACAAACAAGATAACACGACCACTCCTTTCTCAGGAGGCGACATAAGTCCACACCCTCTCCAAACATTAGAGGTAATAGAATATCAAACTCACTTCTTACAAGGAGACATAACTCACGTAATCCACTCCTAATCCAAGGAGGCACAAAACATCCCCGTTCGTGGAAACCGGGTAAATAACTGATAACTTCCCATGCTCTACCCAAGGGATTCAAAATAGGTTGACTACATGACATGACAACCCTCATATTAAAAGACCTCATCTGAAAGACTTACTATTAAAAGGCTCTTAACCCATTTCCCCATAACATGAACACCAAGGGATATAGCCACATAAGGCAATTGCGAGGAAATAAACTAATTTTGGATATACTAAATCCATTCCCCATAATCAAATTTAGTATTATAATGCCTCAATTTAAACTTAATTTAACAACGTCTTGACAAGACCAAGAACAAAATTTAAGCCAAACATTTAATTTCCTAAATGCCTTAAATAATAAAATAAGCATTTTCATCTATAACTCAAAACATATCGCTTTAAAATAAATAACCATTCGCCCTTGCATACTAAATCATTATAAAATAAATTAATTAATTTTGTTATTAACACATTAATCACAAATCCAACATTTGCCTTTTTCAGATTTATTGTTTTAAAATAAGATCAATAATTTGATTAAACCCAATATTTTAAAGTTTTTTTGATTAGATTTAAAGCAAATCAATAATTGGACCTTTGCACTTGAATTTAAATTTCACAACTACATTTAAGTCCAACATCATTTAATATAATATTTTATTATATGTATATATTTAGAAAATATATACACATATATCAAAATAAAAACACAACTAAATAAATAATATTATAATACTATATAATATAATATTAATTATTTACTACATATTATATTGGATATAATACATATAAATAAATTAATATTATAAATATATTATTAAATATTATAATAATAAAAAATTTTAACCTTATATTATATTTTATTTTGTATCCCCCATAAGGCCTCGGGCCATGCGCCAACCCTTAGGGTTGAGCCGTAGTTGCCTTGGGCCGTGCACATAGCATTGGGCGCTGGCCGTGGGTTTCCTAGGTAGTGGTGGCGATGGTTTAAAGAGGGCGACAGTGGTTTAAGGAGGGTGGTGGTGGCGACCCTGTGTGGAAGTCGGCGGCTGTGTGAACAGTCGCCCCCATTGTTGGTGGCGTTGTGTAACAACGCCGCCAACAGTGGTGGTGGTTGTTCCCACAACAACCACGCCAGGGCGGGGTTAGGAAATCCGCGTTGGGTGCGAATCCCTTCCCACACATCTCCCATGGGGGGCATGGTGGGGAGGTGAGCCCCCAATGCTGCCTACCTTCCACTATTTTTTTTTATATTTTATTTTTATTTTTATTTTTATTTTTTTTAAAACAAAAAAAAATGGGGTTTAAACTTGCGAATTTTCCTCCGCCTTAATAGCCATTTTCAAAAAAATTAGCCAACATAAACCTACCCATAGAAAATATATAAAAATATATGGATATATATATATTATATATATATATATGTATATGTATACACACTCCTTAAAATTTATTCAAATTGAAATTGCACTTAATCTGAAGAAGTAAACAAATGAAATAAACATTTGAAATCAAGAATTCATTTCCATTTTTGAAGCAATCTATTTTAAATAAAGGTTTCCTTTCAAAATTGAAACAAAAATCCAACTGGAGGTTTTTAAATGATCTTCAACCTGATTTTCAACCACGAGCATATGCAAATTTAACTTCAAAACAACTAATTTTAAAAAGAAACAACATGAACTTGATTTTTTTTTAAATTGAGGGAAGATCCTAATGGTGCCTTGATTCCCACTTTAGTTCTATAGATTCCTCAAGCTTAAATCCAAAACCCACAAAGTTGAAAAATTTCTTCCTCTTTCTAATTTAATCTTTCTCTAAAACTCCATGATCCAAAAATGAGAAGAAAAATTCAATCATAAGGATAAAAACCTAAAAATCCTACAACCACCCTCATCAATTCTCCAAAACAAAAAATGGAAATATCTCATTTTTCAATATTTTGAATTTCAAATTTCCTAAATTGACTTTTTAAAACATTTTCTTTTATTTTCAATTTCCAAACCAAATACACATGCATTTCCAAAATGAATAATCTAATTCATTTCAACACAAATAATTTAACACAATCTAATTTAATTAATTAATAAAATAAATCCTTATCCAGGATTAAACCATTTTATTAATCAAATTAAATTAATTAATAAATTAATTAACATCTCTAACGTTATAACCCAATTAATTTAATCAATAACTTTAAATACATAAAGCAATTAATTACCATTTTCTAACTTGGAACTAAACTAAAACAAGGCAAATTGAACAAAATTAAGGCAACTGGACCACACTAAGACCGACGACACACTATGACTAGGGTGATGACTTGGCACATAATCCTAGCTACTATCTCCCAATCGAATACCGTTGGGCAATGGACATGCTCAACCCAGTGAAACTAGGTGGAGTCGATGTCCTGTACCTGTCAACCTGCGAATAAAGAGTATATCCACATGCAATAATATGTCATAAATAAGACACACCATGAAGAGGAAATTATGGAATCGCAGGGCGCTCGCAAGCGAGTGATGCGATACCATCCCCTTCACCAATACAGTGTAACTAACTGACAATTCTAACATATTAATATAATCCAAAGCATAGACATCATAAATTCGAATATCCATTTATGCTAATTCCAAACATGACATAAAGATAGCATCATATTAAAATACCATCACATCAAGAGATAACATTAACGTCGCTTTATAGATAGCGATCAAATAGAAGCCGAGTACCATAGTCAAGGTACTAATAGAAAGTACAACATAACAGAGCATAACACTATTCAATCAAAAGGACAAAATAGATGGGTATTACAAATGCTACCATGATTAGGTTTTATGGATTTGAATATGCCCCATTCATTTTTCCTAAAATGGCTCTGACAGGATTGCATACTTGGAAATTGTTAGGCAAATGGATTTTTCTAGTGTTATGAATTTAAGTTCTTTCGGAAAATAGGCTTTTATGCCCAGTACACTATGCTTCGGTGATTTTATTGTATTAGCAAAAGAAGGTTATAATTTGATTCTGGGTAAGTTACTACAATATAACATGAAAAGAGGACCACTGAGAAAGAATTTTGATCTAGAAGGGT
This sequence comes from Sequoiadendron giganteum, assembly GCA_007115665.2. Lineage (NCBI taxonomy): Eukaryota > Viridiplantae > Streptophyta > Pinopsida > Cupressales > Cupressaceae > Sequoiadendron > Sequoiadendron giganteum. The sequence continues at coordinate 489,893,891 of CM021104.1, forward strand.
ATATCAATTCTACTAAACAAAGGATAAACTTTGGAGGGTATCACCATGTGCCCTACCAATTTGATGATATGATTAGGAACTTGGAGGCAAAGGAAGCAGAAATGGTGGTTGAACAACATAATCAAGAGTTCCAAGATATAGAGTTGTTGTCTTCCGGAGAAGAGATATCTGAGGCTAATGTACCACAACATCTACCTAACAAGATGTCAAGGTTGAGAACTCAAGATTACACCTGTCCTGCCACGGATTTGAATATTGAAGAAAGTGTAGATACAAATGCAAGACATGTAGAATATAAGTCCTTTGTAGCAGATGATGAATTTATAAAATATCCATAATTTAGGGCATTCCTATGTAGACAAAAGGGAAAAGAGATAAGAGAACTGGTTGACAATTTCACACCAGGTAATGAAGAACAATTGTTGAGTAATTTAAAAAATGATGTGGAAAGATAGATGGAAGGTATGGCCCTTGAAAAGGGAAGGGAAATGCTAGAAAGTGTTGGTGTCATGATTTTTCCAAGATTAGATCTCAATTCTACACTAGTCTTTGATAGTTTCCTGAAAAACAGTAATGCTACACACAAGCTCAGCCCAGAAAAGGTGACAGAGGTCTATACAGGATCAAAGTACAATCCAGATGAAGAGTCATTAATGATTTGGGCCGTGTATCCATCTCATAGGAAATCAGTTGTCATTGATACTGAGAAGGCATTTGGGCATGTTATGACCCTAAAAGTTGTGGAGGTTGATCCTGTGGTGACAATAGAGATTGGGATCAATGTAGCAAAACTAAACAAAGCTCAAATATAGGCATTGATCAAGGAAAAGGAAATGTACAAAACTAACCATGAAAGAATGCTGAGAGAAAATGAGCACCTGAAATATTTATTAGGAGTTACAATGGGATCCACCAAGCTGCTCACCCATGGTGAAAGTTCATAAACAAAAAATCATTGGGAAGGGTCGAGTGCATATTCTCAAGGAAAACATGACACACTTGTTGTAGTGATTAAGAAGAGACAAGCCAGTCTAACAACTTGGTTGAATAAGCTTTGGGGAATATACTCATAAAACTTTGATGCATTACGAGAACAAGAAAAAATGGATGGTAGGATCCTAGAGAAGCTCTAGGAAATGAACCAGAGGGATGCTCCTGATAAAGTGACAATTGAGGCTGAAAATCATCTTATGAATAAGCATAAAAACTTCTTTGAAGAATTGTGAGGGGATGAGCATGGATTAATCGATTCCACCAAAAAGGGATTGACTGAATTATTTGATGATAGAGGGAGATTAAAAGAAATGAATAGGTGGAAAGATGAAAGTGAGTCAGTACTGTAGGAGATTCTGAAGATGGCTACCAAGAAAGATATAACATTAGATGAAGCATGTGAATGAAATGAGAAGATGGTGAAAATGGAGATCATGATCTGAAATGCATTGGGAGATGCAGATACACATGGGTGTTGAGACTACTTGGATCACTTATTGAAATCTCACTTATGGCTTAAGAGAGCCTAATTACTTTTTAATTTTATTGTTGTTTCAAGCACAAGATATTTCTAAAAGGACATGTCCTTTCATATGGTTGATGTATAAATATCCATTTTTGGTAGAAATGAATAAGAAGGTAGTAGTAGAATAGAAGATAGATAGCAAGAAACATAATATTTCAGAATGTTTATATCCAAAAGGACCATGTTGCATGTATAATATTTTGAAGGAGATAATGAAATATTTTTGATTCGGTGGTTCCATTCTAGTATCAGTTGTTTGTTGAATTTCTAAAATTGTTTGATTGTCTCCAACCTAATGTTTCTTGATTATTTAAGTTGAAATATCAAGTATATGTTCAATTTATTAGTGTACATTTGTTGTATCAGTGTGAGATGATTAATTGGGTTCTTTAAAGAATAATTAAATTGCTTTCATTCAATTATAGTAATCTGGGAATATTAGGGAGATCAGGAAGGGGAGAAAACTAAACTCCTTCAAAATAGGGGTAGTTGTGGGTTTTTTGGTTTTCTTTGTATACTATATACTAGTTCCTCTAGGATAAATAAGTCACTATAGAAATGAAAGATGTTTGATTATCTACCTAATATTTTTTTGTGTTTTTGAAATGGAAGAGATTTACAACTCTATAGAAATTGCTATATGCTAATGGTCAAATTAATAGACTATTTAGATCATTTTAATTGACTACTACATAATAGTTTATGTGTTGAAATAATTTTTTCCATTCTTTGTAGTTTTTACATTAGAATACAAATCATATTTAATTTCATGCCAATATACTTCTTTCATAAAGATATTTGTTTGATTTTTCCTTGCTATTTTCATATTAAAATGTAAATAAATGTATTCTATAATATAGAATTATTTTCAAATCGAGACAAAAAAGATTCTAAGAGATATATTTAATCATAAATATCATTTAATTTGTATGTTGTAACTTCAGTACTTTTAGTTAAAATAAAAATAACTTAAAGTTATATGTACATATAGTTAAATTGGCAAAGTTGTTTGTCCATTTTATTTTTTACATCTGTTAACTGAACATATTCTAATATTATACATACACTTTATTAGGATTATATCTGTTCATTGCAAGATTTCCTTTGTGAATAGATTGTTGTAAACAAAATCATATCACTTAAGTCTGCTTATTCTGCAAAGGTAGACCCACCTAGGTTTGGCAACACCTGAAGAGAAGAAGGTTCAAATCATTTGGCCTTGTTTGTTACCCTAAAATGTATCAAGAGATTGGAAACCTCTTGAGGTATTCATACCTTTTTTTTTGAGAGCTAACAGCCTCCAAACCTCCAAATCCACAAAAAAATTCCACTTGTACGGCCAAATTCTTGCCAAACCCAATAACCCTTGTTTTAGACCAAAATCATGAGGGTTTATTGAATCTCCTACTTCCACAACCTCCCAGACCTCAAGACCAACTCACACACAACCCATTAGGTCTATACATGGGTAAAAATTCATAAAATAAGATCACCCATACATATTTTGTTGAAACCTAGGCTTGAACCTCTCATTTCACATGCTTTTCTTCACAAAACTCTTGAGGACAACAGCTATACCTTCTTTATTTCTCATCCTAATCCCTATTCATGCATCCTAAAATTACAACAGTATCCATGGGGCCTCTTACACAAGCTACAGTAATCACAAAAAGTGTAAGAGCCCCTTTATATCATGTTTGGACTACAAAACCCTCAAAAACAGGGTAATCGAGTTGTATGCAAAGAAATGAAGCTTTCTAACTCAAATCAATGCCTTAAGCCCTCAAATCAGATTCAAATCAAAGCTAACACATATCTTCATGAAATTAATTATGTAATGGCATAAAAATTAAAAACATCATGAATTAATTATGTAACCACATAAGTAAAATATAATTCTATCAAGAAATTAATATCAAATAGATAATACAATCGCATAACTCATACATTTCAATGTCGTTCACTTTCTTCTTCATCCAACTCTTTGTCTATATCACCCAATCTAGATTCGACATTGTAAGGATTGGTCATATCATCATCATCATCATTGATATCAGTTTCGATAATGTCAACATCCACACAGATATCATCTTCATGAGCATTAACTCCTACATCATCATGATCTAGTTCCTCCTCTTCAACATCTTCATTAGGCACATCATCAACTAACTATTGATCCTAATCATCATCTACATCATCTTCTATTTCTTCAGTATCTTCTTCTTCCACCACATTATACTTTACCAACCTTCCTCTTGGATCATGTCTAACAACATATGACCAACCCTGTTTACCTGGGACCTCTGAGTAAAATACCTACTCACATTGGCTTGGAAGAACATAGGGTTCATTTCTAGCTCGCTCAAAATACCTTGTATTAAACATGATAAATCCATTATCATGTTCAATAATAGTTCTCTCAGGATCATTTTAATTCAATTGTATCCTGTACCATAGGACGACAAACAAAACTAATTTGAAGGACTTAAAGTCACACTCAAGTATATCATCCAAAATCCCATAGTATTGATTTTCTGAGACTTCTAGATGTATGTCGCTTCTAGATGAAACATTAGTCACCTAAAAGACTATAGTTATCCCAGAATCATAATTTATCTTCGTGTCATCCAAATTTTTGATTCAAAATTTATGACCATTGCACCACATAGCCTTGTGGTGTTTCACCTGCAATACGTCAAACATGTAAAAATTATTCCAATATCATCAATTGATAAACATATTTATTCTTGGCCGAATGTATGCAAAGAAAAAAATCTCAACATATATATACATCAATATAATTGAAAATAATTAAGTAATATGGGTGATTAATATATTTATACATACCTATTTATCTCTTAAACCATATGCTAAATCAATTTCCCTTGGTGTAACATTGGAATCTCCATTACAATGAGCCTCTTTAACCAATGAAGCCACACCTTCCCATGTTAATGCGCGACCAGATTTTTGACATCGTTCAATCCATACCATCATCCAGTCAAGATTTTTTTTGACGTACAAATGTAGTGCATCCCACTCTCGACTAACTGTATCAAAAAAAAATGAAATTCACAAACGACGTATAATTAGTTAATTACCACGGTATACGACCTTAATTTATAATTGATGTATATTGAAGGTTAATAATTAAATAAGTACAATATACATAAAAACCAAATGTAAAATGTATTCTAATTAATCTCCATGGCCATTTTATAATTACCTATCACTTTCCTCAATCTACCTTTCCCTATCAGGTACTCCCCTTCAAATTTGTTAATGGAGTTGGGATCCCAAATGCTATCTACATGGATCTTTTTTGAAAACTTAGGAAGATATTTAGTAATGTACACCATGGTTTTGTATACCATATATCCCTCCACCATAGAACCCTTAGGATGTGCTCTTTGTCTAACCAAAGCCTTCAAAAATTTCAAGTGCCTCTCAACCATCCACATTGACCTTGTGTGTACAAGTCCACACAATTCATTTTCCTCAACTTGGTGTATGAGGTAGTGTTCTTATGCATTGAAAATGTTGAAGGTAGACACTTTTGCATTTCACACATTAGACAAGGAATTTTTATCTTCCAATAATTTATATCTTCTTTATGGATTGCTTTAGGTGACATCCATCTACAAGTGATTCAAGGCACAAATATATTAATGAGATCTAACAAAAATATACAACGAATTGAACAAATATCGCTACTTACCTCATTTATTTTCCAAGATTATATATAACTTTCTTGACATTGTTGTCAAAGTTGTCTTGGAGAGATAGAGGTAGAAAGTACTACAACAATTGTAAAATGATCTTTTCATTATTTTTCCAAAAGTAGTAAACATAATACACTGAAAAGTACATGCGGTATACAAATATATATATAATATACCAGAATAATTACCTTAACAAAGGCATTTCAATTATGCATTTTCATCCCTGACCCAAATTCACCTTTCTTTGTTATGATATTGTTTATGTTCGCAGCAAATTCTATGGGAAATCGAATTTTTCGTATGACTTCTTTTATAGCATTGCTTTGCTGCTCCGTTAATAACCAAGGAAGGGCACTTATATTAATTTGGTCTCCATCGCTATTTAATTGAATGACATTTTCATTGCATGATTGGCTTCCTGAATCTCACTACAAATTTTGACAATTTTTTCTTTGTCATGCCTTCTATCCAATATTTTCCATAATGTTTCTTTCATATTATTTCCGATATGCATTGTATCAAACAAATGCACAATTTGTAGCTTCTTATAGTAGCGCAACCTACTAAATTATCTAGGATAAATTTTTAGTCCCTATGGAAGCCGACCATTAATGCCTTGACAACCTTCATGAAGCATATACATTAAACAAATTAACAATGACAATCATTGTCAATTACAACATGAGTAAACACAACACAATATAAAATTATAAATTCAAAACATATCGTATATGATAGATAAAAAATTTGATCCGATGTATAACCTTGATGATTAATTCTATTATATTCCAACTTCCATAGGCGAGGTGTCATTCTTCGTGGTTTTGATGTAGTATCCTCTTTCCCATTGAAAAGATATTTTTCAGTAATTCGATACTTATGATTTATGTGGAGGAAGTGCCTATACTCATCAAACACCTACTTTCCTGAACTTGTTGAACGACAAGATTTCATCTTTGGACCACAAATTGGACATGCAATTTTTCCCTTTGTTTGAAGACCTGTAAATCATATATAATTGGATTAAATATGTCAATTTTTATAATTATATATAATGAATAGATTATTTAAAAAAAATGCATGATATCTACTTCATAAAATTAAATATCGTTAAAGTCATGCAGTCGAATGTTATAACATACCAGAAAAATGTGTTAGCCCTGGGGCATCATGAATTATCCATGCAAGTATTGCATGGAATTGAAATTGTCCTTGTCCTATTGGTCTAGATACATCATACATAGTGATGTCATTCCATAACTTTAGTAACTCGTCGATAAGAGGGTTGATATATACATTCATATCTTTAATTTGGTACTTAGTTGAATGAACATAAACATTACATAATTATTATAACCATTTTACTACAATATATATAAATTAATGTACATGACTATTAAATGAAAAAAATATAAGTCATTATTCAATAATTAAAACAAATGAGATGCTACTACGTTAAAAAAAATTGATGTAAAAAAAAAACCTGGAACAATCATTGCCAACATTATGTGCTCCCTCTTTATTGACATCCATGGAGGAATGTTATTGTTGATAAAAAAATAGGCCACACCGAGTAAATAGATCTCAGCTCTCAAAATGGATTGACACCATCCGCTTCCAATGGAATTTTGAGATTACGAGGTTCTTCTTTAAAGTGTGGCCATTTTTCCTCCATGTCCCTAAATGTAGAACCATCCGCAGGGATTTGAATAATGTCATCTCCACTTCTATTCCATGCGTGGTAATCCATAAATTTTGCTAAGCTTTCGCACCTAAATAATTGTTGCATACGTGGAATAATGGGAATATAATGAAGAACCTTGCGAGGCACCTTTTTTGTTAGTTGATCTATTCGATATCTACTGATATGACATTTCGGGCATTCTATTGAAAATTCATGTTGTTTATGATATATAATATGATCATTGGGACATGCATCTATTTCTTGATACTCCATTCCAATATCTTTCATAATGCCAGATAAATCTCGGTATGAGCGAGGTAAAATATTTGATGGTGGTAACAAAAATTCACCAATCAATCTAGAACAAAAAATAATTTGTTAATATAAATAATATTAATGGTACATATTTCATCCTTTATTTAGTAGTGATGAACTAACAACAATTATAATAGATGAAAAAAGATGACATATATGACATACCTTAACATTCGTGAGATTGCTATGTTGGATAAACTATTCATAACCTTCAAGTTCACCAACAAAAATACATCAGAGAGAAGAATTTTTTGGGATCCTTCATAAAGGGGCTCGTATGCCTTTTGAAGTACAGGTAAATCATGAACATCATCAAAGTCATCTCGATCAACATGATCAACTGTGCCACTAAATGTGTCATGGATCAATGTATTTGTAGCATCATCTTCAACTGTGTTTCCTGGTGCATGATCATCTTCTTCCATAGGATCATTAACTTCATCTTCAATATTCATAGCTCCATGTTCCTCTGCTTGCAAAACCACATTCTCTGGGCCATGATAATCCATATCATGTGCCCTAGGGCTCCCCACCTTTATAATAATGATAGACACAAATAAACCATGATCATGGTCAAGTGATTTTTTTTATATATATAAAATGTTAAAACAATATAAAAATTTACAAATTCAATCAATATAAACACATATAATGAACAACTTACCAATGGACGATAACCATGCCCCCCTTCAACATGACCATGCTGCCTACAATGTTTCTCAGTTGTTGTGATTAAAAGTCTTCTCGTCTTTAAGCCCTTGCAATTATTGCAAGGACAATAAAATTTCCCATCACCCTTTCTTTTCAATCTAGCCCACAATCTATCAAGCGACTCTTCATTTTGTTCTGGACTAATATTATTTGACATGATTTTTCTTACCAAGCTTGAATATTTAGATCTTCAAAATATATCAAACTCACACTCCAATAATTTTTAATCAAACACAGGTAAAAATATCTAATAATTATGATATTTTACACCCAAATAAATCGGCATGCAACCACCCCTGCAAAAGAGAAGATAGTCTGAAGTTAATGACCCCAAAAACACTTTAAAATGCTAATTCTAGAAATTATTAAATTCTGATTTTACTATGATTTCCATCTGTTAGACTCCTAAAATCAAAATATTGAACTTGCACAACCAAATCTGGAAATGAAAATTTGAAAATGCACAAGTCTAAAAATGAAATCTGATGAGATGTTGCTTTAAAATATGATTTTCAAACCTAGAAGTACAAATCTGACTTCACAAATGAATTCTAGAAATAAAATAGAATGGCATAATAAAGAGTTTCATTTGAAGTGGACCACCCTATTATATGCCTTGATAAAGTTAAAAGATCTATGAATTTTGTCTACAATATAGCCTCCATAGTCATCAATCTTATTCACATCCCTGCTTTGGATATCAATAGGCAACACCATTAGATGGCCTCCTTGAAAGTCCAATCCATTAAGGGAATAATGAAAGGGTCTTCCTTAATGATTACATCCATCTAACAAAAATAAGTGTATGGCTAAATAAGGATGATATCATTTTGAAAGACTAAAATGATTGTTGAGACCGATCCTAACATATTTATGTTGAATCCAAAGAATCTTGTGTAGACCTTCACTTCCACACTATCAACAAAATTGTTTTGTAAGGACAACACTTCATTTGCCTAGTTTTGTAGGTTAAGCTAAATCTTGTTCTCACAAGCAACTTTAAATGTCTCGTACACTTCCATCTACTTATGAAGCAAGCCTCTATCTAAATTGACTTCACCATTACAATAGTGCTTCAAAATATCATAAGGCCATTCTTTGGTTTTATATGTCAAATCTATTGCCATTTGTATTGAATTTTCTTCCATCCATGTAATTCATGTCTTTGGTTACAATGTTTTTTCTAGAATCCATATACAACTTCCTCCCTCCTATTGACATAAAATCAATATGGAATACTATCTTGACTTGTAAGCTAAATATTAAAAATTGGTTAGAGCTTATACTACGCAAATGAGAATAAGAATAAACCATAACCTTATCAAAATTTGAAATAGATAAGGGGTCACTCTACTCCACACATATTCACATAGACAATGAACATGATATTTGGGGTTCCTACTCTTACTATTTTTTATTTATTTATATAATAATAAGGTTACACTACAATATTTTTGTTCTCTTTTTATCTACTCTAATTCCTATTTCCTCTTATACATTCAATCATACTAGTATTGTGCTTCCTATAAGAACATTATATCATGGCTGAATGAAAACAATATTCAATGCCATGAGGTCTTTTGGTTGTTTTTTGATGTAAACCAGGTTTGTCTCCTAATCTACCTATGGAATTGCCAATTCCAATTAAGGGCAGCTCAGAGGACCTGGACCAACTGACGAGGATTTTAACAATAACCTCCTACACTTTGGGCTCTGCAAGACTCGAGAGGGTGATCCCCTTAATGAGTTTACAATCTCAGCAACAAAATTATAAACAATCACTAACTTCAAACATATAATCTCACTTAAAAGCTCAACAAAATGGGATAAGATTGAATAAAATTGGTTGTTCATCAGTATTAGCAACCATTTGGAGCATGAGATAATTACAATATAGCTTCATGGTGAAAGATAATCATAAGTCTTTTTAAAAATGGTACCAAGCCCCATGTGAACACAAACAAACACTGAATCAAAAAGAACAAGTGCAAATCAGACCATTGTCATATCCATTGGAAGAGTCAAATTCACCAACACCTAATGGTTCATAGAAGATTTCAACACACAACATATAATATATTCGATTATACTCCCTTACAATATCACCAAAATGTACCTCAACTCAATACTTCTTACCAAATCCTTGTACATAACATATCAATCTGCAATCTCATTTAAGTAGTTTAATTAATTCTTTGAATTAAAGCTAAAATCAAAATTGCACACACCAGAACAGTGAGAAGAATAGAATAACCCTTGATTACTTCATTCAAAATTCAAATACATTTGCACATAGGAGAGACATGAGCCTAGATTTGTTAGTTAAACTCAAATGCCAGTACTGTTATGAAACACTAAATCCCCATAAACTCAAATCCTACAACAAAATGACATAGAATCCAACTTGCATTTGCCTCTGTTACTACATATTTTACAATTTTCTATGCAGCTCCACTCCATATTTCGACTTGCTAACTTGCTAAAAACCTTTTTACAATGAGAATAAAATAGAATATGTAGAGGAGAAGAGATTCTAGAAGAAACCTTAAATTCGAACAGGAAAAGCCATCTCGAAACATCTCCACCATTGAACAGTGATCTGCAAAATATCTTCTCCATTTCCCTGTAACAAACTTTATTTTGTTTCAAAAACAACAAGTGTCCAATTCATTTTTCAACAGAAAAATGCCCATGTGTCCATCTGTAATCATCACTTGCAACTGAAAGAAAAACTCTACTCCCGTGAAAATCCATTTACCTTTGTTTTTGTTTTCCCCTTTGCTGCATTTTATCTTTTCACTTATTCACTATTGTATTTATTATATCTACCATTAGTAAATAAAATATCTCACTTACTTAACTTCCATGCAAATTATTTTAAAACACTTTACTCAACAATAGTAAAGTCATTAGCATTTGATATTTCACCCCAACACAGTAAAATGTAAAATATTTAACTCTATCCACCTGTTCCTGTGCATTATAATGTTTCAAATTCCATTTAAAACACTACTTCATTTAAAAACAAATGAAACCTTAGGTGAATTATTTCCACCCCGTGCTCCTTAATTTATTCAGATTTCATTAAAAGATTTTTTAAAACCTTACCCGAGAAAATAAAATGAAACGAGCCCCACCCCATGTTAATATTTACTTAAAAAACACTGTTAGATTGTTTTAAAAAAAATCCACACATTTAGGCCCCTCTGATAAAATATCTTTTAAAATTTTCCCCTAGCCATTCCGAAATTCCCATTTAAATTTTACCCCAGGTACCTTGAAATACCCGTGCCACTTTAAAAATTCTTGGGGCCCACCATATTTAAAATTTATTTTGGCCAAACTATAGGAGAAACATTTAATTAAATGTCTTTATGCTTCTCTCCCCATCTCCCCACACCATCGCAATCCATATCTCGTGAGCACCTTTGGATTGTGATCTGGTGGGCAATGGTCTAGATCTGGCTATGTTTGACCTCCCGATCTCCATAGTCGATTTTCTTTGCTCATTCATCATTTCTCTTGTTGCCCTAAATCCTCTCCTCTATTTTGCTCGAGCATTCTTGTGCTTGCAATGGCAGTCAATCCATTCTCCATCCTCCTTGTATTGATGGATATTCATTACCTTCAGGCCGCAGCTCCATCTACTGGTTGTGCCCCTCTCATGGTGGCCTCTTCATTTTGCACAGGCCTCCTCCCTGCAGTGCACACAAGCCTCCTCCTCTTCACCTGGTTCGAGCCTAGCTCACTAGCTACCTTCCTTTTACCTATCATCTGTGCCACCTTCACTTGCTAGATTGTGCCTTCTATCACTGGTCACACCCTCTATTCCCTAGTCCGAGCTTCCCCTCACTTGCCACATGAGCCTCCTCTCACTGCCATGCATAGGATTCACTTTTGCTATGCGTGGTTCCCCTTTACCAACTGGCCATGCCTTCACTCACCATGCATTGATGGATATACATATCCTGCAACTAGTGCGCTAACCCTTCCTCCATATGCCTACTTTGTGCCCACTATTGTGCCATATGCACGATCCTCCCTGATTTTGGTGCGAGTAGAAAGGACGACAACACATCTACTAGTTACATTTGATTGAAAATTCTTGAGACCTTTTCAACGATCCACGAAGGGTGCACCTTCTTGCAATGGTCGACCCCACTTGCATCCTCTTTTGCATCACTACCTAGAGATCCCTGAATTGAGCTCCTCAATGAAATTTGATACATTTTACTGTCATCTCAAACTGATATAACACTTCATTAGTATTGTTATTATCTTGAAATAACAACCAACTCCCTAAGAGTTTTTCTTTGTTTGTTTGTGTCACATGGCTGCAAATGAAACACTGATGTGATCATTGTCATTAACTTAAATGGGATAAATGTACCCAATCAAATGATCCTTAACACTCTTGACCATGCCAATTCAATAATCAACTTTGGGCAAAACAAAATGGTTTTAGTATTTCAAGCACAAACCTCAAATTCAAAACCTTGCAAACAAGATGTATCTTGACTTTCCCTCATAACTGAGAAAAGCATGTTGGGCTCCCCTATGGGGCCAAATAAATAAAATTTGTTTTCAAACAAGTTTTGAACTGAAATCATCCTAGGACAACAACTGGATGCATTTGAAGTGGAATGGTAAACTGGGTTGAATTCAGAAGCTATTTTCTGTCACTTTCAAAAAATATGGAAAACTGACCGAGTGGGCTCTAGAATTGCCCTGGGAAACCAGTCAAATAACCTCGTGAAGCAATGAGAACTTGCAAACCTGTAGACATTCATTCCAGGAATCTAGTGCAACAAACGGCTTGGAAAAAAAATCAAGAGTAGAAAAATATTAATCGGCAAAGTTGCTCAGCTGAACTTTTCTGAAACATCAGTTGTTCTGAAACAAATAAAACACACCCAACTACCAATTTGTAAAAATAATGAAACAACTCCTGACAAGCTACCATCAGACACATGAGTTCATTAAGGTACCCTAAGCACGTGTGCAAAAGGAAATTCCATGAAACATCTTTGATCACAAGATATTAATGATCAAAGTTGACCAGTCAGAAAGGTTGTCAGGAATGCAAATGTGAAACTAAGCAAATAACATTTGGTTTCGATCTGCTAAAAATAGAAAATCAAATCATTAGGCTCTGAAAACTGACACCTCAGATCATTTAGGTATGGAGAACAAAAAACAACATTCATTTTGACATGACAGTCAACTGGCTGCGACATCCAAGCTCAAACAAGAGGTTGTTTCGCAAACTGACAACCTGCAAAAAACATAACAGTGCAAAAACCCTCCAACTTCACTTTTCAAAACCCTGATAAAAATTATCGTGGGAAGTTGAAAATTGACACACAAGTTCACATATGTCAATCAAACTTTTTTGCAAATGGGTTTTGCTCAGAAATCAATAGGCTCTGAATTTTGATTCTCCAAAGTGGGTCATTCAAACTAGCACCTCAGGTGCACTTCTGAAAGTGCAGAGGAAAATTTATTGAAATAGGCACCTCAATTTTGCAAAATTTGAGAGTGCCAACAATGGATTTTTCTAGAGATGTATGCCCCCTCTGGGCATAGCAAGATTCCAAATCTCTGGGGAGAGTAGACCAAATTTTGAATCTGTCAAGTGCCTTCAAATTGCTCCCCAATTCAACTTTTATTTTTCAACTTCATTTGATGACCCCAAGTCACCAAATGAAAAATGGGAATCAACATTTACCTCTGTCAAATACAATTTTTTGAAAAGAGATGATCCCCCTTAACTCATGCTTGCACATATCAAACTGTAACAACATGAACTGCAATTTTGCAAACTCAAGTGTCAGGTTGCCTTTGGGCAAGTAGAAACTTGCTCTCTGTTCAACTTCATTATATGACAACCAAATCAAAAAGGTCATACCACTATTACTTTCTTTGTTTTTTGATTTCATATCAAGTGGCATGATTTGGAAATAGTGATCAAGACCATATGAAAGCCTGGTTAAACATGTTGGCCTCTCCTATCAGGTAATCATTCACAACATTATCAACATATTCACAATCACTATGCATCTAAAAGTTAGGCATACTTTCAAAATATTGTTTATCATGTGGCAACAACCTATCACATTCATCACATGGATCATTCTCAAGCTAAAAACAACTATTAGGCTCAATCCGATCATTAGTTTGCATGTCAAACTTTAAAACATCACAAGAGCTTACCAAAAGATCAGGCTCATCATGCAAACTATCTTCAAGTGCATTCAATGAGACACACTCTTGCATTAACACACTTTGCAACTATCCTTCATCATGCTGGTATTTAGGTTCATCAGAGATTTCTGACTCATCATCATTTGTAGTCATAATATCATTATCTTCAACAATAGTAGAAGGCTCATCCACACAATGTGGCATCAGATCACTAATGACATCTTGGTCACCACTAACATTCTCAGTACAAATTGATGGAACATTCAATTCATTTGAGTTCTCAACAAAGAGTGGATTATCTCTACAACAATAAGGATCATCATTAGTACCAATTGATGAAAAGAGAAACTCATCAAATAGAGGGTTTTACCAAACATTAACTACTGATGCAAACATCTTTTTCCCCTCCACATAAGGTTTCAAATTTCCTGTAGCATCACTAAATTTTCTATCCTCTGAACATAAGGTATCAAAACTTTCAGTATCACAAACTTGCTTAACAACAAGAAATTTTGGTTCAGAGGCATAATCTAATTTCTGATTTAAATCAGCATCTGTATTCACATTTAAAAGCTCATGGCTAGGCTCATTCAAGTCATCAAATGAGGACTTGTTCAAATCTGCATTACAAACTTCAATACTTGACTCATTAGTCATGCAATCCTCTTGGTTATCAATTTTCTCAAGCTCATCAAAACATACTTCTGAGTTTGCATCAACATGTTCTCTATCATATTCATCACAAATGGCATCATTACCATCAAGTGGTTGCTTGTCTTCAGAACAACTGGTTCATCATTGGAAAAAGAACCAGACTCACTTGTATTACACGTTACATCTTGAAAGTTATCATCACTGTCAAAGTCAATAGGGACTGGACACAACAACTGAGAGTTGTACTCATGTGCATACTCCTGATATTTTGTGGTAAATGGATCAGAAATTTGTTCATCACTTAGTAGATCACTTCTCTGATCCACCTTTTCATCCACTTCCTCTTCTTGACCTTCACTTGAATTAAAAACACTATCAAATTGCAAATTAGGATATCCCAAGATGTCTCCATCATCAAAATCTGAAAAATCAAAGGGTTGATCATAAATAGGAACTCCCCAATCATATGAGACTGAATTGTTGATGACATTGTCACACACATAGTCACCATCTGGCATAGCAAACAAACTGTTCACTTGTTCATTCTTACTCACTTTTGGGCTATCATAACAAAAATCCACATCTCCTTGTACTCTATCATCAAACCGGGTATCTTCACTGAGCTTATCATTTGCATTCTCTTGAGGGTAAACATAAATATCCTCTTTACGAAGCTGAAAACCAGGAATGGTTTCTTGATTGCAGCTGCTTGTAGCTTGTCTTTCAAGCTGGATTTCATCATATACTTCTTTATTTGCAACTGGAAAAATGATGTTCTCAAGAGGGATTCCTAAATTAGAAAACTTCTTTGTCTCATCATAGAGACTTACATCAGGACTACATTCTTCACATATAGAATAGACATAATCAATTGTATCATCACCTTGCTGATCATATTTCTCTTCTTCAAAGAGTAAATCCAACTGATATTTCTTATTACGTTCTTGGCTCGGAAGACTCAACTGTAGATTTGTATTCGGGCATACTTCCTTTGTGAGTTGTTCAAAGAAAACGTTCTCATCACTTGATGATGCATCCTTCTTGTCTTCAACCTTCTCAAATGTGCAATTGTCTGAATACCTTTGATCATTTGCATTTACACAACTGCTGCTGATTTTATCAGCATGTTTACCCATAATTGAAGACAACAAACTTAACACATATTCAGTTCTCATTTTATCCCAACCATTCAAAACCTTATAAGCCATTTTCATATTGGAGATCTCAAACTCATTTAATAGTGCACTAGAGCCCTCTTCATAGGCCTCAAAATACATATGGATACAGTCAAGAGTGCTAGGTCTAAAACTTTCTGGGATTAGTGAAAGAGAAACATCAAATCTGTGACTGAAATCAACGCTTGACTCTTCATTTTTCTTTCTAATTTCTTTTAATATTTTGACAAGATCTAGAGGCTCTCTTGCAAATTATTTTCTATAAGCATTCACTAATATATCCCAGCAAGGAAATTATTTCTCAGGAAAACTTAAATACCAATCCCGAGCTCGTGCTTCAAAGGATCTGACAAAGAATCTCATCCATATGTCCTGATCTCCAAATGAATGTTTCTCCATGAAGCTGGAAAAACATTTTACATGTGCATCTCCTTCACAAATATTGTACCCATCAAATCTAGGCAAATTTTTATAGATCTAATTTGGAATACATTTCGCTTTGAAATCAACCCATGGCAGATCTAGCTGAGCATACAATGGGTCAAATGAATTGACAAATGGTGTAATGACTTGATAGCCATTTGATGGTCTCTTGATTGTACTTGTTGAGATAGTTGGTATCTTCCATCCATCATTTTAAGCCTTCTTTCATTTCTATCATTCCATTCAGGTCTGGACCTAGGCTTATTAACTCTTGGTTTTTTACACTTTAGGGTATTAGATGCTTGAAGGTTTCGACACTTTCTGACCAACCGAATGAAAGTGTCCTTTGGTATCATTATATCTCCTTGATAATCTATGGATATTACAAATCAAAGCTCACTAACTTTCCATAGTTACAAGCATGACCAAATGAAGGATTACTATGACAATGGTTGACATAGGTACAACCCAAGCTTGCAACATATGATAATAGAAAATGGATGGAAACCATTAAAATACAAAATTGCACTCTAACCATCCATATGAGCAAATATTTGAGCACTAAACAAAACACTTTCAATGGAACTGAAAATATATTTAGTAGATCTAGCAAATGAAATTGTGCAAAGTTAAATTTACTATCCTTTCCCTCTGGTAGTGCTAACTCACTAAATAGGGAACCAAAATTCTTTCTAAGAAGTTCAAAAATGGTTTTCAAACAAGAGTTTCTTGAAAACCAAAAGTGAAAATACCTGGAACTATTGTAGCAACTGTAAATCGTTCTTCTGATTGGAAAAATTTGTAGATCTTGAACCGTATTCACATCTTCATTAGGTTATTTAGTAGAGTTGCCACCTCTTTGTAGAGGACAAAAATTTGAACAATTGGAAATTCTTCATAGGTCAAATCCATTAAAAACTAAAATAAGTACTGCAACACCTCCTTATCCAACAATATGACATCATATGGATTCCTTCCTCAACTTTTCAAGGTACTTCATCACAAGAGTTCAAATCTACTTCATCTCTACTACAAATATTTTGGGTTCTTTCCCAGTTCTTCTCAAATAATGCACACAAGTGCATAGATCTCAGACTCGCCACTCACAACTTGTGAGGTAATATGAAATAATAATGAAGTATGCATGAATATAGACAGACTTGCATTGAAACATGAATTACAACAGACTCTCTAGCAACATTCATGAGAATTGACTCAACC
Organism: Sequoiadendron giganteum; assembly: GCA_007115665.2. NCBI lineage: Eukaryota > Viridiplantae > Streptophyta > Pinopsida > Cupressales > Cupressaceae > Sequoiadendron > Sequoiadendron giganteum. The sequence continues at coordinate 489,911,519 of CM021104.1, forward strand.
GAAAAGGAGAATGGACATATCAATCTCATGACTCTATAAGGCAGAAATAATTTTCAGCAATGGTTACAAAAATAATTCAAAACTTTTATGAATCTATAACAGCACCGTCTGCAACCAAAACTTCTGAGTGCATCCCCAATAGATTTTCCATTTTGTTGTTGTTTTTTGATGTAAACCAGGTTTGTCTCCTAATCTACCTATGGAATTGCTAATTCCAATTAAGGGCGGCTCAGAGGACCTAGACCAACTGATGAAGATTTTTACAATAACCTCCTACACTTTGGGCTTTGCAAGACCCGGGAGGGTGATCCCCTTAATGAGTTTACAATCTCAGCAACAAAATTATAAACAATCACTAACTTCAAACATATAATCTCACTTAAAAGCTCGACAGAATGGGATAAGATTGAATAGAATTGGTTGTTCATCAGTATTAACAACCATTTGGAGCATGAGATAATTACAATATAGCTTCATGGTGAAAGATAACCATAAGTTTTTTAAAGTGGTAGCAAGCCCCAGGTGAACACAAACAAACACTGAATCACAGAGAACAAGTGCAAATCAGACCAGTGCCATATCCATTGGAGGAGTCAAATTCACCAACACCTAATGGTTCATAGTAGATTTCAACACACAACATATAATATCTCTGATTATACTGCCTTACAATATCACCAATTTGTACCTCAGCTCAATACTTCTTACCAAATCCTTGTACAGAACATATCAATCTGCAATCTTATTTAAGCAATTTAATTAATTCTTTGAATTAAAGCTAAAATCAGAATTGCACACACCACAATAGTGAGAAGAACATAATAACTCTTGATCACTTCATTCAAAATTCAAATACATTTGCACATAGGAGAGACATGAGCCTGGATTTGTCAGTTAAACTCAAATGCCAGTACTATTATGAAACATTAAATCCCCATAAACTCAAATCCTACAAAAAAATGACATAGAATCCAACTTGCATTTGCCTCTGTTACTACAAATTTTACAATTTGCTATGTAGCTCCACTCCAGATTTCGACTTGCTAACTTGCTAAAAACCTTTTTACAATGTGAAGAAAAGAGAATATGTAGAGGAGAAGAGATTCCAAAATAAACCCTAAATTCGAATAGGAAAAGCCATCTCGAAACATCTCCACTGTTAAACAGTGATCTGCAAAATATCTTCTCCATTTCCCTGTAACAAACTTCATTCTGTTTCAAAAACAACATGTGTCCAATTCTTTCTTCAACAAAAAAATGCCCATGTGTCCATCTGTAATCATCACTTGCAGCTGAAAGAAAAACTCCACTCCCATGAAAATCCATTTACCTCTGTTTTTGTTTTCCCCTTTGCTGCATTTTATCTTTTCACTTACTCACTGTTGTATTTATTTTATCTACCATTAGTAAATAAAATATCTCACTTACTTAACTTCCATGGAAAATATTTTAAAATACTTTACTCAGCAATAGTAAAGTCATTAGAATTTGATATTTCACCCCAACACAGTAAAATGTATAATATTTAACTCTATCCACCTGTTCCTGTGCATTATAATGTTTCAAATTCCATTTAAAATGCTCCTTCATTTAAAAACAAATGAAACCTTAGGTGAATTATTTCCACCCCGTGCTCCTTAATTTATTCACATTTCATTAAAATATTTTTTAAAACCTCACCCAAGAAAATAAAATGAAACGGGCCCCACCCCATTTTAATATTTGCTTAAAAAACATTGTTGGGTTGTTTCAAAAAGTTTGCCCACATGTAGGCCTCTCTGATAAAATATCTTTTAAAATTTTCCCCTAGCCATTCTGAAATTCCCATTTAAATTTTATGCTAGGTACCTTGAAATACCAGTGCCACTTTAAAAATTCTTGGGGCCCACCATATTTAAAATTTATTTTGGCCAAACTATAGGAGAAACATTTAATTAAATGTCTTTATGCTTCTCTCCCCATCTCCCTGCGCCATCACAATCCATATCCCGCTAGCACCTTTGGATTGTGACCTGGTGGGCAATGGTCCAAATCTGGCTATGTTTGACCTCCCGATCTCCACCTTCGATTTTCTTTGCTCATTCATCATTTCTCTTGCTACCCTAGATCCTCTCCTTTGTTTTCCTCGAGCATTCTTGTGCTTGCAATGACGGTCAATCCATTCTCCATCCTCCCTATATTGATGGATATTCATTACCTTCAAGCCGCACCTCCATCTACTAGTTGCACCCCTCTCATGGTGGCCTCTTCATTTGGCATGAGCCTCCTCCCTGCAGTGCGCGCGGGCCTCCTCCTCTTCACCTGGTTCGAGCCCATCTCTCACCTGGTCACAACTTGCACTTAGCTCACTGGCTACCTTCCTTTTACCTATCAGTCATGCCATCTTCACCTACTAGCTTGTGCCTTCTATCGCTATTCGCACCCTCTATTCCCTGGTTCGAGCTTCCCCTCACTTGCCACCTAAGCCTCCTCTCACTTCCATGCGCAGGATCCTCTTTTATTGTGTGTGGTTTGCCTTTACCTGTTGGCCACACCTTCACTCACCATGCATTGATGGATATACATATCCTGCAGTCGGCACGCAAACCCTTCCTCCATACGCTTAGTTTGTGCACACTATTGTGCCATATGCACGAGCCTCCCTGATTCTGGTGTAGGTAGAAAGGACGGCAGCTTATCTTCCAGTTACATTTGTTTGAAAATTCCTAAGACCTTTTCACCAATCCACGAAGGGCGCACCTGCTTGCAATGGTCGACCCCACTTGCATCCTCTTTTGTATCACTGCCTGGAGATCCCTGAATCGAGCTCCTCAATCAAATTTGATACATTTTAGTGTCATCTTAAACTAATATAACACTTCATTCGTATTGTTATTATCTTGAAATAGCAACAAACTCCCTAAGAGTTTTTCTTAGTTTGTTTGTGTCACAAGGCTGCAAATGAAACACTGATGTGATCATTGTCATCAACTTCAATGGGATAAATGTACCCAATCAAATGATCCTTAACACTCTCAACCATGCCAATTCAATAAGAAAATTTGGGAAAAACAAAATGGTTTTAGTATTTCAAGCACAAGCCTCAAATTAAAAACCTTACAAACAACATGTATCTTGACTTTCCCTCATAACTGAGAAAAGCATGTCGGGCTCCCCTATGGGTCCATCTAAAGAAAAATCGTTTTCAATTAAATTTCAAACTCAAATCCTCCTAGGACAACAACTGGATGCATTTGAAGTGGAATGGTAAACTGGGTTGCCTTCATAAATTGTTTTCTATCACTTTCAGAAAATATGCAATACTGACCCAGTGGGCTCTGGAAGCGTCCTAGGAAACTAGTCAAATAACCTCATGAAGCAATGAGAACTTGAAAACCCATAGACATTCATTCCAAGAATGAAGTGAAACAAACAGCTTTGAAAAAAAAATCATGAGGAGAAAAATATTAATCGGCAAAGTTGCTCAGCTAAACTTTTCTGAAACAACAGTTGTTCTGAAACAAATAAAACACACCCAATTACCAATTTGTAAAAATAATGAAAAAAATCCTGACGAGCTACCACCAGACACATGAGTTCATTAAGGTACCTTGAGCACATGTGCAAAAGGAAATTCCATGAAACATCTTTGATCACAAGATATTAATGATCAAAGTTGACTAGTCAGAAAGGCTGTCAGGAATGCAAATGTGAAACTAAGTAAATAGCATTTGGTTTCGATCTACTAAAAATAGAAAATAAATCATTAGGCTCTGAAACCTGACACCTAAGATCATTTAGGTATGGAGAACACAAAACAACATTGATTTTGACATGACAGTCAACTCGTTACGAGATCCAAGCTCAAACAAGAGGTTGTTTCGCAAATTGACAACCTACAAAAAACAGAACAATGCAAAAACCCTCCGGCTTCACTTTTCAAAACCCTGACAAAACTTATCATGGGAAGCTGAAAATTGACAAACACGTTCACATATGTCAATCAAACATGTTTGCATATGGGTTTTGCTCGGAAATCAACATGCTCTAAATTCTGATTCTCCAAAGTGGGTCATTCAAACTAACCCCTTAGGTGCACTTTTGAAAGTGTAGCGAATTTCTCAAAATAGGCACCTCAATTTTGCAAAATTTGAGAGTGTGAACAAGGCCCAAATGATATTCATGCATTGGTCTTGAAATGTCATCAAACCGAGACTAGTTATTGTTATATAGTATCAAAGTTTCATTGATACTATTGGTCAGTATGATGTCTCATGTCAATTGATTAAATATTGATAACCTATATATTCATAGGGTCCAATCATTATGCTTGACAGTGTATTGGCCAGTTTACTGTCCAATGCTATTTGCAAAATAAAATATAGTAAAATATAAAACAATGATATTTTCTATCTACTCCATTATAAATAATAAAGATTGTAGAAATTTCCTTCCAATTTGAGTATTGAAAGTCTTTATTATTTACAGTGGAGTAGATAGAAAAGATCAATATTTTATATTTTAATATATTTTATTTTTCATTGTATTTGTTCAACAAATATAGTTTGATGATGATTCTTTTACTAGTGCTACAATATTAGTATCTTGGGGTATTATATATGTAGATATAAACTACATTTCTATGATGCTTGATGTTATACCCATGTCCACTAGTTATCACCATAAATGTTATTATTATGTATATGCAATATAGGGATACTATAGAGGTAAGGAGCAACGAGCAAAGAGAAAATATTTAAGGAAATGGACTTTAAAGAAAGGCATGACACTTTACTATAGATTCCCAAAAGGAGATCATAGTCATGACTATTCAAATAAACAATGATTAGTCCATGTCATAACCATGAAGGGGGCAATGAAATTAATAATAATAGTGATAGGGTAGTATGACGAACTTTAAAAGATACATAAAGAAAAGTAACTGAGTAGTCAAGAGGGCTTTTAAAATATCATAAATCTTGTCAAGGGTTCATTTTATTCATAGTAGTATGGTAAACTAATAAATATTTCCATCTCACAAAGATTCAAAAGAGGACAACCTACAAGTGTATTAAGGAGTGCATGGACAATATCTCAAGCAACTACCACAATTAATTTCTTCAAGTGTTATTCAAGGCCATTGAAATCAAATGAATAAACTCATGCATATCCTAAAAGACAAAGGATAGTCAAGTTGCTAGAGGGCAAGTATCACAAAGGATATGGGATCACTTTCAATAGAGATGTGATGCACTTTTACGTTTTTTGCTTTATTTTTCCTAATAAGGTCAAATACTTTCTTTTAGTGTCTGAATCTAGCACATAGAGATTAAATATGCTTACTCTCAAATAAAGTTGAATTATATAAAAAATAGTCAGATGCCTCCCTTAACATAAAGGAAAATCTAAAGTACTAAGGAATTTAATATCCCTTATAAGAGATTGCTTTTAACTAGTTAAAAACTTGAGAGGGTAATACACAGGTTGCAAGGAAAGTTAAAAATTTATCATAAGTAGCTCAATCCAAAAGGAAAAAATTAAGCATGGAAAAGCATGAGTAGGTTGACCAACTTCACTAAAAGCACAATTTATTTTTTATAACATCTTACCCGGATATTACTTGATAAGGTAAGGAGTGATATTTTCCACTCAGTTTCATATGGTGGCATATCTACACACAAATCACCAAATTGTCAAATAACTAAATAAATTTTATTACTTAATAAAGTTGTTACAACATGCCATTCATGTCAAAATCAACTCTTCTTACCACAAAAAGTTTGGTTTCCAATTTGACAGGTTCATCTTCTGATTCTTGTACCAACTTCTGAAGGAATTTGGCAGCTTATACTTCTACATGAGGATACAATTTCATCTTGTAAACTGTTCCAAAGTACAAAACAAATAGAAATCATATAATCTGCATGATAGTTATAGCTTGATAGATGTTTGGCAGCATCTAAAAAGTTTAAGTGAACTGAGATAAATAGAGAGGCCTTGACCTTCATTTTTTTATTTTTTTATTTTTTGCTCTAAATATCTCATAATATTTACAAATTGGTTGCTTTCTTTCTTTCTTGTTCAAATAAAAAATACATACATTTGTATAGAGTCAAGATGAATTCAAGAACTTCAGGTAATAGATATACCATAACTACTTCTATAAGACACTAGCATCTAAGGTCTAAAATCTATTTCTGAAACTTGGTAAAGGGAAAAATACATCTTTATGAAGTAGTCTTCAAAAATATCATAGCTAAATGGCTCTAACTATCGACTATCAAACATTCCCAATTCTTTGTTCAACCCTCTAGGCCTGAATCTTGACAACTATTTCACTCTGCAGCTATCCCTATGCCTTTGATATTATCTAGTTATGGTTCCCAAATCTATTGAAAATTGATCATTAGGGTTAAAATCGAAACCTTGCAAATATAATCTTTGTCCAAATCCATCAAGAATTTTCCATCAGTTATAAACAATTCCCTTATAAAGAATTTGTGAAGTCGGGTCTAAAATCTGGAAAAGAAATTCTGAAAATGCACAAGACTAAAAATGAAATCCGATGAGATGTTGCTTTAAAATATAATTTTCAAACTTGGAAGTACAACTCTGACTTCACAAATAAATTATGGAAAAAGACAATGACTACCCTCAACCACCTGATATCTTCTTGAGTTTTTTCTAATTTTTGACCCAAGAAAATCGTCGAGCAAAACACTATTAGAATAAATAGTCGAGCTCATTTTTATTTATTTCAGCCACTATTTAACTTTGCAAGTCCGTCGAAATTTTGGCAAAAAATAAGGTTCGTCGAAATTCCGACGAACGTTGGAGATAAAATTTTTTTAAAATGAAAATTTTGCACAAGTGCCCAATGATACATCTGACTATATAGCTTTCATTGGACATTTTCATCGGATTTTGCAATCAAATGAGTTAGTGACTAGACCCCTTTCTTTTCCATTGATTTCAAATGGGGAGAGATAAAGAGATGAAGAGATAAAGAGATAAAGAGATAAAGAGATAGAGAGACATAGGAAAAACATTTTTGTGAAGAACAGTTTTGATAGGGGGAGTATTTAAGGTATTCAGTTGTTGGAAAATGTTTTTTTCATGCATGTTTCCATCAATGCAAAAGGGGAATATTTTCTGGATCCTTGCAACATGAGCATGAAGTATGGATGGTTTATGTTGTTTGTTTCTATGTTGTCATTGATTTCAACATGGTGATAACTATATGGGAAGTTTACTTGGTTTACCAGATGTTGTTCTCTACCGATAATACCCTCTTGAAATGGATCAGTGTATTTTTATTTGAGTCCAAAATTTATTGCAAGATCTTATATGACTATTATCTTAACCATGTTTTCTTGACTCATTCAGACAGATATATCCTCAATCTTGAGATGTCTTTTTTTGTGAGTAGAAATTTATCTCTAACAAAGTTTAACTTCGTATTCTACTATTTTTCCTTGCTTGGCATACTATTTGGGAGACTTTGCATTCTATTGAGGTGAACATTTGTATGCTGCGGTTTTGTTCATAATATCTATGTTGGTAGTATGATGGGAAATTAATGTTCTCTCAGATCTGGAAGATGTTTTTTTTGACGATTATTTGTTGGTTTTAACAATTGTGTTATAGTCTTGGATGAGTTAGTGTATGCAATACTTTATGAAGAGCAATTATGATTTATGGATGTTAGCCGACTTGGTATAATGCACTATATGGATACAATGCTTAAATCATATATGGTTCCAACAAAGAAGGTTTTGATTATTTTTTGTGTTCATCTAATTAGGCCAACCTAATTGACGATTAAGATATGCTTGTATATATATAAGTTGTTTTGAGGGATGAGATGAGTGTGAGGAGAATGAGAAGAGGATATGAGCATGAGGAGTGGAAGTGGATATATGGAATGCATGTGAAATGTGAAGTGAGGATCTGAGCATAAATGCTTAGTGTAGTTTTGTTGAGTGACTATTGTGTGAGAGAGTACTTCATATTTTGAACTTCATTGGAACTGAACCCTGCACATTGAAGGTGTATCCCATTAGTTACAATATTCTGGTAGTAAATCATTATCATTGTACCTTGGTGGCTAGGAATCTTTTGTACTTAGGATGTGAGCCTTTTAAGGATAATGAGTCTTGGTAGTGAGCCCCATAATATTTTTTATCCATATATAATATATTGTGAGCTAACCCTCACTATGGTTTTTCCCTTATTGGGTTTTCACATAAAAATCTCAATGTTCATGTGTATGGTTGCATTTATTTGTTTTTATGTTCCTTCTTGCTATTTTAGTCAAAATTGAGATAATGTTTAAATGGATGTGTTGATGGTTAAAATGACACAAACAACATTAAAACAAAATATTTCTACTCTATTTCTCCTGAAAAAGAAAGACTACATGTAGTGGCCTAACTCCCAAGGTCTTGGTAGTTGGTTCTCAACTGTCTGATGTCACTCAATTGATTCATGCAACTATAATATTCAAGGGGCCTATGCTGGTAACAAAGGATTCAAGCTATGACTCTCTTTGTCAAAATAGTTCCTGTAAATCAATGGGTTTTGAAAAAAAAAGAAAAAAGATAGATCAAAGGGGTAAATCAATAAGTATGAATTAAATTTATCTAATATCCAGACATATACTTTTAACAATGAATGTTTTCTTAATCAATCACAAAAACCATAGCATGACACAACCCACAATATAGCTGTACCATTGTATACATCTTAGGTGCTTAATTCAATTCCTCTATTCGCCTATCACAAGTATTTCCAAGATTTCAAAACCACACACATTCATTCATCATTAAAACTATAGATCAACAGACTTTAATAACCTTAATTCAATGACAATTTAGCAAGATAATATTTAAACCTGGTTTCTTCTAATGAATTTCATCACATAAGAAACTATCATGCTTCAGCACAATCACTGGCATTCAAGTGGATTATAACTCATTAACCTTATCAAACAACACAATTCAATGCCAACTCCATATTTCGTAAACCTGCAATTCTATTAACTATAAACAAGATCTGCTACAATGTATCTCTGCAAAATGCTCTATAAAAATTCTATCTCCTAGCACTAGGTAAGCCAATCCAATTCTCAATTATTCGACCCTTACAATGTAATACCCATCTGGTATTTATAGAATACAAAAAGAAGTTCGAAGTTTACTTCTATCTTAGGCTTCCCACCTTTTTAGGAACAATCAACTATCTTGGAAACTTAGATCAATTTTAATCTTGAGTTCTTACATTATACATTCAGTTTGATCTAATAATAGAAAATAGAACTAGAAGAAAAGAAGATCATGCATCCTTAAGACTGTCAGTGATGCATGCATGCAACATGCAAGGAAGAAGATCATCATGCGTCATGCATGGAAGAATAACATCATGCATGCAAGATTTTATGCATGTGAAGCTAGATCCGCTATGAACTCATCATAACTGGTGAAGACTTGTTGTAGCATATCCATATCTGGCCCATCAATCCAGTCATCTTCAAATTTGATGCGATCCAACTCAACTGCAGCAAATTATTTCATTCTTTTTACCTTGACCAACTCTCTCCCTATAGTTTTTATTTCTTCCTTGACTTCTACAAGCCAATCTATCACTAAGTCTTCTCCATCATCTTTCTCCTGCATGAGTCCTTGGAATCTTTCATTCCATTTCTCTCTAACTTGACTTAACGGCATGCCATCTTTAATCATTACATTCACATCTACTATTATAGCCATAACCGCTTCCAACTCCTCCAACTGCTCAATTAAATTATTAACTGCTTCCTGAATTTCATCCTTATGCTTGCTCAAAAATCCAGTCCTAAACTTAAGGATACAAGAAGTCTTTTCTACAAAATCTTTATTATCATCTTCGAGTATAGATTCTTCTAGAAGAGTAGTTAGAGGCAATGTATTTATCTTCTCTAACTTTTCACTATACTCCTTGTACTCTTCTTCTAACTTCTTGGATGCCTCAATATATTGATGCATCTCTTTTATTACTCCTTCCACCTCTTTATAGGTTTCAAATCCTTTTTCCAAAACCTCACCTACCTCACGGTTCACTTTGTCTATCCATTTGTCAACCATCTCCACCTTACCTCTAACCTGCACCAAATCATCAACCTCCTTTTGGCTTAGCAAAATAGGAGTCTCAATTGCTGCAACCTGTTGTGACCTTGGAGAGGAGACACTCTTCAAAAATGAATGTAACTGATCTAACTGAGCCTTAAGCTCATCTTTCTTTTGTTTGTCCTTGATCATCCTTGATTTTGTCGTTGAAGCCACCACATCAATCAGATTCATTTGTTGATTTCTAGTGGGTCTTCCCAAGTTAACCATACTCAATTGATAGTCTGTGAGCTGCATATCCCCTACCTCCTTTTCAATCATAGGCATGGCACATTCAACAACTATCTCCCCTTTATCTATGAGTCTGGTAGAATGCAAAATTTTAGCCCTCGTCTTAGGCCTTTCCTGGTCAATCTCCTTCATCATGTCCTCCCAATTAAGAGGTTGAGGAGGTGTTCTAGCTCTCTTCTACAAATCTAATTTCAACCATGTAGGAGCACTAAGAGTCATCATCATGGAAGAGGAAGCAAAAATTGTAGAGGATGGCTGAATATCTACCTCAGGTTGAGAATCAACCTTTTCCTTTTCTTGTTGCTCCTGTAGCACATGCATCTGCACCAACTTCTCAGCCTCTTCTCTATCTCTTTGTTCCTGCATTTTCCTATCTTCTTCTTCTTTTCTCAATATTTCCTCTTCCATCTGATCCTTCTCTTTTTCTTTCTCTAAGGCCTCTCTTTCTAACCGTTCTGCCTCTAAAGCTTTAAGTTTTGCAGCTTCGGCCTCTCCTTCTTTTTGCTTCCTTTCAGTTTCTTCCCTTTCTATCCTTTCTATTTCCAGGGCTATGAGTTTCTCTGCCTTTTCCCTTTCTTTCTCAGCTTGTTGTTTCTTTACTAGCTCTTCAACCTCTTTTTCTTTCCTTAGAGCTTCAACCTCTTGTTCTTTCTGTTGAGTCTCCTCTACAAGCTTCAATCTAACAACCAGGGCTTCCTTTTCCCTTCGGTTTCTTGCTTTCTCCTCCTTGAGATCATGGATCTTCTGTATCAATTCCAGCTTGTCATTTTCTGCCTTGACCTTGATCTCATGCTCTCGTTGCCTCATTTGTTCCTCCATTGTATCAGCTGTTGTCCTTGTTTCAACTTCTTTTACCTTTGATTGCTGTTGTTGAAGTAGAGCATCAGCTTGCAACTTTACCTCAATTTCCTTTTGTTTCTCCATAGCAGCCCTTGCATCAGATTCTCTGGTAGCATCTTCAAACTGTTTCCATTGTTCTTCTTGTGTAAGAATCTGCTCAACAGTATAATCTAGAGATACATTTTCTTGCAAGTTCTTCTCTTACAGAGTTTCATCCGAGTTTGTCTCAATTTCTACCAACTCTTCCTCCACTTCTTTTCCTTTAGTAGCTTCATCCATGGCATAAAGCACTCCTTGAACTTCTTTACTTTTCTTCCTTGTGAGTGGAGCTTGTGCAGATGACTCACCCAATGCGGGCGTAGGAATAGCAGATTCAATTGGAACATCTCCCTCGGGTGTCTCTTCTTCTTCATCAACTACGTCCAACTCTGTTTCTTCAACATCCAGAGGAAAGAATTCCAATGGTTCCTTGGAAGGTGCCTTTCTTTTAATCCTCTTATACCCTTTACCTTTCTTGAGGATTGGTCCCTGAGGAGCTTGAGTCCTCATCATCAACCATTGCAAACTTCTATCCAAGACTGTTCTTCCCAATTTCTTAATGTCAATAGTTTCTTCTTCATTCCAATCTATTGGATCTAAATTTTTCGTGCCAATCTTCAAAGCTTCATATGAGGCATCTAATACCATTCCATCATCCACCAAAGTGTCAGGAATATTATCTTTAATACCCAGCTCTCCCATAAGTGAGACTGGTAATCTCTCATAATTCTTCTTCCTTAAGTCAAATTCATCTTGCCTATCACACCAAAAATCCTCTAAAAAATTAAAATGTCTAGTAAATATTGAAGGTGATAAAGCATACATCTTCTTTTTTGGATCAAAATACTTACGAGCTGTATACAATCCCAATTTTAATTGTATCAACTCATTACAAACCACCTTAGCTGCCTTTAAGTGTTGATAGCCATATTCCCCCAATGTCATAGGAAACTTATGGCATCCTGTCTTGTGCTTCATCCCAAATCTAGCATTAACTCCAATGGCTTGATATACAAATTCCATAAGCACTATTCTATTGCTACAGCATCTTGGAAGTAAATGGGAATGACCTTCAAACCCAAACAATCTGAAGTATGTAAATTTGGGGTATTGGATATACCAACTTCCCCATTCAGAAATGAATGCCATAGTTACTTGGCTTAACCTGTATCTTGCATCTCCACTCAACTGGTTGATAACCACATATAAAAAGGCATCATTGACTCTTCTGAAGTGAGTCTCAGCCACCTAAAGAGATAATTGATCATAGTGTTCCCATACCTTCTTTTGTCCATCCAAGACTCCCATTATACCTACTCTGTTTAATTCTGGGAAAATCCCCAATCTTGCTGCAGCATAGACCACATATGAAGTCATGAAGAAAGATTTGGTCTGTCTAACCCTTGTGAGCTGATCATTTATGGCATCATAAACAATCATTGACCAATCAAATTGATAATCACCCTGAAAGATCACTTGAATAAAATGAAACATCCATTCCTTGAAATGGAAGGCATCCCTCTTCCCAAACACTCTGGACAACATCAATATTAAATCAGATATCTCCTTCTTGAAGTCTGCCCTCTTTGGCTAGTCTGCCAGTTTGCTCAAAGACTTCTTCTTGGTACTTAACCATCTTTTGTTTAAATGAGACTTATTGGAGTCTTTATGCTTACTGTATTTCTCTAATGCCTCAGCCTCAGTCAACTACTCTAAATTATTGGAATCAAGAACATTGAATATGCTTTGGAACATCTGCGGAGTAAGATCTATAATCACATTATTTTGTGAATCTATGCATAATCTTGTAGCTGGATTATAAGTACTAGCCACTGTACATATCAACTCCGGACACTGAACTGACAAAGGAAACACAGTGATATGTGCAAGATAGGACTCAACAATCCTTTGAGTTCTCCCTGTCAAGTTTGCCCTTCTTGCAAAGGTCTCTTCATGTAATTCTTCAAAACTATACTGGCCCAGATTGGTATCTGTGATATCTGACCAGTTTGATTCCACCTTGCTCGCCCTCACCACCAGATTCCTATGATCATACCTTAATGTATAAGGTAGTTGTTCTGGTTTCACCTTCTTGATTTTCGGTGCAGGCTTTGACATTCTAGCCGGTTGATTCCTTCGAGCAGCCTCTCCTGATGTTCTTGACATCTCTCAAATCTCCTGCAAGCAAACCTCTAATTAGACCTTCCAATAAATCATTATAAAACATGTTTTAAAAACATACCTGTTACATATACATCGGAGTCAGAGTCAGACAGAAACAGAAAATAATCACTTTTACAAGACTGGCAGACTCAGAGCAAAAACCAATATAGGAACTTCAACTAGTAACAAACGGGCTAGGAGTTGGAGTTGGGGAAGTTATCGGAACCGGGATCGGAATGAAAAAGGGATTTGGTTTTTCTTCAAATTCTCTTCATTTCATATTCTATTTCCATTCTGCCTCCCCCTCCGACTTAGTTATCGTTACTTTGACAAAAGACTTCCCACCATATGCGGAGTCGGACACAGGATGAAAATGGAACTAATAACCTTTACAAACAAAATCCTTAAGTTCAAGATCAGTTCCAATCCCGCCTCCGCTAGTCATCACATACTTCAAGAAAAACCTTTTAGAACTCCAAATCAAAAACAAGATAGAAATGGAATTGATAACTTTGGTAAAAACAAAACTCTTATGCCCATACCCATTCTAATCCCGCCTCCGCCTATGCTAATCATGACAACATCAAATTTATTCATTTTCATCATAACTTCATGATTAAACCTAGATCACCATAAAATGGCAAAGGATCTTAAAAACTATACCCTCATATGACCATGGGGAACAATTGTATTTTAGAGCCATTTATTTAAATCTTATTTTTAAAGTAATTGCAGAGACCGACAAAACCCTAATCTAACAAACTTAATAAAACTAAAGCACGGGTTTTAAAACCCTGCCATTCTACCAAACAACGAAACCCTAAATTAAACAATAAATCTAATCTACCTCAACTCACTGTAAAATCTCTAACCTACCTCACTATAAATTCTTAATCTAACTCACGCCATAAAAAACATTTAATCTAATCTAAATCTACTGCAAATCGAAAATGACACGACACGATCACGATAAAGACGTGAAAACGACAATGCCCAAAAATAGAAAGAAACGACATGAAAAAATAAAACAACAAAGATTAAAACAAAACAAAACAAGCCAAAACAAGAACTTGCTCGCTTAATCACATTGATGATCATAAAATTTCTTTAAAACACAAAGATTGAACACACGAACAGATACAAAGCAAAACACAACAAGGAAATAAATAATGAACAACAAAGATAAAAGACCTACCTCAAATGCAAACAAAGCCACGCTAACTTTCTGAATCAATTCGCACATAATATCCCTTCTCTATCTTGATCAATTTGCTCAAACAAACTTTGCTATTGCTCTTTGCGCTCTCAGACTTGTAATAATAACAATAATAATCGGCTTTAACCCTTAATAAAGAAAAATATGTGAATTTCTACCTACATCAGTAACCACCATTAATGCATTAAAACGCAATAAAGGCGAAGTCGGAACTAAAATGGAAATAGGATCTTAAAATCATAAACTCTCCAAACCTTATCCCCATTCCGACTCCGCGTCCGACAACTAAAATCAAAACAAAAAACAAAAACAAAAATCTAAGTAAAAGACCAACCTAATAAAACAAAACACAAAAACCGAGACAAACAAACATTAAAAATGGAGCGGAGGCGGGATTGGAATTGAATTTGATTTTACAAAATTTGAAAAGTACCCTCCCAATTCCCACTCTTGCTCCGCTTCCGCCAAAGAGAAAAAACAAAGGCAAAGAAAAGACTGTCGGAATAGAACCAAAATACACCTCAAAAGATCTTTCAAAGCCCGATTCAGCTCCGGTCCCGACTCCAATAGAGAAATCAAAGAAAAACAAAGTATTGGCAAAACTAGACTCCAAACTTTGTTCCAAAAACAACTAAGTACAAAAACACAAAGGGGGACCCATTTTGACCAAGGCAAAAGATGGGGTGGTTATGCAAGGCATAATAGGATGTTAATATGGTTTTATGGAATATTGATTCACCCCCCTCGTAGTATTATGGATGTTCAACAAAAATGATTCAAGTCAGATTCATTTGTATCAAAAAATTCTAACTTCTACATCAAATTTTTTTCTAAGTATTGCCTTTAGGATGCGGGTGCCTCGTGCAGACATCTACGTGCCATGCTACTACCCAAGGTTTTCCATTGGAGCTTCTTGGCGGGTGCCAGCATGGCCAAAGGCCATCAATGCACTAGTGGGATGCTAGCATGTTGGCTAGATGCCTTCATGCTACCAAGAAGCCTGCACAACAAAAATTAAAAAATCTACTAAAAAATGCTATAAAAATGCACAAAAGTGGGGTTTTCAAACTCACCTTATCCAGTTTACCTCCCTATGCTACTGCTCGACATAGCTACTTAATCCTAGGCTCCTCAAACTCTTATTTGTGAGGAATTTTATGTACTTTTCTCTCACAAAATTCAATAAATCATTCTCGATGAATAGCAAAAATTAACCTTCTTGGGGCCCACCTAGGTATATATAGGCCCCCCAAGGCCCATTTTTCCTAGTGATCATGGTCTTGTAATTTTTCCTATGTTTACCCCATATAGTTGGGGCAAAACCAAGCAGGGGCATATACTCACCTCTTCATCATATTTTTCTTTTGAACCACTAGATTTTTCTTGAGCATTCTTCTCGCCTTGGTAGCTTCTTTTGAGTTTTGAGCTGACCTAAATTTGAGTTTTACAAAAAAAACCTTCATATCAGATGTTGTGGTTTCTCATTGAGCTCAATTGTTGGGGGAATCATTGGTACCTATCTTGTTGACCTCTACAGCCTCTATAGTATCCTTTTTGGCACTCAAATCTGTAAATTTTTTAATTTTTTGAGTTTTCTCTAACATTCTCTTTTCTACTTTAGTGTAGCTATTTTTTCTCAAAAACCAACTCATTAAAGGGGGAAAAATGTAATGTCATAAACTTGCACCCAAAGCTCTACCAAATTGAATTCTCTCGAACAACCAAAGCTCTCTTGCAAGTGCTCGACACAGTGTCTATCAAGCCAAGAGGGAGTGATGGACTGTTGGTAATGCTCTCTTGAATCTTGTCTATTTTCTAAAACATTATCTATTGTATCTTTATCTCTTGATATGGGTTTTCCTCCTTGAGAGAGGTTTATTTTATCACTTTGTGTCTTTATCTCATGATATGGGTTCTCCCCCTTGAGCGAGGTTTGCTCTTGTCAATTTTTTGTCTACTTTACTTTGTGTCTATTATTCTCTATATCTATTTGGTGGTCCATGGAGGTGGGAACACCAAAATAAGGGTTTGATTGTGGCAAGCCCAAAAAATTCCCCAACATTTTTCCTCATTCACCTTGTGTGTAGGTTGTTTGTATAGAGCATTACAGGAGGCTTCAAAGCACATGACCTCTTATGAGTTGGTTATTTGAATTTCTTGTCATTTATCTATATTTCTTGTTTTGTTTTAAATTAGTAGATTAAATAGACCTCGGATTTAGAATAGTTAGCAGGTTCTTTGAATTTCTATTTGAGGGTTTAGTGCTTTGTCAATATAGGACACCATTGTGTCTCTCAGACTTCAGGATATTGTACTGACATCCCACTCTTGCACTATCATATTTTGGTTGAGAACCCCTCCTATCACATAAATCTCAATGATCTGCTCTTTCGGTCCTTGAAGTTTTTTGTTTGTTATCACTTCTGAAACTTTGCTCTCGATCTATTTCTTGTAATCTCTTTCATCTTATTCAACTCATTAGGTAGTATGAGGTAGTTTAGGGTAGTTCATTCCTTGGGACTCTCTTGGTAATCAAGAGACTCATGAGTAGTGAATCCCCCTTCTCTATATTTATAAACTTTTACTATTATATTCTCTATAAAATCATAGGTTAAATTATATAAATGTTGGCCTTTTATCCTCATGTATATAGAGTAGTATTTGTTTAAGTGAAGTCAAAAGCAATGTGTATATATTCAACTAATATATTATTGAAATTATATATCTAGCCTTCTATAATTCATGAGTATTGCTTAACTTTCTAGGGTATTACAAATTTGAGTTTTTCTTTATTTGTCAAGTAGGTTAAACTCTTAGCCTATTTGGCTCTATTATTACTAATAGAAGTATGTTATAAGTTAGACTATTTAGCTTTGTTATTGTTAAAAGAGTTAAGTTAGTAGTTAGCCTATTCAAATTTGTTATTTTTCTTGATTAGATAAGCAACATTTATAGGGTGTTGTACCCTTAACAAATTGAGCTACTAGGGCTAAAAGAGATAAAGTCCATAAAACATAAAATAACAAATCCAAAAAATAGAAAGAATAGAGTAACAATCGAAGAGCACCACCAACAACAATATAATCTCATGCATTCTCCCAATTCTAGGAGAGAGCATTAATAACATCATCACCAACCCATTTAGGGACATCTTTATTAGTCTTCATGTCCACCACGTCCTTCATGACAATAGAGAGGGTGTTAGTGACATAGTGAACCAACTATATGGTGAACTTGGTCAAGCCTCTAAACAATATGGAGCTCCTCCCCTTTTTCCCTAGTCTTAACAATATTGATGTGCTCCACATCCAGGTCAGAAGACTGGGACACCAAGTTCTCACCATGCACATTTTTGAGCTCTAAGAGGGTGTGAGGCCCTTTAGCATAGTCCTCATCAACATCCTTTGACTCCTTGGCATAATTATTGCTAACATAATTATGTTATTATTATCCTATTTGGCTCTATTATTGTTAAGGGTATGTGCAGGATCATCATGGAAAAAATAGGCCCTTAAGTGGTGATGAAAATTCAAAAAATCAGAGTTAGGCAACTTGATGTAAAAATTTGAATAAGTTATCTATATTACTTTCTAAACTACTAGATTTATTTATTTTTAAATCTATTTGCAGTGAAAAATTGAAATTTCAATGTAGTAGTACTTTTATTTCAAGGAAAAAATAAGAAGTAGGTGTTTGTCTAACCACCCTAACCACAATAAAATAATAATAAATTTTTATAATATTTTAGGTATACATAGAGGACTCATGTCCCAATGTGATGCATATTTGTTTGTAGTTTTTTTCCAAGTAAATAATTAATTATGATTTTTTTATTACAACTTTTGAAAAATATAAAAACTCGTATGTCTGACCACCTTAACTTGGTCAAAACTTCATGAAATTCATTTTTTTTAATCCTATAATATGTGAAGCATATAATTTGATGCATGTTTCAGATTCAAAAAATGATATACTGTTTGAAATCTATAGATATTTTTCAATCAGCCTATCAATTTGGACTTTAGTTGTAATTCAAATAGAAAATGAATAATAATAATTATTAAATTCAAAGTAAAGTATAATTTATATTGGTTGAAAGCTGAGAATCTCCTGTAAAAACCCTTTTTGTTTCATCAATTTTGGGTAAAAAAAATTCATCAGCCACATGGGCCATCATATCACTCACATATCATCACTTTTTGGCACATCATGATCCTGTACATACCCTTAGTAGTATTATTTTAAGAGTTAGCCTATTAAAATTTATTTTATGAACATAGATAAATTTGATATTAAGACTTTCAACTCTATTTTATTTTATGAACATTTATAAACTATATATACTAATCCTTATGTCTTATATCTCTTTGAATAGAGATGGGGATTATGCTAAGGCTATTAGCTTGAATCTCTATGAATAAAGATACGAATTATATTAAGAATTTTGGCTTATATCTCTATGAATAGAGATGGGAATTATTCTTAGCTTTGTTGGCCTTGTTCAATGAAAAGGTTTGAATATTAATTATTTATTTTTATGGCCTTGCTATGCAATGCTAATCTATTTGAAACATTATGAAATTTTCTTTTCTTTCTTACTATATGTACAGTATGATTATTAAAGTTTTGACCTTGTAAGGGTCAAGAGCTTTTGCTAGCTGATTTTTCCAATGACTTCTATGAGTTTTTAAAAAGGGAATGAAGCTCAATCTTTTGGTTAACAGTGTCGTGTAAAATAATAGAGGAATCAAGAAAAAAAGGGTATATTAATTTCATATTTCATTTATGATTATTATTTATGTAAGATTGCTAGACACTTGATAACTATGAATTAATATGTGTGTGTATTTAGATGTTGAGCCTAAAATTTATGCAATGAATTTTCATATTATTGAATATCATGATTATATGTATATGATCTTATCTACATAACCCCCCCAAAAACACACACACACACATATTTTAGACACCTAAATCAGACTAACAAATTTATTTTGAAAACTAATCATTTTCCATCATTGGGTATCATCAATCCCTTTTTTGCATTAATTAAATAACTGACCATTATTTAAGTAAATTAACATAATTTTCCCTTAATCCTAGATAATTACACAATTTTTAATTATTTAAAATTTAAATTCTCCCTTCATTTCTACTTTAATCATTAATTAAATCACCCATTTCATCCCTTTTCCTCCATTAGTTATATAATTGTAATTATTTAATTAATTTATTAATCTATTTCTTTCCTCGAAACAGATCAAATAATTTACAATTATTTAATTGATTTATTTCAACATTAATCTCTTTCCAAAATCACATTAGTTGAATAATTATTTATAATTATATAATTAATATTAATTATTCTTCTCAACATTATCCTCTTCTAGAAATAAATAAAATTATTATTTTATTCATTTTCACCTTTGCACATGAAATTAATAATTTATTTATTTATTTATTACTCATGCATCTCCACCTCACCAATCAACTCCCACTCACTTTTAGTTCGCTCCTCATCCAATTCAGTCGTCTATTCAATCAATTTTGTTAGACTAATAGTTGGTCACACTTATCTCTTCAATCAATTATCTTAATTGACCCATATGAGTAGTTAGCTCAAATCAAGAAATCAATAAACTCCCCATCAATTCCTCTCAACCATTTTGGGTTATTGATTTGCTTAATCCTCCATCAAATCCTAACCTTTGATCGATATACTTGAAATATATAAATTCAACCATCTTATCATTTATTATTCTTGTCTCACTCATTGTAGGAAATCTATGCATATTATTTCATAAGTTATTTGTGCTACTAAATACGAGAGAAACCACCATTACACCTTTTCTCCAAGATACGACATAGGAGAACAATGGATTTAAGCTAAGGTTTTGTGTATGCAAGTTTTTCTATATTAATGTTATGCAACTTTTTAATGCTTCATTGGTGTGATTTATGAATTACATTGTGAAGATTTTTATTTTATTTTATTTTGTTGCTTTCATTAGTTTAGTCCCCATTTTTGAGGTTATATATATATATATATATATATATATATATATATATATTCATGTATGTATGTATGTAAGTATGTATGTATGTATGTATGCATGTATATATGTATGTATGTATGTATGTACACATGCATGTATGACCATATGTATAAACACTCTTTGTAAAGATGTGTCACTACAATAGAATTAATTATTATGTAAGATTTTATGAATGATTAATCATTCAAAGAAATTTGGAAAAATAATTCATGATTAAAGATATTTGTTTTTGAATAGATGAAATTATGAAATGAACTTATTTATGTTTTGAGAATATATGTTTGAATATGGAAATAATCTATCAATGCCTTGTTTGAGATAGAGGTGTATGTGAATATATGACTATTTAATATTTGTGTGTATTCTATATGAAAACGTTCACTAAAGTAATACAAAAAATTTGCTTGCATTGTCAATTCATTATGTTTTAAAGTAGCATTATAATAAGAAATATCATCCACGACAAGAGGAAATCTATAGGACTTCTTGGTATATTATATTTTCATTAAAACATAACACTAGATCTTAAATGACTTGATAACCTTAGTTTTACCCAAAAGAAAGGTGTGTGGGGGACCATTGGTGTATGGTTAGAGGTTAAGCAAGTTCAAATGCTTCTCTCCCTCTTGACTTCATATGTTGAAGGCATGAATTATTAAATATAGACTATTTGATTCTTATTTGATGAAACATTTTTGTATTATTATTCTCTCATCATGTGATGAGGACATATGTAATTGAACTTATGATTCTTACTTTGGATTAGTAAGTGTAAAATATATTATTGTAACATTGAAATATTATATTAATGTTTAGAAAAATTAAACCAATGATATTATTTTATATCTACTCTTATGTAATATTGCAATGATTATGAATATTAATGTTATTGAAATTTTTCATTAATGTGATATTTTCTATTATGCTAATTTTTTAAAAAAATTGGTGCCTGCACTTAATGAACCAAATGGGGTTCATTAAAAATTCCTAAATGTAGGTGGTGGTTTATCCTCTTGGTTAGAGATTTTGGTTCTACTTTATTTTATAGAGATATTTATTTTACAGTTGAGTGTGTATGGACCATGGGTGATCTTGATCTAGAATATAGTTATCATGATTTCATTTGTAGTTTAATATCACAATTTAGTGGAATATTTGGTAGTGAAATAGATTTATTATTTGGTGATGGATAATCTTTACATTGCATGTGGGTATCATGAAGAAACTCTTGGACCATGATTCCTATATATTCAAAGTACTGGGACATCTTGAGTTCCATTGATACGAATGGTTATCCTCAAGTGATTAGATATGTCAACATCTTAGTTAGTCATGGAGGACTCTTGGAGTTTTTAGTGAGATTTAGTTTTAGGTCATGTCAATTTTGATAGGGGATCCTTGGTGTAGAGGATGATTTTTTATTGTTCCATTGTGGACTCTTAATTCTTAATTAGATTTTTTAAATTATACAACTACTTTTGGGAGAAAGATATATTCATTGGATCATATGATATGTTATACTATTACATCATGTTTTTCTTGGATTTTGTATATGTGTAATGGTAGATTCGATACTGGTCTAGTTAGCTCTCTAAGTATTGAGTGCACTAATATTTTTCTTAGGATCTTCATGAGAGTGCAATGTTGCATTTGGAGTTTAGTATGGATTGATCAGTTGTAGGTGCTCATAAATACTTGATAACTTGGGTGGATTTTATTTTTTATTAGTCTTAGAGATATTTGTTAATACAATTACTCCTTTGAGGTTTTAGTAAAAATATTAAGGAACCTTCACTTGGATATGGAAATGAATATGTATTGGAGCTAATCTTCATATTTCTCTTAGAGATAGTCATTGTGGCATGGTGTATCCAAGACAAAGAAATCGTGTTCCCCACTCTTTATTTAATTGGTATATAATAAACTAATTATTTCCCACTTTATTTCCATGATTTCTCATGGATATACATTTTTGATTTATGCTTGATATTTTTGGAGTGTTTATTTGAGGATTATTTGGTATGCTTATCTACCTCTACATACAATTTGCATATATGATGATATTTATGAGGATTTTAGGAGATGTTGAGCTTATTACTATTTTTGGGAATTGATGTAAACATAATATTACTTTAAGTTTAGAAATCCTGATGTCCATGTTAGTGAAAGGAAATCCAAGTGCGAAAATGCTTCCCTAATGAAAATCAATCAGGGAAGAGGTTGCAAAAATTTATTTCAAATCTTTAATTTTATAGTTAACTTAAGAATGCACATATTATTTTTAGATTTAAAGCATTCAACACATAACATAAAATTTTACATGGGAAAACCCTTTCAAGAAAAAATCCACACACCAAAGCATAGATCAATTATATTATAGTAATATGGAGATTACATACAATATTCAGAGTCTATGCTCTTATAGGTGTTGATTCACTATGATAAAATTCTAGAGTGAATTCGATAGCATAATGACATACATATATTATAATAACATTACAATAATAAATGAACTAAGGAATCAATATATCCTTCTCATACATGGGAATTTGTTTTTTCCATGTGTCAATCTCTTAGTCCATGTATGCATGTAAATTAAAAAATCAACAACATGCACGAGTCCCAAGTGACTCAATTAGCAACCTTCAAAAATTCACATACATGCACCAAAATGTAACAACATGCAAGCACATGTAAAGCTTGCATCTCCAAAAATAAAGAAACTTCACATGCAAGGCATTTAATAGAGAAAATCATATTTACTTCCAAAATATAGCTCATCCACAACTCCTAATCACTCTAAGTGACTTGACTTAGCCTCCATTAAGAAAGTTTCCCCTTGAAGATTCAGTAAACAAGTCAAGCAACATTCCACATGGCATATGGGCACCCATCCTAGAGATTTTTACAATTTACAATGTTCAAATGTGCCCCAAGATGACAAGTGTCACCTTTCATTACTTTTTCTTTTCTGAAGAGATAAACTAGCACACAAGTGGACCCCACCAATACTTATTTCCAAAATAGATTGCCACATGTCAACATGGCTCCTAGCTTTTATGTATAAATAATTTAATTTTTCCAAATGGAGTGCCCATGTGACATGTGTCAAAAAATTTCCTTTTCACACCTTGCATGTAAGATGCAAACTCTTTGTTGGGTTCGACAAAGTGACTTAGCAATTTGGAAATAAATATTATTGCATTTAATAAATTAAATCAATAATTTAGGGGCAAACAATTGATAAATTAATCAAGGGAATCACTAAGGTTGACACACCTTAATCCTGATATTCTCCCACTTGTTGAAGACCTTCAGGAGTCATTGTATCGTTGCTCAGGCCGCAAGGTCCATTGAATTGACACACTATTTGAACTTCTTTATGATTAATGGTTTCATCAGTGCATCTAAAAAATTCACCAAAGTTTCCACCTTTTCCATGTTAACCTTTCCATCTTCCACCATATCATGAACAAAATGAAATTTTACATCAATTTGCTTTGTTTTGGTAGAGAAAGTTGCAATTTTTCGCTAAACAAATAGCACTCTAGTTATAATAACTAACAGTAATCTATCGTACATCAAAACCAATATTTGAACACAGTCTCTTAAGCCAAATGGCTTCCTTATAGGAATGGGTAGCTTCCATATACTCATCTTGAATAGTGGACCAAGTGACTACAACTTGCCAGTTATCCAACTAAGTGCACCACCAAACATCGTGAAAACATATCCACTAGTGAATCTCCTGCTATCAATGTCACCCACCCAATTAGAATCCACATATCTAAAAATTCCCACTAAATGTCAAGGTCTAGTAGGATAACCATGAAAACAAAAGACATAGTCAGAAGTACCTCGCAAATACCTGAATACTCTCTTTATCACATCCCAATGCACCTATCCAAGATTATCCATAAATTGGCTAAGGACTCCCACCACTTAGGCAATGTTTGGTCTCACATAGACCATAGCATACATTAAGTTGCCAACAATACTTGCTTAAGGAACTCTAGTCATTTCCTCCATTGTAGTATGATATTTTGGACAATCCTCCCTAAAAAGCTTCATCCCTTCCATACCAAGAATAGCTAACTATCTACAAGTGGTCATTTTGAATCTCTCAAACATAGCGTTTGCATAATTGCTCTAGCTTAACTAAAGCTTTTTGTTAGCTTTATCTCTTCTGATATTAATCCCTAGCATATACCTTGTTGTACCTAGATCTTTCATCTCAAACTATGTTGAAAATTAAGACTTCAAATCTAAAATAATGCTTTTGTCATTCCCAATAAATAGCATATCATCCACATATGGGACAATAATGAGATGGTGACCATTATTAGTCTTGAAATATACATAATGGTTAGATTTGGATCTTTGAAATCCTAAGGACAAAACATAAGTGTCAAAATTATAGTACCACATCCTAAGATAATGGTTTTGACCATACAGATATTTTCTCAACTTGTATACCAGGTTATCTTTCCCTTTCACAACAAAATGCTCTAGCTATGACATAAATTTCCTCCTCCAAATCACCATGAAGGAAAGTTGTCTTCACATCCATTTTCTTGACTTCAAAGTCATGAACTCTTCTAAGTGGTAATAAGAATCAAATGGATGTTATCTTATCAATAAGAGAGAAAATATCCCAATAATTAATTCCCTCAACCTAGTAATATCCCTTCATGATGAACCTTGCCTTATGCTTCTCAACACTACCATTAGGACCCATTTTATTCTTGAACACCCATTTTCATCCAATGGTTTTTCATCCTTCTAGAAATGGTACATATCCCATGTAGAATTATTTTTCAATGCCATCATCTCTTCATTCATGGCTTCCATCCAAGAATCTATATCATGCATAAAAATATCCTCTCTAATAGTCCTAGGCTCATCAATGTTAGCAATCAAAGAAAAAATGCAACTGGAATCTAACATAGAATAGCTAAATCTACTTTGTTTCCACCTTTCTCATGTAGACCTCCTAACAACTGAGATTGAGGTTTTGGCTCTTCTTCAGATCTATCAGAGATTTTAGAGCTCTGATCATCATGAGGTCCACCAAGAGTACATAGTTCATCATATACAAGAGGGTGGAATTTGAACTTCCTCCTCCTTCTTCTCTTACTTCTCTAGTTGTATATCTACTATGGAAGGTTTCAGCTCACAAAATATGACACTTCTACTATAGAAAATATTCTCTACAACTAGATCCCAAAGCTTGTACCCTTTCACACTAACACCATAGCCAATGAAGATACACTTCAGTTCCTTGGTTTCTAACTTAGATCTCTTCACATCAGGAACATGAGAATATGCCTCACAACCAAAGGCTCTAAGATGTCTCATCGAGGGATTCTTTGCAAACCATGCCTCAATAGGTGTATTTGAAAAGAGTTTAAGTAGGATACCTATTGATTAGGTAACATGCAGTAGCAAAAAAATCAGCCTAGAACTTTTGTTCAAGGCTACCACCAATTAGAATACTCCTATCCCTCTCCATCATTGTTCTATTTATTCTCTTTTCAACTCCATTTTTTTGTGGGTTATACGGAGTTGTCTTGTGTCTCTCAATCCCATAGTCCTTATAGAATTGATCAAATTATGTGGAATAAAACTCACCACCATTATTCATCCTCAAACACTTGATTTTTCTACTAGTAAGATTTTGAACCAAGGACTTGAACTCTCTAAATTGACTGAAAACTTTATATTTAATAATGAGGAAATATATAAATGACCTTCTAGAATATTCATATATTAATGTGAAAAAATACATAGATCTAGAAAAAGACGAAACATTAACTAGACCAAACACATCAGAATGCATATAATCAAAAATCTTAGAAGATTTATGAGAACTAGAATAAAATGAAACATAGTGTTGTTTTCCATATATTAAATATTCACAAAAATCAAACTCAAGATTACAATCCTCAAGGCCTTCAACAAGGCTCTTATTTTTAAGGGCTCTAAGACCCTTCTCACAAATATGGCCAAGCCTTTGGTGCCATGCCAATGTTTTCTCCATTGGGAGCTTCATCTCCAAAACATTGGCACCCTTAGGTACCCAAAAAGCATGACCATCAGATGTAGATACCATAGTCTTCTTCTCTACTTGATCTAATCATGAGGAAGAAGAATCCAAAGCCCTTTTCTTGGACTTCAAAGAAGCACTATTGCATTGAACTATGCATGCATCCATCTTAGAGAGAGTTCCAATCCAAACACCCTTAGAAAGCACCATAGCACCTCTAGTCATCTTGCATATGTTACTTGATAAAACAACCTACACTCGTGCATCACCCAAATTTATCATTAAGAGTAGGTTTTTTGCCAAAATAGGGATATGTAGAAAAAAACAACTCCCCTCACTCTACCGTCAAGGAATTAGATCTTGACTCTTCCACAACCAACAATCTTTAGTTGAGTGTCATCACCTAGATACACCTACCCACTACCATACTCTTCCTACTTTGAGGAATATCCTCTATGAGAGTTCATGTGGAGGGAAGCACCCGAGTCAATCAACCAAACATATTTTGATGTATACGATGCCAAGGCTACAATAATGCATCTACATCTCCATATGAGGATCTGGAATTATATTTATCACTTTTCTTCTTTTTTTGGTCTTCGCAATCTTTCCAAAAATATTTAGATTTCTCATAGTTCTAGCATTTACCCTTGGATTTTTTACAAGGAGACTTAGATCTCCTTGAAGACTTGAACTTAGAATTCTTGTCCTTTGTCTTTCCTTTTTCCATTTATCTACCATGAATCGACACGGCCTCCTTGGCCATATCAGAAGATTTCCTCTGCATCTCTTTAGATAATAATGAAAAAATCACATCTTCCATTTTGAAGGTGGCGATTGTGCTTCCACTAGCCATCACTAGGATGTCCCTTGAGTCTAGCAAGAAACATAGTGAAAGCATGCAATGGTCCTTGTCTTCAATCTTCACACCAATAGAACCCAGTTGAGCCACTAGCATATTGAATAGATTCAAGTGAGATTATTAATTGATTCTCCTTCCTCCATACTTAGAGAATACAAATTATATCTTTGGAAAAGCTTATTCACCAAGGATTTACCTTGGTAAATGTTTCCAAGCTTCTTACAAATAATATTTTTAGTCTTCTCCTCATTGACATTTAGGAGTAAAAAATCAACCAAATAGAGTCTTATCAGACCCTTTTCTTTTCGATCCATTAAAACCTAATTATCTTGGGAGGTTGTTTTTTGTTTTTTACTAGATATCGATAGATCTCGATCTATGAGCATATCCTCCATTTTAAGTTTCTACAACTCAAAATTTCCATCATTGAATTTATCCATCTCTATTCTTCCTGATGTTCTTTCCATCATAAAAGTGCAATAAGATTACAAAGTTCTATTTGCAAGAACTCTCACTGAATCTAGATAAGCACAAAAAACCCTTCTAACCCACCAAGGAAACAAAGGTGATCAAGCTTTGATCTAGCAAATAAAAGGAAAGCCAAGTGTAGAAAAATTTCCCTAATGTAAATCAATCAGGGAAGATATTGTACAACTTTGTTTCAAATATTTAATTTTAGAGTTAACTTAAGAATGCATATGCATTGAATTATCATTTTAAAATTTAAACCATTCAAAACATAACATAAAATTTCATGTGGGAAAACCCTTCCAGGAAAAAACCCACACACCAAAGCACAAATTAATTATATTACAGTCATATGGAAATTACATACAATATTCAGAGTCTATGCTCTTGTAGGTGTTGATTCACTGTGATACAATTCTAGAGTGAATTTGATAGCATAATGCCATACAAATATTAAAATTGCATTATAATAAAAAATGCACTAAGGCATCAATATATATCCTTCTCATACATGGTCATTGTTTTTTCCATGTGTCAATCTCCCAGTCTTTACATGCATGCAAACTGAAAATCAACAACATGCATGAGTCCTAGGTGACCTAATTAGCAACTTATCAAACATGCATGTGCATGAACCAACATGCAACAACATGCAAGGACATGCAAAACTTGCAGATCCAAATATAAAGAAACTTCACATGCAAGGTGTCTTGGATAGAGAAAATTAGATTTACTGCCAAAATACAA
Organism: Sequoiadendron giganteum; assembly: GCA_007115665.2. Lineage (NCBI taxonomy): Eukaryota > Viridiplantae > Streptophyta > Pinopsida > Cupressales > Cupressaceae > Sequoiadendron > Sequoiadendron giganteum. The sequence continues at coordinate 489,940,329 of CM021104.1, forward strand.
CTCACCCACAACTCTTAGTCACTTTGAGTGACAACTCAACCTTCATTAAGAAAGTTTCCTCTTCAAGCTTTAGTAAAAAAGTAAAATAACATGCAACATGAAATAATGATGCCCCTCCTAGAGATTTTTACAATTTACAATGTTCAAATGTGGCCCAAGATGACAAGTGTCACCTTTCCTTTCTCCCAGTTTTTTGAAGAGATAAACTAGCACACAAGGGTACCCCATCAATACTTATTTACAATTTACATTGCCACAGGTCAACATGAAACCCATTTTTTTATGTATGAACAATTACCTTTTACAAATTGAGAAAACATGTGACATGTATCATAATTTTTCCTTATCACACCCTACATGTAGGATGTTAACTCCCCGTTGGGTCCCACAAAGTGACTTAGCAATTTAGAAATAAATGTTATTATATTTAATAAATTAAATCAATAATTTAGGGGTAAATAATTAGTAAATTAATCAAGGGACACACTAAGGCTGAGACACCTTAATCCCAACAGTTGGTCATATGAGATACATATGTATTTTTTGATCACTAAGAATTAATGGCTAGGTGTTGTTAAGGATTTTTAATTGGGATTGTGAAGGGGAAATAACTTGGAATAACTTAACACTTTGAGGTGTCAATAGAAGTACATGTTATGTTCTATTATTTGCAAGTCTTATCTCTTTTTTCTATGGCTACTTTATAAAGGTTCATGTTCACATGCCTAGTTGTGGAAAATTTTCAATAGTTATGGTGACTTGTAAGAAATTATGTATCAATTATTTTTTTGCATGTGTGGATTGTTATCCTTGAATTCAGTTGTGCTTAATTCATTGGATAACCCCTACAAAACTTGTCTATTTTGTAGCCTACGTTATCTAAGCATATAAAATGAGGAAAATCCTACTTGCACATGTGCATGGTCCAAAGCCTTGAAAAGTCATTTCGAGCATTTCTTCTTTCCATGTTTTAAACATTTGCAGAAGATTAAAAATTACAAAGGTTCTATTTCTAGAGTTAGTCATTTTTCTACATATGTAAGAGCACTGAAATTCAGCACACTTTCATGTTTTAGCACTTTCTCATATTTCATATAGTGTAACAAAAATTCTAAGACACTGTGTATCTTTCATGTAGTGTTGAGAATATTCTAAGACATTGCATATCCTTCATGCAATGTTGGGAAAATTTTGAGACACTACATATCTTACATGCAGTGTTGTGAAAACTTTGTGACACTACATACCTTACATGGAGTGTTGGGAAAATTTTGAGACACTACATATCTTTCATGCAATGTTGGGAAAATTCTGAGACACTTCATATCTTACATGTAGTTTCTGGAAACACAAGGGAAAACAACTAAGAGGGGGGGTGAATAAGTTGTCACAAAAATTATACTTATTAAATTTATTCTCAGATCTGATAAATAAACATGAAAGCATAAACCATCACCACATCAAAAACACACATAACACCAAGATTTTTGTGTGGAAAACCTATTAGGGGAAAACCACAGTGGAGGTTAGTCCACAAATTTATACTCTGTTAAAAGTATTATAAATGGGGAATGCACATGCATTCAGGCACACTGCCTAGAGCTCACTGCTCAAATACAAAAATTCTTACTTCCAAAAGGAAGACTCGCTGTCTTACAGTCACATTTGGATTACATTTAAAATATTTTGAACAAAGAAAATAACATCTTCTAATGCCTGTTTACAGTTTCAGTTAAGCACATAAAAACTTTCCTCTGCTCACTCTTCTTCACACTAATTCTGACTTTGAAAGATTAGAACATTATTCTCATGCAAGACACACACATCTTTCTCACCATCGCTCTCAAATATTATAAACAAGCAATAATATATATCTGTAACTAAGGATAACATCAACTACATGTTGGCCTAGCAAAATATGAAATGTGTACAAACTGTCGGCCCAAATTAATAAACAATTGATCAATGAGAACCAAACAATGTTAGCCAAAACATAGTAAGGAACCAAAACAACATGTCTCAAACATGAAACACCTTAAAAAATTATGCCTTGAAGATCCACAACATGCTATAATCACCTTGTCAGCCATGATCATGAAAAACATGAACTCACAGAATAAAATCACCAATCGTGAGCACAAAAATCAATGCAAACCAACAAGATAGATAGAGAACAATCTAGAAACATCCACAAGCATCATGAATCACCACAAAAGCATCCACAAAAACTCAAATTACTAGAATCATATCATCTTCTTTTAGGAACACCAACTAAAGCAACAAAACAACTATCAGAACACAGATACTCATAACTTAATCAAATCTTCATGTGAACCTTTGAAACTTCATGTGGATAAACTAGATATACATGTCAACAAACCATTTAATCCACAACTTCTTATCATCAATATACTGAGCTAGACATCATACTGAACTTCACTGCATCACCAACAACCTACAACTTAATTTATTATAATTTTCTCAATATCCTCGACATATACAACCTTAAAGACAATAATGACAATAGTGTTGACATCAATGAAAACCACATATCAACAATAGCTAGAAATATCCCCCTTTGGAATTGATGGAAACACATGATATGAAAAAAACCATCAAAAATACTTTCTCTTAGCACTTTCTCCCCCTTAGATGTTTACTCTTTTCTACTTAACTATTTCATAGATTTTCACATGACTCTTCTCCCCATTTGACATCAATGACAAATGTACACATTATATTTCTCCACACAAGATCTGGACCACATTTTTGAACATCTTATTACTCCCCCTAAGTAACAACCACCACAACATCAACTTGGATCACAAGATATGACTATGAAATACACAGACTGATGTAAGTCATTGCATCTTAATTCTGATTAGGAGGTGTAATCAGCCCTAGCTTCCCTTTGAGATACTCAAAATTATCCTCAAGAAAGGGCTTGGTAAATATATTTTCAATATGTTCCTTAGTGGGCACATGCTCCAATCTAACTTCCTTTTCACTCACCTTTTCTCTCAAAAAGTGAAACTTGATACATATATGTCTGGTTTTTGAATGCAGCACCAGTTTCTTAGAAATGTTAATTGCATTTGAATTATCACAAAATATAGCAATAGGCTCATCATACACAACTATAATATATTTCAACATCTACTCCATCCATAATACTTGAGTATAATTGTTAGAAACAACAATGTATTATGCCTCTACAATAAATAAAGAAATGATATTATTCTTCTTACTTAACCATGAAATCAACTTCTTTCCCAAGAAAAATGTACCACCACTAGTAATCTTTTTTTCATCCACATCTCCTGCCCAATCAACATTAGTAAAAACACTCAAAGTAAGTTCATCTTCTTTATGATACTGTAGGCCAAATTCAACTATCCCCTTCAAGTACTTGAAAATCCTCTTCATAGTTGTCACATGAGATTTCTTAGGATTAGCTTGAGAACTTGCAACAATGCATACGACATTCATGATATCATGTATAGTTTGAGTCAAATAGAGAAATCCACCAATCATGGATCTATATCTAGTCTGATTTATTTTAATAGAATCGTCATCTTGAGTCAACTTACATCCAGTCACCATAGGTGTACCAACTGGCTTTGAATCTTCCATACCAAACTTCTATAGAAATTATTTCACATACTTGGATTGAGATATAAAGATCTATTTATCTAGCTAAGTAATTTGAAATCCCAAAAAGAATTTCATTTCTCCAATCATAGACATCTCAAACTCACTCTGCATCTCATCAAAAAACTTCATGCACAAACTATCATCTCCAAAAATCGTATCATCAACAAAGACTTCAAAAATCAAATCTTTATCATGATTAATCTTGAAATACAAATTACTATCAATAGTACCTTTATTAAATCCAAGCTTCAACAAATACTTGGCCAATCTAGCATACCATGCTCTTGAGGCTTTCTTAAGTCCATACAATGCTTTCTTCAATTGGTAAACCATATCTCCCTAATCAGTCAATTGAAATCCATCAGGTTGTTCAATATACACTTCTTCATCCAATTCACCATTTAGAAATGCTAACTTGACATCCATTTGATAAACCTTCAAGTTTTTGTAAGCAACACAAGAAAGAAATAGTCTCACAGCTTCAATCCTAGCAACATGAGAAAAAATTTCTTCAAATTCAATTCCTTTCATTTGAGAATATCCTTTACAAACTAGTCTTTCTTTGTTTCTAACAACTTCACCTTTCTCATTCAGTTTGTTTCGAAAGACCCATTTAGTTCCAATTACATTTTTGTCCTTAGGTCTAGGAACAAGAATCCATGTATCATTCTTCTCAATTTGTACTAGTTCTTCTTTCGTTGCTTCCACCCAATGTTCATATTTGCATGCTTCATTGACATTATTAGGCCTAGTCTTTGAGATCAAAAAATATTCTTCTACAATTCTTCTCCTTGTTTGAACACCTTTGTTTGTATCACCTATACATACCTTGGAGTCTTAGGCTTTTGAACTTCAGGCCCTTTTGATCTTACTTCTGCACTTTCACTAGTTTCTTCCTCTTGATTTTCCTGATTCACCGAAATGATTTGAACTTGATTTAGAGTCCGAACTTTCTTTCCTTCATCTGAATTGTCATTCTGGTCATCTGAATCATATTTGCAGGTTCTAGATGGTCTAATTGTGTCTTCATCAACATTTACATTATCATTTTCAATTACTTTCCTTAATCTCTTATTGTAGAACTAGTAAGATTTAATTTTAGTAGAATAACCAAGAAAGATTCCTTCATCACTTCTAGCATCAAAATTTCCTATATCTTCATCTCTTTTGATATAGTATTTACTCCCAAATATTTTGAAGTATCTAATAGTAGGCTTATGACCAAACCATAGCTCATAAGGAGTCTTACCTGTATCACCTTTGACATGTACTTGGTTGAGAGTGTAAATAGCAGTACTCATAGCTTCTCTCTAGTAGATATGAGGAATATTTCCTTCCAACATCATAGTCCTAGTAGCTTCTTGAATTTTCCTATTCTTCCTTTCCAAAACTCCATTTTGCTGAGGGGTCCATAGGGTAGATAATTGTCTATTTATCCCATGCTTTTCAAAGAAAGAATTAAACTCATCAGAAGTGAATTCACCACCTCTATCTAATCTCAAAAATTTAATCTTCAGACCTATCTTTGTCTCAACCATAGCCTTAAAAATATTTAATTTCTCTAGAGCTTCAAATTTTTCACTTAAGAAAGTAACCCACATCAATCTAGAATAATCATCAATAAGTAACATGAAATTCATATCTCCTTGTAAAATTATGACTCTAGAAGGACCACACAAGTCAGTATGCACAAGCTCCAACACTTCATTTAAAAAATCTTGTTTTCTTCGGAATGAAATTCTAGTTTGCTTCCCTAATTGGCATTCCTTGCATATAGTATGAGTAGGTTTTATCAACTTAGGAAGATCTCTCACTGTGTGAGTAGAAATTATCTTGATAATATTGACAAATTTTACATGACACAATCTCCTATGCCACAACCAACTTTCATCAACTTGAGCAATCAAACAACGTTTACTAGTAGTACTTAGGTGAAATATATTACCTTTTGTTTTTGTACCAGATGCAATCTCATTTCCAGAACTCCCCAATATTCTACAATTTCTATCCTTGAATTGAATATTATATCCCTTGTCAACCATTTGTCCAACACTTAAGAGATTATCCTTCAAACCTTCCACATATTGAACATCATCAGTATTATCCTTACCATCAAAAGAAATGGATCCTCTACCATGGATTACACCAGCTTTTCATCACCAAATATTACAACACCACCATCATACTTTTCCAAGCTCAAAAATTTACTTTTATCACCTGTCATGTGATGAGAGAATCCACTGCCAATCACTCATTCATATTTTTCTTCAACTCTAACAACTAGAGCTTTCCCCACATTCATGCAACTACTAGATTCAGTAGGTTCTAGATTATTTTCCTTGATAGTAATAAATACCCATTCATCCTCACTTACATTCCCTTTATCAGATTCATCATCTATCACACCTTCATCAACAACATAATAACACTTTCTTTAGAATCTAGGCTTGTTAGGTCTTGGCTTAGGAACTCTTTCTGGATACCTTGAGGAAAAATGACCTATCTTATTGCAAGAAAAAATTTTAAGAGGTAATTTCCCTTTATACTTTTCTTCTCCTTTGGATACCCTCTTGACACTAAGTGCTTCAAGCTCATCTAGTTTTCTCTCTTCTTCTTTAACTCTCTCATTTCCTACTCATATTTGGACATTTTTCTAGAAATTTATTCCAGATCATATCTTTGCTTATCTTTTCTAGAGATAGTAACTTTGAATGCAAATTTTGTCTTAGGAAGAGATTCACCAAATTCACTTAACTCAAAAGTAGAAAGCTTACAAATTAACATGTCTCTGGTTACATTTGTCACAATCTGGATCTCCTCAATAGCAACAACTTTGTGTTTAATTGCAGCAGGAAAGGATCTAAGCACTTTAGTAACAATCTCTAATTCTTACAATGTTCCACCAACACATCTGATACTACACACAAGTTCATTCACTCTCTACATAAAAGAAGTAATGTTCTCATCTTCATCCATTCTCAATGTTTCATATTTCCCTTTTAGGATTTGCAACTTAGCAATCTTCACATGGGTATCACCTTCATACAAAGTTTCCAACTTTTTCTAGATCTCATAAGCAATCTTTAGCTCCATTACATTTGTCATCTTGGAATCAATCAAAGCACTCAACAATGCTTCCTTACTCCTGATATTGTACTCAACTTCCTTAATCTCACCTATAGAGGAAGGACCATTCTCTGGAATGATATATCTATTCTTTGTAATTGTCTAGTAAGGTTCACCAATACATCTCAGATGACACTCCATTTGAGTATTCCACAAAGAATAATTTGTTCCATAAACTCTTAGACTATTGTTCTTATATGTCACCATCCCGGATCACCTTATGTGGTCAAGCTTCTCCAGAGGAACCTACTATGATACCAATTGTTGGAAGCACAAGGGCAGACAACTGAGAGGGGGCTAAATTATTTGTCACAAAAATTATACTTATTAAACTTATTCTTAGATCTAATAAATTAACATGAAAGCATAAACCATCACCACATCAAAAACACACATAACACCAAGATTTTTACATGGAAACCCTATTAGGGGAAAAACCACAGTGGAGGTTAGTCCACAAGTTTATAGTTTCTTAAAAGTATTATAAATGGGGAATGCACATGCATTTAGGCACACTTCCTAGAGCTCACTACTCAAATACAAAAAATATTACTGCCCAAAGGAAGACTCACACTCTTAATGTCACATTCAGATTACATCCAAAATATTTTGAACTGAGAAAATAGCATCTTCTAATGCCTGATTACAGTTTTGGCTAAGCACATAAACACTTTCCTCTACTCACTCTTCTTCACACTTTACTTCTACCTTCGAAAGATTAGAATATTATTCACACGTAGCCCACACACACATCTCGATCACCATTTCTCTCAAATGGTATAAATAATCAATCATATATATACACAACTAAGGATAACATCAACTACATGTCGGCCCAAAAAAATATGAAATGTGTACAAACTGTCAGCCCAAATTAATAAACAATTTATCAATGTGAACCAAACAATGTCAGCCAAAACATAGTAAGGAACCAAAACAACATTTCTTGAACATGAAGCACCTTAAATAATTATGCCTCAAAGATCCACAACACACTACAATCACCTTGTTGGCCATGATCATGAAAAATATGAACTCACAGAAGAAAATCACCAATCGCGAGCACAATAATCAATGTGAACCAACAACACAAAGAGAGCATGATCTAGAAACATCCACAAGCATTATGAATCACCACAAAAGAATCCACAAAAACTCAAATTACTAGAATCATATCATCTTCTTTCAGGAACACCAACTAAAGCAACAAAACAATTGTTAGAACACAGATACTCATAAGTTAATCAAATCTTCATGCAAACCTCTAAAACTTCATGTGGATAAACTAGATATACTTTTCAATAAACCCTTTAATCTGCAAGTTCTTATCATCAATATACTGAGCTAGCCATCATACTAAACTTCACTGCATCACCGACAACCTACAACTTATTTTATTACAATTTTCTCAATATCCTTGACATATACAACCTTAAAGACATTAATGCCAACAGAGTTGACATCAATGACAACCACATATCAAAAATATCCAATAGTAGTGTCAAGAAAGTTTTGAGATGGTACATATCTTACATGCAGTGTCAGGAAAATTCTGAGACACTACATATCTTTCATGCAGTGTCAAGAAATTTTCCCACTTATGCATAAAGTTGTTCTACCCCATGTAGCAGGGGGGGGAGGACTCCACCCTTACATCCAACATGTTACCTTGATGCAATGGCTCCAAATTTTCCTACCTCTACATCCAAACTATCATATCCCATGTAGGGGCATTGTTTTTCTCCACCTTTGCATATCAACCATAAGTCACTTGTAGTAGCTCAAAAATTTAGTGCCATTACATCCAAGTTACTAAGTCACATGTAATAGCTCAATTTTTCTTTTCTTTTGCATTTGACTTTCCTTCCCTCATGCAGTATCTCAATTTTTTTATGCCTCTATATCTAATGTGAAATTTCCCATGTAATAGCTCAAAATTTCTCCACATTTAAATCCAACATGTAGTATCTCAAAAATTTTGAGTCATTGCATCTGAAGTTTAATACCCCATGCAAAAGCTCAAAAATTTTCTTCCTTTGTATTTGAGCCATCAAATTACTTGCTAGAGCTCAGTTTTCTTACACCATTGCATCTGAATCATCAAAACACATGTAGTAGCTCAATTTTTTCCCACCAGTGCCTACAACCCTATTTTTTTCTCTAACACTCAAAAATATTTTTTTTTTGTAACTACTCTTGCATTCCTTTCCGATATTTTGTATCTAGATACTTGTGTAGTTTTGATTGATTTCTTGTTGTTCCACAAATGTAATTACTATCACCGAGAAAGAGATGCATTGCAAAAAGTTCTTCCCACCAATATAGTTATCCAGGAATTTACATCAATGATGTTGAAGGAATTTTAAGGCAGGGCTTTCTCAGTAGCTTTAATTTACAAGTAGATGGATATTCAACTAACTTTGGATAATCTGAAAGTAGTTCTAAAAATGGATATGAATACTCACAACACCATCAAGGACTTAGTCACATGAGTTCTTTCCATCTCTAGGCATGCCTCAAGTCCTAATGATGAAGTCCAAGTGGTCATGAAAAATATGAAGAATTCTTGGAGAAAGACGGTGAAGAATGATGGAAGTGCCTTTCTCACACTTAGTTTATTTTAAACATTTTTTCTTTATGTAATTAGTTGATGAAATTTTACATGTATTTTTTATATATATAATTACATGTAAACACAAATAATTCCTAAATCAAATTGGACTCTACTATTGAATAAGTTAAGTTAGTTTAAATTTTCCTATTTTCTTCTCAACTCTCCTCTATATATGAGGGAGTTTCTTTGTATTAAGAAACTTTTATCTTTTGAAGAAAAGTGCTACCCATTTGAGAAACATATTGATACTTTTTTTTTAATGTGAATATCAAAACTCAATCAAAAAAGGAGGAAAATTTTGCATCCAACCTTTGTTTTGGATCTTATTGGTTATATGTAATATTATTATTACATCCTTCTTCCTACATTTTCTTTCAATTAGTTGATTAAGTGGTGCTATATTGCATATTTGAAAGGGAATTCAAATCTAATGTTGATAGAGTTTGTGCTACATGATTATATTTGGAGTTTATGTTCTAGTGTGTGAACTTTGATAATAGTTTGGAGACTTTAGGCTACAAGCTATTTGCAATGTTTTGTGGATCTATTGGTAGTGTATGTTGAAATCTTTGAGCTGCAACATGCTTCACATTTTATCTTTAATAATCATCATTGGAAACAATGAAAGTCTTTGAGATTTTATGGGTTTTCAAGCTACAAAACTCACTAGTATCTTTTTGACTACTTACATTTAATCAAGTTGTATATTGATTATTATTTCTCTATATAATACTTTGAAGTTGATTACTTATCTTAATAGTATTGTTGTACGAAGAAAAAAATATTTTCTAAAAAAAGAGAAAAAGGATTATTGTAACCCCTAATGGATAAATTTAGTGTACATATTCTAGGTTAGTTACTAGTTGGTTTAGAGAGAAGTAAGAAGGGACCCTCCCCTTTTTGAGTGGAGAGATTAAACTCTCATCATATCTATGGTTGAAATCACCATTTTGTAATTAATCAAGTGATTAAAAAATATTCACCCAACAATTTTTTGGTGACTGTACTGGGGAGTACAAATACTCAACCAAGCCTCATGCTTTCAGTTCAGGTATACCAGTTTCATCCTATGTTTGTAGTTATCTTTCTATTGTTATTTTTATTTTCATTTCAAAGACTCCATTCTAGCATAAAGAAGTTACACACATGGTTAGAGGGAACAAGGTCAAATTTATCCTACATTTGAACTATTGATGAAAAATAACTTTGATATTCTTCCTCCAAGGATGTTATCTCCTCTACAACATAAGTAGTTTTCCTCCTCAAAGTGTAAGATCACCTATTACAAGTGGAAATTCTAGTATTCAAAGATATTTTTCTATTTCAATGGTTCAAAGGTATATTTTTCCTCCAATAATTCAAGGTAGAATGGTAGCTCAACCACCTCACAGTCCTTGGGGTAATGCTTCTAGTCCTTTGATATTGGATGCACCTTTACATGAACTTCCTTGGACCTCACACAAGAACATCACCAACTTTTATGGAGATGGAAAGCAACACCTAAATGAGCATATTTCTACATTTTCTATTGTATGTCAGGTTCTTGGCATGGAACATGAGTATGCATTAGTAAGGTTGTTCATTGAAAATTTACAAGGAGTGGCAATTGATTAGTTCTACAATCTTGCTGCCATTTTTATCACAAATTGGGCTACTCTTCTAACCAAGTTTGAGGAAATATTCAAGCCCACTAAAGATGCTCACACCTTGCTGGCTCAACTTACAATAATGAGGAAAGAAGCACATGAATCCATGCATGAGTTTTTGGTGAAGTTCAACAAGTTGAGAACCAAGATTCTAACTGTTTCTCAACCAAAAAATCATAATTTGAAATGTTTCTTTATCACTACATAGTTACTAAAAGTAAGTTTTCTTCTGTGAAGAGTGGTTCCAACCACTCTTGAAGATGCTCAAATAATTTCTATTGAAATGGAGTATGATTTAATCCTCGCTAGAAAGATAAGGAAGGAAACAATTAGGAACAAAGGACATCTTTCTTTAGCCCAATCTTTCACAAACACCACATACCCTATGGTGTAGAAGTTAGAAAATGAAGTGCTAGATTTGAAGAACAAAATTTCTCAAAGTTCATCCAAACCTCCATACAAGGATGATCTAAGGATAAATTTTCCAAATTCATCATATTATCCTGACAATACTAGAAGGAATCAAAGTACAGTTCTTGCATCACAAGGAATACTTTCTCTTGTGGAACCACCCACAAATGCAATAGTGGGATATTATGAAGATGAGAAAGAAGATTTTGGTCGCCAAAATATCCCTCAAAAGATAATGTAAATATCTTCCAAGAGGAGGAAGAAGATGTGGCTAGTGACTAACATTAGTTTCTTGCAATATGAAAATGAGTTGAGAAAGAAGAGGAAACTTTTCTGAAGCATATGCAGTTTTGGTGCAGGGGCACCCATAGGTCTTCATTCCTCCAAGGGCTAAAAATTTTATATTGTTTTTTTTTATTTTTTTACATGTTATAAGGTCTTATAATACTATTTCATGTGTGTTGGATTCTAAGATAGGTCATTAGGTGAATGGAAGTGTCTAGTTACAAAAAAGTGTCAATGTTGCACAATGTTGGAATATAAACCATTGTAATTTGAAAACTTGGTTATGAACCATTGGTAAATCATAAATAAATTTTTTAAACATTAATCCCAAGGTTGGGAAGGTCAGAAGGAGATTGGAATGAAAATTGGAATCAATTTGGAGCAATTTTTTGTGTTTTTTCTGTAACAGTCCTATTTTTTCACATGGTACGACTCTGTACGAAACTTTTATGACCTCCATGTGATATGTTTAGAAATATAATTGAGTTATATTTCATTTGGTTTTTATTTTGTTAAATTTCATTAAGTTTGGAGAATTTTATAGCATTTGTTGTAACAACAGGTCTGAATCTACCCTAGGGTTTCCAACAAACAAGAAAATTCCATATCTTTTCTTCCCTCCATCAAAAATATATAAAAATTGGTCAAAGATTTTTTTTGAGGGTATATAAAAACCATTTAGAGCATATTTCATAATTTTACATTTTATAGGAATTACTAACGAAAGATTGCTTACATTTATGTGTAGACAATCCAAAAATCTCATATTAGAAGTAGGACAACCAATATTTGAGGCCCTTCGTGCAAAGAAATCCTACCTTATTTTTGGATATGTGTAATAATGGATAAAATGGTATTCCAAACAGGTATTACATTTTAATATTAGGTCTACAATGAAAGTTATGACCAAAAAACCCAAATTACTGCCCCCATGTTTTAGGCTTTAAGAGCAAGTTGTCAAGAATGCACATTTTCACTATTTGCATTGAAACCCTGTTTGGGATGTGTTAATTTTGTTGTGAGGGAGGCCTTTGTCTCTGCATCATGTTTTCACCCATTCACAACAAACTCAACTTGATCATCAACATGGTCATGTAGTGAAAGAAAAGGACAACTCACGTTCATTGGTCACGATTGCCAAGAGAGGAAGTCCTTTGCCAGTTCAACCAAAAGATACATAAGGAAGTAAGAAAGTAAGTACCTCCCATACTCTTACATATTTTTCCATGCCTAAGACCAATACTCCAATTCCTAAGACCATTATTCCAATTCCTAAACCTTCAAATAAAAATATATTGTCTTCTTTGATGAATTCCTATCAAGCATTTGACATAATAGACCATGCAAAGAAGACTAAAATACGGATGTCAAAAGTTTAATATATCAAGGCTAATCCTGACTAGTTTGATAGACTTGGTAAGTTTTTTAAAGACAAGGGAACTCACCCTAGCTGAGATTTTTCCCAAAACATACCAGTTGTTCCCAGGCCTAGGTCTACACAAAATAAATTGGTTTCAAATCCCTCGTCCGTCCTTACAAAGATAGATCCATTTTATATCTGTTTGTTGGTAAATAGTTATAAGCTAAGAAATTGTGTCATTGATCTAGGTGCCTCTAAAAATATGATTCCCATGAAAGTGGCTACTGCTTTCGGTTTGAACTTAGCTGAAACTTTTGGTTGTTGATTTTCAATGGAAAACAAACAAGTGCCCCTCATAGGGAAAATTAAAGATGCATAATTTGCATTTGTTGCATTTCCAAACAAGAAGATAAAAATGGAAATGTTGGTAGCTAATGTCCCAACCTCCTATGGGATATTGTTGGGACACAACTTCTGAAAATATGTTGGGGGGAAAATCAATATGGACTAGTTTGAGGCTAGAATACCCATAAAGGCTATTATGCAAAATTTGTTTATGGAAAGGGAAGCAAAGTTTCTTGTAACAAAATTTGATGACCCAAAGGCTCAAATTCTCTTTGAGTATTTGGGATGGGCACATATTACTTACAAACTAAGGAATTTTCTAGTTCCTTATATAATAATTCAAGTAAAGAGTAGGAAATTTATGGTTCATCTTCTTTAGATAGATAATCTTCTTTAGAAAGAACATCTTTTATAGATGGTGAAACTTCTTCAGATGAAGAGATCCTAGATTTTGAAACTGTCAATATTGGGAGTTCAAATGATGTTTGGACTTTAGAATTTGATGGAAGTTGCTCTTCCATAGGATTTGGAGTGGGGATTGTTTTTATATCTCCACATGGAAAAATCTTCCCTTTTTCTATCAAACCATAATTTAATAATACTAATAACATTACATAATATGATGCATTTTTGTTAGGGATGAAGGTTGCACATAATCTAAAGGAATTAAAAATCTTCATGCTTAAAGTGATGTCGAGTTGTTTGTTTGTTAGGTAAGGAATTTGTACCAACAAAAAAGGAAAGGGTCTGGAATTATCACAATAGTGTTTAGGATCCTATCATAAGACATTGTATGATTCATTGTGGGAAAAAAGAAGAGAACCAAAAGGAATGAATGAAAGGTTCAATTCATTATGGAGAGGACCTTTCACAATTCACCAATTTTTTTGTTAGAATAGTTTTCTTCTAGCATTACGAAGATGAGACGCCATTTTCACTTCCTAGCAGGGAATGACATCTGAAGCTCTTCACTCATTGAGGCATCATATAAGTTTGTAAATATTTATATAATTTTCATGTCTTTTTATTTTTTCCTTTTTATGTCTATTTGTGTCACCTAACTCTACAACCCAATGGATGGATGAAGGAACTTAGAGTCTAGGATTCTTCTCCCTTTGATCGTTTCAAAGGATAATCGAAGGAAGCTCCCTAGTTAAAGCCAACTATTATCCTCGAATTCAGCTATACTAACTTCATGGGATAACCCCTATAAAATTTTTCTATTTAGTAGCCTACATTATGTAAGTATTAAAAATGAGGGAAATCCTACTTGCCCTCGTGCATACTCCAAAGCCTCAAAAAGTGATTTCAAGCATTTCCTCTTTTTTCCTTTTCAAAATTTGCAACAGGTTAAAAATTGAAAAGGTTTTATTTTTGGAGTTGGTCATTTTTTTTACATATGAAATAGCACTAAAATTTAATGTCATTGCATATTTTAGAACTCACTCATATTTCATGCAGTGTTGAGAAAATTCTGAGACATTGCATATCTTTCATGCAGTGTTGGGAAAATTCTGAGACACTACATATCTCTCATGCAGTGTCACGAACATTCTTAGACACTTCTTATCTTACATGAAGTGTCAAGAAAATTATAAGACACTGCATATCTTACATGCAATGTCAGTAAAATCCTAAGACACTGCATATCTTTCATGCAGTGTCCAGAAAATTTTGAGACATTGCATATCTTACATTCAGTGTTGGGAAAATTTTAAGACATTGCATATATCTTCCATGTAATGTCAAGGAATTCTTGAGAAACTACATACCTTTCATGCAGTGTCAAGAATTTTTCCCACTTATACGTAAAGTTGTTCTACCCCACCTAGAGCTGGGAAAAAACTCTACTCTTAAATCCAACTTGGTACCTTGATGCGCTGGCTCAAAATTTTCCTACCTCTACCTCCAAACTATCGTATCCCATGTAGGGGTGGGGTTTTTCTCCACCTTTGCACCTCAACCATAAGTCACTTGTAGTGGCTCAAAAATTGAGCACCATGACATCCAAGTTCCTAAGTCACATGTGTGTGTGTGTGAATAAGTGTACTAATACTAAAGAGTTAAACAAACACACCAATGTGACATTATATTGAAGAAATTAAAGTTAAAAGATAAACAAACTCTCAACACAACAACTTCTTCAAAGGCTTCCCATTATCCTCTATCTCTAAGGATTCAATGTAAGTTGATGGCTCTCAGTTGGTTTAAGCAGCATCTTGGTAGAATGACAACTTAGAGAATGAGATTATGCAATACAAATTTCTATTGCTAAATGATAAGAGATGATTAAGCTAAGATATGAAACTAAAGTGATATGAAAGATAAGATGCTACGCTCAAGAAAATAAGATTGCTAAATGCTGGATAAATGCAACTATAATGCTCATGCTATATTCGCTAGATCTCAGATCCTTTTCAAAGCACAACGATGCTATATTTATAAATATTTTGGAGGGAAAAGCCTAGTTGGAAAAGAACAACAGTTGAAATCAAGCCTGTCAAGATGAACGGTGAGAGATTTGGAAGTTGAGAAAAAGATGGAAGCTAGAGAAAAAGATGGGAGATGTTTCCTCCTACATGACCTTTTCCATTCAAAAGTGAAGGAAAGCTGCCATTTGTGTGTTTTAGTTATGAGGAGTTAGCTGGTAGTTGAGGATAAATCCATAATTAAATAATTAAGTTATTTAATTATTTGTGACAATGAATTTAGAAGTTTCCATAATTAAATACTTAATATTTAATTATGTGTGAGAGATGAAAAAGGAATTTTATTAAATATTTAGAATATTTAATTATGTGTGAATTGAGGAAAGTGTTTTAATTAAATATTTATAATATTTAATTAAATGTGGAATGAAGAATTAAGAATAATGGATTTGAAAGAATATTCTTTTATTTGATTTTGAAATTCAAACTTATGATAATTAATATAAATAAATTATAAAATTTATTTAATTAATTAAGAGGAAGATGGTAATAATAAAATAAACTTATTTATTTAATTAAATTAAAAGATTTTAGAAAGTTAACGATATAAATAATTAATTAAATTTATTTATATGTAGATGACTCTAGAAGATTAATTGAATAATTCA
Organism: Sequoiadendron giganteum; assembly: GCA_007115665.2. Taxonomy (NCBI): domain Eukaryota; kingdom Viridiplantae; phylum Streptophyta; class Pinopsida; order Cupressales; family Cupressaceae; genus Sequoiadendron; species Sequoiadendron giganteum. Next base: position 489,956,867 of record CM021104.1, read on the forward strand.
TATTTAATTAATTATCAGGCTTGAATTAATGTGACCATTTTTAGATGTATACATTTTTCCCCTCTTTGAAGTGATGTGTTTAACACATTGCTTCAAAAAAAATCCAGATAATAAAAAATTTTCCACTAACTTTGAAAAATTGATTGATGATGCTATATGCCCCCTTGAGAGATAAATCACACAGTTTGATGATTTTGATGATGATTCGAAGATTTTGAAATATTTGAAGTTGTTTCATCGATTTATCTCTCGAAATGGCATGTCACATGGTGAAAAATAAAAATAACCCTACCTTATTTACCCCCTTAAAAGGTGGAAAAAGGTAAAATCATTGTCATTTGAATAGTTGCATTTGGTGAAAATAGAGCTCTATGAGAGAAGAAATCAAGATGTCGATACATTACGGCACCACAGATTTGAGCGGGTTCGATGACATCAGCGACTAGCAGCATATGGACCTCCGGTAAGATCATACAACCCTTCTTTGTGAATTTTTGATGAATTTCACATCATTTCTGGATTTTTGAATTTTTGAATTTCCTATTTTAGTGCATCAATTTGCGTTTTAGTGCATGCGAGTCATCATTTAGCGCATAGGGTTGATATAATAACACATATAGGTTAACGCATCCAATCCACAAACTAGCGCATTTGGTTGTTAGATTAGCGTATTAGCCAAATTAGCACATAGGTGTGATAGATTAGCGCATTGGCCGAATTAGCACATAGGTGTGATAGACTAGTGCATAGGCTAGAAGCTTGCGCATAGGACACTCAATTAGCACATAGATTGAGGGTTTTAGCGCATTTTCTAGATTAGTGCATAGGTTTGATCGTTTAGTGCATCCACCTGATAGAGTAGTGAATATGATAGTTTAGTTCTTTTATCCTCTATTTTAGCACATCCATGGACAAACTAGCGCATTAGCTGATTTAGCGCATAGATAGTTTGTTTTAGCGCATCCATGAATTTTAGCTGATTTTGAAGTTTTGAGGAACAATTGATGACTGATTGATGTTTGTTGCTATATTAGACAACTGATTTGATGAATTTAAGTAGCATCAAGGATATATTGACGTGATTTTGATGATGATCTGATAAAACAAATAGTATGGATGTTAAATTGAGTCGATTGGCTGTTAAATTTGTCTTCGTGCTTGATGAGAAACAAATAGTAATGAATTATTTTCTTTTGATATGTTGTCGATGTTGATTTTGATAAATTTGCATTCATGTATAATGAAAATAGAATAGTAATGATTTGATTTGCTTTTGATAAATTTGCTTTCACCCGATTGGTTGATTTCCTGATTGATTGATTGATGTTCTTTTATGAGGATATGATTGATTGATATGGATATGATGTTATAGGAGGATTTTAAAATCCTCCAAATCAGAGAGAGGTTTCCTTGCACTTGGGAGATGATTCCCGGATTGTCCTAGCAGGAGGTTGGGGTTATTGCTAGATGTGGTTTGGGTTCACTTCTGAGTATCCCATAGTATAGGGTCAATAGGGCACTATTGAATGGTTTAGTTGAGCAATGGCATAGTGAGTATAATACTTTTCACTTTCCCACTGGAGAGATCACCATTACACCTGAGGATGTCTACAGGATATTAGGGATCCCCGTAGTAGGTGATATTATGGTCTATGACCATAAGGAGATTAGGGGTACTGAGGCATTACAGAGAGTATTTCAAGATCTGTGCATTTATGGATATGAGATCCTTTAGAGGGAGATAGTTCGGGGTTATGCCCCAGTTCCTTCAGTTTTGGTTGGTTTCATTGGTGGCTTCCTTTGTCCTGACCATAGGTCAAAGGGACTATTGGTCAGTTGGGGTCAAGTACTAGAGGACATGATCCTTCATTAGACTAGATATGCTTGGGGTTCTTGTATGTTTTCCCATCTATACCACGATATTCATTAGGTGGTATATATAGATTGGAAGAGTATATCTTTCGGGGTCATGCTGCTTCAGATTTTGGCATGGGAGCATATTGCTATCACCCACCCCTTTGCAAGGAGAGATCATCCCATCAACCATCCTTATGTTTATGCTTACATAGGTACACTTGTCTAGCCTAAGCTAGGAAATTTGGAATACTAGTAGTGGGTACTCGATGATATGGATACAATGATCTAGAGGCCGTATGTTGACTATGAGGCCTAAGATAAGGATGACATGGATTTTTCATATTGTGGCATATCTAGATATCTAATTAATTGGACCCATTTTATAATTGAGCAATTTTTGTTCATGAGGGTACTGAGACAGTTTGGCTAGGTCTAGGTGATTCCATAGGGCGTTGCCCATTATGCCTGGTAGCCTGAGGATGTGGTAGAGTGGGGTTAATTTATCCCTTATGATGCAGCTCGATTAGAGTACTTGGGTTTATAGCTAGAGTTTTGGGATTATCATTTGAAGGTTACAAATACACGGATGACTAAGGAGTATGCAACATACTTCCACACTCATCCATTTCTGAGGTTGACTAGTCCAAATGAGCTTGCCCCATTATTAGATGGACCAACATTACAATGGGCACAACGATAGCCACATGAACAATTAGAGCAACCCGTCGGAGGTGGAGGAGAGGATGTGGGTGGGGGTGTGGCTATGGACATTGACCAGGAGGAGGGTGAGGAGGATAGTGATGATGATGATGATGGTGATGGGGATGATGGGGGTGGCAGAGAGATTCTTTTTTGATGTGTTATTCAAGACTAGGCCCAAGACAATGAGGGTAGTGGAGTACCCATTAGTAGGACCTTCACACATTACCATTAGGGTGCCATCATCAGAGTAGCAGGGATAGATTGATACCATGCAGACATAAGTACAGGCTCTTCAGAGCTAGCTAGCATAGGCTTAGGCCACTATTGCACAATTATAGGTACATATGGCACAACCACAACCCCCAAACCCATAGACATCCTAGTTGATGGTCGAGAGGGATAGTTTCAGACAACGGTGCAAATAGGTGGAAGGGATAACAAAGAGGATGTTGAGATCAGTGCAGAGTAGCTCTATCAGAGAGGTTGTCACAGAGGAACTAGAGACTGCTAGAGAGTGTGAGTTCTACCGATAGAGATATCATGAGGCAGTGCCTCCTGAGCAGAGGGTGGCCTATACCCAGTCAAGTACTAGGTCCCACACCCACTCACATAGTCACACCAGGAGTGCTACTAGGAGTGTAGTTCAACCTGTCGGATGGGATATAGGGGGCATCAACAGCAAAGATCCAATGAGACCTACCACCTCTGGCACTAGCAATAGTCATGGCCCCCACACAGATGCCCCTTAGTGATGATTTTGTATACATCATTTTTGTCACATTTTATGTATCTCTTTTAGATATTTGATATCATTGTACCCTTGGAAATTTATTTTGATGAGATTATATATGATATGCGGTGATGGTTTTGATATGCATGAGTCTTTTATTATGCTATGATGGTTGGTCATGTATACATTTTTACTTCTATATGCCATGTTGTTGATGATTATGCTAATGAATTTTGATGGATGATGATCTTATGTATGATGCTATCTATCTTATGATGTGATGATTGTGATGATTTTACCCATGCATATGATATGATGATGATATAAATGAAATGTGGATGCATGTTATGATGTTTTATGATGTATGGAAAATGTGTTGATTATGGATGCAAAAATATTCTAATGTAATGGATGTAATGAATGCATTTTATTATTTTTGATGTATGGTTATAAAAATGATGTAATGATATGGATGTGTTAAATGAAAAATGAAAATGATAATGAAAATTCCATGATAATGAATGAATGAATGATAAAATGATGTGAAAATATGATATTGATGATTTGATATGATATGTGAATATGATAATGAAAATGATATGAAATGATGAGATAATATGATAATGAAATGATTATGAAAATGATGATATGCAAATGATAATGATAATGTAGTGAGATGAATGTGAAAATTTATGATATGATATGCTAATATGAAAATGATAAGAGTAATATGAAAGATGCGATAAAATAATGTGACAATATGAGAATGAATAATGATAATGAAGATGATATGAATATGAAAAATGGATGATGAATGAATGATATATGATAAAACGATATGAAAATATGTGCAAAATGACATGAATCTATTGGGAAAAATATGATAATGACTTGATATACAAAGATGTGAAAATGACATGAGACTAATATTGATAATGTTATGATATGACATAGAAAACAATAATATACAAAGGATAATGCCAAAATGATAATGCCAAAATGGTAATGCGAAATGATAATGTAAGAATGGAATGAAAAATGAAATGAGTGGATAAAATATGAAAGTGGATATTAAATTATATGAAACTAATGATGAAAATGAAATGATATGTAGTAAATGATCATGACAATGATAACTCAAATGATAATACAACATGATATAATGAAATGAAGGATTGATAAAATGACATAAAATGATAAATGATAGTGATATGAATTGAAAATGATTTGAAAGTGATAATGCAAATTATTTAAAAGTGAAATTCAAATGATGATATAAAAATGATATGCAACTAATGATGATAATGATATGAAGATGAAAAATGATTTTTGCTAATGTCCAAGTGTACTCAATATTTGTTTCCAAAAGAGATATCTATCTTTGCTAACCTCCAAAAACCTTTTATACAACCAAAAAAATGAATGCAATCTATATGAATCATGCAATCTTAACCATGCAAAATGAACTACTCCCTGTTGTCATTCTACGAACCAATTTTATGCTTGATTGTCATCATTGAACCTTTTGATATGTTGAAAGTTAGTACAAGCATCAAAGGGGATATTTGCACCGATGATGACCTAAGTACAACTTTCATGATGTTTGATATAATAGGTTAGTACAAGCATCGAGGTATAATTGAATCAAGATGACCTAAGTATTGCTTGCATAAACAAGCAGAAGTTAATCCTTTTTCCTATGCAAATTCTGAAATGTCATCAATGATACATTGTAGAGCATGTCCCATGAAAAATTTGCATAGTAATAATGATCAACTCACAGACAACAGAAAAAGAAAAATCATACTCCTTCCTTGCTTCTCTAGTTTATGACATCATTGAGTCGCTCTAGAGATATGATGTCATCAAATTTCAAAACAATAGTTTAACTTATGCTTTATGTGTTCCAATCATTTTATTCAGATTAAGATCATCCAGTTTGTGTCAGGTTTGGTATGTCTGATAGCTGATTTGAATAGGCTTGATTGGACATTTGATTGTTGATCTAATTTTTTGATACTTGACACATATTGTCATTTGTCTACCAAAAATTTCAAAAACTGATTGCCCCCAGTGAGCTTGCACTTTGACTCCCAATAAGGCACAACCTACTACTAGGAATATAAACAACAGTCATCATGCCATGATGAAATCCTTGTCATTTCAAGAAAATGGTGTGTGCATGATGCGAATGTGATGACCAGTTATGGATTTGGGGATGATAAAAATGGTTATGAATGAACGATACAGGTTGTAACCTAATAGATGGGAGAGCCAACTAAATCACAAACAATGCTTGCTTGCCAAGTTTTCACCATTTTTTTTTATTGCACTTTTTCAGATTTTGTGATTTTTTTGTTGCTACCAAATGCCTGTTTGCTAGGTTTTCATCAAGGCAATAATTTTTTTTATTTTTGATTTTTTTGTATTTTTATCTTTTTGATTTTTTTTGTATGTCAAAAGGATGCCTATTTGCTAGGTTTTTATCTTAATGACAATTTTTTTAAGACTTTTTATACAGTTTTTTGTATTTTTTAAACATAGAACTTCTTCATATGGATGTTGTTGGTTGGATCTTCAAGCAGGTCCCCTTCTAGCGTAGATAGTTGATATGCTCCTAAACCATAAGTTGCAATGATGACAAATGGACCTAGCCAATTGGGCTCAAACTTTCCTTTATTTTCTCGATCTTGTTGGTTGTGAGGGTTTTCTTTAAGGACCAAGTCACCCACTTGAAATGTGCATGGTATGACTCTATGATTGTAGCTATGGGGCATAATATGTTGATAACCCTTCAAATGATTGGCTGCATTTTTTCATCTCTCATCAAGTAACTATAGTTCTTGTAGTCTTTAAACTCTATAATCCTCATCAATTATACATCCCTTTAGTGAAACTCAAAGTGAGGGAATCTCAACTTCTAGTGGAAATATTGCTTCTACTCCATAGACCAAGGCATATAGGGTGGCACCTGTCAACATACGAATGCTGGTTTTGTATTCCCACAAAGATGGATTTAACTGGACATGCCAATCATGATCAACATCATTCAATTTCTTCATTAGGATCTTTAGAATTGTCTTGTTTGAAGCTTCTACTTGTTCATTACCTTGTGGATAATAAGGTGTAGAGAACCTATGTTGGATGTGAAATCTTTCACAAAGTTCCTCAACATCTTGATTTTTAAAAGGATGCCCATTATCTGTGATAATGGAGCTGGGGATGCCATACCAACATATAATATAGTTCAAAATGAAAGATGATATTTGTTTGCCAATGACTATTGTTAAGGGAATAGCTTTGATCCATTTGGTGAAATACTTGGTGGTTGTGATTATGAAATTATGTCCATTTGATGAAGATCGGTGGATTTTTCCAACCAGATCTAGTCCCCACTGAGCGAAAGGCCATGTTGTAGTGAAGGGTTGTAGTTCCTAAGTAGGAGTGTGGATGAGATTTCCATGAATCTGACATTTTGGTCATTTCTTCACATAGGTGAATGATTCCTTTTCCATGGTTGGCCAATAGTAATCCATTCTAACAAGTTTCTTAGCCAAGGTTAGTCCACTTGAATAAGTCCCACAAATACCACCATGAACCTCCTGTAAGGAATTTTTGGATTCATCACATTTGAGACATCCAAGGAGGGTACCATCAAGGCCACATCAGTATAAGGTGTCAGTGATTAGGGTATAGCGAGAAGATTGGCATATGAAATTTATTTTATGATTCTGGGAAAAATCCAGAGGTAAGATAGTATCTTTCAGATAGGCATAAATTTTTCCATATAAGGGGGAATCTGAACCAGTCAGGTGACAAATGACTTGGGTTTTAGAATTTTCATAGGTGGGGGGAAAAGATTGTTCCACCAAGAATTCGTATCGATCTTGGTTCATTGATAATTGCAATAGTGATGCAATTGTAGCCATGGCATCCACAACTTTGTTGTCGATCCGTGGAATTTTTCTAAACTTGATCTCAACAAAATATTTCTTGAAGTCATCTACCATGTTTTTGTAAGGCATTAAGTTATCTTTAGTTTGATAGTCATCATTTATTTTATTAATGACAAGTTGTGAGTCACTAAAAACTTGTAGCTCAGTGATCTTCCCATCCAATGCTATTCTCATTCCAATGACTAGGGCTTCATACCTGGCTATGCTATTTGTACAAGGAAACATCATTTGATAAGACTTTGGAATGGTGTGTCCCTGAGGTGTGACAAAAATAATTTCTTCCCCTGAGCCATGTTGTGTGTATGACCCATCAAAATAAAGTGTCCATGATTTCTTAGTTGTTGTTGTGAAAACATCAACGTCAAGAAATTCGATGTGCATTGGATGGTCTATTTGTAGAGGTGCCTCTGCTCACTGATCCGCTATGACCTTCCCTTTAATTTCCTTTTGATCCACATAGTGAATGTCAAACTCACTTAGAATCATTACCCATTTAGCCAGTCTTCCCGTTAAGGTTGCTTTGCTCAGAAGATACTTTAAGGGATCAATTTTAGCCACAAGTTTGATTGTATGGGCTAACATATAGTGTCACAACTTTTTTGAAGCAAACACTACTACCAAAAATCCTTTTCAATGAAAGTGTAGTTTAGCTCATGGCTTTTCAATGTCCCGCTAATGGAATACACTGCTCGCTCTTTTCCCATTCTGTCCTCTTGTGCCAATAATGCCCCCAGGGATACTTTTATGGTAGAAATGTATAGTATGAGTGGTTCTCCTTGTATTGGTGGGCTCATTAGATAATTCTTGATCAGATCAAAATTTTCTTCGTACTTGTCTTCCCATTTGAACGAAACATTTTTATGCAAGAGATGTGTGAACGACAAACTCTTGTCTGCCAGCTGTGTGATAAATCTCCTGATGGATTGTAATCATCCTTGTAATGACCATAGTTGACTAATCTTCCTTGGTGGTGGCATCTCTAGGATGGCTTGGAACTTTGCTGGATCCACTTCGATTCCTTTTTCTGATACAATATAGCCTAGGAGCTTTTCAGATTTTACCCCAAAGACACATTTCTTGGGATTGAGTCTGAACTTAAATTTTTCCATTCTGAAAAAAATCTTAGATAAGATATCTAGATGTCCCTCCCTTGTGTTTTATTTTTCTAAGAGATCATCTACATAATCCTTCCTGAGTGTGTGCATCATGTCATGAAAAAATCTAGTCATTACTCATTGATATGTAGCTCCTGCATTTTTGAGGCCGAACGATGTTACATTCCAATAGTATGTACCCTAGGGACATGTGAATGTGGTCTTATCTTGATCTTCAGGTGCAATTTTTATCTGATTATAACTAGAAAATCCATCCATCAGTGAATACATGGCATGCCCAACTATTAAATCCACAATCGTATCAATGTTCGGTAGAGGAAAATCATCTTTTGGACACACTTTGTTTAAATCCCTAAAATTTGTGCAAATTCTGATTTTTCCATCTGGATTTGACACAAGTACAATGTTGGAGATCCATTTTGCATAGTCAATAGACTGAATGAATCCCACATCCAACAACTTCTTTAATTCCTCTTTGACAAGAAATGCAATATGTGGGTGCATCTTTCTGAGCTTTTGTTTCACAGGTTTCACCCTTGGCATGATGGACAAATGGTATATGATAATATTTTGATCCAATCCGGGCATATCTACGTAGGACCTTATAAAATTGATTTGATCATCCTTTAGGAATTCTATGAATTTTGGGACTTCTTCCTCTGTCAGTGATGCAACAAGTTTTAGATATTTCATCTATTCCACACTGCCTATATTGATTTCCTTTGTTGGTTCTATCAAAATAGAAGATATTTCGTGATAGTGCTCAGGGAGAGTGTCAAGTTTCCTATCTTCTAGACCGTTAGATACACTCTTTATTTTTCTCTTTTCATGATTTAATAATGCCATTTTTAGGTTTTCACCATTAGATCTATCTTTTATATTGTTAATTTTGTAGTTGAAAAACTTGGCACTCTCTTGACTGAGATTTTGATCATGCAATTCGCTGGTGGAACCTATTTTCATGTTGGCTGAACAAATAAAATTTACAATGGTTTCATCATTAGGGAAGATTGGGATATCGAATGGTTCAGTTTCTTCCCAATCAATGAGCTCGGGATGGATTGAGGGCAAGGGATTGTCCGGTTGGGTAAGATCATTGGTTTTTAAGGTCATGACACAATTATCATTCTCACTATGGGCAAGATCTATGATGGTATCCTCCTATTGATTATCAATCTTGCTTTGAATTGAATCGTCATCACTCGAGTCATGGCCGCTTTGAAGTACGTAGTCAAGTGGAGGGCTTGAACCTTCTCCTTGTGTGAGAATGGGGTTATATTTTTGTATAACATCCACATATTTGTATCTCTAAAATTCATCATTATAAATGGTATCCCATTCATACTCATTGGAATCGGTGTCAAAATTCTCCTACAATCTTTGAGTTGTTTCAATTAATTCTTCACAAGATTTCTTTAAAGCTTCTTCTTCCTGGATTTTCTTCAAGGCTATTTCTTTTACATCATTACCATACCCAAGTCCTATCTTATCTTTCAGATGCATTATTTTTGGTTGGATAGGTTCCACAATTCCTTCTTTTCTCTTGCCTATGGGGCAATTTCCTTCATAACCCATTCATTGCATTATTGTATAACTATTCCCATATTGCTCAGTAGGTAATTTGACATGCTGGACAAATTCATCTTCATCTTTATAAAGCCAATTGAGAATAACTCTATCTTCAACTTCATTTTCTTGGGTGTTTTCTTGGATGAATTTTCCATTAAATTTGGTGATGGGAACTAAAGCTTGTGTTCCTGATGTGGAAGCCACTACAGCTTGTTGTGTGGACATCGTAGGTTGACCATGTGACCTTGGAGAGATAGGTAGATTAGGGAGGCATAGTGAATATTCTCCCACCTCATTATCTTTTAATTGCATCTTTGTGTTGAAGCTCTTTATCAATTACCTTGTTTGATCATTGTGTTTAGAAGCAGAAACTACCAGAGCCTTTCTATTATGTAGGAAAAAGGAGTTGCTCTAAGGTTAGAACAAATCTAACTGTTGTTATGGTTTGTTGGTATGGTTATTGCTTGTCTGTCATATGGAAATTTTAGACATTGATGATAAGTCGACGAAACTGCTTGCATCTCATGGATCCATGGGCGACCAAAAAGTATGTTATAAGATAAGTCTTGATCCAGAACCTAACAAAAGGTGTTTTTTACAATAGGTCCCACTTTGATAGGTAACATGACGAGGCCCTCAAAAGCTCGTTCCTCATCATCATAAGATTTTATTTTTATTTTTCTCCTCGGATTGATAGACTCTTCAGAATACCCTACGACAAGAACCAATTTTAAAGTACAAATATTTAGACCGACTCCCCCATCTTTTAAGACACATCTGATTCAGGTTTTATTAACCAAGACCTCTAGATAAAGTGAGGAAATTATGAGGATGATTCATAGAGGCATCATCCTTCTCTGAAAAGGATAGGCATGTGGGTGAGGACAAGTGTCCCACCATGGCTTTAAATTTGTCGATATCCAAATCAAGAGATGTGGTTGTGTCCACAAGGTCCTTCTCTAGAATTTTCTTGTGTGTCGGTGATATTTTAAGAAGCTCCAAGATAGAAATTTGAGCCGATGTCTTCTGAAGTTGATCGACTAAACTGTACTTCCTTGGAGGGGGGACAACTGATTTGGATGAACTTCCTTTTACAACAATTTTGGCCCATCCCATTGTTGTTGCATTAACTTATCGATACTCTTCCTTTCCTTTGACTTTGATGACATTGACTTTCTCATCATTAGTGTAGATATGATTGATAGTGGTGTCATAGACATGATTTACATTTTTTCCTTTGTCACCCAAAGATTCCCCTTTTTGATAATTGAGGACAGGATCCTTGAATGCCTGATGATCTTCATTGGCATTATGTCCCTCAACAGTTATGGTGCAATTTTCGATCAAATATTGGATCAAATTATTCAAACCTTGGAAATTATTCATCCTATGACCTTTACATCTATGGTAATCACATTAATACGAGTCATTCCACAATGGTGGTTTGACTCGCAGCTCATAATCTCTCTACGGTGGCAACGTGATGGTGTTTTGATTCAAAATCTCTTTGAGAATTGATTCAAGAGACTCGCCCAAGGGAGTAAAACTTTGTCAATTTGAGAAAAATTGTGATCTGGGCGAATTTGAGTTTTGGTTGCTGATGAGATTATTACCATGATTATTGGCCATATTTTCTTGGTTGCTGTTGTTTCCCTGATTGGAATTATTAGTGCCTTGGTTAGTGGAATTTCTAGGATTGTTGTTGTTGTGTTGGACACCTGATACATTGAGAATGGTTGGCTTTGCATTCACGTTGTTGGTATCTACCACCCCATCATTATTTACAACATTCTTATTTCTAGTCCAAAATCATGATTTATCATTGTTTTTGTTGTTGTTGTTCTATGAATTTGGACCATCTTTGTCAAGCTTTAAAACTCCTCTCTTGACCAAGGCTCCTTCGATAGTGATCATGTTTTCAATCAATTTCTCAAATGATTGAGGGCAATGAAGGTTGAGCGTATAACTCATTTCTTGATTTAGACTGCCAATAAAGATTTCCATCTTTTCCTTTTCAGGAACAGGATGGGAATATCTTGCAAATAAACTTCTCCATCTTTGCAAATATGCGATGAAGGGTTCCCGAGTCTTTCAATTTGCTCTGCACAAATCAAGTATGGCTATTTGATGTTGTATATTATAGGTGTATTGAGATATGAATTTATTGATTAACTCCTCAAACATTTTGATGGGGGGAGAAATTTTGGACAGCCACTCCATGGAAACAATCGCATCAAGTATGTATCTTCATGAGAAAACTCTAGGCTCATATTTCTAAAGTCTCTCACATGATCAATGGGATCCATTTTCCCATTGTACCTATCAAATTTTGGGATCTCACAATGCTTTGGAAAAGGAATCATGTTGAGATTCCTATCAAAGGGATATGGGTAGATATCTTCCAAAATATATTTATTGGTTGTTCCCCCTTATATTTCTTTAATTTTTCCTTGTAGTGCTCTTATTTTCTGCATAAGAGCACTAAAATAATTTAAGGGAGTTTCAATTCTTTCATGATCTTATCTAATTTTCTCAGTATCAAAATCAGAGGGTAGTTTAGCTCCTTGGTTTTCTAAGAAAAGAAAGTATCTTTCTTTGTTCCATTCTAAATCTTGTCCAAGAGAGTATGAAATTGTAGATCCTATTCTACTTCTTGAAGAATTTCCTCTGTTACTTCATCATTATTTGAGTTATTCCCAATGTGAACCTTGTGAAAAGGATTTTCTTCCCTATCACCCATGTTGCAAAGTGGATTTTCCCTTTCATCTTCTTCTATGTGCTTCCGAGATATTGTGACAACATGCATAAGCTTATACCAATTTTTTACTAACTTTGACCACCAATGAGAGAGTGCAATTTGTTGGATATCTTAGTCAGAAAAGAATGAGGATTCTATTGATATGACTAAAAAAATTTTGATTTTTAGTTCGTGATTCCCTAGTTGGAAGGATGATGATCCTATTATGGGAATTAAACTAGAAATCGGAAATGGATGTGATGATGCACTTTGCAATGTTTTGATCTTAGTTTGAGAAAATAAAGAATTTGTAAAAGCCAATATTTTCAAGTTCTCTATTGTAACACTTGATCGGGATGATTGGAATACTTAATTGTAGGTTGTGGGATGAAAGAGGGATGAATGGGCTTACTATGATTGTGCCTCTAGAAAAGAGCTCTTTGTTGAAATAAAGATTGTGAGGATAAAGTCTCTAAAGAAAATTCATTAGTGAATCCCCTAGCAAAGTCGTGATATCGATGGATGAAAGTTCGATGCTCAAGAAATTTTTTGTGACTTTGGTATAAAAATTGTCTCCTTTTCAACAACTTCTTGTAACTAAGGGACCTTTTTCACTTCTCAATCCTTTTCTCAGGGGATTTATTAACAAAGGTTGCATATTTCTAGACCCTGAGCATAGAAAGGACTAGACTTGGTGGCAGATTGTGTCAAAAAATTATTTTGACTCTAAAAATAGATACGCTACTTTGTTCAATGGATGCGCTAAAATTTTCAATGAATGTGCTAAAAGATCAGATCAATACGCTGAACTGTTGTATGGATGCGTAGAAACAAAGCATAGATGTGCTAAAATAGATCATGGATGCACTATAACAGAACATAAATGCACTAAAACAGAGTAGGGATGTGCTAAAACAGAGTAGGGATGTACTAGAACAGAGAACGAATGCGCTAAAAAATCTAGTCGATGCACTGAGACATACATGTTTTGATAGTTTTCTAAATCAAATGATCTTTATCTGAATTCATGTTTGAAAAACATGGCATGCAGTGGAAAAAAATTGTTTTCAAAGTCCTAAAATCTAACAATCAGTGTATGTTCTTTGAGATTTCCATGAGTATTGAACAAAATAAACACTTCAGGAAGACTCACTCTTAATTGTCAAAAGGTCACCATAATAACCACAACCCACATCTGAGAATTGCGTCAACTCACATAGTTGTGTCACCCCCTAGAGGGTGCTCATGTTTTTGTCTTTTCCAAGCGCATACTCAAAGTTATATTTCTCGATCCCTTGAGAAAACAATCATTGGAAATTATATGGTGAGTGTCTTGGGGGAAAATTCTTCCCTCCCCTTGCACTGTGAGTATTATAATGTTTGGTTACTGACACAGTTGGCTTCTACACTAAGGTTCATAGTAAGTGTTTCTGTTTAGTGAGGAAAATGATATACTCCCTCAAGATACCTCCCAACCTTTGGAACAAAGGCTTTGGGGATGGTTATCTTGCACACTACTGTCGAGTGGATTTTCATCAACAACTCGATTTTTTTTATAGTGGGTTGGAATTCTTGGCTTTAAGTGTTCCCACTTAGGTTGTTCCTCTTGGGTGAGTACTTTTTCCACAAGAGAAATCTTGCTAAAGGTTTTAATAAAGCATGAAATACATGAAATAAAAAGATGAGTTTGGCGTTTTGATCACCCAGTTAAGGGGAGAGCATAGGCCTATCACCTAACAATCACAACAAACAATTTTGTTTAATTTTAATCCCAAATGATAATTTTCTAAACTAAGAGAAGATGTTGCTTCACAAAAGACATGGGATTTATTTTAACTAAGATATATCAATTGTTTGGTGACTACCCTAGGATTGGTTCGTTTCATATTTAAATTTCTACCCTAGGATTGCTCTATTTTAACCTTATCTAGAAAGTATTAATCTATGTCTATGGATGCGCCAGAATGAGGATTCAAATTTATAGTTCCCTAGATGCACTAGAACACATAAATGCACTAAAATAGAGGATAAATGAACCAAAACAAATTTAGGGATGTGCTAAAAGAACACATATATGCGCTAAAACAGAGTGGCAATGCACTAAAATAATCCTCGTATGTGCTAAAACTTTCCAAGGATTTTCTAAAACATGTCTCATATGCGCTAAATCACTAGTCTAGTCTGAAACCTATCAAAAAACCTGCAATAAAAAATTAAAAATGGGGCAAGGGCCCCATAGGGGGTGCCAAAAATGTGTGTGAATAAGTGTACTAATACTAAAGAGTTAAACAAACACACCAATGTGACATTATATTGAAGAAATTAAAGTTAAAAGATAAAAAAAATCTCAACACAACAACTTCTTCAAAGGCGTCCTATTGTCCTCTATCTCTAAGGATTTGATGTAAGTTGTTAGCTCTCAGTTGGTTTAAGTAGCAGCTTGGTAGAATGACAACTTAGAGAATGAGATTATGCAATATACATTTCTATTGCTAAATGATAAGAGATGATTAAGATAAGATATGAAACTAAAGTGCTATGAAAGATAAGATGCTATGCTCAAGAAAATAAGATTGCTAAATGCTGGATAAATACAACTATAATGCTCACGCTATATTTGCTAGATCTCAGATCCTTTTCAAAGCACAAAGAGGTTGTATTTATAGATTTTTTGGAGGCAAAAACCTAGTTGGCAAATATCAACGGTTGAAATAAAGTTTGTCAAGATGAATGGTGAGAGATTTGGAAGTTGAGAAAAAAATGGAAGCTAGAGAAAAAGATGGGAGATGTTTCCTCCTACATGACCTTTTCCATTCAAAAATGAAGGAAAGTTGCCATTTGTGTGTTTTAGTTATGAGGAGTTAGTTGGTAGTTGAGGATAAATCCATAATTAAATAATACATTATTTAATTATTTGTGACAATGAATTTAGAGGTTTCCATAATTAAATAATTAATATTTAATTATGTGTGAATTGAGGAAAGTGTTTTAATTAAATATTTATAATATTTAATTAAATGTGGAATGAAGAATTAAGAATAATGGATTTGGAAGAATATTCTTTTATTTGATTTTGAAATTCAAACTTATGATAATTAATATAAATAAATTATAAAATTTATTTAATTAATTAAGAGGAAGATGGTAATAATAAAATAAATTTATTTATTTAATTAAATCAAAAGATTTTAGAAAGTGAATGATATAAATAAAGAATTAAATTTATTTATGTGTAGATGAATTTAGAGGATTAATTAAATAATTCATATTTTATTAATTATCAAGCTTGATTTAATGTGACCATTTTTAGATGTATACAACATGCAATAGCTCAATTTTTCTCTTCTTGTGCATTTGACTATCCTTCCCTCATGCAGTATCTCATTTTTTTTGCACCTCTATATCTAAAGTGAAATGTCCCATGTAATAGATCAAAAATTCTCTGCTTTTACATCAAACATGTAGTATCTCATAATTTTTGAGGTATTACATCTAAATTTCAATACCCCTTTTAAAATCTCAAAAAATTTTCCACCTTTGCATTCGAGCCATCAAATTACTTGCAAGAGTTTAGTTTTTCTGCACCATTGCATTTGAATTGCCAAAACACATGCAAAAGCTCAATTTTTTCCCATCAGTGCCTAAAACCCTATTTTTTCTCGAAAACTAGAAAATATGATTTTTTTGCAAGTAATCTTGCATGCCATTCCGATCATTTATTTCTATATTTCAGAGCAGTTTCGATCAATTTCTTACTGTTCCACAAATGTTAGATTTATCACTGAGGAAGAAATGCATTGCCAAAAGTTCTTCCCACTGATACAGTTATCCAAGAATTTACATCAATGATGCAAAAGGAATTTGAAGGAAAATCTTTATAGTAGCTTCAATTGACAAGTTGATGGATATTCAACTCACTTTGGATAATCTATAAGTAGTTCTAGAGAGGCATCAAAATGCTTGCAACAACATCAAGGACTTAGTCACATGAGTTATTTTCATATCTAAGCATACCTCGGGTCCTAATGATGAAGAAGTACAAGCGACCATGAATAAATATGAAGAAATTTCCTGGAGAAAGATAGTGAAGAATGATGGATGTGCCTTTCTCACACTTTGTTTATTTTCAACATTTTTTCTTTATGTAATTATTTGATGAAATTTTACATGTCTTTTATACATATGTAATTACATGTAAAAATAGAGAAGTCCTAAATCAAATCAAACTCTACTGTTGAATAAGTCAAGTTAGTTTAGCTTTTCCTATTTTTCTCTCAACCATCCTCTATATATATGTGGTTTTTTCTTTGTATTAAGAACCTTTTATCATTTGCAGTGAAGTGCTATACATTTGAGAAATATATTGAGACTTTGTGTTTAATGTGCATATCAAAATTCAACTAATAAAAGAGGTGAATTTTGCATCCAATGTTTGGTTTTGATCTTATTAGTTACATGTAAGATTGTTATTATGTCATTCTTACTACATTTTCTTGCAATTGGTTGATTAAGTGGCGTTATATTTCATATTTAAAAGGGAGTTCAAATATGATGTTGATAGTTTTTGTGCTACATCATTATATTTGGAGTTTATGTTCTAGTGTGTCAACTTTTCTAGTAATTCAAAGACTTTGGGCTGCAAGCTATTTGAAATATTTTGTGGATCTATTGCTGGTGTATGGTGAAGTTTTTGAGCTGCAACATGCTTCACACTCTATCTTTAAGTATCATCATTGGAAACAACAAAAGTCTTTGAGCTTTAGTGGGTTTTTAAACTACATAATTCACTAGTATCTTTTTTATTACTCTTATATTTAATCAAGCTGGATATTGGTTATTAGTGCTCTAAATAATACTTTGAAGTGGATTACTTATTGTAATAGTATTGCTGTAAGAAGAAAAACATCTTTTTCGAAAAAAGAGAAAAGGATGATTATAACACCCAATGGATAAATTTAGTGTACATAATATGGGTTAGTTACTAGTTGGTTTAGAAAGCAGTAAGAAGCGATCCTCCCCTTTATGAGAGGAGAGATTAAAATCTCATCATAGCTTTGGTTGAAATCACCATTTTGTAATTAATCAAGTGATAAAAAAATATTCACCCAACAGTTTTTTGGTGACTCTACTAGGGAGTACAAATATGCAACCGAGACTCATGCTTTTGGTTGAAGTATACTAGAAATTTGCTTTTTATGTTTGTAGTTATCCTTTTATTATTATTTTTCATTTCATTTCAAAGATTACATTCTAGCAGAAATAAGTTACACACATGGTCAAAGGGCACAAGGTCAAATTGATCCTACATTTGAATGGTTGAGAAAACATAACTTTTATATTCTTCCTCCAAATATGATATCTCCTCTACAAATCACAAGAATTTTTCCTCCTCGAAGTGTCAGATCACCTATTCAAGTGAAGCTTCTAGTATTTTGAGAGATTTTTCTATTTCACCAGTTCAAAGGTATATTATCGCTCCATTCAATCAAGGTAGAATGGTAGCTCAACCACCTCATGGTCCTTGGGGTAACACTTTTGGTCCTTTGAGATTGGCGACATCTTTACATGAACTTCCTTGGACCTCACGCAAGAACATCCCCAAGTTCTATGGAGATGGAAAGAAACACTCAAATGAGCATATTTTGAATTTTATATTGTATGTGGGGTTCTTGCACTACAACAAATCCTTGTGATTTGTCTAGTTTTTTCTCTATTTTTTGCTTCCACCCAATCTTTTAATGTATTTTTTGCCATTTTTTTGAAAATGTCGGCACTGTTTATCAGGATGGTGCTATTTTTGGAATTTATTTGCATTGATGAGGACTAGTCGGCACTAATTTAGGCACTAATTTATGCCATAAATATCAACACCTTTAGCATTGATATTGGCTTGGAGTGTGGCGTCACCATTAGAACCACCTTTGGCTCTGAGTTTAGCTTCAAGTTTAGTGCCACTTTTATCTCCCGACTTTAGGTTCGAGTTTAGCTTCAGGTTTAGCACCGATTTAGACATCCCTATGTTGAAGAGACTTATTTATATGTCTCATCGATGATGTAAAATAGAGAAATGTCAACAAGATACAGGAATATCAAGGAGAGAATCACTTACGTCACATTGATAAGGTATATCTACAAGTGTTCGACGAAACACAACTCTTGGATATAACGAAGTAATGTCGATGAGACATTAAGATATCGGTAAGACAAATAAGATTATCTCATCAACACTCTTCAAGTAATGATCAAAAGAATACACTGCTAGACCACCGGGAGGGTGCGCAACATATGCGGTAGAGTGGCATACACTACAACCCCATAGGAAGAAACCTTGAGCAAGGTGGTAGTGCAGTAAATAGCTAAAGAGAAGGGAAAAAAAATGCCATACCATAACAATAATCATGAGTCTCCTCGACATGGAAGAGTTACACTGATATATAAATAAATACCGCCAAAGGAAAATATCGATGAGATAGTGGCATATCAGCAAGAGATATTAACTTGTCCTATCGACACTAGCAACCAACATCACAGGAACATAAGATCTAATGTAGATGAGACATTGAGATATCGGTAGGACAAAGAAGATTGTCTCATCGACACTCTTCAGGTAATGATCAAAAGTGTACACTGCTATACCACCAGGAAGGTGAGAAACATATGCAGTAGAGCAGTATACACTACAACCCCATAGCAAGAAGCCTTGAGCAAGGTGGTAGTGTGGTAAATAGAAGAAGGGAAGGGAAAAACACCACCATGATGTAGAGGGTATAATAAGAGACAGCGGTAGTATGGTAATCGTGGTAGCGAATCACGTTAGTCACAATCCATTTGAATAAATAATTTAAGGAATCAAGAATGTAGCCCACCAAAATACTCTAAAAATTTAATAAACATACTCTAATTTTTTTTCAAAATCTTATTTTCAAGCATAGCTCACCAAAATGGAGTTTTCATTTTAATAAACATACAATAAAATATTTTTTGAAACCTTATTTTCAAGCGTAGCTCGCCAAAATTTCAGTAAAGAATGACAACAAATGGTAAGGAGATGTGTGTGATAGGAGGCATAGGATTCATTGTTGTTGATATTCTAGCTTTGAACAATAAGGGTTACAAATTTTCATGGTATTGTTTGTAATCCAGGTATTTAATTGAAATATGTTTGCATAATATCAAATTCCTTCAAATTCTTTTGAAGTATCAATGTATCCTATATAGGGTTTACAATGACTTCTTTTAATTTTAAAAAATAAATTAGATTCTTTTGAAGTATCGATGTGTCCTATATAGGGTTTAGAATTATTTATTTTAATTTAAATAAATAAATAAATGATGTATTTTCCTATGATTAGGTAATGTGGAGATCTCCTAAATTTTCCCTAGCAAATTGTTCTCTTTCACACTATGTTCATTACTCCAACTACTAGGGTTTTGCATTTGACATCTTTAATATCTTCATGATAGTGGATTTTAAACAGATCTCAGTATTTGATTTAATCTTTATCATGGTAACCCTTAAGTTCCATAATCCACCTTCAATCTCTTCTAAGAGTGTTGTCTTAATCTAGACTACATAGTATGCATACAAAGAAAGTCCTTCATACCTGCCATTGTTCCAAACCACCACTCACTACCTTGCTTAAAATGTTGTCTCCATAAGCACAATAGAATTTTTTAAAATAATGGTTGTCAGTGATTGACCATTAAGGTCACTACTTTCATCAATATACAATGAGATTTTTGTCTTCAAGCTTAAGGCATTATGCAGGATAACATTGTGAATTTTTTTTTGTGTACAATTTGATTTTCTTGCACATTTACTGCTTTGCTAACTACCTTTAAGATTAGATATTGCATCATCAGCTGTAATCTCAAACAAATCACTCACTATCACTTGAAGACTCATTTCATGAGCATCCTTGTATAAAATCAAACTATGCCCTATAGACTTCCTACATACTTACTAATATAGGGGACTCATTATTTCATGGTATTTTGAGTTTTATTTAGAAGGGGTTAATATGTGGCATTTTTATGTGTAGGAAGAATATATTGTGATGCAATGTTTGGGTATGGATGGTTCATGAAAAAGTGGATTTCTATCAGTGTCATAACTAGGTTGGATTGTACCTTGAGCCGGTGTGAAACACTTCTGGTTGTTTTTCGCTCTGAAGCAGAACTTGTGTGTAGGAATTTCCAAATATCCAATAGAGGAAGATCCTACATTCTAAAGATAAAATCATAAATCTGCTTATTTAGTTTCTAATCCAACCTTACATCTTTAATATCTAATAGAGAAAGTTTATACATTCTAAAGATAAAATCTTAAATTTTATTGGTCCAATTTGAGATCCAATTTTAGGTCGTGAAAGTCCGATAGAGAAAGCTCCTACATTCTAAAGATAAAATCATAAATCTGTTTGGTCCAATTTGAGGTCCAATTGTAAGGAATTGTCTTTTTAATTATACTTTCTGATATTTTTTTTGATACAAATCATTACTTTAGAATTATGGTATTTTTTCTCTTCTGATTTTTTCAACCCTCATTTCAGGGAAGAGCTCCAAAGATGGTTCCTTCAGATGGAGACTACACTTTTTTTCTATAGGTTCCATCTAGAAACACCAGAAGCTCAGGTACTGTCATACTCAGGTACAAAAATTTTTGAGGTTACCTTGTTCTCCTTGATACAAAATCTTGTCCTTCAATCCCTCTTAAGCAACATTCACTATTATGGACTTCATCATTATACCTTTCATGCATTCAATTTAATTTGTTATGTGGAAACATTTTGTCTCTATCTTTGCAAGTGATGACTATTGTGTAAGCTTTTAATCTACATGTCTACCCCTCATGTTCAATTACTATGCCTGTTATGATGCTTGAGGCTGCTTACTTTTAACCAGACTGTTAATGAAAACTATCTTGGAATCATTGATTATCAGTTTTGTCAGAATCATGGATATGTTGATAGTGGAATGTTCTTATTAATAAGGATAAATCTTTATCAATAAGGAGATTACTCCTTACCAACATACTCCACTATCCTTGCAAAGATTGATCTTTAATGCTTCATGGATGGTTTACTTGTGATTATCCTTCTCAAATGAAACAATAGGGTAGCAAGCTAGGCTCAGCCCTTGTGGGAGCCACATTTCACCCCACATGTTGTAACCAGATAAATAAAACAACAACCTAATTTTATCTATACCTACACAATGAGAAAACATGTTAGATAAAACTGAGCATATGATAGATATGTTTGATAACTTTATTTTTTTCTTGGACATCTATGGTATGCAAGTTATTTGAATGCACATGATGATCAAATTTTATGTTTATATATGTATGCACATATTTTGAGTTGTGATCCTTCATTTCTCTAACAACACTCTTCTCACTCAAATGCAAGGAACCTAGGAGCAACAAGGATTACATCAACTTGGAGGCTTAGACAAGCGGGAATACTGAAGATGATGTAGAACAAAGCAACTGAGATTCATCATTTCTCTTTATGTGCATTTTTCTCTTTTGTATCAATAAATGTATAGTTTTTCGATTATATGCATTCAAATAGTCAGTTCCACGACTTGTGTGGAACAACATACATTTACATTATGAATAAAGACTAATTTTTGAAAGGATTGTGCAATCTTTCCTATATTATATGCATCCACATAAGTGCAATCTAGTAATGTAATCTTCTGATTTTGTTTATGCACATGAATGTAATGTAGTAGAAATAAAAATGTACCTTACACGTCATTTGAAAATCACAAAAGCTCTACCTGATTGAGCTATTAAATTTTGTGTCTTCACGAGCATATGTTGATACAAAATTAATGGAAGAAGCATCCAAGTAATCCTAATTTTTTCTGCGAACAATTCATACCAAATATTGAATAATTTAAGGATATTGCAATAGGTAATTTGTATCGACATAAATAATATTACTAAAGAATTTCAATGTTTAGGCCATAAGAATCATCCTTTTTTAAACATGGATTGTGTTGTAGCCAAAATTCGATCCTAATTATTTTTGCATACTTCCATTTTCACTCATCTCTTACATCCACCATATGCAGAAAATTCATATCATAATAACTTAAATTTAATAAAATCCCTCACTTGAGCTTCCAAATAAAACCCTTGATCACAGCATCAAAGTGTATTCCTCCTTTGAAATACTCCTATGATTGCTCATAACATATCGCCAAAACAACACCATGTCGATGAGATTCCCTCCAAAGTCTCCCCAACATTAGCACAAAAAATAGATCAAAAATATAGATGAGACACCCCTATGTCGAAGAGACTTATTTATGTGTCTCATCAACGATGTAAAACAATGAAATTTCAACAAGATATGGGCATATCGAGGAGAGAATCACTTATGTCACATCAAAAAGTGCTCAGCGAAACACAAATATTGGATATTTAAAGAAGTAATTATTGATGAGATAGTGGCATATTGGAAAGAGACATTAAATTGTCTCATCGACACCAAAAATCAACATTGGAGGAACATAAGATCTAATGCCGAAGAGACATTGAGATATCAGTAAGACAAATAAGATTGTCTCATCGACACTCTTCAAGTAATGATCAAAAGCATACATCGCTATACCATCAAGAAGGTGAGAAACATATACGGTAGACTAGTATACACCACAACCATGCAAAAAGAAGCCTTGAGCAAGGCGTTAGTGTGGTAAACAACAGAAGGGAAGGGAAAAACACTACCATACCTGCAAATCGAAGAAACAACTTGCATTTTAATTAAAAGTATCTTCAAAAGTTATGAAATGATGATGTCTGATTGATGTGACTAATGAAAATATCGATGAGACTGCTACTATTAATGAAGAACTTAATCATAAAGGTGGGGCGATGAAGTGTCCTGAAATTTCATAAATACAGCCTCAAAGAAGTTGAAATCATAGTGAATTGTAATTGAAGGATTTGGAGAACCAACTTGGATGACAATAGGCAGCTGGAAATTTGTAGCATTTATATAAGTAAGTGGTCTAGATTCAGCTCAAATTATTTTCTCAGTATGTATATGAAAGCATTGCATGATTAGGGTTAAGATGGAAAAAACCCCAGGCAAACAAAAAGCAAAAAGACAGAAAACTAAAGCTAGGAAATTGAATCAAGACTTAATCGATCAGTGTCCTAGGTCTGGGCCAAAATCTAGAAGAATAACATAGCTTAACCCATCGTGTGTGATATTAGAAGATAAACAAAAAAATATGGGAGATGTATGGACTCTGTGTAGGGGTTACGACCTCTTTATTTATCATTATAGGAAGAAATTTCAGCATAGCCCACTGTCAAACCCGTGGAATTTGAATTTGGGTAAACTTGTGATTGTAGAGTTAATCAAGGTGTTGGAAAATAATTACAATCTAAATATGAGAATAATTCATTTTCTTGATGGGTCACAGTTCCTGGTCATAAAGCCAGATTATATTTCCATGATTTTTCAGCTAGACACTTCCCTGAAAACAAAATTATGAATCAGAGACTTGTTGGAGGAATACCTTACCATGGAAACAAGTTACAAGAGGTGGAAATTGCCTCTACATAGAGTTAAAGGTGTGCGTAACCAAACTATGAGGTTCTCTAGTGAAGATAAGCCCCCATTCTCTGTGGCTTTGTTTGAAGAATACTTTCAATACACTTATTACTCAATTGGTCAAGTACTGGGAATTGATGTTATTGAGAACATGACAATTTCTCCCATGGTTTAAGCCATAGACATCCAGAGTCATAATTCCTAAACCTATGATTATGTAGAGTATTTATTAGAGGCCATCAATAATGCCCTCGAGATCATCAAAAATGACAATGAAGCCATTAATTTCAAGCACTATTCTCTTTTCATGCACAAGATATTATACGAAGGGCGGGTGATGCGGATATGGGGTGAGGAATTAAGAATAAAAGACTTAGATAATGATGGAAATTCAAGGCCTATACAAATGTGGAAATTTTTGTGGGATAGTAGGTGTGGGAGGTCCCACTACCTATATTTGAGGAATATTTTGTGAAAACACTATACAAGATGCTAGGCCACAAATGTGACTACAACCTCTCCCCAGAGATCTTAAGATTTCTCTGACCAAAAGATATGGGTCATGAACCAAGGATAAATCACAATTGGGGGGACTGGTACATGTTTGGGGATTGTACTATTATCAGGGTTTATGGATTTGAAGTTGCACCTTATTTTCTACCTAAGACTGTGCTAGATAGAGTTGCTTATTTAGAGATCATAAGGCAATTGGCATTTTCAGCTTTCATGCTTTTAAAGAGCTATGGGAGGCAAAATTTCATGCCTTCCACTTTATGCTTTGGTGATTTCATTATTGTCTCTTAATCAAGCTATGACTTGGTTAGTGGTAAACTGGATTATTATGGCTTGTTGGTTGGAAACAAAAGGGAAAAGTTTGATCCTGAAGACTTCATTTGTGATGCCAAATTTTTTCAGAAATTGAAAGGGTATGAGCACAGTTTCCTTTTAGAAGATGTCATCAGAAATTGTGAAGAAAAAAAAAACATAATGAGAATGAATGCCTATAGTAGGGTTATGATGGTTGAGGCTTGGAAGGTGAGTAATAACCCAGACTATGTAGGGGCTTTCCTTGAGGTACAAGATCCCACAAAAATAATTGAACAGTTAATCCTCCATGAAGAAGAAATGATAAGAGATGTGACACTTGTGAAATTTGAAAGAGGAAGGGGTATCGGTCCTAGGAGGCAAGTAGAAAAAATCAAACCACTGGATCACTTATCACCTTAGCCTACTTCTGAAGTGAGCTTTTTAGTTGGTTCCCCATCCATGAAAGAAGATAACACTAAGGAGGAAGAAGAAGTCTCACAGTTTAATGATCCTGTTATACCCCAATATGAGATGCCATTGGAAAGAAGTGTGATCACCTTTGAACCCTTTGATGAGTTATCAGATGATGTGAGTCATCGTGCAAGTCAAAAATTTGTTGCAGACCCTTGAATTTAATTCTTTTATATATGAGCATAAAGGAAGACTAATAAGAGAAAGTTTAAAGGACATTGACCTTGAGAAAGAGGCTTATGCCTTGAAAGAGTTGCAAGATGAAATTGATAGGGAAATTAGAAACATGACTATTGAGAGAGGAAGAGAATTATTGCAAGAAGTTGGAGTTATGCTCCTTCCTAGGTGGGATATTAGTTTAACAATTGTGTTTGACAGCTTCTTGAAGAGAAAGAATACAACTTTGCAAATAATGAATGAAGTAGGTAACAGGGTCTATATAGGGTCAGGGTAAAATCCTGATAATACCACTTTGCAAATTTGGGCTCTTTTCCCCTAGGAAAGAAGCCATCTCTCATTGACCATGATCATATTTTTGGACATCTCTTGGTGCAAAAAGTAGGGGAGACAAATCCCTTGGAGACTATTGAATTGAATGTGAATGTAGCCAAATTCATCAAAGCCCAGATCCAAAAGCTAGTAAGAGATAACTAGTGGCTGATAGAGGAAAATGACAGGTTGAAACAAGAATTAACCAACTACAAAGATAGGTTGCCTGCTTCTCCAAGGATTTAATCTCCTTTAATTGAACATGAAAGAAAAGTGTTAGATGCCATGTTTGAGACTAATCAATGGAAGCATAAATTTGAAAAGGATCAAAAGGAACAAGAAGAACTAAAAAGAAAATTGAAGGCTATTACTTTTGAAGTAGCATCAGGGTTAATTTGTATGAAATTCAAATATATGTGCCAACATGCAGATGGTGTTTGGCATGCTCATAGTGGAACATACAAGGTGCTTGTGGAGCATGGAAGATTGATTGATAGGATGAAGGAAATGGAATCCAATATCAAGGCAAAAGATGGAGATAATAATTATTTTCTCCAAGAATGTCAGAGCCTCATCAATACACATGAAAACTTCCAGAATATCTTCACACAAGAATTGAGTGACTTCATCTAGCCACTATTTATGGCCATGCTAAATTTCTTTGAAGAAGCCGGTTTGAAGGATCAGGAAAATTGGAAAAAAGAGATATCAAAATATTTTCTAGGCATCCTTGATGCAATCAATGATGAGGATGAGGTACTCAGGAAAATGCATAAGCAGCTTAGGAGGATTGTTGGATTGGAGAATGTAATGATAGTCACTCTACATAATGCAAACACTTATGCCCAGGAGAAATACATTGATCACATGTCAAAGGTTAAATTGTTCCTTGCATGAGCTGTATGAGGAGGCAGTCAAATTTTGGTTGTGTGGATGCATTAACATGGTGCTTGAGACTTGAACAGATCTTAGGTGGTCACGGGTGCTTGCTGATGATTAACAGGTTGTGTTACATCCAACAATAAACTCTTTTTAAGTTTCTATCTTATGTTAATTATGCTTTAGTTAAGAAACGATGTAACTTTTGTGAATGGACCTAAAGCTTTTTTCTTCCCATATAAATAGGGAAACCAAGGTCCAATTTTGATCATCATATCATCATAATTTCAATCCATTAGAATAGATAGTAGACCATCTCATCCACTTATTCATATCAAAAGAACTCATGTTATGTATGTTTATATTTTGAGCAATATAATGGAGCAAATACATTATAACTCTTAATCCATTTTAAGTGTTCAATTTTTGTGTCAATTTTCATGTTTATTTAATGCTTTGTTGTCTCCAAAGTGGTTTTTTCAAGTTGTTTAAATTTGCAAGATTTATCACGGGCCATTTTTTAAAACTGGTGGATGCTTTGATTGGTTTATGGTTAGGTGTGAATTAAATTCCTTTCAAATAATTTACTTTAATTGGTTTGGATTAAGGATTAAAGACCTCTTAGAGATTGGCACCCTCTTATGGTCTAAAAACCTACGTTTTTGAGACCCAACAGATTGCAAATAAATTTGAAAATTCAGAAGTCTATGAAACAGTGTATATATTCTATGAAACAATGTATATATTCTTGTACTTGTAAATATTCTTGTACTTGTATATTCTATGAAACATTCCTTATTTTCTATGAAATAGTGTATATATTCTTGTACTTGTAAATATTCTTTTACTGTTATATGTCTATTAAAGAAAACAAAGTTTGAATAAAAAATGCTTTACCCTTTTTTGTAAGTGAGTATGTGAATTATTATTTAAGAAAAAATATTACAGTGTTTGCATTTTTAGTTTAGTAGTTTCAAATCTTCATTTTCTATGTATATAAAATTGTATGTGCTCTTTATCTCTAATGACATAAAACAATAATGTCATCTGAATCAGGTTTTTCAATTTCAACACCATCATTGTCTACACTTTCATATCTTGTTCAATTTTGAGTAAAATCATCAAAATTTTATTATTATTTCTTGTTCTAGTTAATGTTGATTCCTTTCAGCACAACACAGTAGGTTGCATGTTAAATTTCAAACATTTTCTTTGCATTTTTTTATTATTTTTATTTTCTCAGTGCATCATTATGTAACAACAATTTCACTTTTGAGATATACAATAAAAATAAATGAAAGCACATTTTTTCTTTGTCAAGGGGAATGTATGGTGAATACCCTATGTCTTTCAGATAAGTGGGCAAGAAAAATAAGACATAACTAATTGAATCTGATTTTCTACTGCATAATTATTTTTTTATGTGATTTTTACTTTTTGTATGTGGATTACCCTTAGAAAGAGACTACTTATCTTTTCTTAAATGAAGCCTTTACATTTCCTGTCTACCAAAGGAATTTACTGCTTGACAAAAGGTTCATGAACTTCATACAAATTAAGATTGGTGTAAAAGGCCATCCCCACAAATGTTGTTTGGTCTAGAATTATAATGGAAAATAAAAAAGCTTGCTAGGAGAATATAACAGGTTTTCAATTGTCCAATTACAACATAATATTACTGAATCATTTCAAAGTTTAGGCCATAAGAATCATCCTTTTCTAAACATGGATTGCAAATAATTCTGAAAATTTAGAATTCTTGGTCATTTAAATTATTGTCTTCTATAATGTCATCCAGTGTATCATTGTCAATGTTCATATGTTCTTTCAAGTATTTAATATTATCATCATCCTCATCTTGGCCTGCAACATCTTCATCATCATTGAAATTTGACTATAGACCATCTATATTGTTACTAGATGTATTTGGATCATCATTTTATATACCATCCATATTGTTGTCTTCCATAACATCATCTAACTCTGGATTGTTTTCTTCTTGTTCTTGAACATAACCATCTTCAACATCATCATGGATGTCAATTTATTTGATATTCTCTAATCCCTCTCTCTCATTTTGTTGCCCATCATTATTTTTCTCAGTATCCACTAATGCATCATCAAATACATGCCTTAATCTTGGATCATAATGTATGACAAATATCCATTTCGGGTCCAAAATATCTTCATAGAAAAATACCTGCACATGAACGACATACATATATTAGACATATGTTATAAAAATTTTATTAATTAATAAAAACATGTATATATTCACAATAAGCTATGAATTAATAGATTAATGATCACTACCGCTTCTTGTTTGAGTTAAAGAAATACTTGCTCACAATGAATTGGTAGAACATAAGGTTCCTTATCCTCCAATAGGAATGATGAGGAATCTATTGAAAACAATCCACTATGGGTATCATGTCTTCGTGTCCTCTCAAATCCTTCATACCATCTACACTTAAAAATACAATATTTAAAAGAGCAATAATCCAACTCAATAATTTCTTATATTTTCCCAACATATTTTAGATTCCCTTCAATTATATTCTTATCTTTTGAGCTTGATTGACTTGATTGCTCGAAGTCCACCATGATGCCATAATCAAATGATCGTCTCTTTACATCTACACTTTCTACACGATAATGTCGACCATATGCCCACATTGCTGGATATTTCCTCACCTATGAAAGACCATTTATTTTAGTGAAAACACATATAATGACAAATATTAAAATAGTTAATACTGTCAAAAATATAAGCAAGAAACATTTTGTAAAATTCCAACTGTACCTTTCATTCACATCCTCTAGACATGTTGATTTCATCTTTTGTTATGTTTGAATTTGTACCTGCATCTTCTATTTGATTTTGAATTTGTTCAGTAACCCATTCTAGTGTGAAATCTTTGCCCCATTCTCCAAGCAAATGAGTGGGAAGAGGAGTATTCCTTGGGTTCGATCTCTTAAACTATCTCCTTGATTCTAACACTTCTTCTCTCTTTTTATCACATAGATCAATTCATTTGTTCATAAAGTCCATGTGGTACATAATGAACTTGTTGAGTATAAAAAAATTGTCTACACCTATTACATGTCAACATGTTTATTTCAAACTCCAAATTTCATGCTATTAATTTGACTAATAAATTACAGAGTAAATTAATGATTGCAAGAAAAATGACACTGGTCATGAATTTACTTACTAATTTCTATTTCAACACCATTAGACTATGGTTTTTCTCCATCAATAATATCCGATGCTCGTTCTTCATCCAAGAGACGTGGGCCATCTTCAAAATCCTTACCAAGGAATTCACACAGGAAGAAAAATTCTTCATTCAATACATACCCTTCAGCCATGCAACCCTCTGGATGTGTGTTTTGTTAGACATATCTTTTAAGATTTTTCATATACCTCTCAAAGAAAAAAATCCACAATGTTGATACGACACCCGCCAATTCAATTTCATTGACTACGTGTATAAGTAAATGGATTTTTAGGTCCATGAAACTTGTAGGGAGCTCCTTCTCAAATACACATACAATTTTTGCAATTTCCTTCTTCTACTTTGGCACTTCAGATTCATGGACCTCCTTAGAGGCCACCCATCTAATATAAGAATAGTAAATTAGTATGAACCTTTAGTCATAAATTAAAATGCAATATAATATCTCTATATCTCTCACACATAAACATTTCATATAACCACATACCTTGTAAATGATGACAATCGACTTATGGCATTCCTTAAGTCAACTGTAAGACAAGAATCCCCCCTAATTGCCAATGACATGATATTCTATCAAACACATTTATGAAAAGGTTATTAGTAATTTTCTCTCAAACAACAAAATATCAAAATAAATTTAGTGCTTAATCAATGTTACCAGTAAATGTTAAATGTTGATATATAATACCTTCATTAAATTATGAAAATCATGTGTTTTAAATCCTATGATATGTCCATCAACTGTAAAAATTTTAGCTAATGATGACCCATAGCTAGTAGGCGTCCTTATTGAATGGATGGAATTTTTTAGTTAGTCTACCTCTTTTTTTAAAAATCCATGGAGCTTCTGCATATGTTTCATTTTCCCTGTTTGGGCACAAATGTTTTCTATCAAATTTGGTATGCAAAAGAGAAATATCTCTCCTCGAAGACAAGGTGTCCTTCTCTTTTCCTGATATATGTCGAAATATAGAATCTGGGACATTTTTGAAGATGTGCATAGGATCTAATAGGTGAGATATTAATAGATCCTTCTAATAAGGGAGCTCATAAAATATGGATTTCCTTTTCATTCCTTTTGGCATATTAACTACAACTTGTTTTGGTTCTTCAATTGAATCACCCCGATCAAAAAAATCCTCCAAAGCTTTCAATTCAGCATCTTCATACTTCTTAAGCCAATCACCTGGACCCATAATCATGGGAGGGCCTCTATTTTCAACTTTTCCATCAAATTGATTCTTTAGGCAATTTCTAAACCTATGATCTAGTGGTAGAAAAACCCTATTGTTTGCGTAAATAAATTTATGTAGATATTTAGAATACCACCCTTGAAATTGTTCTGCACATCTTGGACATGCAAATATACCCTTTGTTTGAAGCCCTGCAATTCAATAAGTAATGTTAATAACATAAAAAAAAATAGTATAAAACTAAGTATGAAAGTTGGGATGAAAATAAATTATGAGTGTAAATACATAAATATTTTATCTTACCAGAACAAACACCAAGTCCTAGGAAATCTCGAATAGTCCAACATAGCACACCATACAACATGAAGGACCTATTTGATGGAGGACGTGATATGTCATACATTCTTATGCCTTTCCATAACAGTTGCATCTCATCAATAAAAGGAAAAAGATAAACATCCATTTTTTTAACTTGATGTTTTCCTAGAACAATGAGAGTCAGCATAAGGTGCTCCTTTCTAACACTCATCCATGGGGTAATATTGTATACTATCAATCTGACTGGCCAAACACTATAATTTGAGCTTAGGAAAGAGAATGGGCACACTCCATCAATTGCAAGACTAGACTTGATACTATAGGGTTCATCTTTGAATTTTCTTGGCCATTTTTCCTCTGTGTTTCATTGCTTTGGAGTAGGAAAAAATCCATATGAATCCATCTTTAATCCTATTCTTTGCATGCCAGTTCATCAATTGTGCTAGTGAATTGCAACGAAAAATTCATTGAAGTCTACGTATAATTGGCATGTGACGTAAAACCTTCTTTGGAATTGTAGGAACTTGTACATCTATACAATATCTCTTCTCTTTGCATACAGGAAATTCTACCTTGTTTTGATATTCATCTTTGTATAAAATGCAATCATTTTCACATGAATGAATTTTCTTATAGTCAATCCCCAACTCAACCAACAACAGACGCACCTCTCTGCAAGTTGATGGCAACACATTTGCTTCAGGGAATATTTTAATTTTTAGTGCCCTGTAAGATTGCCAAAGATTGAATCAATTGAATTTTTGACTTATGATGAACATGTTTGATATGTCAATCTATACTAGGACTGTCTATATATAATATATGGTTTTAAAATCTCCTTAAGGAAATATAAATGAAGTTAATGTATGTTTACGAATTATGTACACCAATTTACAATGCAAAGTAAGAAATAAATTTCAACTCACTTCAGTAGGGTAGTGAATCCTTTGTTTGACTAACCAAATAGTGACTTGATTTCTAATAATATTAATGTGCATGCCAGTTTTGAGGTTCTACTTGCACCCGATTTGAACACGAGTGTCTTCACTCCTTGCTTGATGGAGTCTTTGATGTTGTTATCATCAACATTACATTGGTGGTAACTACCCCTGCTATCATCATTACTTTCAACCATTTCATCATTATTATCATCATTTTTTCCATCCCCAAAGAAAACTGTAAGCATTTCATTCAATCCTTCTTCATGCACTGCATTTTCACTATCATGATCATCATCATTAAGGCTAGGTGGCATGTCATCAGTGTATGTGAATCTCATCAACTCTTCAAATTTCTCAGGTGGTAGTGTTCTCTTCAATCTTTCTCTTCTCACCCTAGTGTGGTTTAAAGGATGGTTTGGATCATCTCGTCCAGATATTAATAACCCAATTCGATCTTGGGTATTAGTATGTGTTTCATCAAAATCTTTTATCTAACAACAAATGCAAGCATTATTTAATGTTTGGAAACAATTGGATAGATCATAAATGTATCAATTTCAAAGAAATATAATCAAATATGGCTTAAAAAATAAAAATAAAAACTGTATGAACATATATAAATCAATTGAATAATGAAACATTATTTTATAGACTACCTTTTTTATATAATAATTTAAATAAAAAACAATTTTGACAACATAGTCTATAAAATATCAGTCCACACTCATTTATTATTCTTTGGTTTTAATCTATTGTATGAAGCATACTACAGAATGAAAGCTCATCATAAATATAATGTCTTTGTACAATTGTTCATTTCAATTGTTTATTTCCACGACATACAAAACATGCACAAACAATAATTTTCTCAAAGTATTCATCCCATGTACTATAGTCTTGACCTACCTCTTCTTTAGTGCAATCATTTGTTGTGTCTATAGTATCCATTGTCATATCCTCTTCCACTCACTATCATCTACGTCATTTAACAATTTTATGTCCATGTCCACGTACATATCTTCTTCTTTTGCTAGTTGAATGCTCAAGATATACATTTTCTCCAATCTCCATCTAAAATATCAACAACATGCATTAATTTATGTCAAGATTGGATAATACATTATAAATTTCAATAATACTGTGAAAAAAGATGGACGTATCACAAAATGGCATCAGATCATTTTTTCCTAAGTTAAGACAAAATTTGAGTACCTGATGTCTCGCTTCATCTATTGTGTCCTCATTTGATATGACACGATTTATTGCCATTACCTCATCTTGCCCCTATAATACACACAACATATTAAATAATGTTTAGTACACCAATTATATCATTTCAACGAGTATGCTATCCAACACAAAACCTCACTTTAGTCATATATTTGACATATTGATATCTCCTCTATGTTGTAGCATTTGTGAATTCATAAACACCTTCCTCCTTTGGTTGAGGTTTCTTTCTCTTCTTACCTCTATTGTATCTACAAATTTCGTTGTCTCATCTATTTCCACCCACTTTCCTCTCAACAATTTAGTATTTCTACATCATCCATGTCCTCTCTCCATGGCCTCCTCTATGAATAAAAATGTTGCCACAAAAGCTTTCACCGCACTACCACCGAGAAGGAAGAATCAGCTTGTGTCACCATAGTAAAAACTGCTCTACCGCATTGAGTTGATGAAGGAGTCATGGGATAGTGGTGGTCACCGCACTACCACATGTCTTTTGGTACAAGACTTTCAGGACTCACCGTAACACCACCAAGAAGAAAAGGAAGACTCGCATGCCACCACAAAATATTTCACCGCACTACCGCCAAGAAGGATGAAGCACCTTGTGGGAAATGGTAAAAACTACTTTGCCGCACCGAGCTGATGAAGGAGCCACAAGACAATGGTGGTCACAAAAACAAGGTAGGAGTTGGAATTATTTCCAACAGTTTGGATCCTGTGATACACACCAATGAAAATAGTACAACAATGATAGGTGCTCAATTACGCACACTTGGCACTGCCTTAGGCGCCCCAAATAGATTACATTAATGGCCAAATGTCAATGCTAAAGTTGGCATTAAATAATGCCAACTAGAGTGCTGAATACTGAATCAAAATAAAAAATTAAAAAATTTCCCACATGAAGGAAGAAATCAGATGACAAAAAAGGGAAAAACATTGTGCAAAGGAAGAGAGCAGGGCGCTACTAGCAACTGATGAGAAATTAGATTTAGTTTGCGACACCATAGGTAAGGTTACAATTTATTTTTTCTTGGTTGAATTTGTGATTGTTTACTACTCTTTGTTTTTCATTTGAATTCATGATTGTTTACTGGTTTGTGGCCTAATCTGTCTAGGAAACCTCTAAATTGTCCCATCATTATAAATTGTAAAACCTTTGAGAAACCAACAAAAAATTTTACCCTACCCATTTGAGCTTTGGCTCAAAATATTATAGCACAAAGTGAGGATGCCTCTTTATTCTTTCCCTAACCTGGGTATCAAGGAAATAGTGAACTTCTTGGCAAATCTGGGAATTGGGTCGGTCACTGCTGAGCAACTACTAAAAATAAACACAAAAATTGCTTGGTTTTTCCTAGTCATACCATAGTCACCGATGCCATGAAAAATTTGTGCAAGATCGCATTATGAAAGATTTTTCATGATAAGGTTATCAACACTAAGCAAACCCAACGAACATATTTTCCCTAGGTTATCAACACTAAGCAAACCCAACAAACATATTTTCCCACAGAATAAAAATTTCATACCACAAACTGGACGAAAACTTTCATACCTGACAGTGTGTGTACTTCATTTTCCTCCACAGACTGGATGAAAATAATTTTCCCTAGGTCACCTCAAAATGCCAAGCAATAGAATGAAGTGAGCATTGTCAGCAGACTCTAGCCATGATGAGGTAATTCACTGTCACTTTATAGATTTGTAAATGTTTCCATTATTTCTTTGAATTTTACTTTTTAATTTTTAATTTTTAAATTTAAAAGAAGAAATATAATTTATATATTATATATATATATAGGGACATGAGACTGACAAAGATAACGAGGAATTGTAGTTTTTAGTTTTTTATTTCTAAATTTAAAAGAAGAAATATAATTTAAATATATATATAGGGACATGAGACTGACAAAGATAAAGAGGAATTGGCTTGCATATTGGGGGTAGAGGCAGTGAATAAATTGGTTAATGTGGAATGGACAACGCTTGTGAGATAAATAGAAAAAAAATCTGGTAATGCCCCTCAAACATTGCAAACAAAACAATTATGTGAAAGGGAATCAATTGATTCCCCAACCAGTCCTAGATCAAGAAAAAGTTTAAGTAGGAAATGAGTGACAGTAAACTCTAAGAATTTGGAATAGGGAATATAGACTTCCAATGTCCCAGCTACTCCTGAGACACAAACTTCTTCCACCACACCATGTTATCAATCTTGCATTGGTAGCTACAATACAAAGATAGAATATGTGGTAGTTTCAGGGGAAGTTCGAATGGCGGATGCTAGGAAAACATTTGTGAATAGGTTGAAGGAATCATGCCTTCAATAGTTCAAAGACTATTTACATTTGTCATTCTCATAGATACCCATGCAACTGAAAAAAGAAATTATCCATGACATGGAGACTGAATTTGGCACAAGTTGGTCTATAAAGAAGATAAAGCTACAAATGTCTCAAAACTGCAAGAGATTTTAGTGCAACCAAACAAAGAAGATAAAAAAAATCCCTCTTGAGCTAAGGCAAAAAAGAAGGCCAATTGATTTAAGTGTGAAAGTATGGAAAGAGCTTGTAAAATCATATGAGAAGTCTGATGCATAGAGGAAGTCCGGTGAGGAGAGTACGTGGTTATTTGAATTTTCTCATAAGATTATATCAAATTTATTAAATGATGTTTAAATTTTATTTATGCATAGTTAAATTGAATTAGTATATGTTTTAGGACAAGGCCTCCAAGGCTACACTTGAGAAATTTCATGCCACACATTGCAGTGGCCAGAAAGGTTTATAGGCCTTGATCTGTACATTTGTAAGTATATTTAATATGTTAAAATTCAAATGATATATATTTTTTATTTCCTTGGAAAAGTAAATGATTCCATATTAATTATTTTAACTATTCCATGTGCCATGTTTTGATAGGAGGAGAAATATGGCCACCATCTAAAGCAATTTGAAAAGAATATGTTACAAAACAAAAAGTGGATCAATTTTGTAATCTAGATGGAGAATGAGGTATCAATAGTTGAGTTTCAATAACTTAGTTTGATATTGTTGTGTTAATATGTCAATTTGTATCTCTTGTGTTGAGTTGTTTATTGATGCGTAGTATGAGTAAATAGAGATCAAATCTTATGATTACAAGATGACTGTTTATGTGCATGAATAAATAGTAGAAGGATGTAGATGAACTCAATTCATTTGAATTTATGCCTCTTGGTAGATATTCCTCTTGAATCTCTAATATCAAGTGCCCAAGACATCCCTGTAGCTTTTACCTTTCATTGTCTCCTTTCTTGATCTTCACTGTCAGAATTCATCCCATGTTTTACCTTCCTCCTCTTTAGAATCTTCTTCTTCTTCTTCTTTGTCCTCCTCTGACTCCACAAGAGATTCATCTTCTAAACCCCCCTCATCTAATCCCGATTCCTCTTCTACATCAGAGGGTTCGTATCCTTGATCTGACTCTTCTGAATTATCAGAATCAAAATCACTAGCTTCCATATTAAAAAATTCCCAACCACCATCTTCAATAAATTTATTTGGATCATCAGTAATAGTCTTCAAAATTGGCCACCAGTTCAAGTTCATTCTGTTTTCATAATAATTTATATCCATGGAGTTCAACCATTCGTTGATGCCATCAAGCAAAGATTGAGGAATGACATACATGCAGAGTACATACCGCTTGAAGTCTTTAAAAACAATAGCCATATCAAATGCCTTTTTCCCAAGTCCTACTCTCTCAAGGTTAAAAATTCTCAATCTCACTAATAGAGATTACTAAGAAAGGTAATTCCACCAACTCCACCAAACAGTTTACTGTAGGAACAATAAAAGCAGAGGCTTTGAAAGGAACTCCATGAAAACCAAGCTCTGTAAATGGTATATCAAACTCTAGTTCAAAATATTTTAGATGAGGCTGCTCCCATAGCTCTCTTACTCACTTGAAAAATCCCTGAAACTCTAACTTCTTAACATTCAAAAGATAATTGGAATGTCCTCAACACCCAATAGAGCTATCCAAAAAAGATAACTAAAAACAAAAACGTGCTCCCACACACAATGGCCTAATCATTGGTTGTCATAGAAGTCAAACTACCGAAGTAAGAACATTGATAGAGTTAACATATATGCATCATTTGTATAAACAACTCAAATACGTAACAAATGTTAATCAATACATTGAATTTTGAGATGTGTTGAAATAATTAACAAAACATGTTTTGGGGAAAATATCAGCAGCATGGGGGAAGAAAGCATTAACCCTAATAAAATAATTTGTTGTTGTTCTTGATACACCATCTATAAGTTTTTCTTGGATGAGAGTACTGAATTTCTATATGTTGTACCCATTAAATGTCCTACATGTTACAAATATGGAATAAAAATGCACAAATTTGTATTGAGTCCAAAGACCAAGGCATTATGAATAAGGGTAGCGAAACTTGATAAGGATTCAATCACTATTACACATATTGACAATCAAGAATAGTCATGTAAAGACAATTGCCTGTGAAAACCATAATCAATCAAATTATGCACATTCAAATCTAAGTTTGAAAGCTTACATTTTAGTCCATGCATCTAAGTCCTTGTTGAAGATTGAGGGTGTCAACAAAAAAGCTAGAATAGCTCTCCTTAAACCATAGCTAGTTTTAAAGTGTGGTATTTCCAAATTCAAATCCACTTCTCAGCTAAGGAAAGGAGGTAGGATTGTCAGGTGCTACCTCAAACAGAGACGGCTATAGAAAACATTGAAATAGAAGATCGAATATGTGAGACAACATAGTTGTAGACCATAGATAATCAAAATCCTTGTAATGCGCATATGCTTGTGATACAAACAAAAGGTGCTTACACATTGGCTGAATATATCCTCATCAAAATGACCGGATTTTTTTTTCAAATTTGTAAGTAAACTCTGATAGTCAAGAAAAACAGTCATAAAAATTGGAAGTAAACTTTGGTAGACATGTAGGTGAACTTAATTCATCTGAATTTATGCCTCTTGGAAAACATCAGGATCTCCCCTCCTAAATTTTGGACCACATCCATTACCTCCACATAAAACTAGACATCCTTGGTCTTCTTGGTTCCAACACCATGATATGGTTATGCAAATGAAAATGAAGCAAATTAATCATCTCCTTCTCCATTGGATGAAAGAATGCATGCTTAATGTTCTGATACATGATATCAACTCTCTCTTTTACTCTCATGGTTGAATAGCAGAATCCATTATGGTGGGCCTCCAGAGTTTTAGACATCTTTCATCCTCCTCCAAAAAAAAGTTAGCCTAATCCACATGTCTGCCAGCCTAATTAGCTTTGTTTTTTAAAGCTGAATTTTCTCTCGAGTCACTAGTGTAGCTCTCTCTTCCTTTTTAGAATCTTTCATTACTAGAGATCGTCTCTAGGATTTAATAATTTTTACCACATGGTTGATGTGCTCTGGTTCCTTGCATCTAAAGGAAATTTCCTTAACATAAATACTGTTAGGGAATTTCAATGTTTCCATTGTGGTTGGCATTAAATTTGGTACCTACAACATTGAAAATTATCCTTATATCAGAATTCCCTCCATCTTGTTGGTTTGTCACACTCTTGATGTTGGCTACATGAAATCTGATTCTGATTGCTCTTCTACATCAGAGGGTTCATACTTCATATCCTTGATCTGACTCTTCTAAATTATTAAATTTAGAATCACTAGCTTCCATATTCAAAAATTCCCAACCACCATCTTCAATAAATTTATCTGGATCATCAGTAATACTCTTCAAAATTGGCTGCTAGTTCAAGTTCATTCTACTTTCATAATACTTTATATCCATGGAGTTCAACCATTCCTTGATTCCATCAAGTGAAGATTGAGGAATGGTGTCAATGCAGAGTACATCCCACGTGAAGTATTTGAAAATAGTAGCCATTATATCAAATGCCTTGCCCAAGTCCTACTCTCTCAAGGTTAACAATCTCAATCTCATTAATAGTGATTACTAAGAAAGGTAATTCCACCAACTCTACCAAATAGTTTACCATAGGAAAAATAAAAGTAGAGGATTTGAAAGGAACTCCATGAAAACCAATCTCTATAAATGGTATATCAAACTCTAGTTTAAAATATTTTAGATGAGGCTTCTCCCATAGCTCTCTTACTCGCTTGATAAATCCTTGAAACTCTGTA
Organism: Sequoiadendron giganteum; assembly: GCA_007115665.2. Taxonomy (NCBI): domain Eukaryota; kingdom Viridiplantae; phylum Streptophyta; class Pinopsida; order Cupressales; family Cupressaceae; genus Sequoiadendron; species Sequoiadendron giganteum. The sequence goes on from CM021104.1 coordinate 489,996,873, forward strand.
TTGATTTTATTTTTCCTATCCCTCTCTTGTTGTTCTTCCTCAATTTCATCAGGATCATACATTGACCTTCTTTCCCATCCTAAAGTTTGGACCACATCCATTACCTCCACATAAAACTTGACATCCTTGGCCTTCTTTGTTCCCACACCATGATATGGTTATGCAAATGAAGATGAAGCAAAGTAATCATCTCCTTCTGCACTGGCTGGAAGAATGCATGCTTAATGTTTTGATACATGATATCATCTATCTCTTTTGCTCTCATGGTTGAATATTGAAATCCATTATGGTGGGCCTCTAGAGTTCCAGTCATCTTTCTTCCTCTCCCACCAAATGATGGCCTGATCCAAAAGTCTGCCAGCCTAATTGGCTTTCTTTTTGAAAGCTGAAGTATCTCCTAACTCACTAGTATTAGCTCTAACTTTTTTGAAATTTTATTATGGTATGAGCACTTTGATATGATGTAATATGATTATGGTTTCATCTCATATGTTGTAATATTAGATATATAACAAAAAAATAAATTATTGCATGAAATAAATAATAACTTTTCATTTTAAATGTTTTTATTTGTAGAACATGGGTCTTCCAAAAGATCAAGATGATCCTCAACATGATATAGATCCACAAAATATTTGTTCTACCAATACATATCACATGGTAGAGTATGATGATGATGCAGATATAGAAGACACCAAGGTCGATGAAAATGATGATGACGATGACGACGATGACAATGCTGATGATGATGATGATGATGATGATGATGATGATGATGATGATGATGAGACAGTTGGTGATAGTAACTAGTGACATTTATGATCATATAGACTACATCATGGATCATTGTTGATATATTGTTATGATGACTCTTTTCATGGTTACTATCATATGTATCATTTTCATAGCCTACAGTACTATATTGTTGAGTTGTATCATATTGACATGTATCATTTTCACTATATCATTTGGACATGTATCATCTCGACTTGTAACAATTTGAGTTACATAATTTATCAATTTTATTTATATCATTTCACTATATTATTTGGACATGTATCATCTTGACTTGTAACAATTTGAGTTACATAATTTATCAATTTTATTTATATCATTTGTATGTGTATCATTTTCACTTATGTCGAATGTTGGAGATGTATCATTTTGACATGTTTTTGATGTATTGGCCCATATTTTACTTTCAGTTGTGGCCATGTGCAAGGTCATCATGGAAAAAACAAGCCCTTAAGTGGCAATAAAATTCAGAAAAATCAAAGTTAGGCAACTTGACGTAAAAATTTGAATAAGTTAACTATATTATTTCAAAAATATGTAACAATAGAATCTATTTCAAATTGAATGTAGTTTCTAAACTACTAGGTTTATTTTTATTTTTAAAAAATCTATTTGGTGAAAATTTGAAATTTCAATGCAGTAGTACTTGAAATTCAAGGAAAAAATAAGAAGTAGGTGTCTGTCTGACCACCCTAACCATAATAAAATGATAATATTTTTTAAAAATATTTTAGATATAAGTAGAAGACTCATGTCCCAATGTGATGCATATTTTTTTGTAATTTTTTTCTAAGTAAATAATTAATTATGATTTTTTATTACAACTTTTAAAAAAGATAAAAACTCATACATCTAACTACCTTAACTTGGTCAAAACTTCATGAAATTCAATTTTTTTTTTTTTAATCCTATAGTATGTGAAGCATAGAATGTGACACATGTTTCAAATTCAAAAAATGTGATACCCTTTGAAAGCTATAGATTTTTTTCAATCAGCCTATCAATCAGGACTTTAGTCATAATTCAAATAGAAAATGAATAATAATTATTTATTAAATTCAAAGTAAAGCATAATTTATATTGGTGGAAAGCTAAGAATCTCCTTTAAAAACCCTTTTCGTTTCATCAATTTTGGGTAAGAAAAAAGTCGTCAACCACATGGGCCATCATATCACTTACATATTGCCACTTTTCAGCCCATCATGATCCTCCACATACCCTTGTTTAGTTATATATGATGAGGATCTTATCAGTATTGACTTGTGAATTTATATATATTAAAAGTGGTTGATGATTTTTGGATGGATATTTATTAAGTATGATGATTTTAATTTACTGCTCAGGATGGATGTTGTCAAATTCAATTAAATTATAGATATTTAACTCACTTGTTTTAATTATAGATGATGATCATGTTCTAATAATTATATTGTTATTTAATCATATGAGTTAAATAATTAAATTACTTACTCTATAATCATATGAGTTATTTAAGAGGCATGATATATTTAACTAATTAAATTGAAATAAAACATATTAAATTAATAAATGGAAGCAAAACAAGAAGCATTTTTAGAATAAAAAATGAAGCAACAATGGAAGCCAAATTAGAAGAAAACCTAAAGAAATCTTGGAAGAAAAACCAGAAGCAAACCCAGAAGCAAAACTGGAAGAAAATCTAGAAGCAAAGCTAGAAGCAAACCTAGAAGCAAAACTGGAAGCACAACTAGAAGCAAAACTAGAAGCAAACTTGGAAGCAAAAATGGAAGAAAAATCAGAAGAAAAACTAGAAGCAAAATCGGAAGAAAAATTGAAAGCAAAATTGGAAGCAAAATTGGAAGCAAAACTAGAAGCAAAACTAGAAGCAAAATTGGAAGCAAACTTAGAAGCAAAACCAAAAGCAAAACTAGAAGCAAAACCAAAAGAAAAACTGGAAGAAGAATCAGAAGCAAAATTGGAAGCAAAACCAAAAGAAAAATCGGAAGCAAATTTGGAAGGAAAACCGAAAGAAAATTTGGAAGCAAATCTTGAAGCAAACCTGAAAGAAAACTTGGAAGCAAAATCGAAAGAAAAATTGGAAGCAAAACCAGAAGCCAAATTGGGTGCCTATTTTGGCACAATTTATGACATTGCTCCTTGATACTATTTTAGGTGCTAATAGGGGTGTTGTGATTTTTGACACAAAATTCAACGCTAAATTCGACGGTAACGTCAACGCAAAAGTTGACGTTGAACTTACCATGCTTGTTTGCACCGGGTTGAGCGCTAGCCAAAATTATCAATTCATGAACTCAAATACTCTAAAGTCTGGCACAAAATTTGGTGCTAATTTCCCGTTGTGTTGTTGTGTTGGCCTGGAACATGAGGATGTATCAGTAAGGTTGTTCATTGAAAATTTACAAGGAGTAGCAATTATTTAGTTGTATAATCTTGTTGGTGGAACTATCACAAAGTGTGTTACTCTTCAAACCAAATTCAAGGAAATATTCAAGCCAACTGAAGATGCTCACACCTTGCTAGATCAACTTACAATAATGAGGAAAGAACCACATGAACACAGGCGTGAGTTCATGGTGAAGTTCAACAAGTTGAGAACTAGTATTCTAGTTGATGCTCAACCAAAAACTCATAATTTGAAATGTTTCTTTATCAATATATAGTTGTTAGAAGTAATTTTTCTTCTACTAAAAGCAATTCTAGCCACTCTTGTAGATGCTCAAAGAATGACTACTTAAATGAAGGACAATTTAATCCTCAATTTTTTGAAGTGATAAACTAGTAGAAACATGAACCCTATCAATACTTATTTCAAAACTACATTGCCACATGTCAACATGGAGCCCATTCTTGACTTATAAACAATTTCCTTTTCCTAATTGAGCACCTATGTGACATGTGTCACAATTTTTCCTTTCGACACCCTACGTGTAGGATGCTAACTACTCGCTTAGTCCCACAAAGTGACTTAGCAATTTAGAAACAAATTTGATTACATTTAATAAATTAATCAAGGACTCATTAAGGCTGAGGCAACCTAATCCCAATAGTTTGTTATATGAGATACATATGTATTTTTTGATCAATAAGAATTAATGGCTAGGTGTTGTTAAGGATTTTTAGTTGGGGTTGTGAAGGGCATATAACTTGGAATAACTTAACACTTTGAGGTGTCAATAGAAATACATGTTATGTTATATTATTTTCAAGTCTCATCTCTTATTTCTATGGCTACTTCATAAAGGTTCATGTTCACATGTATAGTTTTGGTGAAGTTGCAAGAGTTATGGTGACTTGTTGTGAGAAATTGTGTAACAATTATTTTGTTGCATGTGTGGATTGTTATCCTTGAATTTAACTCAACTCAATTCATAGGATAACCCCTAATTTTTTTTCTATTTCATAGCCTACATTATCTAAGAACACAAAATGATGAAAATCCTACTTGCCATCATGCATGGTCCAAATCCTCAAAAAGTCATTTTGAGCATTTCCTCTTTTTTCCTTTTGAAAATTTGTAAAAGGTTAAAAACTGGAAAGGTTCTATTTCTGTAGTTAGTCATCTTTTTACTTATACAGGAGCATTGAAATTCAACACCCTTGCATATTTTAGGACTTGCTCATATTTCATATAGTGTCAAAAAAATTCTAAGACACTTCATATCTTTCATGCAGTTTTGGGAAAATTCAGGGACACTACATATCTTTCGTGCAGTGTATGGAAAATTTTGAGACATTTCATATCTTACATGCATTGTCGATAAAATTTAGAGACACTACATATTTTACATGTAGTGTCAAGAAAATTCTAAGACATTGTATATCTTTCATGCAATTTCAAATTTTTTTTGAGAATCTACATATCTTACATAAAGTGTCGAGAAAATTTTGAGACACTACATATCTTACATGTAGTGTCGAGAAAATTCTAAAGTGCTACATATCTTTCATGAAGTGTTGGAAATTTTTCCCACTTATGCATAAAGTTGTTCTACCCCATGTAGTGGCAGGAAAAAACTACACCCTTACATCCAACATGTTACCTTGATGCAATGGCTCAAAATTCTTGCCTCTACATCTAAACTATCATATCCCATGCAAGGGCGGAGTTTTTCTCCACCTTTACATCTCAACCATAAATCACTTGTAGTAGCTCAAAAATTCAGCACCATTACATCCAAGCTACTAAGTAACATGTGATCACTCAATTTTTCTCTTCTTTTGCATTTGACTATCCTTCTCTCATGCAGTATCTCAGTTTTTTTGTGCCTCTGTATCTAAAGTGAAATTTCCCATGTAATAGCTCAAAATTTCTCCACAATTAGATCCAACATGCAATATCTTAGAAGTTTTGATCCATTACATCCAAAGTTTAATACCCCATGCAAAATCTCAAAAAAATTCCGCCTTTGCATTCGAGCCATAATATTACTTGCAAGAGCTCAGTTTTTCTACACCATTGCATCTGAATTTCCTAAACACATGCAAAAGCTCAATTTTTCCCACTGGTTCCTAAAACCCTATTTTTCTCTAACACTAAAAAATATGAAATTTTTGTAACTACTCTTGCATTCCAATTTGATCTTTTGTGTCTAGATTCCTATGTAATTTTGATCAATTTCTTGTTGTTCCACAAATGTCATATCTTTCACCGAGAAAGAAATGCATTGCAAAAAGTTCTTCCCACTAATACAGTTATCCAATAATTTACATCAATGATGTAGAAGTAATTTGAAGGTGGAGCTTTCTTAGTAGCTTTAATTGAAATGATGATGGATATTCAACTCACTTTAGATAATCTAAAAGTAGTTCTAGAATGGCATCAAAATGTTTGCAGCACCATCAAGGACTTAGCCACACAAGTTCTTGCCATCTCTAGGCATGAATCAAGTCCTAATGATGAAGAAGTCCAAATGGCCATGAATAAATATGAAGAATTCTTGGAGAAAGACGATGAATAATGATGGACGTGCCTTTGTCACACTTAGTTTATTTTCAACATTTTTGCTTTATGTGATTAGTTGATGACATTTTACATGTCTTTTATACATATGTAATTACATGTAAACACAGAGAAGCCCTAAATTAAATTAGACTCTACTATTGAATAAGTCAAGTTAGTTTATCTTTTCCTACTTTTGCTCTAAAATCTCCTCTATATATGAGGGATTTTCTCTATATTAAGAACCTTTTATATTTTGAAGCAAAGCGCTGCCCATTTGAGAAACATATTGAGACTTTTTGTTTAATGTGCATATCAAAACTCAATCAATAAAAGACGTAATTTTGTATCCAACCTTTATTTTGGATCTTATTGGTTATATGCGAGATTGTTCTTACATCCTTATTCCTACATTTTCTTGCAATTGGTTGATTAAGTGGCATTATATTTCATATATGAAAGGGAATTCAAATACGATGTTGATAGTATTTGTGCTAGATCATTATATTTGGAGTTTATGTTCTAGTGTGTGAACTTTCTTAATAATTTGGAGACTTTGGGTTGTGGGATATTTGCAAAATTTTGTGGATCTATTTGTGGTGTATTTTGATGTCTTTGAGTTGCAATGTGCTTCACATTTTATCTTTAAGAATCATCATTGGAAACAACAAAAGTCTTTGAGATTTTGTGGGTTTTCAAGCTATGGAACTCACTAGTATCTTTTTTATCACTCTTTCATTTAATCAAGTTGGATATTGTTTATTATTGCTCTAAATAATACTTTGAATTGGATTGATTATCATAATAGTATTGTTTCAAGAAGAAAAAATTATTTTTTGAAAAAAAAGAGAATAGGATGACTATAACACCCAATGGATAAATTTAGTGTACATAATCTAGGTTAGTTACTAGAGTTGGTTTAGAGAGAAATAAGAAGGGAGATACCCCTTTTTGAGAGGAGAGATTAAAATCTCATCATTTTTGTGGTTGAAATCACCATTTTGTAATTAATCAAGTGATTATAAAATATTCTTCGAATAATTTTTTGGTGACTCTACTGGGGAGTACAAATACTCAACCAAGCCTCATGCTTTCAATTGAAATATACAAATTGCTTGCTATGTTTGTAGTTATATTTTTATTGTTTTTTTAATTTTTATTTCTGTAGACATGCAAAACTAACAATCATGCATCATAAAAATTAACATTCATTTCTCTACTAATCAATTAAAATAATTTATTGATTAAATCCTAAGGTTTATCAAACTTAATTAAATCAAGTTATTTAATTAAGTTCTTAAAATTCTTCTTATTCGATTTAATAAATCCAACTGATTTAAATCAAATATCAAATCCCTAAAATCCCCTAAGTTAATTAATCTAAATTAATTAACTTCTAATCATAATTACCATTTTCTAGCTTTTGACTCAACTAGAGTCAAATCCAAACTCTTAACTAACCCACCCACTTGCACCAATAAATCATTTATTTGATTTATTATTTCTTCTAATTACATTCCAAATGGCATCAAAATGGAATATTCTTCCAATTTGAATCTTCCCCCCAAAAGGGACTTGTCCCTTCCAACAAGGTTTTAAATGCTATTTGCACAAGTCAAACATGGCATTTATTGCACCTTTCATCCCCCTTAAACATGTCATTTCATCCAAAATTCAAATTTGAATGGGCACATTGACCAAAACTTGCACAAGCTTTGGCCAATCCCATTATGACAAGTGTCTCTATCCTATTGGATGGGATTTAGTCCCACATTGCCTAATCTTGGCCTCTATTCTCTCAGCTTCTCCTATAAATGCAAGGCATTTTCTCTCATTTCTACAACAACCACATTTGAAAGCATCTACACTATAGGCAACTTGAGTTCAAGCATCTCATTGTCTATCTCACTAAGCTTATCAATGATTGGGAAAGGGCTCTTTCACATACTCATAGAGCACCAATCCACCATAGAATAGGTTGTATTTCATTTCTTCTTTGCATACTTGAGTTGGTTTTATCAATTGTTTGAAGGAATGTTATATGTTATTCTATGAGGATGGCTAAATCTATACAATCCATGTGTAAGATTTTGGCATCCTACAATTTCAAAGTCTGCATTCTAGCAGAAAGAAGTTACACACATAGTCAAAGGGCACAAGATCATATTTATCCTAAATTTGAACTATTGAGGAAACATAACTTTGATATTCTTCCTCTAAGGATAAGATCGATTCTGCAAAACACAAGCAATTTTCCTCCTCGAAGTGTAAGATCACCTATTCCAAGTGAAGCTTCTAGTATTTAGAGAGATTTTCTATTTCACTAATTCAAAGGTATATTATCCCTTCATTCAATCAAGGTAGAATGATAGCTCAACCACCTCACGGTCCTTGTGGTAATGCTTTTGGTCCGTTGAGATTGGAAGCACCTTTACATTAACTTCCTTAGACTGCATGCAAGAACATCCCAATGTTGGGATTCAACTTCTACAAAGACATTGGATAAAAAATAATATGGATTGTTTTGAGGCTAGAATACCCATAAAGGGTGTTATGCAAAAGCTATTGTTGGAAAGGGAAGAAAATTTTTCTATAATAAAATATGATGAACCAAAGTCTCAAATTATATTTGAGGCTTGAGGAATGGGCACATATTACTTATAGACTGAGGAAGTTTCTATTTCCTTAGATAATAATTTAAGCAAAGAGAAGGAAACTGATGGTTCATCTTCTTAACATAGAGAATCTTCTTTAGACATAACATCTTTTTTCCATTGTGAAACTTCTTCAGATGAAGAGATCCTAGATTTCAAAATCATCAGCATTAGGAGTTCAAATGATGTTTGTGTTGATGTTATAGCAGTGGGAGATATATTTCTCTCAAATTTAAAAATGATGGATAAATAATGCCAAGGCAAGTCAGACTTGCTATATATAATAATTTTATGAAGAGTCACCTTGTTTCTTAAAAGAGGCCAACCCAAATGAAGAGTCACCTAGTTTTGTATAAATACAAGGTGATGATCATTCATTTGATCATAAAGTTCATTCATCACAATTGGTATTCCTATAAGAAGTTCATACTTGAGCAATAGATCATCATCTTGTAGCAGAAAATCATCATTTTGTAGAAGCAAACTGATTTCAAGGAGAAACATATTCATTTGTATCTTCGCATCTAGGAGAGGTGCTATTATTTATTGTATCAAATTGAGCATTGTGTTGGGCCTAAGTTGTAAGAATATTTTTTCTCTTATTCCTTCAATATATAAAAGATATATTTGTTGGGTTTTCCTCCCTCTAGTAGGAGGGTTTTCCCATGGTATCTTGTTGTGTTCATTGTCTTATGTATTGTATTTTTTGATTTATTTAATTTCTGATCCTAAATATAACATGGTATCAGAGCGGGTCTAAGAAAATATCTAATCAGATTTGTGTAAGTAGTCAAGTCAACTTTTCATCTAGGGCTAGTCTTTGAAGGTAAATTTGTACAGAAAAAGAAGATGGTGAGTGGTGTCAAGGTAAAAGATAGGCTTGATGGAGCTTCAAAATTAAACTCTTGGAAACCCAGGGTACTCATTGCATTAGAGGAGAATGATCTTCTTGATTTCATGGAAAGTGATATGCCCAAGCCTTCCGATGATACTGAGAAAATCTAGTGGAAGAAAAATGTCACGAACACTAGAAAGATCATGATAGACTTTGTGATGAATCATCTAGTACTGATCATCTCCAAGTTGAAGAAAACTAAAGAAACGTTTGATACTCTAAAAGGATTGTATGAGATCAACAACACTAGCTAAGAACTTTCTTTGAGACAACAACTTTGCCATGTAAAAAATGGCTAAAGAATATTATGTCATCTCATTCTTTATGAAGATCGCTAATTTGAGAGATCAGTTGAGCACTATTGGGGATATAATTGTAGACAAAGATATTGTTATGTTGGCACTAAATGGTCTTCCTCAATCTTTGGAACCCTTTATTTAGAGCATTAGTGGGAGATCCAAGTTGCCCAAGTTTGATCATCTTCGACATGATTGTATTCAAGAAGAGTCTAGGTTGGCAACAAGAGGAATTGGGTGAAACTATCATGATGTAGAAAATCAAGTACTTTCTACACATAATTCTTGAGATAGAGGCAAAGGAAGAAAGAGGAATAGAGATAGAGAATCAAATTATGTTCAAGAACTGAAGAAGAAGGATTTCTCTCACATTCAATGTTTCAAGTGTGACAAGTATGGTCACTTTTCTTGAGATTACAAATTAAGGTCTACACAACATGTTTCTTCTATGGAAATTGATAGAGGGACATCTTTGAAGGATCCAAGTTCTAAAGTCAATTCAGAAGGTTTCTTATTCTAAAGTTGATCAATTTCTTCAAAGAGGATGAATTAACATTCAAAGGGAGTTTGCAAAACCAACAAAGGCAACCTTGGACGAGGAGGTCAAGAGGTTGATGTAGGTACTTAGAGCTTCAGAGGGAGTTACATCATCATGAAGAGTTGTTGTAGCATATATTTCTCCGAGACAAAAAAATATGAGGTGAAAGCACTTGTAGCGTATATTTCTTCGAGATGCAAAGTATGAGGTGAAAGCCCTTGTAGCATATATTTCTTTAAGATAGAGAAATATGAGGTGAAAGCCCTTGTAGTGTATATTTCTCTGAGACAAAGAAGTATGAGGTGAAAACCCTTGTAGTGTATATTTCTCTGAGATGGAGAAATATGAGATGAAATCCCTTGTAGTGTATGTTTCTCTGAGATGGAGAAATATGAGGTGAAATCCCTTGTAGTGTATATTTCTCTAAGATGAAGAAATATGAGGTGAAAGCCCTTGTAATGTATATTTCTTTGAGATGGAGAAATATGAGGTGCAAGCCCTTGTTCACCTCTGTGACTGAGATGAGACATCATATTGAGGGACTCCATGATGACATCACATTGAGAGAATCCATGATGAACCCTTGTACTTGTGTTTCTTTCCACACATGGGAGTAGCCATGGTGGACATCATGTTGAGAGACTCGATGAAAACATCACATTGAGAGACTCCATGACATGGATGTCTGGAAAGATACCTCCCTAGCTAAGAGGGAGTGTTGATGTTCTAGCAATGGGAGATATCTTTCTCTCAAATTTAAAAATGATGGCTAAAGAATACCAATGCAAGTCGGTCTTGCTATATATAATAATTTTATGAAGAGTCACCTTGTTTCTTAAAAGAGGCCAACCCAAATGAAGAGTCACCTAGTTTTGTATAAATACAAGGTGATGATCAATCATTTGATCATAAATTTCATTCATCATAATTCACATTCCTAGAAGAAGTTCATATTTGAGCAGTAGATCATCATCTTGTAGCAGCAAATCATCATTTTGTAGCAGAAGATCAATTTCAAGGAGAAACATATTCATTTGTATCTTTGCATCTAGGAGAGGTGCTATTATTCATTGTATCAAATTCGACATTGTGTTGGGCCTGAGTTGTAAGCAGATTTCTTCTCTTATTCCTTCAATATATAAGAGATATATTTGTTGGGGTTTTCTCCCTCGAGTAGGAGGGTTTTCCCAAGGTATCTTGTTGTGCTCATTGTCTTATGTGTTGCATTTTCTGATAGCTTTCATTTATGATCCTAAATCTAACAGTTTTCACTTTAGAATTTTATGACAATTTCTCTTCCACATGATCTGGAGTGGGGACTATTTTTATATCTCCACAAGAAAATTCTTCCCTTTTTATTTTAAACTACAATTTGATGATACTAATAACATTGCAAAATATGAGGCATTATTGTTAGGGATGGAGGTTGCATGTAAGAAATGAATTAAAAATATTCATTTTTAAGGTGATGTCAAGTTGTTTGTTTTTTTAGGTATGGAATTTGTACTAGACAAAAAATGAAAGGCTAAGGAATTATCACAATCATGTTTGGGATCTTGGCTTAAGAGATTGTATGGTGCATTGTGGGACAAAAGAAGAGAAATAAAAGGAATGCATGAAAGGTGTTGTCACTCTCAAATTTTGTAAATTTGAGATGCCTATTTCAAAAAATTTGCTTCCGCACTTTCAAAAGTGCACCTAATAAATCAGTCCTGACTGACCCGCTTTGGAGGCTTATACTTTAAAGCCTATTGATTGTCATGAAAGACCCATTTTCAGACATACTCAATTGGCATATGTGAGTAGGCATGTCAAATTTCAGCTTCCAGTGATAAATTCTGACAACGTTTCGAAAAGTGAAGCTAGAGGGTTTTGCACTATTCTGCTGTTTGCAGATTGTCAATTTGCGAAACAACTTCCTGTTTGAGCTTGGTTTTTGCAACCAGTTCACTGTCATGTCAAAAATAATGTTGTTCCATATTCTCCATACCTAAGTGATCCCGGGTGTCAATTTTTAGAACCTCATGATCTGATTTGCTATTTTTAGCAGATCGAAACCATGTGCAGATTGTTCTGTTTTGTAGCTGCATTCCTGACAACCTTTCTGTGAGGCCAACTTAAAAAATTAATATCCGGTTCCTCGTGACCTATTTCTCTAAGATGTCTTTTGTACTATACTTTTGGGTCAAATGACTATATTCTTGCAAGTTTTTATGGTTTCACGAGGTCATTTGACTAGTTTCCCAGGCCGATTCTTGAGGCAACTTGGCCTGTTTTGACCATTTTGCAAAAGTGCTAGAAAATAGTTTCTGAAGGCAACCCAGTTGTTGTCCAGGGATGATTTGAGCATGAAATGTGTTTGAAAATGAAATTTTTTTTTAGCCAGGCCACTTGGGACCTGACATGCTCTTACTGAAAGACACGCTGGTTATGAAAGATACGAATTTCAAGGCATTGTTCTATGATTGAATTCTCCTTCATTTGGCATAATGAGGCAGAGGAAAATAAAGCTATTTCTTATAGCTTGATGGCGAGGATGGTGCTTCACTTGAGTTACCATGGGATAAAGTCACAACCCTATTTTGATCTTGCATGGCTATGTGGATAGTTGCTTGGATAGCTGCTTGGTACTACAAATGAAATGCCTAATGATATTGAGGACAATATGACTGGGTTTTGGAGGTGTGAGGACAACATTATGCCTTTGTTTAGGCTATATTGAGGAACTCCATAAACAAATACAACATTGAATCTTTTCAAGATGTGCTTGCATGGTTCATAGCTACTGAAAGATTGGCTGAGGCTGAAATGATATATGGGCTTCAATTAAATACTGGTGAGCATGTATGTATTGGGGACGACTCTCTTAATTGGTCTGAGGAATGAATGAGTTGGGGATCGTCCAGTATTGAAAGACTGTGGAAACTATCAAACAATTGCATAAAGTGTGGACGTGGCCAATAGAATAGAGATGATGCTCGCACATATTGAATGGTCAGGGGAACCAAGCACAAAGCAAGGAGACAAATGGAGAACCCGCGGCCTGATCAATGGTTAAGACATTCATCAAAGCCTACGGGAGAGGCCTACAGATACCTGGAAGGAAGATTGAAGTTGTGACCTATTGTAAATGGAGATGGATGGAGGCTTGACCTATTAAATGTGAGGCCTGTGCATGAATGAGAACAGCATGTGGGAGACCCACATAACACAGCAAGAGGAGCTCGCGTAGCTTACATCCAAGCAAGTAGAGAGGGTTTGGACCAAAGAAAGTACAGGGCGCCATGGAGGAGGGTGCAGGCATTGTGAAGCAGGGAAGCATGCACAGATGAGCAGAGCCTACGGCTGGTAGAGAACTGAGGGAGGACCCCCGCGCTAGTCAGCAAAGTAACCACGCGACCAGGAAGGAAGCCTGCACCAACGGTGAATGACCCGTGGCCCAAAATGAAAGAGGAAGCTTGGGAAATAGGCATGGCTGGCAATGAAAGGTGGGAATGACCTAGAGCATGAAGGGAAGGCACAACCAGGTGAGTAGAATGGAGTCCATGCCAGTAAGGAGGGAAGCCACAAAGAACGTGGGGCGCGAATAGCAGCTGTAGGAGGAGGAGACAAACAGAGGCAACTAGATCAAGGAACCAAAGGAAGCTCGCGGTCAGAGAGGCAGGGGTGCAACCAGATGAAGAATGGAGGAGAGAACACGCACAGGCAAAGGAGGAGATTAGGGCATTTTCAAGCACTTGCTCGTGGACCTCGTGAGACTTGTGATGATATTTCCAAAAGGAGTGCAGGGTGTGCAAGCATGGGAGGAGCCCATTTTTGGGAGATTTTTATTAAAATTTCAAATGGTTGCATAGTGTGCGGTTAAAATGGAGGTGGGTCCCAAGAAATTTTAAAGGGGTTTCATTTTATTTGATGGGTAAAATTTTAATTATTTACCCATTGGTGCAATCGGGTGAATAAAGTTATTCACTGTATAAAGTGAATATTATTTTACTGAAGAGGGTAAATGGTGGTGATGAAAATATTATTTTGACTATAATGCAAATAGTTGAATAAAGTATTCATTTTAATTTTTGTTTGCTGGGAAATGTAACACCATGCCTTTTCAAGTAAAATATTATAAGTGAAGTTGCAATGAGTAAATGAAGGAGTATAAACTACAACAAATAAAGAGTAAAAAGGCTGAAACAAAATTTGCACGGGAAGAGGTTTTTTGAGCAGCTAGATGAAACATGAGATTCTCCACATGGGCTAATTTTCTGTTGCTGGGAAATCATGAGCAAATGTTGTTTTAGGGAATGTTTATTGCTGCAAAGTAGAGAAGATATTCTTTTCAATTTGATCAATGGGAATAAAGCTGCCATGTGTCTGCAACAGATTTGAATTTAGGGCTTCTTTTGTTTCCTTCATTCTTCTATATCCTCTTTTCTCTTCTCATTGTAAAGGGTTCCAATTTCTGAAAGCTTTGCAAGTTAGGCAGAAGCTATGGGTAGATTGTAAAGCTAGGGGGAAATATGACTGTTAGTCATTTTTAATCTGAAAGTGTATGCTCTGAATTGTTCTTTTATGTTTATTTTAGCTGATAATTGTCTCCATGGCTGAATTGTAATGCTGTTTTGGATTCAATAATAAGATTGTCTGAATCTGTTCATGCACATTTGCTGCATTTGAGTTACATTTGTTGTTGCCTTCTGTTCTATGAATGGTGTAATTGCTTTAATAAAGCACAAGCTACTTTTATTATTGCCTATTGTTCAGGGGTAGTGTAATTGCTTTGACAAAGGTGACAGGAGGGTTATGTTTCAGGTGGATTCATAAGAAGAATTATCAGAGAAAGCTTCAGTGGTCTAGTTGTCATAATGTGACAACATTTGCAAGACCTTCAGAGCATTTTAAACACTGAAAGATGAATGCTAGTTATATGACTCCATAGCCCATTTTTATGGCAATGGTCCATTATCATGTTTCTGCTATTTTCAGTTTGGTCCCAACTCTTTAAATCAAAAAACCATTTAAAATCTGTTTTGTTGAGTTGTGTTTGTCATGTTCTCCATGTTGATTAGTGAAATTCATTCAATATTTTGCCAATATTGAGTGATATTCTAAAGTTTCTCAACAATTTCTGTGAGAGCATAATTGTTTGATATTGCTAAAGGGTTACCCCCCTAGGTCTTACAGAGCCTGAAGTGTAGGGGAAATGTGTATCCATTCCATTTCCTATCAATTGGCCAGTAGTATTTGTTGTTCTTCAATATAGAGGTTGGCTACCTCTTAGAGAACTGCAAATCCTAGCTGGGTTGCATTTTTAAACACCAACAAAATAGCGACTCTACTGGGGAGAATTTGAGAAAATTCTAATTGCAGAATCTAGGCTTAAGAATCAATGCATAGAGTCAAAACACTTTATCATTCTGAATTTGTTCAAGTTTGAAGGACTTCAGGCTTGGAGAATTTGTTGTGGTGAACCTAAGTAGTTTTGTAATCTATGGTGCTCTGCTGGTGAAAAGGAACTCAGAGAAAATTTTACATGTAAATGAACTTCATACTGCTTGAAGTTCAGTCCTCTGTGAAAAGAGGTGGTGACTCTATTTGATAGAACCTGTTAAAACTTTGAAGAAAGTTTCAGATCTACAAATATTACCAATCAGGAAGACAACTTACAGCAACTGCAAAGTTTCCAAGTATTCTTCATTCTTGGTTTTCAAAAAATTGTATATGAAAACCATTTTTGAACATTTTAGGCAAAACTTTGGTTCCCTATTGAGTGATTAGCACTAAAAGAGGGAAATAATACTAATACTCTATTTGCATACTTCTGAGTGTAATTTGTAGCCTATGTACTTTGTTGGAGAAGTATGCATGTTCTTTGAAATTTCCCACTAAATAGATCGTATGTGTAAATGCATTTGAATCATGCATTATGGTTTTCTAAGATTGTTATGAAAGGTATGAATAGGGAAATGAATGATCAACTATAGAGTCGATATGTAAGATTTGAAAAAGGCATATCAAGATGCCTCAATACATGCACCCTAGTATGGCTCTAGATGGAACTATGGTTTGAGATCAGTCCTAGCCAGATTGTCAAAGAGGTTTTAGCACTGGAAGGTACAAAGCCATCAATTTCAGTAACTTTAGTGGTTACCCAAATGACATTCTAGCTAAAGTGAAAAATAGGTTACCAAGGTTCATTGGTGATAAGTCAGAATCAGTAAACATACATCTCCAAGAGTTCAGAAATTGGATGGATGATTATGAGATTGATCACGAAGATGTGATCATGAGGTTATTTGTTTAGTCCTAGAGAGGAGATGCAAGAGAATGGTTCTCTTATTTACCAGCCTCTTTCGTTCATTCATGGGAAGAGCTCAAAGCAGTGTTCATGGAAGAGTTTGGAGAAAGGATTAACCCTGTTCTGATAAGGAAAAAGTTCATGAACATGGAGAAAGAGAAAGATGAGTTAGTCTCATCTTTTAATCTCAAGTTTTCAATGATTATTAGAGAGATTCTAGAGAAAATAAGGCCAAATGATGCTGAATGCTTTGTCGTATACCTGGGATCATTTGACAAAAAGATGAGTTATCTATTGAGGGAAAAAGAGCCTACAACCCTGCTCCAAGCATATCAGATGGCTATAGACATTGAAATTTTTTTGAGGTTTTCAATGATGAAAGGACATAGGGATGTAAGTGTTGATCATCCTAACACACCTCAAGAGAATAGAACTCATGGAGCAGCTAGTAAAAATTCTTGTCAAGAGGGTAATGATGTTGCTGCTCCAATTTCTCCATCATCACAATCTGCACAAAAGATAGTGTCTCAAAATGAAGATGTTTGTTGTATGAATGAGGACACTAACTGTAATCAGTTTACAATCAGCACATATGCAGATCTTTGCATCAATAATGAAGAGGAAGGTACATGGTATGATGGACAAATGAATATGCATGAAATTTTTTCTTGCTATATCTTGTGTGATGAAAAAATAGAAGAGGTACAAGACATCATCCCATGCCAGGTTTTGATTATTGAAAATGTTGCAATTGTTGATGATATTCCTTCTCAAGTTAGTGAACAAGACATTGAAGATGAAAGTTCTAGAACCTACTCTAAGGAATCTAAGCATGGTTTGTGTAGTGATAAGTTTTCTTGTGCTGAGGGTGTTGAGGAAAGTCAAATTGATTATTATTCTAGTGATCATGAACATGGTGATGGGAATGATGGAGAAGGTAATGAACCTGTTTATGATTTTGCTGCTCATGATTGTTTATGTGAAGCAGAGATGAAAATGACAGCTCTACATAGGAAGGGTGATCATGCTGATTTTTCTTATGCTGGCCATACTAGCTTGAATGAAGTAAGCTTGAAATGTGTTACATCAGATGAGGATGCTATTAGTATGTAGGATGTGGAGGAAATGGTTTCACTTCCAAATTATGTGGGTATGGTAGAAATGTCAGATGTATGTACTGAACAATCTGAGGATGGGAATGAATTTGAAGATGTGTCTACCTGCTCTTCTAGTGATTGCAGCGAGTTTGTGTGTAGTGACAACTTGAAGGACTTGGACTTTCATGCTGAGGAGGCTGAGACTCTTATACCAAAAATAAATATAATGGAGAATCCATTGTTTGATGAGCCTCCATCTTCACTAGAGATGAGAAATGATGAAACCTATTGGTGGAGGAATAACCCACTCTTTACTGAGAGTTCCAATGATGTATTTCACACATGGTTGGAATGTGGTCTTCAACAAACAAAAAAACAATTTGATGAACTCCTTGAGGGCACATCTTATGACTGTTTTACATTTGAAACAAATGTCGTAGGTAAGGTTGAACATCCTGGTGTCAGTTACTTGGAGGAGTTTGAACTTTTTCAGTTTCCAGTTCAGTTGGAAAGTGTTTTTATAGAACATGACAATGAGATGAATAACAGGAAATGTTATTTTCAATCTATGCATATTACATATGATAAATGTAACACACATGTGTCATGTAATGATGAAAGCTTTCATATTAAGACATATTATGCAATGAAGAATGGCAGATATTGTAGTGGCAGTGTGTGTAATCAGGTAAATTTTAGTGGTCACCACATTTTTCTGCTTATAAGAAAGTTACATATATTGTTTTGGTTTGACAAATGCAAGCATGATTTGAGAGAGATCAGCTCTTTTAATAGATTGGTATTTGACAGAGGTAAATTTTCATCCTCATTTTTTCATTTGGTGACTCAGGGTCATCAGATAAAATTGAAAAAACAAAGTTGCATCGGGGAGCAGTTTGAAGGTACCTGTTGAATTCAGCTTTTGGTCTACTCTCTAGAGATCTGGAATCTTGCTATGCCCATAGGGGGCATACATCCCCAGTTGGAGCCACTGATGGCACTCTTAAATTTTGCAAATTTGAGATGCCTATTTCAAAATTTTGCTTCTACACTTTCAAAAGTGCACCTAATGAATCAGTCCTGACTGACCCGCTTTGGAGGCTTATATTTTAAAGCCTATTGATTGTCGTGAAAAACCCATTTGCAGAAATACTCAATTGACATATGTGAGCAGGCATGTCAAATTTCAGCTTCTAGTGATAAGTTCTGACAACGTTTCGAAAAGTGAAGCTGGAGGGTTTTGCACTGTTCTATTGTTTGCAGATTGTCAGTTTGTGCAACAGCTTCCTGTTTGAGATTGGTTTTTGTAACCAGTTCACTGTCATGTCAAAAAGAGTGCTGTTCCATATTCTCAAAACCTAAGTGATCTCGGGTGTCATTTTTCATAACCTCATGATCTGATTTGCTATTTTTAGCAGATCGAAATCAAGTGCAGATTGTTCTGTTTTGTAGTTGCATTCTTGACAGCCTTTCTGAGAGGCCAACTTAGCCAATTAATATCTGGTTCCTCGTGACCTATTTCTCTGAGCCATCTTTTGCACTATAATTTTGGGTCAAATGACTATATGCTTGCAAGTTTTTATGGTTTCACGAGGTCGTTTGACCAGTTTCCCAGGTTGATTCCTGAGGCAACTTGGCCTATTTTGACCATTTTGCAAAAGTGCTAGAAAACAGTTTCTGAAGGCAACCCAGTTTACCATTGCACTTCAAATGCATCCATTTGTTGTCCGGGGATGATTTGAGCATGAAATGTGTTTGAAAATGAAATTTGTTTTTAGCCGGGCCACTTGGGACCCGACATGCTCTTACTAAAAGACATGCTGGTTATGAAAGATACAAATTTCAAGGCATTGTTCTATGATTGAATTCTCCTTCATTTGGCATAATGAGGCAAAGTAAATAAAGCTATTTCTTATAGCTTGATGGTGAGAATGGCGCTTCTCTTGAGTTACCATTGGATAAAGTCACAACCCTATTTTGATCTTGCATGGCTATGTGGATAGTTGCTTGGATAGCTGCTTGGTACTACAAATGAAATGCCTATTGATATTGAGGATAGTATGACTGGGTTTTGGAGGTGTGAGGACAAAATTATGCCTTTGTTCAGGCTATATTGAGGAACTCCATAAATAGAGACAACATTGAATCTTTTCAAGATGTGCTTGCATTGTTCATAGCTACTGAAATATTGGCTAAGGCTGAAATGATATATGGGTTTCAATTAAATACTGGTGAGCATGTATGTATTGGGGATGACTCTCTTAATTGCTCTGAGGAATGAATGAGTTGGGGATCGTCCAGTATTGAAAGACTATGGAAACTATCAAACAATTTCAAAAAGTGTGGACGTGGCCAATAGAATAGAGATGATGCCCGCACATATTGAATGGTCAGGGGAACCAAGCACAAAGCAAGGAGACAAATGGAGAACCCGTGACCTGATCAATGGTTAAGACATCCATCAAAGCCTATGGGAGAGGCCTGCACATAGTTGGAAGGAAGATTGAAGGTGTGGCCTGCTGCAAAGGGAGATGGATGGAGGCTCGGCCTGTTAAATGAGAGGCCTGCGCATGAATGAGAACAACATGTGGGAGACCTATGTAACATAGCAGGAGGAGCCCGCATAGCTCGCATCCAAGCAAGTAGGGAGGGCTCGGACCAAAGAAAGTGCAGGGCACCATGGAGGAGGGTGCAAGGACTGTGAAGTTGGGAAGCCCACGCAAATGAGTAGAGCCTGCGACTAGCAGAGAATTGAGGGAGGACCCCTGTGCCAGTCAGCAAAGTAACCACGCAACTAGGAAGGAAGCTTGCACCAACGATGAATTACCCGTGGCCCAAAATGAAAGAGGAAGCTTGGGAGATAGGCGTGGCTAGCAATGAAAGGTGGGTGTGACCTACAACATGAAGGGAAGGCATGACCAGGTGAGTAGAGTGGAGTCCGCGCCATTAAGGAGGGAAGCCACCAAGAACGTGGGGCGTGACCAACAACTACAGGAGGAGGAGACAAATAGAGGCAACCAAATCAAGGAAGCAAGCGGTCAAAGAGGCAGGGGTGCGACCAAATGAAGAATGGAGGAGAGACCACGCACAGGCAAAGTAGGAGATTAGGGAATTTTCAAGCACTTGCTCATGGACCTCATGAGACTTGTGATGATATTTCCAAAAGGAGTGTGAGGTGTGCGAGCATGGAAGAAGCCCATTTTTGGGATATTTTTATTAAAATTTCAAATGGTTGCATAATATGCGGTTAAAATGGAGGTGGGTCCTGGGAAATTTTAAAGGGGTTTCATTTTATTTGATGGGTAAAATTTTAATTATTTACCCATTGGTGCAATCGGGTGAATAAAGTTATTCACTGTATAAGTGAATATTATTTTATTGAAGAGGGTAAATGGTTGTGATGAAAATATTATTTTGAGTATAATGCAAACAAGTGAATAAAGTATTCATTTCAATTTTTGTTTGTTGGGAAATGTAACACCATGCCTTTTCAAGTAAAATATTATAAGTGAATTTGCAATGAGTAAATGAAGGAGTATAAACTACAGCAAATAAAGAGTAAAAAGGTTGAAACAAAATTTGCACAGGAAGAGGTTTTTTGAGCAGCTGGATGAAACATGAGATTCTCCACATGGGCTGATTTTTTGTTGCTGGGTAATCATGAGCAAATTTTGTTTGAGGGAATGTTTGTTGTTGCAAAGAAGAGAAGATATTCTTTTCAATTTGATCAACGGGAATGGAGCTGCCATGTGTCTACAACAGATTCGAATTTAGGGCTTTTTTTGTTTCCTTCATTCTTCTATATCTTCTTTTCTCTTCTCATTGTAAAGGGTTCCAATTTCTAAAAGCTCTGCAAGTCAGGCAGAAGCTATGGGTAGATTGTAAAGCTAGGGGGAAATATGACTGATAGTCATTTTTAATCTGAAAGTGTATGCTCTGAATTGTTTTATTATGTTTATTTTAGTTGATAATTGTCTCCATGGCTGAATTGTAATGTTGTTTTGGATTCAATAATAAGATTGTCTAAATCTGTTCATGCACATTTGCTGCATTTCAGTTACATCTATTGTTGCCTTCTGTTCTATGAATGGTGTAATTGCTTTAATAAATCACAAGCTGCTTTTATTATTGCCTATTGTTTAGGGATAGTGTAATTGCTTTGAAAAATGTGACAGGAGTGTTATGTTTCAGGTGGATTCATAAGAAGAATTATCAGAGAAAGCTTCAGTGGTCTGGTTGTCATAATGTGAGAACATTTGCAAGACCTTTAGAGCATGTTCAACACTAAAGGATGTATGCTAGTTATATGACTCCATAGCCCATTTTTATGGCACTAGTCCATTATCATGTTTCTACTGTTTTTAGTTTGGTCCCAACTCTTTAAATCAAAAAACCATTTAAAATCTGTTTTGCTGAGTTGTGTTTGTCATGTTCTCCATGCTGATTAGTGAAATTCATTCAATATTTTGCCAATATTGAGTGATATTTTAAATTTTCTCAGCAATTTCTGTGAGAGCATAATTTTTTAAGCAATATCATGTTACTTGTGTGTTTAGATTGTTTGATATTACTAAAGGGTTACCCCCCTAGGTCTTACAGAGCTTGAAGTGTAGGGGAAATGTGTATCCATTCCATTTCCTATCAGTTGGCCACTAGTATTTATTGTTCTTCAATATAGAGGTTGGCTACCTCTTAGAGAACTGCAAATCCTAGCTGGGTTGCATTTTTAAACACCAACAAAAGGTTTGATTCCTTGTGGAGAGGACCTTTCACAATTCACCAATTTTTTTGTTAGAATAGATTTCTTCTAGCATTACCAAGACAGGACACCATTTTTGTTGCCTCACAATGGACAACATCTGAAGCTCTTCATTTAGTGAGGCATTAGATAAGTTTGTAAATATTTATATAGTTTTCATGTCTTTTTTTTTGTGTCTATTTGTGTCACTTGAATCTGTAACCCAATGGAAGGATGAACACACTTAGAGTCCAAGATTCTTCTCCCTTCGATCATTTCAAAGGATGATTGAAGGAAGTTCCCTAATTAGAGCTGGCCAGTTGTTATCCTCAAATTCAACTACACTCACTTCATGGGATAACACCTACAAATCTTGTCTATTTCGTAGCCTACATTCTCTAAGCATTCAAAATAAGGAAAATCTTACTTTCTCCTATGCATGTTTGAAAGCCTCAAAAAGTGATTTTGAGCATTTCCTCTTTTCACCTTTTGAAAATTTGCAAAAGGTTAAATTTTTTAAAGGTTTTGTTTTTGGAGTTAGTCAATTTTTTGCATATGTAGGAGAATTGAAATTAAATTCCATTGCATATTTTAGAACTTTCTCATATTTCATGCAATGTTGACATTGAAATTCCAGGACACTGCATATCTTTCATGCAGTGTCAAGAAAATTCTGAGACACTACATATCTTACATGGAGTGTCAGGAAAATTGCGAGACACTACATATCTTATATGCAGTGTTCAAAAAATTTAGAGACACAGTATATATATTTCATGTAGTGTTGGGAAAATTCTGATACACTGCATATCTTACTTGTAGTGTTCAAAAAATTATAAGACACTGCATATCTTACATGCAGTGTCGAGAAAATTCTGAGACACTACATATCTTTCATGCAATGTCAAAAAAATTTCCCACTTATGCATAAAGTTTTTCTACCCCATGTAGGGGTAGGAAAAAACTTTTCCCTTACATCCAACATGTTACCTTGATGCACTGGCTCAAAAATTTCCTGCCTCTTCATCTAAACTATTATATCCCATGCAAGGGCTAGGTTTTTCTCCACCTTTGCATCTCAACCACAAGTCACTTGAAGCAGCTCAAAAATTCAATGCTATGAAATCCAAGTTCCTAAGTCACATGCAATAGCTCAATTTTTCTTTGCTTGTGCATTTGACTATCCTTCCCTCATGTAGTATCTTAGTTTTTGTGCACCTCTATATCTAAAGTGAAATATCCCATGTAATAGGTCAAAATTTATTTGTCTTTACATCAAACATGTAATATCTAAGGGATTTTTGAGCCATTACATTTGAAGTTTAATACCCCATGCAAAATCTTAGAATTTTTCCACCTTTTCATTTGAGCCATAAAATTACTTGCAAGGGATCAATTTTAAAGCATCATTGCATCCAAATTACCAAAAAATATGTAGAAGCTTATTTT
Source organism: Sequoiadendron giganteum (assembly GCA_007115665.2). NCBI lineage: Eukaryota > Viridiplantae > Streptophyta > Pinopsida > Cupressales > Cupressaceae > Sequoiadendron > Sequoiadendron giganteum. The sequence goes on from CM021104.1 coordinate 490,020,566, forward strand.
TTTCCCACCAGTGTCTAAAACCCTATTTTTTCTCTAACACTAGAAAATATGAATTTTTTGTAGCTACTCTTACATGCCAGTTTGATCTTTTATGCTTGGATTCTTAAGTAGTTTTGATCAATTTATTGCTATTCCACAAATGTCAGATCTGTCGTGCTAAGCAAGAAATGCATTGCAGAAATTGCTTCCCACTGATACAATTATCAAAGAATTAACATCAATGATGCAAAATGAATTTGAAGGTGAATCTTTCTTAGTAGCTTGAATTGACAAGTTGATGGATATTTAGCTCACTTTGGATAATCTGAACATAGTTCTAGAAAGATATCAAAATGATTACAACACCATCAAGGACTTATTCACATGAGTTATTTCCATCTCCATGCATACCTCAGGTCCTAATGATGAAGAAGTCCAAGAGGCCATGAGGGAATATGAAGAAATTTCTTGGAGAAAGATGATGAAGAATGATGGACATGTCTTTATCACACTTAGTTTATTTTCAACATTTTTTCTTTATGTAATTAGTTGATGACATTTTACATGTCTTTTATACATATGTAATTACATGTAAAAATAGAGAAGTCCTAAATAAAATCAGACTTTACTGTTGAATAAGTCAAATTAGTTTAGCTTTTCCTATTTTTTATCTCAACTCTCCTCTTTATATATGAGGGGGTTTCTTTGTATTAAGAACCTTTTATATTTTTAAGTGAAGTTTTTCCCATTTGAGAAACATATTGAGACCTTGTGTTTAATGTGCATATCAAAACTCAATTAATAAAAGAGGTGAATTTTACATCCAATGTTTGTTTTGGATCTTATTGGTTATATGTAAGATTGTTCTTATGTCATTCTTACTAAATTTTCTTGCAATTGGTTGATTAAGTGGTGTTATATTTCATATTTGAAAGGGAATTCAAATCTGATATTGATTATCTTCATGCTACATCATTATATTTGGAGCTTATGTTCTAGTGTGTGAAATTTGCTAATAATTCTGAGACTTTGGGCTGCAAGCTATTTGCAAAAATTTTTGGATCTATTTGTGGTGTATGGTGAAGTCTTTGAGCTCCAACCTGCTTCACATTTTATCTTCAAGAATCATCATTGGAAACAAAAAATGTGTTTGAGCTTTTGTGGGTTTTCAAGCTACAAAACTCACTAGTATCATTTTTTATTACTCTTACATTTAATCAAGTTGGATATTGGTTATTAATTCTCTAAATAATACTTTGAAGTGGATTAATTATTGTAATAGTATTGTTGTAAGAAAAAAACATCTTTAAAAAAAAAAGAGAAAAGGATGACTATAACACCAAATGTATAAATTTAGTTTACATAATCTAGGCTAGTTACTAGTTGGTTTAGAGAGAAGTAAGAAGGGAGAATCCTCTTTCTAAGAGGAGAGATTAAAATCTCATCATAGTTGTGGTTGAAATCACCATTTTTTAATTAATCGAGCGATTACAAAATATTCACCCAACAATTTTTTGAAGACTCTACTAGCGAGTATAGATACACAACCAAAACTCATTCTTTCAGTTGAAGTATACCAGTTGCTTATTGTGTTTGTAGTTATATTTTTAGTGTTGTTTTTATTTTCATTTCAAAGAATACATTCTAGTAGAAAGAAGTTTGGGTGATCCCACAATAGTGGTTTACACTTTCTGGGAGATCTTGATTTTTGCCAAAATCACATATTTCTAGAAAATATAATGATCTTTAAGCCTTGAAAAGTTACATTTAAATTATTCCAATTGATGTAGGTTTGATCAAACCACCTTAGATCAAATCTCCTTGGATATAACCTTGCTAGTTTTAAACCAACCTATAACAGAGCCTCCTTTACACCTATCAAAATGTTGATAAAAAAACCACTTTTGATTTACCTTTTGGGGGATCAAATGAATTCATTTAATTTATTTTTTTGTAAGTATGTATTCCTTATTATATTTATTTTTCATTTCTTGTGAATGTAGGTTTTTCACGTAAAATCAAGCTATCTATTCTTCACATGTGGAAAAATATAAGATTATCAAAAAAAATATGAAAAATATCTGTGCACTAGATATTGATGTCCTTGATCCAACAAAAAAAGTAAAATTGAATTTTGATACATACAAAAAAAGTTATGTTTTAGCTAGTAAATCATGTCTAAATTATAACTGGTTTGACTTTGAAACTTAATTAAGAAAAAAAAATCAATGAAATGCTATGAAACCAATTCCGTGCACTAGATATTGTAGTTACAAATATAAATTCGAAAAAATTAGAATTTTATCCTTCATAAAAAAAAATTATGTGTTAGCCAGTAACGCCACTCTTTAAAAATGGTGCTTACTGTTAAAAAATATTTTTCAAAGAAGATGGAAAAACAAGTGCAATCTAATTCCAAAAAGTTTGAAAAAAATATATTTAAAATCTACAGAAAAAATGTTTCACAAATCAGTAGTTTGCATCATCTTTGAATTCCTCACAGTTTAGCCACTATAGGTGCCTTGAAGTGAAGATTTAGTTAAAAAAATTTAGTTCAATGTCTAGTTTGGCTAAAAATTATAAACCAGTATTGTGGGATCACTCGTTACACACAGTATCAGAGGGAACAAGGTCAAATTGATACTACATTTGAAATTTTGAGGAAACATAACTATGATATTCTTCCTCCAAGGATGAGATCTCCTCTACAACACACAAGGAGTTTTCCTCTTTGAAGTGTAAGATCACCTATTCAAGTGAAGCTTCTAGTATTTAGAGAGCTTTATCTATTTCACTAGTTCAAAGGTATATTATCCCTCCATTCAATCAAGGTAGAAGAATGAAAGCTCAACCACCTCACAGTCCTTGGGTGACACTTTTGGTCCTTTGAGATTGGTGACACCTTTACATAAACTTCCTTGGACCTCATGCAATAACATCCCCAAATTCTATGGAGATGGAAAGCAACACCTGAATGGGCATATTGTTGCATTTTCTATTGTATATTAGGTTCTTGGCATGGAACATGAGGATGTATGAGTAAGGTTGTCCATTGAAACTTTGCAAGGAGTGGCAGCTGATTGATTGTATAATCTTGCTGCCAGAACTATCACAAAGTGGGTTACTCTTCAAACAAAGTTTGAGGAAAGATTCAAGCCCGTTGAAGATGCTCACGACTTGTTGGATCAAATTACAACAATGAGGAAATAACCACATGAAACTAGCCATGAGTTTGTTGTGAATTTCAACAAGTTGATAACTAGGATTTCAATTGATGCTCAACCAAGAACTCATAATTTGAAATGTTGCCAAAATTAAGTTTTCTTCTACAAAGAGCAGTTCCAACCACTCTTGAAGATGCTCAAAGAATGGCTACTAAAATGGAGGACAATTTAATCATCATTGGAAAGATAAGGAAGGAAGCAATTAGTAACAAAGGATATACATCTTTAGCACAATATTTCACAAGCACCACAAACCCTATGGTACAAAATTTAGCAAATGAAATGCTAGTTTTGAAGAAGCAAATTTCTCAAATTTCATCCAATCCTCCATAAAAGGATCTTCCAAGGAGTACTTTTCCAAAAATTTCAAATTATCCTAGAAATGTTGCAAGGAATTATAATAGACTTCCTGCACCACAAGGAATACTTTCTCTTGAGGGACCACCCACAAATGCAGTAGTGGGGTATTATGAAGCTGAGCAAGAATATTTTTAGAAAATGGAATATGACCCAGAAGATAATGTGAATCTCTTCCAGGAGGAGGAGGTAGATGTGGCTAGTGACTAACATTATTTTCTTGCAATATGAAGAAGTTGAGCAAGAAGATGAAACTTTTGTTGAAGCATATGTAGTTTTCACCCGTTCACAAAAAAATCAACTTGATCATCAACAAGGTGATGCAGTGAATGCAAAGGACAACTCACGTCTGATGGTCATGATTTCCAAGAGAGGGACACATTTTTCACTTCAAATGAAAGATACAACAAGAAGTAAGAAATTAAGTACCTCACATCTTCCTACATCTTCTTCTATGCCTAAGACCAATACACTAAATCCTAAGACTAGTATTCCAATTCCTAAACCTTTGAATGAAAATATCCCATCTCCTTTGATGAATTCCTATCAAGCATTTGACATATTAAACCATGCAAAGAAGACCAAAATCTAGATGTCGAAAGTTGAATTTCTCAAGGCTAAGCTTGACCACTTTGACAGACTTGCTAAGTTTGTTAAAGACAAGGGAAATCACCCTAGCTAAGATTCTTCCTAGGACATATAGGTTTTTCCCAAGCATAGGCCTCCATAAAGTAACTTGGTTTCAATTCCCTCATTCATCCCTAAGAAGATAGATCCATTTTATATCTCTTTGTTGGTAAATGGTTATAAGCTAAGAAATTGCATCATTGATTCAGGTGTCTCTGAAAATGTGATGCCCACCAAAGTAGCTATTTCTTTGGGTTTGAACTTAACAAAAACTTTTGGCCATTTTTTTTAAATTGAAAAAAAACAAGTGGCCCTCATAGCGAAAATTAAAGATGCACAATTTGCATTTTATGTATTTCCAAACAAGAAGATAAAAATGATAGTGTTGGTAGTTGATGTCCCAACCTCCTATCTGATATTTTTGGGACACAAATTTTGTAAAGATGTTGGGGGGAAAATCAATATGGACCAGTCTAAGGCTAGAATACTTGTAAAGGGTGTTATGCAAAATTTGTTTCCAGAAATTTCCAAGAAAATTTTTCTATAACAAAATTTGATGACCCAAAGGCTCAGATTCTCTTTAAGTCTTCAGGAATGGGCATATATTACTTACAAACTGAGGAAGTTTCTAGTTCCTCATATAATAATTCAAGTAAAGAGTAGGAAACTGATGGTTCATCTTCTTTAGATAGAGGATCTTCTTCAGATAGAACATATTTTTTAGATGGTGAAGCTTCTTCAGATGAAGAGATCCTAGATTTTGAAACTGTCAATGTTCAGAGTTCAAATGATGCTTGGAAATTATCTAATTTGATGGAAATTTCTCTTCCATGGGATCTGGAGTGGAGATTGTTTTTATATCTCCACAAGGAAAAATCTTCCCTTTTTCATTCAAACTACAATTTGATGATACTAATAACACTATGGAATATGAGGCATTATGGTTAGGGATGGAGGTTGCTTGTAAGAAAGGAATTAAAAATATTCATGCTCAAGGTGATGTCAAGTTGGTTGTTTTTCAGGTAAGGAATTTGGACCAGACAAAAAATGAAATGTTGAGGCATTATCACAATCATGTTTGGGATCCTAGCATAAGATATTGTATGATGCATTATGGGACAAAACAAGAGAACCAAAAGGAATGCATGAGAAGTTTGATTCCTTGTGGAGAGGACCTTTCACAATTCACCAAATTTTTGGTGAGAACAATTTTCTTCTAGCATACGAAGATGGGACACCATTTTCACTACCTTAGAATGGACAACATCTGAGGCTCTTCACTTAGTGAGGCGTTCGATAAGTCTGTAAATATTTGTATATTTTTTCATGTCTTTTTCTTTTTATCTTTTTATGTTTGGTTGTGTTGTCTAGCTCTATAGCCCAATGGATGGATGAAGGTACTTAGAGTCTGGGATTCTTCTCCCTTTGATCATTTCAAAGGATGATCAAAGGAAGCTCCCTAATTAGAGCCAACTATTATCCTCAAATTTAGTTGTGTTCAATTTGTGGGATAACCCCTACCTAACTTGTCTATTTCGTAGCCTACATTATCTAATCACACAAAATGAGGAAAATCCTACTTGCACTCATGCATGGTCTAAAGCCTTGAAAATTCATTTCGAGCATTTCCTCTTTTCACATTTTAAAAATTTGAAAGAGGTTAAAAATTGCAAAGGTTCTATTGAACTAGAGTTATTCATTTATTTGTAGATGTAGGAGCACTAAAATTTAGTGCCCTTGCATATCTTAGCACTTTCTCATCTTTCATGCAGTGTCCGAAAAATTCTAAGACACTACATAAAATTTTGAGATACTACATATATTCCATGTAGTGTCAGGAAAATTTTGAGACACTGCATATCTTACATGTAGTGTCGAGAAAATTTAGAGACACTACATATCTTTCATGCAATTTCGGGAAAATTCAGAGACACTACATATATTTCATGCAGTGTTTGTAATTTTTCCCACATGGATAAAGTTTTTGTACCCCATGTAGGGGCGGGAAAAAACTTTTCCCTCACATCTAACATGTTACCTTGATACATTGGCTCAAAGTTTCCCTGCTTTTGCATCCAAACTATCATATCCCATGCAAGGGTAGGGTTTTTCTCCACCTTTGCATGTCAACCATAATTCACTTGTAGTAGCTCAAAAGCTTAGTGTCATTACATCCAAGTTCCTAGGTCACATGTAATATCTCCACTTGTACATTTGACTACCCTTCCCTCATGCAATATTTCAATTTTTTTGCACCTCTCAATCTAAAGTGAAATATTCTATGTAATAGCTCAAAATTTCTCTACCTTTACATCCAACATGGAGTATCTCAAAAAAAATTATTCATTGCATCTGAAGTTTAATACCCATGCAAAAGCTCATAATTTTTCCTCATTTGCATTCAAGGAATCAAATTACTTACAAGAGCTCAATTTTTCTACATTATTGCATATGAATTTCCAAAGCACATGCCAAAGCTCAATTTTTTCCCACCAATGGCTAAAACCCTATTTTTTCTTTAACATCGGAAAATATGATTTTTTTGTAGCTACTCTTGTATTTCATTCTGATCTTTTGTGTTTGGATTCCTGAGTGGTTTTGATTAATTTCTTGTTGTTCCACAAATGTCAGATCTATCACTGAGAAGGAAATGCATTGCAGAAAGTTCTTTCCACCAATATAGTTATCCAAGAATTTACATCAATGATGTAGAAGGAATTTTAAGGCGAGGCTTTCTCAATAGCTTTAATTTACAAGCTAATGGATATTCAACTAACTTTGGATAATTTGAAAGTAGTTATAAAAAGGCATCTGAATACTTACTACACCATCAAGGACTTAGTAACATGAGTTCTTCCCATCTCCAAGAATACCTCAAGTCATAATGATGAAGAAGTCCAAGAAGCCATGAATATGAAGAATTATTGGAGATAGATGGTGAAGAATGATGGGCATGCCTTTGTCATGCACTTAGTTTATTTTTAGCAATTTTTCTTTATGTAACTAATTGATGAAATTTTACATGTCTTTTATACATATGTAATTACATGTAAAAACAAAGAAGTCCTAAATTAAATCGAACTCTACTGTTGAATAAGTCAAGCTAGTTTAGCTTTTCCTATTTTTTCTCCAAACTCTCCTCTATATATATGAGGGAGTTTCTTTTTATTAATAACCTTTTTATATTTTGAAGCGAAGAACTGCCCATTTGAGAAATATATTGAGACTTTGTGTTTAATGTGCATATCAAACATCGATCAATAAAAGAGGCGAATTTTGCATCCAACCTTTGTTTTGGATCTTATTGGTTATATGTAAGATTTTTCTTACATCCTTCTTACTATATTTTCTTGGAATTGGTTTATTAAGTGGTTTTATATTTCATATTTGAAATGGAATTCAAATCCGAAATTGATAGTCTTTGTGTTACATCATTATTTTTGGAGTTTATGTTCTAGTGTGTAAGCTTTTCTAATAATTTAAACCTTCGACTGCGGGATATTTGCAACGTTTTTTGGATCTATTTGTGGTGTATGTTGAATTCTCTAAGCTACAATGTGCTTCACATTTTATCTTTAAGATTCATCATTGGAAATAACAAAAGTCTTTGAGCTTTTGTGGGTTTTCAAGATACGAAACTCACTAGTATCTTTTTTATTACTCTTACATTTAATCAAGTTGTATATTGGTTATTACTGCTCTAAATAATAATTTTAATTGGATTACTTATCATAATAGTATTTTTGTAAGAAGAAAAACATCTTTTCAAAAAATAGAGAAAAGGATGACTGTAACACCTAATGGCTAAATTTAGTGTACATAATCTAGGTTAGTTACTGGTTGGTTTAGAGAGCGGTAAGAAGGGAGCCTCCACTTTCTAAGAGGAGAGAGTAAAATCTCATCATAGTTGTGGTTGAAATCACTATTTTTTAATTAATCAATTGATTACAAAATATTAACCCAACATGGATCATTATGATTGTTCTTTTTTAGTAAATGGATTCCCTTATTAGCCATAACAAGGTTTGAATGCTGAATGGAAAACATGGTATGCCTTGATCTAAATTTTAAGATTTTGTATTACTAATGTAGTGGGATTTCATGGATGTGTATGTTCTTCATTGATATATTTTATACATGAAGCTTGTGATTATATTTTATAGATTGTATATTTTTTTAGCATGAGTTCTAGTTATGCTTTAGATACCTTGGACATATAGATGATTATATGTATTCACAATTGTTGCGGTTGTTATTTCTACTCATGTGGGTTTTTTCCTTGATAGCTACTTAGGTCTATTTGTTACCATTGGATTTAGTGTTTATTTTTGGATATGAAGTTAAAGAAGGATTCATGCTTCTATGTGATAGATAGTGTGGCATATATTTATATTATATCTTATCTTTTGTGCATTGAAATGATGGAGGATGGGAAAGTTCTTATTTGAGATGATGGTAAATTTGCTTATTGTTGCAGATATCTTTGTGGAATACATGGACCACATAGATTTATTGATGGTACATGTTGGATTCAAGCATTTTTTTCCTTGATTTTTGAGTTTAATTTTCACCCCATATGAAACATATACAATTGGGATAATGCTAGGAAAAATATGTATGTGTTGAATAATATTTATAACATAAAATTAATTTCACATGAGTTAGACATACTTCGAGTAACTTTGTATGTTGCATGTAAAATTAGGATACATTCAAAAAATATAGTACCAAAAATTATATGATGGGGACATGGTTTTGTAAGCTCATAGTATTAGGCACATAGTTTATGTAATACCACTTGGTGGTTTTGTGCAAGCTTGTTTTTATAAAACCAAGCATATGAGTATTTTTTGAGGTTGGTTATCATTTTTATTGAGCTCTCCTATAGATTATATGTGAAGAATGACATAGGATATGTTGTTTCATGGTTACCCATTATTATTGGAGGCATGTCGATGCATTGGAGGAGCTTGATGTATTCAAATTATTCATGGAGACTCTATATATATATATTGTAATGTTTCATTTTTTAATAGTATATTGAGTGTGGATACTGTAAGTGGTGAATATGTGAATAAGATCAAAACACTTCTTAATAAGACATTATATCAAAGATAACTCAAATTGAACTAAATCAAAGCAGTAATCAATTGAAAGCATCATATTGTTCTCTATCCTCAAAGATTTATTAAATCTAAATTGCTCTCAAATTATTTAAGCAAATAAGACCGTTAAAATGACTATCTGAAGAACGAGATAATGATAATGCAATGCTAAATGATAAATCAATTAAACTAGCATGATATTTATGTGAAACAGATAATTGTAGCTACAGGAGGCAACCATGTTTGAAAACTTGATTGCTTGATGCTTGATGTCTAGATTCCTACAGAGTAAGAGTGCAAAAGCTTGATTATCTGGATCTTTTTCTTGGTTCAATGAGGCTTTATTTATAGATTTCCTGGCTGTAGAAATGCACAGGGAAAGCTTTGAGAGGCTTGGATTCAATCTAGAGGATTGAATGGTGAGAGATGGAGGAGATTGAGAGAAACATGGAGATTGTGTCTACCCATGAAAACACCAGGCAAGAGAAGAGGAAAGATTGATGGAAGAGGATTGAAGATCAAATTCCAAATTTGTCTCCAATTTGTCTACAAAACTTCCCGTGAAGATTCAATCAATTAATTGTGACAATTTTAGACATAGATTTAGACATAGGAAATCTAATTCATTTTTGAGGAAATGTAGATTGGAATATTCCTTATGCTCTAATTCAAATATTTTTGATTTATTTAAATTAGGAAAAGGGAGATAAATAATTTAATAAAATGAACTATAGGATAGTTGTTTATTAAATTAATCAGAAGAATATGGCAATTTAATAAATAAAGTGTTTTGATCTTTATTTAATTAATTTGAGATCGATGTGATAGATTGAAATAGGGATTTGATAATTAAATTGAACAAAGTATTTAATTTTGTTTATTTAATTGAGATGAATATTAAATGTGAACTATATAAATAAATATTTCTATTTATTCAAACAGTAGAGGAAATTAGGATAATTAATCAAATAATTTGTATTTAATTAATAGGAATTCTCCAGACCAATTTTAGGTGTATACATTTTTCCCCTCTTCGAAGTGATGTGTTTACGCATTGCTTTGAAGAAATATTTTGCTGCTACTGCCAGGATTGATGATAAAAGAAAAATTTCGTGTGCCCCAGACATGCCCCAGATTTTGATTTTCAAATGATTTGATGACAATATGCCCCCTTGGGAGATAAATTAATGATCTGATGATTTTTAGAATTTTTAGAATTTTTCGATGTTTTGATGATGTTTCAATAATAAAATAATTTATCTCCCAACAAATGATGAAGAAAAGAGCCCTAAGATGAGTTTTAATTAATTTCATGGAATAAATTAATCAAAATGTAAGAAAATCCACCAAAAATACCTTTTCAAAATTTATAAATAGTGCTAAAAGGTCATTTTCAATTCATTTTTACTATTGATTTTAGAAAATCTTTGTGATAAAGACTTTTCTGCCAGCTGGAGCAAGATGCCTATCCCCTTCCACAGTCATCGATTCGACTGTGTTCAACATCATCGAAGGCCTACCGCGTACGAACCTCCGGTATGTACCCCTTGACCTCCTCGTAATTCATGATTTTCTATTTTTTATGCTTTTTAGGTCTTAGGCATGCCGAGGTCTGCTTTAGCACTTTGAAGATGCGCTATAGCACTTACAGTCCGATGTAGCACTTTCAACAGCTGAAGTAGCACTTTGAGTTTTAGCGCTTGCATTAAAAACTCTAGCACTTTTAGTTTATAAAGTAGCGCTTTGGGCAATTTAGCGCTTAGGAGCCTAGAAATAGTGCTTTGACGGGCTGTTTTAGTGCTTTGACGTAGAATAATAGCGCTTCGGGAGCCTGATTTAGTGCTTCAGAGCTCTGAAATAGTGCTTTTGCGATTTAGTGCTTTGGGTCCCTGATTAAGCGCTTTGGGTTAGATTTGAAGTTTTTGATTCTCACAGGACCAGCAGCAGAGATGCTCTCCGCAGAGTTTTCTAGGATCAGGACATAGAGGGTTTGAGCATTCAATGGCGAAGGATCACGGATTCCTATGTGAAATTACCAGCAGTGCTAGCTAGATTCATTGGAGGTTTCCTTTGCCCTGATCGTAGGTCAAAGGGATTCCTCGTCAGCTAGGGTAGGACTCTTGAGAGCATGATGGTACATGGTACCAGATATGTGTGGGGGATGTGCATGCTAGCGAATCTTTATCATGATTTACACTAGGTCGTGTATCTTGGAGCAAGGAGTTTATCAGCAGGGATGACCCTGTTACAGGTGTGGGCATGGGAGCACTTTGCTATTTCTCGGCCTTTTCCAGTTTTTGATAGACCAGCCAGCAAACCATATGTTTTTTGATACAGTGGTCAATTTACATAGGCCCTAATGGGCAAGTTAGAGCACTGGAGATGAGTGTTTGATGACACTGAGACAGTTATCTGGTGTCCATACCTTGACTGTGAGGAGTGGGATGAGGATGGTGTAGTATTGGGATTTCTTTGTGATTCTATGTACCTCATCAGTTGGACTCCATTCATACTAGAGAGATTTTTTCTTCGTCGAGTATACCGATAGTATGGCATTGTTCAGTGCATGCCACAGGAGTTTTCCATTATGCGAGGCGACGGATGGATGTTCTTGATTGGGGTCTACGTCTGTCCTATGATGTGATAGTAGAGGGGTACCATGCACTGCAGCCATCACCCTGGGACATGCGAAGAGACATTGTAGTGGCACCAATTACTGAGGATTATGCTGCATTCTTGGCCTTGGTTCCACATGCATGTATCACCATTCCCGATGACCCGGTACCTTTAAGTGTGTAGAAGGATGTGGTAGATGGTCGTGCAGATAGTGGTGGTGGAGAGGATTCTCATCTAGTGGTAGCTCAGAGAGCAGCAGTAGTTCAGGCAGCAGCGAAGGTGATAGAGGAGCAGGGCTAAGCAGCAGCAGTGTGCCTTCTTCCAACAAGCCTCGCAAGAGGCAAGCAGTGATAGTGCCTTCAGCGGATCAACAAAGACAGGTAGCTGGGCTCGAGGCACAGGTCCAGACTTTACAGGGGCAGTTGGTATAGGCTCGGGGTATGCTTGTGCAGCCCTAGAATCAAATGCAGGCATAGGCTCAGGCTCATGCCCAGGCTTTAGCACAGGTATAGGGATAGTTGACTGACGTACAGACGTAGGTGGCTACTTTGATAGCTGAGAGAGATAGTGCTTGATAGATTGCTGAGAGGGCACAGGAGAGAACCGAGACCTTCCAAAGAGTTGTTGATGGTAGCTTAGTTTCAGATTATATGAGAGAGGTTCTGTGGGCTGCCCAAAAGGCTAAGTTCTATAGAGGCCGATATCATGATGCAGTGCCTGTCGAGCGCCGAATTAGTTATGCCCCATCAAGATCTGGGCAGACTCACACACGGATAGTCAGTGAGGGGGTGACACAGCCTCCATGCAGATATTCCAGAGATTCGGGTCCTTCTAGGGGTGGTGGTGGTACAGGTCCTATTAGGCCTGCTCACTTTGGCAGTAGTAGGTCATAGGTGCCATTGTGATCTTCTATGATGTATTTTATGATGTAGCTCATTGTATGATGATATATTTTGTAGCCCAGACTTCATTGTATACTTGAAATTTGTGATATATATATGAGATGCAGTTGATGTGATATGACGACGGCTTTATGATTTCTATGTGATAGATGCTTTTATTATATGATTTTGTGGTGATTTAATTCTAAATGTGATGATGCATATGAATGATTATTTATTTTAATGTAATGATTTAATGATAAATGCATGTGTAGAATATATAATATATGGATGGATGGATGGATAAATGCTTTTTATTTTATGGAATGATCTTATGATGGATGATCTTTGATGGGTGTAATGATGTGATTTTATTTATTAAATGTATAGATACATGATTGTATCAATAACATAATAATAATGATGATATAATGATGTTTTATGATATAGATGATAAAAGATGCAATGAAAGTGATGATGTAAATGCATGATGTATTTGATAGATGTGTGTCTATTATGATGCAAAAATGTGTATGGATGATGAAATGATGAAAATTTTAATGATGAGATGATGATTTGTAACTATATAGTAAATGATGATGATTTTGGATTTTATGTCAAGTATACTCAGTCTTATTTGTAGATTAAATAATCATTGATTGGAATCCTTTATGCAACAAATACTCTGCAGATAATGAATGATGATGAATGCAATCTAATTTAATCATGCAATGATATGCAATAATATATGTCATTTTAACAATCTTTTTGTGCTTGGTATCATCATAGAACTTTATTGAATGTTGAAAGTGAATACAAGCGTCAATGGTTGTGTTAATCCAATGACGACCTAAGTACTACTTTCATGATTTTTGATATTGCAATTGAACACAAGCATCGAGGTATAATTGAACCAAGATGACCTAAGCATTCATTGTGTAAACAAGCAGTGCTTAATCATTTCAATGTGTGAATTCTGAATGTCATCAATGATACATTTGCATAGCACATCCCTCGACAATTCACACATTTATATGATTAACGTGCAGATAGCAGACAATAAAAATATCATTCTTTTTCCTTGTTCCTCTAGTTCAATACATCATTGAGTTTCTCCAAAGAAATGATAATCAAAAAGTACAATTTATCCATTGTTTACTTAGAGTGTTCCATTCATTATTCAGATTTTAGATCATCCATCCTAATTTTGACATGTTTTTGGATTTTTGAGATTTTGACTAAAGACCTAACCTAGTAACCTACCTTAGGGGTCTCGGGGGCTGATCAAAGATCAGCCTTGCCTACATTACACACGCAGAGACCACGTAGTTCAACTGACATAGACCAATTCTTTTGAATGTTGCTTTTCAGACTTACCTTTTTGACATGTTTTTGGATTTTCGATATTGATATGGATGGTTGATGCCTTCATACGGTGATTGATATTGCACTTTGATCTATTGTTTTCAGTTTTTCTATCATACTATTTTGTTGTGCTTTGGTGAAATCAATACGTTTGTATTGCCCCTAATGATATCCAGATGTTGCCCCCAAGCTATGGAGTGATATGTTGACCATGTGACATGATTTTGATAATGGATGTAATGATGGCCAGACGAATGATATGATATGAATTGATACTGAATTTCCGATGAATGATCCTTACATATTCATAATAGATGGGAAAGCTGATCTTAGAATCACATACGATGCCTGTTTCCAGGTTTTCACCATATGCTTTGATTACACCCTTTGTGTTTTTTTGTATTTTTCTCATTTTTCTATTTTTCTTTCCTTTTTTGTTTTTATCTTCTATGTTTTTTGTATTTTTGTGTTTGCCAAGATGCCTGTTTGCTAGGTTTTCACCAAGGAAACAATTTTCAAAAGTTTACCTCGTGCACTAGGATTTTTAAGCATAGAATTTTCTAAGATGAATACTGTTGATAGGTTCATCAAACAGATCCCCTTTTGACATTGATAACTGATATGCTCTTGATCCATACACTGATATGACGACAAAGGGACCAAGCCAGTTAGGCTTAAATTTTCCTTTCTTCTCCCTGTCCTATTGATTTCTAGGGTTCCCCTTTAGTACCAAGTCACCAACCTGAAAGACCCGCGGTTTTACCCTGTGATTGTAACTCCTTGACATCCTTTGTTGATAAGTTGTTAGATGATTAACAACTTGTTGACGATGCTCATCTAGCAATTCCAGTTCCTACAATCTAGATACCCTATAGTCTTCATCTAAAATGATACCTTTGAGTGATACATGAAGGGATGGAATTTCAACTTCAATGGGTAATATGGCTTCTGATCCATATACCAAAGCAAATGGTGTAGCTCCTGTCGGTGTTCTAATGCTTCTTCTATAGGGCCATAGTGCAGGGTTGAGTTGAACATTCCAATCACATCCAACATCATTAACCATCTTTTTGAGAATTTTGAGTATGGTTTTGTTTGAGGCCTCTACTTGGCTGTTCCCTTGAGGATAGTACGGTGTTGAAAAATGATGTTGGATGTGGAACTTATCACATAGCTCTTGGACATCTTGATTCTTGAAAGGTCATCCATTATCAATGATAATGGATTGAGGGATTCCATACTGACATATTATGTAGTTTAAGATGAAAGAGGAAATTTGCTTCCCAGTGATGGTAGTAAGAGGTACTCCCTCTATCCATTTCGTGAAATACTCTGTAGCTGTAATAATGAACTTGTGTCCATTAGATGAAGATGGATTTATTTTTCCTACTAGATCTAGGCCCCATTGATAAAAAGGCCATGTTGATGTGAAGGGATGCAGTTCCTGTGCTGGTGCATGAACCAGATTGCTGTGAACCTAACATTTTTGACATTTCTTGACAAATTGATATGATTCTTTCTCCATGCACGGCCAATAATATCCCAAACGGAGGAGTTTCTTAGCTAGAGTTATTCCACTCGAGTGAGTACCACAAATACCCTCATGAACTTCTCATAGGGTTGTTTCAGATTCATTGCGTTCTAGACATCGGAGTAGGGTACCATCAAGACCTCGACGATAAAGGACATATGTGATTAAAGTTTGTCGGGCGGATTGACGGATAAAGTTTCATTTTTGGTTCCTTGAAAGATCGAGAGGAAGAATATCATCTTTCAGGTAAGCATAATTTTTTTCATATATGGAGGTTTCAGTGGTTTCTAGATGGCATATGGTAGTGGATTTTGATTGATAATGGGAAGGACATGATAGTTGCTCTACCATAAACTCATAACAAACACGCTTCTCAAGAAATTGTAGTAATGAAGCAATTTTAGCCATAGCGTCTGTAGCTTTGTTCTCCGCCCTTGGAATTTGATCAAACTTGATGTTGACAAAGGATTGTTTCAGATCATCTATTTGCTGCTTGTAGGGAATCAATTTATCATCTTTCATTTGATACTCATCATTGACTTGATAAATAACCAATTGAGAGTCCCCATATACCTTTAAATCTATGATTTTCCATTGAATTGCTATCTTGACCCCAATAATCAATGCTTCGTATTCTGCCACATTGTTTGTACATTGAAACATGAGTCTATATAATTTTAGAACTGTGTGTCCTTGGGGAGAGATGAACAAGATCCCTGCTCCTGATCCTCGTTGTGTATACGATCCATCAAAATATAGTACCCATTGTTGGGGCATTGCTGTCATAATATTTGCATCTGGAAATTCCATTGTCATTGGGTTATCATCTGGTAGAGGAGCTTCAGCTAGTTGTTCAGTGATTTCTTGTCCTTTGATTGCCTTTCTCTTGACATATTGAATGTCGAATTCACTTAGGAGCATAACCCATGTTGCTAGTATACCCGTTAAGGCAACTTTACTTAGTAGATACTTCAAAGGGTCGATCTTTGCAATTAATCTGATTGTATGAGTCAGCATGTAGTGTCTTAGCTATTGAGTAGCAAACACCACTACTAAGCAGAAATTTTCTATGAATTTAGTTTATTTCATAACCATTTAAAGTTCTACTAATGTAGTAGATGGCGCGCTCTTTCCCTTCATAGTCTTCTTGTGCTAATAGTGCCCCTAAAGAGATATCGGTCGTGGCAATGTACAAAATGAGAGGCCTTCCTTCTGTTGGTGGCATTAGAATGGGTGGTGACATTAGATATTGCTTGATTTGATTGAATGTTGTTTCACACCCTTCATCCCACCTGAAAACTATATTTATATGCAATAGATGGTTAAAAGGATGACTTTTGTCTGGCAGTTGGGAGATGAATCTTCTGATTGATTAAAGTTGTCCTTGTAGTGATCTGAGCTGACTGATATTCTTAGGAGGTGGAATTTCCATAATTGCTTTGACTTTTGTTGGATCCACCTCAATGCCCTTTTCTGAAACAATGTATCCTAGTAGTTTTGTTGATGTGACCCCGAAGACACACTTCTTAGGGTTTAACCTGACATTGAATTTCTCCATCCGTGTGAAGATTTTGTCTAGGATCTACATATGTCCTTCCCTTGTAGTAGATTTTGCCAAGATTTCATCCACATAATCCTCCATGAAAGTGTGCATCATATCATGGAAGATTGTCGTCATTGCTCTTTGATAAGTGGCTCCTACATTTTTTAGACCAAATGGCATGACGTTCTAGCAGAAGGTTCCCCATGGACATGTAAAAGCCATTTTTTCCTGATCTTCTAGTGCTATTCTTATTTGATTGTACCTAGAGAAGCCATCCATGATTGATAACATGGCATGCCCTGTCGTCAAGTCCACAATGATGTCTATGTTTGGTAGTGGAAAATCATCCTTCGGACATGCCTTATTGAGGTCCTTGAAATTTGTGCAGATTCTAATGTTGTTGTCTGGCTTTGAAATAGGTACTATGTTCGATATCCACTTATCATATTCTATAGACCTTATGAATTTAGCATCCAATAATTTCTTTAATTCTGACTTTACCATCAATGCGATGTGAGGATGCAATTTTTCTCAACTTTTACTTAATAGGCTTGATTCCTTTTGGCAAAGACAAATGATGCATAAGTAGATTTGGATCTAACCCTGGCATATCAGAATATGACCAAGTGAAGTTGATGCTTCTTGCTTTAAAGAAATTGATAAAGTCTGGTCTCTCTTGATCAGTCATTGATTCTACTAGATGTAGAACTTTTGCCTTCTCTTTTGTGCCAATGTCCACCGATTGCGTAGGTTCGACCAGAACTGATGATCACTCATGATAGTGTTCTGGGAGAGTGTTATTATGAGTATTATAGATAGCATTTGTATCAGGTTCGGTATGACATAGGAAATGCATGATGGCATCATCATTTGCAAATTTTGGTATAGTTAAAGGTTCGATAGGTTCCCAATCAGTAAGTTCTAGATGGATTAATGGCATGGTATCATCGGATTGATTTAAGTCAATGGAGGTAAGGGTGAGGACAGCAATATTATCATAATTTTCATTTGGGATATCGAGATCCATGACGGTACCCTCTTCGAAATCATCTAGTTCACTCAAATTATGTTCGTCCTCACTAGAGTCATCGATATTTAGTGATCCCGCAATGAATGGTCTAGACCCAAAGCCTTGGCCCTCCTCACGTGTGGGTGTATATTTTTGAATCACATCGACTGGAATATCAATGAAAAGTAGATCACAAGGTAATTCCCACTCATATTCGTTTGAGTCTATTTCAGAACCATCTCTAAAGTGAAGGATATTTTCCATAGCTGTCTTTGTTAGCTCCTGCTTCTCTTCTTCAGAAATCCTAGTCCTGGTTTTTCTTTTGTGTGGAGAGTGAGAGATGTGATAGGTTCAGAGATTCCCTCCTTTCTTAGTCCCACAGGTCCTTGTCCTTCATAACCCATCTTTTAAAGAATAGCCTTTCCTTTTCCATACTTGTCTATGTTGATGCTAATATTTTTGATACCGATCTCTGATGTTGATGTTTCTTCATCCTTGTAAAGCCAATCCAAGATTGCTTTATTGTCTGTTTCTTTTGCTATGGTTCCGGATTTCACAAATGTTTCTTGAAGAACTGTGTTAGGTAAAGATGTTGGAGGTTTGATCATTGATGGTTGACCATATTTCTTAGGAGATGGCATTAACTGTGATAAGTTAAGTGATTGCTCCATTGAGTACTGTCCCATTCCTTTATCTATCAACTGAACCTGCTTTTGAAATTTGTCTGATAGAGAAGTTTGTGTATCTAGATTGTTGGTTTCAACATGACTTGTTTCCTTTTCTTTACCTTTCTTTTGTACCCACTTGGTAGTGATGTTTGGACTTTGTTCATTCTTGCATGATGATGAACTTGAAGCTTCCTTGTTGTGAGGGACAAAGGTGTCTTGAGATATTCTTAATGTGTCACAATGTTGTGGATGATTATAATCAGCAGCTATAGTCACCTCTTGTCTGTTTATTGGAAACTTCAGGCATTGATGGTATGTCGAAGGTACGTCCTGCATTTCATGAATCCAGGGTCGTCCTAAGAGTATGTTGTATATCAATTCTCTTTCTAATACTTGACATGCTATATGCTTCATCATGGGTCCCACTTGAATGGGCAATACAATTAAACCTTTGGATGATCTTTCCTCCTCATCATATGCTTTGATGGTCATTTTCCATCAAGCATCAATAGTGTCTTCAGAATATCCTAGTGCACGGACTAATTTGAGGGTGCAAATGTTCAGACCAGCTCCCCCATCTATTAGAACTCTCTTAATGCAATGATTGTGGATACATACTTCGATATGCAAAGTTGTGTTATGCGGATGGTTTAATGAGACATCATCCTATTGAGAGAATGAAAAAAAATGTGGGGTAGTCAGATGTCCCACCATAGCTTGGAATTGAAAAACATCCAAATTATTTTGTACAATTGTGGTAATTAATGCTTGTTCAAGAACTTCTTTATGTGATGGTGACAACTTAAGGAGTTCCCGTATCGATATTTGTGTGGGGATGTTTTGCAATTGATTGATAATATTATAATGAGATTGAGGCATAACCGCACGTTGAGATCCCAATCCTTTTAATACTACCTTGGCCTGCCCCCTAGTCACGATGTTTGCCTATTGATGTTCTTGATTCTCTTGGGGGGGGTTTTGCATTTGATTGATAACATCATAATTCGATGGAGGTGGAATGGCATGTGTGGAGCCAATTCCCTTTAACATTACTTTGGATTGTCCCCTAGTTAGCACATTGGTAGGTTGATGTTCTTGATTTTCTCTGATTTTTAAGACATTTATTTGATTATCAGAGTTTTACATGTTTGGGAGTAAATCCAAAGAGGTAATGTTGTTGGTTTCGCTTTCATCAATGTTATCAATAACTATATGATCATGTTTGACTTTAGATAGACACAGGATTGTTGTGTCATAAACATGATTGGCGTTCTTTCCTTTGTTGTTTGAGGATGATGCACCTTTGTCATAATTTGGCAAAGGATCTTTGAAGGCCGAATGATCATTTTTATTTTGAGGTCCTTCCACATACAGTTTGTTGTTGTCCACCAAATCTTGTACTGCATGTTTCAATTCCATACAGTCATTTTTCTTGTGACCCTTGTTATTATGATAGTTGCAATAATCAGCGTCATTCCACCATGATGGTTTGAATTTTCGATCCCAGAATCTAGCTTCCCGTGTAGTGAGAAGACCTTTGGTAACTAGTTCTTTCATCGTTGATTCCATTGTTTGACCCAAAGGTGTGAACCTTCACTGATTTGATTTTTTTTGATAGGATTGTGGTTTTATGATTTCATTGCTTTGTATTGTATTTGACTTGACATTTTGTTCGTTGTTCTGATTCTTTGATATGGACGCAGTCAAATTGAAAACCGGTTTGATGTTTTGGGGATCATTTGTTGTCTCATTTGTATTTCGGTTCTTTTGCCAAAATTTTGGCTTCTCACCACTTGAGTATTGATTTGAGGAGTTACTTGTGTTGTTTGTTTTGTCATTAAAATGCTTGATAACTCCTCTCTTGACTAACACCTCTTCGATCTTAAGACCATTTTCTATCACTTTCTCAAATGTTGGAGGACATTGTAGTTCCAATCTATAACTCATTTCTTCTGTCAAGTTTTCAATGAACAATTCCATCTTTTCCTCTTCAAGAATGGATCTAGGATATCTAGCGAACAAGTGTCGCCATCTTTGGAGAAAAGACAAGAATGTTTCTCCCTTTTTTTGTTTTAGATTGTAGAGATCTTTGATAGTAGCATCGTGTTGGATTTTGAATGAGTACTGAGAGATAAATCTGTTGACGAGTTCCTCAAAAGTTTTGATACCTGGTTTTAACTTCAAAAACCATTCCATGCATGATCCTCCCAAACTCCTTGGAAATAATCTCATTAAATAAGTTTCCTCTTGGGAAAACTCAAGACTCGTTGTTTTAAATTCTCTGATATGATCAATTGGATCCGTTCTTCCATTATACTTATCATATTTTGGAATCTCACAATGTCTAGGGAAAGGTATCAAGCCAACCGTTGCGTCGAAAGGATAAGGACAAATGTCCTATATCGCATATCGCTTGGTACTCCCTTTCGTCATATCTTGTATTTGTTGTTATAACATTTGCATCTGTGATGTTAAAGTAGCAACCAGATCTATTGTTTGTGTAGGTTGTAGTATCTCAATCTCATGCGTTTCCGGTGTTTCCTTCAGACGATTTACATCAAAATCTTTTGGAAGTTTTGCCCCTGATTCGGCTAACATTAAAAGATATTTTTCCATGTCTTATTCTAGAATTTTTTCCATAAATATGTGAAACTTGGGATCTTGTTGAGCCACTTGGATATCTTCTAGAGTTATTTCGTTCTTATCATTGCGGTTTAGATTGTTCCAAGGATTTTCTTCTGCCATTTCTTGTGAGTTTAAAATTTCTTGCTCTAAGAGTTTCTGTTTTTGGTACCTAGTTAAGATTGGCATACAAATTTTTGCCCTTTCTTCTGAAATGTTGATCTTATGTGTGGGATAGTGTCAATTGAACCTTTTTAAACAAATTCGAATAAGATGACTGATCTTATTGATGAGATAATATTTAAAAAGTTAATTACTATACTTCGTTTCGTGATGAAGGATGATAGTATCCTGATAATGAAACTTCAGTGTAGTAATTGATTGTGTATTTGATTTTTGACACTTGTGATTTGCAAGATCTTGTTTCAGTTGATAAGTTTGGAAATTCATATAAACCTTTCTGACTTTGGTTCCTAGACAGTGATTCTGATAAGAAGAAATTTGATTCTGATAAAAATGTGAATAAAATGACAGATGGATGGACTGGTAAAAATTATGAACTCTCTATTTTAAAAGCAAAAATAGAGACCAGAAGCGCTATTTCCTAGAAGCACTGGAACAGAGTCCAGAAGCGCTGAAATAGGTGACCGAAGCACTATTTGGGAAAAAGCGTTGAAACAGTGCCCAAAAGCGCTGGAGAAAATGATGGAAGCGTTACTTCCCAGAAGCACCGAAACAGAAACTAGAAGCACTGTAAAAAGTGACAGAAGTGCTATTTTTCCAGAAGCGCTAAAATAATGACTATAAGCACTAAAACAGAACCCAAAAGCGTTGTTTCACGAAAGCGCTAGAACAGTGACCCGAAGTGCTAAAACAGGTTTTCCAGAATGCTAAAAATAGGACCTTTTAAGACTTTCTACTGTAAAATTTGATCGGGTCTTGTGGCATACTGTATTAGAGATTGTGGAAGATATGAAGGATGAATCCTTTGACTATGGTTGTGGAATTGTGTGAGAGCTCTACTCGGGAAGAAGGCTCGTGAGTAGATTGGCTCTACTGCGTAATCTAATGTGTGACCCCTAGCAAAATCATGATATCGGTGGATGAAAGTTCTATGTTGCAAAAGGAGCTTCCAATTTTGATATAGAAAATGTTGTTTTCTCAATTGTTTTTATAACCGAGAGGTCTTTGGGGTTTCGTGACTTTGATTTTTCTTTTGAGAAACATGGTGGACTTCCACTTTCGCAGCATGGATTTATTGATTGTTTTTGACTTGACATTTTTAGGATGATCTTTAAATCTGATTTAAATGAATTTGTGAAAACACGGCAAGAAATTTTGAATAAGTGTTTTAAAACTAAAAAGATTATGTATGTTCAAAACTCACAAATGATCTTTATTGATTTTGACAGGTTGTTTTAACATTTGTACACAAATCAAACAGACTCACACTTAAGGACAAGTAGGTCATCATTATACTCACAGCCCACATCTTGAATTACGTTGACTCACACAGCAGTGTCACCCCCTAAAGGGTGCCCGTGTTTTTGTCGTTGCCAGGCGCGTACTCAAAGTGACGGAAGTAGATACTGAATCCCTTGAGCAAGCGGTCCTTGGTAATTATATGGTGAGTTTCTTGGGGGCAGATTCTTCCCTCCCCTTGCACCGTGAGTATGACAATGTATGGATACTGACTCGGTGAGCAACTACTCTATGGTTCATAGATAGGGTTCCGTTCGGTGTGGAAAATAGATAAACTCCCTCACGAGACCTCCCAATCTTTAGAACAAAGATTTTGGGGATAGTTATCTTGCCTACTACCATCAAGTTGGACTTTCATCAACAACTTGAATTTTTATTATAGTGGGTTGGAAAACCCGGCTTTGGTTGTTCCCACTTAGGTCATTCCCGTAGGGTGAGTACTTTTTCCTACTATGGCAGGCCTGCTAAAGGATTTAATAAAGCGTAAATGACATGAAATAAAAGTGAATCTGGCACTTTGGTCACCCAGTTAAGGGCAGAGCATAAGCCTAATCACTACAAACACAACATATAATTTTGTTCTATTTTAAAAGCCCAAAAAGAAGTTTTCTAATCTATGTGAAGATGTTGCTTCACATAAATCATGATGTTCCTTTTAACTTCAACTGTAAAAATGCGGTGACTATCCTAGGATTGATAGATTTGCTTTTAAGAAAAATAAGAAAGTGACTATCCTAGGATTGATCAATTTTAGAAACTTTGAAGTGGCTATCCTAGATTGATCAATTTTAGATAACTTTGAAGTGACTATCGTAGATTGATACGTTTTAATCCAACTGTGAAAAAAATCAAAATCTAGCTGCGGACACATCGGATCCAGACTGATTTTACAAAAGCACTGGAATATTGCACCAAAGTGCCAAAATAGTTACGTGATGCACTAAAACCCAAAAGCACTGAAACAGGAACCCAAAGCGTCGAAGTTTTCCATGGAAGCGCTAAATTACCTGATGTGCTAAAACAGTGACTGTAAGCGCTAGAACAGTGACTGGAAGTGCTAAAAACCGAAAGCGCTAAAACAACAACCAGAAGTGCTAAAACTTTTAACGGAAGCATTAGAACTCAAACACGCTGAAAACCTCCGTGACACTTTCCAAAAAATTGATATTTTTGATAAAATTGGGGTTAATGCCCCACGGTGGGCGCCAAATTGTAAGTGGTGAATATGTGAATAAGATCAAAACACTTCTTAATAAGACATTATATCAAAGATAACTCAAATTGAACTAAATCAAAGTAGTAATCAATTGAAAGTGTCATATTGTTCTCTATCCTCAAAGATTTATTAAATCAAAATTGCTCTCAGATTATTTCAGCAAATAAGACTATTAAAATGACTATATGAAGAACGAGATAATGATAATGCAATACTAAATGATAAATCAATTAAACTAGCATGATATTGATGTGAAACAGATAATTGTAGCTATAGGAGGCAACCATGTTTGGAATGATTGCTTGATGCTTGATGTGTGAATGCTTGATGCTTGATGTCTGGATTCCTACAGAGTAAGAGTGCAAAAGCTTGATTATCTGGATCTTTTTCTTGGTTCAATGAGGCTTTATTTATAGATTTTTTGGTTGTAGAAATGCACAGGGAAAGCTTTGAGAGGCTTGGATTCAATCTGGAGGATTGAATGGTGAGAGATGGAGGAGATTGAGAGAAAGATGGAGATTGTGTCTACTCATGAAAACACTAGGCAAGAGAAGAGGAAAGATTAATGGAAGAGGATTGAGAGATCAAATTCCAAATTTGTCTCCAATTTGTCTCCAAAACTTCCCGTGAAGTTTCAATCAATTAATTGTGACAATTTTAGACATAGATTTAGATATAGGAAATCTAATTCATTTTTGAGGAAATGTAGATTGGAATATTCCTTATGCTCTAATTCAAATATTTTTGATTTATTTAAATTAGGAAAAGCGATATAAATAATTTAATAAAATGAACTATAGGATAGTTGTTTATTAAATTAATCAGAAGAATATGGCAACTTAATAAATAAAGTGTTTTGATCTTTATTTAATTAATTTGAGATCGATGTGATAGATTGAAATAGGGATTTGATAATTAAATTGAACAAAGTATTTAATTTTGTTTATTTAATTAAGATGAATAATAAATGTGAACTATATAAATAAATATTTCTATTTATTCAAACAGTAGAGGAAATTAGGATAATTAATCAAATAATTTGTATTTAATTAATAAGAATTCTCCAGACCAATTTTAGGTGTATACAGATACTTTTCAAGGTTCGGTTTATTTTGCATAAGGGATCTCCCAAGGTATATCTTATGTCATCTTGATAGTATATTTGTCTATTATTTTTTATAGTAGATTATTAATACTTGTTTATAATATTTATCTCTCTTTGGGTTATGAGTAAATGTATTATATAGATACAAATTTCCCTATCATTTTTAATGGATCTATCTTAGATCTTCCATAAAATAAAAGATGAAATTGTTTGGTGTTTGTAGTGGTCGGCCCTTTTTTCTAAATTAGCTATTTTCATACCCTATAATAAGATGTTCATATTCAAGTTATTATTATTTTATTTAGATAATATTGTGGTTGTGTTATATTCCAAAACTATAACCAATGATGGGGACACAAAATTCTTTTGAGAATTTTGGAGAGGCTTATCAAAAAATTGGACTATATGCTACAATTTAATTAGCATAACACCCCTAAACTGATGGTCGAATTAAGGTGGTGAGTATGACCCTAGGCAATTTATTAAGGTTATTAGTTTCTGCTCCAAGTTAAATTTTCCTATTATTCTAACATAAATAAGTATATAAATAAGTATATATTCTAAATTATGTATGGTAAAAATCTTGAAATAATTACTGACTTGGTTGATTCACTTTTAGACCCACATATCAACCAAAATGATACATATGTTGTAGATAGTATTCAAGAGGTGTATTTGTAGGTTAGACACAAATTATATGTATTGACCAAACAATATAAGGTAAATGTGAATTAATATAAGTAAACAAAAAAATTAGGTAGAAATGGTCAAGGAAAAATTGTGCAAGGAGAGGTATCCTAAAGGTTCCTATAATAATTTCAATCCCAAGAAAAAGTGTACCTAATTGATCTACATGAGGAATTTGACACTAGTCCTATTATCACTATTGTTGAATTTTATTCACGCTTTTCAAAAAAATGATGATTAGATGAATAATGAGTAGTATGAGAGGGAAAATAAAAAATAGATCAAGAAATAATTATAGAAGGAAGGAGAGCATGTTGAATATGTGTTAGATATCAAATCAGCTACTACACAATCTAGTGCATATGAGTTATATTTGTTAAAGGGAAGGCCTACCGAATTCCTACAACACTTGGATCATGGCAAGTCAAATGTATGAATTTGAACTAGAAGGTTCAAAATTTCTAAAGAGATGGGGAGGATGACGTAGAACACCTTAAAGAAATATGTCTTCCACATTTTTTTGATTGACTTTTTTCTCAGTCATTTTAGGATTTTTTTTACTAAAAATAGAAATTTATTCAAATACCCTATTTTGTTGAGGAATAAAAGAAAAACTATCGACAAATTTCTATTTTTTGGATTAAAGAGTTAAAATAAAGTTTCTCATTGTAATGCTAAGTATAGGATATAAATTTAAACATGTGCTTTTGGCTTTAGTATTTATTTTTTGGATTTTGGAGATTAGAGGGACCATATAATAGTTTTTATAAAAATATTCGTATATTTTGGGAGAAATAAAAGACAAAATCAATATATATTTATTGTACCAAGTACAAAGAGATTTTTTTTTAAATTATTATTTGTGCTTGTAATTATGTGTGTTTTTTGATTAATTCTTTCACATGAAAAATATGGTATGATTCTTTCACAATTAAAATGAATTATCTACATTTATAGAAATAGAAGATTTGTACAACATATGTCAAAACTCATAGTATACAATATAATACAATGAAATATGCATGGATGAAATTTGTATATATAGGAAAGGGTGAGACATAAGACAACATGAGACTATACCAAGCTTCCTTATCTCATAACTTGAGACACATAAAGTAAATGCCCTAAGGAAAGCATGTTATAGTAGATGTATGTACTCCCACAGCTCCAAGAATCACTTGCAATGATAAACCTATCACCCTATGAAGAAATAAGCAAGATATTATTGCTCAACAACTCAAATATGATAAAACATCAAAAATGCATTATATGAACAATTGTTGCATTGAATATGTTGTTGTAGAGAATGCAAATATAATTACAATGAATCAATCCTTATGAAAGTGATGAAAGACAAACCTGGATCAAGATTAGATTAGATCATGACAAGTGTCCTCATAAGAATGAATTAGACAACATGATCTAATATTAGAAGCTTTAATCATGCAAAAAAAACTAATTAATAAAAGCTAATAATAAACTAAAATCACTCCTAAGTTTAGCTTAAGTGTAATAAAGTCATCACCTAATTAATTAATTAATCATATAAATCATGTAACTAGTCCAGTTTGTAACTTTTCGAGCTATAACCAGAGGATTTTTTCCTGGTTCTTTCCTGTCGGTATGCTCGTTGAACCAAGGTTTGTAAATTTATTTATATATAATAATATAATATGGTGGCTTGCCACTTTTGCTTAAAAAAAAAACTAGATGTAAAAATGATCTAAAAGGAAAACTAGTTAGTTACACTGTACCCCATTACACCAATATTTCACTCTATTTACTAATGTGTAAATACTTGTATTAATGGTTAAATGATCAAAATATTACATAAGTTATATTTATATGTCCTCTAGTTTAGGTCCTACTAGCTTGCATTATTTAACATTATAATTTATACTAAATCTTTTGAGTGCTTATGTCTAGCATACTTTTAGAGATTCATGGTTATATGGATTCCAAATTGTAAATGTAGCATGAAAGGTTAAGGTGATTCATATAAGAGAGTGCAAATGTTTTTATGCCATTAAGTACATTTACAATCTTGTTTTTTCTCTACTTCATAAGAGGTATTTTCTTCTTGTATGAAAATGATCCAATATATTGAATTTCTAATAGAAAATATTTGGTTATTCATATACATAAAATTTGGCTTGTTGAAGACCTATTTTTATAATCAATTCTTTCTAATTTTCCTATTTTAGACTTCTAAGATCACCCTTATTGGTCTTGTCGAGTTAAAATTATAGATGAATAACCCACTCTATCAATTGGCTCTTAATTTCCCACTATCTAATGACATGTCTTATATTTCTATCTGGATCAACATATGTCCTTGGCTATAAGTATTGAGTACCTTCTTTAGGATTGTGGATGTTGTTTTTATTGTCAACAACTCATACTTGATCTCTTAGATTATTTCAAATAAATGAATGAATATCTTTAAATACATCAACATAATACTCAAATTAACACAAACACACTTTAGGTCAACTCACAATAACTAGTGGGAGGGATTAAATTTAAATTAGAATTTATAAGTTTATGCTTTACAATTGCAATAACAAAAACGAATTAGGTCAAGTCAGTGCCTAGAAATCTAATCTAGAGCAATTAGTAAATGATCTAAAGATCAAAACAAAATCTCTAGAAATGAATGATAAACGAATTGAAATAAATCGATGATAAACCAAATTTATGAAAATATATGTCACAAATACACTTGTTTTGATTAGATTAAAATTGGTAGGGCTAGTACCCATTACAAAACAACCATAGAGGCCGACGAGGAACTCACGAGAAGTAAGAAATCCAAAAATATAAATAGTAACTAAAACTTAAACAGTTCAACTAATAATAAAACAACCAAAAAAAAAACTGACAAAGTCAGGACCAAGACATAACGATGAGGCACATATAGGTCTCCCAACAACTTGAGACTAGTAATCACATTCCATTCCCGGGACATGAATTGGAGCTTCTTTTCAAAAGTCACAAGCCCTTGTTGAATGGTCTAGGTGTTCATCATGTCATCACAAGTTGAGGTGTCCACCTTTTTACCCTTCTTCTTTTGCATATGACCATCGTCAACACTGTCCACAACCTGCTTCCCCTGACACTTCCTTAATTCATCCTAATAAACCTGAAGAGTGAGGATAGTGTTCTTCATGATATCCTTACATATACACTTGTTATTACAATTAAAATAAATCCAAAAATATATATGAAAAAAATCTTGGATGCGAGTTTTTGGGTTTTGAACATCTTCCCCATCAAAATTTGAAAAAATATCCCTTGACCCCAAAGAAAAAAGTGAGTATTTGGATAGAACTAGAGGTGAAATGTGTTCTCCACAGTTGCAAAACTACCAATATCATATTTTTATATTTGAATTCACTTTGATATAGGTGAATATTGATCACATACAATTTTCATCATTACAATAATATCATACATCAACTATACAAATCACATCATATTTCTCACTTAAATCATAATACAAATTAGGAAAGAATACACGATGTTAATTTTGAATCTTCCGAATCACTTTTGCTAATTTATCATAATAAGTGGTGGGAATTTTCAAAGGTAGCACTCACGGTGGATCCCTCAAGCCTTTAATCCCACTAACAAATTATGAAGGCGTGATACAATTTTTTCTCTATTTCTTAGAAATTTGTGTCAATGATTGTAAAGACAGTTCAGTGGGCCACCGTGAATTTACAGCGAACTTCAAGTATGTTATCATTTTATGTAATTTTAAACTAGTAAACAAGTTGATATCATTTTGCTGTAAAATTGTCTTGTCACTTAGAATGGAGATCCGTAAAAACGGTAATAGAGGCACCTACTCATTAGTAGACGTTTTGTCAAAATTATAGACTACATTTTTGCACAAGTTTTAGAACATGAATTTTTGTATTCCATGTAACAATCAAATCTGCCTTTCTTTCTTTTCTGGCTGTAATCTTGATGCCAGAAAACCATAAAGTTCATCATCCTATTCAATAAGAAAATGTAATGCTGGCTTTGGAATCTAAATCCCGTTCTACAGATATCTTAGGGTTGGCCTTTGTAATAACACTGTTATATAAAGGCAAACACATCTTTTTGGCTTTAGTAGTTAATTTTTGGAGTTTGGATATAAGAGGGATATAATAGAACTTTTGTAAAAAGATTATTTTTATTTGGGGTGGAATAAAGGATTTTTATTATATATATGTTGTACTTTAAGAGCTTTTCGTCTATATATTTTAGTAGTGTTTTTCTTGAAAAATTATTATATAGTTGTTATGATGTGTTTGTTGATTCTCTTTTTTACTTGTAGGTTATGATTTGACACTTTAATTATTATAATAAAGAATTTAGATTTCCAACAATAGAGGAATTTTACATCATATGTCAATTGTCATACAATAATATATAATACAATAGAATGAAATGTACATAGAGGAAGCTTTCATATATAGATAAGGGTGAGAAATAGGACAAGATAAGATTATGACAAGCTCTATAATTTCATGAGTTGAGACAAAAAAAGAAAGTAAATAGCTTAAGTAAACTCAACTAGCTAGATGTGAAAAGAATCTAAAAAGGAAACCAATTAGATAATATACCACATTTACACAAACATTTCACTCTATTTTCCAATGAATAAGCACTTGTCTTAATGGTTAAATGACTAAAATTATACATAAATAAAATATCTATGTCCTCCATGCAATTTAGGTCTTACTTGCTTGAGTTATTTAGCATTATAAATTCTATTAAACATTTTGAGTGCTTGTGGCTAACAACACCAATAGAGAGTCATGGTTATACGGATTCCAAGTTGTATATTTAGTATGAAAGGTTAAGGTGAATCATCTAAGGGAGTGCAAACTTGTATTTTTCTTTGCTCTATAACATCTATTTTGTTCTTAGTAACAACTATTTGAGTTTTCATATACTTAGAAGTTAGTTCTTTGAAGACTTATTTTGTAAATCATGTCTTTTTAGCTCTCATATTTTAGTCTTCTAGGTTTACCCTCACTGGCCTTGTAAAAAAAATGTAGTTAAATAACTTCTATCATTTGACCCTTAATTTCCCAATATCTATTGATGAATCTTGCATTTCTATTTGACTCATCTCCTTCGTTTTAGGTACATTGACTGCCTCTTCTAAGATTGTTGATACAATTTCGATTGTCAATGACATGTAGGTGATCTCTTACATGATTCAAATGAATGCATGAATATTTTAAAATACATCAACATACTACTCAAATCAATAGAAATACAATTTAGGTCAACTCACAACACTTAATAGAAGGGATTTAATTGGAATTAGAATTTAAAAATTTTAGAGTTCATAATTTGATCACAAATATTACTTGGGCCAACTTTGTGTCTAAGAATCTGATCTAGAGCAATGAATAAAGAATCTAAGGATCAAAACCAAATTTATAAAAATGAATGATAATAGAATTAATATAAAAGTTTATTATAAATCAAACTTAAACAAAATTATACTACATCGATCCCCAATATAATGAACTGACGACCAAATCTACAAGTAGAACACCGGTCCTACAGAAATGCAATGATAAGGTTTACAGAACTTCAATGTGGCCTACACATTTGTTACACATTATGGACTAGCTTCAAACTCTTTTCCAAACTCCTTATGATCTTCTGATAATGGCACACAATGATTGAGATGCTTCACATTGAATATAATTAGCTCACACAATCATCTCCTTGTATATATACGTCACATTATGCATCTATACAAAATATATGATTATATACAAGAAATTACATAAAATATTGATCCTTGTCGACCAAGAGTCCACAAATAACCAGGATGACATAAGGTGGACCTAAATTCAAATTTCATGAAATAAGTAACAAGTCAATTCAAAAAACAAAATTGTTGCAACTAAAATAACATGGCATTGTGTGCTACAACATGAACCTTAACTAGGTCCTATCTTGAATCCTTATGCTAACTATGAATGTTGTACACTACTAGCCATTACTACATAGTTCTCGAACACCAATTGGATGATAGACAAGTACAAAAATCCTTCAGTCACTTCAATATTTTTGCATGTTGAACATATCTTTTGGAAACACTGGAATATGATAGAATATGTGTATACATACTCTCCTCTGAAATAGTAGATCCAACAACACCTTCAAAAATGAATACTGGACATAATTGTATTGCTAGAGAAATCTCTCTGCCTTAAGAAATTGAACTAAAATATTTCAGTATAGACTTTCAAATTACTTCTATCATAGTGAATAGATGCATGCATGATATCACAAGAATACAATAGTCACACATATCTAATGATACATACTTCCAAAACATAGACACTCCTAAACTTCTTTTATCAATATAACTAGCAACATATATTTTTACAACTCAAAATGATATGATAGTATAATTACCAACACATATAGGTATGAGAGAAAAACTCTTGAAAAGATAGTGCCACCTCTAATAATATCACCTTAGACAACCACACACACCTTTGACATCAATGACAACATTTGTTCAACAATCCTCCCTTTTGTCATTGATGGCAAAGAACAAAATGTTGGCCACACACAAAGACAAAGAAAAATCTAATATTGAGTTCCATTTCTTCCCCTTAGAAAATATAGGATTTTGAGTTCCACTTCTCCCCCTTTGACATCAATGGTAAAGGTCAACACTGCCCTTTTGCATTTTTGATACTCTACAAAATTAAAAAACTTTGTTTCTTGGATAGACTCCCTCTGAGTCCATACCATACTGCTTCTGAAAAACATTCTAAAATACCACCAAGCCTTCTTGCAATAGGGAGACCATGCTCCCCCTCAACTTGTACTTCCTCTTGATTCAAGAGGAGGTAGTAACAAATCCTAGATTATTTTGGAGAAACTCAAAAGTCTCCTAAGAAGCGATTTCCTAAAAATATATGCCGCTTGTTGCTTACTTTCAACATACTCCAACTTCACCTCCTTTTCTACAACCTTCTCCCTTAGAAAGTGATATTTGATTGCAATATGTTTTGTCCTTAAATACATTACCAGATTCTTTGAGATGTTTATGGCATTGATGTTATCACACATAATAGAAATATGTTCATCAAATTCAATCTTCATCTCCTTCAAGCTATGTTCCATCCATAGTACCTTTATGCAACATGAAGTTGCCACAATATATTTTGCTTCTTCTATGGACAAGGAAACTGAATCTTGTTTCTTTATAAACCATGACACAATACTATCACCAAGAAAGAAAGATTCACCACTTGTACTGTTCTGATCATCTATGCTTCCTTCCCAATCTGCATCTTTGTATTTTGTAGTAAAATTTTCACTCTTAGGGTACCACAAACCGAAATTCATTGTAGCCTTCAGATATCTAAATATTCTCTTTACTTCTTTGACATGAGTTTCTTTCACTACTTCTTGAAATCTTGCTACCATTCCAACTTCTTGCATTATGTCCAGTCTAGATGCAGTCACAAATAGTAAACTATCAATCATATATCTATATAGCATCTAGTCCATTAGAGCAGATTCGTCATCTTTACTTAGATTACATTCAGTAACCATAGGTGTACATACTAGTTTACATTATTCCATCTTGAATTTACTCAACATCTTTACATATTTGTTCTAAGAGATAAATATTCCTTTATATGACTAAATAATCTATAGACCAAGGAAGAAAGAAAATTCTCCAAGAATTGACATTTCAAATTCACCTTGCATCTCATTTTGGAACTCCTTGCACATGGCATCATCATTTCCACCAAAGATAATGTCATCAATATAGACAACAATAATCAATTACCTATCACCTTCTATTTTTAATATAGCTTTCTATCTGCACAACCTCTCTAGAACCCCTTTTGCTACAAATACTTGTCCATCCTAGAATACCAATCTCTAGGAGCCTGCTTAAGTCCATACATAGCCCTTTTCAATTTGCATACAAAATCCAAATTGTTTGAGCATTGAAAGCCTTATGGTTTCTCAATGTAACGTTCCTCTTCTAACAGACCATTCGAGAATGTAGAATTCACATCCATCTAATACACTTTGAATTTTTTTAATGCTCAAAAAGCCAAAAACATTCTAATTGCCTCAAATCTTTCTATAGGAGAAAATGTTTCTTCAAATTCAATTCCTTCAACCTAAGCATATCCCTTATACACAAGTATGGCCTTGTTCTAGATCACTTCTCCATCTTCATTGAATTTTTTTTTGAAAACCCACTTAGTACCTATAGCATTCTTGCCTTTAGGTGTTAGGACCAGTTCCCAAGTTTCATTTTTCTCAATCTAGGCTAGTTCTTCCTGCATGGCTTCTATCCAACTCTTTTCATTGCTTTCTTTTGTATAGGATCTTGGTTCAATTTTTGACAATAATACAAAATGTACATGTTCATTTGTTCCTCCAATTTTTCTCCGATTTTGAATCCCAGTATTTTTGTCTCCTATAATATGATCTTTAGAATTATTCTTATGTACATACCTTGTCTGAATATTTGTAGCAGTGTTCTTAGAATCAACTTATGAGTCTTTATCACTACTATGGACTATATTTTCATCATCTTCCACTTATGGAGCATTGGTATACTTAATTGTCTCATCAATCCTCACATTTTCACTTTCCACAATCCTATTCAACCCCTTATTATAACATTTGTATACTTTTCTTGTCATAGAGTACCCAAGGAAAATACCTTCATCAGATCTGGAGTCAAACTTACCCAAATTATCCTCATCTATTTTGATGTAGCACTTACTTTTGAATATCCTAGGATGTCTAATTGAATCCGCTCTTCCTCTCCATAACTCATATGGTGTTTTATCAAACTTAGGTTTGATCTATGCTTTGCTCAAAATATACACCACAATATGAACTACTTACCTCCAATACATATCTATTGGATTTTCTTGACTTAACATTGTTCTTGACATCTTGTGTATTGTCTCATTCTTCTTTTCTACAACTCTATTTTGTTCTGGAGTCCTACGGGTAGATAATTGCCTCCAAATCCCATGTTTTTCACATAATACATCATATTGGTCAAAAGTGAATTCTCCACCTCTCTGGAACCTCAAAAATTTGATTGTTCTTCTAATTTCATTTTCTAATAATGCCTTGAATGATTTGAACTTCTTAAATGCTTTTGGTTTTTCTTTTAGAAAGGTAAGCCAAGTCATCTAGTGTAATAATCATTTAGAATCATACAATACTTATCACCATGTAGACTATTTATCCTCTTGATCCATAAAATTGTATATGAATCAAATCTAATAGTTTTGATGTAGAATATTCCTATGGGAAATCTAGACTTTGTCTATTTTCCCTCATGTCATGGTTTGCAGCTTGTAGACTAAGGTTTCTTTATCTTTGGTATATCTTGAACCATTCCCTTTGAGCTAATCTTCACAATTTCATCAAAACTGATGTGTCCTAATCTTCTATGCTAGAGCCAACATTCTTATTTCTATATTGTAAGGTAGCTTTGACCATTCAACTCATTAAGATGATATATATCATTATTTGTCTTGCTTCCTTCTGCAATTAGTTCTTTGATAATAGATTTTTAGATCTCACAACCTTTAGCACTAAATGAAATTTGGTAACCCTTGTCACACATTTTACTAACACTCAAAATATTATGCTTTAGTCCTTTAACATACAAAACATCATGAGGTTTTGTCCTACCACCATCAAGACTCAAAGTACCCTTACTGATAATCTTGGAAATAAAGTTGTTTCCAAGAGTAACCAAAGCTTCATCAAACTTTCTGAAATTCATGAACATACTTTTGTCTCTAGTCATGTCCCTTGAACATCCACTATCAATGATCCATGAATTTTTCTCCTTTTGAGCATGTAGAGCAGTTTGAGTAATCATGGAATTTTTTTACTTCTTCACTTCCAGTTTCTTTTTCTAGACTTTATCTGACTCAGAACTCTAGCATTTTGACTTAATTCTTCTTTCTTGTGGTAGAGATGGACTCACAAAATTACTTCTACAATTTCTAGCAATATGTCCAAAGTTGTTGCATTTGTAGTAGACAATATTAAAATTGTACAGAGGTACAAATGTATTACTGCTAACAAATTTATTTATTCTTACAAGATCCTTTTTACAATCCATGGCCTTATGACCAAAATTATTGCAACTAAAACAATAATCAGAAAGGAATAATTAAACCTGATATTGTATAATTGTCTTTTGGATCTTTTTTTCTTCTTTTGTACTTGAATGCAACCATCATTGTGTGCCTTTCTTTCATTACTTGCACTAAAATTTTTTCGTTTTTGAACTTTTAGACCCTGTCTCTTTTGGACTTCATTTAGTAAGCATTATTGGTTGTTTTGTCACTTTGTCCTTATGACCATCAAATCCAATAGTATTTTTGACATGTAGAGAGCTTTGACATCCCAAAATCTTGTCCAAAGTCTCAGTACTCTTCCCAAACTTCAATTGTAACTGATGATTTACTTTGTCAAGATATTTTCTTAGCAAGAAATTTTTTGCTTCAAGTTTCTCATAGTCTTTGTCTTTGGATAATAGAGTTTTAGTAAAAAAATCTTCAATCCTCTTTTTTTTTTTTTTTGAGTCTTTAAACCAATGAGATCATCTTTTCTACACTCTCAAGATTTTGAGATAATCTATCTTTAGCCTTCACTTCTTCAAAAATCATTTTCTTTAGTCTCTTGA
This sequence comes from Sequoiadendron giganteum, assembly GCA_007115665.2. Taxonomy (NCBI): domain Eukaryota; kingdom Viridiplantae; phylum Streptophyta; class Pinopsida; order Cupressales; family Cupressaceae; genus Sequoiadendron; species Sequoiadendron giganteum. The sequence continues at coordinate 490,057,309 of CM021104.1, forward strand.
TTTCCTTTCTGGCATAGAGTAACTCTTCTACAAGATTCATTTCTTCATCATCATTTTCAAATACTATTTCCATAGGATCTTTAGTAGTTTCCATGGCCATAAATATAACTTTCTTTTTTTCATCTCTAGAGATTTCCTCATCTTCTTCATCATGAGAGTCTAAATCCACTTTCTTCTTGGATTCTCTAAATGAAACCTCTTTCCTTATTGAGTTTTCAATATCGAACCTCATCTCAAAGGAAATCAAAATTCCATGTAATTCAACCATTTTTAAATCATTCAAATCTTTAGATTCTTCAACAATAGAAAAATTTTCAAATCAAAACTTCTAGGAAGAGATCTAAGTACCTTTTTCACAACCATGCTTTCCTTCAATTCCTCACCAAGACCTCTGATAGACTTGAAAAGCCTTCTTTCCAACCTGATCCCTAGGAGTATTTTAGAGAATCTCATATCCCTCTATAACTCACATCCAAATTTCAAGACCTACAGACATTAGGTATGCTTCCATCCAAACTTTCCAAGAAGCATAATTTGACCCATCAAAGAGTGGTGCCTTGTTTGTAGACAATCCTTCTTGCACCATAGAGTGTTCCATCTTGAATCTACCTCAAGAGAATTAAGCTTTTTCAAATGAACTTGGATGTAATACCAATAAAAGGGAACATAATCTATTGAGAGGGGGGATGAATCACTAGATCTAATCAATTTACAACTCTTAACTTCAACACAAATAGCTAAATGTGAAACTTGAATCTTCACTACTAGACTAATCGATCACTTATCATGAACACACACATCCACACAAGAGAACACCAGATATAAGTTGAAACCCAAGATGGGAAAACCATGGTGAGAATAGTTGCTTAGATATATTGTGAAAATCTAGGCTCAAAAAGCAATTGAATCTTATAGTATGAAGTAGGAACCATTCTACCGAAGACACCAATCACCAATTGTACTTGTAGGTACCAACCTACCAAAGACACCAATACCCAATACAATAAACTAAACACCAGTCCTACAAAAATACAATTATAAGGTTTACAGACCTTTAATGAAGCCTGCACATCTCATACACATTCTGAACTAGCTTCAAACTCTTTTCCACACTCTTTATGATCTTCTAATAATGGTGCATAGTGATTGAGAAGTTTCACAATGAATAACATTAGCTCACACAATAGTCTCCTTGTATATTCATACACCACCTTCTCTTCAATTATATTTCACATTATGCATCTATATAAAATATATGATTATATACAAAATATTACATAAAACATTGCTCCATGTCGGCCAAGGGTCTACAAATAACCAAGATGACATAAGGTGGACCTAAATCCAAATTTCATGAAATGTGTAACAAGTTGATCCAAAAAAAAATTGTTGTCACCAAAAAATATGATGTTGTGTGCTACCATATGAGCCTTAAAACTAAGTCCTATCTTGGCTCCTAATGCTAAATTTGAATGACGCATGCTACTAGTTGTTACCACATAGTTCTCAAATACTAGTTGGATGACAGACAAGCACAAAGAGCCTTCCATCACTTCAATCTTCTTACATGCTAAACATATCTTCCAAAAACATTGGAGTGTGATAAAATATGTGTAGACATATTCTCCTCTCAAACCGTAGAGTCAACAACACCTTCAAAAAGGAATACTGAACATAATTGTATTATTAGAGAAATCTCTCTACCTTGAGAAACTGAACTGAAACATTCCCATACAAAATTTCAGATTACTTCTATCATAGTGAATAGATGCATGCATGATATTGTAAGCATAAAATAGTCACACATATTTCCTGATACATACTTTTGAAACACAAGCACTCCTCAACTTCTTTTATCAATATAGTTGGCAACATATATTTATGCTACTAAAAATGATATGGTAATATAATTACCAACACAGATAGGTATGAGAGTACAGCTCTTGAAAATATAGTGTCACCTCTGATCATGTCACCTTTGACAACCACACACACCTTTGACATCAAAGAAAACCTTTATTCAACAAGTCCTACCAAATTCCTACAACACCTAGATCATGACAACTAAACTTCTTAAGTACCATTGAACAACTCCAATGTATGACTTTGAACTAAAAGGTTCAAAATTTCTAAAGAGATGGGGAGGATGATGCAAAAAACCTTAAAGAAAGATGACTTCCACTTTTTGTTGATTCACTTTTTTTCTTAGTCATTCTAGGATTTTTCTTATTAAAATTAGAAATTTATTCAACCACCCTATTTTGTTGAGGGATAAAATAAAAACTATCAACTGCTTTCCATTTTTTTGATTAAAAAGTTAAAATATGGATTCTCATTGTAATGCTACTAGGATATAAAGTTAAACATGTGTTTTTAGCTTTAGTAGTTAGTTTTTTGGGTTTGGAGATTAGATCGATACAATAGATTTTTATAAAAATATTCTTCTATATTGGGGTTTACAAAAGACCTTTAGTATATATATTTATTGTACCTTACAAAGAGATTTTTATTTTAAAAATTATCACTCACTTGTAATGATATGTGTTTCTTGGTTATTTATTTCACGTGTCAAATATTATATGATTCTTTGACAATTAATATAAATTATCTACATTTATAGCAATAGAATATTTCCACATCATATGCCAATACTTGTAACATACAATACAATAGAATGAAATATAGATAGATGAAATTTATATATATAGGAAAGGGTGAGACATAAGACAACATGAGACTAAATTTTTTCATGATCTTATAACTTGAGCCACATAAAGTAAATATCTTAAGTAAATTTAACTAGCTAGATGTAAAAATGATCCAAAAGAAAAACTAGTTAGGTAATGTACCCCACTCACATCAATATTTCATTCTATTTCCTAATGAGTAAACACTTGTATTAGTGAATAAATGATCAAAATCTTACATAATTTATATCTATATATCCTCTAGTTTAGGTCCTACTAGCTTGCACTATTTAGCATTATAATTTATACTAAATCATTTGAGTGCTTATGTCTAATATAATTTTAGAGATTCATGACCTTATATGGATTCCAAGTTGTAAATGTGGTATGAAAGGTTAAGGTGATTCACCTAAGAGAGTGCAAACATTTTTATGTCATTAATTACATGTATAATCTTGTTTTTCCTCTACTTTGTAAGAGGTATTTTCTTCTTCTATGGCAATGATCCAATATATTGAATTTCTAATAAAAAATATTTTGATTTTCATATACATAAAATTTGGTTTGTAGAGGACCTATTTTTCTAAACAATTCTTTTTATTTTTTCTATTTAAGACTTCTAAGATCACCCACATTGGTCTTGTCAAGCCAAAATTGTAGATGAATAACCCACTCTATCAATTGGTGCTTAATTTCACACTATCTAATGATGTGTCTTATATTTTTATCTGAATCAACATATGTCCTTGAGTATAAGTATTGAGTACCTTCTTTAGCATTCTAGATGTTTTTATTGTCAATAACCCATACTTGGTCTCTTAGATGATTTCAAATAAATGAATGAATGTCTTTAAATACATCAACATAATACTCAAATTAACACAAATGCACTTTAGGTCAACTTGAAATAGCAAGTAGGAGGGATTAAATTTAAGTTAGAATTTTATAAGTTTAAGCTTGACAATTACGATAACAAAAATGAATTGGGTCAAGTCAATGCCTAGAAATCTATTCTAGAGCAATTAATAAAAGATCTAAAGATCAAAACTAAATTTGTAGAGATAAATGATAAAAGAATTGAAATAAATCAATGTTAGAAACCCAATTTATGTAAAAATATACCACATATACACTTGTTATTTCAATTAAAACATTTTAATTAAACATCCAAAATTTATTTAAAAAGTAAATACATAAATATACAATATTCATCATTACAATAATATCATACATCAACCATACAAATCAAATCATATTTCTCACTTAATCATAATACAAATTAGGAAAGAATGCACGATGTTAATTTTCAATCTTGCGAGTCACTTTTGCTATTTGATCATAATAAGTGGTGGGAATTTTCAAAGATATCACTCACGGTGGATCCCTCGAGCCTTTATTCCCATTAACAAATTATGAAGGCGAGATACAATTTTTTCTCTATTTCTTAGAAATTTGTGTCCATAATTGTAAAGACAGTACAGTGGGCCATCATGAATTTACAGCGAACTTAAAGTTTGGCAAGCATATCCCGCGGATTTTGCGCGGGCCGTAGGAAATTCAGCCTATGCAGATGATTCAACCGCCCCAAAACGTGAGCAAAAGACCACCGCCTCAAATCATGGGAAAGAATTAAAAACTGTAGTTGTTGTTGCAAAAATCACTCCTGCCAAATTGATTCCACACATTAAAAGAAAATCACCCTTCACATGAGGCGAATCAGCATGCAAATCGATCGAATAACAATTCTGAGCACATAAACAAGGCGTGGGTCTGAGCAAGTGTGACGCGGAATTGTAAACAAGGCTAGCTCGAATTAATGAATCGGCCAGCAGATTAAAATGCCCAGCCTGCCCCTAAATCGAACCTCCTTGCTCGAAGCTGCCAAAGAATGACAAGGGTCACAGTTCTGAGGGTGCTGCAGAGATATTCCGATTTTCTAATCACAGAGAGGTTTAAAATGCCAGAAAGCAGAAGAATTCTGCACGGGTCGAACGTCTTTCTTGTGCAAGTTAAATTGATCAAAAATGGAATAAAATGCTTCACCTCGCAGCTTGCAAAAATCCACGTTCAGCTCTGATATCATGAAAGAACTTTGAATAATCGAAAATTGAAAGCAAGCACAATAAATCAAGATTGCATAATTGTCGATTTCAATGTATTAGATCAAGGAGGTGTACATAAATAGGAATGAATGATGCAATCAACCTGCACGAAATGAGGAAAGGACTTCTCAATCATAGAGTGGTGGAGAGTTGCCTACCAAAAATGTAGGAAGATGTGTTGAAACTGAGTCAACACCTTGAAGACACCTATCTACCTTGACACCTCACGTGAGAAAGGGTCAAAGGGACGCCCAAACAGACTTAAAGTCTATGTGTATGCAATAGACTAACAATCTCTTACATGATTCAAATGAATGCATCAAATACTACTCAAATCAATAGAAACACAATTTAGGTCAATTAACGACACTTAATAAAAGGGATTTAATTGAAATTAGAATTAAAAAAATTTAGAGTTCATTATTTGATCACAAATATTACTTGGGCCAGCTTTGTGTCTAAGAATCTAATCTAGAGCAATGAATAAAGAATTCAAGGATCAAAACCAAATTTACAAAATGAGTGATTATAGAATTGAGATAAAATAATATTATTATTAATTAAATTCATAAAAAAAATATACTGCATATACCCTTGTTAGTACAATTGAAACGTTCTAATTAAAATAGATGCAAGTCATAAAAAAAAATTAAGAATAAATTTTTGATCATCACAATAATCATACATCAATCAAAACATACAAATTATGTTACATAGAAATTAGTAAAGTATCCACCATGTTAAATTTCAATCTTGTTAATCACTTTTCCCATTTGATCATAATTCATAGTAGGAATTTTGAATGATAGTACTAAAGGTGGAACCCCCAAACCTTGATTTCGTTTAACATATTATGAAGGCGAGATAGAAGTGTAGTCTATTTCTTAGAAATTAATGTCTATAATTGTAAAGATAGTTTAATGGACCATCTTGAGTTTACAACAAACTTCAAGAGTTGTTCAACTTAACCCCAACCCTAACCCTAAGCTTAATCCTGACTATAATGTTAACCCTAAATCTTATCGTAATTTTGTATTTAATTGCAACCCTAACCGTATCTCTAATCGTAACCTTAATCCTAAACCTAAATCTAGCTATACAACCATAACCATAACCCTAACCCTAATTGTATCTCTAACTATAATCCTAATAGTAACCATAAATTTAACCCTAAGCCTAACTCTAAACCCAACCCAAACCCTAGCCCTAACTATAATCCTAACCCTAATTCTATATCTAATTGTAACCCACACCTTAACCATAACATTAACCTTAACTCTAAACCTAATAGTAATCATAACCCTAACCCTAATTTTATCTCTAACCCATAATCAAACCCTAATCCTAACAAAATCCTTAATCTTAGCCTTAATCATAATTCAAACAATAACCCTAACCATAATTCAATCTCTAATTTTAACTCTTATCCTAATCCTAACCCCAACTCTTGCCTTAACTCTAACCTTATTCATAATTGTAACCCTTATCTTAATCCTAACCCTCATTCTAACACTAATCCTAGCCCTAATTCTATCTCCAATCCTAACCCTACATCCAATTCTAACTCTAATTTTAACCCTATTCCTAAACCTAACCCTAATTCTAACTCTAACCCTAATCATAATTCATTTAATGTCTCCCATATTACATCGTGAATGCTACTAGTAAATATATTTAATAATATATAAAATACAACAAGAAATATCCTTCTCGAGACATCTATTGTATTTTTATGTGAGAAATTGATAAAAAAACCACTTCGAAAAAAAATCTCTCAATATATTTTATATATATTATTAAATATATATGCTAATCATACATCAATCAAATCATACAAATGTTACATCAATCAAAGCATCCACAATGTTAACTTTCAATCTAGTTAATCGCTTTTCTCATTTGATCATAATAGGTAGCAGGAATTTTGAACGATAGTACTGAAGGTGGAACCCTCAAACCTTGATTCCGTTTAACATATTATGAAGGCGCGATAGAAGTGTACTCTATTTCTTAGAAATTGGTGTCCGTAATTGTAAAGATAGCTTAATCGTCCATCATGAGTTTACGATGAACTTCAAGAGCTGTTCAGCTTTTCTTGTAGTTTTAAAATAGTACATAAGTTGATATCATTTATTCCGATAAGTTTTCCAACAAAAATCGTCTCTGTTGGAATGAAGAGCCATCTAAACTGTGAAATAGGGACCCACTCATTAGTAGACCTTTTTTTTTTTTTTTAGAGTTATAGACTATATTTTTGCACACGTTTTAAATCAAGAATTTTTATATTGCATGCAATGGTCAAATCTGCTCTTCTCTCATTTCAGGCTGTAATCTTGACAGAATAAAATCATAAAATTCATCCTCCTATTGAATAACAAAATGTAACGTTGGTTTTGGAATATAAATCCCATTCTACAGATATCTTACGATGGAGATAAAATTACAAATAGGAAACCGTCGAACATGAAAAAGCAATCGACTGAACGGGAGAGGAATTGAATTTCAATGGTCTGATAAAATAAAAAACAATGACTAAAGCTAACAATTGATCGGTTCGTCTTCAGGGAATGAATTAAACGAGCAAAGAACTTCCTGCCACTGTCAAGTTAGCATGCGGGAAGATCTGCAGGAGGCTCCTCCAAAGTTGATAAGTAATCCGCTCCATTTTCCACAACGAAAGCCATGGCCAAACCCCACCCTATGTGTACATCCAAGTGGCAGTGCAATAACCATGTTCCTGCACATACAATTAGATAACAAATTAAAACGCTGCAGCGTTATGAATGCAAGAATTAGAAAGCGAAAATGATAATTACCAGGGTTGTCAGCGACAAATCGAATAGCAGCCCACCCATTGACTGGAACATTGACAGTATTGCGCATGGGCGGATCCGCCAGGTTGAATTTCGATGGATCTGTTGCAGCATTATAATTACCGAACCCTGATCCCACTATGTAAAAGTCATACCCATGGAGATGGACTGGGTGGCTTTCGCCCATGAAGATGTTCGTTCCCTGAAGAATTACCTGCACCGCCGTGTTGTATTTCAGCACTTTCACAGTGGTGGTTTTCAGGGGAGACCAGAGGCTTCTGCTAATGTTTTGTCCAGTGTAATTGAACTGTACGGGAGGAGTGTCAGGGAAGCCATTGGTGAAGACTCCTTTGATGCCGAAATGGTGCGCTTGCAGTATTGAGGTGGATGATGGCAGTACGAATGAGTGGTTGTTCATGCTGGCTGCAAATCGTGTTCCATTGGGACCTCCACAAGACTGTCCTGGGCAGTTTATGAGTCCCAATCCCACCGTGTAAAAGAGACTCTCATCCACTTTCTGAGGAACAAAAACAGGGTGGTCGGGTGAGGCCAGGCTCCTCAGACCTGCAGAAAACTTGGTGGCGGATTGTGTATCGTTATATAAGGGGAGTTGGGGCATCACGGGGGAGCTTCCATTACTATATTCAAAGATGGCAGTGGTGGTGGTGTTATCAAAGGGGGCTCCCGGAGCGCTACCATATGCTCGAGCGGCAATGTAGTAACTGCCCGATGCTTTATTGAAAGTCACCAGTACATCTGTTGTTTGGCCAGGACCCAACATCAGAAGGCTCGTTTTGTAAGTTTTTGTATACGAAGCGTCCACGCCGACAACAGTCATGTCGTGGTTTGCAATGACGACAAACAGATCAGTATTGAGCGCAGCGTTGATAACCCTGACAAGATTTGTCTCCCCGATCTTGACAGGAACTTTAAATGTATCTGCATTCATCAATATCATTTCATCAGTGCATTGGAAACAGTTAACTAATCGATAGTAAAACTAGGTTTAATAATACTACAGCACCTGCACTTGAGCACTGATACAGATCTCCTGGCTGCCCGTTGATAGTGAAAGCGTCTGAGACGTTAGGGGCGGCTCCTGTTCGTGTTGCTGCATTCACTACATCGATGGGATTTTTGTTCCACCATTCTCCTGTTCATAAATACCAGTACAGACATCCAGTTATATCGAGAAGTATTGGGCAAGAAAACTATGGGGAGAGTAGAATTTGTGTAGCAGATATATACCTAGCAGGAAGGTAATCTCTTGAGCGGGCTTTGGAAAGGGATAAGGTGTTCCTTCCTTGGGACGGATAATTAGGGCTCCATAAACAGTAGCTCTGAGCCAGGAGCTGTGCGCATGCCACCACAGAGTGCCTTCTTGGCCACTAACGGCGAACTTGTAAGTATAGCTTCCTCCAGGCCGAATGGGGCACTGGGTTATGTACTCAGGCCCATCAGCCCACGCTGTACGCATCTGGCGAATCCCATGCCTGAAACAATTGTCCACTCTAGTGTCAAAATCTATAGCTAGTACGTATTACTTAAAACAAAATGTTGGCGTAGAGTTAGACAGACCAGTGAATGGTAGCGTTATACTGAGCCTTGTTAATGACTTTGACAATGAGAGTGTCTCCATTGGTAATAGAGAGTGTTGGACCTGGAAATTGCCCATTCACTGTGATTATATCATGCTTTTGACACAGCCTCGTCACTGACTCGGATTCAATCTGTAAGGGTGCAGAAAAGCTTAGTTTGATTTAAAGTCACAGCCATTGGCGCACATTCTTCTTAAAAACTTGAATAATTCAAACACTATAATAGCTACTAAGATACTTACAACAAATGTATGATTCTGTATTGGGTCTGCCATGGTGGTAGTACCCACAAAGAAAATGCACATAACTACCCAAAGAAGCTTATGTAAAACAGTAATCAATTCAAAGAAATGCTGATTGAACCGTACACCACCCATATTGGAGATAGAAATTGATCCCTCTCAATTATTTTCGAGCTCTCAAACTCTTGTTGCATTGAAGGCGCACCGAGGTGAAATATTTATACGTGAAATTAACTCGTCAGCCACAGTGCATTTATTGGGTTGGTAGCGTTTTGAGGTAACAGTTCGCCAAATTACAGTCAGCAATGTAAATATATTCCTTTCCCATCTCTGTCACTTCGGCCACTACCATTAGTCAACGACAAAGAGATTAATAAAATTCCACATGTTTCTCCCTAGAATTTGATAGCGGCTGCACCGAAAGTCGCCTGTTTCCATTATCGAGTTTATTTTAACTGTTGTTACCATAGAGCTTTCAAGGCTAAGCAAACGGTAATGACTCTTCTTACCAACAGCTTCGCATTAAGAAAAATAGATTCCAGCCAGTAAGCTGTCAATTTTATTATTAGGCAATGAATATCAATAGGTAAGTTGTCAATTTACGAATGGGTTTCTTTTATCATCATACTGCCATAATTGCAAGGGTTTAACTTTAATATGAAGCCTACAAACCCTATCCTTACAAGATTCAGATTTGTAATCTTTTAAAAATATTAAAAATTGTTTTCTATAATACATATTTATTTAAGAATTTGTTCAATTTAATAAATTTTTAATTTAAGTGGTTTTTTATAAGAAATCAAATAATCAAATTGTATAAAGTGTAGATTCATTTCCAACAATTTAAAATGTCTTTTTTTCTTTTTTCTTTGAGAGAACTATTTTGTATTCGAGCTATTTATGTAACATTATGCAATTCAAATTTAGATTCATATTAGTCTCATAAAAATAATATTTTTTAATGAAATATATGTCACATTATAAAAGGAAGTGTTACTAACAATAGCACTTTAGTGTGCGGTAGGGATGTTGAAGAAGTCTTAAAGGTTAATCATTGGATCCTTAATTAGATGATTTGTTGCATTTGATGTAGGCCCCACGAACATGTGGCACCTTTGACTTGTTTCCATGTAATGACTAATCAAAACTCAATCCACTTTTACAGTTTACATAGTGTAGGCTACACGTTATAAAGCTTCATTACTTCTTGTTTGAAAATTAACTAGAAACTCTTCCTTTATGTGTGATTTTTATATCTTGCAAGTGTATGAATTTATCCACATTGAGATTTGTGAACATATCATTAGTCAATTCATTTACAAGGACACTAATGTAGTTTGACACATAGGTTAATTGGCAATACATTTGGTAAATATGACATCAATGCTAATAGTGTTTATGAAATATTGAATTATTTGTGATTTAAATGCATGTCCCCTTCTTGATTTTTGAGAGGCATGCATGCACTATCCTTCTACATGTTTTTGCTTATCCTTGTCAAGATAGTAGACATTGGAGGGATGACAACAAAAAATAAAGGGATACTTAATGTGGACATGCACTTTCACATTTTTCTCACTTCTTCTAAACATCAAGAAAACTTTCGATAACAAAATTAAAATATGGGAATGAGAATGACACTATTCTCTAATAATCTCACATTTTAAAATTCTTAATTTATTGGATGTAATTTCCTTTTAGTGTAAAGTAGTTTGATATAATTCAATGGGTCATTTTGAAATAATTTTAATTGTTTATACAAATTAGTAGATTCAATTATAACACAATGGAATTCCCTCATTTAAATAGAAAATGTGGAGCATTTTTTCAATCTAAGGGTAGGTACCCTCAAAAGCTTAAGTAGTAGAAGGAAACTCTCCTATTTGTTGTCCAAGATTTAAATACAAGTTAAAACAACATATATGAGATTTAGAATGTAACAATAAATATAAGATGGTATGGAAGAAGAATGTTCATATATTGTAAAGGTGATGCATTATTTAGATGTTATGATACAATTGTTAGATATTGTTGTAAATTTTCTCCATTCATCAATTATGTGAGACTCTAAAAAAAGTAAAAAATACAACTAATTATCTAAGTCAAACCTATCATTTGAGTGGTCTATACTATGGAATTTCCATGGTAATTGGTCCCCTTCATCCATGTATCACCTATATGCTCGCCTGGCATGTGTCACTACCTGCATGCACATAATGCTATCATTGCATCAAAAAGACAAACACTTAGGTGTCTTCTATTGTGGCCTCCACAACATAATGCATATCCCTATGAGTTGGGTGCCTCCTTTTTATCACTCATTTTTCTCATGCTTTGTGCATAGGATTTTTAGAGTTATGGCCCTTGGTGCACTCATTTATGTATTTCATTAGGCTTATACATACCTTAAATGAAGCCTTTGTTGGAGTTGATAGTGAACGCCACAAATCATGTAAATCACCTACAACCAAAATTCCTATCACATCTCAAGAGAAACATACATTTCTATATGTGCTATGCAACCTTGAGAGAGATTGATCAATAGATGTATCTAATATTGAATAATGAGTATAAAAAAATATAGTGTACAATAATGAATTATTATAAAAGTAAAATACAAACCTAGATGAGGATTTGATTAGATTGTGACAAGTGTCCTTATCCTATACAATGAGATAACTTAACCTATAAATAGCTCATAATAATAATAAGAAAATCAAACCTATGTTTATCTTAGGTGTAATAAAGCAAAAGGGGCCAATAATTAATTATTAGGTTATTTTCCTAATTACTCCAACACCCCCCCCTCTTAAGATCAAGTTAGGGGGAAGCTATAAACCTAATGAGGAATATAATGCTCGATGAATGGATGAGTCTCAAATAAAATCTCTAATGAGGTATCCATGTATAAATAAATAAAATATCTCACGACTAAAGAAAAGGAGAAAAGCACATGAAAAAAAATCATCTCCGAAAGAGAAAAAATGAAATAACTCCACTAGTGAAAGAAGGATAGAAGAAGGAAACAATGTGACCCCACAAGGACAAATTTTATTACACAAGTATAAAATATGTCCCCACAATAGGAGAGAGAGGATGTAAATATGAATCCCCCCATAAGAAAGAGCTCATGTACCAATGATGGACACTTGAAGACAAAAGATAATCCAATTCTCGCAAAAAAAATTCACCCCTAGGAAGAAGTAGATCCACAAGTGATTAGAGAATCCATTCCAAAAATATGGATGAATCAAGAATCCAAATCCAAATGATGTTTAATTCTAAAAACTGGTCAATTGTCCACATGTTAGAATGAGTTGATGCCAATCCAAAATCCTTTGTAGATTGATATAGAAAAAGCTCCAAAGATGCTGAAGATAATATGATAACAACAATGATGTGGATGTCATGAAAGAGGAGATGAATTTCCTCAAACTAATTATATTCTAAATTCATAATTTGAGACTCTACAAACAAGGATGATATGTCTACAAAGGTATGAATCCCAAGTAGTTATGTCTAGTAGAGAATGGATTCATTATTGCACTAAATCATTAGGGGAAAAGGATGTGGTGATGCCAAGCTAATCAAGGAAAAAAAAGATGGAGATTGGGTCTTGATTTGAAGAGTGGAAACATGAAGAAAAGTCTCTAAACTATCAAGACATGCAAGACTAGTGGAATGCTTAAGCTTCTCTACAATATCATCATAAAAGGGTATACAATCTGAATTTAGATGGGGAATGAGACAATCTAGAGAAGGATAATTTAGTAATGAAGATATTTGAGGGTCTACATGGATCTCCCAAAGTCAATTCTAAATTTTGTGGGCACAATCAATTTCCAATACAAAATGCATAGTGTTAGGAACAACATTAGAAAAAATCACTCCTACAACATGATCACAGATAATACCCCATGCCGATCTAATCCCTAGTGTTTTTGGCATTGGTATGAGTCCATCAAGATAAGACAAAAGACGAAGCTACTTGAGATGAAATGGGATACCATTTGGTCAAGACTCATAATTATGCTATTCCAAGATGACTATAGAAGAATGAATAGTAAAATCGATGATACTTCCTCAAATAAAAAGCATCATAAATTGATAACCTCAATGCATGTAAAGTAGATCAAATGAAGTCATTTCATGCAATCAGATTCTTTCGAGGTGCCAATATATCCAATTAATTAAGCATAATGTGAAATCATAAAAATGAATAAAATATATTTGGCGAAGGTTCTAGAAATAATTCATGAATGGATCTAAGGAACTATAAAATATATTTCCAACATTGCAAGAATTAAAAAAAATGGAGATACATGTGAAAAGTTATGAGCTCAAAAGAATAAATTTATGATATAACTTTTACTAAGAATAAAATATACCAACAAAAAAATATGATGATGAGACCTACACCACTAGAAAGTACATGAAAATATCTTTTTGATGATATCTTGTTTATCCATTTTTGACATTGTATGCCCAAGTTATGTAAAAAAAAAAATAGCTCCATTAGGAAATATAAGGGATAAGATGGGGGCAAGGGGCTAGGGTACTACTAATTTAATGCTGATGTATGCATGGATATTTTCTAGAAGATTTTTCTATTCATCAAAAAAGCACATGTCTCCTAAAAATTGAAGATTCCTAGAATATTCTCTTATAATGATGCCAAAGTATTCTATCATCTCAGAATATAGTCCCAACTAGAATATTTAGAGGGAATCTTTGATTGGTCACAATGAAAATAAAATTTTATAGAGTTCATTCACTGGGATGTTGTCATCAACCGATGTGGAAGGAATGTCAACCAATAAGGAAAGGAGACACTTATTTGTTTAGGGGTTAATGATGATATTATTGTTTTTGTTTCTATGAGCGACTGTAGTTTTGCATAGATTATAAAACCTTTGTTTTTTTTCCCCAAAAAATCCTAAAAAACATAGAAATTATTTTTTTGACCTATACCTTGCATAGAGGAAAATTAATGGCAATTAAGGTCATATAATGTCATATGACCATACATTTGAATATAGATTGTTATGAAGGATTCACTAGCCCTTAAAAGATTTTTTTTTATCAACTATTCAAAATTTGACAAATTGATGGGTAATCCATAGCATTTTGGTCATTTTGAACTAAATGACAATGCAATTTTTGTTCCAAGATGAGCTGATTTTTTCCTCAAGATTGGATCTCTCAAATTTTGGCTAGAAAGCTACAAATCTAGTGCTTTAATACCATGATGGAGTTCATAGTGAACCCCATAGCTCCTAGAAATCACCTACAACCAAAATGCCTATTGTCTTTGTATGGTATAGAATATGTCCTGCAATGTCAGTATAACACACCTTCATGCAATGTATTACTTAAAAGGAAATCTAAATAGCATAAACAAAGCTACAAATATCCTTCTAATTTATTCCATGGTTCTCTAATCCCAAGGAATCCTACAAATTATGTTGTCAGATCTTATTATTGCTGCACATTAACCTGGAAAGATTTACAACTCAAGATACAAGATGCTACAATGAAGTCTACATGCCTATGTTTTTGGATTTTTCAACATTTGATGCATAAAACTAAATGATCCTATGATGAAATGATACTAAAATATAAATGTTGAGACTAATGATGGTGATCAAATGTAAATTCTAAATGAAAGATGGGATGAACTAAACTATCCAAAATAAAATTGCCATTATAACACTAAAATGAGATAAAATGCAAAACTAAGCTAAAATGCTCTCCAAATTCTCTCAAATGCACTAAAATTTAGCAACATAAGATTGTCCAAATATTCTTTGTTGAAAAGTTGTAGAAAAGGGTCCTATTTATAGATTTTCTAAGGCTCAAGGTGATGTGGCAACAACAGACGATAGGGATTGCGATCCTATGACATCAATGACAGAGCATCAAGATGTTAGAGGGAATCAGGGAGATGGTTCCCTTCAACAAGACAAATTGCCAAGTGTTAAAGGGAATCATAGAGAACGAGGATCCATGTGTCTCAGTTATTTCCAAATTGGTTGCAAATTTGTTGAAGATATTTCATATTTCCAATTTATAGCCCCAGACTCTGATTTTATAGCGATGATGAAAGGATGCCCCCTCGAGAGATAAATCATGGATTTTTGATGATTTTTTATTTTTTTTTAATGAATTAAATAATTTTTCAATGATGCACTGATGATTGATAGATTTGATAAGAATGACCTAATCCTGAAAACTAGAAGAGTTTCACCACACTGCCGATTAGTTGATGAAAAAGACCCCTTTGAAAAATTAAATAAAATACCACCATAATTACCCCTTAATTAACCTTTAAAAGGGTAAAAAGGGTAGAAGATAAGTTCATTTGTAACTTAAGTATTTTGAAAATTGAGAGCCTGTAGAGAAAATATGGACAAAATTCCATGCCACACACATCGATTCAAGCGAGTTCGCTACCACCAGCGTCCGACCGTGTATGGACCTTTGGTATGTACCTTGAAAACCACTTTTGAATTTCAAATTTTGATTTTTTGCGCTTAAATTTTCTTTTAAAAATTTGAATTTTTTTTCATGTTTTAGCACATAGGGTAGGTGAAATAGTGCATAGGGTGCTCGCTTCAGTGCATAGGAAGCCTATAATAGTGCATCCCATTTGGTTAGGACCCCATAATTAGATTAGCACATGCAGAACCCACTTCAGCGCATTAGGTCAATAGATTAGCACATCCGACAAATGGTGCATCCATAAGATAGAGTTGCACATTAAGTTGATAAAGTAGCATATTCGGGGAACGATGCATCGGGACTCTGTTCTAGCGCATAGAATCTGTTTTCTAGCACATCGATGAAATAGCACATCAGGACTTTGTTCTGGCACATCCAACAGTTTTTCTAGCGTATCTAGTAAATCAGTGTATAGAAACCCTATTTTAGCGCATCTAGCCAAAATTGATGTTTTTGATGAATTCCTCCTAGATTTTTATGATTGATGATCACGTCAGGCGATGAAAGGATGATGTTGATTGATAGGTTGATGATCATCCTCATGATAGGTGAGGAATGATGAATAAGATAGGTTGATTGATCGATTGATTGATGATCATCCTCATGATAGGCGAGGAACGATGAATAGGATAGGTTGATTGATCGATCTCATGATAAATGAGAATTGAATGATAGGTTAGGTGCTTGATATTTGATTATATGATGTGCTTGATTGATAGGTTGATTGAATGATTTGTTGACTTGATGTTTTAATTTGATTCTAGGAAGGTGGCTTAGGGAGCCTTCACGTTCACAAGTGGTTTCCAGAGACATGGGATATGATCCCACAACTGACTCTGATAGATCTTGTCATTATAGACCAGTGTGGTTTGACTTCGTTGATTGACATGCCCTAGTATTAGATTAACTGGGGGCTATTGACAACACTTGCAGAGAGGTGGCATAGTGACCACAAAACTTTTCATTTGTCGACGAGAGAGATGGTAGTGACTTGGAGGATGTATATCGGATACTGAGGATACTAGTTGTGGGGACCTTGGTTATGTATGATGTTGAGGAGCAAGGAGGGACATACACCCTATGACAGACGTTTCATGATGATGGACTTACGGGTTATGAGATATCCTAGTAGGAGTGGATTGTGACTCAACAACCATTACCCTATGTGCTAGTAGGCTTCGCTGGAGGACTTCTCTTCCCTGACCGTAGGTCGAAGGGCATTTCAATTGGCTAGGGCCGATTGCTAGAGAGCATTATTTCTCATGGCATGAGATATGCTTGGGGTTTGTGCATGTTGGAACCTTTGTATCATGATCTATACTATGTGGTTTATCTTCAGGCAGGTAGTTTGTCAGCAGGTTGTACACTTTTACAGCTCTGGGCCTGGGAGCATATTGCAATTACACGACTAGTGGGAGACATGGCGCAAATAGCAGGATGACCGTATGTTTTTGGATACATAGGGCCACTTGTCCAACATAAGCTAGGAAAGTTGGAGTATTGGAGACGAGTCCTAGATGACCAAGATACTGTGATCTGGCAAACTTATTTGGATTGTGAGCCATGGCCAGAGGATGGTGCAGAGTTACCTTTCACTTTTTGTAGCAGATATCTGATAGGTTAGACACCTTAAATTCTTGAGAGGTTTATGTTTAACAGGGTGCACAGACAATATGGTCACATCCAGGGGATGCCATAGGGGGTAGCACATTATGTGCAACAGAGGCAGGACATACTAGAGTGGGAACCAATGATTGATTATGATGCAGCCTGCATAGAGTATTACGACCTATAGCCAATTTTTTGGTAGTACCATCCTGAGGTTGTCGATGCCCAAATGAAAATGAACTACGCAGAGTATTTCCATACACATCCGTTTTCATGGATTTCTAGTCTTGATGAGTTGACACTAATTTTGGAGGTGGGGAGGAGAGTAGGGCTAGTCGTGTAGCCCAAAGGCAGAGATGGAGGAGGAGGGGGAGGTGGATATTATGGTGGTGATGGTGGTAGAGGAAATGGTGGTGTGCAAGACTTTGGGGTTATCCCCAAGAGGCAGAGGTCAAGACCAGGTGGGCAACGACCACTTATAGTGTAGATGCCCTCGTAGATAAAAAATGCATAGATTTCTAGGTTACAAGGACATGTTCAGACTTTGCAGGCACAGGTCTAAACACTTCAGGGACAACTTTCCCAGGCCTAGGCACATATTCAGGCACAGGCTCTGACACAAGTGTAGATCCAAGGACAAATGGTGCAGCTACAAGCTTAGGTAGCTACTTTGACTGTAGAGAGGGATGTCGCGAGGAGATGGAAGGCACAAGTTGTGGTCATAGCAGACATGATCTAGATAGCCGCATAGGGTATAGGTATTTTTAATCTGGTTAGAGAGCTCAGACAGTCCACTAAGGAGGTGAAATACTATAGAGGTAGATACCATGAGGTTGTACCAGTAGCACAATGAGTCAGCTATGCTAGATCTAGATTCGGACGCTTGTACTCCCACACTACCAACAGAGGGGTTACATAGCCATTTCCACCAGGTGGACCTCCACCAGGGATAGGACCATCAGGGTTAGGTCCATCAGGGGTTGGACAAAGACCAGCCACATCAGGTGACAACACCACATGATCTCCAGGACATACTTGATTTTACACTTTGATTCAGAGACTCGACCTTGTGCCACATTTTTGATGTATCACCTTCTCAGTTTTATATCATTGTATACTTGACATATTTTCTTGAGGTTATATGATATGCAACATCGTTTGGTGATCTTATGTGTTGATGTTTTATTATGGATGGATGAATTTAATTTATGTTCTATATGATTATGCCATGTTCTATATGATTATGTTATGGATGCATGTATGGATGCAACTGATTTTATTATTTTTAGATGAATGATGCATTTATAAGATGGATGAGATGAATGCAAATGACATGAAATGTGATTTTTGGTTATTTTCATACGCATATTGATATATGGATGCAAATGGATGATTATATATGGATATGGATGGTTTTGGATGCAAATGTGGTACATGTAGATGTATGGATGTATGATTTTTATGTTATGATACTATGTGATGGATGTTATGATGCAGATTAAATGTAATGCATTATTCCATATTTTTTGGTATTTTCTATGCAAATGTGTGAAATGGATTATGATTATGAATGAAAATGGGTCATGATGTTGAATGAACTTATGATGATATTATGATGAATGGCCATGGATGAATTATGAATGAATTAAATAAATGTGTTTATTATGACCTTGATGTAATGATATGGATTGTGAATGATGATGGTATTATGCTTTATTATTTTTTTTGGAAATTTTCAAATGCAAATGTATGTATGATATGGAAATGCAAATGAATGATTTTTTTCTTATGTCAAGCATACTCAACCTTGTAGAAAGAAATAACATCAACCTTGATAATGACTAATTTAGAAGATCTATAATGCAGATGCAAGCTAAAATGAAATGCAATTCTATCTATGCAATGTTGTCAATCTTATTCGTTGTGCATATTTTCATCATTGAGCGTTTTATTATGTTGAAAGTTAGTACAAAAATCAATGGTATAAAATAGACCATGATGACCAAAGTACAACTTCCATACAACTTCCATTGAGATTTGATAATGCAAGATAACACAAGCATCTAAGTATAATTAGACAAATATGACCTGAGTATCACTTGTGTAAAAAGACAAGAGTTAATCATGTTCCTATGCAAATGCAGAATGTCATCAATGATACTTTGTAGAGCATGTCCCATTACAATTTGCACAATAGTAATGATTGACTCACAAGCAGTAGACAAAGAAAAATATCATTCTTGATCATAGTGCCTCTAGTTTGTGACATCATTGAGGTACTCCCGAGAAATGATAACAACAATCATGATACAAATAGTTGAACATGTGTCTTAAAGTGATCCAACCATGATTCAAAAGATGGACCTTAAGTGATGAGATGATTTGATTTGACGTTGATGTTTGATTTAAATGATTGATTGGATTGGATTGATTTTTGATGCTCAGATTTTGAAATGGTTATTGTGATTGTTGTTTTGATGTTATGGTTTGTTGATTTCTTGTGTGTTGAGTTAAGCTCAATGATGATTTTCCCACAGTGAGATTAGGATTTTTCCCCTAGTGAAAAAAAACCAAAGATATATTATGGATATGTACAATGATGACCAAGCTAGAGTGGGACGACCCTGTTAGCCAAATATGGATGTGAAGCTCGTTGCAAGATATGCATGAATGTGTAGGGATGATAGAAGCAGGCAGTCAACACATGCTCAGAAAGATAGAGAAGTCGACCTATCACAAATAGCGCATGTTTACTAGGTTTTCACCATTTGTTTTTATTGCACTTTTCAGATTTGATGAATTTTTTTTCTATTACCAAGACGCCTGTTTGCCATGTTTTCATCAAGGCAACCATTTTTTTGATTTTTCCCTTTTTTTGTATTTTTTGATTTTTTGATTTTTTTTTTTGATTTGTGGAATTTCTTTTTGTTTTTTTTTTTTTTAGGACTTTTTAACATGCACTGGATGCATCAGGTATAGAACTTCTTCAGGTGAAGGTTGTTCATCGATTCTTCAAACAGATCCCCCTTGGGTGTAGATAATGGATATGCCCCCGATCCAAAGACTGAAACCACAACAAAAGGACCTAACAAATTAGGTTCAAATTTTCCTTTGTTTTCCTGGTTTAATTGATTACGGGGATTTTATTTTAGTACCAGATCATCAACTTGAAATGTCCTAGGTTTGACTTTGTGATTGTAGCTTCGGGATAGTCTCTGCTAATAGACTTTCAAGTGATTCACTGCCAGCTAACGATGTTCATCCAACAACTCAAGCTCCTGCAATCTAGACACACAGTAATCTTCATCTGTAATAAGACCTTTCAAGGACACATGAAGTGAGGGGATCTCAACCTTGACTGGTAATATTGCTTTGGATCCATAGACAAGTGCATATGGTGTGCCTCGCATGGGTGTTTGAATGCTTGTACGATAGGCCCACAAAGCAAGGTTAAATTGAACATGCTAGTTACGTCCAACATCATTGACAATTTTCTTTAAGAGTTTCCAGATTGTTTTGTTAGAGGCCTTTGCTTGGTTGTTCCCTTGAGGCTAGTAGGGTGTAGAAAACTGATGTTGGATACAAAATATTTCACAGAGTTCTTATATGTCCTGATTCTTGAAAGGTCTTCCATTATCAGTGACAATGGATTGAGGGTTACTGTATCTGCAAATGATGTAGTTCAGGATGAATGAGGAGATCTACTTCCCTGTGATGTTGATCAGAGGCATGGATTCAACCCACTTTGTGAAGTATTATGTGGTTGTGATAATGAACTTGTGTCCATTGGATGAAGGTGGGTTAATTTAACCCACAAGATCCAACCCCCACTGACAAAATCGCCATGTTGATGCAAAGGGTTGTAATTCTTGTGCTGGTGTGTGAATAAGATTACCGTGTATCTAACATTTCCTACATGTTTTGACAAATTCAAAGGATTCTCTCTCCATATTCAGCTAATAGTATCCCAAATGGAGGATTTTCTTGGCAAGGGTTAGGCCACTTGAATGAGTTCTGCAAATACCCTCGTGGACATCGCATAAATTTGTTTCAGACTCATCGCTTTCTAGACATCATAAAAAAGTTCCATCAAGACCTCAAAAGTAAAGTACATCTGCTATTATAGTATGACAGGTAGATTGGGAGATGAAATTTTGTTTCTAGTTGCGGGAAAGCTCAAGAGGAAGAATAACATCTTTTAGGTAAGCGTAGATCTTTTTGTAGATGGAGGAATTGGCATCGTCTAGGTGGAAAATAATTTGGGACTCAAAGTCATTGTATGCAGAGTAAACAGTTGCTCCACCATGAACTCATAGTGGCCACATTTCTCTAGAATCTACAACAAAGAATCAATAGTAGCCATAGCATCGACAACCTTGTTGTCACTCCTTGGGATTTGACCAAATTTGATGTCAAAAAAATACTTCTTGAAGTCATCAATCATTATCTTGTAAGGAATTAACTTGTCTTCTTTTGTTTGATAATCATTGTTGACCTGATTGATGACTAGTTGTGAATCCCCATAAACCTAGAGCTCTGTAATTTTCCATTCCATAGCTATCTTGATTCCGATAATGAGTGCTTCATATTCGATTGTGTTGTTGGTGCAAGGAAACATCAAGCGATAGGATTTTAGAATGGTGTTCTCTAGGGGAGTGATGAATAGGACTCCTTCTCCTGATCCATGCTAAGTGAAGGAACCATCAAAATACAACACCCATTGTTTTGTTGTTATTGTCAGTACATCTGCATCTAGAAATTCAATGTGAAATGGATGATCATCGTGAAGTGGTGCCTCAGTTAGTTGATTAGCAATGGCTTTCCCTTTGATTGCTTTCCTGTCAACATACTGGATGTTGAAATCACTGAGTACCATTACCCATTTATCCAATCTTCCTGTTAGATTTCATTTGCTTAGGAGATACTTTAGTGGATCAATCTTGGCTATGAGCTTAACTACGTGAGTCATCATATAGTGTTGTAATTGTTGGGTAGAAAACACTACAACTAGACAAGCCTTCTCAATAGAGGTGTAATTGATCTCATATCCATTCAAGGTTCTACTGATATAATAAATTGCTCTTTCCTTCCCCGTTGAATCTTCCTAGGCCAACAAGGCTCCTAATGATCGGTCAATAGTGGCAATGTACAATAAGAGAGGCATCCCTTCTATTGGAGGTGCTATAATTGGTGGAATCATTAGATATTGTTTTAGTTGGTTGAAAGTTGCTTCACACTTCTCGTCCCATCAAAAAGAAACATTCTTGTGCAAGAGATGAGTGAAAGGATGAGTCTTGTTGGCTAGTTGCGAGATGAATATTCTGATTGATTGGAATCTACCTTGGAGGGATCTTAGCTAACTGATGTTTTCGGGGGAGACATCTCCATTATAGCTTTTACCTTTGTGGGATCTACTTCAATACCTTTCTCTGACACTATATATCCAAGTAGCTTTGCTGACGTTACCCCAAATATACATTTCTTTGGATTGAGGCAAACATTGAACTTCTCTAGGTGAGTGAATAGCTTATCTAACATCTCCAGATGTCCTTCTCTAGTATAGGATTTTTCCAATAGGTCATCCACATAGTCTTCCATGAAAGTATGCATCATGTCATGGAAGATGGTGGTCATGGCTCTCTGGTATGTGGCACCTAAGTGTTTCAATCCAAAGGGTATGATGTTCAAACAAAAATTTCCACATGGGCAAGTGAAAGCTATCTTATCTTGATCTTCAAGAGCTATCTTGATTTGGTTGTATCCAGAAAAGCCATCCATTAGTGATAACATGTCATGTCTCGCTGTCAAGTCCACAATGATGTCTATGTTAGGCAAGGGGAAATCATCTTTTGGGCAAGCCTTGTTGAGATCCCTAAATTTAGTGCAAATCCTTATGCTACCATCAGGTTTTGAAATAGGCATAATATTTGATATCAATTTTTCATAGTCAATGGGCTAGATGAATCTGATATCAAACAACTTCTTTAGTTCAACCTTCACCAATAAAGCGATGTGCGGATGTATTTTTCTCAACTTCTATTTGACTGGTTTGATTCTTGAAGGGAGGGATAAATGGTGCATTATGAGGTCTAGATCTATCCCTGACATGTTTTCATACGACCAAGCAAAGCTGATTTGTCGCTCTTCGAAGAACTTGACATAGTTGGGCTTCTTTATTTTTGTCAATGATTCTATCAAATGAAGAGTTCTTATTGTTTTTGCACTGCGGACATTGATGGGTTGTGGTGGTTCAATCATAACTTTCGATCTCTCCTAGAAGTGCTTAGGGAGAGTGCCAAATTTCCCATCCTTTGGCACCTCAGGGAGGTTTTCACCATCGGATGCGCTCTTTGTTTCTACTATTTCTAGATCTAATACTACCATGGAATGGTTTTCACCATTAGATCTTTATTTGGTTTCATTTATTTTGCAGCTAGGAAACTTAACACTCTCCTGTTGTGAAGCTCCGCTATGATGTTCAATGGTGGAGACTATTTTTGTATTAACAACATAGAGGGAATTTATGATGGCCTCATTGTTCAAAAAGGTGTGGATATTGATAGGTTTGGTTTGGTCCCAATCTATTAGTTCAGGAAACAGTAATGGTAGGGTGTCATCAGATGGATTCAGGTCAGATTTCATAAGTGTCCTAATAGCACTGTTGTCATTGAACAAGACTAGGCCCAAGTAGAGATCTATAATGTTGCTCTCTTTTGAGGGTTCCATCTCATTATGAGTTTTCTCATCCTCACTCGAGCCATCGATATTGTGTGATTCTAATTCAAGTGGTCTAATTCTTGAGCCTTGTCCCTCCTCAAGCATGGGAGTATACTTATGGATTACATCAACATTCTTATCCTTACATGATTCTTTTGACACTGAATCCCACTCATATTTATTTGAATCTATTTCATAGTGGTCACTGGCTTGGAGCTATAGGATCCATTCAAAAACCTTTTTCTTTAGGTCTTCCTTTGTTTCTTCATCCTTCTGATGTTCTTTGTATCCTAACCCTATTTTGTCTTTGGGATTGGTTATATAACGAGTTGAAAAGGTTCTATGATACCCTCTTTTATTTTTCCGATAGGTCCCTATCTGTCGTATCCCATCTTCTCAAGGATCGAGAATCCTTTTCCATACTGAGTGGTTTGGAAATTTGCTATTGCAGCTTGAGAATTAGTTTCATCTTTCTAGAGCCAGTTCAAAACATCTTTGTCATCAGATTCCTCTGTTTGGTTGCCTACTTTTATGAATTGACCATCAAAAAGTGTGACTAGTTGTGGGAGTGTTTGGGATGAGGTTGATGGTTGACCATAGGATTTTGGCAACATTAAGTGCAAGAGGCAGAGGGATTATTCAATGGAATATTCACTGACACCTTTGTCTTTGATTTGGAACTTCTCTTCAAATTGCTTGGCTAGGGTATTAAGGTAGGCTTCATAATTGGTAGATGCAGAGGAGGTGGGTTCTTCCATTTTTTTGATTGTTTGGATGATGAACTTGACTGACTTCCTTCATGGGAGGATGTGGCTAAAGGATTAGCCTGACTAGAATTATTGGAGACATCGGGAGTGGAATTAGGAGCTTCATGGTTATGAGGCACAAATACATCCGAGACAACCTTTAGGGCATTACATTTATTGAGGATTATTTGAATCAATAAGAATAGTGATTTCTTGGCCATTACAGGGAAACTTCAAGAATTTATGGTATGTTGAGGGTACAAATTGCATTTCATGGATCCATGGACTACCCAAGAGTATGTTATATGTTAAATCCTTATACAAAACTTGACAAACCACATTTTTCTAGATTGGCCCCACCTGAATGGACAATATAATCAGGCCTTTTGTAGCTCTCTTCATCATCATATGCTTTGATTGTGATCTTCTTTCTTGGATCTATTGCATTGTCAAAGAGCCCCAGTGTACGAACAAGTTTTAAAGTATAGATATTAAGTCCAGCTCCTCCGTCTATAAGGACGTGCTTGGCATGGATTTTATGGATTAAAACTTTGATATAAAGGGCGACGTTGTGAGGATGGGTTCGTGATACATCATCGTTTTCCAAAAAGGACAAGAAGTGAGGTGCAACTAGGTGTCCCACCATGGCATAGAAAGCACAGACTTCTAGATTGTTCGGCACTCTCATGTTGACTAGGGATTTTTCTAGAATCTCTTTGTGAGTAGGAGAGATAATTTTTAGGAGCTCCAATATTGATATTTGTGCGAGTATTTTTGGAGCTAATTAATAATGTTGTATTGATGAGATGTAGTAGTAGGAAGTTTGGAGGCACTCCCCTTTAAAAAATATTTAGTTTGAGCCCTTGTGGTCACATGTATAGGCACACTATCTTGTCTTCCATTGATTTTGATGGCATTAACTTGATTATCCATTACAACCACATCTTGCGAGATATCGAGGACTTGATCAGAAAGGATGTTGGCATTGTTCATTGGATGATTGGTTGCAACCAGATCAAGTGTGTTATTGATGTCATTTGTGTGATTTTCAATGGCAGAGATATGATGAATGGTGGTATCATGAACATAGTTCACATTTTTTCCTTTATCATTGATGTTAGAAGATTCTCCTTTGTCATAATTTGGCAGAGGACTTTTCAATACATGATGGTAAGTGTTTTTTTGAGGTTCCTCAATTCTTATGACTTTATTGTCAATCAAATCATGTATCTTATGCTTCAGTTGCATGCAACTATTGGTGAGGTGACCTTTACATTGATGAAACTCATAATAATGAGCATCATTCCACCAAGATGATTTTACCTTGGGTTGGAAACCTCAAGTATCAGATAAAAAGATGAGATTTTCTATAATAAGTTCCCTCAAGGCAGATTCATGTGATTGACCCAAAGGCGTAAACTTATTGTGATCATTTGATGTTTGATAAGGCAGATTCTTGGATGATGATGATGTTTGATTGTTTTGATTATTCCCCTAATTAGCATTTTGATTGTTGGTTTGATCGGCAGTTTGGGGGGTATTTTGATTTGTGTTTATTGAGCTTCATGACAAATTGAAAATAGGTTTGGCATTATGCATTTCAGCAGAGGCATCGTTGTCATTATTTTTATACTTTTGCCAAAACTTTGTTTTATCATTGTTGGAGGAATTGGATGGATTGTTTTCATTATATATTTTCAGAATTCCTCCCTTGACTAAAGCCTCCTCAATCTTGATTCCATTTTCAATCAATTTCTCAAAGGTTGGAGGGAATTATAAGTCAAGTCTATAACTCATGTCAACATTCAGGTTATCAATGAATACCTCTATCTTTTCCTTTTCCAGTATGGGTCAGGGATATCTTGCGAATAACCTTCTCCATCTTTGTAAAAATATGAGGAATGATTCTCCTTTCTTTTTTTTCACATTACAAAGGTCTTTCATTGTGATCTCATATTGAATGCTATAAGAATATTGGGTAATGAACTTGTTTACTAATTCCTCAAAAGACCTGATCTCTGCAAGAAATTGTGAGAACTACTTCATGCATTGTCCTCCCAAACTACATGGGAATAATCTCATTAAATATGTATCCTCATGGGAAAATTCAAGACTCATCATTCAGAATTCCCTTACATTATCTATTAGATCTATTTTCAAATTATACTTGTCGTATTTGGGAAATTCACAATGTTTAGGGAATGGTATCATGTTAATGCTTTGATCAAATGGATAGGGACATATATCTTGTAGGGAATATCTCTTAGTAGTCCTAGTTTTCATGTTCTGCATTTTTTGTTGAAGATTTTGGATTTATTGTTTCAAAATGTCCACGGGATCATTGGTTTTCACTTCATTGCTTGATTTAGTTTGGGTCTCGATTTCCGCTTTCTTTGGATTTATTTTCAATTTGTTAATATCAAAATCATCGGGTAACTTGAATCCTTTGTTTTACAACATAAAAAGGTATCTTTCTCCATCATTTTCAAAAAAAAATTCTAAAAATTTATGGAAGTTTGGGTCTTGTTGGGCTTGTTGGACATCTTCTTTATTTACCTCATCAATGTTAGTTGAATGGATATTATGAAAGGGGTTTTCTTCTTGGTCAACCATGGTACCTTAGGTTTCAATTCCTTTTTCTCAAGGTTTTAGATTTTGAGATCTTGTTTGGATGGGCATACAAGTGATGATGATGCTCTAAATATTTGGTCAAAGTTTGAGAGTGCCAAAAGGTGTTGATTAAAATTTGGTTAAGCAAGCTTTATTTCGGGATGAAGGATGATGAATCTTGATGAAGGATGATAAATCCTGATGGTGAAATGTAGCTACTAAATCATAAATTTGATTTGATAAGGAAGGCACTTTGAGATGTTTGATCAAAAATTAGATGAGGGATTTTGACTTGAGAATGCTAGTTTCGACAAGATTGAGATCTATTGCAGAAATTGGTTAGGATGATTGGAATACTGAATTTTTGGTTGAGGAATAAAAGAATGGTGAATTGGATGACTATGATTATGCCTTTGTGAAAGAGATCTTCATTGATAATAATCTTGTGAGGATAAAGTCTCTAAAGAAAAATTACGAGTATACCCTCTATCAAAGTCGTGATACCGAAGGATGAAGGTTAGATAATCGAGCAAGACTTTCCTACTTTGATACAAGTAGCATCTCTTTTTCATAATGTTTTTAAAGCCAAGGTGTTTCTTTGGTTTCTTGATCCTCTTGGCAAGGGATTTCTTGAAAAATTTGGTTGATTTCCAATCCCTCAACATAAACTTTGGAATGATGAAAAGATGTTGTTTAAGGGGGAAAATTGGAACTGGATGCTGATTGGTAGAAAGGAGGTCAAATTCGGTTTCCTATTTGATAATTCACCAGATGTGCTGAAATTCAGATGCACCATAAAATGGTTTAGATGTGCTACATAATGGATGCACCAGAATAGGGTATAGATGCATTGGAGAATGGTCTAAATGCGCTAAAACAACGTATGGATGCACTAGAAGAGGATATGTTGGGAATATATAAGAGGGATGCAATGTAAAAGAAAATAAATGCACTCTAGAATGGTATGAATGCACCGAAATAGGGTATGGATGCACCGAACTAGAAAGTGTTTTCTGGGTTTTGACAGTTTGACCAATTTTTCTTGATTTTTGATAGTGAATTTGGACTGTTTGAGTTGGATTTTCTTTTGAAACAATGGTTGAATATTTTGATGCGATGTTTGTTTAATTTTTTTTGTCAAAAACACACTAGTAAACACATCAAACAAGCACATTTCCTAGGCTATGTAAGACTATATTATTTTGGATGCCACACAGATTTTACTCCAACCACATATTCTTAGTGAATGAATTCAGAAGCTTGGATACATGGGCAACCCCTTATAGTGCACTCACTTCTTAGGCCAACCAAGCTTCTGAATCCCATGAATCTCCCATGGCAAGCTGATCATTTCTACTAAACATTGCAAAAATGTGGGTGTCTTCACAACGACCATTGTTGCACCAAAGAATAGATAGGGTAATTTTGGGCAAACTACAACAAAGGGGTTTTAGTAAGGAATTTTCGTTCTTGGGGTACCATCCATTCGGCAAGAGACCATTGTTTCCCTTCTTGTCGGAATGGTGATCGTGATACTCAAACTTTCCTTGAGCACCCGCATTTATATCCCAGCTGGAAGTCGCTCATCTCAGAGCGTGTTACTGGTTGGGTCGTTCCCTCCTTTCGAAGTGGGGAGGCAGGCCCTCTAAGGTTAAAAAAAAATAAATAAAGTGAACGGGTCTAGATTTTTGATCACCTAGTGAAGGGGAGAGCATACTCACCTACCATTCTAAACATAGTAGACATGGTTGTAAATTAACCCTCCTAGCTATGCTAGATTCCTAACTTAACCAAAAGGAAAATAACAACTAGATTTAACCCTACAGACAACTGTTAGTAGTTTCAAATTGTTATCTTTGACAACGTTCTTTTATGTGTTTCTGCAAAGTCTCTGACTGCATATTGAGTTCCTGCAACACAAAGAATCTGAATCAGTTTCGAGAATCTGGAAATTTGATAGTAAAATTGAATGCGCTAAAACTTAGACTAGATGCGCTGAAAGAATAACTAGATGCACTAAAATATAAACCAAATGTGCTGAAACTAAAAGATGACAAAATTAAAGTTAAAATCCCTAATTCATTGAAGAAAAGTCTAAATGCATTGAAAAAGACACTAGATGTGTTGGAGAAGGAGCTAGATGCGCTGAAAGAACAAATAGATGCGCTGAAATAGGTTACCAGATGTGTCGAAACAAGATCCAGATGTGCTGCCGAAAAATTTGGATGCATCATTTCAGATATTTTGACAGAACCTGTAAGATAAAAATCAATAGAAAATTGATTAAAATATGGGGTTTGAGCCCCATGTTGGGCACCAATTTATGTGTGGTATAGAATATGTCCTGCAATGTCAGTATAATACACCTTCATGCAATGTATTACTTAAAGGAAATCTAAATAACAGAAACAAAGCTACAACTATCCTTCTAATTCATTCCATGGTTCTCTAATCCCAAGGAATCCTACAAATTATGCTCTTAGATCTTATTATTGCTGCACATTAACCTGCAAAGATTGAAAACTCAATATGCGAGATGCTATAATGAAGTCTGTATGCCTATGTTTTTAGATTTTTCAATATTTTATGCATAAAACTAAATGATCCTATGATGAAATGATACTAAAATCTAAATTTTGAGATTGATGATGGTGATCAAAATGTAAATGCTAAATGAAAGATGGGATGAACTAAACTATCCAATATAAAATTTCCATTATAACACTAAAATAAGCTAAAATTCAAAACTAAGCTAAAATGCTCTCTGACTTCTCTGAAATGCACTAAAATTCAGTAGCATAAGCTTGTCCAAATATTCCTTGTTGAAAATATATAGCAAAGGGTCCTATTTATAGATTTTCTAAGGCTCAAGGTGATGTGGCAACAATAGATAGTCGGGATTGTGATCCCGTGACATCAACGATAGAGCATCAAGAGGTTAGAGGGAATCAGGGAGATGGTTCCCTTCAACAAGACAAATTGCCAAGTGTTAAATGGAATCACATAGAAGGAGGAGCCATGTGTCTCATTTAGTTCCAAATTGGTTCCAAATTTGTTGAAGATATTTCATATTTTTTAATTTATAAAATTCATTTTTGTGAGACACATGATGAGGTGCCAGGTGAGTTGGAGGTGGTTAGAGGAAATATGTAGAAACGTGGTTAAATTAAATTAAAAATTCAATTTAAAAGGAGATGGTAAATTAGCAAGATGCCAAATTAATTCATTTGTGCATTTTAACCAATTTTAGAAGAATATTCCAATTTAAATTTAAAAATTCAAATTTAAGAGGGAAAGGGGAAACCAATTAAATAACAAATTTATTTAATTTGTCCATTTAATTGAATTTTGAAAAAGAAGAATTAGAATATGAACCATATAAATAATACAATTTATTTATAATAGTAGAGTAATTAAGAGTATTAGTCAAATAGAAATTATTTAATTAATATGATGCTCCAGACCATTTTTGTGTGCATACAATATCTAAAGAAAAAAATCCTTTATTTCTTATGAAACCTTGAGAGAGATTGATCAATAACTGTATATGATATTGAACAATGAATGTGAAAGAATTACAATGTACAATACTGAATTCTTATAAAATGAAAAGGAAAACCCTAGATGGAGATTTGATTAGATTGTGACAAGTCTCCTTATCTTATGCAATGAGACAACTTGACCTAAAAATAGCACGACCTAATAATAAAAAAATTGGACTAACTTTAAAAAAGATGGAATGCTCTAGTTTCTACTACCTTGTCAAAAATTTGAATGCATCTAGTCTTGGTTCCTCCCACCCTGCCACAACATCCATGCTTTCTTCACCTGGGTGCCAACTATTGTACACCTTAATGTTGATGTTTCTCCCATTCTTGTGGTGGATTCTTTGGTGGGTGTGGTTGGGGTGTCCTAGAAACCCCTTGTGGGCTTTGGTGTGGGTTCTGCTGTAGATATGAATGGCTCTATCTTTCTCTCATTTGTGGATGTTGTGTGGACCAGGACTAGGGAGGGCTCTGTGAATCCTCTATGGTGTGTAGATGTTGCTCCTATAATTTCCCCTGGTAAGGAAATTTATGAAAATATTGATTTTTATTCCAAGATTCCCCTTATTTATATATGTTTTCATCTACATCCTTCCCTCCTTGATTTGGACCTCTAGATCACCAATCATTGGTCTGCATTGATCAAAGGCTTGATGGAGATTTACCCTTCTGTGAGAGGTTTTTTTGTTGTGGGGTTTTTCTCTCTTGAGGATAGATAAGCTATTTTAGACTTTGGCTTGTGTGAATGGGATTCTCATCTACTTTCCATGAGGCCTTGGGTTCATTATTTTAACCCTCTGAAGGAACCCCTAGATTTTGTGCATATTTGGGTTAGATTAGCCTATCTCCCCTAATAGTTTTAGTGTCTCTCTACTTATGAGGGAATAGGTAATGCTCTTGGTAGGTTAATGAAAGTGGATAATGCTTCGAAGAATTTTACTCACACCTCCTTTGCCTAGATTTTTGTGGAGGTAGATTTGTCGAAGGCTTTACCTAGTGAGATAGTGTTGTAGGTTAATGGTTGTTCTTCATATCAGTTGGTGGATTATGAAGGCAATTATTTCTGCTACAGACACTATTTTTCTTTTGATCACCTAGCTCATGACTATTCTTGAGGCTCTCACCCTATTTCCCCCTTTTCTTGGTGGAAGAATTATCTCTGTGAAAATTTAATAGTGTTCCCTACTGTAGACTTTACTTATTTAGATGAAGGTTCAAGGCCTCCTTCTCCTTCTACATGGACTAATAATATTTTTATTGTGGGTGTTTCTCCTCCTATGAATTATGTTGCACTATCGTTGGAAATGTCTTCTCCTAATGATGTTAGTGATGCCTCCCCTGGGGCCCTTGTTGCCCCATTTTTAGAAAAAATATGTCTTAACTATGAATTCTATTATTTCGGGCTTGGCTTTTGATACTTAAATTGAAGTATATGTAATTCATATTGTCAATTAATTTGAAGGGGGGTCTCCCTATTCTGATCAAAATATTTCAATTCTAGTTTCAAATTCTTCTTGGACAACTATACAAATTAAGAAGAAACGTAATTCTAAGAAGTTCACAGTTTCATTTAATATTTCCTTAGAGGCTATCTTGTTGGGTTATAGCATTGGTGCTTGAATAGGTTCTCTTTGGTTTCTGACTTGTCTCTATCTTTTGCTAGTAGCTCCATCCTTGCTATTGGTCTATTTTTGTTGTGGTTCTTGGTCTTGCTATTTCTAACTGGTTTGTTGTGTTTGTCTAGTTTGTTTTGTTGAGTTGTTTTGCTTTATTT
Organism: Sequoiadendron giganteum; assembly: GCA_007115665.2. Classification (NCBI taxonomy): domain Eukaryota; kingdom Viridiplantae; phylum Streptophyta; class Pinopsida; order Cupressales; family Cupressaceae; genus Sequoiadendron; species Sequoiadendron giganteum. The sequence goes on from CM021104.1 coordinate 490,090,252, forward strand.
TTCTGGCATTGTAGCCTATTCTTCCTTTTTTTTTTGGCAACAAGAGCTATTTATTATTGTTGTTTCAGCTTGTCATTGTTCTTTGTCTTGCTATACTTATTGCTAAATATTCTATTGTGAAAGGGATCAGGGCCCTTTCAAAATCCCTTCTTACTTCATCAAAAACATTGGACTAAGTTTATCTTAATTGTAATAAAGTAAAAGGGGCATAATAATTAATTAATTATTTGGTGATTGGGTGGGTGCATGGAAATGGGTACCAATTCTATGGACACCCTAAAAAAAAAAGTTTGAAAACCATAACACGAGTGTGTTATGTCTCCGTTAAGCCTAGGCTAGGCCTTAGAAACTACAAAGAAATAATGCGAGCATGTTATAATGCGCTCGCGTTATCTACTATTAAAAGCAAAAAAAAACAAATGCAAATCTCTCATTTGCATTTCGATTGGTTTTTTTGTTGCACCCGCAGCCAAAAACCCCACAATATTGTGCTCACATTCTAGGAGGAGAATATCTTCACCAACAATCCGTATTTCTTCACAACAATGGCATCATGATGATGAGGAGGTGTGAGAGGTAAGGATTCTGTGGTTTTTGTTTTGAATTTGTTAGTTTTAGGTTGAATTTGATATCTATTTGTTTTAATATTTAGGAGATGCAACTCAACCTGCAAACCCTCAAAATCCTCAACAGGAAGACCAACCTAATCCTCAAGATCAAAATCAACCACAACATCAACCTCCTCCACCAATCACTCAACCCCCTCCTGGCACTCAACAAAATTTAATGAGTGAAATTGAGAACAACAAAAAACAAATTGAGGATTTGATCAATAGGTTGAGTGATCCAAATGGTTCAACCACAGAAAGAATCACCCTAGCAAATTCATTGAAAGATATGTTAGAAAACGTAGATTCAATTAGCAAACAAATAACTAAATGGGAAGATAGGAGGCAGGCGACTAGGGACTATTATGCAAATAAACTATCATACAAGGATGTGAAGGATTTAAAAATTACAAAAGGTGATTTGTGCTCATTATTCACCGACCCATGCACAAATCAAAATCTTACCCTCAATGCGAAGAGGTTTCCTATCCATTGGTGCCACCACCGACATATTAGGGACCGGTTTTATGATAGGTGGTACATCGTCTTCAATTACCCACCGTGCAACAATTGTGAGGTCCCACAATATTTCCTTAGGAAAATATACAGTGAGTTCATATTGAACAAAATCCCAAATTATTTTGATATGAGGGATTTCAAGGGGAGAGGTGGGGGTCAGCTCAGGATAGACCTGGTGCACAACTGGATCCTACACGGCAAGGTAGATGAGCTCTCGCTAGGCCACCTCATGAGCACATTGTTATGCCTTCTATCATGAAGGAAAGTGCTGACATAGAGACATTGTAGGCAATCAACACTTTGACCCAGAGTGTCATCCATCATACTAGCCCTATTATACAATGCCATTTAGGGGAGTCTTCAAGTGGTGGCCTTCAAACACATGTGTGTCAATCTCGCGGGGCTGCTTGTTCACATGACCCCACCGACCCTTAGGAGACTAGTATGCAGGATCTGTCTGCAGCTATGGAGATGGAGAGGGTAGCTGACATTTTGAATGAGGAATATGGCATTGATAGTCAAGTAAAATTTAGTGCATGTGTTCATTGAATTTAATTTATTAAATTTTTATTTTCAAATACAATTTTAACTAAAAATGTTTTACGATTTTAATAAAATTGCAGGGTCACAGTGTTGAGACTGGATACACCTGCCCCCCACCAACCTATTTCTATAGTACACCTATCACTAGGGTATGCAACTAGTAAACAATTATAAATTTATTGCATGTTAATGGCATTGTTTTACAAATGGTAATTGAATATGCAATTTTGGATGTTGAATAGACTAATATTGGAGGTTTTGATGGAACACTTCCCAGTGGTGGTGGATTTACTCAAACCTTCACACGGGTAATAGAATAAAGAGTTTAACTAATGAATCAAGTACTTAATAGATTTGTGTAGTTTATACATGCACATCGTTGATTACGTTGAATAATTTGTTGTTTTATTTTCAATTGTTGTGAGACAATACACCTCTAAATGTGATGAGGGAAATGGATATTGGTGTGACATATGCTATATAATCCTCGATGGCTCTGATAGAAGAGGTATGAGGCAAATTAGTAAATTTACATTTACATTTGTTGCTATAGATGTTAGTTAGTGAAAAATTAAACCATTATTGATTCACGTGGTTTAATTTCTATTTGTATGGTTTATACAGGGCTTGAGCATGCTTGAGCATGGGTGTGATAATATTCCCCTCATTTAGAGAGATCGTGAGATGGCTGTAAGTGATTATTTTGTCAAATATATCATTTTTTATAATGTAATTTCTATATATTCATGTCTTTACTTCTTATTGTAACAATTAAAACTTCACAATGAACTAAACCCTAGGAGGAGTAGCAGGAGCACTCCACGAGCACAACAAAAATGAGTGACATACCTATCACCATCCGAGCGAAAAGGAAAGGGAAAGATTTTATTTCCAGGGCATGGAGAGCAATGACTTTTGATTCCAGAGTCCTTTGTTGTATTCCTGCATGGCACTTTTGTACATATTTTTTATTGGACATATTTGACATTGTATGCCTAGATGGCATTCTCGTAAGCCTATATGGCTATTTTGTACATATATTTCATACTTATATTGACATATATTGATGTATTCCTACATGGCTATTTGGTTAATACAAATATCTTTTATCGATGCATGTCCATATTTGCATTCTAAGTCAATGGTTCAATAGATATGAGTTACGTGTATTCAAGTGTATACTTTACAACTTACGTGTATACTTTGTGACTTACGTGCATTCGAATGTATACTTTGTGGCTTACATGTTTTCATGCATATACTTTGTTTTAATTTGTGTATACTATGTATTCATGTGTATACTTTTTGAGGCTTACATGTTTTTGAGTACTTGTACTTCCCTTATTGACATGTACATGTTTGACTTATTCATGTGTATAATTATTAATTGGTTAGCCCTAGCATTGATCTATGTCATCCTCAATGCATGATCCTTGAGATGGAGTAAGAACACCCTCAAGGTCAAAAGGATTTTCACATGTATTCTTTATAGGCTCATTTTGGTAGTGAAACCAAAAACCTCTTGCATCATTGAAACAATTTTTTTCCTTTACAGCAAGTCTGAAGCCATTATCATTCTCCATCAGTTCTTCATGTATCCACTCCCCATTAATGGTTGTCTCATGACCTTCATGAAACCAAGCACTTATCTCATTTGTGATAGAAGAAATGTATGAATATTTATCTTCCTCCTTATGAACCATTCATTATCATGAGAGATGGGTTCTTGTGAACCACTACTGATGAATCATGGGTCAATGAGTTTGACTTGTAAAACTACAAGATTGAATCCTGATAGCATTATCACAATATTTATATATCTAAATGTGTTATTTCCTTCAGCTAAAATTTGTGCTTATACTTATGTGATTGATGTATGTTTGTGTATGGGATCATAGTAATTTCTATTTGATGATGCTATCATGTCTTTAAGGTTTATTTATTAAAGGGTGCATGAAACAAGTTTTAAATCCTTAAAAATATTTGAATTTCTTAGGTTTTTCTATTTTTCGAGTCTGGGCTCTGATCCCGAGAATAAGTCAAAAAATGGCTTGTCAAGTCTGAGGCGAGTCTTAGTCTTGTAACACTGGTGTGAACACATCGAGGAATAATGTATATGCTGATGAAGAGAGAACCCATCCTTGTTTCCAAACAAACCATGGTATAGATATGGTTGGTCAAGATAAAACATCACTCTTCTAGATAGTTCGAACCATAATATTTCATGGCTACAAACACACCTTCATTACATGTGTGTTCTTGATCCTACTAAAGAAATGGTGGAACATGTTGTAGATCAAATTTTGCAACCCTAAGTTTACAAGAAGGTTACTTGTCCTGGTTTCCACAAATCTCTTTAAGATGTTCATCCTTCTTGAGTAATGTGAACTATTGATGTCATCTAGATCTTTGAAACTGTCTACAATCATGTGCAATACTATAGAAGCTAGAGCTATATTTAATACTACAAATGACTGCTCAATGGAATCTTGATAGCAATATCACAATTTGACACATTGTAGAAAATACCTCCTACTTATCAATTAATGAGCTAAAGGGGCTCTATAATGAATGTTTCATAAGGCACAACACTTGTTGAAGGTTTTGCAAATGGGGTTGCAAGCTAAGTGGGCTTAACCTCGAGGAAAAAACTTTGTGGTTAAGCGTTTAAGCTAGAGTATACTGGAATGGGTGACCTCCTGGGAAGGCCTAGTGCCTCACCTCTATGAGCATCACCTAGATGTGGAAATGCGGAAAAGTTAAGGAAAGATATAAGCCAAGCATTCCAGTCTGATATTTGAAGCTTAGGATAGAGGGAAGTCAAGCAAAATCGAAATCTAGGGAAATTTTATGGGTGAAGATGAATACCGGGTACTGGGTTGCGATAAAGTGAATTTTTTTTATTATCTAATGAGTTTGATGGTCTGGTAGTCTAGTATGTATATGTAGAGGATAATCATACAAGAATTTGCGACGTGATTTTGGAAAGCGTGTTATTTATGGAAATTTTTAGTATAACATTTAAATAATGGTTTTATTTACATGAGATGTTTATAAATGTTTTTTCTTTAAAAGGGATTTAATGTGTGGAATTTGTGATTATAGGAAATACATATTGTGATGCAAATTTCGGGTATGGACGGTCAAGAAAATCAAGTTTGTAAATACATCCGATGGTGTTACCAGGTTCATCAATACACTTTAGAGTCTCATGCTCGAATAAAGTTTCTTGCAAAGAACTGCCAAACATTGGAAACCCGAAACTCTGGAGTTTAACCATGCAGCGAAGAAGTGTACTCATTTTGGGAGTTATTTATTCCTAGAATGTTCAAATTGAGAAATAACCTCGAGTGTAGGAATTGAATTTCCACTAGATCATTATGAATGTATGGGAAATTCTTACACTCAATTGTGTGGATTGGTTTGGTTCCTTGAAGGAACCCTGATAACAATAGATTAAAACCCAAAGAGCTTCAATGAACAATTGAAGTCAATCTTCAAGGACTTCAATTGTAATTTCTTGGTCAATTACTATCTTCCACGTGCCTTGACATGATTCATCCCTTAGTTTTTCTCTCATGTATTTGTCTTATCTTGTTTGTGCCTTGTGTTCTATAAAAGGCTAGAGGATTTATTTTTTTAAGTTAAGTTCATAATTTGTGGATGTTGGAAGAACCAAAGCTTCTTTAAGTTTTGTTCATTTTTCTTGTTTTTTCGATCATTCTGATCTAAAAACTTGTATGAACATAGACATTGATTAATATCAAAGCCAATTTGATAGCTACCTATCTCATGAATCTTTTGTAGCTAGTTTTGTTAGTTGGGCTGAACAAGCTTGTATGTTGTGTTGTTTAAGGGTGCATATAGAAACTACTCGATGTCCAAACCAAACACCCTTCTTTAAAAGCTCACACTATTTGTATGTAGTTGTGAAGAGATCTGGTGAAGTATTTAAAGCGGTTTTCTTTGATTTAATTAATTATTTGGGGTATACGTGGAGAATATTCAGGAGAAATTTTAATTTTAGTACTTTTATGCTTTATTTTAGAATAGATGTTTAAATTCTTTGAAAATGTTCCAAAAAAAGAAGATAAATGGATGGAAATTCATTGAAAATATTTCGATTATATAAAGTTGTTGAATGCTTAAAGCTAAATCTACTTAAGTGATAGCAAACAAAATTGTTGATATTCATGAAATATTATTTCAAATCTTTCACTTTCATGATAATTGTTCTTAAGATCCAAATTGAAAACTTAGTTCCTAGTATAAATATGATTTTTAATGGACATATTCCCTTTGAGATTAACAAAAAATTCACATTACACCCTAAAGCGAACCTAGTATGATCATGACTTGATTAACGGAGACTTGGGATTGAACTGAGTCAATATTTTTGTTCTGTTTAGGCATATTTCCCCTTTGAGATTGTCTTGCTCCATATGTTTCAAGAATAATAGGATTCTTCGCAGTTTTCCTATGGACTTTTTTATTCGACACTGTTGATGCAAGTAAAATCATTGCCAACAGGAACTGGCACTAGAAGGAGGGAAATCTTGTTCTTTTCCTTTTTTTCTTATCCAGTCTTGAGTTTTAAAGCTTGTAAAGTGAAGTTAAATACAAGCTAGTATTTCAATATAGAAGTTGAGAAACTTGTGAAACTTTTTAACTAGAGATTATATCCTTTGAGTTTTCTCACTTTTGGTAGGGTCACCGAATGTAGAATTCATGATACAACTAATCACGGTGAACTCGATTGTGAAATTTTCTTAACTAGGGTGAGCTTAGCCATGTGTAAAGTGATTATGTTAAAAAAATAAGTTCTAATTGCTAGAAGGAAAGAGTTGTTAGCAAAAAATTGTGTACAACCCTATTAAAGCCAAAAATGTTAAAAAATCAACCAATACATCAAACAGTTGGATAATTGTAATTATTATAATGAAAATCATAACAAATTGCAGGAAAATCAACAAGAATGTTGAGATTTCAGAATATTGCACCAAAAATGAGGAAACACCATTGATGAGCCATCATTCTCCTTATATGTGGAAAATGTAAATGACGAAAAGGAGCTGGAAAATCGAGTGGGAGACATGTATATTTTATCCCAAACAAAAAATTTACATGATAAAAAGGGAAATTTCCTTGATTTTATGCAAGATACAAAATATCTTTCTTTTACTTTTTCTCTCTGATAATAATATAAATTGTGATACATCTTGGTCTAACAAAGTGCAAAGTGAAGACAGGACCGAAGACATGAAAATTATCAGAGGAGAAAGTCAAAAAATGGATGCATTTGTACATGTAAATAAATAGAGTACATAAATGAACCATGAACCGGGGCTGAAAGAAGGTAGAGTATGGTCGCATCAGACAAAGTGTGTGCAATTGACCTTTAACGAGGTCATTTTCATACATTTGAGCCAGCTCATTGGTAAGTACTCCTCTGAATTTATGATTATCATACACAAAAAATTTAAAATAATTCATTGTTGTAGTAGGATCGTTGAAATTTTTTTGAATTTGAATTTAAAGATAAGCCTGTTGTAATTCGTAACAAACTGACAATGGAAATAATCATAGAAATTATAATTAGTTGTTGTGTTAAGGTTAATCATTTGCTTGATTAGATGCCTGGTTAGTTAGTTTTTTTTAGGGGTTGTTTTGTTTTTCTTGTGTTTTTTTTTTCCTTTTATTTGACCCCTAAATTTGTAGATTATGCTTAAATTACCTTGCAATACATGAGACTTAATCCAAAAATTTGCAAAGAAATATTGTAAAATGAAAAAAAAATGATAAAACCATACACAACAAATGCATGCTTTGAAAGTACTAAAACCTATATATATGTGTGTGTGTATATCACGTATATACATCATCATCGAAATTCTTGTTCAAAAAGGTCAAAAAAGTCAAAAAAGAGGGAGCCTAGTTGTAGGTGGTGGTTGTCATTCAATCAATATGGGAAGCCTTGTCCATTAGAGATAAATATCCAATATAGGTGAGTTCCCTACGAGTTTCAAAGTCTTGAATATGAAGGTCGAAGAGGAACTATTTCCCCATGTTCCAAGAATCAAGGGATATCATCCATCCAGGGGATCCCAATGGTTAGGTGCGCTATAGATAAAATAGTGTCCAAGTTCTCCAAGTACTCAGGTCTCACTATCATGTTGGAAATTGCACAAACATCTTCCACAAAAAGCCCTATATCCAGAAGAGACACTACAAAATGACAAGCCACGTCAGAGTAAAAGTGAAAGTAGTTGCTGGATTCTACATATTTTTCCCCAAGGACTAAGCACAAATTTGGTATAGTAAAACTGGAAGTCCTAATGAAGAAAACCTTTTCAAGCCTTTGAGATGTGATACTTCCTAAGAAAACAATTTGGCGGTGAGAGCGGCTCAAACAAATTGGAGTATCCATGGCCTAGAAGCAAATGAGAATAAACAGAGCAAGAAAATACGAAATCAAAGAAGAAATCTAAGAAAGCATGTGAATAATTTAGAAGGAAGCAATGCAGAATCTATAGAAAGCCATGAAAGAAGTGCGATACATAGTTGCCTCGAGAGAAGTCTTGGAAATCATAAGAAAGGTGGAAACCAGATAATTGTTTTCAAAACGAAAGGTTAAATCAAATTAATTCTTTGCACATTGTTGGTTATAAATTGCTTCAAAGTTGAGTAGTATGAATATTGTGAATCAAGAAACTTGAATATTTTGAAGTTAATATTGGTCTTTTCAAAAAAAAAAATTGGGCGTATTAGTTATGGAGGTGTCGGTATGTGTGGAACAAAAAAGAAAACTAAGTCGGTAAGGCAGTACATGTCATCACCTAGATAAGTGGAGAGAAATAATATGTGCAAAGTCAGGCGTTTGAATTAAATGAAGAATAATGGGATCATTTTTTTATATAATCATGATAATTTTGATCCATTAATGAGGTGCAACATTGTCAAATCAGGATTGCTAGCTGAAATTTTAGCGTTTTCCATAAGAATTTATCGGAAGGGTGGTAACTAATATTTCTAAATTTAGATTTAATTTGGTGATCAAATTGTTTGTTGCTAAATTTTGATTTATGCATATCTTTTAACACAACGGTTTTCAATTAGCTACGATTTGGCATAAGGTGGTAGAATTTAGCCGAAAATACACACCAACAGGGAATATTTTAAGTGAATTTTTGGAAAATGGTGAACTGATGAATGGATTTACATTGAATGAAAAATCAAAAGGTAATCTTCGCTACCACTGTAATTCCAACCTTATAGTAGGATTCATTTCCTGCAAGTTGGAAAATAAGCTATTATTAAAATATTAAAAGTTGAAAATGAGCTATCATTGCTATATCTAAAAAAAAAGAAGAGAAAATCAACTCTTTAGGCTATCCAAATAACTCTACAGGGAATATGGACGCCTAGCTGGCAGTAAACCTATGTTCAAGGGGGAATTATAGAGATAACCTTGTCGGGGCTATGGATGCTTAACTAGCAGCAAGGCTCTATCCCTAGTTGGCTTTGAAGGATTATCATACTATGTATTTCAATGTCAATGAATTGATTATTTTACTGAGTTCCAAAAATTGGAATTAATTAGAGCACACATGGATGTTTGTGGGGGAGTTTTACTTTTTATGCCAGAATCTAGGTAAAAGTAAAGGTTATTGTTTTAAAATATGTATAAGTTCTAATTTACAATTGGTGATTTAATTTTAAATTTTATTTAAATTTGGTTTTGTTGGTTGCAAGTTGCATGGTCTCACAACACACCCCAAGAATGTAAGGCTTGGGGACCCCAAATTATTTTTTAACTCTTATGGTATGAGCTATTTTTTGTGTGATTATCCTCTACATATATATACCAGACTAATTTCCAGTAGGTCATTCTGAATGTATGAGAAATTATTACACTCAATTGTGTGGATTGGTTTGGTTCCTTGAAGGAACCCTGATAACAACAAATTAAAACCTGAAGAGCTTCAATGAACAATTGAAGTCAATCTTCAAGGACTTCAATTGTAATTTCCTATTCAATTACTATCTTCCACATTCCTTGATATGATTCATCCCTTAGATTTTCTCTCATGTATTTGTCTTATCATGTATGTGCCCTGTGTTTTATAAAAGGCCAGAGGATTTCTTTTTTTAATTTAAGTCAAAATTTGTGGATGTTAGAAGAACCAAAGCTTCTTTATGTTTTGTTCTTTTTTCTTATTTTCTGGATCATTTTGGTCTAAAAACTTGTATGCATGTAGACATTAATTAATATTAGAGCCAATTTTATAGCTACCTATCTCATGAATCTTTTGTAGCTGGTTTTGTTAGTTGGGCTGAACAAGCCTGTATGTTGCACCATTTAAGGGTGCATACAAACTTCTCAGTGTCCAAACCAAACCCCCTTCTTTAAAAGCTCGCACCATTTTGTATGTAGCTATGAAGCAATCTGGTTAATTTTAAAGCTGATTGCTTTGATTTAATTAATTCTTTGGGGTATATGTGGAGAATAAATGGGAGAAATTTAAGTTTAAGTACTTTTATGCTTTATTTTAGAATAGATGTTTAAATTCTTTGAAAATGTTCCAAAAAAAGAAGATCAATGGATGGAAATTCATTGAAAATATTTTGTTTATATAAAGTTGTTGAATGCCTAAAGCTAAATCTACTTAAGTGATAGAAAATGAAAGTGTTAATATTCATGAAATATTATTTCAAATCTTTTGGTTTCATGATAATTGAACATTCTTGAGATCCATATTGAAAACTCAGTTCCTAGTATAAATATGATTTTTAATAGACATATTCCCTTTGAGATTAACAACAAATTCACATCACACCCTGAAGCGAACCTAGTATGATCATGACCTAATTAATAGAGACTTGGGATTGAACTGAGTCAATCTTTTTGTTCTGTTTAGGCAGATTTCCCCTTTGAGATTGTCTTGTTCCATATCTTTCAAGAAGAATAGGCTTCTTTATAGTTTTCTTGTGGAGTTTTTATTCGACACTAGTGATGCGAGTGAAATCATTGTCAATACTAGGCTGTTAGCTTCTTTATAGATGTGGCAGATAGAAAAGTTTCCCAATTGAGAAAATAATGGCCCCACTCGATTTAACCAACTTTAGATTCTCTAGTTCAATGCCTTTCGAGTGGACGCAACCCTCACAATGATTTCATAATCACCTTCTATGTCAATTTCCTTCAGAATTTTGTCAACTCAAAATTTTAGGCCTTCAAGCAACCCTTAGGCCTTCACTTGATTGTTTGTGGCAATTGGAATATTTAAATATGCTATCCAAACCAAACCACCAAAATAATTCCATACTACAAAACCTACCCCCGAGGGGCCCAGGTTACCCCTAGAGGCCCCATCAAAATTTAGCTTTAGCCTACCCCTCGGGAGCAGTTCCCACATGGCACTTTTCCTTTGAGAGCTATCTTTATAAGAGATCCCTTCAATGATTTTATCAAAGGCCATTGCTTTAGCATTGCTTCATCCCAAGCTGAAAAGAACTTGAAGTTTTCATTAGAAGCTTAAATTGTATTGAAATTTTGGCACACCCCATTCTCTATTTTAGAGATTATTGACACAAAAGACAAGATTTTATCATTGAAAATTCTCATGTTCCTCTCCCACCACATGTGCATTGCCGACACTTCCAACCACATACCTACTAGAGATGAGCCCTTTCCCAAATACGACCACCAAGACAAAAATATCTCCCTTAAATTATTTTGGAGAGGACCCTACCATTTCAGCTTCCTACAAAAATAACTCCAACACACTTGTGCATATGGGCATTCTACTAAAATATGGTTAGTAGTTTCCTCATTGTTTTTACACAAAACACATCTATCAAGGCCCTAGAAACCCAATCTAATTAACCATTTGACTGTTAGGATTCACCCATGAAGAGCTATCCAAGCAAAGGCTCGGACTTTGGGAATTTTTTTTTACCATAATACAGCTTGCTCGGCCACCCCAGCTCCACCCTTTCATGAGAAAGAACCTCGTAGCCAATTTTTACCGAATATGATCTAGATTATACCACACACCATTTTATCTTGTCATGTTTGTTTGAAAAGGATAAACACTTGTTATTGCGAGTTTCCTTGAGGGTATTACATTGTTCTACCGATAGCATGATGAGATCTTTCCATACATTTTCTTTCCTGTTGTTTTCCATGTGGATTGTAACATAGTCACAAAGTTTCTCCCCTAGGATTGCAATTGCCAGCCTAGAGGCTTCCACCATTCTAGGGAGACTAACCAATGGCACATATCCATTCCACGAGTCAAGCCAAAATGAGGAATTTTATTGTTGATTGACCATGTCAAATGATCCCTTATAAGTGACCTACTTTCCATCAGAAATTTATTAAATGCCAAGCCTCTGCATAGATTTGCAATAGTTAGAATACATTCCTCTTCTAGAGAATCAAGATACTTTTCCCTCAACAATTTCCCCCATTGAGCCTTTTGGTCACACAAACATATTCCAAACCATTTTAGTGCCTAGCATTGTATTCTATAGCCACAAATTCTTCACTCCAATGCCCCCAACTGACTTTGATTGTTGCACCCTTTCCCAACTAATAAGAGGTATCCTATGTTGCTCTTGGACACCTTCCCATAGAAATTTTCCCTACAAGCCCACCAAACTTTGTTCTGCCTTCTTAGTTAAGGCCATACAAGCCATTGTATAAATCGAAATTACTGCTAAGACTAATTTTAGAAGTGTTAGTTTTCCTACGAATGAGAACCAACGACCACACCAATTTCCAAATTTGTTTTTAAATTTTTGTATCATTTCTTTCCAAAAATCAGTTTTTGAAGGGCCAGTACAAAGCAAAATCCCCAAGTACTTTAATGGAAATGAACCTTTGTTAAAGTCAAGGGTGTTTTGGATCTCATTTTGCATCCTTTTACCAACATTGATGAACAAAATACATGACTTCTCAACATTCACCACCTGCCCAAATTCCTTGCCAAATAGGTCAATTGCTTGCTGCATCCCCCCAGCTTCCCTTGATGAGCCTTCTCCATAAAGAAGGGTGTCATCTATAAAATGTTGATGTGTTATTGTGGGGAAGGAATTTGTGATTTTGATGCCTCTCCAAATCTTACGATTACACAAACTTGTGATTAGATAGCTATGCGCATCGACAAGAATGACAAAGAGGAATGGGGACACTAGATCCCCTTACCACAAGCCCCTGACTCCCTAGAAGAAGCAACATGGATTTCCATTGATTAAAACTAAGTAGCGTGGAGAATAAATACAACTGAATGCGCATTTTAACCAATCCTCCTTAAAACCCATCTTTTTCATGATTTTAATTAGAAAACACCATTGTACTCTGTCGTAGGCTTTACTTAGATCAAGTTTAACTACCATTCCTCCATGTCTTGTAGATTTCAGAGAATGGATAATCTCTTGTGCAATCACTATTCCATCAGTTATGTTCCTTCTAGGCACGAACACCCTGTGTTCCTTTAAAATGATTTTTGGTAGAATTTTCTTCAATCTATTCGCCATTACCTTGGTTATTATTGTGTAGGTCTAATTGCATAATGAAATTGGTCTATAGTCTAGGAATTCCTCATAATTATCTTTCTTCAAGATAAGAGTGATATTAGTGTTGTTGAAGTCTTTCAAAATAGTATTTTTCCTTCACGACTCCTCCACCACCCGCAGATAATCTCCTCTTCCATAAAGTCCCAAAAAAATGTGTAAAACATGGCATTGAAACTGTCAGGCCCTGGGGCCTTGTTGGGTTTTATTTCAAACAAATTCATCCTAACTTCCTCCATTTTTATATACTCAAAGAGAGTTGCATTGTCCTCCACTGTGACTTTTTGTTGTATATTTTTCAAAAGACTTAAATTGATAGGTTCGACCAAATTTAAACCACCTAGAAAGCCTTTGAAGTAGGCAACTCCAAGCCATTGGATTCTCTTTCCTCAACCACAATGTTCTCCATCTCATCTTTCACATACACAATTCTATTCCAATTGTGTCTATTTTAATTATGTATTTGTAATATTAAAATTTGTATACATTTATATCATTTATATTTAACTTTTTGTTTATTTTAAAAAAATATTATAATATATATACATATGTTAGCAAATAATACAAATTTGTGTGAAGTTGTTTCAAGTTGAGATTACTTTTCTAAGTTTTAGTCATCCTTATCTACACATATTTTCATGTATTTAGCCTTCAACTCAACCAACAATGCCAATACTCCAATAAATTTATCTCTTATAAGAACTTATATTTATCCATATAAATATCCTAATACAACCATTATCCACCTAGATCTACTTATCATTTTTCCAAATTTTATATTAGCAATTGCAAGATTAACCCCACAGTTGTGGACTTCTCCTATTTTTCAAAATTCAAACTAAAATTTAGTTTACTAGATTTTTGTAGTTTCCTAACCTATTCTTGTTAGAGTACAATTGCAGGGTATGTGCAGGATCATGATGGGCCAAAAAGTGGCGATATGTAAGTGATATGATGACCCATGTGGCTGACGACTTTTTTTTTACCCAAAATTGATGAATAGAAAAGGGTTTTTAAAGGAGATTCTCAGCTTTCCATCAATATAAATTAAGCTTTACTTTGAATTTAATAAATAATTATTATTCATTTTCTATTTGAATTATGATTAAAGTCTAGATTGATAGGTTGATTGAAAAATATCTATAGCTTTCAAATGGTATCACATTTTTTGAATCCGAAACATGCATCACATTCTATTCTTCACATACTATAGGATTAAAAAAAAAATGAATTTTATGAAATTTTGACCAAGTTAAGGTGGTCAGACATATGAGTTTTTATATTTTTTAAAAGTTGTAATAAAAAAATCATAATTAATTATTTACTTGGAAAAAAATTACAAAAAATAATGCATCACATTCGAACATGAGTCCTCTACTTATATCTTAAATATTATCATTTTATTGTGGTTAGGGTGGTTAGACAGACACCTACTTCTTATTTTTTCCCTGAAATTTAAGTACTATTGTATTGAAATTTCAAATTTTCACCAAATAGATTTTTTAATTTTTTAAATAAGCCTAGTAGTTTAGAAACTACATTAAATTTGCTACAGATTCTATTCTTACATATTTTTGAAATAATATAGATAACTTATTCAATTTTTTACATCAAGTTGCCTCACTTTGATTTTTCTGAATTTTATTACCACTTAAGGGCCTATTTTTCCATGATGATTCTACACATACCCTATACTTTTCCTAATTAATTATTTACATACTCCTGGGTCATGCCCATTTTTGTCTTAAGGACCATATTAGGATTAGGAAATAGGTCATGATTTATTTTTCTCCTTGCCTAGCATTTCATGAAAGGTTGTCATTTTTATTTTTCTTTTTTCTTTTATAAGGATTCATTATTATGCCAATTCATTGAAATTGCACATTAATAATTATTCATGCTTGTTGGATCAATATTCTCTTTGGAATCCATACCAATTATAGTAATTTTTTTCTCTATCTATGATATGAATTTGATCATAGATGATTCTCAGGAGCTATAGGGCTGAGAAATAAACTCTAACATGATATCAAATCTTCAAATATGTGATTCCCTTTCTATTTTTTGAGAGATTTTAACTTGAGAAAAAATTGATACATCTTGGATCAAAACAATCTTAACCATTGAATCTAGAATGATATAAAAACCCTAGGATTACCTATTCAAACATGTTGAAATATAACAATGAAGTATGCTATATTTTAAAGTTTTAGAATCTATGCCTATGATATCTATACAACCATACATATCTATATGAATACGTATAATCATATGAAATCATGCCATAATCCATCATTAATCACATTAGTATGTCAGTTTTTGCATGTTTTTCCAAGTTGGTGGTGGCCTATTTCATATGTAGTGGCAAGTTTACACTTCTCTAGCTACTTCTATTGTTTTGTAAAACCATTTTTCATATTTTTTCAAGTAGACTAGATTTTTATTAGTAAAATTTATCACAAGAATAACATCACTTCTACGAGGAATTTTTATGAGGTTTTATTAGGTGATAGTCACCTTAGTGAAGGGTGAAGAGTCATAGGTTGTTTACATAGTCCCAGTGGTACAACACTAACATTCTAGCACCTAAAAAAGAATGCCCCAACACCCTCCAAGAAATCTTTCACTACTTGAAAGGTAGTTCTAAGGTCATGAAAGTAGTTTTACCTTCATTTTGATATTTTTTTGTTATCAATGATAGTTAGGAACTTTTATTTATGGTTTTATGATAATTAATGATGGTTTAGACCCCCTTAATGAGTTCTTCACTTGAAGACATGTATTTTTTCAAAAATTCTATCAGTTTTGTAGCACATGCAAGAAACAATTTTGTAGAGGGAGGCATATTCTAGTCACGTGATTGCTAAAATTAGCATGAATTCAATGTGACATGAACCATACCCTAGCCTACCCCTAGCCCTAATTTTTCTTAAAGGGTATTTCTTTATTTTGGCATAACTTGGGAATTTAGTGTTAAAATTTAGAAAATGAGATATCACCAAAATAATAGTTCTAAGAAATTTCTAGTGGAGTATGATTTTTTATAGATTTTTCTACTAGTACATTTTATTTATCATCAAATTTAGATATTTTTTGCTCTTGAGCTTAGAATTTCTTACTGAAATATCTATATTTTCATGATTCTTGCAGTATTGGAAAGATATTTTAGATCTCTTCATGGTTATCCATTGTGGCAATAGAAAAAGTACACCTTTTCCTTGCTTGATTTTGGAATATGTAATGATAAATTGGACTTGATATTTCCTTGATCTACGTTAAGTTTATTTAGTATTGTAAAATGTGTTTATTTACACTTTCACATTAAATTTAGGAGGCTTATAAATTAAATGGACCTAATCTAGTGTTGCAATGTGTTGTACACATTCACATTGAATTTGGGTCTCGTTTTATCTAAATAAACCCAAATTTTCCTTAATTTCGTGTTGTAAAGTGTATTTATTTACACTTTCACATTGTATTTTGGGCCCTCTTGCATTTATGACCCTAATACCATCATTAATAGGCCCCTATGACCCTATATTAAGCACTCCAAGGCATATTTCAATCAAAAACTCGATAGTATCGACATATATAAACTTAATTTACACACTCCCCAACACTTTAGCAATCAAAATAGGCCTTGTGGGACCCATTCACCACCTTGGTAAAATGAGTCCCATCCATGTGGGACCCATTCACCTAGCTTGTTAAATGAGTCTCATTTAGCCTATTTTCAAGGTTTTAAGCGAGAAAAATTGGGTTTTAAGTTCAAATTTTATGTATGTTGGCCTTTGGGATCTAATACATGAGATATTAGGTGGATTGCCTATCTAAATGAGGTCTCAAATCATTATTTCATTAATCATTCATGAGATCAAGTCAATCACTCAAGGGTTAAGAATTCCAAGACTTCACAAGATCATCAAGATAGCATTCAAGATCATTTTTAAGGCATTTAGGGGCATATTCTTCATCAATTGTTGCAGAAATTCAATATCCATCATCATGTCAAGGTCATCAAAAATCAATTATGTTATTGAGATAGTGTTGTTATGTACTATTGGAGATCCAAGATCAAGCATTATTCTACACCTATTGTCAAGATCAAGATCTACATCCTTCATGGTCATTTCATGTTGAGTTGTAGTTTTACAAGACATCATTTACAAGGCATCATTCAAGGTATCATTATCTATGATTCATTTTATTTGTTTCATGTTTCATGCCTTCATTTTATTGTCTCATCATTTGGTTTAATTACCTAGAAGGGGTTTGAACAAGGCAAACCCCTATTCCCCAATAATCAACTCTCTCTCTCTCTCTCTCTCTCTCTCTCTCTCTCTCTCTCTCTCTCTCTTTGTATATTTGAAGATCTAGGTGCTTTGAAGAATTGAAGGATAATTGAAGATTAGGTTGCAAGCTTGGAGAAAGTTGTTGGAGTTGTCACCCCATTTGTAAGCTTGTAATCTTAACCAAAATGTCACCTACAACCCCAAAATCACAGTTTCAGATCTAGAAAAAAAGATTAATAGAAAGAGCAGACCTTGAAGACTAGATTTAGATTTTAAAATTCCAAAAAAATATAAATGGACTCATTCACCTAGATTGGTGAATGAGTCCCAATTCAGGTCAATTTTGAGATTTTTACAGTTTCAAAAACCCTTTTTTTAGAAACATGTTCCTATATAGAAACACATATCTAGGACTGATTCACCTAGATTGGCAAATGCATCCCAATAGGCTAAAATTTCAATATTTTCAGAATTTCCAATCTTCATTCAAGCCTCTACTAGTTTCCAGGGGAGCACTTTTGATTTTACAAATTTTTGTTCTGATTTATATGCATTTCTAGGTCATTCATTTATGTTTTATGCATCACTAGGTCTTTTCATTAGATCTTGCATTTCATTTGTTTGTCCAAACCCTAGCTTGGTGGTGAACCCCTCATTAATCTTTGAACATACCCTAGGAAAGCCCTATACAGTCAGGGTTCTCATATGTCTGGTATGATAAATAATACTCCTTGTTTGTAGAGTCAAAGTCCATGCAATAGATGCAAAGCCACCTTGGTCATTAATCCCTAGTTCATCATGTATATTTGCTAAATCAATAAGGATTGTTAAAGATACGAAACCTCAAATAAAAGCAAAATAAAACTCGTCAATGACTAAAATGCATCTCACTATTTCTTTTGTTAGTCCTTGCACTTAAATGCATCACAATAGCTTATGAAAAAAATTGGTTCATTATCCAAAATTTTCACCAAATTTCCCAAGAGGGAACCTTGATATCCCATCTGGGGCATAGTGGGGGAGATTTGGGGTACACTAGGGCAATTTTTCAGCAATAATTTTTTATTTTTCTTTGCCACAACATTCAAAAATTGTATTATATCAAAGAGGGGAAAATGTAGATATCTAAAATTGTCCTAGCCTATGAACTAGCATGTTAATACTAATATTTGTATTTTCCTAATTAATTAAATAAATATCAATTCTTGAATTATTATCATTTCTTATATTTATCTATTAATTAAGTGATTTAACATTATTTAATTAATTCATCCTCAATCAACATTTCACATCAAACAGACAAACCACTTTGCGGAAGCAACTGTTGCCTATCATGGAAATAATGCAGTACATTTCTCTTGAAGTTTGTTATTCTACGGTAAATTCTTATCACTTTGTCCTTCTTAACAATTTTCTTCACAAGAAAAGGGTTTCTTTTCCTTTTTACCTTTTGGCCTCTTTGAATGTTGGCATAATTGACCATAAGAAAAATTTGAAGAACCCTATTCTTCATGTGGGGTTGATTCTCCTTATCTTTGATTATACCAAGTATTTTGAGGTCGTTAAGATGCTTTCTATCCCTAAGGATGTGAAACATAAGCAAGATAAGGGGTATGAGACTGTCTTTGAGGAGGATGTGACCTGTAAAATTAGGAAAAAATGAAAGCTTATCCTGGAAAAGGAATCAGAGTCGGAGGATGATGTGAATTTTGTGTCAAAATCCTTGGCTACTATGGATGAAGATATGACCTACTCTAGTAAAGCGCAAAAAGAGGGGTTGATCCTTAACAAGGGTTACGACACTTGTAGCGAAGATCCTGATGATGAAATGATGAGTCAGAGTAGAAAGGACATGCAGGATATGGCTGGGGAGGTATCGGCGCCTTTCCTGCTCTAAAAATTAGGGTGATGATTATGGGTGATAGTTAGAATAAGGTCATGAGGTTTTCTTGTAAAATTATTGATCTAGATATTCCTCTTAAATTGGTTGGTAGAAAGAATGATGTTGGGTCTCTGGATGGTAGGGAACAGGATGATGTAGTTTCTTCGAGTGGGCATCGCGGTCAAAACAAGGACAAGTTGACTGCGGTTGATGTTGTGCATGTTGTTGTGGAACCTCCTATGGTGAACCTAGATAGGTAGATGAGAAGGATGGTGGTTGTTGCTGAGATAGTGGAATCCATCCGAAAAATAAAAACACCGACTGCGACGCTGATTGCTGTTGATAAGGGTAAGGAGGTTGTTGTTGATACAAATAAAGTCAGCTTCTTACATGAGGAGGATGAAGAGGGTAAATATGTTTTTAATATTGGTAAAGAAAATATTTTTGATGTTTTGGAAGCCGCTAAAGAGGGCTCAATTATTTTTTACAAGCTTTTTAAGTGGATTTTCCATGAACTAAATATGACTAATGTGAAAGTGAGGGGTGTCTTGAGAAAAGTAGAGGACTCCTTTGTTCATGATCAAATTGATGATCTGATGAATTCACTGAAGATTGTGGTGGAGGAAATGCTTCTATTGAAGTAGAATATTGAAGTAGAATAATGAAGTAGAATATTGAAGTAAGAATCCTCACTTCGGAAAATCTCATTGAAAGGATTTATGCTAATCTGGATAAAGGAAGGGAGGGGAACAAAATTGGGTTTAATGTTGAATCTGTTGGTATTACTTCCCCTGTGGATAGTGTTAAAAATTGTAAATATGTTGATGATGATGTTGATGGCAAGTTGATGGAAGGGGAGAAGCTTGGTGATAAGGGTGTTGATAAGGGTTGTTTTTTGATTAGTGAGGTGAAATCATGTGGGCCTGGGGTTTGAACCTAAAACAAAACCAAAGCTTAGGTTGGGGCTCCTGCTCATGATATGTGTGCTACTAGGGATGAAGGTGTTAAGAACATGGCTTGTGATGTGGAGGTTGTAGACATTCTGAATAATATGTAATGTTGTTGGGTGGGGTCCTTTTTTGCTAACTTTTTGTTGTGGTCGTGTTGTGGTTGGGTTGTTTTTCTTTTGTTGTCTTTATCTTTTGTTACAACTGATTTTTTGTGTAAAGGGTTTTGGGCCCCTTCAAAACCCATTTTTTACCTTTAATCAAAACATTTCACATCAAAAGCATCTAAAACCCTAATTTCCTCTATTAATTAAAAAAATTATACATTATTTAATTAATTCACTTTTTTATCATTTTTGACCAATTAAATAAATTTCATTTATTTAATAAAGTCTTGAAACCCTAATTTATGCTATTAATTGAATAAAATATCATTATTTAATTAATTCACTTTTTCATCAATTTTGACAAATTAAATAAATTTCATTTATTAAATAAAGTCCTAATCTAAATTTATTCCTCTTGATTAATTAAATAACACCAATTATTTAATTATGTCGCTAATTAACCCTATTCCCCTAAGTCAATTAAATTATTAATACATATTAATTTAATTATGTCACTTTCCCCCAAATTTGAATGATTAAATTTAACTATTCAAAACATCATCAAAAATCAAATCAAATAAATACCATTTTGTTTGCAAAATTCAAACTTGATTTGTACGTTCAACTCAAAAAGATTAATTAATTAATTATCTTCACCCACTTTCATGATTGAGAAAATTACGAACCATCGATTGCTCAATCTATATTTTGTAATAGATCATCAATCTATTTTTTAATCCCACTGAAGACTCAAATTGATTTCATCCATTTCATAGATTGCTCCACATAATTTATTCAATTCCACAAATTATTCAATCTATTCCCTTAATCCCACTAAACACTCAAAATGATTTCTTCAATCACACTAATTGTGTAATCAATTTGAACTGATTATTCCTATCTATTTCCTCTCAACATCTTTCGACCATTGATCAAGATATTCTACTATGTGATCTAGAGAATTCATTTCAAATCACAAATTCTATCTAACAAATGTCTTTCCTCTCAAAAAAGGATCAAAGAATCAACCTATTTTACACAATGAAGTAATGCCAAGATCTTAATCGACATTGGACAAAGCTTTAACACATATCTTCGATCAACAACACACACATGTTCATCAAGCTCTTGCACACAATAATGGAGACTTTGCATTGATATAAACAACCCAAAATATTCATGAACACACTTTGACATGAGATGGGTAACGATATAGCTTAGTGAATTCATTTGTTCTTGTTTTGTTTCATTTACTCTTTGTTTAAATCATTGTTTGTATTTCATTCATTTTATAAGTAATGGGCATGAATCATTAGAATTTTTTTGTTTAGATTAGTTTATATTCAATTAATTTGATTGCATTTCCATGATCTCAAATTCCCCCTTACACACTATCATTTTAGAAAAAAATCTCTCTTTCACAAAATCGAATGCCATGTGAATGAAACCCAATATTAGGCCATACTCTTTCCAAAACAAACAACGAAAAGGAGGTCCTCTTGCTATGATGAAACTTTAAACATGCAATCATATGATGTGTTGATAGTAGAAGGTAATTTTTATAGAAAAGGGAATATGTCCCACGAAGAGGTTAGAAAGCCTATCAGTATGGACATTAATATTAACACCAAATTATTTATTCTTTTCAAACTTTTTCTCCCTCACAAAAAAATTAAGGATACAAAGAAGATTGTCCTTGTCCTTTAAGAATAGAGATATATAATATTCCCTGCATCCATGGGAAAAAATTAGCTGCATTCCTACAGCCCACATAAATCACTCTTTGAACAAAATCTAAACTACTCTTCCCCATGATAGCTTCTACCTCCTATAGACTCCTTCTATTATAACCTAACACTACTACATAGAAGGATGGTTTAAGATAATTTATGAGTAAATTTTCTTAACTTGAGAAAAAAAAACTTGTGTATTACATCTTAAATATTGTCTTTAAGTGGGTCTCCAATTATTGTCTTACAAAATTGTCTCTGTAAGACAATATGAAACATAAGTATTTTTGTCTCTTTGGAGACAATAGTTGCAATTAAAGACATATTGTCTCTCTCTAGAGACAATATTAATTTAATCCCAACTATTGTCTCTCTAGAGACAATATGAAAAAATGTATTACAAAATAGACAATTTTTTTTAAATATTTTTTTAGTGTGGTTTTTAACATTCAATGTTTCCATATTCTCATTGTCCTCTTGATTGCTGGATTTTTTTATTTTACTTTTCCAAAAACGGTTGAAATTCAATTTGTGTACTAAAGAATCATCCTCATCTACACAAAATAAAGAAGTTAAGCAAGTCCAACCAAATAGTAGCACAACTCTGCCAATTGTACCACCTCTTTTGCAATCTAAAGCCCAAAAAACAATAAAGAAGATTCCAATTCGACAAATTTGTAGAAGGAAAATGGTAATAGAAGGGAGCCATGGTTATACGTACCATCAATTTACCTTTCCATGAGAAAAATGAACACTAAGTTTGAGAACCCAAATAAATAGATTCCAAAAAGGTAGAAAATCAGCAAAGGTAAATAGGCTAAAATAGAAATTCAATCCTTAGAACCAGCTACTATTACTCTTGTTATCACTCAGTATTGTTGGAACCTCTTAAAATGGAAGAGGTTATGTACTCACACCCACTTTTTAAGGAGATTCCACTCGAGGACAACCCTAGAGATCTCAATGCAAAGGAGATTAAAATTTTGCAATTGGATTATCCTAGGGATTGAATGATGTTTAATGAGGGGTTCACCACCAAGTTTAGACTTGGAAAGAAAATGAAATGAAGGATGAAATAGAAAACCCTAGTTTGATGCAATGTTTCAATGAATGACTTAGAAATGACCATGAAACAAAACATAAAACTATGAAATTGGAAGCGTGCACCTGGGAAACTAAAGAAGAAAGAATGAGGATCTGGATCACTGAAAAATATGTTATTGATGTTGATTGGGAATCATTCACCAAGCTGGAAAATCAGTCTAGTTTCTGAGAAAATGTGTAGAAACAGTTTTTAGCCAAAATGGTATCCAAATATGAAAAAACCCCTGTCAAGCCTATATAGTGGGAATCATTCACCAATACTGGCGAATCAATCCACTTCTACTTTTTTTGAAGTTCTAAACTAGATTATGTGTCTCTCGGTCTGCTCTACTCTTTTTTACTAGTTTCTCGATCTGAATATACAAAATGCCAATTGTAGGTCTTCTCCAAGATTCTCCAAGGCTTGATGAAAACTTTGACCACTTTAGGGATTTGACAAATTTTCTCCAACTTTGGGGTAAACCCACAAAATTGGTTTACAATTCAAGTGAGGAAGGAAATTTTCAAAAAACACCTGCATGGAAAAAAAAATTATTTTTGGGGGTTTGAACAAACATTTGGTTCAAGCCAACCCCAAGGGGGTTCGCTTGAACCCCCCTTCAAGTGAACCTATTAAATGTTGGGTCCCACCATAGTTCTCATTTCCTGAGGAAAAAAAAAAGTAACACTTTTGTGGAAAGGGGGTTTGCTCGAACCCTAGTCCAAGTGAACCCAAGTTCGATCAAACCTCCAAGGGGGGTTCGCTCGAACCCCCCTTTCCCCTCCTTATCCCCCTCTAGCACCAAAAATCTCCATAATGTTTCCCTTCAAAGCTTGAGTTGAGGATGAAAATGGAGGATACTTCATAGACCCAACTAGATGATGGTAGTCCTTGAAATGAGTTATCCAATGTATATAATTTTAATATGTTTTGGTTCTATTATATATTTGTTTTTTTAGTTTGATCAAATATAGGTTTTCCACCGAAAATTAAGCTCTATGTTTTGCACATGTGGAAAAATAGTAGATTATCAAAAATAAATAAAAAAATATCAGTGCACTAGATATTGAAATCCTTGATCCAACAAAAAAATAATAATTTCGATACATACAAAAACAATTATGTTGTATATGGTCCGTCTATGTCTAAATTGTAATTGGTTTGACTTGGAAACTAGACTAAGGAAAAAAAAATCAATAAAACACTATGAAACCAAATGAAAGTGCTATATATCATAGTTACAAATCTAAATTCGAAAAAAATATAATTTTATCATTCATTGTCAAAAACATTATGTTGTATACGGTGAGAATCACTACTTAAAAATGGTGTTTACTTAAAAAAAAAAAGCTTTAGAAGGAGATGGAAAAAGAAGTGCAATTTGATTCCAAAATTTTGAAAAAAATATATTTAGAATCTATAGACAAAATTTCACAAATCACTAGTTTGCATCATCTTCAAATTCCTCATGGTTTCGCCGCTATAGGTGCTCGAAATTGAAGATTTAGTTAGAAAAAATTAGTTCAGTGTCCAATTTGACCAAAAATTGTAAACCAGTATTGTGGGATCACCCTTTCCTTCCTGAAAAATCTAAAACCTAGCCCTACAAATCACATACAAGAAGAGGAAAAAATATTGTGGGGTTAGAGAATAGGGGTTTACCTTGGTCAAACCCCTTGTTGGTAAATAAACCTTGAAATTAAAGAAAATATGAAGGGAGAATGATGAATGAACAAATGACAATGTTGCAACTCACCAAACCCTAACAACAAGGTGTTGCAAACATGTAACTAATGGCTCCAATGTATGTAGACTTGGAATATTTCTTGATGTTGATAGATCTTTGAATGAAGCACTTTCTTGAATCACAAACCCTACATCACAATTATTAGCTCTAAAACAACATAATGTAAGCAATCTTTGACATGATGATTAACACTTGAAGAATGATCTAGAATGCTTGATAATTTGCCCATGAATTCTCTTTTGAATTCTTGAATGCTCTTGTGAACTCAATTATTCTATAAGGATTCTCTCATAAAAGTCTTAGGTGAAAATCAGTGAAAGAACCTGATATTTATACTCAATTATGCAAG
This sequence comes from Sequoiadendron giganteum, assembly GCA_007115665.2. Taxonomy (NCBI): domain Eukaryota; kingdom Viridiplantae; phylum Streptophyta; class Pinopsida; order Cupressales; family Cupressaceae; genus Sequoiadendron; species Sequoiadendron giganteum. Next base: position 490,115,637 of record CM021104.1, read on the forward strand.
AATTCCTATAATTACAACACTACAAGCTGACATCAAATCTAGGAGAATAAAATACCATCATAAATTTGAATTAAATTTGAATTTTGGTCACATGAGACTCATTCTCCCAAGGTGGTGAATGAGTCCCATCACACATAATGTATCAGACAAAAAATGAAAAGTGTCTAGAAATGTGTGAAATGCATTGAGGCCAAAAAGACCTAGGTGTGACTCATTCATCCAAGGTTGGTGAATGAGTCCTAGACACTAAATTTGGGCCACTCAAGCTAGGATTGCCTAAATTATGATTGGTTACTAGTTAGTGTCGGGATTATCCTAAAAAAGATGTAATAACTGAGGCTTATGGATGCAAAATAGGGCCAATTAAAGCCTAGGGGAATGTGAAAGTGTGTTACAACACTTTACAACACTCCAAATAAGGAAATGTTAATATTAATTATGATTAAGATTATGTCGCCAAAAAGTGTAGCCTTTAACACGTTTTCACTCATTTGGGCCTTTTCCCTTGGATTTTGGCCTTGTCTTGCCTTGATCTAGCCTTGAAAGCTTGCAAATCAACAATAACATAACAATGTTTTACAAAGATGTTGTGAAGTGCTGTAATACATCTTCCAACTTTTCTAAGACCCTTTCAACACAATTAACCTAAATAACCCCTTTTTACCACTTTTCAAGCCTTGTGCCAAAGTGTTGTAAAGTATTATAGAATATTTTCACACTTTCCTAGGCTTGTCATCAACAAATTAACCCTTTTTAATGTTAAATTGGTCCCTTAATGTACTTTTAGACCTGACTTAAGTGTGTTTCGGGAGGAAAGCCTAATAATAATCATTTAAAACCATTTAATTCCTGACCACTACTTGAATTTGTCTAAGTGGACTAGGTCGCCACCTTGGGCGACCTAGTCCCTTTTGGCATAAAATTCAAAATTAAAATACATAACAAGAATTTTCCCCCAAAACCCTAAGGTTGGCCTATCATGTGTCATTTCGGGAAATTAGGGCATATCTTGTATAAATAAGGGTTTTCACCTTCATTCCCCCCATAAGATCATTTTCAGCTTCACAAGCACTTTTGCACTCAAGCTTCTCAAGCAAGCATTCAAGCACAAGGAACTTCAAGCAACCTCCATTGGAGCTAGTTCTTACATGTTGCAAAATTCAACAAAAAAGTATTTGGTGAGTGTTTGTACTTGCTTTATCATTCAATCATCTCTTCCTTTCATTTCATCTCATTTGGGTTTGATTACAATCAATGGGGTTTGACTAAGGAAAACCCTTATTCTCTAACCCCAACATTTTCCTTGTCTTTGCATGTGTTTTATAGGTTGTATGTAGATTTGACAAGGAATAAAGTGTTGAAAAGGGTACCATCATTCCATTCAAGTCAACTCAAGTCATCAAACCCTAGGTAGAGAAAAAGGACAACTTGTAGGCCGTTTTCTGAAGATTCTGACATGGGTATCTAACAAAAAGGGAAGTGCAAGTGGTCGCCCATAGAATAAAACTTTGAAATTCCTGAAAGTACCAAGAGGACTAGGTCACCAACATTGGCAACCTTGTCCTTGTACTAGGACTGAAAAATGGTTTTGACATTTCTGGATACCCTTTTAGCAGAAACCCACTCTGACATATTTTCCCAATAGAAGGACTAGGTTGCCCATTCTAGCATAAGTGTCCCTGTGCAGATTTCCAACAGATTTTAGAACATTTCAGGACTCCTCTTTTGCAAGTTTCAATTCCTAGGTGTACACAATCTCTACATTTTCTAGTTTCCTTTTAGATTACATACATTTAGGTCATTTAGTTTAGTTTCCATATAATTTACATTTTCTTTGTTTACAATCTATAGTTGGTGTAGTTTAATTTGATTCTAGAATTTAGCCACACTCCTCACATACATCACAACCCTACTCGACCCATACCCTTTGAATAAAATCACCAAAAAACATATCATTAAGCGGAAAGAGAGTCATTTCACAATCTAGAGCTCCTAGGTGAGAAACCCTAGGGGCCTAATTGAGGGAATCCTCTTTCCCTAATTTCCTAATATATTTTTGGTGGTTCAAATATTATGCTTAGCTATTTGATAAAACCCTAGAAAAGTGTGAAAGTGTACTACAACAGTTGACAACACTTTTACAAGGAACTATTAAAATCCATTAGTTCACAAGGGCCCAAGATCTAATGTGCATGTGTTATCCACATTACAACACTAAATCAAGGACACATTATACCAAAATCACAAGGATATCCCAGACAAGCTAGAAAAAGTAGAAAGGTTACTTTTTCGGTGGTCACATTTAGCCCCCACTTTAGTGAGAGGGTGAACTTGCTTCAAAATCACACTAAAGTAGATACACACGTCAAGAGGGGTTCCAATGTACCAATGGTAGCAAGATGAGATGACAATGATCAAGAGGGGTGATCAAGCCCCCAAGATCAATATCACATGACAAACCAACATGAGCACAAAGGAACACACATGAAAATGATAAAGAGCAGCAACAAACGACAAGCATACACTACCAAATATGAAAAAGAGAAAAAGGATGAAATATAAAAGAGAGTTGGATTAAGCTTCAACTATTTTTCCAACACAATGTGGATCAGATCTAAGTTGTTTGTCTGAAAAATGCATACTCACTTTGAGGCAATGAAACTCCTAGCTGTCCGCTGGGTGAGAAGTCCTAAAAGGTGAGACACATACACTCATGGCATCGATATGCACTCACACACAAGCAAGTGTCTATAGGGAAATTCATGCCTTGGATTGGGCTTCCCGCTCAACCCATACCAAAGTTATACCTCCTGATAACTTTAATAAGGCACCACTCAAAAAGCAATGATTTTTGAGCTTCACGAGAAAAGAAAAACTCTGTATGCTTGGATCTCATGAACAAATAGTATGGCTCCACATGCATGCAAGATGTGTTATGCAAGGTGGCCATATAACAACAAATGCAAAATAGGAAATGTTCAAAGGAGTCTTTCTTAGTTCATGCGAGGTCTTAACTTAGGGAACATTGTGCCTAATGTATCCAAGAGAGGACCAATCAAAGAATAGAAAATTCAAAACTTAGGGGATGCAGTGCATTGCATCAAGCCACTAAGAGGAATGTAATATGCTAAGAGAGATCACATTTATGAAGGACATCACACCGAATGGAATCCACAAAGAAAAAAATGCATCGTATGTGACGACACTCTCAAATTTTGCAAATTTGAAGTGCCCATTTCAAAAATTTTGCTTTTGCACTTGAAGAATCTGCCTAAGTGACCCACTTTGGAGGGTTGTATTTTGGAGCCTAATGATTTTCATGCAAAATCCATTTGTAGACATATTCAATTGACATATGTGAATGTTCATGTAAATTTTCAGCTTCCCACGATGAGTTATGACGAGGTTTTGAAAATGAAAGCTGGAGGGTTTTGACACTTTTCTACTATTTGCAAGCTTTTAGTTTTGGAAAGTTGCCTCCCATTTGAGCTTGCATTTTGCAACCAGTTGATTTTCAAGTGAGAATGAATGTTGTTATGCATTCTCCTTACCAAGATGAGATCACATGATAGGTTTCAAAGCCTCATCATCTGATTTTCTATTTTTACTAGATAAAAAACAAATGCAATTTCTCCTGTTTTGCATCTGCATTTCCTAAAACCTTTCAGGGTGGTCAACTTTAACATGTAATATCTTTTGGTCAGTGATGGTTCAAGCAAATTACTTTTGCACACATGCTCAGTGTACCAAATTGAGCTACCGTATTCGGTGGCAGCCCGCCAGGAGTTGATTTGTTATTTTTCCAATGAAGTGGTTTTGTGACTTTTAATTGGTTCATAACAATTGTTTGTTGCAAATAGTTCAAGTGGGAAAATTTTCCGATTAATAACTTTCACCTATGGATTCCTTTTTCTGAGTTGTTTGTTGTGCTAATTCTTGGGTCAAATGTCTACATGCCTACAAGGTTTCATTTCTTCAAGAGGCCATTTTCCCAGTTTCCCAAGCTGATTCCAAAGCTCACTTGGTCAGCTTTTCTCATTTTTCAAATGTGTGAGAAGGAAAGTTTTAATGAAAATCCAGTTCATGTTTTCACCTCTGGAGCATTCAGAGGCTATCTCAGATCAATTCAAGGGTAAAAGTTGTTTGAAAATAATATTTTTTAAGTCGGGCCAACATGGGGCCCGACATGCTTTACATAGTTATGAGCTTGTAAGAGAATTTTTACCTTTTTTGTAGGAAGATTAAGAGTCAAAATAGTAAGAGTTCATGTTGAAATACAGTCCCTCAAGGTCAGAAGAATGAACTCGCGGGTAACCATTTCATAAAGAGGACAATCAAAAGGGAGGTTGAGCAGGTAAAAGAAAGGCTTTCTACAGTTCCTCATGAAGATGAAATAGCTAAACGTGCATTCAATGTTGTATTCAAATATGGAAATAAAAGTTAATAGTTGAGCTATGAGTGCCTTGAGTTCCACCTTGTTGTGGGATCCAATATTTATGCACATGATAAACTTTTTTCAGATGTGCCTTATATTACAATGACTTTATGTGCATGTGTGGATATGCTCATTTGGTGGTTCCTATGCTCGCCCATCGAACCATATGTACAGATGATGGAAACGATTGAAAAAGTTGCTTGCACATGTCTCATTGTAGCTTTTCTAATGAAGATGGAAGTCGGGAAGGATTATGAAGGTTGATCAATTTGTGGATTTGGGTCACTTATACTTGATTTGAGTATTGAATAGTGTTACATCTACACTATTTGATTTTGTTGAGTTGCTTGAATAGCCCCATAATATTGGAAAGGTTTTTGTCTTTGATCAATGTGATCCAATTAGTTTTAAAGCTGGAGTAAAATTGTAATATGCCAATGAAACATCATTTGGGGCACATCGAATACTCTGTAAATACTTGGCAATATTGAACTAAGACAAATCAGCGAATGGTGTGCATTGGATGAATTTGAGGATTATACTATTCTAGCAACAACCATGGTATGGGATGCAAAACTTGAAAAGGAAAATGATAATTTGCAGCAAGGGATAAAAAAATTAAATCAACATACTGAAGAATTGAAAGTGAAGGGATTTTAAGTTGGTTTGGCATAGAAATTTGAAATTGTTTGCAGCTTTATGAGAAGTGGGTGAAATTTTAGATGAACTCTAGAGAGCGACTAGCATGCTATGCAGAATGAGAGAAAGTTGTTGTCTCATTTGTATTACAAGGGGTCGATTCAAAAAGGCGTGTGACTTGTTTAAAAGAAAACCTCCAACTAAAAGTGATCTTGTGGCTTGATATTGTAGCCGATATGCAATATGGATATTGTTTAATTGGTCTATTTAATCAAAAACTCTGGAGGCTGAAAGTAGAGAAAGGGCCTTCGAAGCTTGTAAGGCAAATGCAATTGGCAACTATACTACCATTTCCCCAGGACATAGCCAGTAGAGGAAGGGTAGTGTGTGGCTTGCCTGATGGTAATGCCTCAGCAAATGTGGTCTTATGGGATTCCATGATTCCTACGCACCAACTGGATTCATTGAAAATACTCTGGAAGCTTTCAAGCAAATACACTTGGTAGATGTGCGACTATGTAGGAGGCTCTCTGGGCCAATGCTAAGGAGAGAACACCAAGCGTAAAGACTGTTAAGTTGAGGGATACCCCAAATAGATGTGGTCTCAAGGAATTCCAATGAATGCAGGATATATGCAAAATATTTTGTGAAATTCTTTAGAAACTTTAAAACATACACAAATGGAAAATACAGGGGGGCGCCATTCAACACATTCCAAAGGGCTCAAACTATTGGGAAGGGTCTGTGAGCAAAGCGGAACCACCATGAACATGATGAAGGAGTTGCACAAGAAGTAGAGTAGGTTGAACGCACAATAAAGGAGATTAGGGTAAAAAAAGACCAAAAAGAAGATCAATGGTTGGGAGAAGAGATGCAAATGCAGCTTCATCTAGGCCATTCCTTGCTAGCTCGAGGGCCTAAAGTGCTTGCTCATTAAAAACGGTGAGAGGGTGGGGTAAGGTGTGGACCCGAGTGAATAAAATGCACAGGTTGGTTCTAATAAGGCCTAATGGATTTTATTTTAAAAAAATCATTTTAAATAGAACTTTGGTGAAAGATGAATAATGTTGTGAAGGAGAGATATTTAGGAAGCTAAAATATTTCCCAAGTATGTTGGCGAAATATTTTAAATTTGAAAAGATAAAAACAGAGGGGCACATTTTAAATGATGGCCCGATGGTAAAGTCTTGAAAGCCTAATGAAGTATTTTAAAACAAATACTTTTGCTTAAGTAAAAAATCAAAAGGTGGAGACTTTATGCAGGTGGATAGGTATTAATTTCACAGAAACTTTTGGAGCTAGGGTTATTATTAATCTTGAGAAATTTTAATATCTAGAGTGAAACATTTTACTTTGTTGGGTTAAAATGTAAAATGGATATGATTAAAATGAATTTAATATTCACTTTATGCTTGAGTGCCTTGTGTGTTGGGAAATGAAATTTAAAATGCAACTCCAATTTAATAAAGAAGATAACAAAATTCTCATGGCAAGTAGAGGCATTTTTCACACAAAAGTAGGTGAACATAGTAAAATGATAGAGATTATCCACATGGGCAAGTTTTTTGTTGCTCAACAACTTGGTGCAAAGGCAATTTAGAGGCAAAGTTTGTTGTTGAAGAGAGAGGAGAGATTCTTTTCAAATTGCTAATCAATAGGAATGGAGTTGCTAGATGGAAATTTTGGATTTTCTTTTGGAGCTTCCTAATTTTCTATTTCTTCTCTTCTTCTCTCATTTGTAAGGGGTTCCAAATTTTGAAAGCTCTACAAGTCAAGCAGAAACTCTGGGTAGAAATGTAAAGTTAGGATGAATTATAGTTGATTCATTAATATGAAGTGTCTATGTTATGGATTATGCTTTCATATTTATTTTATCTGATAATTGTCTCCATGGCTGAGATGTAATGCTCCTTTGGATTTAATAATAAAAGATTATTTGAGTCTTTTCATGCACAATTGCTGCATTTGAGTTGCAATAGTTGTTGCCTTATATTTTCCAAGTGATGTAATTTCTTTAATGAATCACAAGTTGAACTTATTATTTCCTATTATTCAGGGAATAGTGTAATATCTTCAACAAATGTGACAGGAGTGTTGTGTTTTAGGTGGATTTGTAAATAATGATTACTGGGTAAAGCTTATGTGGTCTTGTTGTCATAATTTGATAACAATTACAAATATCTTAGGAACATGTTCAACATTCTAGGATGAAGTGCTAGTTATATCACTCCATAGCCCATTTATTGGCACTGGTCAAGTTTCATGCATTTTTTTTTTTAGTTTGGTCCCAATTCTTTAAAATTATAAATCATTTCAATTATGTATATTGAGTTATGTGTTTTCCTTGTTCTCCATGTTGGTTAGTGAAATTCACTTAATGTTTAGCCAATCTTGAGTGATATTTTATGTTTCTCAGAACAATTTTGTGAGAGCATCATCTGTTAAGCAATATCATGTTAATTGTGTGTCTAAATCCTTAGGTATTGCTAAAGGGTCAAACCCCAGGTCTTACAGAGCTTGAAGTGTAGGGGAAATGTGTGTTAATCCTATTTCCTATTAGTTGGCCAAATCAACCTTTGAGTCTAAGCATAAGACAATGGCTAAGACTTTAGGATTCGATTGATCTATTGATATTTGGAGCACCAACAGAATGGTGACTCTACTGGGGATGCACTTAGAAGTTCTGGTTGCAGAGGGTGTTGTTATAGAGACATTAAAATATTGAAATATAATTTTTAACTAGAGGTTGAAAATTATTGAATTATTTTTCCCAGCCGAGTTACCAATAGAATGGCAACTCTACTGGGGAGAATTTGTGAGAATTTTGATCATAGAATCTAGCCTTAAGAGTCATTGCATATAGTCATATTATTTTTCATTCTGAATCTAGTTCAAATATTGAAGGATTTCAAGCCTGGAGAGAGATTTGTTGTGGTGAATCTGAAGATTTCATTATTGTGGTGTTGTGTTGGTGGAAGGAACTCAAAAAGAAATATACATGTGAAATAAATTCATACTTATTGAAGTTCAGTCCTCTATGAAGAGAGGTGGTGACTCTGTTAGAAGAACCTATTGAAGATTTGAAGAAAAGTTCCAGATCTACACTATTTCCAGTTAGGAAGACAATTTGCCATAGCTTCAACATTTCCAAGTATTCTTCATTCTTGGTTTTCAAGAAATTTTTATATGAAAACCATATTTGAGAATCTTAGGCAAAACTTTGGTTCCCTATTGAGTGATTAGCACTAAGAAAGGGAAATAACAATAATATTTAGTTTGCATACTTCTGAATTGTAATTTGCAGCATATGTATTATGTTGGAAAAGTATGCTAGTTTTCACATTTTCCCACTAAATAGATCTTAGGCTTAGATGCATTTGAATTATGCATTGTAATACCACGAGTTCATTATGAAAGATGGAAATAGGGCAATGAATGATCAATTCTAGAGTTAATATGTGAAATGTGAAAGAGGCATGTCAAAATGCTTCAATATATGCATTCTAGTATGGTTCTAGATGGAACCATGGTTTGTGATCAGTCCCAACCAGATTGCCAAAGAAATTTCAGCACTTGAAGGTACAAAGCCATCAATTTCAGTGGCATTAATGGTTACCCAAATGACATTCTAGCTAAATTCAGAAATAAGTTACCAAGATTCATTGTCAATAAGTCAGAATCAACAAATAGGCATCTGCAAGAATTCAGTAATGTGATGGATGATTATGAGACTGATTATGAAGATGTGATCATGAGATTATTTGAGCAATCCTTAAGAGGAGATGCAAGGTATTGGTTCTCCTATCTATCAGCTTCCTCCATTCATTCTTGGGAAGAGGTTAAGGTAGTGTTCATGGAGAAATTTGGAGAAAGGATTGACCCTGTGTTGATAAGGAAAAAGTTCATGAACATGGAGAAAGGAAAAGATGAGTTAATCCCACCTTTTAATCTCAAAATTTCAAAGATCATAAGAGAGATTCTTGAAGACATAAGACCAAATGATGATGAATGTTTGGTTGTGTACTTAGGAGCATTTGACAAGAATATGAGTTTCTTATTGAGAGAAAAAGATCCCACAACCTTGTACCAAGCATATCAAATGGCTATAGACACTGAGAATAGTTTGAGATACTCAATGATGAAAGGACATAGGGCTATGAGTGTGGGTCATCCTAACACACCCCATGCAGATAGAACTCATGGATCTAGATAATAAAAATACTTGTCAAAATCGTAATGCTATTGCTGCTCTGATTCCTCCATCATCCCAATCTACAAATCCTAATGAGGTTTATGTTAAATGTCATCAAGATTTGAACAAAGTTGATCAAACATCTTTTATGAAAGGATTTTCTCAAATAAAAAGACTCAAAGAAGAATCATTACATGATTTATTTTCAAGGTTTTTGAATGCTTTGTTGAAAGTCCCCATAAATTTCAGACCTAAGGATTCAGTGTGCATTGATTTATTTTGTGGAATCTGAGTCTAGGCTGAGTACTTTGCCAAAGGGGTTGATGCCTCACATCTTGATTCAAATACTTGATTGGATAAATGTTATTGAAGGATCCTGACTTAATCATGTACAAAAGGTGATGTCTCAAAATGAATATGGCAACTACCTTATTGAGAAAAATCAGAGCGTGATACACAAGAATGAAAAGAGTGTATCAGAAAATGAAAATATGTGTTGTATGATTGAGGATGTTAACTATAATCAACTCACAATGAGCACATGTGCAGATCCTTGCAACAGTGATGAAGACAAAGATACATGGTATGATGAGAAAATAGATATGCATGAAAAAATTTCTTGCAATATCTTGTGTGATGAAGAAGCAAAAGAGATGCAAGACATTATTCCATGTCAGGTTTTTGTTAGTAAAGATAAGGCTAATGTTGATGAAATCTCATCACAAATTAGTGACCAAGACATTGAAGATAGAAGTCCAAGCACTCCTTCTGCAGAATCTGAGCATGATCTATGTGGTGATGAATCATCTTGTGATGAGGATGTTGAAGACAGCCAAAATGATTTCTCTTCTACCGATTATGAATGCTCTCGTAAGGATGATATGGAGATACTTTCTTCACATCAAGAATGTAAAGATATCAATGCTCATGAAATCACTTGTCCACAAGTGAATGATCTAATTTCATTTGATGCAAAATTGGAATGTGAGTCAGGTTTGACATCAACATAGCATGTTGATAATGAATAATTTGGAGATAAGCATGTGTATGTTCAATTTGTTGATCATGAACATAGTGTTGCAAGTGATGAAGATGTGGATGAACCTGTTTATATCTTTGTTGCTCATGACTATTTTTGTGAAGCAGAGATGGGAATGTTAGTTAAAAAAATGATGATATACACATTGATGAAGGAAGGAATTCATTTATGAATGACCAAGTTATGCATTATGACAGTCACATGGATCAAGGATCAGCCTTATTATCTAGTGACATTGTAAAACCTTTTGACCAATGTGAGGAGGAGCCATATGATGCAAATGATAATGGATATGAGGTCAGTTAGTATGAGATTGAGTATGGGTCTTTCTTTGATGATCTTTCTCATCTTCATGGTATGAAAGTGGATATTGTTGGTGTAATTAAATATGTTGTACCTTATCCTAGGTCATGATTACACCTTATTTAAGTTTATTTAAGGACCACATAGGATGTAGTTGGAGATTTTCCACCCTTGGTGGACTTATCATGTTATTACTTTATCACTTCCACCTTTCGTGGACATATCATGTGATTACCTCTCCACCTTTTGTGGATGATCCACCATTTGTGGTGATTATCACATTATCACTTTTCCACTTTAGGTGGAGTGATAAATTTTCACATTTGTCTCATGTCATAAGATTATGACACTTGTCATAATCTTATGCACTCCTATGTACTCACCTTGGCTATATAACCAAGGGGTCTCTCATTGTAACATCAATCATATCAAATCATCTCATATCATTAAATCGTATTGATGAGAATACAGTTTATTCTTGTCACATTATTCTCTCTTATTTGTGCTTTCTATTTGGTCCAAAGATCTTGGCATCCATAGCCAATTCTATTAAATATGTTTCCTTTAAATGAATAATGCTTTAATGTCAAAGAGAATGAAAATTCTAGCTTCATTGCTAATGAACAATTCTTAGATAATAGTGAGTCTTTGATGCACGGATCAATGTGCTTATCAGCTGAAAGTGCACATAGTATTGTTAGTGCACATGAAATTTTCTTTGTTGACCCTGTTAGTCCTGAAGGTGATAGCATTCAAAATGATTCAAACATTGAGCATGATATGAAAAATCAATGTGAAATTCTTGGCTCAGGGTTGAATTCTGCATTGTCTGAATCTTTGTTTGAAACATTCCATATGAGCTTGCATAGTGATCTCAAGAATGAAATTGGCATCATGTGTGAGCCTGAGATAGAGAACATTGCCTATGCATTGGAGGCTGATTTTTTTGTTGAATTTCATGAGTTGAATGGAAATGAAAGTGTTCTTAGTGCTGACAAACCTAATTTTCAAAATATTGAAACACATGAAAATGTGTTTGGACTATGGTATCTAAATGATGACAGACCGGCTTGTGATGCAGTTCAGTTGGAGGAGAAACAGATGTGTGAGCAATATTTTCTCAACATACAAGAAGATTGCATGTTGTTTTTCAGTCATGACATCTCCTCTGAACATGATCACATTAAGAGTGTTAGTGAATGTTGTCTCAGTCACTATCTCCAAATGTTACCACTTGATATAAAATCAGACAATGAAGAGAGTGGAAATGATGTGGCTTATGTAATTTGGCTGCCATCTGATGACAAAGCTGAACAGAGAGCAACTTTCCTCTTGCACGAAGATAGCTTGATACTTGTGTTTGCAAGGGTGCAACCACTCATATTGTGGTTTGACAGAGGAAAGCTTGATTTGATGGAGGTCAATTATTTTATCAGATTGGTGTTGGACAAAGGTAAATGCTCATCCACATTTTTCATTTGGTGGCCCGGGGTCACTAGATGAAGTTGGAAAAGAAAGATGAATAAATGAGCAGTTTGAGAACACCTGATGGACTCAAAATTTGGTCTACTCCCCAGAGATCTAGAATCTTGCTATGCCCATAGGGGGCATACATCCCTAGTCGGAGCCAGTGATGGCACTCTCAAATTTTGCAAATTTGAAATGCCCATTTCAAAAATTTTGCTTCTGCACTCTCAAAAGTGCACTTGAAGAATCTTTCTAAGTGACCCACTTTGGAGGGTCATATTTTGAAGCTTGATGATTTTCATGCAAAATCCCTTTGCAAACATATTCAATTGACATATGTGAACATGTATGTAAATTTTTAGCTTCCCACAATGAGTTATGACAAGGTTTTGAAAGGTGAAGCTGGAGGGTTTTGACACTTTTATGTTGTTTGCAAGCTTTCAATTTTGCAAAGTTGCCTCCTGTTTGAGCTTGCATTTTCCAACCGGTTGATCGTCAAGAGAAAATGAATGTTTTTCTGCATTCTCCTTACCAAGATGAGCTCACATGTTAGGTTTCAGAGTCTCATGATCGGATTTTCTATTTTTATCAGATCAAAACCTATTGCAATTTCTCCTATTTTGCATCCGCATTTCTTGAAACCTTTCAGGGTGGTCAACTTTGACACCTAATATCTTTTGGTCAGTGATGTTTCAAGAAAATTCCTTTTGTACACGTGCTCAGTGTACCAAAGTGAACTACCGTGTCTGGTAGCAACCCACTAGGAGTTGATTTGGTATTTTTCCAACGAGGTGGTTTTGTGACTTTTAATTGGTTTAGAACAGTTGTTTGTTCCAAACAGTTCAAGTGGGAAACTTTTCTGATTAATAACTTTCACCTTTGGATTTCGTTTTCTAAGCCATTTGTTGCACTACATTCTTGGGTCAAATGTCTACATGCCTACAAGGTTTCGTTGCTTTACGAGGTCGTTTGCCTAATTTCCCAAGCTGATTCCAAAGCTCACTTCATCAGTTTTGCTCATTTTTCAAATGTGTGAGAAGGCAAGTTTAAATGAAAAACCAATTCATGTTTTCACCTCTGGAGCATTCAGAGGCTGTCTCAGATCAATTCAAGGGTAAAAGTTGTTTGAAAATGAACTTTTTTAAGTCGGGCCCACGTGGGGCCCGACATGCTTTACACAGTTATGAGCTTGTAAGAGAATTTTTACCATTTTTGTAGGAACATTAAGAGTCAAGATAGTAAGAGTTCATGTTGAAATACAATCCCTCAAGGTCAGAAGAATGAACTCGCAAGTAACCATTTCATAAAGAGGACAGTCAAAATGGAGGTTGAGCAAGTAAAAGAAAGGATTTCTACAGTTCCTCATGAAGATGAAATAGTTGAGCATGCATTCAATGTTGTATTCACATATGGAGATAAAAGTTAATAGTTGAGTTGTGAGTGCCTTGAGTTCCACCTTGTTGTGGGATCCGATATTTATGCACATGATAAACCTTTTTCAGATGTGCCTTATATTATAATGACTTTATGTGCATAAGTGGATATGCTCATTTGGTGGTTCCCTCATCGAACCATATGTAGAGATGATGGAAACGATGGACAAAGTTGCTTGCACATGTCTCATTGCAACTTTTCTAATGAAGATGGCAGTTGGGAGGGATTATGAAGGTTGATCAATTTGTGGATTTGGGTCACTTATACTTGATTTGAGTACTGAATAGTGTTACATCTACACTATTTGATTTTTATGAGTTGTTTGAATAGCCCCATAATATTGGAAAGGTCTTTGTCTTTGATGAATGTGATCCAATTAGTTTTAAAGTTGGAGTAAAACTATAATATGCCAATGAAACATCATTTGGGGCACATCGAATACTTTGTAAATACTTGGCAATATTGAACTAAGACAAATCAACGAATGGTGTGAATTGGATGAATTTGAGGATTATACTATTCTAGCAACAACCATGGTATGGGATGCAGAACTTGAAAAGGAAAATAATGATTTGCAGCAAGGGATAAAAAAATTAAATCAACATACTGTAGAACTAAAAGTGAAGGGTTTTTAAGTTTGTTTGGCATAGAAATTTGAAATTGTTTGCATCTTCATGAGAAGCAGTTGAAACTTTAGATGAATCCAGAGAGCGACCAACATGCTACATAGAATGAGAGAAAGGTGTTGTCTCATTTGTATTACTAGGGGTCGATTCAACAAGGCGTGTGACTTGTTTAAATGAAAAACCTTCAACTAAAAGTGATCTTGTGGCTTGATATTGTAGCCGATATGCAATATGTATATTGTTGAATTGGTCTATTTAATCAACAACTCTGGAGGCTGAAAGTAGAGAAAGGGCCTTTGAAGCTTTTAAGGAAAATGCAATTGGTAGCTATACTGCCATTTCTCCAGGACATAGCCATTAGAGGAAGGGAAGCACGTAGCTTTCCTGATGGTAATGCCTCAGCAAATGTGGTCTTATGGGATCCCATGATTGCTATGCACCAATCAGATTCATTGAAAAGAATCTAGAAACTTTCAAGAAAATACACTTGGCAGAGGCGCGGCTGTGGAAGAGGCTCTTCGAGTCAATGCAGATGAGAGAACACCAGGAGTGAAGATTGTTAATTTTATGGAAACCCCAAATAGATGTGGTCTTAGGGAATACCATGAATATAGGATATGTGAAAAATAGTTTGTGAAAAGCCTTAGAAACTTTAAAGCATACACAAACTGCAAATATAGGGGGGTGCCATTCAACACATTTCAAAGGGCTCAAGCTATTAGGAAGGTTTTGTGAGCAAAGAGGCACCACCATGACCATGGTGAATGAGTTGCATGAGAATCAAAGCAGGTTGAATGCACAATAAAGGAGATTAGGGTAAAACAAAGACCAAAAAGAAGATCAATGGCTGGGAGAAGAGATTCAAATGCAGCCTCATCTAGGTCATTCCCCACCTGCTCACAGGCTTGAAGTGTTTGCTCATTAAAAATAGTGAGAGCACGGGGTAAGGTGTGGGCCCAGGTGAATAAAATGTACGGGTTGGTTCTAATAAGGCCCGATCGCTTTTATTTAAAATGTTTTCATTTTAAATAAGACTTTGGTGAAAGGTGAATAATGGTGTGAAGGAGAGATATTCAGGAAGCTAAAATATTACCCAAGCATGTGGGAGGTGAAATATTTTAAATGTGAAAAGATAAAAATAGAGGGGCACATTTTAAATGATGGCCCGATGGTAAAGTCTTGAAAGTCTAATGAAGTATTTTAAAACAAATAATTTTGCTTAAGGAAAATATCAAAAGGTGGAGACTTTATGTAGGTGGGTAGGTATTATTTTTCACAAAAACTTTTGGAGCTGAGGTTATTATTAAAGTTGAGAAACTTTAATATCTAGAGTGAAACATTTTACTTTGTTGGGTTAAAATGTAAAAGGGATATGATTGAAGTGAATTTAATATTCACTTTATGCTTGAGTGCCTTGTGTGGTGGGAGATGAAATTTAAAATGCAGCTCTGGTTTAATAAAGAACATAACATAATTCTCATGGCAAGCAGAGGCATTTTTCACACAATAGCAGGTAAACATAGAAAATGATAGAGATTCTCCACATGGGAAAGTTTTTTATTGCTCAACAACTTGGTGTAAAGATAGTTTTAAGAGGAAAATTTTGTTGCTGAAGAGAGAAGAGAGATTCTTTGCAAATTGCTGATCAACGGGAATGGAGCTAGCAGATGGCAATTTTTTATTTTCTTCTAGAGCTTCCCAATTTTCTATTTCTTCTCTTCGTCTCTCATTTGTAAGGGGTTCCAAATTTTGAAAGCTCTGCAATTCAGGTGGAAACTCTGGGTAGAAATGTAAAGTTAGGATGAATTATAGTTGATTCATTAATTTGAAGTGTCTATGTTCTGGATTATGCTTTCATGTTTATTTTATGTGATAATTGTCTCCATGGCTAAGATGTAATGCTCCTTCAGATTCAATAATAATAGATTATTTGAGTCTTTTCATGCACAGTTCCTGCATTTGAGTTGCAATAGTTGTTGCCTTCTATTTTCTAAGTGATGTAATTGCTTTAATGAATCAGAAGTTGAACTTATTATTGCCTATTATTCATGGAATAGTGTAATTGCTTCAACAAATGTGACAGGAGTGTTGTGTTTCAGGTGGATTTATAAAGAATGATTACCGGATAAAGCTTCAATGGTCTTTTCATGATTTTATAACAATTACAAAGATCTTTGGAACATGTTCAACATTCTAGGATGAAGTGCTAGTTATATGACTCCATAGCCCATTTATTGGCACTGGTCAAGTTTCATGCTTTTGTTATTTTTAGTTTGGTCCCAATTCTTTAAAATCATAAATCATTTCAATTCTATATGTTGAGTTATGTGTTTTCCTTTCTCTCCATGTTCTTCATGTTGTTTAGTGAAATTCACTAAATGTTTAGCCAACCTTGAGTGATATTTCATGTTTCTCAGCACAATTTTGTGAGAGCATCATCTGTTAAGAAATATCATGTTAATTGTGTGTCTAAATCCTTAGGTATTTCTAAAGGGTCACCCCCCTAGGTCTTACAAAGCCTGAAGTGTAGGGGAAATGTGTGTTAATCCTATTTCCTGTCAGTTGGCCA
Source organism: Sequoiadendron giganteum (assembly GCA_007115665.2). Taxonomy (NCBI): domain Eukaryota; kingdom Viridiplantae; phylum Streptophyta; class Pinopsida; order Cupressales; family Cupressaceae; genus Sequoiadendron; species Sequoiadendron giganteum. The sequence goes on from CM021104.1 coordinate 490,132,341, forward strand.
AATCAATCTTTGAGTCTGAGCATAAGACATTGGCTAAGTCTTTAGGATTCAATTGATCTATTGATATTTGGATCACCAACAATATTAAGTAAGAAGAATGCACTAAGAACCATGAAAGAATAATGCTAGTGTATGCCCCCACTTTTAAAGAAATTGCTAAACACCATGTTGTGAGAAATTAATTTAAAGTATCCAATGAGATTTTTATATAAGAAGACATGAGAGACAACTTGGAAATCCCTATGCCAAGTCATATGTTTTTGAGTAAGGCTATGTCATGTGAAAAATAAAATAGAGAGGTTTCCCCCAAAATAAAAACACCAAACACATACGGGATCTATGGATTTGGGTTTAGTATGTTCTTTGCTGGAATGATATTAGAGAGCTTGGAACTATCATCGTCCCCCAAATACACATAGAATTAGAAGAATGACACAAAGAGAGTGAAAAAAAAGGAAAAACCTTTTGGGTCAACATGGAAGAGACATAGGGTGTCTCGACACTTGCGTCATCCCCAAAAGGAAAACACAAGACAAATGAAAGAGAGATAAAAAGAGAAAGAAATACATGACATGAAGAAGAATGAAGGTACAAATACATAAATATCACAAAGAGAGAGAACATCAAACAAAACATCACGAGGGATCACATTACACACATGAAATCACACAAAATAAAAATGAAAAAAAAATAATGTAGAATACTAGTAAGACAAAGGCGAGTCAATCTATGAGTAATTCATATGCCTCCCAATCTCAGTCTGTATAAGTAAAAGGTGAATAACGAACATAAGAGACAATGCCAAATGCATTAATAGAAAAAGGCTATCAACTTCTTGTCCCCACTAAGTGTTAGGAAAGAATGAGTCGAGGTAGGTGATGGGAAGGGTCATGTAATAGTGAGAAGAGGATGTTCTACAACTATTACATGACAAAGGGGTAAACAATAGTAGACTTATGCAATCACTCAATGGCAGTAGTTGCCATCGAAGCGAATGTTTTGCAATATTAACTAGAATGCATACCATTCATTGGTACTATGTCTGATAATTCGATTATATGTGCAATGTGGGACCTTTGCATCCTTAGGATATAGGACTAATCTATTCATAGGTGGAAATGTTAATAATTCTTTGTTCAAAAGAAATTGTAGCTTTCGTTCACTTTCAGGCAGTGGGAAAGGATGTTGTAGCTTTTGTAACTTGTAAGGTCTTTTGTGCTTTCTAGATTCACCAACTTATCTAGTTGAAGGTTGAGGAGGAGGACTTGAGGATATCCTCTCATTGTTATGAATCATTGGATTTTCTTTAGGAAGAAGAACATTCATATCAGGATGATGATCTAAGATAACCATACCATCACTATCACTATGAAGCCTTAGATATTCTTTAGGAACATGTTTGTTGCGAGGGAGATCTTGATATCCTATCCCCTTTGTATTTTAATCAGTTGGTATTTCCTCTAGGAGTTGATGAATGCCATGTTCATTTGTTGTATCACATCCTTGTTTGCTAAATTTTTTAAAGCCTTTTCCATATGTTTCTTCTAGATTGATGGGAGTTTTTTTTACTTTGTTGGCATAAAAAGGTTGAGTGTGTGCTTGTCTAAAGGAGCTAGGTTCACCTTTTATAAGGCACTTGGGCTCAATTATTTTTTCAGGATACAAATAACTAAAGTTTTCAAGAGGTGGTATGATAGGGGATGTTGGTTGGTTAATAGACGAGTAAAAGTAAATGTTAGCTTCAAGGGTGTTTAGACAATCATTTAGGAAATTATTCATTTTTTCATCATCTTCTCCAATGATCTCAACATCACGAGGAGGACATGCATTAGGATTTGAGTGAGCATGAGTGAGTTCGATTTCATTAGGGTCATGTCCAAAATCACAACTTGACACATTCAATTAGGGTTTTAATGACATCCAAAGCTAGTTAAAGCACATATCCATGATGTAAATTTCAGATTCTAAACTATGCAACAATGGTGTGAATGCAATTTTGATTTTGAGAAATGCACAACATGAATCATATTAAGCTAGATGCAATGAATTGAATGAAACAAAAAGTCTGCAAGCTGAAACTACAAAAAATAGAAACTAAGAAAATGAACTATAAATTCCAGAAAATGTAGTGAAAAATATGCAAAGGGAATGATTCACCCAATGTGGCAAATGAGTCTAGGTAATAGTTTTTTTGAAAAATTTCATAATTTTTGAATTGAATTTTATGTTTTTTATGATTTTTGAGCTATATTTGGGATGAAAATTTAGAGTATGATTGATTTTTAATGAAATTAGATGTAATAATGCAAGATAAATGAGCTTTTACTAATGTAAAAATTGAAATCCTAGAATGAAAATTAAAAAATGTAGAACCTAATGCAATGTTAATGCAAGCTAAATATAGGGTGCAAATGCACTCCAAATCAGAATAATGATGTCCTAAATGAAGGTTCACCAAAATGGAACCTCTTAAAATGGAAGAGGTATGTGATTTTATGTACTCACACCCACTTTTTAAGGAGATTCCACTTGAGGAAAACCCTAGAGATCTCAAAGCAAATGAGATTGAAATGTTGCAATAGGATTGTCCTAGGGATTGAATGATGTTTAATGAGGGGCTCACCACCAAGATTAGACTTGGAAAGAAAATGAAATGAAGGATGAAATATAAAACTCTTTTTTGATGCAATGCTTCAATAAATGACCATGAAACAAAACAAAAAACTATGAAACTAGAAGTTTGCACCTAGGAAACTGAAGAAAGAAGAATGAGGATCTAGATAACTAAAAAATATGTTGTTGATGTTGAATGGGACTCATTCACCAATCTGGGTGAATTAATCCTATTTTTGAGAAAATGTGCAAAAACATGCTTAAGCCAAAAGGGTATCTAAATCTGCAAAAACCTTTGTCAAGCTTGTATTGTGGGATTCATTCGCCAATAGTGGTGAATCTTTCCTCTTCTAGTTTTTTGGAAGTTATGAACTGGATTTTGTGTCTCCTGATCTTCACTACTCTTTTTGATTGGTTTTTGAATCCAGATCTGCAAAATTCCACCTGTAGGTCTTCTCTAGGCTTCTCCAAGGCTTGATGACAACTTTGACCACTTTAGGGATTTGGAAACTTTTCTCCAACTTTGCTTCTTGACAAATCTGTAACCTATTCCTATAAATCACATACAAGAAGAGGGAAAAATGTTGTGGGGTTAGAGAATAAGGGTTTTCCTTGGTCAAAACCCTTGTTGGTAATTAAACCTTGAAATGAAAGCAAATATGAATGGAGAATGATGAATGAAAAAATGACAATGTTGTAACTCACCAAATCCTAGCAATAAGGTGTTGAAAACATGTAAGTAATGGCTCCAATGGATGTAGACTTGGAACCTTGCTTGATGTTGATAGATCTTTGAATGAAGCACTTGCTTGAATCACAAACCCTACATCACAATTGTTATCTCTAAAACAACATGATGCAAGCAATCTTTGACATGATGATTGCCACTTGAAGAATGCTCTAGAATTATTGATAATCTTCCATTGAATGCTCTTGTGAATGCCTGAATGCTCTTGTGAACTAAATTATGCTATAAGGATGCTCTCACAAAAGTATTTGATGAAAATGAGTGAAATTACCTTTTATTTATACTCAATTATGCAAGAATTCCCGAAATTACAACACTACAAGCCGACATCAAATCTAGGAGAATAAAATCATGACAAAAAATTGAATTAAATTTGAATTTTTGTCACATTGGATTCATTCGCCCAAGGTGGCGAATGATTCCCATCACACTTAATGTATGGGACCAAAAATCAAAAGTGTCTAGAAATATGTGAAACTTGCATCGGGTGGGGGGCAAAAAGACCTAGGTGGGACTCATTCACCCAAGGTGGAGAATGAGTCCCAAACACTAAATCTGAGCTAGTCAAGCCAGCAACACATGAATTATAATTGGTTACTAATTTTTTTCAAGATTATCCTCAAAAAGATGCAATAAATGAGGCTTGTGGATGCAAAATAGGGCCAATTAAAATATAAGAAAGCCTAATTATTAATGACAAGCCTAGAGGAATGTGAAAGTGTGTAAAAAAAATTTAAAACAATCCAAATAAGAAAAAGATTGAGATTAAGATTATTCTTTTCAATTTGATAAAACCATAGAAAAGTGTGAAAGTGTGTTACAACACTTCACAACACTTTTACAAGGCACCATTAAAATACATTATTTTTCAAGGTCACAAGACATAATGTGAATGTGTTATGCACATTATAATACTAAATCAAAGCAACATTAAGCCAATAACAAGGAGGGCCCGGACAAGCTAGGAAAAGTAGACGGGTTACTTTTTTAGTGGTCAAATTTGTGCCCTTGCTAAGTTACAAAACTTAGCTTATTTGTGAAACATGTAGACTTTTCAAGGTTGTCGGTCACCTAAGCAAAAAAGAACCTCTAGAGAGGGATGGTTCCCCTAGTGTCTCACCTAGATTAACTAAACTAAAGCTTTACTGAGAAAAGGGATAGGAAGATAACATAAACTAAAATCTAACTATTTGAGGTAATCCACCAATTTTTTTTCTCAAGCTTTAGACTATTGTTTTAATAGACAAAATGCTAATAACTCAACTATTTATACATAACTTAGCTTAAACATACTCATGTATTAGTATTTCATAGAGAGGTTGAGTGTTTTCAATCCTAGAAGGAAGAAAATTGAGTGTCCTTTACAACTAGAAGCTATTTATCACCTAAACATAGACTACAAACTACATAAAATATTATTTTCTTGTTCAAAGGTGCTAAAATAAGACATATATTCAAGGATTCATGAATTAAATCATAAAAATAACATCAATTACTAGCTACGCACAATAGAAAAAAGTCCTTGAAGGAAGAAACTCATATATTTATTACTGAAAAGGTGTAAATTACAATAATACATACCTAAAAATGACTGATTTGTTCTCAAAATCTAGAAAATTACATCTATTTTTAGTAACAATATGACTAATTTTTGAGTTATAGCACAATGGTTTGCTGGAAGAAATTTTAAGAAGTTACAACACCACAAAAATTTGCAAGAACTAGCTAACAAAGTGAACCTAGTTTCCTTTTTATCTATGCTATATTGGAGAGAAAGTAGGAAAACATCAAAGACTATTAAATGACTCCATGATTATTGCTAAATTTTTGACTTTATCTTGGTTTCTAGAAAAAGGTCTTATCTTTGCATGTCTACTAGAAAAGCTCTGGAATCTTCTCTCAACCTCTCTAGATACTTGTAGTTGTCCACTCTTGTTCAAATTGCCTCCTAGATGCCCTCAACTTATTGTCCAAATCAACAAACTATCTCCTTATATCTCTTCAACTTCTATCCTTGTCGCTCTCTTGACCTTATCTGCCTCTTAAATGCTCTTTGCTCCATGAAACTACCTTAACTACTCTATGCTTGATAATAGTGCATTCTTCTTGAATGAGTCTTGAGGGGAAAAAGAAAAAGGACTCCTTGATGTTGAATGAAACTCCTTTAATGCATATTCACCCTTTTATGGTGATTCATAGCATGTTTTTTCATGTTCATCTCTTGATCAAGAACAACTTATACTTTAATCTTGTGCCACGCTCTACCTACCCACTATATTCACTATATATAGTCTCAACATAGCCTACTATTGGTTCACCTTTTGAACTTTTCTCAGAAAACCCTATAGGACCATGTTGCTATACTTTACCTGACTTGTCTTCCCTATTGATTTTATGAGATAATTTTTCTTATGTATCTATTGTACAATGTTATGATCACTTCATCATTGACATTTTGACCACTAGTGATATGTCATTTTCAAGATAATGATTATCATATCAATTGTGGGTTATCCTTTTCATATTGATCATGCTCTTTAGTGACTACAATGGTTGTGATCTGCATGATTATACTACTCCCTTTCATCACTATTATGGAGTTTTGGTATTACAAAATTCTATCTCACAACCTTCCTACAGTCGCATGCATTGTCTTCTCCATGATTCTGAATATCCTTTACTTACATACAATCCTAAAAGCATTTGGACCATCATTTCTAAGTCATAAACCTACTACTGCTAGCCTCAAATCCCCAATCAAAGACATGCATTTGATAATTGTCTTTGAATTTGGTATTTGTCTTTAAAAGCCCAAGACCCTTGATTGAGTGTTATCATGAAGAAATTTATCATAACTATACCATGACCCTCTATAATGAACTTCTCTTTATTGTCTTGAAAACCCAATCTCTATATACTATAATCAAAGCCTTCCCATTGAACTTCCTCTTCACATGGTGGCTATTATCCCTTCTATCAACTAAAGTATGGATACCCTCACTAAATTAAATGACTAATAGTGACTCTTTTTTTCATTTAATTACTGTCTATTTTCCATTATGGTGAACAACACCATAAATGATACTAATAAATTGGTTTGAGAATATTATGGCAATAAAAACTTAAGAACAAAACTAAAAGAAACTTTCAACAAGGTATTTTCACATGAAACTCTAACTTCTTCCTTTAACAAAATATAAAAGGTGAAATAAGTTAATTAAATACACAAGAATCTAGATCAAATCTTACATTGGCATAATACTAGATGTACTAAAGGTCACTATAGGTGTTGGAACAAATTTAGAGATGGTCTGCATTCAAAAAGCATAAATTAACATAATATGATATGGAACATAAGATAATTGAACCTATAAAGGACAAATTTCAAACTTACTCCATGCACCATCATAGTAATGTTTTGACCTTTCCTATTGCTTAGCATTTCAATAAGATCATTTAAGATCAATGGATCCCCCATAGTAGAATTAGGAACACCCATAGGCACATTCTTAAAGAGACACATAATGGCATACAATGACAAAATATTAATTAGAGAACATATGCAAATGATATTAGTAACATAAGTCTCTTGTTGTGAGTGTGATAGTTACAATGGAGATGTGAGGTAGTCTAGTTAGGAAATATCTAATAATGAATAATTGAATGGAATTCTCATCAAAATAAAGAATTAAAATCTATAAATAATAATAATGAACCAATGGAAATAGGGTTCCACCTTTTGGCAAATGGAAGTAGGGGTTTAGGACCTATTTCACTCTTAGTTCATTAGGAAACCCTATATACTTCAACCCAATGATTCAATTAAGGGAAGGAATATAAGGGGTCCTTAGGTGTGATTAAAATGGGGGTTCTCCATTCGATTTAAGCTTCAAAGGATAAATGTAAACTAGAATGCACTAAAACCCTATAAACTTAAGAGAATGGAATCAAATGAAAAAAAAAAAATTAGACAAAAATTAACCTAGTAAACTAATGCATTCCAAGCAAGATATGAAACTCTAAAATTATTCTTATTGAATTATACTGGGACTCATGCACTAGGCTAGGCGATTTAGTCTTGCTACTGGAATCTAGGAAAAATATGGAATCTTCTGCTGACAAATCAAGATCTACAGAAAACTCATGAAAAACTCGGTATACTAGGACTCATACACCCAGAGGGGCGATTTATTCCTAGTACTAGGGTTTGACTAAATATTTTGTAGCCTCTAGTGATCTTCTGTAGTTTTCATCTTGTCTGATCTTCAAGTCTGAAAAGTTTGAATTATGATCTGTAGGTGAGTTTACATGAAGATGACAACTTCTTAACAACTTTGACAACTTTCTTCAATATTGCGACTTTTTCTTCAAAGGATTCTCAAGCTCCAAATCACCTAGATCTACAATCAAACATGAAGAGGTAAAACTTTTGTGTTGGGGAATAGGGGCTTGCCTTGGTAAAACCTTGTTTTGGTAATCAAACCTTGAAATGATATGAAATAGAATGAAGGAATGATGAATGAACAATATGCAATGTTACAACTCACCAAATCCTTAAAAGAAAGGCTACAAAATTGTGTGAAATGGCTCCAATGGATGTGGATCTTGACTCTTGATCTTGATATGAGATAATGTCTTTGAATGCTTGTTTGAATCATGAAAACCTACACCACAAATGTTAGCTAAAAAACACACATGATGCATGAAGTCTTTGACATGATGCTTGAATCTTGAATGTTGCTCCAAATGCTTGATGATTTTCTCTTTAATTCTCTTGATCTCATAAACTTTCCTTAGTAGTTCTCTCTTGAAAATATTAGATTGCTAGATTGTTTACTAGGAGAAATTATGTGCAATAAGCTTGTATTTATACTTGTTTATGCCAAATTTCTTGAAATTACAACACTACAAGAAAAAATTAGTTCTAGGATAATAAAATACTGCCAAGAATTTGATTTTAAATAAGTTTTGGTTAAAGTGGGACTCATACACCACCTTGGGAATATGAGTCTTAGTGTTTTACACATGGGACACAAACTCTAAGAAGTGTTAAGTTTAATGCAATATTTGAAATCAAGCCTCGAGACCTAGGTGGGATCCATATGTCCAAGGTAGCATATGAGTCCCAAATCACTAGATATAAAACACATAACCTCAAACATTAAATAATTATTTGTCAATTGTTAAATTTGTCAAGATTATCCTAAGAAAAATGCATTAGATAAGGCTTGAGGATGAAAAATAGGACCAAATAAGGCATAAAGAAGCCCAATTTTAGTAGGGAGGGCCCAAAAACGTGTGAAAATGTAAAGGGATACATTTTTCTACACTGCATTTAGACCCCACTTTAGTGAGAGGAGGAACTTGCTTCAAAATCACACCAAAGTAAACAGATTCACATCAAGAGGGGTTTGAGTGTACCAATGTGGATGCTATAAGATGTCAAAGATAAAGGAGGTGGCCAAGCACTTGGGATCCAAGACCATATGTCAAATCAACATAGGCATAAAGGAACACACATGTAAATGAAGTATGAAGCAACAAAAAAATGCAACCATACATTGCCAAAGACATAAAGAAGAAAAAAAGAGAGGGGTGGATCAAGCCTCCACCATTTATCCAAAATGATGTGGATCAGGTCTAAGCTGTTTGTCCAGAAACCATTTACAAGTGGAACATGATGTCCACTATGCAAACAAAATGCATGCTCACAAAGGCTAGTGAAACCTTAGGCCATCCACTAGGTGAGCCCCCAGAGACACATACACATGTGGTCAGTATGCGCTCACACAAACAAGAAAGTGGCTATGAGAAAGTCATGCCTAGGTCGACTCCCATATGCTAACCATACCAAAGCTATACTTCTTGATAAATTTTATAAGGTTCCACACAACATGAACAACATGATTCATGAGGCAATAAAAAGTCATATTCTAACACCTATGAACAAACATGATGGCTCCACAGGCAAGAAAAGTGTGTTATGTAAGGTGGCCATATAACAACTATTGTAAATAAAAAATAGTGTAGGGTACATTCAAAGGAGTTAAATTTTTAGTTCATGTAAGGTCTTAACTTAGGTAACATTGTTCCTAATGTCTCCAAGAGAGGACCAATCGAAGAATAGAAGTTTCACAACTTAGGGGATGCAGTGTCACATCAAGCCACTAAGAGGAATATAATATGATAAGAGAGATCACGCTCTTGAAGGACATCACACCCAATGTCATCACCAAGAGAAAGACTCATCACATGGAGTAAGAAGACCAAAAAATGAAACATGATTTATAATATGCAAAATAAAAATGCCAATGTATGCCCCCACTTTAAAGAAATTGCTAAACACCATCTTGTGAGCAATTACTTTAAAGTAGAAAATGATAAATGCTAACAATAAAGAGGACATGAGAGCTTATTTGGAAAACCCTATGCCAAGTAATATGTTTCCAAATGAATCTACGTCATGAAAAGGGGTTGCCCCCAAAATGAAATCCCAAAATCACATAAGGGATCCATGGATTTAGGGTCAGTATGTTTTTGATACAATGTTATTAAAGAGCTCAACAATGTCATCATTATGCAATTACACATGGAACAAGAAGAATGACACAAAGAGAGTGAAAATAAAATAAAAAATATTTTGGGTCAACACGGAATAGACCTAAATTTCTCGACACCTTGCATCATCCCCAAAAGGAAAACAAAAGACAAAGAAAAGGATAAAATGTTTACAAAATATGGAAGAGAGGTAGGTCAAAATAGAGGAATGCCACAAAGAGGGAGATACATCAAATAGAACGGTACAGGGGATCACATTACACACATGAAATCACACAAAGAACATGAAAAAGAAAACAAAGACAAGGCTAGTAAGGCACATTAAAATCAACATATATCAAGTCATCTGCATCCTAATCTTGTTCATCGTATACAAAACGAAGAAAACTAGCCAAAGGGACAACATCAAATTCCAAAACTAGGACAAGGCTATTAAATTCTTTCCCCCACTATGTGCAAGACAAGAATGATCCAAGGTAGGTGATGAGAAAGAGCTCCTTGCATTTTGAAATTATTTAAAATGAATGTAAGTCATGTAATAGTGAAAATATTATGATCCTACCACTATTACATGGCAAGGAGAAACATGCCTGTAATTTCTATTCAATTATAAAGTCGATAATTTTTAGAGGAGTATATCTATTCAATATCCTTTGTAAGGCATGGAACTCATTAGTGTATTATGTCCAAGAGTTCTATAGTATCAAAAATGTGACATGATTGTGTTCTTAGGATATGGTTTTGGATTTTCTTTCATGGGTGGTAATGTTATAAGTCCTTGGCTTAGAAGTATGTGTAAGGTTCTTTCAGTTTCAGACATGGGACATGGAGATTCTAGTTTCTTTAGTTTGTAAGGCTCTCATTTCTTGCTAGATTCATAAAATTCTTGAGTTAGATGTTGAGGAGGAGGACCTAAGATGATTATATCATCCTTATCATTGTGACAAGGAATTGCTTGTTCTTTAGGAAGGACTAAACTTATGTCAAGAGGAGGATCTTGATAACCTACTCCTTTGGTATCTTTAGTTGGTATTTATTCTAAGATTTTATGAATTTCATGTTTTCTTGTTGTATCACATCCTTTTTTAGTTAATATCTTAAAGCCTTTTCCATATGTGTCTTCTAGGTTGATAGGAGTGTTGGTCACTCTATTAACATAGGATGGTTGAATTTTTTCTTTGTTAGAGGAGATAGGTTGATCCATTGTAGGGAGCTCAGGTTTAGTTTGTGTCTCAATTTCAGAATGTAAAAGACCAAACATCTCAAGTTGCATCAGTTGTTTCATGGAGGGATAAAAGGATGCATTAGTATCAAGGTTGTTAAGGCAATCATCTATGAAGTTTTTTGTGCTTTCATCATCTTCTCCAATGATGTAAACTTCATGAGGAGGACATGCATTAGGAGTTGAATGAGAATGAGTGAGTTCAATTTCATTAGGATTATTTCCAAAAACACAACTTGACACATCCACTAATGATTTCAAGGATGTCGAGACTTACCAAAGCATATATCCATGATGAAATGCAATGCAATTTTTAGATTCTAAACAAGCTAATTTATTGACTACACTATGCAACAATCTAAAAATAAAATTTTGTAAATACAATTTTGAAACTAAAAGACGCACTAAATGAACCCAATTAATCTAGGTCTGATGAAATGAATGACACAAAACTCAACAAACTAAAACAAAGATATGATAACAACAACAAAAATTCCTAGAAATGAAGTTTTTAATGTTGTTAAATTTAGATTCAGGTCTGATATGAGACTAAATTGCCCAGATGGGAGAATGAGTTCCATTTAGGGTTTCTTGAAAGTTAAAATACTAAAAAGTAGACAACACACAATTCCTTGAAATCTGAAAAACACTTGTACAGGGACTAAATTTCCTACATGGGTGAATGAGTCCCAAATAAGGGGTTTTAAGCCAAATTTAGCAAATTCCGAGTTAATGTTAAGGTTTCTAGTTTGTATGTTGATTTGACTATTTCTAATTATAGTTTTCCAATGAAATTCAATGATGAAAGATGCAAAAATGCAACCTATATGCACTTTTCACTAATGCAAGATTTAGGAGTCCTAAATGCAATTTAGCTAATGCAAATCTAATATAAAGTTAACCAAGATCTAGGACTACAATTTTCTCCAAATATGAAATAAAGGTTCCAAATGTTAGGTTCACCAAAATGAACCGAATTAAATAGGGTTCCACCTTCTAGGAGATGGAACTAGGGGTTTAGGACCTATTTCACTCTTACTTCATTAAGAAACCCTAGAGACTTCAATCCAATTGAGAGAAGGAATATAAGGGGGTTTCCTTAGGTGTAATTAAAATGGGATTCACCATTAAATTGAAGCTTCAATGGATAAATGCAAACTAGAATGCACTAAAACCCTAGAAACTTAAGAACATGGAATCAAATGAACAAATAGAAAATAGAAAGAAAGGAACCTAGTAAACCAATGGATTCCAAGCAAGATCTGAAAATCTGAAATTCTTTTAATTGAATTATACTTGGACTCATACACTAGGCTATGCGATATAGTCCTGCTACTGGAATTAGGGTAGAATCTAGAATCTTCTACTGACAAATCAAGATCTACAAAAAAATGGGGAAAGAGGTATACTAGGACTCATATTCCTAGAGGGTTGATTTAGACCCAGTATTAGGGTTTGAATGAATCTTCTATAGCCTTGAGTGATCTTTTGTAGCTTCTGTCTTGTCTGATATTCAAGTCCGAAAAGTCAGAATTACGATTTGTAGGTGATTTTTTGTGAAGATGAAAAATTCTTGAAAACTTTGACAAATTTCTTCAATCTTGTAACTGTCTTCAAAGTATCTTCAAGCTTCAAATCACCTAGATATGCAATCACACAAGAAGAGGGAAAATTTTTATTGTGTTAGGGGATAGGGGTTTTCCTTTGTCAAACCCAGTTTTGGTAATCAAACCTTGAAATAATATGAAATAGAATGAAGGAATGATGAATGAACAATATGCAATATTGCAACTCACTAAACCCTTGAAATAAAGAATACAAACTTGTGTGAAATTTCTCCAATGGATGTGGATCTTGACTCTTGATCTTGATATGAGATAATGTCTTTGAATGCTTGCTTGAATCATGAAAAACTACATCACAAATGTTAGCTCAAAAAAACACACGATGCATGAAGACTTTGACATGATGCTTGAATCTTGAATGTTGCTCCAAACGCTTGATGATTGGCTCTTGAATGCTCTTGATCTCATAAAATTTCCTTAGGAATTATCTCTTGAAAATATTAGATTGCTTGCTAGGAGAAATGATGTGAAATAACCTTGTATTTATACTTATTTATGCCAAATTTCCCAAAATTACAACATTGTGAGGCGACATCAGATATAACATAATAAAATCTTTCCAAGAATTTTATGTGAAATAGGTTCTGCTTAAAGTGGTACTCATACGCCACCTTGGGCGTATGAGTCGCAGTGTATTAAACATAGGACAAAAACTATAAGAAGGGTTAAGTTCAATGCAATATTTGAAATTATGCCTCGAGATCTAGGTGGGACCTATAAACCTAAGGTAGTGTACTATTCCTAGATCAATAGATCTGGAACACAACCTCAAACATTGAATAATGATTTGTCAATTATTAAATGTCAGGTTTATCATAAAAAAATGCATTAAATAAGGCTTGTGGATTTAAAATAGGACCAAATAATGCATAAAGAAGCCCAATTTTAGTAGGGAGGGCCTTGTAAGAGTTGAAGGTTATCTCAACACTCAAGAACACCTACAAAAATAATGAAAAACCTTCCACAAGATGATATGAAAGAATATGAGCTTGCTTGGTATTAACAACTCTCAAATGATGAGGTATGAAGTATGATAAAGTATGATACAAATGAGTACAGGCACCTTCTTTATATAAGCAAGGTTGAGATGTAATATGTAACATGATGTTGACATGTTTCATAATCCTATGACATGTGATAACTAACTAACTACCTAGGAAAGGATGCTAGATAAGATAAGACTTCTAAAAAAGACAACTCATCCTTCTAGAAGGAATCTTATATCCTAAGAAAACATGTGAATAAGGGTCAAGGCCCCATTATAACCTATCACCTAGTAAATAATACCTAGGAATATGACCTAAGTAAACTTATGCAACTATAATTAGATAATTAATTACACCAATAGGCCAAAACAAGTGTGAAAATGTAAAGGGATACATTTTTATACACTATAATTAATAATAAAAAAGAGATGCATAATAAATTAATTACAAAAGTTCTTTCATTTAATGGAAGATAATTTTTTATATTTTTTTAGCACAGAGAGAAACCACTCTCTTAAGAGAAAGTAGAAGAAAAAGAATCCCACTTGATAATGTTCATCTACATGGTGATATCAAATTCTCACATTTTCTTTCACATGCAAAAGATATCACGTAGTGGAGGAAATTTGATGATATGACAAGTAATTATATGAAAAATTATGTAGTTTGAAAATAAAGGGACTTGAAAAGACAACTGTGTTCCCAAGATATGCTCAAGTGAGGGGTTCAAATGGAAATAAAAAATGAAATCCAGATTTTTAAATAAGGCCTTTTGGTAGAAGCATAAAATGATTAGAGGAAACACATATGCCTACTAGAAAATTCAGGCCAAATTGAGAAGTCAAAATTTTTAGATATTTTCCAAGATGACCCAAAACTGGAATGCAAGAAGATGCTTTTAGGATAAAAGTTATTAGAAGTAACAAATATATTTGTTGGTAAACCTTCATCCCAAGTGTGGAGAATTTTTTTTGTAAGAAAAAATTCCAAGGCAAATCAAAATGCTACATGGAAACTGATTGTTGTGATGCAGAAGACTAGATTACTTGGGAAAATTTGATCTATATATTCTAAGTTTTTAGGCCATTTGATTTTTCTTGTTTGATATATTTTTTCCTTACAATAAAGAAGCTAGAAATTGACAAGGTACAACAACAAATTTGAAAGAGCTTTTAAGGACCAAAAAAATAAAAGTAAAAGACAACTACCAAGGGACTAAACTAGAAAAACTCTTGTTCTTGGATCTTAGGACATCAAGAGATTCATTTTAGCAACACTAAATAAGTTCATATTCTTCATGAGAGATTCTTGAAACTAGTTATTCAAATGTGATACTATTGTAAGAGAGGGGGACCAACCATGTCAAGGCCACAGTTCATGGAGGGCCAAGAGCAACAAGTTGCCCTAACTTACCTCAGTTTAAGGAAGTTTTAGGAAATGCGGGATGAGAATGATGAGGATAATAAGGTCCTTCAACCACTCCATAAAATGGAGATTTGAGATGAGACTAGGCGAGTCAGTTTTTAGGGTCAACTCTATGTCTCAGATAGCTCTCTGTCATAGGAAAGAAGTGTGGTTTTGGGATGATAGCATGGTGCACTAGCATCTCTTAGGTGTGCTAGAATCCGTATGACCAAAGGACAAGCAAGATAAGGTCTAACCACTAGAAAATGAACTAATGGCCTAGTTAATAGTTTCTAAGTGAACAAAATAGTACCACGAAGTAAGAAACATATAAATAGATATGATAAATCAAGTAGATTAATGTGAGGGTGACAAGAATGATCTCACATAAAATATTGTTTGCCAACTAGCTCCACAAAGCATGTCCACCTACATAGAACATAAAGGAAAATTGTCGGGGGGCTGTATAGGGGCCTGTCTCAATCAAACCCCTGTTTTGGTGTTTCTACCTCCACGTACAACCAAGTTTGGAATGATACAGAAATATAATCATAAGGAATGAAATAACCAAAGAACACTAAAACACTACAAAACAATAATGTGACTACTCAACCAAATAATAGAGGAGAGGAGTATAAATCTTACCACCTCCACCAAGAGCACTCAAGGCTAACGGGGGAGAGAATCAGAGGAACTCAAGCCTTTGTTGCAATGTTGTTGTTCGACACTTGCTCTACTGAGTTGATGGAGTGATGGAATTGTTGCTATGAAGTGCAAGAATACTACTTGAATGCTTGAAGTGAATGCTAGAAAGATTATGAAGAGAGCTAGAGAGTCTAGAGAATGAAAATGGATGAATTAATAGTGAATTTGAAGGAAAGAGTGAATAAAATGGCAATATTCGGGTCATTCGGTGAAGAGGACATTACAAGTCGACTTCCAATGGGAAGTGTAATGCCTCTATAGGTTGTAGTTGTAGGAATCTTCCAAGGATGTAGGCACATCGCGTGGATGTCTACGCATCATGTGGGTGTCCCCAATGGTTATTCCTCCACTAACACTCAAAATAGGCACCAAGTGGAATGAAGGCAGTGGGCTTATGTGAAATTTAGCCTCTGAATTTTGTTTTCTAAAGTGAGGAAGGGTAAAAGGGGAATTTGTGTTAGGGGTGAAAATTTTCTCCTATTCATTTTCCCCCCACTTTAGTGAGAATGAATACTGATGAGTGCTTCGGTAAAGTAGATCAAAGAATTAGTAGGGTTAGAAATGTATACCTGAATTGTCAAGGAAGCAGATCATGATCTGGCGAACCCTAGAGTGTAGGATAGGCAAAGGAATTCATAGCTCCACAAAACTATGAAGCCAAAGAAAGGAAGCCCCTTATAGGCCCGTGACCCTACAAGGAAGGTATTCTTCAAGAACTCTCACATGAAGGAAATCAAGAAGGGCACCTTGCAGACCCATAGACCTACAAGGAAGCTATCCCCCAAGAACTCTCACATGAGCGAGATTGAGAAAAGTAGACTCCATAGAGTCAAAAAGTGGCTTCATGGGTGCACCCATGAAGCAACATGTTTACCCACAAATAGAATATGTTAGGAAGTGGCCATGCAGGAAAGTAAGTAGACAATCACACAAACCATTGTTAAGTTGGAAGACTTTCATAGGGGTCCCTCGGGAACCCTTCAAAATGAAGAGGGGTCTACTCAAGGGATGCAATATTTGAAAGCGAGGTCTAGTCAGGTTTTCCCCAAGCTAGATGCAAAGATGTGAAGCAAGTCTAGTCGGGCTGCCCCTGAGCTAGACACAAGGATAGGAAAAAGGTCTAGTTGGGATGCCCTCGAGCTAGATTCCATAGATTTTTTTTTTGAAAGGGTCCCTCGGGAACCTGAGGTAAAAAGAAAGGGTCCACTCAAGGGATGCGTTGTTCAAAAGATAATATCTTCTTTCTTGAATTGATTCATCATCAAGGAATCCTTTTGAAATATGTTCACTTCATTAAGGAATTCAAAAGGAAGAATATGTCCCAATGTGAGGGGAAGATCAAATTTGTTCTCGATTCAGAGGAAGGTTTCCAAGTCCTTTCTTTATGAACTTGTGATGAAGGAAAAATGTTATGTTAGGGTTTCAAGTTGAGAATGAAATTCTAAGAAAGAACTGTGTAAAGATTCTTTGAGAAAAGATTCATCGGCAATGAATGTATTTTCTAAAGATCAAATTGATGTAAAGGTGGCATTGTCACACATGAGAGGGAAAACTCAAACAAAGAAGAGAGAAAGGTAAAGACAAAACAAAGAGAATACAAAGAGACGACACAGGGGTAGCCTAATATTTTAGGGTCATAAGAGCTCATAAATATATATAAGTATAATAATAGTATATAAATGCACTACCATCAACTCCCTATGATATCAAGCCATGTGAGGAACGCATGAGAAGACAAAGTAAAAATAGAAAAAATTGGTCATCATGGATGGGAAGACTAAATGCTCCCAATGCTTTGTATCATTCCCAATTTTCTAAAAGTAAATCACAATCATGGAAGAATGATGATACAATCAGAGGAAGGTTTATAACACACACATCATGCCTATATCCAAGCACCAACAAGGGTGAGGAGGTTCATCCAAGCACACATAGTATGATCACGGGGGAAGAACATCACAACATGCACACATCTAATCTAAAGATAAAGAAGAGGTCTCCCCCTAACACTGGTCAACCAAGAGGTCATCAACTTCCCACTCTAGATCATCATATGGGGAGGAGGAAAAGCCTACAATGGTGGAATATTAAGGGGAGGAGCTTTCAACCCTCCCACAACAAGGGCTAAGGAAGAAGGACCTGTAAGGTCTTCGCCACTCAACCCTTGTGATTCTAATGTCAAGGACTTCGCAAAGATCGTTGAAAGGGTCGGAACTTCATCCACTGAGTTAAACATGCAATTGATAGTATTTCCATGTTTGACTTTGATGGACAAAGGAGATTGCACCCGAGGCTCACCACCAAGCTCACAAAGGGATTCGGGAGCGGTCACGAACATAGGGGAGGCTAGGATTGGTTTCCTTACTAGGACACAACAAGTCAACATAGGGCCACCTTTCAGAGAAGGTGGTCTCTTCCTATGTCCTTCATTGCTAGAGGGACCACTCTCTACCTTATTCTTTGTCGGGGGAGGTGACCTACCCACAAACGAGGCAAGAAAGAAAAAGGAAGAAAGAACCACAGTAGATACGACCAAGATGTTAGTCATATCTACGGGATTTGGAAAAGGTAGGACATTTGGAATGGATGTCAGCAAAGGTGATTCCACTGAAGGAGCAATGAAAACATGCACCTTTCCAAGGTCAAGTGCATTTGTACTTGTAGTGGAAGCTGGAAGTGATACAGAGCTAGTTTGGATGGATATAGAGGGGAGGAGAGAGGAGGACGTGGTAGGAGGTCCTAATATAGAAGCAATTATATCCCCTTCCTTCCTCTTTGAGGTAACTTGCTCAGCTAAGAGAGCCTTTTGTTGGTGCTTGTGCTCGCGTGCAAGGTGGTTTCTGTGACTCTTTGAACTAGAGGTTGGAGGTTGTGAAGGAGCAGAAGGCTCCTTCTCAGCCATGAGAGTGTCCTCCATAGTTATTTACAGTGTATGGATAGACTCCTACACAAGAACAAGAGGGATAGGTTTAGAAACAGTGGGGGGAGTCAGCTCCAACACCTCGGTAGTGGGCCTCTTCTCATTCACTGCTTTAGAAGTAGGGGTAGTAGGAGGCTGTGAAGGTCAGGACATAGAGGATTCCCCATAGGGGGATTTCTACCTATTATATAATTATTACCAAGGTCTAGGAGGCTTGGTAGGGAGATCCAATATCCTAATCTTTTGTCTATGCCAAGCAGGAACCATTGAACTCAATGGATAAAGACTAGGCTTACTCATCCAATACTCCTCACAAGAAGGGGGAGTGGATGAGGAAACTTGAGAAGGAGAAAGTTTCTCCTTTCCATTTCATGAAGAGGAGGCAACTGGCTGTTCTACTATGGGAAGGGTCATTTTTGGTTGCCCCATGCCCCCAATTTTGTACTTCACGTAGTTTTTGTAAAGTAGGTCCATTATAGGAGGAAGAAGACCAACTGGATCGGGCCAAAATTGATCCAATGAATATCCCCCACAAGACACCATGGGATAGTACTCAATGTCATGCACTATGTGCATGACACCTTCATGGGAAAACTTTAAACATTTGTGAATTATAGAGGCGATCCCATTCATGGAAGCTAGCCAAGGTATGCCTAGCTTCACCTTGAATAAGTTTGACTCAGGAATAACATGGAAAACCATACCTACATTCCTAGGTCCAACTAGGATAGATAGGGTTATCGATTCATATGGTTTAAGGGAAAGGCCATCATGCATACAGATGATGGAATTCATTTTTTTATATTCCTCCCTTTGCAAGGAGTTCAAAAATAGCGTCTCCTCTGTGATGAAATTCACTCTACTCATGGGGTAGACTAAAACCCCAATCACAATGTTCCATTGAGGCAAGTGAGAATGTATAGTAGAGAAGGTTTGTCATTTGTCGATACATCTTGTGAAGTGAATGTTATATCTGGCAAACCAGTCGCAAGATGAGGAGGAGTAACAATAACCATGTTAATGTATGCTTTGGGTTGGGGAATAGAATAAGAGGAATCAATAATCATGCTAGCAGAGTGTGACGGAAATGGGTTTGTGTATATCTACAATTCATTATTAGCTTTCGCCACTTATTTGTTTGTATTTTTTTTACTCCCATTGAGATGAATAGTGTTATCCTCAATGCAATCTTGTATCTCATGATGCAAGTGCATGCAACATTTGATATCATGTTTGTTAACTTGATGGTACTGACAATAGGTATTTCCTTCATACCAGCTAGGGTAAGGTTCCTTAATGGGTTTAGGGCTTGTCAAGTTAACAATCTTATCCTTCAAAAACTTTTGTAAGATGGAGGAATAAGATTTTGTTAACTTTTGGTTGCATCTAAGGTCGTTGTCATTCACAACAACTACTACATTCGTAACAAATTTTCCTCTTCCAAATATTGATATAATGGACTTCCCTTCAGGATGGGAATGTGAGGAAGGCCCCTTGAACTGAACTATTGTCTATTGATACTCCCATAAGGCAGCACACAAATGCACAAAAGAAGGGTATTTCATAAGGGAAAACGTCTTTTGCCAAGTCCTTTGTAAGTTCCCTATGAACACCTTCAATAGATCGGAGTCCGATAACATATATGAGATTTGTGAAAAGAGTGATGATATCGCACTATAAAATTGGTAATCTTCTCATTATCCCCTTGTTTACATTGGATAAGGGCAAAGAAAGTCATCTTAGGTCTGATGTTGGCTTGGAACTATCGTAGGAACTGGCTCACAAGCTTATTGAATGTAAAGGTGGAATTGTCGGGAAAGGAACAATACCATTCAAGTGTTGTGTCCTTGAAAGATTGAGGGAATATTTTTTCCATCAATGCATCATGATGGAAGAAGTCTATACATTAGGAATTAAAGGCAGACACATGTGTTTGCAGATCCCATTTGCCATCATATTTCTCAAATTTTGGAATCTCCATCCCTTGTGGGAAAGGAGTGTTCAAGGTTGCTACTAACAATGGACTATGTCAGAAGAAGGGTTGGAGGATAGGTTAGATAGAAGCTTGGGAATGGTTTGCTAGCTGGTTTTGCATCTTCCCCATATTGTGAAGAAGGGTGTTTAGAATCGGGTCATTAGAAGATATAGGACTAGTGGAATTGCCACTAGAGCCACCACTAGAACCACTGCCATGACTACCACCAGAGTCATTGATGATGCCACTACCACCGATATGATCTCCACGAGAACCATCACCACTTCCAAAGCCACTACCATGACCTCTATTAGGACCACTTCCACCAGTGCCACCTCTGCCATTGAAGCTACCTCCACCAAAGCCTCCACCAATCATCCCACCAAATCCTCCACCATCGAGGGTGACAAGAGGGGTGAGATGGAAACCTGAAAGGTTTTTTTTAATTTGATAGTTTCAGAACTTTTGGAAGTAGTAGGGATACTGATCGAAGGGATCATGTTAGCCATGTACACGAATGTGTGAGGCATCGCCACTCCTAACTGTGTCTCACATTCTTTGAAGGGGCCACCTCATATAATGATACTATGGTTTGAAGGGGCACATGCTTCAGCCAAATTAGTGAGGCTAGCCAAGATTTCTATTCCTATTCGGTATTTTCCTACCATGTACTTTATTTCACTAATAACTTTAGCAACCCTAGCCAGCTTCGAGTTTTCCTCTAGTTGATTTTCCAAAGAACCCAAACCATTGCTCAAACTAGCAACATATTTGGAAGGAATGTGGACAACTTCAAGCTCATCTATGGAAGATGATGTAGGTGAAACAGGAGGAGTAGGGATGTAGTCAGTTTCATCAAAGAATCTTGATTCACCCATTTACACCTACTCCTACATGGTCAGGGCAACCGTAGAACTAGAAAAGATACCTATAGAGAAGTTAGAAGTGACCTTCATCTTCTCCATTGGAAGGTGTCATAGAATTCTCCTAACAATATACCCAGAGGTTGTGGACTGGGTTGTGATGCTCATAAACCTTCACAACATGCAACAGTATAATGATCAGTGGGTACAAGGGAAAAGCTCAAACACTGACAAATGAGTAGATGTTGGTTCACATCAGGTTCACCAAAAATGTAAGAGAGGGGGAGCAAGCACATCAAGGCCCTAGGTCACGTAGGGCCGAGAACAATAGGCTGCCCTAACTTACTCAGTTTAAGGAAGTGTTAGAAAATGCGAGATGAGAATGATAAGGACTACAAGGTCCTTCAACCACTTTGCAAACCTGAGATTTGAGAGGAGACTAGGCGAGTTGGTTTTCAGGATCAACTTTGTGTCTCAAATAGCTATTTGTCATGGGAAATAAGCACGGTTCTAGGATGACAACATGGTGCACTGGTGTCTCTCAGGTGCACTGGCATCCATATGGCCAAAGGACCAACAAGACAAGGTCTAACCACTAGAAAATGAACTAATGGCCTAGTTAATAGTCTCTAAGTGAACAAAATAGTACCACAAAGTAAGAAACATATAAACAAATATGATAAAACAAGTAGATTAATGTGAGGGTGACAAGAATGATCTCACATAAAAGCTTGTTTTCTAGCTAGCTCCATAAAGCATGTCCACCTACACACAACAAAGAGGAAAATTATTGGAGGGTTATATAGGGGTTTGCCTCTATTAGACCCCCATTTTGATGTTTCTACCTCCACGAACAACCAAGTTTGCAATGATAGATAAATATAATGATAAAGAAGGAAATAACCAAAGAACACTAAAACACTGCAAAACAGTAATGTGCTTACTCAACCAAATAATAGAGGAGAGGAGTAGAAATCTTACCACCTCCACCAAGAGCACTCAAGGCTAATGGGGGAGAGAATGAGAGGAACTCAAGCCTCTGTTGTAATGGTGTTTCTCTACACTTGCTCTACTAAGTTGATGGAGTGATGGAATTTCTTCTATGGAGTGCTAGAATGTTGCTTGAATTCTTGAAGTGAATGCTAGAAATATTGTGAAGAGAGCTGGAGAGTCTAGAGAATGAAAATGGATGAATGAATAATGAATTCAAAGGAAAGAGTGAAGAAAACAGTCAGATTCAGGTTGGTTGGCCAAAGAGGGTGTTACAAGTCGACTTCCAATGGGAAGTGTAATTCCTCTACAGGCTCCAACCATAGGAATCTACCAGGGGCATAAGTGTGTCGCGCAGACATCTACACACTGCACGAGCATCCCCAACAGTTATTCCTCTATCGATGCTCAAAAATGATGCCGAGTGGAATGTAGACAATGGGCTTATGTGGAATTTATCCTCTGAATTTGGTTTTCTAAAGTGAGGAAGGGTAAAAGGGGAATTTGTGTTAGGGGTGCAGGTTTACTCCTTTACAACTATATAAGATTTTAGAAGAATTTGCACATATAGGATTCAATGTAAAAACCTATAAACTAGCTCATATAATATTTGTAGGATTCATCAACATAAACTTCATAAGCTTGAAGCAATACCTTTGTTACCAAACAAACCCACATGAAGAGTGCTAAGAAGAAAAATGTTTATTGTGCATGTTTGAGTGTACTTATTTCATGATTTGTGTCATGTCTCAAATCTTTTCTCATACCTTCCATATTATGAAGAAAAGGTTGGATTATTTTTTCCAATTTACTCTTTTAGGACTCTTTTGATCACTTCCTTGCTTTGAGTGTGTTCTAAGGGTATGTGCAGGATCATCATGGAAAAAATAGGCCCTTAAGTGGCAAAAAAATTCAGAAAAATCAAAGTTAGGCAACTTGACATAAAAATTTGAATAAGTTATCTATATTATTTCGAAAATATGTAAGAATATAATTTGTAGAAAATTAAATGTAGTTTATAAATTACTAGGTTTATTTACAAAAAAATAAATCTATTTGGTGAAAAATTGAAATTTCAATACAGTAGTACTTAAATTTCAACGAAAAAATAAGAAGTAGGTGTCTGTCTGACCACCCTAACCACATTAAAATGATAATATTTTTTTATAATATTTTAGATATAAGTAGAGGACTCATGTCCCAATGTGATGTATATTTTTTTGTAATTTTTTTCTAAGTAAATAATTAATTATAATTTTTTATGACAACTTTTAAAAAATATAAAGACTCATATGTCTGACCACCTTAAATTGGTCAAAAATTCATGAAATTCAATTTTTTCTATTTTAATCTTATAGTATGCAAAGCATAGAATGTGACACATATTTTGGATTCAAAAAAAATCGTACCATTTGAAAGCTATAGATTTTTTTCAATCAGCTTAAGAAAAAGGACTTTAGTCATAATTGAATAGAAAATGAACAATAATAATTTATTAAATTCAAATTAAAATATATTTTATATTGGTGGAAAGATGAGAATCTCCTTTAAAAACCCTTTTTGTTTCATCAATTTTGAGTAAAAAAAAGTCGTCAGCCACATACCCATCATATTGCCACTTTTTGGCCCATCATGATCCTGCACATACCCCTAAACAAGATGTTAAAAAGAATAGGATAGTAAAATCATAGGTCTAATACCACTGTTGTGAGCCAAAAAAAATCTAAAAAGTTTAAACTCACAATTTTGCAAATGAAAATATTCCAAAAACTTGAAACATTATTGTTTAGAGTACAAATCCTACTTTCATGGTAGAATAAAGTCACTGAAATACTAATCTGGTTACAACCTCAATGAATCCCTATGATGTAGGTTTAAGTTAAGGTTCAGTATGGCTGGGTACAATGGAAAATACACACACATATATAAAACCATTATTTGAACAAAATGTACAAAATTATGTACAAAACTTAGAACATGGTTGATAAGTGATAATCTCACATCAATTTTCAAATGTTAAAGACAAATTAAAATGGAAAACTACCGATGGAAAATCAATATTGCTCTACATCACGAGCATCAACATCATCAACTAGTTTGTTAGAACCACAAGCAGTACTAGTGCCACTCCTGCAAGCTACAACATGCAAGTTCTGTGTAGCATCCTCATGTTCCTCATCCTCATTTGAGACTAAGGCTAGCTAATTGTTGTGATTTTTATTTTTGTAAATGGCTTTTAATATTAAGAAAATGAACTTTTTCTTTGGTCCTAGCAAGGTTTTCCCTAGGCTCACCCAAGATCATCTACAAATCTTGTGGATTTGACCCAGGTATGTCTAATATTTTACTTTTTTCCTAAGTTTCTAGTTTTGGTCCATGGTTGGGTATATATTAGGGGTTCATGTTCACTGGTAGGATAAAAAAAAATTCCCAAGCTTTGTATGGCTAGGTTTGACCATACACGATATATATACATCTAAAAAGTAAAAACATTATTAACTCATAGTTTTGAAATATAATTATATGAATAATATAATGATTTAAACGAATATACATATGAGTTAACTATAGCTAAAGAAAAAAAAACAGCCATGAAAGGAATAATAGATCTAACCCCAAAAGTACATAACCAATTTTTTTCAATCAAAATAGAAACAGTAAATAAAATTCAATCAGTCATTGTAGGAATAAAGATCAATGCAAGAGCAACAGTTGCAGTTGTTGCAGAGACAAACATTACTATCGACGTAAACATAGAAAGAGAAGTCATATGCCCTATTGAAGCTTTTCTTAGTGTTTCTTTTGTTCGCACTGCAAACAGACTAATCTCATACAAAATCCATAAATGGGTTTATTTTTGTACACGTTGAGCACTGCATGATATATTTTAATGGGATTTTTAAATGTTTTTCTATTTTTTATGCTGAACACTATGTACTTGAAGAAAATTTCACCATTCCAACATTCACAAGTTACATTTATGGACAAAAAATTGTAAATTTTTACTACCTTCTATAATTATTTTTCTTTTTAGCCCAAATTTGTGCTAGGTGTATCCAAGGTCGATTAGGAAAAGAAAGAGTACGTAGACCCATTCATTCAAGTATGGCCCCAAAACCAATCATACCCAGTGACATAGGAGAAAGTACAATTAGTTATAAAAAGAAGTGCTAGGGTAAAAAGATCCTAGGTTATAAAAAGTAACTAAACATAAAGGAAAGGGAAACAAAACAAGAGAGGAAAAGCCTAAAGTGGTTGAACTCTTATCTTCAAGACAAAGTACAAATATAAATAGCCTTGAAAGGGAGGGAACTCTTAAAAATTCAAGGAGCCATTGAAGATCAAACAAGAGACCACCAAAAGGAGATTCTTGGTGTTTCTGAATCAGCCTGTCCCAATGTTTCTTAATTTTATACTTTTGTATTCTTTGTTCCCTAAAAAATTTTTGTTGTCATTTCCCATTTTCATTTTTTGTAATTTCTAGAAAAAGTGAAAATTTTTAATTCGCTATATTAAGTGCTAATACCTGACTGCTAGCTAGTTTGGAAATATCACTTTTAAAACTACATATTAAAATAGGTGAAATGATGTTTTAGTTTAAGGTGAAAGACAAGGATACAATTAGAAGAATATACTCTTTTCTGACATGTTGAAAGATAATTCTCATTCCCTTCTATATTTATTCATAAAATTTCCTAGTGTTCCTCTATCTATTTTGTCTAGGTTTTGGGTGAAAGTTTTGTTTGGAGGAAAATGTTGGGAATGGATTTAGCTATTTTATTATGATATATATCCTAGTTTCAACTTGTGAATGGCATGTCAACAGAGTCACTTGTCAATAGAGAAGAAAGCAATAACCTATATCCAAATATGCTACTAGACTAAACTAACCATTTTGTTGACTTGTATGTCAATATTAAATAAGTCAATTGTTTGGATCACTTATCAAGTCAAACTGTGTGTCACCTGCAACTCTCTATTTATAAGAGATGGGATTAAACATGATGTTTTGGTTTGGTAAACTCTTAAATATACAAATAACACCATAGATTATTCAAATACTTTTCTTTTGTGTATTAACATTTATGGTGATGATTTCTATTTGTGTTATTCAATTAGATTATATTAAGGTTGAACCTCATTGTAAATCTCTTGAATCAATAAGAAATACAAAAAGGAATAGTTTTCACTTGTTGATTGTGTCAAGGTTCCATCCAAATAAAATTCACAACCTTCATTACAATTAAAAGGCCAAAACTAACATAATAGGTTGTCAAACCTATAGAGAGAAAAAATATATATAGGTGTAAACTCCTTAGTCTCAAGCTTTTGTGTGGCACAACAGTAGCCTCAATATAACTAAGTATGCAACTGAAGGACACATCCATGCCTTTTACAACATATGGAAGTTTGAGGAACTACTTACCCTTCTTTGCTAGTTGATGCATGTAACAAGTAAATTGTCTTGATAAGTTCTTTCCTATTTCCATATTCTATTATATTTGTGGGTCTTAGATTTATCTATATAGATAGAATGAATGATCATGGAATTTTTGTACAAATCTAAAATATATAAAAAATGGAATTTAAATAAAATCATAAAACTTTGAAGAAAGTTCAATACATGAAATCAACATATTATGAAATGTAAAAAGTGAGAAGACTAAAATTAGTACCTATTTCTTAAGTAATCCCAAGATAGTGCCACTAATCTGCTCGCATGCATTATGTACATAATATAAACATAGCCAACATAGCAATAAAAGACATTAGAAATACGTATAAATCCAACTTTCAATCTAAGTGAAAATAGAAGATCAAAAATAACATATTATGAACTCCAATAAGGGTGTAGAATAAAATTTTGATGTTATTGTGTCGCCAAAAAGTGTAGCCTTTGACACTTTTCACTCATTTGGACCCTTTCCTATGGATTTTGGACCTTTTTCAACCTATTTTTGCCTCTTTCCAAGCATTGTGCCAAAGTGTTGTAAGGTGTCATAAAACATTTTCACACTTTCCTAGGCTTTTCATCACTAAATCGAACCTTTCTTATATTATAATGAGCCCTTAATACACATATAAATCCTATCTTAGTATGTTTTCATGAGACAATCCTCACAAACATAAATAATCACATTTGAATTCCCAAAAACCAATGAAAATGGCCCAAGTGGACTAGGTCACCACCTTGGGTGACCTAGTCCCATGTGGCATTAAATTAAATTTAACTTAATATTCTTTCGGGATTTTGTCTCTATAACACATCTTTCCCTGGCTTTTCATCACTAAATCAACCCTTTCTTATATTATACTGAGTCCTTAATACACATATAAATCCTATCTTAGTATGTTTTCATGAGACAATCCCGAAAAACATAAATAATCACACTTGAATTCCCAAAAACCAATGAAAATGACCCAGGTGGACTAGGTCGCCACCTTGAGTGACCTAGTCTAAGTCAACAACACATCATTTCTGAAGCACTCATGGGTTGATTGATGCAACAACACTAGATCTCTCACCATGGCAAGGTAACTTACTCCATTATTCCATTTTTTCATATTCATGCTTTACATTTTCTATTTATTTTGGTTTAGTTACCTAAAAGGGGTTTGACTAAGGCAAACCCCTAATCCCTAACAATTAACATTTTCTCTTTCTCTCCTTGTGTGTTTGCCAATTTAGGTTTCTTTAATATCATTGAAGACAGTGAAGACTTGTTGAAGTCCTCTTCTTTCTTGCAAAGTCCAAAAATCCACCAAAGTCACTTTGAGGCTCGAATATCAAAGTTTTAGAAGTGGGAAAGTGTGAAGAACCAAGGTGCAAACCAGGGGCTTTCATTTCCCCTTCAAAAATTCCAAAAATCCTGAAGAGGACTACATTGCCAACAATGGTGACCTAGTCCCACTAGATAGGTTTTTCTATGATTTTCACATTTCGAGACACCCATTTGGTAGAAACAGGCTCTAGACCAATTTTCTCAAATCTAGGACTAGGTCACCTAGATTGGCACAAGTGTCCCTTTCAGCTTCTGCAACATTTTCATCAGCATTCCAGACCTCCATCAGGTCCTTCTTCAAATTATAGGTTCACATTTTCTATCTCATTCATTTCTATTTAGTTTCATGTACATTTCTTAAGTCATTTTGTATATGTTTGCATACAACATTGTGTTTTCCATCACTTTACATTTTTATAGTTTAGCATTAATAAATCATTCTATTTTTAGTTTATCACATTCACACACCTCACAAAACCCTCCAATTTACCCTTAATCCTTTGAATGAACTCATCCAAAAAGGTATATCTTTAAGGTGAAAGAGAGTCATTTCACAATCAAGAGCTCCTAGGTGAGAAACTCTAGGAGCCTAATTGGGGAATCCTCTTTCTCTCTTAGCATATCAAATTTTTGGTGGTTCATTTTTGTGACCCTGATGTCCTTACACCCTTCCTTTCTAGTTTAGATTCCTTCATTTTCCTAGAATTATCTTGCATTACATATTGCATTAGTGAAGTTGCATTCTGGGGTTTTAAAATTTGCATTAGTGAATAGTGCATATAGGTTGCATTTTACATCTTAAAACATTACATATTTCTGAAATTCTACATTTTCATGTTAGATTTGCATTGTATAATACAAAAACCACCTAATTCCATCAAATATTTTGAAAATTCTCAAAAAAATCACTAGGAGGACTAAGTTGCCACTCTGGGTGACCTAGTCCCTTGAGGCTTCTAAAACTACCCTTTATAGAGCTAGAAACTCTATGTTTATGCTTTTGTTTTGTGTTGTTATCTATATGTATCAATTGGTTGTGTTTCTATAACATCCATTTCATTACCTTTAGCTTAAAATAGCTCATTTCATGCATTGCATATTTTCAAATTTTGCATTCACAACATTTTATTTTCAGATTATTGCATGGTGTAAAATTAGTGAATTACTTTGTTTGACATATGAAAATTGCATTTCATTTTAAGTCTTTACATTGCATTGTAAATTATTAAAACATGTTCACTTCAATTCTTTCCAAAAATGAAAAGAATAAGTTAGTAAATAAACATGTTAATCATTCATTAAATACATTCCCTAATTATGAGAGTTTAGTGAATGAAAACATTAATAATTATCTTGAACTTACACTACCTTCTATCTCTCCTATTTGTGTGGATGATGTGTTAGAAGAAAATACAAACATAGAAAATCATGATGATTATAATTGTTCCTCTCATGATACCTCTCCTTCTAGTGATGAAGGTATCTTGCTAAAAGAAGGTACAATCATTGATCATCATGAAGGTCTTGCTTGTTCTTCTCCTCATCCCCTTTGGGAAGATATTTTAACACAAGAAAATGACATTATACACACATTTCTAAACATTACCTTACCTAGTCTCCTTAACCATAATGATCAACCTTTCCCTTCTTCTAATATCACTCCTCGATGCCAAGAGAGTATGTTGGTGTTAGAAGATATACCTCTTACAAGTCCTAAGACTCTTGACCCTCCCTACCTATTTGAAAATCATAGTGGTATTTCTCTTGATGTCTCCTCCCCTTGTGATGAAGCATGTGATGAACCTCTTCCAAGATCTTCTCCTAGGGTAGATCGTACAAAACAATAGAATGAAACCTTTGACAATCAAATAGAACCCTATCCTAATCCTTCCTCTCCTCACAATCCCACCATTGATCATTTCCTTAATAACATTATGCCCTTACAAGAAGATGTAGAACCTATATTAGACTCTCCTTCCCTAGGGGATGCTAATATTATTCAACCTCAACTCATCCTTTACCATCCTTCAACCAAACCTAAACTTGAATTTAACCTCTACCTGCCTACATCTAATGTGTTGCTACAGCCGAGTCATAATACCATTGCTCATACACATTACACCCACAACAATCCATGATCACAACCACCACCCTCAAATCCTTTACCTTTACCTAATCCCATCTTACCTTCTACCCCTTGCTTGAATTCACTCCTTAGGGAGTATGAACTTGTTGATCAACTAAGGAATACTCCTACTAAAATCTCGTTATGGGATCTTATTCAAGTCTCCCCTCACTATCACAACATGATGCAAAATTCCCTACAACAAGTTCCCATCCCTTCTAATGAGAAATCAAATGACATAGTAGCTATTATTCACAGAATAAATGCTGATATTATTTTTCACCAAATTGAGCTCCCTCCTTTGGATGTGCAAAAACAAAATGAAGCCTTCATATTAATATCTCAATACAAAAGAAAAGGGATCAAGAGAACTCTTGTAGATACTTGTTTTTCTCTTTATGTGTGTAGTGTGAGCCTTTTGGATAGGCTTAGCATCGATAGATCCCACATCAAACCTGATTCTCTCTCTATTAGAGGATTTGGCAATGTCACTAAGAAATCACTCAATGTGATCATGTTGGTGTAAATAAAGTTTTGTACCTAGTTAATTCATTACTCGGGGACTTATTTACACATGTTAAGTTTACTTAGGTCATAGGAAGGAATATTTCTAGAAGGTGCTAGTAGTCATTAGTTATTATCTTATCTTTTGAAAACTACTACATGTGAACCTAGGTAAGTGTGATTAGTTCATGGCATATGATTAAGACACTTGTCATAATCCTATGAAATCTTGTATCTCACCTTGGCTATATAACCAAGGGGTCTTTCTCATTGTATATCACAATCATCAACATCATATCATTGAAGCATACTAATAAGAATACTATGTATTCTTGTCACATTCCATTCTCTCTCTTTGTGCTTTCCATTTGGTCTCAAGATCTTGGCAGCCATAGCCAATTCTAACATGGTATCAGAGTGGGTTGGGTGCCATTGGAGAGTCTTTTTCTGAAGAGAGATACCAAATTTAGGGAGGTTCCCATTTTGGCTCTTTATTGCAAGTTCAAATCGGAGCTTGCTGGTGCAAATCTGAGCTCACCATTGCGTCCAAAACATTCAAGAAAGTTGATTTTTCCTTTTGTTTCATCCAAATCAGGCAAAATCTATGAGGGTTTGAAGCTGAAAAGTGGTTGCCAGATCCAAAAGGTAGCTACAATTTTGGAGAATTTTGGGTCAAATCTGACCCTGTCATCGCATCGAGAAGGGCCAAAAACCCTAAGATCGACTTTCAATTCATTCAAATCAAAGAAGTTGTCTAGTGAGGCAAATTTTTTTGCCTAAAGAGTTGTATGACTCCCAAGTCACCATCATTACACATCAATATGATTTGCAGAAGAAATAATATTATATAAATCGGTATAAATTTTTTTTTTTTTAAATTATTAAAAAATATCAATTTAAATATTTCTGCAAAGTTTAGATTTATTCAAAACCAAAAAGAAAAGAAAAGGACTTTTTCTGTGGTGTCTTTTTGTACAATCGTACTCCATAATGAGTACTACAATGTACCCGTAGAAGGTACCATGGGCCCCAACTGCTATTGTGTGGCCTATCGGCTGCGACCCCACCTCAGTTATCAGTAAGTGGCCAATTAATCCATCAATACCGAAAAAGTTTGAAATACCAGTGGATAAATAAAAAATTGATGCTCTCCTTTTTTAAAAATTGGCATTTTCCAATTCAAACCAGTGGATGGAGGAAGATTTCGGCTTGGATTATATTTCGTCGTCAAAATATTCTATCTGGTAGTCAATCGGTCATGCGACGTCCAAACAGGCATCAATTTTAAGCTTCTGTCAACGGTGATAGTCAAATAACCATCAAAATTAATTGCAAATTTTTTTGACATCATCATGTGTCAGCAATGACATCAGCATCAATTTGAAATTTTCTACCTCCTCATAGTTGGAGTTTTTTGTTTTCGTAGTTTAACTTCAAAGCTTCATATCTTGCTCATTTTGGCTCCTTTTTTCGAGATTTTTTTTATATTTGGGATAATTTTCCGTGATCTACATGGGGATGCAATCAGATTTTGGTTTTGGTGTTTGGTTTTCCCAAAATTTTCAGATTCTCACAGGTGTTGTTGCTTCGTCCTCATTTTAGGAACTTCGGGAGCTCATATCTTGCTCCTACGGTAACATTTTTGGGTGCATATTTTTTTGAAAGTGCATAATTTTTCATGTACTTTTTAGTGGTATGATCAGATTAATCTCATTTTATACCAAAAATTGTACTTGATTCTATAGCCTATTTTGGCATTTGCATGTACCAAGATCAAAGTCCACTTAATTGTTTTTGGCAAGTGGCAATCGTAAACACACTAAATATAAAGTACCAAATCAGATATTGCTTGGGGGGGGTTTCATGATTAACTAATTTGGGGGCAGTAATCTTGTAGTGGTTGGTTGCATTATTTTGCTTGGTTTGTGTTCTTTTAATGGGGAAATCACAAATTGAACTCCTAACTCCACATAATTATGCTACATGGAGAAAATTAGTATGGAACTATCTCATGATGAAAGTTCTAATAGGTCATCTAAAGGACACCATTCAAAAACCTACCGATGCTAAAGAATTGGAAAAATGGGAGATTGATCATGAGAAAATACTTGGATGCATATGTTCATTAGTGTCATTTGATTTGCAATTTCATATTGAATCATGTAAAACACCTAAAGAGGCTTGGGAGACTTTTGAAAAATTACATGCTCAAATAGATAAGATTAGGCGATATCAGATTGATAACGATTTCATGAATCTTGATCCTAAATTTTTTGACCACATCCAAGACTACATCTCCAAAATTAAGCAACTAAGAACATAGTTGAAATAATGCAGCATTGATTAGGAAGATTTACAATTGATTTTGAATGTGTTATCCAAGCTTGGTCCTAAGTATTCAGTATTTGTTTCTCGCTTTCATACCCATCGACTTTCTATGGGAGCATCATATGTTGATCCTAAGTTTGATGAATTTGAAAATCTGATAATCCAAGAGGAAGCTAAGTTAATGAACATGGGTCTAATCAAGTCTTTCATGCTAGATGCATTGGTGGCTAGTGAGTCAAAGGTCCAAAAAAAATTAGGGAATCTTGATAGGAAGCAAAAGAAGAAAAAGAACAAGCCACATAAAGAATCAAAATCTACAAAAGGAGAATCATCTAAGAAGGAGAGGCCTTTTTGTGCTTATTGCAAGAAGGATGGACATGAAGAAAATTATTGTTATAAGAAGGATATTGATGAGTTGAAATATCTTCTAAAAAAGAATCACATTGATTTTCCTTCTAGAATGTCTGAATCACCTCCTTCTTCTTCAAAATAGTCTAAGAAGGACAAAGGTCAAGCATCTACACCAAGATATAAAGGACAAGATTTTTGTGCTTTTTCAAGTCTAAGATCAGGTAGATGACTTCTAGATTCAAGAGAATCTCATCATATGGCATCTTCACAGTATATATTCTCTTATTTTCAGCCTTGTACTATATCTCCTATCTTGATGGGAAACAATACATACATGAGTGTAATTGGGAAGAGATCTATTAGTTTTGGGGACAACACTTTCCAAGATGTTTTGTGTGTTCCTCATTTGATGAAAAATATTCTTTCCATATATCAGATTACACATGGTGGAGAAGGGAGGATTGTGGAGTTCACACCTAATTCAATCATCATTTGAGTTTTGGAGAGTAGAGAGATCATTGCTACTGGGGTGGTTGATCATTCATCTCAGTTGTATACATTTGCAAATTTTTCTTCTGATGGTGGCATTGCTCCTTCGGTTGTTGATCACATGAACCATGATTCAGAGGAGACATTTGGCTTCTTGAACTTAAGAGTTCTCAAATCAAATCTAGTACTTGAGCCATGAATTCTATCTCCTCCATCTAATGTTGCAGTTGATGATGCTTATGTTTCCATAGTTTTTGTTCCTTCTGATTCAGTGTAGCAGGATCCTCATTGTCTTTTAGATTTAGCTACTTTGGATGAATTCTTGATAGGTATTTCAAATTTGTTTGTGGAGTCTCATATTTTAGATTTTGGGGACATCACTGATAACATTCATCTTCTCTTTGATCAAGGTTGTGGTTCTTCAGTTGTTGTGAGGGAACACCCTAACCCTCTTGTTCATTCTCTACATGATCATTCTTTGCAATTTGACATAAGTGTGGATAATTTGGACAGAATTTGGAGTAGGCTTCTTTGTCTACAGAGGGGATATATTTCTCTTTGGATCATGTTCTACATTCATCTCTACTAGATTCTGGATTGTCATCTTTAGCAGTGTGGCCTAAAACGTCTGTTTGGAGTGTGTCAGCTTTCGGCATCGACATGGAGACACTTGAGCATACTTCAAAGACATCATACATCATCCATATTCCTGACATCCTGCATACATCCATGGTTTTGTTTCTTCCTAAGGGGAGGAACATTGTTTGGTGAGATTGGATCATCTTCAACATTCAATGTCAAGCTTCTATCATCATTGTAAGAGACTCAACATTAAGGGGGGGCTGCCTTGTCTCTCTTCTTCTTCTCTCTTATGGGGGGGTATTTTTCCTCACATGTGGTTTTTTCCTTCTCATGCATCATTGAGATCATTTCATTTTTTGTATTTCATCTCTCTTTTGGGAGGATTTTTGTCCCACGAGGTTTTCTCCTTTTCTCCATTTGTGAGAGATTTCATTTTCATATGTACATGGGTACCTAACATGGCCTAGTAGTTAGGACCCATCTATGTGTCATTTGCATAATAATCTTCCACTCCCTAAGTTGCACTTAAGGGGGGGTGTTGGTGTGAATAAAGTCTTGTACCTAGTTAATTCATTACTAGGGGACTTATTTACACATGTTAATTTTACTTAGGTCATAGGAAGGAATCTTTCTAGAAGGTGTTAGTTTTCATTAGTTTTTATCTTATCTTTTGAAAACTATTATATGTGAACCTAGGTAAGTGTGATTAGTTGTTTCATTTCATATGATTAAGACACTTGTCATAATCCTATGACATATTGTATCTCACCTTGGCTATATAACCAAGGGGTCATTCTCATTGTATATCATTGTAGACATGGAAAATGTACAATTCAATCTGACACACTGGATCCTGATTTTCTAACACAATTTCATCTTGAATTATCTCCTTTGCTAGTCATTTAATCAAATAATCTGTATTTGATTAAATTCATCGCTCTTCATCTCTTAACTAAATAAGTCAAATTTATCTAATTAATTCATCATCTCCTGTTAATTAAATAAATCAATTTTATTTGATTAAATTCTCTAAAGTCCTCTTATTAAATTAAATAAATTAAACCTTATTTGATTTAATCTAACATATTCCTCTTTGAGTTAAATAAATCAAATCATTTATTTAATAAATCATTTCCTCTAAATTCTTGACTTAAATCAATTCATAAATTTAAGTCTAAATCGTCACATCATCTAATCCTTCATTAAATAAATCAAAATCTTGATTAAGTTAATCCCTATCACTAAAATCTTCTAGAGAATGCAACTTGCACATCAAAATAGATTTAATTCATTTATTAAATCTCTATTTTCTCTCAACATGGCATAAAAAAAGAATATTCCCTCAATTTGAATTCAAAATTCAAATGGGCTTGGTCCTTCCAACAAGACATTCAATGCCTCTTACATGTCCTTGTGCATTGAGCCAAGTGACATTAACTCCATTCTTCTCTCCCCCCAACATGTCACATTCAAAATTCAAATTTGAATCCAATGGAATTTATCATGCACATTGACCAAAATGTGCTCATCCCTCAACCATTCACATCTTGACAAGTGGCAATTAGCCATTGAATGTTGAATGATCCCACATTGCTCAATTTCACTCTCTCTTCCATTTTGGAAATCTATAAATAAGAGACTCTTCCTCTTATTCTATCATCCACAATTTGAGTAAACTTACTATACTCAACTTCATCATCATCCACAATCTTCATGTAAAGTTACTCTCTTCACATTGAGAGCTAATTTTTCCCATCCCACTCAATCATTCACCATTTTCATAAATTGTAACAAGGTTATGCTCAAATCTCTTTGGAGATTTGATCATTTTTCACTCATTCGACATTGCAACTTAGGAATTGGGAAAGGGCCAATTGCAACATTTCATTGGCACCAATTCCCCCATGGGATCTTAAATCTATTGACTTAATTAGGATTTACATGCATTTCTTGTATTGTGTTCTTCATTTTCCTAATTTTAGTTTAAATAGATGGATGTCATGGGGAATCTCTCATACTTGTTTGCATAAAACTTTTAACAATCATTAATTAAATGAGAGACTTTTCCTCTCATTCCATTATCCACAATTTGAGTAAACTTACTATACTCAACTTCATCATCATCCACAATCTTCATGTAAAGTTACTCTCTTCACATTGAGAGCTAATTTTTCCCATCCCACTCAATCATTCACCATTTTCATAAATTGTAACAAAGTTATGCTCAATCTCTTTGGAGATTTGACCATTTATCACTCATTCAACATTGCAACTTAGGAATCGGGAAAAAGCCAATTGCAACATTTCATTGGCACCAATTCCCCCATGGGATCTTAAATCTATTGGCTTAATTAGGATTTACATGCCTTTCTTGTATTGTGTTCTTCATTTTCCTAATTTTAGTTTAAATAGATGGATGTCATGGGGAATCTTTCATACTTTTTTGCATGCATTTGATCTAACAACCTAATGTGTTTTGTTGCTCTTGTGCATTTGCAAGTTTAGGGGTTCACATTTTGGTGCTAGAAGGAGGGCATGAAAAGAAATTAATCGCGTTTTAAAAAAAAAAAATTGCATTTTCTTAACATTTTCTCGTAGGTCACAACAAACATCTATGCAGTGACATATCGAGTCGCTTTCATAGGCGCGATGCAATACTTTGCCGCTTTCAGGGAAGCGGTGTAATACCGACCTGCATCTGGTTTCCTAACTATGTCATTTTTCTCTTCCCGCTTGTCATTTTTCAAATTTTCTAACTCTACCGCGCGACACTATACTACACCGCCTTCAGCACCGTGGCGCCATATCACACCGTTTTTCCTCCAAACTCGACCGCTTCTACATTCCCACCTGAAAAAGTTTGAAATTTTCAAACAAGGTCGCTTCCAAACTGCATCGCTTACCCATATCGCGCCTCTTATTCACTCTTTGTTTATGCAGAGCGCCACGTGGCACTATATAGCACCACTTTTATCCAAACTACGCCACTTTTAGAAACTGCGCCGCACCTGCATATTCCTAGTTTTAAAAAAAAAAAATTGTGATGCATGAAACTTCTCCAGGTCATAACTTTTGACTCGGATGTGGGTTTTTGCTAAAATTTTATAGGTGGTTTCTTTATGAGGTGGCATATGAATTGCCAATTGGTAAGTTGGTGGCAATTTTGGCACATTTTTGGGGCTTGAAACTTTCATCTTGCCCTTCAAAATGACATTTTAATGTTTTTTCCTAGTTTTTTGAAAGTTATTTTTGTTAATAACTCAAAACCCATGTTTTCAATTTCAAATGTTAGTTGGCAATTCATCCTACCTTAGTTTTAGAAGGTTTTTGGTAAAAAATAGGACTCTCAAAGTCATGCATGCAAAATTACCAAAAATGGAAAAATCTAAAAAATTGTTGAAATCTCATTGTATCAAGTGTTCTTAAACACTTTTGGGAGAACTTATAATCCCTTTCTAAGGATTTGTTTACTTTCATGCTCTTAGGAAACACTAAATTTCATTTTGGGTTTAAAAAGAACAAGCAAATTTCCTTTTCTAAGCAAAGTGGGATATTCGTTATGACTTCATGCTCATTTTGTACAGAGTGTTCCTCAACACTCTTTAAGGATTTTTAGATTATTGATTAAAAAAAATTTGTTAATCTTATTGGCCTTAGGAACACTAAACTTCTTTTGGGTTCTAAAATAAACAATCAAATTTCTTTTCAAATGTTGCCAAGGGGCTAAAAATAACTTTAGACAAACATACTAGATTTTGTTTGAAGGATAACAATTGAACAAGCAATCTCACATTTCCTTTGGTGCTTAAAAATAATTCATTATTTCTTTGAGGGATTTAAAATGGACATGTGTTCTTTGTGTCTTGTAATCATTTTTGCAAATTAGTATCATTTGAAAAGGCATATGCACTTCTCTCGCTCTTCATGGTGATCTTGAGAATCAAAAGTGTTTTTGGTGACACTAAGTTGCATAAAATATTGCCTCCATATTTCAATTTGGGTACCTAAACAATTGAACAAAACATGCGAGTGTGAGCACGACATATTGCGGAGGTTCTCCCCTTTCTTTTTCAACAAACGTTGTGTGAACGACGGGATATGTTAGCTTGCTATTGTTTATCCTAGCGGGTCTACTTTGGTGGGAAAAAGTACTCACCCCAAGGGAACAACCCAACTGGGAACACGCTAAAGCCAATTGACTTCCAACCGGTATATAAGTGTGGATTCTTGAGGAAAGTTCAAGAATCATGAGGATTATTCCGATGAGATGGACAGAAATGGACTCTCGCCGACATTGGATAATCCTCCATGAATGGAATGCTTGAACTAAAACCCTTGTTTAGAAAAGGCCAAATCCTTATCTATTTTGTTGGTGCAAAAAGTCATGTCCTTTAAAGCCACCCCACGTTATACATGCGGTTTTGTTGTAGATATGGAAAGGATGCCATGGGTACTAATGCTTGGCTGACCTGAGAAGTGTATGCCATGGAGGGGAGCGAGTGTGGTCAAACATTTAACCATTCGCAAAAAATATGCGCAGCTAGATTTGTCCAAGTGGGAACCCAACAAAATATTGTCTCATCATCCTAAGGTTGTAAAAAATGCTTGGAAGTGAAGAACACATTGCTTGGTCCTCAAAACAGTTGAAAAATAAACATATACAAAGAGCTTCAAATTTCAAACCCCTTGGAAGAAACAAATACCTTTGATGAATTTAAGCACTCTTGCTTTCCTTAGGGATCATATCCTTAGATAATTCTAAGTGATTGGATTTTATCATCATTTTTTTTCACTAAGGTTAAACCTAGGAAACCTTTGCCTTGATTTCCACATAATACACTTTGTGGGATGAAATAAAATTAGGACATTGGACATTCAGTTTGAAAAAGATAAACAAGAAAGTGTTTGTGGTAAAAAGAACCAAATATAAACAAAATAACAAACAATTGAACCACACATGTGGTTGATCCCTTTTGAGTCATTTGGTTTTCATGCAAACATTTGTCTTTTGGTTGAATTACTCTTAGGAAAAAAACATGTTCTTGATCACCTTGGTCTTGTAAGTAAGTCCTCATAGGGTCATCTAGGATCAAGTCAAAACACTTCATCCCCCTTCAAACATTTATCAAATTCCATTTCACCAAAAACTTTTGGAACTTTGGAAAACATCATTCATGCTAGACTTTTGAAAAATCAACATCACCTTGTTTGACTTAAACGCACCTAGTCAAATTATCAATCTTCTTGAACAAATTTGCCTCTAGGATAACACAACTTCCTAGGGTCTACTAGTTCATGATCACTTTGATTGGCTTAACACACTTAGCCAATTCATTCTCTTATGTGAGTTTTCCCTAGGATAACACAACTTGCTAGGGTTTACAAGTTTACCATCATCTTGTTTGGCTTAACACACCTAGTCAAACTATCCTCAAAATCAAATCAAACCAACTCCTAAAGTCTAGCATTGATCCAAATTTCCTAAAAGTTCAAACACCTATATCACTCACACTTTCATCCTCCATCTCATCATTGGTCCTAAACACCTTAGAGGTTCACTCTCGCAACAAGGTCAAAACACAAGAAAATCATGGAGTTTTAAACTTGACTCATACATCATGAGTAATCCAAATCATCCAAACTATCCAAGTCTCACAATGCCAATTGATTATCAAAACTCACATTTATACATGGCATCATTATTTCCTCCAAACCTCAAAAGTACAACGATTGTGAGTATGCCCAATCCAAAGTTTGGAACACCTTTCCCAATGGTAGATTTAAATCCAAGTCCAAATTTACAAATCTATCAACCAAGCAATCATGACATGAGCCTTTCGAGCAATACTCCTGTCATAAATCAAAACATCATACCAAATTATATCATCCTGCCATCAACATCGCAACAACAGATGGGAACCATTCAAGCAACCCCAAAAATCAACACCATTCCCCATCCATCGCCACCATCACCAAAACGCAGTTCATTCTCCATCCTATTACAAACTTCTCAACAAGTTTCTCACCAAAAGGCACTCCAAAACCAACAAGTTGCACAACTAGCTGCTCAGCAAGCGAAAGTGAAATTAGTCACCCAACAAGATGCACAAGCCGCACAAACCGTATAAGCTATGCAAGCAACCTAAGAATCCCAACAAGAATAGGATCACGCTCAAGCCCAACACCAGGCTCAACAAGAGCAAGCACAATTTTGGGCACTATTGCAAGCAATCCATCAACAAGCAGCTCAACAACAAGCCAAAAAAAAAGCATTGTTGGCACAACAACATGACCAACAAAAATCATTGTTGGCTCACTAGAAAATGTAGGCCTTACTCCCACAACAAATTTTGCAACAAACTCCCACCACAATTGTTGAGAACAATAATCAAGATCTATCCATCGATGAACACTTTGAAGATGTTTCCACCTCATATGATGATCAAATCAACGTACATCAAGAGCCATTTTTTAGTCATGATCAAGACCCCTCCTACAAAGATCTATTTCAAGGAGTGTTGATGTTATTTGATCCTATCGACATGAACCAAGATCCATACACCAATGATCATGTTGACAATGTCTCTACATCACCTAACGAGTTAGAGGTCATATCTCAAGAACTTATTCCAAAGCATGATCAACATTTTTCATCAAGGTCTAGCAATGATCCTTTCCAAAACATATGGACATCCTCTAACCTCATGACATTTGAGAAACTTCCTATGCCTAGTGAAGATATCCAAGAATACAATCCATTCTTTGAAATTGACCCATGTCAAGAACTTGATCCAAAGCATGTTGAAAGCAATTCCAAAATCATTTGAGATCAAGAATTTGCATCTCCAAGCTATTACAATTATATAATGGACACCCTCCTATCTATACAAGATGATCACATCCACATAGCACATACTCCTCCATCTACCCATGAGATGCTTTCCGTAGGTGGTTCAGCATAAGCTTAAAATCTCTCAGAAAATACAAAAAAATATAAAAAATATAAAAAATCCGAAAAAAAAATAGAAAAAGGATTGAAAATAGTAAAAAAAAAATCATCCTCTAGCAAAAACCACTACAATGGCACTTTGGGCAGGTACCATGATGAAACCCTGGAAAACAGGCATCATGTGTAGAATCGAGCATCTACATGTGCCAGTTCAGGAGAAAGCATCTTATCACATCCATTATAAAGCCAACATTCCACCCATAATAAATCCGTTCATCCATGAACCATTTATCCAATCCATTTTCATCCATTTGCATCCATACTCCAAGTTATCTTAATCTTGACAAATTTTGGTGCACACTTTACACTTTCTTATGGTAGAC
The DNA here is from genome assembly GCA_007115665.2 of Sequoiadendron giganteum. Classification (NCBI taxonomy): domain Eukaryota; kingdom Viridiplantae; phylum Streptophyta; class Pinopsida; order Cupressales; family Cupressaceae; genus Sequoiadendron; species Sequoiadendron giganteum. The sequence continues at coordinate 490,174,444 of CM021104.1, forward strand.
ACTTGACATGGGTCATTTTCATTGATCCCATCCTACCCAATGCTATTTGAGCAATATCGAAATGAGCATTTCTCTGTTCAAAAAACTTATCTTATCGTGAGATAATCCTTGGCATCCGTTGCATGCTTACCATGTCCACCCATCCACACATATATCCAAGAATCCACCCATAGCCTTCTAAACATTGCTAGACACTGGGGGCAGATATTTACATCTTGCTTCAGGTAATAAATCTTGATCTATATCCTCCAACTTATGTGGTGATCCGAACATTGGTAAACATGAAATCAAATTGGGTAAAACATTTGTAAGCACCAATCCAAATCACTAGACCATGGCATATTTTGACAAAAAGATGTTCCTTATCAAGCTTTATCTCTCGTCGATTATCAATCCAACAATCAATATCAGTTGCATCTAATGTGTACTTCAATGTCACATCGAATCATCAAAGCTATTTTGTTCCAAATCAAGCTTTATCAATCTTGATCAATCAAATCCGATCAATTATCACCTTGTTTGACTTAACACACTTAGTCAAACTACCATCTTGTGCATGAGTTTACTTTAGGATAACACAACTTCCTAGAGTTTACAAGAGCATTATCATCTCATTTGACTTAGCACACTTTGTCAAATTATCCAATCCATCATCAACTTGTTTGACTTAACACACTTAGTCAAACCATCCTCTTTTGTATAAGTTTACTCTAGGATAACACAACTTCCTAGATTTTACAAGTGCATTATCACTTTTGTTTGACTTAACACAGTTAGTCAAACAATCAATCCATCTGATCTATCAAAATTAGCTTGCTTTTCAACAAAATCCCAAAACAAAGCACTGACATTATCACGTATCCATATCCAAATCGTGAAAATCACATCAAAAAATCCAAAAACATCAAAAAATCGAAAAACATCAAAAAAATCAAAAATTCATCAAAAATTCAAAAACATTCAAAAATCAATCTGAAAATCAAAAACATCCAAATCATTCAAAAATCCAAAAACATGGAAAATCCTCAAAAAATTCATCATTGAGTCTTGTCATTTTTTCACCTTGTCGAACAACATCATCTCTGAGCATGAACGTAGGCAAGGTTGATCTTTGATCATCCCTCGAGATAGTAAGGTTAGTTCTTTAGGCATCCATCACATTGGCAATCCATTTGCCCATTTTTTTTACAATTTAGGTCAGTCCTTTAGGCGTCTGTCGTAATGGCATTCGTTTGCCCATCTATTTCACATTTTAGGTCAGTGCTTTAGGTGTCTGTTGCATTGACAATCCATTTACCCATTTTTTTTTACAATTTAGGTTAGTCCTTTATGTGTCCATCGCAATGGCATTCATTTTCCCATCTATTTCACATTATAGGTAAGTCCTTTAGGCATCCATCACAATGGCAATCCATTTTCCCATCTTTCCCATCAGCAGTCAAGTCAATTGTCTTTCCAAACTATGTCGTCTCTAAGCTTAAATGTAGGCAAGGCTAATTCTTGATTGGCCCCCGAGACACAAAATCCAAAAACATTCATAAATCTTGAAAATACCAAAAACATTAAAAAAATATGAAAAATACCAAAAACATTTGTAAAACATCTCAAAATACCAAAAAAGTCTCAAAATATCTAAAAACCCAAAATGGTGCATCCATTTCATCTCGTTCTCACCCATGATCTATCATCACTCATAATAAAATCAATCGTTGCCTTCATCCTTTGGTGAAGCAATCAGAAGTAGGTATAGCAGGTTCCAAAGTGAACACTCTAATCGTTAAAGTCTTGAAAGTCTAAGTCAGTAAGCAAGCAAGTTGGTCAACTCAGAGTATCAATAGCTTATCATCCAATCAGTCTCACCAAAACCCTGATCACTACATGTCCTAGGATGAAGCTTTCCTACGATGGACATAAGCATCAGGTACCCCACAGTAGTTTAGCCTTGGCTAGCGGTATGAAGAACACTAGCTTGTATGTTTACTTTATTTGGTCTTTGTTGACTTATCTTATTTTGTACTCATTCCAAGGGCCTTTCGATGATGCCTTAAAAAAATAGGTTTAGAGAGAAAGGAATGGGGCAATGATCATTATCTTTTTTATCTACTGTGCTTGTTGGATATTCTTGTAAAAAATCTTGGCGAATACTTTCTTAGTTGGGTCTATCCTAGCAAGGTTTCTGTATGTCAAGTGTGAACAAGAATACTCCTATCTTATTGACGAGTCAAATTTCATCACACTAGGTACAATGCCATCCTAGTCCTTTATACCTTGATGCATCATACCTATGTGCGTTATCGAACATAAAGTAATTAGCCCTTTGAAAACCCCAACTCCTAGTAAGCAAATCATCATCATCATCGGTAATAATGTGAACTTGTGTGGATCCTCCTTCCATCCATCTTATTCTTCTTATTATTCTATCTTTACTAAAATTTCTATCTAAAATCATTGTGTTGTATCAAAATATACACAAGGCTACCCATGGCCGATGACTGTCTATACATCATCAAAATTGTCTACATCAAAGAATTATCTTTTGTCCTTTGATCAATAGAACCACTCCTCTCACATTTTATCGCGATCTCGATTGGAAAATAGTACATTTCCGCTCGATCTCTCGAGGGGGCAGTATACCAACATAATCCTTTCATTGGGGCAATAGTGGGGCATTCGAAAAAATTGAGAAATTTTTAACTTTGATCACAACATTTTATTCTTTGAATCAATGCAACAAGTACATTGCTTCAAAGAGGGGCAAAATGTAGACATGGAAAGTGTAGAATTCAATCTAACACACTGGATCCTAATTTACTAACACCATTTCATCCTGAATCATCTCCTTTCCTAGTCATTTAATCGAATAATTTGTATTTGATTAAATTCATTACTCTTCATCTCTTAATTAAATAAATCAAATTTATCTAATTAATTCATCATCTCCTGTTAATTAAATAAATCAATTTTATTTGATTAATTTCTCTAAATTCCTCTTATTTAATTAAATAAATTAAACCTTATTTGATTTAATCTAACATATTCCTCTTTGAGTTAAATAAATCAAATCATTTATTTAATAAATCATTTCCTCTCAATTCTTGACTTAAATCAATTCATAAATTTAAGTCTAAATTGTCACATCATCTAATCCTTCATTAAATTAATCAAAATCTTGATTAAGTTAATCCCTATCACTAAAATCTTCTAGAGAATGCAACTTGCACATCAAAATAGATTTAATTCATTTATTAAATCTCTATTTTCTCTCAACATGGCATAAAAAGGGAATATTCCCTCAATTTGAATTCAAAATTCAAATGGGCTTGGTCCTTCCAACAAGACATTCAATGCCTCTTACATGTCCTTGTGCATTGAGCCAAGTGATATTAACTCCATTCTTCTCTCCCCCCAATATGTCACATTAAAAATTCAAATTTGAATCCAATGGAATTTATCATGCACATTGACCAAAATGTACTCATTCCTCAACCATTCACATCTTGACAAGTGGCACTTGGCCATTGGATGTTGAATGATCCCACATTGCTCAATTTCACTCTCTCTTCCATTTTGGAAATCTATAAATGAGAGACTCTTCCTCTCATTCTATCATCCACAATTAAAGTAAACATACTATACTCAACTTCATCATCATCCACAATCTTCATGTAAAGTTACTCTCTTCACATTGAGAGCTAATTTTTCCCATCCCACTCAATCATTCACCATTTTCATAAATTGTAACAAGGTTATGCTCAAATCTCTTTCGAGATTTGACCATTTCTCACTCATTCGACATTGCAACTTAGAAATTGTGAAAGGGCCAATTGCAACATTTCATTGGCACCAATTCCCCCATGGGATGTTAAATCTATTGGCTTAATTAGGATTTGCATTCCTTTCTTATATTGTGTTCTTCATTTTCCTAATTTTAGTTTAAATAGATGGATTTCATGGGGAATCTCTCATACTTGTTTGCATGCATTTGATCTAACAACCTAATGTGTTTTGTTTCTCTTGTGCATTTGTAGGTTTAGGGGTTCACAATCACAACCATCAACATCATATCATTGAATCATATTGATAAGAATATAGTTTATTCTTGTCACATTCCATTCTCTCTCTTTGTGCTTTCCTTTTGTTCTCAAGATCTTGGAAGTCATAGCCAATTCTAACATATCACTATACCTCTTATAGTTGGAATGGCCACATTGGACACAAAAATCCATGTTATGCCTCATGAATTATCTTATAATCTTCTCCTAGGTAGACCATGGATTCATGCTATGAATGGAGTGCCTTCCACTGTTCATCGCAAGATGAAGTACATCTATAACAACAAAGTGTAGACACTTGAAGCTGATCTCGAAACTAATATTTTCTTAATCATTGAAAAACATAAAGAGAATCACTTCAACACCTTAGCACCAACTACCCAAGTGGAACCCGCACACCAAACAAATCAAACCCAACATCTTGAGCAAATCACCAAACTCTTAGATGATGATTGGGGTTCCTTAGACTTCACCCCTCCTTTACTAGGAGAGTCCAAGGTCACCCACCAAGACTCTAATAAGGGAAACACAGTCTTGTCCACACAAGAATCAACCAGTCCTTCGCATGCATCCACCTCAACCACTTCAGCCAATGAAGCACATAATGAACAATCACCTGACCCAAAAAAGCTGAAAAATATTTATGGAAAAGGTTATGATCTCATGAAACAACTTGGCTATAGTGGAAAATGTTTTGGTGCTCACGAACAAGGTATTTGCAACCCTATAGAGCCTATAAAAAAAACAACACATCATGCTCTTGGTTATTGTCCTTTAATCAAAATTACAAAGCCTTTACCTTCCATCAACACCATATTAAATCATCCTTCTAACCCAACCTTTGAAAGTGATCCTTTGAAACAAAGAAAGAACTCTTTGCTTAAAGCCAATGTCATCTTGCACCCCACTAATGATTCAGATTTTACACACTCCTCCAAAGAAGTGTAAAAAATCGCACAATATCAAGTACCTTCCATAAGTATAACATCCTATACTAACTAAGGCCCTTCCTTGTTTCATACCAAAGGAACACCTTCTCCCTTCAATCAATAGGGTATCTTGTTGAGACTCCTCCAAGATCTCTTGATCTCTCTTCCTCCCAGAACTTGAAAGAAATGTTTCTACAAACATTCCTTTTGTGTCTACCACCGAGTTCATGGTCATCACACTAATGAGTTTAAGGCCCTGAGTAGTAGAGTCCAACATCTTAAGGAGCTTGGTGTTCTCCCTTATATGGGGGAACATCATTCCTCTAATCAATATTGATTTTCACTCAATCTTGCATTTCACCAATCCTTTCAGATCACTCTTGTCATGCACTAAGTGGGGGCAAGGGGTTGGTTAGCCTTTTCCCTCGTATGTCACTTGTCACTATCTCTTTTGACTTATTGTTAACCTTTCATGAACATATTAGAGAAAGCTTGGGATGTGGATGACATTTCTAGGATGTTGACTTGCATGTGACATACTCCTCTCTTCATGATGCTGCTTCTCAGAAACATATGACTCGATATAGGGCTTTCCAAATAAGCTCTCATGTTCTCTTCTTCTTAATTTCTCATAGTACAGTGTTTAGCAATCCCTTTGAAGTGGGGGCATACATCGACACTCACATTTTATTGTGTGATTTTCATTTTCTTGTGATTCCCTCTCTTGGAAACATTAGGTACAATGTTGCTTCAGGATAAGACATTTGCATTGTTCCTCTCTTGCATACAAGCTGAGTCCTTCCTCTCTTGGATAGAAGATGAGTCCATTTGCACTTTTTCTCTGTTGGTGACATTACACATGATGTTCCTTCAGATGAGACATTGAAAAAACAAAGAAAAATACCTTTGAACACTCCTTACATAATTTTCAAAATCATTGTCTTTTGTGGTGCCTTATCAAAGTTATCATGAGGTAAAAAAATTGTAGGGTTTGAGCGGGAAGCCCAACCAGCAACACGACTTTACCCATAGCCACCTTTGTGTGTGTGAGTACATACCAGCCGTGTGTATGTTTCTCACCTTCTTTGGGATAAATCACCCCGCAGACAACCTGGCATTATGTGGCTCCAGAGTGAGCACATCCTTCCCACCTAGTTCTTCTTTGCCTCTAATCCTCGTGATTACATGACCATGCATCTCACCTTGCTGCAAATCATTCACCCTTGAATGTGTCTTTTTATTTGATGTTGAGTTGACTTAGAATCCCAAATCCTTGGGGGCTTCACCACCTCCTTCTTCTTTGTCATTCTTCACCATCTCCATTGGATACTTTAGTGTGAGTTTGATGCAAGTTCATCCTCCCACTAAACTGGGGGCTAAATGTTATGATGTTATTGCGTCGCCAAAAAGTGTAGCCTTTGACACTTTTCACTCATTTGGACCCTTGCCTATGGATTTTGGAACTTTTTCAGCCTCTTTTTACCTCTTTCCAAGCCTTGTGCCAAAGTGTTGTAAAGTGTCGTAAAACAATTTCACACTTTCCTAGGCTTTTCATCACTAAATCAACCCTTTCTTATGCTATAATGAGGCCTTAATACACATCAATCCTATCTCAGTATGTTTTCATGAGACAATCCTGGAAAACATAAATAATCACTTTAATTACTAAAAACCAATGAAAATGGTCGAGGTGGACTAGGTCGCCACCTTGGGCAACCTAGTCCCATGTGGCATAAAATTAAATTTAACTTAATATTCTTTCAAGATTTTGTCTCTAAAACCCTAAGGTCGGTCTGTATGGTATTATCTCAAGAAAATTAGGGCATAAATTCTATAAATAAGGGTTTTTTCCCTCATTTTTCATTTCTTCGATCCCATTTTTTTCCTTCTCACTCAATCTTCTCAAGCATTCATCTGCTCCTCCTTCTCAAGAAAGCTAGGGTTTGAGCATTCTAATTCAACAAGACATCTTTTCTAAAGCACTCAAGGGTTGATTTCTACAACATCACAAGATCTCTCATCATGGAAACTTACTCCATTATTCCATTGTTTCATATTCATCCTTTAAATTTTCTATTCATTTTGGTTTAGTTACCTAAAACGGGTTTGACCAAGGCAAACCCCTAATCCCTAATAATCAACATTTCCTCTTTCTCTCCTTGTATGTTTCAATATTTAGGTATTTTGAAGATCATTGAAGATTTTGAAGACTTGTTGAAGACCTCTCCTTTCTTGAAAAGTCCAAAAATCCACCAAAAGTCACTTTCAGGCCTGAATATTAGAGTTTCAGAAGCAAACAATTTTGAAGAACCAAGGTGCAAACCGGGAGGCTTTTGTTTCCCCTTCAAAAATTCCAAAAATCCTAAAGAGGACTTAGTCACCACTAATGGTGACCTAGTACCACTGGATAGCTCTTTCTATGATTTTCACATTTATAGACACCCATTTGGCATAAATAGGCTCCAAACCAGTTTTCTCAAATCTAGGACTAGGTCGTCCAGATTGGCACAAGTGTACCTTTCAGCTTCTACAACAATCTCATCAGCATTCCATACCTCCATCAGGATCTTCTTCAAATTCCAGCTGCACACATTCTATCTCATTAATTTCTATTTAGTTTAATGTACATTTCTTAGGTCATTTTGTATATCTTTGCATACAGCATTGTGTTTTCCAGCACTTTACATTTCTATAGTTTAGCATTAATAAATCATTCTATTTTTAATCTATCATATTCACACACCTTACAAAACTAGATGTTTTGGAGGAGGAATTATTAGATGTTAAGAAATAAAATTCTAAATTGTTAAAATATTTACATAAGATTTCAATTGAAAGCAGTGAACTTGAGTGATAAAAATTTATGATCTTGATATTGAACTAGATAAATTTAAAAGAAAGAATGAAGAGCTAGAAGAAAAGCTAAAGTCGTTTGATGGGATTAAGAAAGGGAATAAAGAATTAGAATAAAGAGTAAAATTGGTTAATGACTTAGAACACAAACTAAAGATATTGAAAGAAAGAAATAATTTGCAAATGAAGGAAATCACAAAATTAGAAGAAGAGAATGGTTTATACAAGAAGGAAATGTCAAAATCAAATAAATAAAATGAAATTTTGAAGTCAAAGAAATTGGCATGTGATGTTTCTTGTAGTACAAAAGATTTGAGTTCATCATTTGATAAGTGTGTTTTTGCTGAAGTTGTTTTTGATGGAGATAAACATGTTAATGAGACTGAGAATCTTGTTAATTGTGATGATAATGCATTTGATTCTATAAATTTTGCTAATGAAAATCAATGTTGGTTTAAAAATTATGAAAAGAATGGTTTATAAAGGTCAAGGATTAGGAAAACATGAAAAAGGAATGATAAATCCAATTGATCCAACAATGAGGCCAAAGTATGAAGGTCTTGGGTATATCATAGGTAAGGGGAATGCCACTATAAGTTCAAGTAAATTCGTTCAAGAAGTGAAGAGTGTTGAGTGTACACATTTCCATAGAAGAGGTCATAAAAAAGATAAATATTGGGATTTATATCCATGTAAAATTTGTGGTTTGAAAAACCATTCTAAAAAAATGTGGAGGAATACAAATTGGAATAATGAATATATGAAAGACTGCATGAAAATGTATTGTAGTTGGAGTTTTGGATTGAACTGGAAAAAGTTGACAGGTATGTTCAAAAGGTTGTTCAAGTGCAAGTGTTCCTATGTCAAAGATGATATAAATAAAAAAAGGTTTGAAGATTCAAGATGAAAACTATAGATAGTGAGAGCACTTCCAAATTAAAGAATTGAAGATTAGTGAGCGAGCAAGGAATTTGTAAAAAAAATAAAAATTTAAAAACATAATTTGAATGTTTGATGGCCATCATCGTAAAAATGATTGTAAATGGGTACCTAACAATTATTTAGGCTAGGAACCATCCTTTTCCTTTCTTTGGACTGATTATCTTCTGGGACGAGTTAGTCTGTAGATATTGAAGATATCTTGAAGAATGAGTGACTAAGTCTGTAGACTAGAAAGACTAGAAATTTGAAATGATAAAAGCATGTGTGGTCATTATTAGGGGGGGGTGTTGAAATATAATTTCAACCACACCAATGAATGTTCTAGTGATAAGCATTTTTTAGAAATCTCTAGCACCTAACCAATAAGCAACAAGTGGAAATATTAAATGCAAATTGTAGTTGGTGGATATTCTAGAGTTTTCTCTAAAATATGATATGTTGGTTCCTACTATTTGGAACCTTCTTGTAATTTTTGTACTCCTATATAAAAGAGAACTAATGTATTTTGATTGACAAGCAATACAATATTGCAGCAACACATGTTGGTGAATCTATGTGTCTATTTTGGTGTTTCAGCTTCTGTGTGTTTAGTCTTTCAATAATTAGAAGCAACAAAAGTAGTAAAATGTGAGAATAGAGTTACCTGTTTGATATTGTAACTAGGGATGGGGTCATTAGAAATATTCAAAACCCTTGCAAGCCTATTCAAACAATTCCCCATAGCAATATCGATGGTCTCTCTGAAAATACGATAGCGACATTCAGTGTAAGCAATGACCTGTGTATTCCCCCCACTGACATATAGCACAATAGGGTCATGGGTTCCAGTGACAAGCCTGCCCATCTTGATATGCACCACATAGTGGTTGAAACCAAAAATGGGCTTCTTCAAGAGCTGAGAGAGCATCCTCACAACCATGGTTGAGACCTAGAGGGGAATTCCATACCATGGCCCTTGGCGTAGCATAGACAATCTATTTCATGTTCATTAATTTTGGCATCCTTTAACGCCACCTCAACTAGAGGAAGAATGTGCTTTAGATGGAGTACTTCTATTTCTCAGGGGAGGAAACCCCACCCTAGTGGAGCTATGTATGTGTGCCTCAAGTTTGAAAGGATTGTTTCATCTAGTTTAATAATTCCTACTGCTTGTTGGATTTTCTAAACTTGAGCAACCACCAACCAAGTGCATTTAATGCACAGAAAAAATTGATCCATTGGGATCCTCCACCCACCTTTCCATGTCTGAAAATATATGTTGGCCAATTAATTTTGGCAGTGAATGTAATTCTAGTGGTTGACTTCAAAATTGGGTGGCAATTTTGGAAAATGGTTGGAAAGACAAAAGCAACAAATAAAATGTTTTTTCTTAGTTAGAAAAAAAAGAATGATAGAAGTGTGAAATAGAATACAAGGATGAATTTTCAAGAGAACATAAGAGAAGAAGGGAATTTTCAGGAGATCTTGCAGCAATAGAAGACTTTGATAGAGAGTAGTGCTCCAGTGCTTTGAAATGCATGTAGTAGCACACATTTAGCTCCAGTGCGCTAGAATATGCACAGTTTTTGTATGAAGGGAATACAAAGCCTTTCTCTGAGTTTAGTATGTAAATTTTTTGATTATGAACCATTTTGAATGTAATCTTTTTGGATAGTTTAATGAAACAAAAAATATTTTTCCTCCTTGTCTTGTTGTCTGCTTTGATTTATTTGTGTTTTCATCTTTGTCCACTATAGTTGGGATTCCTTTTCCAATAGATTGGTATCAGATCCCTAAGTTTTTTGGGCATTTAGTTTTTAAAGCCCTAGCTCTAGTCCTAGGCATGCAGTGTTAGAGTCTTAGTTTCTAAGTATTTAGGAAAGTCCTATTTTTCTAGGCAGTGAAGAAAATCCCTTAGATTCTTTCTAGGTATTTGCAGTTTCCCCCATTTAGCAAAATGGCTAGAGATAATAGGAGTTGGTAGCAGCCACCTCTGTTTGATGAAAAAAATTATGACGTTTGGGCAAATAAAATGAAAACTATTTTGGTAGAAAATTATTTGTGGGAGTTAGTAGCAAATGGGTTCATATATGTAATTGATTCAAATGCATTTTTAGCATTGACCAATCCTCAAAAGAATCAGTTGAAGGAGACAAGAAAAAATGATGCTAAAGCCCTCAATTTGATTGAGACAACCTTAACAAAGGCTATTTTTCATCGAATAGCAACAGATAGTTATGCAAAAGAAGCATGGGAAATACTTCAAACCACCTACAAAGGGAATGAGAAAGTCAAATGAGTGAAACTCTAGCTACAAAGGAGAGAATTTGAGACCATGAAGATGAAGGACAACGAGTCCATTTTATAATTTCATAGAAGGGCTTCCACTTTGATTAACTAGTTGAGGATAAATGGAAAAACCATGGAAGAGCAGAAGATTGTGGAGAAGATCCTTAGAATCTTACCCACAAAATTTGATCCAGTGGTTATTGTCATAGAAGAGGCAAAGGACCTCTCAACATTGTTAGTTGATGAGTTAATGGGTTCACTTCAAACCCATGAGTAGTGCCTATATAGGTCTACAAATTCTTCCCAAGAGCAAGCTTTCAAAGCTCAATCCAATGTAAGAGGCAAGGGAAGAGGAAGAAATGGTAGAGGAAGAGTTCAAAGAGGCAGAGGTAGAAGAAAATTTTGAAGAGGAGGCTCAAACAGACAAGAGGAGGCCAACACCTCCCAATTAGACTTCCAAAACATGAAGAATAATAATAACTCAAATTGGAGGAAAGATAAGAGCAATGTGTAGTGTTACTACTGTCACAAGTATGGTCACTACGTAAGTGAATGTAGGAAGAAACAACATGACCAAGGGGGTCAAAATGAAAATGTGGCAAATGAGAACAAGGTTGAAAATGAGAAACAGTCACAAGTGTTTATTGCTTGCAATCTTGCAAAACAAGGCAGTGCTAAAGTTTGGTACTTAGACAATGGTTGTAGCAACCACATGAGTGGTAACAAACATTTATTTTCCTCCATACACAAAAACATTAAGTCTGGAATTAAAATGGGAAACAATGAGAAGGTTCTTGTCATGGGCAAGGGCATAGTGTGCCTACAAACCAAGCATGGTGAAGAAAGATAAATCCATGATGTCTTCTATGACCCAGGAATTAAAAAAAATCTCTTGAGCATTGGATAGATGGTCCAAAATGGATATAGAGTACTAATGGAGAAAGGGGAATGCATCATCTATGACAAAGACAGAAGCAAGAGAGTTATGGTAGTGGTTCAAACGACAAAGAACTAGATGTTTCCCCTCAAAATGCAAATCTCAGCATATTCAAAAGTCATACAGTAGTTAGCCTTCAAAATGGTCATCCAAGACCCATCCAAGCTTTGGCATTTGAGGTATGAGAATATAAGCTATTCTAGTTTAAGTGTTTTAGCTAAAAAAGGCATGGTTAGAGGGCTACCAGCAATTGTAGAGCCCGATGGAAAGTGTGAAGCATGCATCCTAGGTAAGCAACATAGGTAGCCCTTTCAATATAGGCATTCTAGGAGACCAAGTGCACCATTAGAGCTGGTGCATTCAGATTTGTGTGGTCCCATGAAGACCCCAACCCTAGGAGAAATTTTTTATGTCATGACACTCATAGATGACTATAGTAGAAAAATCTAGGTGTATTTTTTGAAGAAGAAATCAAATAAATTTGAGAAGTTAAAGGAGTTTAAGGCCTTGGTTGAAAAAAAAAGTGGCCATTATATCAAAGTCTTCAGAATGGACAAAGGGGGAGAGTATATCTCTCAAGATTTTATGAACTTTTACAAGTATCAAGGCATTCAGAGACAACTCACAATGAGGTATACTCCACAACAAAATGGAGTGGCTGAAAGAAAGAATAGAAAAATTATGGAGATGGCAACAAGCATGCTGAAGAAAAAAGGTTTGTCTAATGAATATTGGGGTGATGTTGTAGCAACAACAATCTACATTTTGAATATATGACCCACAAAATATATTCGTGATAAGATTCCACAAGAAGCATGGAAAAAATGAAAATGGAGTGTTGAGCATTTGAGAATATTTGGATGTGTGGCATATGCACTTGTGCCAAAAAAAAAGGAAAAAGTTGATGACAAAGGTGAAAAATGTATTTTCATAGGTTATACAGAAGAATCCAAAGCCTATAGATTGTACAATCCCATCACCAAGAAAGTGGTGATCAGCAGGGATGTTGAATTCATTGAAAATGAGTCATGGGATGGAACGGTTGATAGAAACATAGGTATTTCTATCTCAATACCCTTTGAGGATGAAGAAGTTGTTGAAGGTAGGTGCGCCAAAACCTTATAGCAAGGTAACAGTCCAAAAAACAACAACTCTGGAAACTTCAATAGAATAGAGGCGTCGAAACCTTTCAGCAGGGCGGATGGGCCAGAACTTTACAACAACAATCTTCTTCATGAAACCAACAGTCAAGCGACTTTGGAAATTATGACCCTATGCTTGAATCATTAATGCCACAAAAGATTGGAAGTGTAAGGGAAATTTATGACAATACAAGGTATGAAGATTTTGATTAAAATTTAGATTTTCCTTTATTTTCTCATAGTGATCTAATGTATTTTGAAGAAGTTGTGAAAGAAGAAAAATGGTGTAAGGCCATGGATGAAGAGCTAGACGCTATAGTGAGAAATAAGACATGGGAGCTCACTAATTTACCCAAAGGGAAATCAACCATTGGAGTTAAGTAGGTCTATAAGACCAAATGCACTGTTGATGGTAAAGTTGAGTGGCATAAAGCAAGGGTGGTTGTTAAAGGATACAAACAGAAGCTTGGAAGAGACTATGATGAGATGTTTGCACCAGTTGCAAGGCTATAAATAGTGTGGACAATCTTAGCAATTGCAACCCAACACAAATGGAAATTATTACAAATGGATGTAAAGTCAACCTTCTTGAATGGAGTGTTGAAAGAAGAGGCGTATGTGGAGTAGCCACCTAGCTACAAAGTCCCAGGGAAAGAAGACAAAGTCTACAGGCTCAAGAAAGCTCTTTATGGGCTAAAACAAGCACCACGATCATGGTATAGTAGAACTGATTCATACCTTCTGAGCAATGGCTTCAACAAAAGTGGCAGTGAGCTCACATTCTACATCAAGGCAGCCAATGGTGAGATTCTTATTGTTGTTTCGTATGTAGATGATTTAATTTTCATAGGGAATAGTAATCTTTTCATTGATGATTTCAAAGAGGCAATGAAAAATGAGTTTGAAATGTTAGAACTAGGTTTGTTAAAATATTTACTAGGCATAGAGGTCCAAAAAATAGATCATAGAATCTTTATTTCACAAAATTATGCTAATCAAATCTTGAAGAGATTTAAAATGTTGGAAAACAAACTAACCCCAATGCTAATAGCTACAGATCTGAAATTAAGCAAAGAGGACAGTAGCAGTAATGTTAACCCAACCCTCTATAAGAGCATGGTTGGAAGCCTCATGTACTTGACATCAACAAGACTAGATTTTATGTATGTGGTAAGCTTGATTTCTAGGTGCATGGAGCAGCCTAAGGATGCCCACTAGCAAGCAGGATAAATAATTCTAAGGTATGCCAATGGCACAAAAGACTATGGCATTATGTACATTGCCTCCAATGAGTTTCAGCTAGTTGGGTGCATAGACAGTGATTGGGAAGGAAATGTAGATGATAGGAAAAGCACTTCGAGATACTTGTTCCACATGGGTTCAGGAGCAATATCATGGGTATCAAAGAAGTAGCCCATAGTTTCTCTCTCCATGGCTGAAGTAGAGTACATTATAGAAAATGCAGCAACATGCCAAGCTATTTGGCTTAGAAGAATCCTTGCAGATTTGAATGAGAACAAGAAGATGGTACAAACATATTTTGTGGAAACATGTCTTCCATTGCCTTGACTAAGAATCATGTATTTCATGGACGAAGCAAGCACATTATGAGCAATGGCTTCAACAAAAGTGGTAGTGAGTCCACATTCTACATCAAGGCAACCAATGGTGAGATTCTTATTGTTGTTTTGTATGTAGATGATTTAATTTTCACAGGGAATAGTAATCTTTTCATTGATTATTTCAAAGAGACAATGAAAAATGAGTTTGAAATGACAAATCTAGGTTTGTTAAAATATTTCCTAGGCATAGAGGTCCAAAAAATAGATCATAGAATCTTTATTTCACAAAATTATGCTAGTCAAATCTTGAAGAGATTTAGAATGTTGGACAGCAAACCAACCCCAACCCTAACAGCTACATATGCTACCATTTCATAAGGGGGTTGGTGGAGCATGGAAAGATTGAACTTCAGTACTTTAGATTTGAGCAACAACTCGTTGATATTTTCATAAAGGAATTGTCAAAAGACTCCTTTGAATGCCTAAGAGATAGGCTTGGTATGTAGGAATGTGCTAGAACTTTAGTTTTGGGAAACTCCATAAAGCGTCAATGCACTAAAACTTTGGTTTGGGAAAACATAGAGAAGCGTTGATGTGCCAGAACTTTGGTTCAAGAAAACATAGAGAAATGTCGATGTGCTAGAACTTCATTGAACAGATGCAAACAGGCTTTCTCTAGAACTTTTATGCAGAAGTTTTTAAATGGTGATGAAGAACAAAAAGGCTCAAGGTTAAGGGGGAGTATTGGATTTTCTAATCTTGAGTAGCCACCAACTAAGTGCATTTAATGCACAGTCAGAAATGATCCATTGGGATCCTCCACTCACCTTGTCGTGTATGAAAAATATGCTGGCCAATTAATTTTGGTAGTGAATTTAATTTTGGTGGTTGAGTTCAAAATTGGGCGATAGTTTTGGAAAAGGGCTAGAAAGAAAAAAGCAATGAATATATATTTTTTTCTCAATTAGACAAAAAAGAATGACATAAGTGTGTAGCAGAAGACAAGGGGGAATGTTCAGGAGAACATAATAGAAGAAGGGAATGTTTAGGAGATCCTGCAACAATAGAAGACTTTGATAGAGAGCAATGCTCCAATACTCTGGAATGCACGTAGCAGCACACAGTTAGCTCCAGTGTGCTAGAATGTGCATAATTTTTGTATGAAGGGAATAAAGAGCCTTGATCTATGTTTAGTACATAAATTTTTTGATTGTAAAACTATTTTGAATGTAATATTTTTGGATAGTTTAATGAAAAAGAAAATATTTTTCCTCCTTGTCTTGTTGTCTTCTTTGATTTATTTATGTTTTTGTCTTTGTCCACTATAGTTGGGATTCTTTTTCCAACAATGCTATCTTGTTTGCAGAACCTTCAAACCCTATCACTATCATGCTCACCTCCTTCCAAATTTCACAGCTCGCAATTTTGTTGAGGTCCTATGTTACAAGAAACGTGATGGAGAGGGAAAATGAACAAGGAAAGGGAGATAAAAAAATTATTTTAGAAAAAATATATTTTTGCCTTAATTTAAGAGAACTAGAAAATTTAAACAATAATTTAAACCTAAAAGTCTATATATTTAAGAGAAAATTAATATTTTAAATCCCTCCTTTTATGTAATGGTGTATAAAATGCAAGGGGGTAAATTCCATTATTTTCTTGTAAGAAATGTATGGCAATAGGATGGAGTATGGAGACTCCACAAAATGGAAATCATTATAATTTTTGCAACCACAATCCACTATCTTCCTCTTGTTGGAGCTATAACCACCTCTCATGTCACTATGCATGATATATCGGAGTTCATTTTTTAACAATGTTTTTTATTCTTCTCCAAGTGATTTTGAATATTTTCTAAGGTTGCATATATCATAATTCCTCCTTTGAGTAGGTTCACCACCTTCTTCATCTTTGTATTATTGAGGGGTCTTTGCATAAGAAAGACTCCACCAATGTCCTTTGTTAGTTCTGGAAACATTATACTCTTCAAGGGCATCAAGACCTTCCTTTCTAATTTTTATTTGAATGTAGTTTAACGTTACACTTTTGGAAATGCTCCTATCATGGAGTACATCCATGATATGTGAGGAATTTTTTGATAAATCTCTTATTATGCACATGTTCCTCTTTACCATCTAACATTTGGCATCTGATGATAACCTTGACTAATGCTAGAGAATGGCGTTGTGAATCGATACATATAAACTTCTTGATATTTTATTTGAACATAAGATTCTTTACATGCAAACGAGTCCCTAGAAAGGTAGATTAGATGACCCATTTTTCAGCATGAATAATTGCAACTCCTTATTTAAAAGTATTCTTATGTTGTTCCATTATTCTCTCTACTAAATTCAAATATTTTGCTCATGTGATAAATTTATTTCCAAACTATTTTCTTCAATCGTTATGGAACTTTGGCTATCAATTTAAAAAGCTTTACAAGTCTTACACCATACCCAACACTAGAAGTAGTTAGCACTTATTATTATCTCCAATCGTTTGATGGCATGTTTGGCAAGTAGGTTCACTATATTATTATATTCCTTGGTAGTGCTTAATACAAAATCTAACCAAATTTATGAATCAAAAATAGATATGAAAATAGGAGCTTGAAAAATAGGGCAACTCTGTTACATTCTCATCATTAACAAAAAACATAAATAGATTACAATACACATTTCAATATTAACTATGAAACTGAAATTACTAAAAACTAGGGGGACTCATACTCAACTAAACTAGACACCACTAATAGCTAACTATTGTCATCAATGTGAAATCCTACTTAACTCGCAGATCATAGATGGTTAGAGACAAGAGAGATTATAATTTAACACTCCCTCTTAATCTCAACTATTACATTCTTTAGAACTAATACTATCTAAGTGTTGTCTTTGAAACTCAAAAACAATTCTTCCCAATGGTTTGGTGAAGATATTTGCTAGTTGCTCCTTAGATCCACAAAACTGAAGTGTGGTTTCACCATTATTGACAAGGTCATAAATGAAATGATAGTGAGTGTCAATATATTTTTTCTACCTATGAAATACTTGGTTTTTAGATAATGTTGTTGCTCAACTATTTTCATAGTAGATAGTAGTTGGCTCATTTTCAACATGTGCAAGATCCATCAAAAGTCTTCATAGCCAAACACAATGGAAAGTTATAGTTTTTGCTAGATACTCGACTTTTGTAGATGAAATTCTGACAATGGGCTACTTCTTGGAAGCCCATAAAATCAGATTTGTCCCTAAATGAAAAGCATATCCAGAAGTGTTTTTCCTGTCATCAAGGTTGCCTACAAAATCAGTATCAATGTATCATGCAAGTGTGTTGTCTTCAGAATATGTATACCAAAATCCAAAATCAGTTGCACCTACAACATATCTTAAAAAAAAAAATCCAACTTTCCAGTTGGAGTCCTTGGGAGACTCCATAAATCTAGAAATAAAACTGACTTCAAACATTAAATCAGGTCTTGTTGTAGTAAGGTACATGAGACTACCTACAAGTCTCTTATACAGAGTTGAATTAACTTCTGGTACATCTTCCTATTTGCTCAATTTTGTTCCTGTAGCAATAGGTGTTTCTACTAGTTTAGATTTGTCCATCCTTAACCTATTCAAGATGTTTGTAGCATACTTATGCTAATATATAAACATTTCGTTAGCTGATTTCTCAACTTCTATTCCCAAAACAAACTTCATGAGACCAAGATCAGTCATCTCAAACTCTTTTTCATAACTATTTTAAATTCATCTAATAGGAGATTTCTAGTATAGATCATATCATCAACATAAAGAAAAACAATAAGTATGTTACCTAGTTGATTTTTCTTTGTGTAGAGAGTGGGCTCATTTCTACTCCTATTGAACCCATTGTTGATCAGGTAAGAGTCAATTCTACTATACCAAGCTCTGGGAACTTGCTTCAGACCATACAAGGCCTTCTTCAATATATAGAGTTTTGACTCTTGGCCTTTAATTTCAAACCCTGGTGGTTGATTGACATAAACCTCTTCCTATAACATGCCATTGAGAAAGGCTAACTTTACATCCATTTGAAACACTAGCAATTTTGTTGGGCTGCAATGGCTAAAATGGCTCAAATGGTATAGGTTTCACCATAGTCAACACAAGGCTACTAAGAAAAAACTTTTGTAACAAGCCTTTCCTTATGGTTCTTTACTTTTCCTTTCTCATTCAACTTTGTCTTGTAAATCCACTTGACATCGATGTTGGTTTTGTCTACAGGAAGATCAATAAGATCCCATGTCTCATTTCTTTGAATTGCATCAATTTCTTCATTCATGGCCTTCACCCAATGCTCTTCTTTCACTGATTCTTAAAAATGTGTAGGTTGAAAAGATAAAAATGCAAAGTGAACTTGTTGATCCATGTCATTATTTTCCTCATAGATGTCTCTTAAAATCTTTGTTCTCTGATTTCTTTGAAAAGAATCTGTCTGACTACTAGAAGAGGAACTATTTGCTTGTTGTTCTTCTTGTCCCTGCACTTGTAAACTTGGCAGCCAAATTGGAGGAGTTGGCTGTCCTAAGCTTTCCCCATGTTCAATGTTTGTTGGATCATCTTCTTTGCAACTCCAAGATCTATCTTCTAGGAACTTGACATCCCTGCTCACCACAACTTTCTTGGAGATTGGATTGTATAGTCTATAGGGTTTGGACTATTCACTGTATCCTGTAAAAATACACTTCTCACTCCTCTCATCAAGCTTTCTTCTCAATTCCTCTGATACATGGGAATATGCAACCATCCAAAACAATTGATATGGGAGACACTATATTTAGTGCCACTCCATGCTTCTTGAGGAACCTTTTCCTTCACACTCATTGTAGGAGATCTGTTCATTATGTATCATGAACATGCAACTTATTCAACCCAATAATCATTAGAAAGATTCTTAGCTTTGAGCATGCTTCTAGCCATATTCATGATCATCCTATTTTTCCTTTCATCCACTCCATTCTGTTGTGGAGTGTACCTAGTTGTGAACTGCCTCTTAATCCCTTGTTCCTTGCAAAAACCAATAAATTCATGTGAATCATATTCACCTCCTCCATATGACTTGAGCCCTTGATGTATTTTCCACTCTGATTTCCAACCAGAGCTTTGAGTTCTATGAATTTTGATAAAGTTTCAGATTTGTTCTTGAGAAAATAGACTCAAAATTTCCTGCTAAAATCATGAATAAAAGTTAGAAAGTAAAAACTTCCACCAATGGACTGGGTTTACATGGGACAACAAAGGTCTGTATGGACTAGTTCTAGATTCTCATTTTATCTATAAGAGGTAGTCGAAAATCTCTCCCTATGATGCTTTCCTAGAATACAATTTTCACATGGATTGGATTTTTCATTCATCATTGGAAATCCCTTTACCATTGACTACTTTTGTAAAAGACTAAGAATGTTAAAGGATAAATGACCATACCTAGAATTTGACAACCAAGTTTCATCTATGCTTGAGATGTGGTGTGCATATGATTGTGACTAATTGAAACTTCTCATATTCAGAGGGAACATTCTATTTTTGGTCATTTCCACCTTAGATATGAGTCTCCTACTAGATGGCTTATCTATAATGATGCAAGTAGAGCCCTTGAATTTGAAATCATATCCATTTTCACTTAACTATCCTATAGTGATCAGATTACACTCAAGATGTGGAACATATAAAACATCATGAATTGATTTCAATTCATTTTCTTTAGTTAGGATACACACAATACCTTTACCCTGGGCTTGAACTTGAGAGTCATTTCCTAGCTTAATTTTTGATGTGGATGAACTTTCTATATTGGAAAACAAATATTTGCCACCTGTCATATGATTGCTACAGCCACTGTCCAACAACCAAAGGTCCTTGTTGTGATCTTCTTCAGTAATCTGGCATGAGAGGAACATTACCTCAAATGTACCTTCTTCAGTGTTGGAGACATTGGCTCTATCTTTATTCTGATCTGATTGCTTCTTCCTACATTCAATTTCATAATGGCCATACTTCTTACAATAGAAGCATTGAATGTTGGAATTGTTTGTCCATTTTCTTCCTCTCCCTCTCTGACTATGAGAATGCCCTTGTTGGTTTGATTGTCCTGACTATTCAGGAGCTAAACTCTCTTTAGTGTGATAAAAACCTCATCCTCTTTGGCCTCTACCTCTACCTCTTCTACCTTGGCCTCTACTGAAGGAAGCTTGAGTCTGGAAGGATTTTTCCAAGGACTCTTCCTCCATGAGGAGCCTTGATTCACGAGATAGAAGAGAACCCATTAGTTCATCAACAATCATTTTGGATAGATCTTTTGACTCTTCTATGGCTATAGCCATCATGGTAAATTTCTTGGTTAAGAATCACAACGCTTCCTCAACAATATTTTGATCTATTATATCCTTAGCATGAATCTTGAGTTGATTCACAATTCCAAGCACCTTGGTCATAAACTGATCAGTATTCTTAGTTTCTTTCATCTTCAAGTTTTCAAACTCTCTCCTAAGAGTTTGAAGTCGAACTGTTTTGAATTTTTCATTACCCTGGTATTCTAAAGCCAAGATATCCCATGCTTGTTTTGCACTAGTTACGCCTATAATTTTTGGAAAAAAATTGTCCTTCACTAAACACTGGATCAAAAATTTGGCTTGAGTCTCCTTCTTCCTTCATGCTTCAGGAGAATTCTTCTAAGTACTATTCATAGTTGTGAAAGTAGCTTGATCAGGTTTTGTGAAGCCACTCTCAACTATTTCGCAACATTCTTGAACTTGCAGAAATGCTTTGATTCTAATAGACCAGAATTCATAGTTTTTGCTGGTTAACATGGGCCCTTTCATTTGCCATAGATTGTTGATGGATGCTATTTAAACCATTGTTGATGATATTCACATTAAGTTTTTCTCCTTGCTCTCCAATCTCTGAAGAGTCTTCACTGTTGCTTTTTGATCAATGTGCTCTCCAATCTGTGAAGGGGATCAAACCTGCTTTGATACCATTAAAAAATTTATAAAGCAGAAATGGATATGAAAATAGGGACATGAAAAATAGGGCAACTCCACTACATTCTCATCATTAACAAAAAGCATAAATATATTACAATACAAATTTTAGTATTAACTGTGAAACTAAAATTACTAAAAATTAGGAGGAAATGTACTCAACTAAACTAGACACCACTAACAGCTAAATGGTGTCATCAATGTGAAATCCTACTTAACTGAGAGATCATAGACGGTTAGAGACAAGAGAGATTATAATTTAATAGAATCAACCAAATTTTTGAGAATATAATATAGTTTCCAATATAAAATGGCTCCTCTTAAGATTGTATTCATAGTTATAAATGAGTCCCCTTCAACATTTAATAGTGGAGAAATATTTGGATCTGCACAATTTTAAATCTTTTAGTAAAGCCTAAAATTCAACTTCATTGTTAGTGTTTGGCTAGAGTTTTGGTGTAGGAGCACCTAATGGAATATATGCCTCCATGAGGCCAGTATGTAATAAGATTTTAAGAATGCTTAGGGGTCATTTAAGAAGGTCTTTCAAGACCATTACAAGGTGTTTGAGTCAGTTGATGAATGCTTAGATAGGTTGTAAGGTCATTGTACCCAATTTGCAAAAAATGAAAAAATGTTGTCAAAAGAGGTCTATAATAGGATTTTGATTTAGTATTGTTAATTTCTTGTTGTAATAAGGCGCAAGAGGCCACATTAGGAATGTTATAGGTCTTAAATAATTGATTTGAGTCAAATTCTATAATATTGCAAAAATGTGAAAAGTTGTCAAAAATTGTAATGCAAACTTGCAAAAAATGCAAGTATGGGAATAATAAGGGTCAATTCATGTAAAAGGTCATTGTAGGTGGTTTAAAATGATTGAAATCCATTTATAAAATCTATTTATACCTACATCCATCATTTTGAAAGGCGGTGGTGTGATATAAAAGGGATTTGCAGCACACAGGTCTCTTTATTCTTAAGAGATCACCAGGGAACAAACTGCCCTTATACACATCAACTCAAATGATTCGATGAAACTGTGAAGAAAACAAGGAAAAATATCTCAAACCCCAGGAGAGCAAGACTTCTAGACTCTTACCCCAAGTTGAGGAGCTCTCAGCCAAAAGATGTCAGCTCAATTTGAGAACGCCAGCATGACATGTTGTCATTCGAAAGATGCGCTAGCATTCTAAGCCATGGAGAACTTAGGAGCTCAGGAAGGTGAAGTTGGATCTCAATTCTAGACTTAGGTAGAAAGCTTTAAAGACTAGATAATCAATAAAGAGCTAGAAACTAAAGAGAAATGCAAAAGAACTCGAAACAAGATTACCTTTGTGTGTCTGAATCTTTATTTTGAGCTTCACTTCGTAACCTACACACAAAAGATCGAGGGGAAAAGGTCGGGGCTCTGTAGGGGTCTGCCTCAGTCAGACCCCTATTTTTGTGTTCCCACCTCCATGAAAAAACAAGTTTGGAAAAGAGTGTAAAGGAAGAAAATATAGTGTGTGGTGAAAGAAAAACCCACTTCAGAGTAGAGCCCACACCACAAAGTAATAAATGAGCTAGTAAGAAAGAGTGATAGGGAGAGAGAGTGTTACCCAAGGTTCAAGACCCTCTTCCAGAGCACATGGGCACACTGCTATGTGCTTTCTTGAGAGATGGTAGCTTCTTGAGAGCTTGTAGTTGCTAGAGGGACCTCAGTCTGGCATGGCTTTGCTTGTAAAGGGTGCTGCTATTCTAGGATAGAACTTACCCAAGACTAGAGCAAGTAGTGACAATCCTTCAACTGATGACTTCCAACCCCACAACAAGAGCCAAAAAGGGGTTTTCATGCATGCAAGAGTAGCATAGATCCATTTCACTCAAGACCTAACCGCAAGGACACGTGTTGAAAGGGTTAGGGTTCTACATTCACCATTTCAAACTTAGAAAACCTCTAGGATGCAAGTGTGTCATGTGAAAATATATGCACCATGTAGGCATCCAAAGCCTAGATTCTCAAGAAATATCTTGTCAGGCTTATGTCATCTCTCCATGTGTCCTCACAAAGTAGAATCGTGAAATTCTAACTCATTAGGTTTTCCCATTAATGTTTCTAAGGTGTCATAAATTCTAGGAAAGATGCACAAATGTGGAATTTCCCCTAGGTGCAATTATGCGACATTACATTTTTCCCTCAATTTAGTTGGCTCGATTTTTGAAAAAAATAGCCTCACTAAAGTAGAGAAGAAAAATTTCACCTAAATTTGGGATTTTATGGAAATGCATATCAGAACAGGGGGGCTACAGAGGTCAGTGAGGTTGATTTGACTGGTACCAAGGATGCCCCCAGCTTATGAGCTCAAAAAATAGTAGCACAATAATTGTGAAAATAATTCAAAATTGTATCTTGCAAAACTAAAATTTTGAGTTAGTTTTGAAAAATCGGAAGAAACTACCACGGAGAGAAGAGTGATCAAGAAAAAGTGGTTGATTCAGAGGAAAAATATGATCAAGAGGTGACTATATGCCCCCTCCTAATTTCTCCCCCAACATGGTGGGGTAAAGTCAGGAGAAACTAGGGAGCCACAAACTCTAGGAAAAACTAGCCCCGGGGGGCCTATATATACCTAGGTGGGCCCCTAGAAGGGTCATTTTCACTATTCATTGTGCGAAAATTATTGACTTTTATGAGAGAAAATTCAAAAAAATGTCGAGTAGGAGAGAGTACGAGGTTCTGAGGCTAGAGTAGCTATGCGAGGACATCGTAAAGGGTCACAATGTTGACCAGGTAGGCCTCTAATACTCATTTTTCATGCATTTTGGTTAAATTTATGCATTTTTCCACTCGTCCAGGTGCGTAGGTGTACTAAATCCATGCCAACATCATCTTTTCATGTTGTCATCCATGACACGTGCTGGGGTCCTGGATCAGCACTGGCATCCTCTGGGCGACCATGGTGGTTAGGGATGCAAACGCAACGTGTAGACATCTACATAGTGCGCATGTGTCTGCCAACATTTTTTTCCTTTCTCTATGATGTTTCTGAATTAGAAATTTTTTCTTTTTCATAGGACTATTTGGAGATCTGCAAGCATCCTGAAGGGCTTGCATTCTGACTCATCCACAAGTAGAGGGATCATATTACTCAAGATGAGATCACACAACTGGAGTGGGTCGGTCTCTGGCACATATTTACTATGCCAGAGATGTGATACCGTGAGAGGATACTCACTGCTCTGATGGAGAGGTGGGATGCCACTACATCATCTTTCCAAATACCATGTGGAGAGATGACTATTACTCTCAAGGACGTCTATCGGATCCTTAGGCTACCCATCCACAAATGACAGGTGGCCCTAGATGAAACCCGATCGACGCGAGAGCATAGTGAGGGTGTCCTCTACTATGTAGGGAGGATAGATGATAGTGATGAAACTGGTCACATCTATAGTTGCTGGTATGACCAGGTGAGGACCACAACGCCACTTCTATGCCAAATGATGGTAGTCATAGTCTCCTATCACATCACCATAGACAGGTGAGGCTCGCATCTCCATAGGGGCCTTGTCCCTATCATCAGAGAGATGGTAGAACAATGGACTATTTTTTCCTGGGGGTGCAACATGTTGGCGCACCTATACCACAAGCTTGGGTGGTACATGCTCTATAAGTACCATAGTCTTACTTTGTGCACACTTTTGCAGGTGTGGGATTTCGTCCACATCATGTGCACTTGGCCAGTCAGTTTTCCCGAATGACAGTTGTATTAGATCCCAACGGCCCACTGGTATGATATGATAGGCCACTGGCATTTCGAGGATCTACAGTTTTGGAGGCTATAATTTGACATTGTCAATGCAGGAGAGGTTTTCTAGAGACCCTTCCATTATTTTAGGTGGGTCAATGATAGTAGATTCCTGAGGAACCTACAATGGGACCATTTTTTTTTTGGTCACCATGATTTTGTCATTGTTCCTTACTATTGGAGCTAGGTCATGCGACATCATGGTCGTATTTAGACTATATCATTCAATGTGCCCACATACATTAGGGCACATTGTAGTGCAGTGAGGGTGGGATATTTCCCTCTCCCTTCCATTTCATACATCATCTTCTCAGACGATGATTAGCCTGACCATGATCTTCTAGCCATGGTGGTGGTGGATAATGTTGGGGTGGCTCCAGACTCCATGTGGTGGTGGGAGAGGCATCATCCTACTCTAGTATTCGGTGAGGGTGCTCTAAGAGGGGACCCTAACCCATAGGAGGATATGCCCCACCAGTCACCATAGGGTAGGAGGAGAGGCTGCCAGTAGGCCAGCACAGAGGAGGAGTTGACACATGAGGAGGATTCAGCATAGGAGGAGGAGGTGGTGCTTGCAAGGCCGAGGTGGTAGAGGAAATCATCTCCCCCTATAGCTACCCCTATTTCATCAGTGCTACCAACCTCCACCACTCTAATAGCAGTAGTGCTAGCATCACCAAGGTCGGCCACTGATACCGGTAGTGTGGTCCCTAATGCCAACCCACACCTTGACCCCACATGGCAACCAGGGGATCTAGGTATACTTAGTACATTATTTTAATGTTTATGATATTTATCTTTCTGTTTATGATTATTTATATATGCGATGTGATACTGATTCCTATTTCTTTCTCTATGGATGTATAGGATGAATAGGGATGGATTGGGCTCATAGCTCAATGTATTTCAGAGGTGGCCCCTGTCATGCCAATCTAGGGGATAGTCCTTGAGGCCTATCAGACTATTTCAGTAGAGAGGAATGCCCCCACTTTTGAGCCAGTAGCGCATTTGAGGACTGCGTATGAGGAGCAGGGCACAAAGTTCATACAACTGACTACAAAGCTGATGACCACATGAGGACAATGAGATCACTATCGATGAAGCTATAGATGGCGCTTACTGAGAAAGTTGTAGTAGTGAGGAGGGTTGATATTGTTGAGGCGACACATGATGCTCTTTAGAGCCACATCGATGAACTTGACATGCAACTGGCAGCTATGATCCTGACAAATGTTCAGTGGCTACAACAAGAGTTGATCTTGGCGAAGATGGAAATTTGTTCACTGGAGGGGGAGCTCAGAGGGATACAGGTGGGTTTATCTGTATTAGGCTCACACTGATCCCATTCGCAGACCACCGTGCAACCTCCTCCTGGGGCACCAGAGTGGCCACCAGAGCTAGAGGGCTCAGGGAGACATGCACCACAGGGATAGGAGTCCCTCTTTTGTACATCATTTTTGTAGTCGAATATAGATACACATATATACTTGTAGATATTTTGTATAGACACATATTTAGAAGCCACTCATTTTTTATAGTAGTGGCCTGATACATGTACATGACATTTGATTCATACATATATATATATATATATCGGTTTCAGTATCATGGATTTTTTTATGTGTATGTCTTTCATTTTTGTATATTCTCTTTCTATGGATGTTTTTTTCTTATATGGATGTATGTTTACATTAGATGCTGATCATGATTTTATTAAACACGTTTGGGTACATGTTAATTAAATACTATGATGATCTAATTAATTTTAAAATATGTAATGTGATGTATGGATACATATCATATTCAGACACATATATGTATGTTTTACCACACACACACATGATCACATCATAAACACACAATTTTTGTAATGTGAAAATGGGCAAATGTCAATATATGCAGTATTACTACCTTCTAGGGAAAACACCACACATGTGACATATAAGACACTACACATAGTATCATTGAGGATGCATCACATTGAAAGACTCTTTTAAAGGTGTTCCATCCATAGATAATAATACATAGGTAGCTGAGCCATACACATAAATCATGATGTAAGGACCTAACCAGCTAGGACTAAATTTTCCTTTCTGATCAGGTGTTGTGTTTACATTCCACTGATTTTTGTATACCACTAGGTCTCCTATCTTGAAGGTCCTAGGAAGCATACCTTGATTATACTGTCTTGATAATGACTGTTGATAAGCCTTAAGATGATCAAGGGCCTGTAAACGTCGCTCATCGAGAATCTCTAGTTGATGCAAACGGTTAACTCGGTAGGTTTCATCATCAATTAACCCTCTAAGGGAAACTCACAAGGATAGTATTTCCAATTCCAAAGGCATGCTAGGTTTTGCACCATACACAAGGTTATAAGGCATCGTTCTTTTCGCCGTACGAACACTTGTGCGATAAGCCCACAAAGCATATGTTAATTAAATATTCCAATCCATACCATTTTTATTAAATATTTTATGAAGAATTAGTTCAAGTGTTTTATTAGAATATTTCACTTAACCATTGGATTGTGGATAATACTGTGTGGAAAACTTGTGTTAGATATGAAATTTCTCCAAGAACTGCTTTACTTCCTTGTTTTTAAATGGTGCACCATTATCAGAAACAAGTGTAGCGGGAAATCCAAAATGAGAAATGATGTTGTTCAAGAGGAAGCTACAGATAGTTTTAGCATTTGTGGATCGAAGTGGAATAGCTTTGACCCATTTTGTGAAATAATTTGTAGCGGTAATGATAAAGGTATTTCCTTTGGAAGAAGGAGCTGATATTTTTCCAATAATATCCAACCCCCATTTTGCAAATGGCCAAGGAGAATTTTGATTTTGTAACTCTTGAGCGAGAGCATGGATAAGACGACTATGTTGTTGACATTGAAGGAACTTCTTGATGAAACTATAGGAATCTTGTTCCATTTTTTCCCAATAGTATCCCATCTATACCAATTTCCTCACTAGGGATCTACCACTAAAATGTCCACCCCCGGAGCCCGAGTGAACTTCTTTAAGGGAAAGTGGTTTATTTTTTTAGTGAGGCATCTTAGCAACAAGCCATTATAACCTTTTCAATAAATAACAATAGATAAAATAACATAACATGCTGAAATATTTCATAAACAAGTGCGATCATTTTTTGTCACATCATCGAGAAAGTTTCTAGTCTTTAGGTAATTGTAGATACTAGAGAACCACTCTCTCGAGTTTACATGGAAACAAGCCAGAGCCTTGGGCTCAGGTTGATCGGAAACCATTGGGGTTTTTGTGACTTGAACCACAAAGTGATATTCTTCTGTATCCTCTTCTAAAGGTACCAGGGAAGTAGTGCTTTCCATGGCATCTGCATGTCTATTTTCTCTCCTAGGGACACTGTTTATTGTGAAAGAGGAAAACTGATTAAGCAAGGAAAAAGTGAGGTCTCGATATCAAGACAATCTACTTTGTTTTAGCTTGATACTTTCCCATGATCTGATTCAGAATAAGTTCAGAGTCACCCAGTATATGAAGATGTTTAATCTGTAATGCAATCGTGGCACGTAAACTAGAAATAAGAGCTTCATACTCAATGATACTATTAGTGCAAGGAAAATATAATCGAAAGGATAGGGGGACCAGTTTTCCTTCAGAGGAAATCGGGACCACACCTACTTTAGAACCAGTCTGACACCTCAATCCATCGAAGTACATTTTCCATTTGAGGTCATAGTTGATCATGAAAATATTCTCATCAAGAAATAGATCCAACCTAGGGAAGGAGCGAGGTGAGGGAGCGTCTACTAATTGATCAGTAATCACTTGTCCCTTTATCATTTTTTGAGTGAAAAATTTTATATCGAGCTCAGAAAGTAACATAACCCACTTCGATAATCTTCCTGCAAGTTCAGTGCTAGAAAATAAATGTCTCAAAAGATCTATTCTCACTATGACATGAGTTTTAGCATGGAGGATATAGTGCCTCAACTTCTGCGTAGAGAATACAAGAGCAAGGCATTGCTTCTCCATGGACAAATAATGGGTTTCATAATCGACAATGGTGTGGCTAATGTAGTAGATTGCTCTCTCTTTCCCTACGTCATCATACTAAGCTAGAAGAGTTGTCAAAGCGTATGGTGAAGCAGCAAGATAAAGCAGGAAAGGTCTATCTTGCATAGCTGACATCAACATAGGAGGGTTAGTCAAATAAGCTTTGATGGATTCAAAAGATTTTTGACACTCTTCATCCCATATGAAGTGAACATCCTTTTTCAATAAGTAAGTGAAAGGGAGGGTACGGCTAGCCAACTGAGATATAAATCTATGAATCGCTTGAATCTTCCCCTATCAACTTTGCAACTCGGTGATGTTCCTCGGTGGAGGCATGTTAACAATAGCATCACTCTTATTTGTGTCAAATTCGATCTGACAATAAGAGACTATGAACCCAAGAAGTTTTCCAGCGTCTACGCTGAAGACACGCTTGCGAGGATTGAGTCTCATCTTGTAGAGTTGAACTCTTTCGAAGATAAGATGAAGATTCTTCACATGATCTTGATGACTTACAGACTTTGCCAAGATGTCGTCAACATGATCTTCTAATATTTTATGAATGAAATCATGGAATATCAGGGTCATCGCTCATTTGTAAGTTTCTCCTTCATTCTTTAACCCAAAGGGCATGACCACATAGCAGAAACTACCCCAAGGGGTAGTGAAGGTTGTCTTGTATTGATCATTTGGGTTAATTCAAATCTGATTATAACCCAAGAAGTCATCCATAAAAGATAACATCTCATGGCCTGCAGTCGAGTCCACAATCATATCTATATTAGGTAACACAAAATATTCTTTAAGAGAAGCCTTATTAAGGTCTCGAAAGTCAATACATATAGGAATATGGTCGTCAGGTTTGCTAATGGTGACTATATTGGAAATCCAAGGAGAGTAGTCATTAGGATGGATAAAACCCGCTTTGAAAAAAATTTTAATCTCAGTCTTAACCATCAAAGCTACCCTAGGATTGATCTTTTGAATCTTTTGCTTAACCGACTTGGCATCGAGACATAGAATGATATTATGGACCACTACAGATTCATCAATACTGAGCATATCCTCATACGTCCAAGCGAAGATATCAGGGTGAGTACATAAGAGAGCGAAAATTTCATCTACTTCCTTGGAAGAGAGACAATTCCCAATCTTGATTACCTTTTCTGAAGATTTAGGATCCATGGGGACTTCAAGAGTACCTCCTTTAAGGAGAGGACTATGGTCCTCAGGATGAGATATCAGAACATCATCGCTGATGTTAGATAGAGGGTCTTCCTCATCACTACTTAGCACAAATTCTCCAAAGTATGCTTGTTTATGTCAGCGATAGGGGAATCATTTCTTGTGATTATAAGGAGGAAATGACGAGTAAGCACCTATAAATTCCCCTAACACTTCATCCAAAGAGAATAAATCCACTGAAACATTCTTGGCTTGTCTCCTTTCTTCTATCAACTTAAGATGGACCAAACTTAATAGTTCAACCAAAATCATATTAACACTCCACCAAGATTTTTTCCTAGACTGTTCAATAGAGCATCCTAAACCCAGGTAGCATTTTTTTTGCTTAAACTGGATAGGGACTTATATTCCTTGCTCGATACATCCTAGGCCTTTCTGCCCATAGCCATATCAAGAAGCGAGCTCGTAACCAAAACTTAATGAGTTTTTAAAACTTTAGGAGGGGTGGCTCCACGTAGAGTTTCTTGTTCCACCAATGGACATTGAGAGTTTCTATAGGAGTGGTCCCACTTCCTTTACTTGGTTCACAAACATTAACCTCTTTTACGAGAGTGGGGTCACTCTCCTAGGGAGGAGTGGTCTCCTAGATAGGATCGCACTTCTCTTCCTCGATGGAAGAGTCACCCATCCTCATGTTAGCATAACCTAGAAATTCCATACTAGAGGGGTCCAACTTATACTCATCTATGAATAATTTAGAGAATTTCAAGGAACCCCAATCATCACCTAAGAGAGCATTCGATTTAGGAGATGAAGGAGAGGATGGGGGATACTTGGGATCTTCTTCTTTAGGTGGTTCTTCTTGGTTGACACTCACTCAGGGAATAACTTCCACAAAGGGTATTGATGAAGAACATGCCATAGCATCAGCGGTTAAGGAAGGGATGCAATTCTTGAGAGTGGATGTGGCCGAATTATGACCTGTAGCGACCAAAAAACAAAGGTGCATAGACTCTAGATGTTCTTTAACCATAACCACCCGATTGTTAGCAACAAAATTTAAGGAACGATTTAGGGTAAAATTTACTATGCCCATAGCATGAATCTAGGGTCTCCCTAAAAGAAGATTGTATGACAATGAGTCATGCATCACATAGACCAATGTTAGCAAGGTAATGAGGCCTAACTACAAGGGTAGTATTACCATACCTAGAGCTTTGCGGCCAGTGTTATGGAACCTACAAATGTACAAGGAAGAAGCTACTAAATAATATGAATCAAATTTAATTTTAGACAGTAGGTCCATACCGCAAATGTTGAGATTTGAACCAACATCAATGAGGGTACATCCAATACTAATATTCTTAATGTTAACTATGATCATCAGAGGTTCCGCTTGTTTCTGCACATCCGGAGGCGGGAGTTCTTGTGGGTGAAACATAATATTCAGTGAATCCACCCTAATATGTGCCATCAACGCATCAACATCCATAGGCCTAGTAGAGGCAGGCAAGAGAATCTTTTGTAAAGCTTCCTACAACATCTCTTGATAAACCGGAGCAGGCTGAAGAAAATCCCAAAGTGAGATCTTAGTCGAGTAACACGAAGTTTCTCAACAAGATCATAATCACCTGGTGCTTTGATTGTGGGCTTAGGAGCTGAAGGAATGTTAGGTTGAGATAGTGGTAAAGAAGTAGGAGTTTGTGTAAGTTGTGTGTAGGAAAAGAGGCTTGTTGTTCTAAGTTTTATTTGTTTCTCCGTGTATTGTGTGTATGCTCGACAAAATTATAATAATTAGAGTTAGTAGCTTTCACGAACCTCGAATATAAGTCTAATGGATCACTATGACATGAAATCCCATATACAGAATAGTCCTCTTTAGTGAATGGTTCAGTCGGGGTCACATAAATAATGGGTTTCTTAGGGCTTGGAGGAGCCACAAAGCCTACTACCACATTTACTGACTCCTTAGCTGGTGAAGAAGAATTTTGTTTAGAATATCTATATATAGGGGAGACTTCTTCTAAGAAATTATCTAAAGAATCTTCCAACATATCGAAATATTCTTTAGAGAAAGAATTATTATAACTATGTGACATTATGAAAATGGATCTGATGGTTCACATCAAGTTCACCAAAATGTGATATAAGAGGGATTCGTTGCACACGGGTCTCTTTATTCTTAAGAGATCACCAGGGAACAAACTTCCCTTATACACCTCAACTTGAAAAAATCGATGAAACTATGAAGAAAAGAGGGAAAAAGATCTCAAACCCAAGGAGAGCAAGACTACTAGATTTTTACCCTAAGTAGAGGAGCTCTCAGCCAAAAGATGTTAACGCAATTTGAGGGTGCTAGCATAGCACACCATCATCGGAAAGATGTGTTAGCATTCTAAGTCATGGAGAACTCATGAGATCAGGCAAGTGAAGTCAGATCTCACTTCTAGACTTGGGTTGAAAGCTTTAAAGACTAGATAATCAACAAAGAGCTGGAAACTAAAGAGAAATGCAAAAGAACTCAAAACAAGATTATCTTTGTGCATCTAAATCTTTATTTTGAGCTTCACTTTGTAACCTTCACACAAAAGATCAAGGGGAAAATGTTGGGGCTGTATAGGGGTTTGCCTCAGTCAAACCCCCATTTTTGTGTTCCCACCTTCATGGACATCCAAGTTTGGAAAAGAGTGTAAAGGAAGTAAAAAAAGTACGTGGTGAAATAAAAATCCACTTCAGAGTAGACCCTACACCATAAAATAGTAAATGAGCTAGTAAGAAAGAGTGATAGGGAGAGAGAATGTTATCCTTAGGTCAAGACCCTCTTCTGGAGCACATGGGCGCATCGCTATGTACTTGCTTGAGAGCTTGTAGCTGTTGGAGGGACCTTAGTCTAGCATGGATTTTCTTGTAAAGAGTGTTGCTATTCGAGGATAGAGGTTACCCAACACTAGAGAAAGTAGTGAAAATTCTTCAATTGATGAATTCCAACCCCACAATGAGAGCCAAAAAGGGGTTTTCATGCATGCAAGGGCGGCATAGAGCCGTTTCACTTGAGACCTAACTGCCAGGACACATGTCGCAAGGTTCAAGGTTCTCGATTCTCCATTTCAAACTCAGAAAACCACTAGGATGCTAGCACATTGTGCGGGTGTCCATGCGCCTCGTAGGTGTCCAAAGCATAGATTTTTCGAGAAACACCTTGCCAGGCTTCTGTTGTCTCACCATGTGTCCTCATGGAGTTAGAATTGTGAAATTCTGACTCATGGGATTTTTCCATTAATGTTTCTAAGGTGTCATAAATGCTAGGCAAGATGTGCAAATGTGGAATTTCCCCTAGGTACAATTTTATGCCATTATAGGTGGTTAAGAATTGAATGAAAAATCATAAGTTTCACCATGATTTTCTATTATTTCTGAAATATTTTTTTCTATTTCTTTGCCTTTACATATGAATTTGTATGAGAAGATTATGGTACAAAAATGATTGGAGGTGAAATCCTTGTGAGTCTTCTTTCAAGTTCCACTGATTTGGTTGAATTTCATTAAGATATGAAGAAGTTATGAAAATTTTACTCTAGGCAGGTTGATTTAGATTTGCATAGGGCAGCAAGCAAAAAAAATTACATATCTTTCATTTTAATCATTAGAAATTGGTAAAATCTTGCATGAAGGTCTGTTTTAAAGGTATGAATTATTTCCCATTGGTTTAATTGATTTAAAATAAGATTTAGATGAGTGTTGAAGAAGCCCTAGGCTGTCCTCAGTGAATTTTATTGGTTTTTTGGTTCAAAATTGTTGGCTACAAGTAAGGTTTTGATAAAGATAAAGTATTTGAGGTTGGAAATCAGTTTGGGTATCATTTTTAGGCATATCCCAAGGTGTTTGAATCACTTTCAAGGTGACTTGAGGTTTGAAATGAATGGTTTCAAGAAACCCTTGCTTGCTTGACGCAAATTTGTGCTTAAAAGAGGGTTTTAATATCTGATGCAAGACTATGACTTTTAATCTATAAAAGTGATTGAATTTGAGGTTTTGTAATTTAACTCTATGTTGCCCAGGGTTATTTGGGTGATTGGAGGTGTTTTTGAAGGGTTAAGAATTGGTTTGTGTTTTATTTTTTGTTTTAGTGTTTTGAAGCAAGGGTTTGTGAAGAGAAAAGTGTACTTGTGATGAGTGTTCTGACAAGAAATGTTTTAATTGTTGTCAAATGAAATTGAGTTTGTGATTTTCTTCCTCTAGCATTGCATCAAAGTGGTATCAGAGCACAAAAGGTGTTGGGTGGAGATTTTGTGTTTTGTGGTTGTGTGTTGTGGTTTGTGCAAGTTAAGAAGAACCTGGTTGCTGCCAAGAGAAGGCATAGAAAGTTGAGATAAGTTGAAGCAAGAAGAATCTTGCTTGAAAGTAGATAACAAGATGGAAGTGTTAAGGTATTTGTAGGCAGAGGAAGAAAGGAAGAAACAAGAGATGATTGACAAAGAGATAGCTGAGTTAAAACAAGAAGAGAGGAAAAAAAAAAGAGGACAATGCAAAGCAAAAGAAGAAGGATCAAGAAATGAGGCAAGGACTAGAGGAACTTGGTAAGAAGATAGAAAAATGTGAGGCTAATCTAAAGTAGTTGTATAGGAAAGCTCCAAGTTGGAATTTAATAGTGAAGGAGAGAGTTGTGTGGCCCATCAAAAGGATTATTCAAAGAAGGAAAAGACAAACAAGGATAGTAGAAAATGAGGCAGAGGTAGATTTTGTTGAGAAAAGTAAGCTACAAGTTAATATTCCAATTATGTTTGAATATAGACAAATCTCTTTTTTTTTTTATGAACATATTGATCTTGAGATAAATGATATGGTTGTTGTTGGTAATCAAGTAGTTGATAAAATTTTTGTTGATGAGCAAGTAGAGAAGGTTGATGATGTTGTTGATAAAGTTGGTGTTGATACTCAAGATGTTGTTGATAAGATAGATGTTGCAGATTTGTTTTCTAATAAGGTGTATGAAAATTTGCAAGAATGTTATGTAGGTTGTGGTTATGGTGAAAATGTTGTCATATGGTACTCCAATTATGAGAATGCAGATATAGATGATGTTGCTAAGGTATATGCACAAGAAATGGACTTTGAGAGCATGAAGACTAAGAGATTGCTAGAAAAGAGATGGTATAAGAAGAAGAGGAAGAAGGACCCAGGGATACTTGCCAAGATGAAGGAAAAATTTAAAAAGAACTGGAAGACCAGGGAAAAGGATCAGACCAACTTTCAAGAGGACTTGAATTTTCTTTTCTCCGGGAAAATGGTGCAGGAGCACCTAATGGACTATATGCCTCCATGAGGCCAATATGTAAATAAGAGTTTAAGAATTCTTAAGGTTCATTTAATAAGGTCTTTCAAGACCATTACAAGGTTTTTGAACTTCATTTGATGAATGTTTAGATAGGTTGTAAGGTCATTGTACACAATTTGCAAAAATTGAAAAAATGTTGTCAAAAGAGGTCTACAATAGGATTTTGATTTAGTATTGTTAATTTATTGTTGTAATAAGGCCCAAGAGGCCACAGTAGGCATGTTACAGGTCTTATATAGTTTATTTGAGTCCATTTCTCAAATATTGCAAATATGTGAAAAGCTGTCAAAAAATTATAATGCAAACTTGCAAAAATGTAAGTATGGGAATAATAAGGGTGGTTAAGAATTGAATGAAAAATTATAAGTTTCACCATGATTTTCTATTATTTCTAAAATGTTTTCTACTATTTCTTTGCCTTGTATAGAATTGTACAAGCTGATTATGGTACAAAAATGATTGGAAGTGAAAGCCCTACAAGTCTTCTTTCAAATTCCACTAATTTGGTTGAGTTTCATGAAGATATGAAGAAGTTATGACAATTGTACTCCAGGCAGGTAGATTCATATTTGCACAAGGCAACAAGCAATAAAAATTGCATCTTTCATTTTAACCATGTTAGAAATTGGTAAAAACTTGCATGAAGGTTTGTTTTAAGTGTATGAATTATTTCCCATTGGTTTCATTGATTTCAAAGAAGATTTAGATGAGTTTTGAAGAAGCCCTAGGCTGTCCTTAGTGAATTTTATTGGTTTTTTGGTTCAAAATTGTTGGCTACAATTAGGGTTTTGATAAAGATAAAGTATTTGAGGTTGGAAATCAGTTTGGGTATCATTTGTATGCATATTCCAAGGTGTGTGAAGCACTTTCAAGGTGACTTGAGGTTTGAAACGACTGGTTTCAATAAACCCTTGCTTGCTTGATGCAAATTTGTGCTTAAATAAGGATTTTAATATCTGATGCAATATTGTGACTTTTAATCTGTAAAAGTGATTGAATCTGAGGTTTTACAATTTAAATCTATGCTACCAAGGTTTATTTGGGTGATTGGAGGTTTTTTGAAGGGTCAAGAAGTGGTTTGTGTTTTGTTTTCTATTTTGGTGTGTTGAAGCAAGGATTTTTGAAGAGAAAAGTGTACTTGTGATGAGTGTTCTAACAAGAAATGTTTTAGGTGTTATCAAATGAGATTGATTTTGTGATTTTCTTCCTCTAGAATTGCATCAATTTTTTCCCACATTATGTAGATTGTTCTTTTGTTGCAATAATTAACTCTAGATTCTCTTAGATTCCTCTAAATTTTCATGAGAGATACTACCAAATTTTTTAATTATAATTGTCCACTTATAGACATTTTCCTTAGAATTCCTATGATGGATGAGGATTCATAGACCTCCTGTCATATTAGTAGGCCTTTCCATTTGTAGTGGAGACAAGAAGGAGGGGTGTTGATGAGTGAAGAAGTTGAATATTTCCACCATGATCTAGATAATTCCATCTTGTTTCATATCTTCATTTATTTTTGTTGTTTCAATTTCGAGGATGTTACCCAAGCTTCCTTGATTTGGACTTTTTATTGAACTCTGAAATTGCCTTTCTTACTTGCTCTAGCATAGGCTCTTTGAAATTTTTCATTACTACAAATTTTCTCCAACACTTTCTTCCCATAACTAGAATGATGTTTGTGAGAAAATATTCTACTATCTATTGATTATGTTTGAGATCATTCCCAAATATCTTTGCATTGATCAGCTTCTTGGTTATCTATGTCAAATATACTTTAGAGTTGAACTAAACTATCCTACTTGAGGCATCCAAAATTCTATTCCGAGACCTTCATTTTTCTATTATTTTGAGTCTTTCGAATACCAATATATGAGGAGATAGTTTCCTTTGAATCTTATGGATTGTGGTATTTTGAGTTCATTAGATTGTTACTTTGAGTGGCAATGTAACTTTGCAGCAATGCCAATGTTCTTTGATTGAATAGGCTGCTCACTAGGGATGTGACCCCATCTCATAGATCTTTTAGAGATTATTATTTCATCTACATGGTCACATGCATAATTCTTCCATTGTGCGATTTTCTCTATAGAAATAGTGATTTTTCAATGTTCAACAAATCTCAAACAGATTTTGAAATATTTTGAAGTTTCCAATTCATGAAATTTTAGTTGCTTATTCAATTAATTTATATTTCTCAATCTCCTTTTATGTCTATAATTGATAGTCATTTTTTCTTGTAGGTTTTTAGTTTTGCGAGTAGTACTTGGAATTTTGTTTAATTGTTGGTGTCATTTGGTAATTTCTTAGTGTTACTCAAATTAGTTCTTTGTATTTATTTCTTATGACCACTATTGTTCCTAAAATTCTTGGATTCCTCCATGTTGCACCATCAAATTAGATCTTTTTATGACCATTTTTGTTCCTAAAATGCTTGGATTCCTCCATGTTGCACCATCAAATTAGATCTTTAAATATCTAGATGGTGGGGGATGTCATTTAATACTGAATCTATCTATCCTATCCATATTAGGTTGTCCTCATGGTTACCAAAAAAAATATTTTTCTTTAGTTATTCCTTTAGCTTTTTTTTTGCATTTGGTGGCACCAATATATATTTTATTTTGTCTAAGTCCAGCATTCCTTCGTTTTGTTTTAAATAGATAGATACCTCTTACTCTCTTATGTTTGGATTTTGTTCTATAAGTTCATTAATGCTAGGAATGTTACTTAGAGAAGGGATTCCATTCCATGATTCTATCATAAAACATGTTTTTCCCCATTGTTAATAACCTAGGATAAGTGATCTACTATTAGGCTTATTCATTGTTGCATAAAGTTCTAGATACAAGATCCTCATGGGCAGTTGGGATTTCTTAGGATGCATATTAGATCCTCTAAATCCATATATTTTTTATAATATTTTACACCACTTCGACTCTTGATTATTTAACATCTTCGATATCAATTTTACCCCCAATGCTTTGTCTTGTTTAACTATCTTTATTATCCCATCTTCCATGTTCTATTTCCTTGTACGTTGTATCCCATCAAACTAGTGAAATATTCTTCTAGTGTTCTTTGATCCTTACTACAATTTTTATAGAACGCCTTCTAAAAATTTCTCTACTTTCCTAAGGGTGATCTAAGTGCTTAATAATTGATATATGGAAATTTTTGAAAGTATGTCCTTGAACATTTGATTTTTTTTCTAGAGTGAAAGGCATTTATATTTCCAGGATAGTCCCTTCATTCTAAATTTATTTGAAGTCTCTTCCCACAAATTCATTCTAATTACTCTTTTGAATAAGGGAACTCCTAAATTTTTGTTGGGTGTCTTCTCCATGTTGAAGCCTATAATGGCTTCAATTCATCATTGTAGGCCCTATTTTGTATTGAAGAAAAAAATATTGGACTTGCCTTTGTTAATTTATTGTTTAGAAATAATAGTATATTTTTTTTAGAGTGTTTTTATTTTCCAATGCTTATTCTATGCTTGACTCTCCAAATAATATTATGTCATCAACAAATTTTTGATGGGTCAATTTTGGTATATGTTAGCAATTGTTACTTAGGTGACCCAATTCCTTGGTCTACAAAATTCTTAATTGTTTTTCTCAATGCTTCTATCATTATCATGAACAAGAATGGAGACAATGGATCCCCATATCGTATCCCCCTTATTGATTTGAAAAATCCATTCGGGTTGTCATTTACTAGAACTAGGTATTAGGGACTAGAAACAAATTCAAATATCCAATTCATCCATGCTTGATTAAACCTATATTTCTTAAGAATGTTCATTAAA
The DNA here is from genome assembly GCA_007115665.2 of Sequoiadendron giganteum. NCBI lineage: Eukaryota > Viridiplantae > Streptophyta > Pinopsida > Cupressales > Cupressaceae > Sequoiadendron > Sequoiadendron giganteum. The sequence goes on from CM021104.1 coordinate 490,214,297, forward strand.
ATCCTCCAATTTACTTTTTCATGAGCTTTTCTTATGTCTAGTTTCAGAACCATGCTTCACTGATTGGATGAAACGATGGAATGCATTGTTTCCTATTCCTTTATAATACCATCTATAATTTATCTTCCTCGGTTAAAGTCTCTTTGTTCCTTCGAAATTATCTTGGGAAGGATTATCTTCAATTGATTTGCAGTCACTTTTAAAATAATTTTATATAATATTTTTCATAGGAATATTGGTCTAAACTCTATTAAGAATTTAGGAGTATGAAATTGAAAATTAAGGTGATGAGTGTTGTATTTAAGTCTCATATTTTTATTTAATTTCGTAGAGTTATCTACTACTCTCCATACTTCATCTCATACTAGATCCCATAATTCTTTGTAGAATAGTGGTGGGTATCCATGTAGACTTGATGCCTTGTCTAGATTCATTTGGAATACAGTGCTTTTTACTTCTTTGGAGATAATTTTTATTAACATTATGTTTTCTTCCCTCATCATGTTATTTAGTATGATTTCTATAAACCATATCTATTTATTTAAATTTGATGCCTTTGTGCTTGCTAATGCATTTTAGAAGTCTATTGCCTCTCTTTAAATATTTTTCTATATTTATAATATAGTTATGTGATCATTGATACTTTGTATAATTGTTAAATAAATTTGTATTTCTATCTCATTTTTTAACCATGTTTCTTGTGATTTTGATCTCCAAAAGGTTTCTTCTCTTGCTAACAATTTAGAGTGATAGTTTATAATTTATTTTTATTTCTCATACTCTATTGATGTCATTCCATGGTTAATTATTATCTAGTTGAATGTTTCCATTTTATTTTCCACTTCTTTTTCATGAAGTATTTTATTAAATGTACTAATGTTCCCTTTTTAGATGGTTTTTTATTGTTGTGAGCTTTTTTACTAGCATAAACATCTTGGATCCATTTTGTACTTTTTTTTATCCACCACTCCATGAAATATCTTATAGAATCATTCATAAACCATATCTTTTTTCAACTTAAGAATGCATTTGGGAGGGGTTTTATCTCATTCTATATGAAGTTCCACTAGAAAATGATCCAATCCTAAGATAGGAAGAATCATGAAGTCCAAAAAAATAAGGGATTGGGGCATATTTGGGAGATTAGGAACATGTCTAACCTTTCAACAATATTGGTAAATTATTTTCTACATTTTGTCTAGGTGAATTCTCCGTTTTTAATATGGATACCAATTAATAAATTTTAGTTGACAATTTCCTAGAAATCTCTTTGATGCTTTCATATTTTTTATAGACCTCCCCATTTTCCATTGGAGGATATTTTTTATTGAAATATCCACCTAGTATGAAAATATTAGAATTAAAAAAATACTAAAATTAGAGATTAGATTCTTGTAGTGTAGAAAAATGTATCCCTTTACATTTTTACACTTGTTTGGGCCCTCCATGCTAAAATTGGGCTTCTTTATGCCATGTTTTGTCCTATTTTGCATCCACAAGCCTTGTTTAATGCATATTTATGAGGATAATCTCGACACACATCTAATAATCAATCATAATTTAATTATTTTGGATTGTATGGCCCAAATTTAGTGATTTGGGACTCATAAGCCACCTTGGACATATGGGTCTTAGCTAAGTTTTGGGACCTAGATTTGAATTTGGCATAGAACTTGAAATTTCTTGAAAATTGTGTCCCAAGCTTAGCCTACTATGACTCATATGCCCCAACTGGCGTATGAGTCTCACTTAGCTTGGACCTATTTTGAGTTCAAATTCTTTGCAAGATTTTATTCTCCTAGATTTGATGTTAGCTTGTAGTGTTGTAATTTTGGGAAATTTGGCATAAACAAGTATAAATACAAGGTTATTTCACATAATTTCATCCTAGAACTTTATAATCCATCAAGAGCACTTACACATGAGTTTACAAGAGCATTCAAGATCATTCAAGAGTTTATTATCAATTTTTTTGGAGCTATAATTAAGATTCAAGCATCATTTTAAAAGCATCATGCATCATGTTTGTTTTTGAGCTAACATTTGTGATGTAGGTTCTTATGATTCAAGAAAGCATTCAAGTCAAGGTCCACAACATATAATGAAGAGTCAAGATCTAGATTCATACTAGCTAGTACATAAAATATTGTATCATTTTGTTCAAGGGTTTGGTGATTTGCAACATCACTTATTTGTTCATTCATCATTCCTTCATTCTATTTCATTTCATTTCAAGGTTTGATTACCAAAGCAAGGTTTGACAAAGGAAAACCCTTATCCACTAAAAAAACAACATTTTTCCCTCTCTTTAATGTGTGATTTATAGATTTAGGTTGAAGATCCATTGAAGAGAAATATTGGAGAAGATTGTCAAATTTGCAAAGTTATCATCTACACTGCAAGATCACAAAAAGTCACCTACAAAACATAATCTAGTGTTTCAGACTCAAAAATCAGAACAGAGAGAAACTAAAGAAGACCACTAGAGGATATTAGAATTATAGATCAACCCTGATACTGGGACTGAATTTCCACTTGTGGTGTATGAGTCCTAGTATACTAGTTTTTCAAACTTTTTTATAGATCTTAGTTTAGCTGTTCCAAATTTTGGTTTCACTCCAAAACTCTAAACTAGGACTAAATCACCCCTACTGGCATATGAGTCTCGGTGTGCCTTAAAAGTTAGATTTTCAAGAGTCCAGACCTTGTTTCAAGCATCTTGAATTTTCTTGGTGCCCTTCTATTCATTATTTAGATTTAGATTTTAATATATTCTAACTTACATAGCTAGTTTTCATATCATTTACATTTCTTCCTTTCTAAGCTCTTGCTTGGTGGTTGTATTAACGAAAAAAGCATCCCTTTTTTCTTGCGTTTGGAGAAAATTAATGACAAATGAACCTAATCATGCCTTGATTTAGTGTTTTAATGTGTTGTACACATTCACATTGAGTCTAAGGCCCTTTTTAATAAAATGTACTTAATTTGTGCCTTATTTAGGGTGTTGTAAAGTGTTTTATTACACTTTCACACTAATCTAGGGTTTAATTAATTATGGTTAATTGGCCCCTTTAATTCAAATCTAAGACTTATTAATTGCATTTTTCAAGGATCTATCTTGACACACATTAATGATATTGCATGAAATTTAACTTGGCAAAATTGGTGTCATTAAAATTTGTGCTAGGACTCATTCACCTTTACTAGTGAATGAGTCCTCCTAACGTAGAATAACCCTTTCTTGGCATATTTGGAATGGGTTTTTGATGTTATTTCATCCCCCCAAAGCATGGTCATGGGAAATTGTGCTAGGAACCATTCGCCGAAGGTGGCGAATGGGTCCTCCTCACATAAGACACCCCTTTTTGAATTTATTTGTTGCAGGATTTTAATAATTTTCAATTCTAGATCTGAGGTTTGCTTGGATTGTTTGAATTTTAGGGTTAATTCTTATATTTAGTATAAATATAAGATTAATTCACATAGTTTCATCCTAACAAGAAATCCTAATATTTCAAGCAATCAAGAGTACATTCACAATAGCATTATAGAGCACTTCAAAATCATTTCAAAGGAATTCAAAGGAAAATTATTGAAGTTTTATGCAGCAATTCAAGGTCATATCATCATGTCAAAGGCATAGTGCATCAAAAATGTGGTTGAGATAATGTGTGTTAATGTAGCATTGAAGATATATTTTCAAGCATTTTTTCACATCTCATTCAAGATCTAGATATACATTCTACATGGCCACTTCATGTTAGTTTGTAGATTTACATTTCAAGACAACTTCCAAGGTATCAACATTTCATGCTTCATTTTTCATGCTTCTATTTCATTATTTCATAATAAGGTTTAATTACCTAAGAGGGGTTTGACTAAGGCAAACCCTTATCTTCTAAAAATCAACAAGTATTTTTACTCTTTGATGTGTGTTTGTAGGTTTCTAGGTTGAAGATCAAATGGAGAAAAGGATTGAAGAAAAAATGTCAAAATTATCAAGTTGCAAAGTTGTCATCCATATTTCAAGAACATGAAAACAAGGCTACTAGTTTTTTTTCAAGTTTTTGGGAGATGATCACCGAGGAGCTAAGAGTGTAGATCTTAAAGAACAAAACTCAGATCTTAGTTTTTAGAAACCCTAATAGGGACCCATTTTCTAGTAAAGGCGAATGAGTCCTTTGTGACGTAAAAATAGCCTTCTTTCAGCAAGGTACACACCATTCTAGGCTCTCAAAACTTCCCTCATTATTTCTATAATAGTTAGGGTTGATTTTTTATTGTTATTTGCATCATATCATACACATAATTACATGCTTTATGGTGAGAATTGGTGGTTCATCATTTTGATCAATTCATTTTGATAACCCCATATTTTCTTTGAAACATAATCATGAACATGGCCTATTAAATATTGTAAGTTTTTGATCTTGGAGTCTTTTTTCTCATCCTAGGTTATATCTTGCATTCATTTGCATTAAATTAGATCTCATTTAGGTTTTCTTACTTTGTATTCAAACTTGCACCTCATTTATGGTTTAGAATTGTATTTTTTTGCATTCTCTAAAAATGAAAAATATAAAAAACAAAATAGTCATCTTGCATATCATTCAGATGTCATCAATTTTCATTTGAAAATCAAAACAAAATTTTATTTCAAATTAGGTCTTTGTGCTTATCATTTCATTACTTTTTCAACTTGCATTTCATATTGCATTTCTAGAAAATCTAAAATAGAAGGTTACTGTTAAAAACCTGAAACTAAAAGACATTGCAAAAATCTTAAAAATCATTCAAAAATAGTTAAGAAAACCCTATTCTAGGACCCATTCGCCACTTGGGGTGAATGAGTCCTTGATTAGGCTGGACCTACATTTTTTGGCATCCAAAACTCACTTAAAAACGCTTAAAAATCAGTAAAAACATTTCAAAAATCCTCATCTAGGACCCAATCACCACTAAAGGTGAATGAGTCCTTGATCAGGTGCTAATCTATTCTTTTTGGAATTTGAAATCTCTAGTTTAGGCTTTCGTTTGTTGTTGTTACATTTTTTTTTTTAGTTTTCTGATTTGTCTTTTCATCAAATTCATTGCTTCTAGCTTAATTTGCTTCATTAAGTGCATTGTCAAAATTCAAAATTTCATTTTCAGTTTATTGCATTGTGTAATCAAGAAATTGCATTGTTTAGAATCTAAAAATTGGATTTCATTCTAGGTCATTGCATTGGCTCTTTCCATTTTGGGTTTGCAAACTAGGTTTGTAAAACTTGTATGAGCTTTACAACTTGTTGTCCTATTAGTAATAATATTGTAAGACATAGTTTTGAGGCTCATGTCATCCCATGATATCTCACTCACCATGGATCTTGCGTTTTTTAGCTCTCTTTCTGATAGTGTTGATAATCAACCCTCTGTTGCTCATAGTTTGCATACTTAATTTACCATGACTTCACCTCCTACAACCAATGTGCTTAATGTTAACAAAATCATCCCTACCATCACCACTTGTACTCAAGCTTTGAGGTATACTCAAAACCAAGGTGGAACTCCAATTCAATATTCTACAATACCAATTTCCATTCCTACATACACTAATACTCAACTTACCTCAATCTTTCAACCTACCACAACCCTTCAACCTACTACAACCTTTCAACCTGCCACAACCTTTCAACCTACCACAATAATTATACCCACTAGCACTATGTACACTTCCTTAAGTATTCTCGTAGGGAATCCTTCTATCTTGATGCATTAAAATAAAATATCTCCTCAACCATCCACCTTCACCAACTTAATTTTCACTTTCCCTCTTCATACATACACTACTCCATCTTATTCCCCCCCCATCTTACAATCATAATGATGCTTTCTCTAACTCATTTTTGCAAACTATGTTATCCCTTCAACAACAAGTTGCAACCTTATAACAAAACAAAAATGATCGACCTTCACAATACATTAAAACCAATCCACTACCCTTTGAGATATTAAGAGCATAAATGCCACAAGGTATAGAGGTTCCCCGATTTGAGAAGTATGGTGGGAAAGGTGATATTGTTAGCCATGTTTCTGTGTTTATAGCCTTGTGCAGTGATTTCATCTTTGAAGACAAACTTTTGGTTAAGTTATTCCCTAGATCCTTGAAGGATACTACTTTAGAGTGGTTCTCTTCTTTACCAGATAATTCAATTGGTTCATTCAATGAACTTGTTGATTCCTTTTACAACCACTTCCATATTCACATGGGTCCCAATATTAACCTTGTTGATTTAATGGCATGCAAACAAAAGGATAATGAAAAAGTGACTAATTTCATTGCAAGATACCAAACACTTTATTCAGAAGTAAACATTAAGATTCTTGACATTGACCTTCAACGAATATTTATTGCCAACTTACAAAACAAACTCCAAATAAAACTTGAAATGTTGATATTTCCATCCTTTCAATAGTTATGTACAACCCTTCGTGATTATCAAAATATGACTTGTGGTCGTGATGTGAAAAATACCCCTAGTCATCTTAAAAAATTCGAATCTACAACTCAAAATAGTTACCAACCTTTCAATAAATAGAATAAGGGCTTTTTACAACTAAATTCCTCTCAACCAAGTCAACGAACCAATAACCAAGTGGCTGCTATAAAGATGATAAATTATTTTGGCGATAGGAATGGAGAGTTCACTCCTCTACTTGATACCCTTCATAATATCATGTTGCAGCTTATTGATAATAACATGCTTACCTTACCTCCTGTTGAAGAGTGTGATCCTAATATACCATTACCCACATGCTTTCCATGAAACTATTATTTCCATTTTCAGGTCAACAAAATGGAAATGATATGGAATATTGTAAGCATCTTAAACATCTTGTACAAGAGCTTATTAACAATAATCAACTTCAAATTGGAGGTTTGAATGATCAAGGTAATAATTTTTTAGCCCCTCCTAACAAAAATTTATAAATTATTACCAATCCCATGCCAAAGCGTGCACTACTTCATTTGTCAGAGCTAGTGAAATGAAAAATAATGTGATGAATGTTGACATGGATGATGAAAAAATAAAAGATATCAATGAAGAAAAAATTATCAAAATGGTAGGATTTATCGAACCTAGACCTCATAAGGTCTCAACTAAAAGGCCTTTTGATATTGTTTTCTCACAAAATTATATACTTAAACATACACCTGATGGTCCTCTTTGCATTGTTGGCTGAATTAATGATAAGCCCACTAATGGGATATTAATTGATCTTGTCTGTGAAGAGAATATGATCAATGAAGAATTCCTATTCATGCATGAACTCTATCAAGATACATATGATAAACCAAAAGTATGGATCAAGATGCATAATGGTTTTTCTTATCCTACTATAGGCTCGATAGATCTCCCTTTAAAATTCAAACTAGAAACATTAAATTTCTCATTCACCATCATCCCACAATCAAACCAATTTCATGTGAAGTTAAGTTATCCATCGCTTCACTCCATGAATGTCGCCCCTTCGGTTGTGCATAAATGTCTAAAGTTTCCATTTGACAATGATGACTTTATCGTGCATCATAGTGGGTTTAATCCTGTGTCTTCCCAAGGGAACTTTTCATTAGATTTATTTTGGCCCAAGCCTATGGAATCTATTAAGCCTCATGAGGATTTATTTTTCAAATAATATTAAAAGTTAGAGGAAAAGTGCATAGTATAATTATCCCTTTGAAACATTCCTCAACCTATGACTGAAACACTTATCCTTCATGAAATAATGATTGAACTGAAAAAACATCCAAGAGAAATCTATAACACACCCTCTTGTAATTTCTTATAAGAAACCACAAGATAATGAAAGTAATCTTTTTGTCCCTCCTAAAATAAAACAAGTATACAAAGCTAAAGAGAAAGTGGTTGAACAACCTCATGTTGTTTATTCCATTCATGTCCAGGAAGAGAAGGAAACTATGATTGACAAACCCACTCTTACACAAACACAAATTTATAATAGATTAAAATATAATCAAAGTGCTAGAGAGTGTAGGCATAGACGTCGTACTATTGCTTGCATGTTATAGACTAAAGAAGACATTAAAAAAATAGAAAATCAAAATTCGAATTTATCTGAAGCAATACATGATGACTCTATATAGGCTTTTCACAACATAAACAAGAACCTTCCATGGACATTGTCATTTAACCTCCCATTGTGATTAATGTAGATGATGGCATTAACATTACAAAGATTGATGAACAAATGCATAATGAATTGAACACATTGTATAAAGTGATGACATCTTTCGCCATATTTTATGGCATGGTTTTATTTTTTCTTCTGATGTGTCCTCTCCTTGGTGGTGTCATTGGGTTTGATGTCCTCCAAGAGTGCAAAATTTCTAAGCATACAATCTCCCTTGGTGGCATGATACAAAATGAGAGGTATCCCATAAGTGGCGATTTGATATTAGTTGGCTTTTCCTCTCTTGAAGACATTAGGTATGATGTTCCCTATGAAGAAGACCATACAAAAACAAAGCAAGATCTCCTTTAGCAAAAAATTATAGACATGACATTCAAAATAATTCATAAAATAATTACATTGTGGTGCCCTATCGAGGTTGTCAAGAGGATAACTTTGGTATGGTATGGGAGGATAATATGAATCTCTCATTTTCCACCTCATTGGGATAACTCGCCTAGTAGACAAATTGAGGTTCCACTACCCTAGAGTGCACACACATGGTTGGGATAACTCACCTAGTGGATGGACTAAGGTTCCACTAGCCTAGAGTGAGCATGTATGTTATGGAAAAACAACCCCATTCCACTATGTGTTGGAATGGTAGTGCTTAATCCTTTGTTTTTTTGTGTTTTTCTTGGTCTTTGATAGGGTATGACTATGTATCTTTGTTATTTTTTCATACTTAAGTGTCTTGAATGTCTACTTTAGTGTGAGTTTGTCATGGGGGAAACTCTCACTGAAGCGGGGGGGGGGGCGAAATGTATTAATCTAAAAAGTATCCCTTTTTCCTCCATTTGGAAATAATTAATGACAAATGAACCTAATTATGCCTTGATTTAGTGTTTAATGTGGTGAACACATTCACATTGAGTCTAGGGCCCTTCTTAATAAAATGTAGTTAATTTGTACTTTATTTAGGGTGTTGTAAAGTACTTTATTACACTTCCACATTAATCTAGGGTTTCATTAATTAATTATAGTTAATTGAGGTTAATTGGTCTGTTTAATTAAAATCTAAGCCTTATTAATTGCATTTTTTAAGGATCTATCCTAACACCCATTGATGATATTTCATGACATTTAACCTGGAAAAATTGGTGTCTTGGAAATTTGTGCTAGGACCTATTCACCTTTACTAGTGAATGAGTCCTCCTAACATAGGACACCCCTTTCTTGGCATATTTAGGATGTGTTTTTGATGTTATTTCATCCCCCCAGAGCATGGTCCTAGGGAATTGTGCTAGGACCCATTCACCCAAGGTGGTGAATGGGTCCTCCTCACATAGGACACCCCTTTTTGAATTTAATTGTGGTGGGATTTTAATAATTTTTAATTCTAGATCTGACGTCAGCTTGGATTATTTGAATTTTGGGGTTAATTCTTAGATTTAGTATAAATATAAGGTTAATTCACATAGTTTCATCCTAACAAGCAATCCTAATACTTCAAGAAATCAAGAGTACATTCACAACAACATTATAGAGCACTTAAAGAGAATTTTAAAGGCATTCAAAGGAAGATTATTGAAGTTTTATTGCAGCAATTCAAGGTCATATTGTCATGTCAAAGGCATAGTGCATCAAACATGTGGTTGAGCTAATGTGTCTTGATATAACATTGAAGATCTATTCACAAGAATTGTTTCACATCTCATTCAATATCTAGATCTATATTATACATGGCCAGTTCATATTAGTTTGTAGATTTATATTCCAAGACAACTTCCAAGGTATTAACATTTCATGTTTCATGTTTCATGCCTCTATTTCATTATTTCATCATAAGGTTTAATTACCTAAAAGGGGTTTGACTAAGGAAAACCCTTATCCTCTAACAATCAACAAGTATTTCTCATGTTTGATGTTTGTTTGTAGGTTTCTAGATTGAAGATCAAGTGGAGAACAAGATTGAAGAAAAATTTTCAAATTTGTCAAGTTGCAAAGTTGTCATCTATATTGCAAGAACATGAAAACAAGGATACATAATTTGTTTTAGGTTTTCGAGAGATAATCACCAAGGAGCTAAGAATGAAATTCTTGAAGAACATAGTTCCCATATCACAATTTTCAAAAACCCTAACAGGTACGTGTTCCTAGTAAAGGAAAATGAGTCCTCTATGACCTAAACACAACCTTCTTGCAGCAAGGTACACACCATTCTAGCCTCTCAAAACTTCCCTCATTTTTGCTATAATAGTTAGGATTGATTTCTGATTGTTATTTGCATTGAATATAATACACATAATTACATGTTTTATGGTGATAATTGTTGGTTCATCATTTTTATTAATTCATTTTGATAACCCCATATTTTCTCTGAAATAGTGGTGAACCCCTTTTTTATCTTTAATCACACCCTAGGAGACCTTACAAAAGATATCTTCCCCCATTTACATCATTAGATTGAAATCTCTATGGTTTCCTTGAATGAAAATAGCAAAATAGGTAACAAGGAGTCCATCCTCCCTATCTTGTGTTGTTCCATCTCCTAAAAGGTGGATTAACACCCCCCCCCCCCCCCTTATTATTTATTTCGGTTCAATTCCCTACCTTAATTTTTTATTTACTTTTTATTGGTCCATATGTCTTGATTAGAACAAAAGACATGTTTGACATTGAACATGTTACATCTATTGCCACAATTTTTTATCTTCTTGCAAATCTTCCATTATAACTAATTGAGGTCTCCAAATTTTTCCCAAGCCATCCACTGAACCATTTTCTTGGATGAATTTTCCATTTGATCCTCGATATCGATTTATTAGCCTTTTAATTTTATCTGATGACAATTTTATTTCTTGTATTATTGTAATGCTAACATTTATTGTTTATAAACAATGATCAAATACACATTTTATTATGAGAATTTAAGCCCCTAACATTCCATGTGATGATTTTTTATTTTTCATTAATGGAGATATTTCCTCCCTTAGTGTTTGAAAAAAATATTTTGATATGGATTTGTTCACTTGAATTAGCTTCCTTTACCCTTCTTTATTTATGTTTTTTTTTTTTTTTTTGACATTTTTTAGACTAATTGATCAATCATCCTTATCTCAATTAACCCTATTTCATCTTCTTCTACTATTTCTTTGTTGTACTAGATTGAATCTTGTTGTGAAGTTTCATTTTTTTCCCTTTAACATGTCTCTTATGTTTCCTCAAAGACTTCCTTGTCAGCTTTAGATTAGAGTTATGATAGGGAATGGCTTGTTTACTTCATTTTTTTTGGTGACAAGATATTCATGGATATTCATTCATTCGTTGTATTTTCCATAGTTCTTTGAATTTTCTTTCTCTTTTGTGCATCTTTTTTGGAACCCACTCTTTTATTTTTATGAATTGTACCTTAGTTGAACATTTCTAAGTTTTGGTCCCTAGTTTTATATTTTATGCATGGATTTTCCCCAATATATCTCTACTTCTTGATCACTAACTTAAATTTTGATGATAACATTGTTTTATACAATATTTACTTTATGTCTTCTATCTATAATTTTGCATAAATGTACAAGTTTTCTTCCAACATTCTAAGACCCAAACCCATGAGGGTTCTTAGAGTTCTACCAATTTTGGTCAATGCAATTATTTTGACTAGAATTATATTGGAAGATTATAAATTTTGATCGAAGTGGTTCTTTAGAGGGAAAAAGTTGTTAGGGTTGAAAATTGGAAACCATTTTTATAGGTAAAGTGGACTTTCTCTCATTTTCCATATTTTGTTTGTTGGAATGGACTCCCTATCTTCCTTTTTAGGAAAATAAAATAAAATTATGTAGTGTTATTGTAGAAATTTACATAATCGTGGAGCATTACTACACAAAAATAAAATACAAAATAATCTAATATTTTCCCAAAGTAGTTTTCAACTCCTCAAAAATCTTTACCCAACCTTACAAAGGTCGTTGATTCCTATTTTAAATGCAATAATATGAAACTTTACATGTTGTTGGAAGAATAATTATGGTTAGGGTTTGATAAATAGTGCTTGGATCACCACCTCATGTGAACAACATGTTGATCACTATATGATCAAATTTATGGTCAAGCTAGAAAAAATAGAGATTAGTATTCTTGTACAATTAACACTCGATACAAAAAATTCTACATGAAAACTAGTGTGCTAGCACATTTTTTGAATTGGTAGTCTTCATATTTAACAATATTCCACTAAGTGAAACTTGGAGTTATTCATAGTTAATCCTCCCATGCACATAAAAATTTCCTTGATCACATAAAAATCGCATGTTCTAGGCTTTAATTAGTAGTCAAGAAATTTTTTGAGGCTTTCTCAACAATTTGTTGTCAAATAGGAACTAAATTCAAACTTGGAGATAGATCAAAAATTGATTGGGGGTTCTGAATGTTCATGGAACAACTAAAACCTTTGAATTTATTTATATCTTCTCTACTTCTCCCTTTCTAATTCTTTGATGACTGCATTTTTCCTCTTTTAGGGATTAGACCTCCATTAAGAACTAAGTCAAGAATTATAATTTTCCTAGTTCTTTGTTAGAGGCTAGCATAGGTTCTAATACCTTATGAAACCTCTAACTTCTAACTTAGTCCATTTCTTCAATGCACATTGTCATGGGTAAATAGTTGGCAAGGCTCCAAAGCTTATTTGAAATGGAAAATGGGAGTAAAAACCATTGGTAGGTCAAAAAGATGACAAGACAAAAATTCAAGTACTATTTTTAAAGGTTTAACATAAAATTAGGGATCAACATAGTTTGGTACTTTGTATTTGAAGTGGTAAGAAGGTGTGACAATCTCAAATAGCCCAAAAGTACAATACCTTGGAAATTTATATGAACTATAAAGAATTGGCATTTGGACCAAAACCAAAGCTCATGCCCAATTGAAAAGAGAGGATGAAGAGTGACATAATGATGACAAGATGAAAACCTAGGTAGTCCTATTAGAACATCAATGTTTAATGTATAGGTTTGACATTTACTAAAAAATGGAATGGATGCAAATAAAAAATTTATTGAACAAATTTTAATAACCAAGAACTTAGGATATTTTATGAAGTTGATAGTGGGGATTGGGGCTAACAAAGAAAGTATGACAAGAGAAAACCTAAAACTCAACAACAATATTGATACTTGGGGAAATTTGGTGTTTTCAATTTTGATTTTTTGGTATGGAATGAAAAATTTTAAGGCCTACTATGAGGCTCACCTCCCATAATAGGGATTTATCACAAGTACAATATTGAGCTAAGATTCTCTTAAGAAAACTAGGAAAAATAAAAAATCACAAATAGTCAAGAAGAAACACATTACTCTACACGTAAAATCATACACATAGGTCACATTTGCAAGGTAAAATGAAGGGGGGGATAGGGGAATATCTATTGAACAGACTAGAATATTGAGAGGGGGGCTGAATCAGTATACTTTGAGTTTCAATACAACTTAATATATATTGATGATAAGTTATACCAATTAAGCATTCATCTACTTAATCAAAAAAGAAAGAAGATAAGAATCCACACAAGAGCACAATTGACACTAGATTTATGTGGAAAACCCCACAGGGGCAAAACCACAATGAGAAATATTTATAGGAGCTACTGTCCTAATCCAACCTCACAATTATATGACAATTACAAATTTTCTTTAGGGTTACAACTCAAGGAAGCTAATACTCCCTATTTGTAAAAAAATAAATTAGGGGCTATAACCAAGCAACCTACTACTCCCTAATTAAAAGGAAAAACAATTGAAAAATGATTGAATTTATGGCTTAAAACCACTAATAGTCATCAATTTTACATATTAGGTCTATACAAGATCTTCTCATGCTCTGTTCATGCACTCATACTTCTTCGTAAACTTCCATTATCCACTTCTCATATTTGATCTTCTATATATATCATCCACACACTTTCAAAATAAAAATATAGTTGACCATAAGCAAGAAAATCTAAAATTGGTAACATGTTAGCCTTCATATCCATTGGCGGTATTCAAATATGATAAAAAAATATCTACATTACTTCCATATGAGTTAAAATAACCCATACAATATCTTCAAACAGTTCATAAACTCTCCTCATATACTTGATGATGAGTATAGTTTTTGGGCTAGTTATGGGTAGAATCCATAGTATATTTGTTGAAATTACCATGGACTTTGATATTGCATGATTGGCACTTTTATGTAATTTATCTCAAACCTTAAGACATTTGGGTTTAATTCCCTTTCTGCCAATTGTAATGATATTAACTTATTATGTGGACTATCTATATTAATCTTGCAAGTGATTGATGGATGTTCTTTAACATAATTTTAGGTATGCAATTATTATGTGTACTAACATTTCCATGAAGACATGATTGGAAATGCTAAGTTGAGAAACACAGCCGCCAGTTGGTCATGCAGAGGAAGCACATGAAGGTCAACTGGAGGACGACGATAGAAGATTCCCATTTCAATCGCATGTAACCGCCTTATGTCGATATTTAATGACATTGAGCACTACGAACGTTACTATAGTCGTCGAGTTCACATTTGGGCCTGCATGTCTGAATGGATTCCCCTACATGTGTAACCTCCCTTCCACTCTTTTCTTTGTTTTCCCTAAATGGAATCCTCTTAGTTAGTGGGAGTTGAATTCCCTATTTAGATGATAAATAAGGTTCGGATCATGCTTCTGAGGGGGTTGATCACCAAGTTATTGTACAAGCTGAGAATACTATACATACTCTTTTGTATTTGCATTTTCCAATGAATAAAATGAGATTTTGAATTGAGTATCTAAGTTTAGTCTAATTTTGCATTATTTTTAGAGGATACTCATCCAAGGGGGCCCACTTGGTGAGTAATTTGTTAGCTTACATAGATTAGTATTAGTTTTTGTTCAGTACTTAGTAAGAATCTTGCATTGACTGTTCCTATAGCCACTATAATTTCATTCTATGGTTGTTCCTCCAACCAAAGAGGGTAGAGTAGTTTCTTGTTTGCTACTCGGACTTTCAATTCTATTATGCATGTTTAGTTTGAGTTTTATTGTTGAGTAGTGTTCAACCTTTTCTTAATTTCTTTCCATGCAATTTACCTTCAACATTATTCTTTCTTAGTTGTAGAATGAAAGTGACTACTTTGAAGTTCCTTAGAGCACATACTATGCTGACCCGTTTCAAGTTCACATCCTTGGGTTGACAATTTAAATGTAACTTCATAATGGTTAAGATGGCTATTCAGGCTAGATGTCCAATCTCTGAATCATGGCTATAAAGGCTTAGTTATTGAAATCATTGCAGGAGGCCGACATTTTTGGGGATGGTGTCAAATTAGGGAGTCCATTGGATTCATTGATAGTTTTCTCCTATTGTAGTATTTCTAGAGTTTTCTTAGTGTTAGAAGTTATGGTCCACTAATTTATTATTTTCCCACCCATTCTTTGTGTGAGTTGGTTTATATTGAGTTGATACCGCATGCATAGAAGAAGAAGAGATGCTTATGGGAGATTCCTTCCTAATAATCCAAAGCCATTTCAGCTAATAGAGCTTCTAAATCTGCCCAGAAACAAAGAGGAAGAAGAGCCACATCCCTTTGCTTCTATATTCCTTGACTTGACTAGTTATGAAGTTTCCCTTGAAGATCAGAATCTAGTTGAAGAACCTTTTATTCTAGAATTTCATCAAGTAGGCATGGATGATTCAAATAGAGACATTCCTAACATGAAGAACCAACCAACTTTTCCTTTTCCCATTGCTGAATAAAATGAAGTAGATAACTTCAAAAATATCCTTGCTTCGATCCTTCCTAAGTTCTATGGACTTGTCATAGAAGATCCTGATACATTCTTGTTTGAGTTTGATATACTCTATAGAAGCTATGACTATACCATTGATGCCCATAGACTCAAGCTATTTCCTACCACTTTGAAAGAAGCTGCATTGAGATGGTTTATGAGCCTTGGTAGGAACACTGTGGTGACTTGGGAAGATATGAAGACAAAATTCCTTAATAGATATAAGGAGTATTGCAGGGGTAGTGATATGAGAGGAGGTGAAATTTTCAAAATGCAACAAAAATAAGATGAGAGCTTGGAGGATTTCATTTCAAGGTTTCTATTTTGTCTGCAGAAATCTCCACATCATACACTGAATGAAGACTCACAAAAGTTTTTTTTTTGAGAGGAATTAGTGAAAGATACACTAATGCCTTGGATCTAATGGTTGGAGGATATATCACTCAAGTTCTCTGGGAGGATATTAAGAAGCTATGGAAAAAATATTCTAGGGTAGCTTCAAAGAAAGGAAAAGCTTACCAATCCTCTATGGGTAAGTCATCCACTAGTGGAGTCTCAAGAATGGAGATTGCTAATTTTTCAGCCAGATTTCAAGCAGGATATCATCAAAAATCTAGCTACTCAGCTAGATACACTTCAAGCCACAATAAACATGAGGAGGTAGAGGAAATACTGAGAAAATATTTCCCTCATTGTAGACAAAAGTAGAAGGACTGTAGATGCAAGGTGATAGCTAACATTGATAGTAAGCAAATTTCACCTGAGTTCAAACCAATTCAGACTAAGGAAGACCAAGTCTACCTTGTTGCACAAAAGAGGCCATTGGCTTCAAGACAAGGTATGCCACTAGATCCACTATCTTTTGTTGGGCCATATTTCAATTTGTATTCATCTAGTAAGTAGTGGCAACCCCCTTGTCCATCCAACTATGGAGGATATCCACCACAATCTTGGAGTAACCCTCTGAATTCTTTGTACAATTATCAAAATCCCTCACCTTAGTGGCAGCAACCTTAGGGGATTTGGTAGGATTTTCAAGGATCTTGGCAGCCACCTCCAGGAAACTGGAAACAAACATCTCAATGGAGAGGTGGCTAGCAATGGCCAAACCAGAAAAAAAGCTATATGCAACCACTTTCTCAACCCCCAAATCCTACTATATTGCCTCTTCTTACTAATCCAAGTTCAAATGCTCCCAGACCTACTCAGTTACTAGCCCAACCCACACCAAACCTAAATAACAAACCATAGCAACAACCTATATATTCTTCTAATCCAAATCAATTCCCTACATATGTTGTGAGTTTAAGTGGCATACATTTGCATTCAGGAACTACCTTGTTAGCTCCTTCCACCCCCATTATCACTAATCTTCTAGTGGAAGAGAAAGAAGAATCTCTGAATGATCCCATTTAGCCTTGTGCACCTAAGAATCCTAAACCAGCTCTAGCCAAGCAAACATCCCAAGAACCACCTTTCCCCTAGAGATTAGAAGTGGCCAAACAAAAAGAAGACAAGGAGGAAGCCACTTTTGATATTATAGACCAGCTAAAAAATATGTGTCCAGATACCCCTGTTCTAGGCCATAAAAGATGTCCCTATTTATGGCAAGGAAATTAAAGAAGTGTTCCTTAAGAAACCAGATAGGAAAAGGAAGGACCCAACTATAGTTCATGTAGTGGGGTAGCTTGTTGACATCATTCTTAGAAAAGTAACTATCCCCAAGTATAATGATCCAGGTAGTCCTATAGTTGAAGTTATCATAAATGGGATAAATATAAAGAATGATTTGATTGACTTAGGTGCAACAATGAATGTGATGACTAAAGATGTTCTGCAACAACTAAATATTGTAAGCATGAGATCCACTCCTACTATCCTGTAGCTTGCTGATAGTACCACTGTTAAGCCTGATGGAATAGTAGAAGACCTTGTGGTGATTCTAGACTCTTGGGAGTATCCAACTAACTTCATTTCTCCCAAATCTACACTTGGCGGGTATCCCATTATCCTTGGTAGGCCATGTTTAGCAACTATAGATGCTTATATTGGATTTTGGTCAGCTGACATGACCATTTCTAATGGGAGGAACACCAAAAATATTATTCTTTATCCTCCTACTCATCCATCCCATGATGATAATTTTGTATGGCCACAAGTTGGTGAAGAGGCTAAAGACAACTCTGTGGTGTAGCTCATGATGCTAGGAATAATTCCTTTCCTACAGCTTCAAGATGAGGATGAAGTGTTATCTATTATCATTCACTCATGTGTTTGGTCCTACAGACCTCATGCAAACACTTATGTCAGTTTTGCATGATCTTCTTGCAATCATTGTCTCTTCAGATATACTTCCTATACCTATTGTCTCTGTAGACAGACTTCCTACAACCACTCTTCTTGCAACCACTATCTCTACAGACAGACTTCTTGTAGTCACTCTTTCAGTAAACAAACTTCCTATAGAAACAGGTATGTTCCACACAATGTTGCCACATGAACTTAAGGTACCATGTATTAATGAAGCAACTATGATAGAGTTAGTTGCACAAGTATAGGTGTCTGAAGGAAAATATCTGAATATCAATAGTAAATTGAGTGAGGGACAACAATTGACATTGGAAAATTTGTTGAAATCCCATCAAAAAGCATTTTCCTGGGATTACCATGATATGAAGGGGCTAGATCCAAAGATTTGCACTCATAGGATATATATCAAAGATTATTGTACACCTGTAAGGAAACCACAAAGGAGGATCAACCCTGCATTACGAGAGATTGCAAAAATAGAGCTACAAACGTTATTAGATGCAAAATTTATCTACCCTATTTTAGACAACCAATGGGTGTCTCCATTGGTAATTTTTCCCAAGAAGGGAGGAAAATGGTGATTTTTTATTGACTATAGGGAGCTCAATGCTACTACTAAGAAGGCTCATTTTCCCTTTCCTTTTCTAGATCAAGTCCTAGACTCTCTAGCGTGAAAGCAATACTTTTCTTTCCTTGATAGATTCAGTGGCTACAATCATATTCAAATTGCACTAGAAGACCAAGAGAAGACAACCTTCACATGTCCATGGGGGAGATATTCCTATTCAGTGCTTCCCTTTGGGTTATGCAATGCACCTGCAAATTTTTAGAGAGCAGTCGTCAACATATTTTTAGACATCTCCCTTCACTGCATGGAAATTTATATGGATGATTTTACCACCTACAGTGTTGATTTTGATGAAGCATTTGAAAATTTGAAGAAAGTCCTATAGAGATGTGAAGACCAAAATCTATCTCTAAACAATGATAAATGCTTCATGATGATGCAAGAGGGTGTAGTCCTTGGCCACTACATTTCACACCACAATATTCAAGTTGACCCTACAAAGATTGAGGTAATTGCTAATCTACCCACACCTGCAAAACAAAAGGATTTTAGGAGTTTCATAGGACATGAAGGATATTATAGGTCTTTCATCAAATATTTTAGAAAAATAGTAGCACCACTATATAGTCTCCTGACTAAAGATGTTGAGTTTCAAAGGACAAAAGGCTGTGATAAAGCATTTTCTAATTTAAAGACAACTCTGACTCATACTCCTATACTTAAGCGACCTAATTGGGAGATCCCATTTCACATCCATATAGATGCCTCAGATTATGCCATAGGAGCGGTCCTAGGACAAAAATAAGGAACCATTGAGAATGCCATTTATTTTGTCAGCAAAAACTTGCAGGGAGCTGAATTCAATTGCACAGTGACAAAGAAAGAAATGTTGGCAGTAATCTATGCCTTGAAAAAATTTAGGCACTATATAATAGGTTACTAGATCTTTGTACACACTGATCATGCGGCCATTATATATCTCATGAATAAACCCTTGATTTTAGGAAGGTTAGCTAGATGGTTGTTGCTGCTAAGTTTGACATAACTATTATGGACAAACTAGGGAAGGCCAATGTTGTTGAGGACTTTCTTTCCAAGCTGACCACATCAGAAGATAGTCAAGCCATAGATGATTCCTTCCCTGATGAGCATCTATTATCCATTAGTGTGCAAACACCCTAGTATGCTAACATAGTCAATTACCTTGTGACAGGGAGGGTTCCTCCTCACTTCTCTCCAAAAGAGAAGAGTGTTGATTGAAAAATATTTTCCTTTTTCATGGATAGTTGGATGTCTATTTTATAGTAGACTAGATCATGTTATGAGAAGATGTGTGAGGGAAGATGAGACCTATGATATTCTACATGCATTCCATAATAAACCATGTGGAGGACACTTTGCAGCCAAGAGGACAACAATGAAAATTTTGAACACAAGATACTATTGCCCTACACTCCACAAAGATGCAGAAAGATATACAATAAAATGTGATAGATGCCAAAGGATGGGCCGACCAAACAAGTTAGATGAGATTTCGCTCTATCCCCAATTAGTACTCACTCCCTTTGACAAGTGGGGATTGGAATTTGTGGGACCCATTGACCCCCCATCAAATGGAAAGTCTTATATTTTGGTATACACTGATTATGTAATGAAATGGGTGTAGTGTCCTTTAATCAGGTTTATAACTAGGAACATAAATTCCTCTACTCAGGGATTAGGAATCACAACTAGCAGTCATAATCTACTAAAGGACATCATTTGACTGTCAACCTAGGGACGTTAGACTTGAAATGGGTCTCCAAAGTATATGCACTAACCACCTATTTTAGACATGTGTTATTTCCTGAAAATACTATGCTAGAATTGGAATTGTTTGAAACAAATTCTAACTGACTAAATCTGATCAGAATGAAAACTAAATCTAGTTTTAAAGACAGGAACTACCCTATCCCTAGTGGCTGCAGGAATAGTTGATAGCTCTGTAATTTTGTCAGCTACAGGAACAGTCACATTAAATTTCTATGAAAGGAAGTGTAGCTATTCTAATTGCAGAAATGAAAAGATAGAAAGCTCCCTATGTGGACCCCCTTAGGTAGTTTCAAAGACATACAATAGATTAGACTATAAATTCCATGAACGGTTTTATTGAGTTTAAACTAATAAGTACATGGCTCACAATCTTGCAATTGTATTTCTGAAAAACCAAAGCTTATTACAATAGAAATCTTCTAGCCCTTTCTCTGAAGGAGAATGGGCTATTTATTCAAAACTAAGCCTAATGACTAACTAACTTTTCCCTCATAAAATGGGAATTCTTTATTACATCATGACCAGCCTAATCAAGAAGTGGATACCAAAAGGAAGAACTGAGTCAAATCAGTTTGAAGATTTAAAGCACCACTATCCTAAATTTATGTGCCATCAAGATGCCTCTGCTGGATTCGCGGAATGCTTCCCTTGCATTGTGGATTCCTCATCAATTGTTTCCTCATTTCTTGTTGTTGAATCAGTCCTCTTTGAATCAGTCCTTCAGTGATCTAGAGGAGGCTAAATCTTCTCCTTAAGACTTGGTACCTACAAATAACTAACAGCTACTCCTATGGCAAAGGATCAGATCAACACATTTAACTCATTAAGATGATCCATCATTCCATTCATACATTCATTAGGTATTATTTTGGAGAAAACAATATTTCGGATATGACTGTAGGAAGATTAACAGTAGTGGCTACAGGAAAGGCATGTCATCACAAAAAGTCACAAGGCACACATCTCCTATCAAACTAATAAAACATTTGAGCAATAACCATGGAAAGAATTATCATAATAAACTTGTTATATTAAGCATAAAGTCTATGTATCACTTCCATAATTACTACTAAATGTCTTCTCAGCATAATAAAAGATATAAAAATGTTTAAAAACATAGTCTAAAATATGCCAAAAACTAGGTTCATCATTTCCCCTCAACTGACTACTTTCTAGTCCCTTTAGCAAGTCTGGCATTTTTCCTTCAAGAAAACTCTCTTAAATCAGAATCCATCTATTTTCCACATTCACCATGTTGAAAACTCCAAAAGTGTGCTCACATAGATTCCAATCATTTCCACTTGTTATCCTTTGAGTTCCTATTGTAGGTGTTGTTTTCTCCTTGCATGGCCAATAGTGGCCATAAGAGAATGGGTGGCTACATGACTAATGGCAACCAATTCTCTTTCTTTGTTTTTGCATTTCTCATATACCTCTCTACTCTCTGAGTAGATGCATATAGGTTGTTTGGGGTATGTGACCCTTCCCTTCTTAATTGCAATGGTAAGTGCTCCCATCTTGTTTGGTTGTGTTGCATACCAGTATTGAGGTCATCATTTACACTTTGGGAGTACTGGGTAAACACTTCTTGTCTTAAGGGTTCAATTATTAGCCTAGCTGTTTCATCTGCCCATAGCTTCTTCCAATCAAAATAAATACCCATACCCTTCTTAGATTCGTTTCTCAATGTCAGTGGCAGGTTAACCTCATCATGCTTATAAATGTCAAACTATTCTCCCCTGCTTATTTCATTCCTGATCCAAGAGATCAGAGCACTGATGTGTATGTCCCCAACATAGCACAAAGGATTCCATTCTTTATCATGAGGCACAACCAAACTATTTAAATAAAACTCACAGAGAAGGTGTTTGACATGCTGCGGTGAGTCCCTATACGCATCATTAAATTCCTCGAGAGTGTTAAAGGAAAGGTTCTCACCTTGCCAGATGCTTATTAATTAAAATTTCAAATATAACTCCTTAAGTACATTTCATAAAAAGGTGAGGGAGATCTAAACTACACTATCTATGGGATAAGGTGGACTACCTGATTGAGAGTGTCTATCAGATTAGCAATTTCTATATCCTTGTTCTAGATTACTCTCCTCAATCTCTCAATTTCCAATTCATAGGTAGTTTGTTGATTTTGAAGTTCTATGTAACATGACATTCCTATAGTAAAATTTGTAACATGGAGAGGAGGCTTATGGTTATGATTCACTGCAAGTGGCCTTTGAATTTCCTTAGGTGCATCAAAATTTTCATGCTCTGCTACCTCAATTATTTCTTTGGCATTTAATTGCCTGATAATTTCCTATTCCATTTCATCATTTGGCTACTAGTTCTCTTGTTGTTCCTATAGTATGTGATGTTTCAGTGTATTTTCTGTAGCAGCTAGTGATTCATCTATCCCTTCATTATCTTCACTTCTCTCCTTTGATTGAACTGTAATTGATCTTCCTTCCTCCCTAATACACGCTACCTCTTCCTATAGTTGTTCTGATAACCCCCCTTGCATTTGTTCTGCCATAGCTGCCAGCTCATCAAGGCCAGCCTCTTTGAAAATATTCTCAGTCTCATCAACAAAAGGTTCCTTCATTTCAAGTGAAGGACTACAAGGGTCTGAGGGTGATGGTGTGGACTGAGAGGTATTGAGTGAATGTTGAGCTGCCTGGTTCTAAATCCTAGAGCTTCTTCGTAAGGGAGTGGGGATTTCCTTATGTTTCTTTGGGTTCTTAGCTACAAGATTAGGAGATTTTCCTGTTTGCTTCCTCTTAACAAATTTGGGAGTAGGTGTAGGGGTCTTTTGCTGGGGTGTTACCATTGGTGACTTTCCCATTTTATTCTTAGAGGAAGTCCCAAGGTTAAAAATAGGGGTTTGCACTAGCCTTTTAGGAAATCTTTCAAAAAGAGGGACCTCATCTTGTGAGTCAGATGTTTCAGGAATAGGAGATGCGGCAGCAGAGGCCTCAAATTTTGACTAAGAGGTTCATTGTTTAAAGGTGAGAGGCTGACCCCTAGGTCTAGAATTTTGAACCTTTGGATTAAAATTAACAACAAAATCCTCCTAGGTCATTGGTGACACATCCCTAACAGATTTTTTGACAAGCAATTTTATGAGGCAATGGTGGGAGATAGAATTAATTCTTCCCTTCTTAAATTCGGCAACACTATTGGAGAGAAAATTATACAAGAAATTAGGTATTTTCATTAATAACCCATGATGCAAATGAGATAATAGCTTGAAATGATGATAATGAAAAACAAAAAGCCAACCTTCACATGTTAAGTATTTGATTTTATAACTTTCCCATGGAATCCAATCCTAAGGAAAACTCATACATTGGGTTCCTTTTTCATCCACATGTAGAGGAGGATCACAAGTCCGAGTAAACTCTGCCCTAGCCGTCTGTGCGTCCCTTTCTCGAGGAAATAGTTCACCAGCTTGTGGTAACCCTGTTATCTCTACAATTCTATCCATTGAGGCATCAATTTTTACTCCCCTGACCTTAGCCTTTCCATTATGAAATGTCCTTGTGAACTCCTTAGCAATGTCTTCATCAAAATTTTCAAGTTTGAGAAAATATTTGAGCCACTCGTACTGTCTGAATGGTATAAAATTTTGTACATCCTACAACAAGACATTGTAATTTGTTGGCTCATGCCTAATTGGTTGGCCTCCCATTTTTACACTTGTGTTTGTAACTTAACTTCTTCAGGTGAGAATTCAGCCTGGTTATTTCAATTTCTTTCTCAAATTTAACTTCCTGCAACTCAAACCAACTTCTTTGCTCTCCCCTCAACATAAAATTTTGAAAATCTATCACAAGATGCAGAAAATAGAAGGAAGAATTTAGAACATCTTAACTAAAATTTTAGACATAAAAAGATTATAAAGAGGAGCAAAATTCATGGCTAGTCATTATTGCAGGAAGTAATGGAGGTTTGCTCATTTATTGCAAATTTTCAAAAATTTGGAGCTTAAGTCGAAAGGATAGTAAAATGTGATGTAACAAGGCTTCGTGGCAGCAGAAAGTAATGATGTGGCTATTAGTTATGAATTGGGAAAAATGCTCAAACGTGCGGAAAAGACTGAAGGATATTGCAGCCATATAGGAGATTTGTGTGTCTTACTTAATACCTAACTAACATAATAAATGAAATAATTATTCAATCTTTGAGTTAAGTGGAGATTACCTATAATGATGTGCCACAACTGACTGATGTGACTCCATCTTCTTAATTGCAAAAGGTGATCTTGGAAATATGGAAATGGTGATGTGTGACAAGTGGATGAGGTGGCAGAAGGAGAAATGGTACGGATAGAGGATGGAATGATGGTATGGAATGGGGATCCACGTGGATGACCCCTTTATTATGATATTTAAATGCACTTTTCATGCATTGCTTAGGGAATCGAGTCGAGACTAAATTCCTTCAGCTATAGGATCGATAGATTCCTGCTCAATTTGAAACTGCTTCAGGAACTCTTCCTTATCAATGGGCTTTAGGTAAAGCTTTAGTCGATTCCCATTGACCAATAATTTGAACCTGAGATCATCAATTGTGCTCAACTATACTGCACCATTATCAAATACCTCTTCTATTTCGTATGGCCCCAACCATCTGGTCTACAATTTCCCTTAACTATCCTTATATCTTGAATCATAGAGTAGAGCCCAATCTCTTGCTTTGAATTTCTTCTCCTTTATATACTTATCATGTCATCTGATTCTTTGATTCTATATTATTTCAGTATGCTACAAGGCACTCTTCCTTAGCTCATCCAAGGCATTGATCTGCATGATTCTTTCCCTCTGTGTAGTTGTTAACTCCATATTTAATTCCAAAGTTGTTCTGAGCTAGTTGTGTTCAAACGCTTTTGGCATCACAACTTTCTTACCATACACCATTTCAAAAGGTGTAAAACCTGTTGTAGTCTTCCATGTAGTTCTATATGCCCATATAGCCTCTAGTAACCTTTCAGCCCAATCCTTTCTATGTAGATCCATTTTTTTTTGTCAAAATGGCCTCTATATCCCTATTAGTGATTTCTACTAGGCCATTAGCCTGAGGATGATAAGGATTTGACTTCCTATGCTTTATATTATACTCATATACTAAGGTTGTAATAAGAGTAGAAGTAAATTGTGCTCCTTGGTCTGTCACTATTTTTCTAGGAACACCAAATCTAATAAATATTTCTTCATAGAGGAACTCTGCTACTTTATTATCTCTGGCATGCTTCATAGGTCTAGCCTCTACCCTATTTGTTACATAATCTATGCATACAAGAATGCAATACTTACCATTTGACCGTAGATCAATTGGGTCTACAAAGTTTAGTCCCCATTTATCAAAAGGTGTAACAATAACTTGTGGAAATAGAGGTATTTCATCTGATTTTGTTGGCCTTCCCATACTTTGACATCTATCACATCTCCTAGTATACTTGGCTACATCTCTATGTAATTTTGGCCAATAATATCTAGTATTTAATATTTTCATGGTTGTTCTCTTAGTAGAAAAATGTCCACCAGAAGGCTCATCATGGCTTGCATGCACTATGTCATGACTATCTTCCTCTTGTACATATCTTCTCATTACTTGATCTAGTCCTATGTAAAACATGCAATCTACAATTTAAGAGAAGTTAAAGATTTTATCTACTAACAACCTTTTTTCTTTAGGTGAGAGGTGAGGAGTTCTTCCTGCAACTAGATAATTTTCTATATCTGCATACCATGGATGAATGACTTTGATGGAAAAAAATGTTCATCAAGGAAGGAATCCTCTATGAGTGCAAAATCATCTTGCCTTTGAATTCTAGACAGGAAATAAGCAACCACATTGGTTTTACCTAGTTTGTCCACAGCTATAATATCAAATTCTTGCATCAGCAATAGCCACCTAGCGAGTCTCCCTATAATTGATCTTTTGTTCATGAGATACCTGATTGTTGCATGATCAGTATGGACAAATATTTGATAGCCTATGATATAATGCCTAAAATTATTGAGGGCATAGATGATTGCTAACATTTCTTTTTCTGTAGCAGTGTAGTTGAGTTCAGCTCCTTGTAAGTTCTTGCTGATATAATAAAGTGCATGCTCCGTTGAACCACCCTTTTGTCCTAGGACAACACCAATAGCATAATATGATGCATCCGTATGAATATGGAATGGAAGTAACCAATCAGGTCCTTTCAAAACAGGTTCTTGTGTAAGGGAAATCTTTAGTTCAAGGAATTCTTTTTCACATTCTGTTGTCCAAGAAAACTCTACATCCTTCTTTAAAAAACCGTATAGTGGCCCTGTTGTTTCACTGAAATCTTTAATAAATATTCTATAGTATCCAGCATGTCCCAGAAACCTTCTTAGTTTCTTTTGCTTGGTAGGAAAGGGTAGACTAGAAATGACTTCAATTTTAGAGGGATCTACCTATATTCCTGCAGCAAAAATATAGTGACCTAGCACTATTCCTTTTTGTGTTAGCATGAAGCACTTCTAACTATTGAGTGATAAATTATGATCTTCACACCTATGTAGTAAATTTTTCAGATTGTCTTGGGCTTCCTCAAATTTTGTACCATAGACAGTAAAGTCATTCATGTATATTTCCATACAATCATATGAAATATCTGAGAAAATACTAATCACGGCTCTTTGGAAGGTTGCAGGTGCATTACAAAGATCGAAAGACAAGACTGAATAGGAAAATGTTCCCCAAGGTCATGTGAAAGTAGTCTTTTCCTTGTCCTCTGGAGCAAACTTTATCTGATTATATCCACTGAAACCATCAAAGAAGGAGAAATAATTTTTCCCTGATAAGTTATCTAAGACTTGATCAATAAAGGGAAGAGGAAAATAATTTTTCTTAGTTTTTGAGTTGAGCTCCTTGTAATCCACACACACTCTCCATTTTCCTCCTTTCTTAGGGATAATAACCAGTGGAGTAACCCAATGGCTATCTGAGATTGGGTAGATAAAGCTAGTATTCAACATATTTTGCAATTCCTCCTTAACAATTTCTCTTAGGGTTGGATTAATTCTCCTTTGGGGCAGTCTAATAGGTTTGAACTCACTGTTGATAAAAATTTGGTGTGTACATAGCTTTGGATCTAGCCCTTTCATATCACTGTAATCAAAAGAAAAAGTCGTCTTGTGGGTAGTAAGCATTTGGACAATTGACTCTTGTTTTTTATTGGTAAGTTTACTTTTGATATTCAAGGTTTTTCTTCTAGCTACTTCCACTTGGGAAGTCAATTCAAGAATAGATACTTCAGACATAAAAGGCATTTCTACTTCATGGGGTAATAAGGTGTGCAAACAGTCATTTGCTATAGGATAATGAGTTGAAGTAGGTGGGGCTAGAATTGTCTGCAATGAACATGGAACTTTTTCACAAAGGGGGTACTCAATACCATAATTATTCTGAAGGATATTAGACAATATTTCTTCATCTTCTTGTTTTTCAATAAAAGGTTCTTTGTTAATCATCATCAAGTTTTCGACAGAATTCATTTCTTCCACTTCTTCTCCTAAATCTGTCTAGACTACTTATCCAAACTCAAGTTGAGGTTCGACTAGAGCATAAAGGGTGAGCTTCTTAGTACTATATCCATCAGAGATAGTCATGTTACCAGACCTAGATCCTATGTAAGCATTAGTAGTGGCTAGCCAAGGCCTTCCTAGAATTACAGGATATCCTCCTAGTGTTTCTTTTGAAGACAAAACCATAAAATCAGTAGGGTATTCCCATGAATCTAGGGTGACTACTAGGTCCTCAACTACTCCATCAGACTTGACAATTGAACTACCAATGAGATGTAGGACTATAGTTGTAGCCCTTAGGTCTGAAATACTTAGCTTTACCACAAGGTCTTTTGTCATGACATTGATAGCTGCTCCAAGATCTACTAAAGAATTTTTAATTTAAACCCCATTTATAATGATTTCCACAATAGGACTGCTAGAGTCTAGATATTTTGGGATGGTAAGCTTCCCTAGCATCAAATCAGAGAGTTGACCTAAGACATGGAAATTTTGAGGGTCTTTCTTTATCCTACCCAATTTCTTTAAACAAGCTTCTTTAATAGCCTTGTTATAGATAGGTACTTCTTTGATTGCTTGGAACAAGGGAATTTTTACACATATGTGCTTTAGTTGCTCAAGAATTTCAAAGGTAGGTTCTTCTTTCTTTTGAACACTTCACCTTCCAACCTTTGTGGAAAAGGAGGTGAGGGTTTATTTGACAGTTTAGGCAATGAAGGATTTTGTATGGGCTTATTGGAAGGAACTTGGTCATTAGTATCTTCTTGCTCATTCTCCTCAGATGGAAATTATGTGATTATGGGAGGAGAAGGTGTAGGTAACACTGTCCCTGACCATAAGATAATATTACTCAAGTTGAGAGCATAAGCAGGCTGCTGATTGGGGTTAGTGAAATAAACTTGTTGTTGCTGCTGAGGCTGGTTATTTGGATTAAGTGTTGCCTGAGTAGGTAACTGTGTCGGCTTAGGATTTTGGCTTTGATTAGCTGTAGGAGGTGGCATGATTGACTACTACTAGGGTTGCTGCAAGAAACCAGTGGGTTGATTTGACCATTGCTAGCATCCCCTCCAATGGTTAGACTACTGCCAATTCCCTTGTGGAGGCTGTCACTAATTTTGCTGGGGTGACTACCGATTCTCTTACGGGGGCTGCCACCGGTTTTGCTAAGCATTTGTCCAAGGATTATTCCACCAAGGTTGGGAATATGGGCCATAATTTGGAGGGTACTGGTTCTGCCATTGATTATTATATGAAGCAAAATTTTGCAAGGGATCTTGAGGCATACCTTGTCTTGGGGCCTAAGGCCTGCGCTGAGCAATAAAGAACACTTCTTCATCTCCTTCTTTTGTTTTGAATTCGGTGGGAAGATTTTGCACATCCAAATTAGCCACCGCCTTACATCTGCAATCCTTCTTCCTTTGTCTACAGTGAGGGAAATATTCAACTAGCATTTCCTTCACTTCATATTTCTTCCTCCTAGCTTGCATACTATCTAGTTATGTAGCAACGTCATTGATGATATCTTGCTTGAAGTCGGACAAGAGATTAGAAATCTCCCCCTTTGACACTCCTGAGCCATTCCCTTTTGCAATAGAGGATCTAAACCATCTACCTTTCTTCATGGTTTCCCTGGAATAGTTGAGAAAAGTCTTCTTGATATCATCCCAATTGCTTTGGGTGATATCTCCTCCGGCCATGAGGTCTAGTTCCTCTATGCAAGCATCATTAACTCCTCTTAGGAAGAGAATTTTTTTAGAATCCTTATTCTACTGATGTTGAGTGTTTTTCTACACACTAAACAAAAACCTTGAAACATAGTCTTCCAAGGTTTCATCGTCTTTCTGTGACATCTTGAAGATGTCATCTCCTCTCATATCACCCCCCCTACAATATTCTTTATACTTTACCAAGAACAAAGTCTTCATTTCATCCCAAGTGGTCACTACATTGCCTCCTAATCCCATGAACCACCTCAAAGCTAACTCCTTAAGGGTAGAGGGAAACAAATTCAACTTGTGTGCACTAGAGGTGTAGTCGTAACTTCTACAAAGGATGTCAAACTCAAAAAATAAGGTATGAGGGACTTCTATAATAATACCATAGAACTTTGGAAGTAATGAGGTAGGGATATTCTTGAGATTATTATTGTCATGTAGGTCAGGAATTGGAAATGGAAAAGTAGGCCTTGCCATCCTTGGTGGTGTTCCTGGGTTAGCTCCTAGCTAATAAACTACAAGGGAAAGCGGATTATTATGTGGATCCTGGTTTTTGGAAGTTTGCAGATTATTCAAATGTTGGGTGAGTGGATCAAGATCGTCATGCTAATCAAACAGGTTAAAAATTAACTCTAAGGAAGAAGATGAGGTGACTAAGTCTTGGCCAGCATCCAAATATGGTTCTTCTTGGAAAAGTTTCCATTCAATTTCTTGGGTATCTAATCTTCTAGGAAGGAATCTTCCAAATTGGTCTCTTCTTCTAAGCATACAACAAAAAGTAAGTCTAAACTATGGAAAAATATTGGAATGCTGAATTCTAATCTAAATGCTAGGAATGAAATTCAACTCTCTACTAGCATGCCTGGAACAAGTTCTTAGTTTGACACCATCCCTAGCAACGACGCCAAAAATGTAGTGTCCTTTAATTAGGTTGATAACTAGGAACATACATTCCTCTACTCATGGATTAGGCATCACAATTGGAATTCATAATCTACTAAAGGACATCATTTGATTGTCAACCCAGGGATGTTAGACTTGAAATGGGTCTGCAAAGTATATGCACTAACCACCTATTTCAGACATGTGTTATTTCTTGAAAATACTATGCTAGAATTGGAATTGCTAGAAACAAATTCTAACTAACTAAATCTGCTCAGAATGAAAACTAAATCTAGTTTTAAAGAGAGGAACTACCATGTCCCTAGTGGCTGCAGGAACAATTAACAACTCTATAATTCTGTCAGCTGCAGGAACAATCACACTGAAGTTCTATGAAAGGAAGTGCAGCTATTCAATTGCAAAAATGAAAAGATAGAAAACTCCCTAAGTGGCCCCCCCTTAGGTAATTTCAAAGATACACAACATATTAGATTGTAAATTCCATGAACACTTTTATTGAGTTGAAACTAACAAGTACATGGCTCACAATCTTGCAACTATATCTCTAAAAAACCAAAGCTTATTACAACAGAAATCTTCCATCCCTTTCTTTGAAGGAGAATGGGAAATTTATTCAAAACTAAATCTAGCAACTAAATAACCTTTCCCTTATAAAAAGGGGAGTCTTTATTACATCATGACGAACCTAATGAAGAAGTGGATACAAAAAGGAAGAACTGAGTCAAATCAGTTTGAAGATTTAAAGCACCACTATCCTTGATTTATGTGCCATCAAGATGCCTCTGCTGGATTCCTAGAATGCTTCCCTTGCATGGTGAAGGCCTTATCAACTATTTCCTCATTTCTTGCTTCTGAATCAGTCCTCTTTGAATCAGTCCTTCAACGATCTAGTGGAGGAAAAATATTCTCCTTAAGACTTGGTACCTACTATTAACTAACAACTACTCCTACAGTAAAGGATCAGCTCAACACATTTAACTCATTAAGATGATCCATCATTCCATTCATACATTCATTAGGTACTAGTTTGGAGCAAACAATATTTCAGATATGGCTGCAGGAAAGGCATGCCATCACAAAAAGTCACAAGGAACACATCTCCTATCAAACTAATAAAACATTTAAGCAATAACCATGGAAAGACTTATCATAATAAACTTGTTATATTAAGCGTAAATTCTATGTATCACTTCCATAATTACTACTAAATGTCTTCTTAGCATAATAAAAGATATAAAAAAATTTAAAAACATAGTCTAAAATATGCCAAAAATTGGGCTCATCAATGGGTAGAAGTCAAAGCCATGAAACATGCAAGAGACAACAAGGTTGCATAATTTATTTATGAAGAAATTGTTACACGGTATGGAGTACCCAGAGAAATAGTAACTGATCAAGGAGCTCATTTTACCTCAATGCTTGCTATATCATTGGTTAATGACTATAACATAAGGCACAAAAAGTCCACTCCTTATCAGCCTCAAGAAAACGGACAAGTTGAGGTGACAAACAAAGAGATTGAGGCCATCCTAACCAAAATAGTGAATATTCACATAAAGGATTGGGAAAACATATTATCAGAAGTAGTTTGGGCTTACAAAACCACATGGAGGACAACTACAGGCTTCAAACCATTTGAGATATTGTATGGGAATACAACCATGATTCCCATTGAATTCAAACACAAGACTCTCAGAAATACAAAAGAATTAGGGATGGAAATTTATGAGGCACAAAAATAAAGGATCATGCAACTAAATGCATTAGATGAGATGAGGAAATCAACCCTACCCATACTGAAGTAGTGCAGAATCAAAGAGTCAAATGGCATGATAAATTTATCAAAGAAAAGAAATTTCAGCCAAGTGACTAGGCATTGCTTTATGACTTAAGGTATTAGGATAAATGAGGAAAATTAAAGACAAGGTGGCTAGGGCCATATGAAATTGTTGAGGTATGTCCCAATGGAATTGTGCAACTCACAACCATTGACCCTATCAGATTCAAATTACTAGTCAATGGTCATCATCTCAGATTGTATCAGAAGCCAACGTCCAAATAAGAGTTCCTCCAATAGTTCATCCAACATACAGCTCCCAAGCATAGTTCCTACAGCTAAAGGCAGTGGACCTAGTGTCCCTCCTTCTACCTAATTAAGGTATGCAATTGTCATAATAAAGACTTGTACTCTTTTAGAAGTCCATTTCTTCACCCATCCACCCATCCATCATTTGTACCACCTTTCTCTCTCTCCCATCACTTCATTCCACCTCACACCATTCCACTTCATCATCATTAATTGCTCAATTATTTCTTAAAAAGGTGAACGGTACTTTCTCCGCAATCATTGAAATGAATCCTCTACACCATCATGTTTGTACACACTCAAGTATGTGCGCATTAATTACATTCTTAATTATCTTTAAGAGAATTTCATTTAATTACTGTATGTTAGTATGGACATTCACATAATACCCCTATCAAATCACTGCTACTGTCTTGTATGTGTGGACACATGTCCAAATTTAGGTTGGGGGGACAGGTAAGAAAGATGTAAATATATTGCCACATGTCATTCCATGATTTTTTGTGTTAAGAAATCTTGCTAAGTTGATTTGAAATTTCAAATAAAGGCGGCTCACAAATGTGATTTGACACTAAACTGTCACCACCATTTCCTTTCATCATAACTCCCTTTCATTACCATTTCTTTCCATTACTAACCCTATCATAATCTTGAAATGCAAATGGTAATTGCTAAAAATGGAGAAAAATAATAATTTAGTCGAGAATTCAGCTAGCGAGTGTATAGAAGGAAATATTGCAGCATAAC
This sequence comes from Sequoiadendron giganteum, assembly GCA_007115665.2. Classification (NCBI taxonomy): domain Eukaryota; kingdom Viridiplantae; phylum Streptophyta; class Pinopsida; order Cupressales; family Cupressaceae; genus Sequoiadendron; species Sequoiadendron giganteum. The sequence goes on from CM021104.1 coordinate 490,247,993, forward strand.
AGTTTGATTGTAGACAGCGGGAGGTGGACTTATTCGAAATGAGCCCTTAGTTCATGATACCTTGTTGCAAGATGCATAGTGCCTAGTGAAGTTTTAAAATTGTGGCTAGTTGGATTATTTTCTGAAACTGGATGATTTTGATGAAGGTATTGCATTGGTGTTTTCCCAGACATTTTTAGATGGAAAAGCCATAGTGAAGGGGTTGGAGGTTGTAGCAAATGAGGAATGAATTATAGAAGTATTAGGGTTGCCAACTGACAGTGAAACTTACCCTATTTCTAGAGATGCTAGGTCAGCCAGGGCTATATTCACAATGCATGGTGATCCCCCAATCAGTATTGAATAACATGGTTCTAAAAGACTCTCTTAGCCATGGAAGCAGGAAACCATCTATATCATCAGATATATCACTTGTGAGGGTCGACTATCGAAGCTGCATTCGATGCATTTCAAATTGTTGAGTCATATGAGGCATGGGAGGAGGATGAACATGCCCAATATCTTGTGCAACCTTCTCTCCATCATGGCAATGAAAAATCGAAAAGGTAGGGATAACTCTATTTCCCACCATTGTTTAGTTAAATTGTTGGTTGTAAAATCTTTGCATGATGCAATACCTAGAATGACCTTGGAGGATTTTATAAAAGTTGATCAGTTCAGACCTGAGCAGTTGCAACGTAGGGTTTCAACTCCGACACGTAGGTCTGGCAGAAAATTAAGCATGGTTGAAGCCACCCCTAGTGCTTTGACCTTTGGTGCTGGTATGACCCCTCCTACAGCAAAAGGAACTATAGAAATTAGTTCCTCTTAAACTGAGCACTCTAGAAGAAAAATTTCTTCCTTGAATTGTGATGATGATGTTCCACTTGTGACCCAATTGAGAACTAGGGCACATAAAAGGAAGGCACAAGATGAAAAATGAAAATGGAAAGTCAAAACACAGCCTGTAGATAGAAAGGTGCCAAGTACTAGAAAGAGAAAGGTTGGCACTATTCATCCTGCAGCCAAAGAAAAACATGAGAGCCCTCCTGAGAAATCAACACCTATTGTTGATATGCTCTCACAGAAAATCCCTAAGCATAAAAGGACATCACATGAGAGTGCAAAGACCCTAATGGGGCAGGAAAATGTTAAAGAAAAGGATGTATTCGAAGAAGCAGAAAAAATGACCCTAGTAGATCTTGTTGCCATTGCAGAAGAAGTGGAGACTCGAGAACATGAAGAAAATTTGGAGTTCCTATAGAAAGATCAAGAGTTACTGCAGCAATCACAAGAATAGGAAGTAAAATCCATGCAATAGGAAGTGGAAGAAGAAAGTGTACCCCCATGATTAGAACCTGTTGGACCACCTGAATCAATGCAATTGGTACTATATGGAGCATCAATAAATGTACTGGTAGGAATTCATAATCCCCCTAGTTTTACAGCTCATGTAGAATTTTTAAATTTGTGGAAAGAGATACATAGACGGGAGGAAGAATGGAAAAAGGAGAAGAGAAGGCTGAAAAAGGAAATCAAAGAGAAGGATGAAATCATTGAGGAAAAGAATCAGGAGATTTCCTCTCTAAAAGATAGGATGGATAATATTGCAACCTTGGTGCCACAAATTGTAATATGTAGAACACCACCAAGAGTTTATGCTCTACACCTAAAGGAAAATTATCTCTCCTTTAAACTATCAAGACACATTTCATGTTTGAATCCTTTAACTGAAACTCCTATTGAATTTTTCAATGCTTACAAAATTGCCTCCCCATAAATGAAAAATTTACTATGTGAATTTTATTTAAACAAATTCGTTGTCACTAAAGACCAAGATTGGAACCTACTGCTTTATGTGGGGGACATCCAATTGAGAGAATTTATTTCATGGGTACAAAATGAGATTAGTTGGGGTGAACAATATAATTCTTATAAGGGGAAGGAATCCAATATTCCTTTGGCTATTAGAGCCGAATCTAGGAACCCCAAAGGAATCTACACAGACTGGAATATAATTCTCTTCAGTCTAAGCTATGGTAACAATATTATGCCTTGGATTGAGGCAGCATACAATGAGTATGAGGTAGAAATAGAAGCAAAAGAGGATACTATGAGAAGATACCTATCCCAGAGATGGAACACACTAACTGATGAGCTAGAAAAAGTTGAACCACATTTCATCCACAACTATGTTTGCACTAAAAATAATTGAAAGGTATATTCAGATTGGGAGGACAAAGGGGTGAGAATGGTTTCCCCTGACTTTTCAGCCACCTATTCTCATGTGGCCTGTACCAAATTTCAAATTCTTTCGATATGACATTTTTGAGGAAAACCAAAGATGGAAGAGACTTGACCGGTTGGGAGGATTCTACTAGAACCCGTATTCACCCATAGTAGACACTGACATTAGGCATTTATCAGTTACAAATTTTAGAGCCATGACCAAGCAGAAGCATAACTCTTCCCCTACTAGAGGACCAGCAAAATGTTAGGTTGGGGGGAGTGATTAGTCTAGTTTTTGGGATAGTTATGGGTAGAATCCATAGTCTATTTGCTGAAATTACCATGGACTTTGATATTGCATGACAAACACTTTTACATAATTTATCTCAAACCTTAAGACATTTGGGTTTAATTCCCTTTTTACCAGTTTTAATGATATTAACTTATTATGTTGACTATCTATATTAATCTTTCATGTGATTGATGAATGTTCTTTAAGATAATTTTAGCTATGTAGTTGTTATGCACACTAAAATTTCCATGCAGAGATGATTGGAAATGCTAAGTTGAGAAATGCAACCGCCAATTGGTCATGCGGAGGAAGCATGCAAAGGTCAACTAGAGGACAACGACAAAAGATTCCCATGTTAGCTACATGTAACCACATTATGCCGATCTTTAATGACATTGAGCACTACAAACGTTATTGCAGTGGTTGATCCCACGTTTGGGCTTGCATGTTTGAACGGATCCCCCTGCATGTGTAACCACCCTTCCACTATTTTCTTTGTTTTCCCTAAATGGTGTCCTCTCAATTAGTGGGAGTTGACTGCCCTATTTAGATGATAACTAAGGTTCAGATCCTCCTTCTGAGGGGGTTGATCACCAAGTTATTGTACAAGTTGAGAATACCAGACATACTCTTTTATATTTTCATTTTCCAATGAATAAAATGAGATTTTGAATTAAGTATCTAAGTTTAGTCTAATTTTGCATTATTTTTAGAGCATACTCATCCAAGGGGACCCACTTGGTGAGTAATTTTTTATCTTAGATAGATTAGTATTATCTTTTGTTTAGTACTTAGTAACATCTAGCATTGACTATTCCGGCAACCACTAGAATTCCATTATGTGACTATTCTTGCAGCCAAATTAGGTAGAGTAGTTTCCTATTTGCTGCTCAAACTTTCATTTTTGTTATGCATGTTTAGTTTGAGTTTTATTGTTGAGTAGTGTTTAGTCTTTTCTTAATTTATTTCCATGTAATTTACCTTCAACATTAGTCTTTCTTAGTTGTATAATGAAGGTGACTACTTTGAAGTTCCTAGTGCACATACTGTGCTGACCCATTTCAAGTTCATGTCCCTGGGTTGACAATTTAAATGTACCTTCATGATGGTTAAGATGGCTATTCAGGTTAGATGTCTAATCTTTGAATCATGGTTGTAAAGGCATAGTTATTTAAATCATTATAGGAGTTCGACACTTGAATTAAAGGTGCATTCCATGTTAACATGCCTTGTGTAGCCTCTACAAAATCATATCTTCATAAAATGACTTGAAACAACTGTGTGATACTTAAAAAAAGGAATTTCATGTGCTTCATTCCTTATAATATGAGACATGTGGAGTGTCCACACAAAATCATACAGCTAAAATACACAATCTTATATTGGTGCAAGTATTCAAACATATTTTCTAATGAATATTAAGCATCTAAAACCAACTATATCAACCTATCACTTGAAAAATGAACTTGTGGATCACCAAAACTCTTGAAATATTAATATAGCATGCATTAGACATCACTAAGTATTTCCTCAAAACTGCTTGGCCAAACCTTAATGTCTGGAGGAATGCGAAGCATTCTAACAAGCCTTCAAAACAACTTTTATTTTCCAGAACACAGACTTGAAATTTGTCACTTGTAACTTTTACTGCAGAAGAAATAATGGCATGAAAGGTCTTGGATATAACACCTTCACATCTCTATCAACTTGTCTTCTAAACCACAAGACTAAATATTTATTTTTGGAAGAATTCATACCAAAGCACAATATCTTTTCCTTAGAGTATTTACTATGAAAGCCTTAGACAAAACTAAATTGCAACCTCTCACTGAGTGTGGTACACCAAATGGGAAAAATATCATTGTAGGCATACTAAAATGACATTAAGACATGTTTACCTACCTCCACATCATACTTATGAAACACTTTGATTACTAATCTTCTATACACTACAATGTTGACTTGGACCGTTAGATATCTCTGCATGTTATCAATCTTTGAAGCATATACATCCATAAGCACACTTTTATCATCAATGAAAATCAATCTTATCAAGATTCAAACATATCTACCCCTATGCCATTGATGGTAAAACAAACTAACGTACACAAACACTACCCCTTAGGTTTATATTTCCCTCCTCCTTTGCCATCAAGAGCAAAGGGTAACACAAAATTTCTCTATACATACAAAACTTATAAGAATTCCCTTAATCTATAAAACTTTTACTCCCTTTGGGATAAAGTTATATTTCTTCATCAACAAGAATAATCTTATATCTACTCTGCATATATACATAACAACAAAAAGATATCTTACAACAATTATAAAAAAAACTCACTTGGATGGTAGAATGCTCTTGTAAATTGACTTGAGCTAGATCAATCTACTATCCCATTGCTTCTTTGTTGTAGTCAAGGTCTAGATTTGACAATACCATCGAAAATGGTAACCCTTTTCATGCTTAGCTTGGGAATGAATAATTAATAATAAAATGGACTTAATGGTGACTTATTTACGGTGTTGTATAGTGTTTTATTACACTTTCACACTAATCTAGGGTTTCATTCATTAATTGTAGTTAATTAGAGCTTAATTGGTCCTTTAATTGAAATCTAAGCCTTATTAATTGCATTTTTCAAGGATCTATCTTGACACCCATTAATGATAATATATGACATTTAATTTGGAAAAATTGATGTCCTAGAAATATGTGATAGGACCCATTCGCCTTTAGTGGTGAATGAGTCCTCCTAACATAGGACAACCCTTTCTTGGCATATTGAAATGGGTTTTTGTTGTTATTTCATCCCTTGAAGCATGGTCCTATAAAGTTGCGGTAGGACCCATTCTCCCATGGTGGTGAATGGGTCCTCCTCACTTAGGACACCCCTTTCTGAATTTATTTGTGGCAGAATTTTAATGATTTTCAATTCTAGGTCTGATGTCGGCTTTGATTATTTGAATTTCGGTGTTAATTCTTAGATTTAGTATAAATACAAGGCTAATTTACATAGTTTCATTCTAGAAATTTTATTCAACTTCATGAGATCAAGAGCAAGAGAATTATAGAGAATTGAAAAGGCATTCAAGGGAAGATCATCAAGAGTTTATTGTAGCAATTTATCAGTATATCATCATATCAAAGGCATAGTCCATTCAAGCATGTTGTTAAGCTAAGATTTTTGTAGCATTGAAGATCTATTGGAAATATTTTCTTCACATCTAATTTGAGATCAAGATCTACATTCTACATGGCCACTTCATTTTAGTTTACAAATTTATATTCCAAGACATCTTCCAAGGTATCATTGTTCATTATTTCATGTTTCATCCTTCAATTTCATTATTTCATCATAAGGTTTGATTACCTAAAAGGGGCTTGACTTAGGAAAACCCCTATCCTCTAACAATCAACAAGTTTTTCTCCTCTTGATTGTGTAAATACATATTTATAGGTTGAAGATCAAGTGGAGAACAAGATTAGAGAAAAAAATATCAAAGTTGCAAAGTTGTCATCCATATTGCAAGAACACAAAAACAAGGCTACAAAATTTATTTTAATTTTTCGGGAGCTAATCACCAAGGAGATGAGAGTGCAAATCTTGAAGAACAAACCCCAGATCTCAATTTTTAGAAACCCTAAAATGGACCCATTCACCAATAAAGGTGAATGAGTCCTTTATGACCTAAAAACAACTTTATTGTAGCAAGGTATACACCATTCTAGCCTCTCAAAAGTTCCCACATTGTTTCTATAATAGCTAGGATTGATTTCTAATTATTATTTGCATCACATCATACACATAATTTCATGTTTTAGGGTGAGAATTAGTGGTTCATCATCTTGATCAACTCATTTTGATGCAAACCCTATTTTTCACCAAAATATTGACAAGTTAATTGCACATATGTATATTCATCTTCTATCAAGGAAGATGGTGTCTTGTATTTATAAATCACACCATTACCTTCCCCTAGAATTCAAGTGAGTGAAGCCAACCTTAGGCTCACAACTTCTCTTAATTGTTTCACCTAACCTCTAAATTGCTCCCTTTGATCTTGCAATTATTGTATTCGGGAGTGTAGACTTCCCACCTATGCCCTGACAGAACCATCAATATCTTGTATAAGAGCATAAGTTGCATCTAAATTAGTGATCTCCATTTCAATTCCATTAATTTGATCCTTTTATGGTATATGAAAAATGGGGTTTGAATTCTATCATATGACTTAGAGCATACCCACTTTTCACCTACTACTTTAAAGGATAACCCTAGATATCTCAAAACAATGAAGAAAGGGGAAAGAGATCTAACAATATGGATGTCCTAGGTTCTGATTATGAATTAATGAGGGGTTCACCACCAAGCTCGGGCTTGGAAAGACAAATGAAATGTAAGATCAAATGACAAAACCTAGTGATGCATGAAACTTGAATGAATGACATAGAAATGCATATAAATCATAATAGAAAATAGTAAAATCAGCAGTGTGCACCTGGAAACTTGTAGAGGCTTGAATGAAGAATGGAAATATTGTAAATCCTAAAATTTAGGCCTACTGGGACTCATTCACCAATCTAGGAAAATCAGTCCCAGATCAGGGTTTCTATATAGAAACAGGTTTCTCAAAAAAGGGTATCTGAAACTTTAAAAATATCAAAATTGACCTAAACTAATACTCATTCATCCAATATTGTGAATGATTCTTGTTAGGGTTTTCTAGAGCTTTAAAATCTCAATTTTTTCTTCAATGCCTACTCTTTCTATTCCTCTTTGTTTATGGATCTAAAACTCTGCTTTCAGACTTGTAGATGACCTTTTCATGAAGATTACGACCTTGCAAATGGGGGAGAAAACTCCAAAAAAAATCTCCAAGCTTGTAACCTATATTCAATGATCCTTAAAGTATTCAAATCACCTACATCTATAATTACACAAAGAGAGAGAGAAAGAGAGAGAGAGAGAGAGAGAGAGAGAGAGAGAGAGAGAGAGAGAGAGAGAGAGAGAGAGAGAATATGGATTTTCATTGCCCAAAACCCTTGTAGGTAATTAAACCAAATGATGAGAGAATGAAATGAAGGAATGAAACATGAAACAAAGAACATAAATAATGGATGATGATACTGTTGGTGTTTTTTTAAAACCCAAGCGGATTCCTCAAATATTTTATGAATTTTCCATGTTCAATAATGAAATCCTAGGAAGCCAACTTAATGAGAAGAAGAAATAATTCTTATTCTCGTACACTTTGGGATCTACAAGACTTGGGAGGGTGATCCCACAATGTTCTTCTTTACAAATAACTAAACATTTTCAAATACACATTGCCTACCAATAGATAAGTTCCCCATCACTACTGAATAGATGAAATCCTTCAAGAAATTGGCAATTCCTTCAAAGATCCAACTCCTATCAGTAGAGAAATTCAAACGTAACAAAGATAGGTCATTATGAAGATTATTATGAATAAATTTTCTAAAATAAAATGCCAAAGACATGATAAATACTAACACTATTTCAGTATCAGTGCCATATCGTAAAGCACAGAGTCAAATGAGAAATAATTGAACAAGAAGAAAAATTTCATCCTAAACAATCAAGATCTATATGAATTGCATTGCAATTCATGCATCCATACCAAAAATCTATTATTGCTTATGAATCTAGTTGCTAACCTGCATGAACTTACACAATAACTAAAGCATTTAACTAATCCTTTGAACTAGAGCCACAATTATAGTATAATTCATAGTAAAGAACAATGAAAATCAACAAAACCAGTCTTTGACCAATCTTTAATTAATAATTCATGCCAGGTATTACAATTGGAGAGAAAATAGACTCAAACGGTTGTCATGTTCGACACAAACATGCTTAAGAACCTCATAATTGAAAAAAATATCCTATCCGACTCTAAAATTTAAAACATGGACTCAATGTTTACTCTCTCTATATTACAATTCTACACTCCCAAATCTCACATTCAACTAAAGACCCCATACATCAGTCCAAAATTCCCTTTTATAGAACAAGGGAGCAAAACAAGCTCCAGGCCATAATGTACACATGTCCACACTTGATTGGACCGATACTCTACATATTCCCTTCTACAGTTATATTTGCATTTTACAATTGGAGGGAATGCATATAAGACAAAACTTATTTTCAATTACTGCGGAGAAGGCAACCCACCCAAAAGAAAAGAATCTTTAACCATTGCAACACCTTTTCCACCTCAATAGTAATCCACATCAGCAATCTACACTTTGAGTGAGGAGAAGTATGTGTGTATTCAATTGTAACTTCGAAGGTTAGACCTATACTATACTTGACCAAGTCATAATTCTCCACCCTGGTGCTCATATCCCAAAATCATTAGTAAATACCATCTTCCATAATTCAAATTCTACTTCAAATGGCCACTTAAAAGAGACAGCCTCATCAATTTTTTCTCTATATGGTGCATATTTCACCACCACTGAAGTAGATTCCTTATCAAAATATTCTAAGAAACTAATAAAAAAGGATAGTTTCTCAAGTGTATCATTCAACATACCAATATCAAAATTCTTGCATATTTCATTTGTCTGAGTTATCATGATATCATTCATTTGGTCCTTCCAAGCCTACAAAGGCTTTACTTCATCATAGTTATGCTAGATTTCTGGTAATGGTTTAAGGTCTACTTCATCATATTTGGCCTTCAGTTCTTTGATCTTCATTTTCGTAGGAGCAACATATCCCTGGAACATTTTCTCCACAATCTCATTAACAATTTGATAAGTTGGCATAACCTTGGGATAATTATCCTTCTGATGCTTTGCTCCCACTGCCATGAACTTTAATTTCTCAGCTTTGGGACTCCATCTATCTAGCAATATGGTGGCTAACTCTTTATCCCTTGGGAAAATTTTGATTTCTTAGAAAATTAAAACATAACTTGCATGGACACGATTTAATTTTCCTTGGAATTTTCTATTCAAGTGTCTCAATGCAGTATCAACAATTACTAAATTACTTTTCAACATTGATTCCTAGGACTGTTGCAACAATTCTTTATACTCCTCAACCTGGTGGATTAATTTCTCCCTTGAAAGTCCTCCTTCTGGGCTACTTTCCCTTTCAATTTTAATGGGCACCTGTCCCATATTATATAGAACAATTGCTAAGGATTATTCCTACGAGGGAGGTTGGGGTTGCTCCATTGGTGGATCAAAAAAGGTATGGCTAGAGCTAGCTTGTCCTTGAGACTTCAATGTCTACATTTTTTGCTTCAATAATACCAAATTAGTTTCTAACTCCACAACTCTTTTTTGAATCTTATTATACTCATTAATGATATCATGATACTGGCCCCTTAGAGTATCTTTGTCCTTGGTCAAATCCTCAACAGTTTCCCTCGTGAACTTGGAAGCATTTACTACCATATCTAATGCCTCCAATTCTAGAGTATCAACAACTCTTCTCACAACCAAGTGACCACTGAAAACAACCGGCTCTACAACTATTGGTTTTTTGGATCCAGTAGATAATGACCAAATTGACAAGGCATCCCATTCTTCACTGAAAGTTGAACCTTTAAGTGCTAGTGTACCTTCTTCAGTTTGGAGAAGTGGCCTATTGGCCCTTCTTATTTTATCAAATACCATAGCATCAACAATATCCCATTCTGGGAGCAATAATACTCCACTCTTTTGTACCAATGCCCTACCTTGTTCTAGTGTCATCCCCTTGAAGGTTTCCCTCATTTTTTGCATGAAATTGGCTAGAATAGCCTTCTCTCAAAGCTCCGGATGCAAAATCCTTTCATGAACTACCCTCTCAACATACACTGGAAAATGGGCCCTCCATACAAAATATTTAAATTGTTTTTTTTAATAAAGGATTCATCCTTAACGAATTCTCTATAGGCCTCTATTCTCATATCATCGGTCTTAGTTATTCCCCTTATTTCATCTTTCCCAAGCCTTAGAGAAACTGCTCTAGAACTTGATGCAACACTTTGTGTAAAAGATGGAATTCCTTGTTGCATGTCATCTGGGGTCACCATGATCTCATCATCATCTACTTTAGGATAATCAACAACCTTTGCCTCTTCAGTCCTCTATCTCTTGGGTGACAGTGGTTGTTTTGGAGAAGGGGACCTTAGTGGAGAGTCTAGATCAGTAACATTTAGTAATAATTTCCTTGAAGATGATGGCATTGATTGTTCATGAGACCCCACTCTACAATTTTTTGAGGTAACCTGAGTGGGCTTGGTTTCTTTCTCAATTGTCATTCCCTTCTTTCTAGAATATACCCTAACCTTTTATGGAGGCTGATATGTAGGTCTTTCCTCCAATCTCACTTCAGGATATTCTTCAATAGCTTGTGACTTTCCTTTGTCCTCCACTATTTGCTCTAATTCAAAACTCCTACTATGCTCTCAAAATTGTCAATAGCATATATGGCTCTATTCAAATTACCACTGATATATAGCATGGGATTATATGCAAGGTTATTTTATTTCTTCTTCTCCATCATCTTAGTAATAGCTATATATTTTTCTTTTCTTTCCTCTTGCACCTACAAGTCAAGGATGTTTCTGATGATAACCTCAGGGTAATTGAAATTGTGAATAAAGATTTCGGTCTTGTGCTTTTCTTTCATTTGAGAAATGAAACCCTAACGATCATGGTTCCTTTGGCGTACATTGCTCAACCCATAAGGCTTAAGTAATGTCCCCAAATATTTCCACCCTCCTTTTTCCATGAAAAAATATACAAATATTGTAAATTAAGGAAATAAATATCCTTTCTTATGCTCTATTGGAAAGTGTGCATTTTGAGCACATCCTGAATGTCTCACGATTTCTAAAAATCCAATCCTTAGAGGCTAATCCCTAGGAAAAGCATACAAGTTGACATTAGTGTCATATACCCTGAAAATGGTTGTATTATAGTAAGGGATGATGTCTCCCCAATTATGTGTCAATTTTAGCTCAGGCCTCATCTCCATTAGCCTTAATAAATCATGAATTTCATTTAGAATTCTAGGTGGATCATAGACTAGGGATCTTCTCAATCTGGACCCAAAAACATTATGAAACATTACATAACCAAATTCACCATCATGCCTATCAAGAATTCTAGTCCAATATTGGACAGGCATGTCAATGTCATCCTCTTTCTTTTTTTACTTCCATATTCTGCCCAAAAACTACCTCTCCTTTGTACATAAACATGTGCATCAATAAAGAGTTCCATCTAAAGCTAACCAGTGTTTTTCCTTCTTTGAGAGATACCAAACCCTCATGCATTTTATCTGCCAAATATGTAGCAAAATCATACACCACATTGAAAGATGGATGTTGGATATGTACAACCATATGCATGAGGTCAGTAGACAAGGTAGTCTTTATACTGATACCAAGAACTTGGCACAAGGAGAAAATTGACTTTCTAAAATAATTGCAAAAGTAGTTTAAGGGAAAAGGTTCCGGCCCATTCTCGCCAATCACTATCTTCTTTTTATTTTTTCCCAATCCTATAGTAGCCAGATGAGGAATTAATAGGGAGGTCCTAAAAAGCCCTTATCACTCCTATATTCTCCTCTAAAGGCTTGAAGATCAATAGGCACCATATCCTTATTCCATTCGTGCAAGTCAAAATTTCCTGAAACCTCCCCTTTGATTATCTTAACCATTTCCTTACCATCATATGTCCTGACAACTCTGGTTACAGGGTCATACCTTTCTGCAACATCCTTTAGCAAGTCAACATCCAAATATACATTCGGCACTACCAGCTTACCAAGGAATAAACCTCTTGGGGTTACATAGAGGGGCACCTAAATTCCTGTTTCCAAACCAATTAGAGAATAGTTTCCAACCTGTGTATGGTACTTCAACATCTTGAATTGCACATTGTTTATCAGCTAACCCTTCCAAAACCTAGGGTCTATAGTACAAAGCCTTTCCCTCAATTTTATTGTTAGTGGATGGTTTAAATATATTTATGACATCCTGAGAAAAGGACCAAGACAAATTTTCAGAGCCAGAACTTTGGGGTTTGGGTTCCATTTGCACAAGATAGATTAGGTTTGAGCTAGGGTTTTGAAATATCAAAATTTTTATGGGGTGTAGCCTCTAGCTTATAGCCTTAAACACAATAGTTTCACAATTTAAAAGGTCTTGGAAATTATTTATGCAAGCTTTAAAATTTTTTTAATGAAAATAAACGAGTGCGAGCTTTTAAAAACAAAGAAAAACACAATTTACACTTGCCCTCAAGAAATCAACAATATTTTCGAAAGAGAGAGAATGTGGTGTATACGTTACTTACTGTTTTTCTTGCAAATAATTTTAATGGTAGTTATGTTGGACTTACAAGAAATTGTTTGTGTCACCTGGTACTTGGAAATTCTTCTTTAGTGTAGAATTGTGCATGAAAATAACAATTTAGGGAACTTTTAGCATTAAATTTGTTGGTGTAGTCTAAAATCCACCATTACTATTCACTCACATGAGAAACAACAACTATTGTACAAAATTAGCCCATTTTGAATACCATTCGTTGATCTCAATCCACACAGGCAAGAAAGAGTGACTTTGATAGAGTCAATGTGGTTTGAAAATGCCACATTCACCCACAAAATCCTAGGTGAATGAAAAATCATGCATGAGACACTACCTTAGCATGCGCATAACCCACCTTAATCATATCATGTCAGGCATCAATGTCCATGCATCACTTATTCACACACCTCATAGCATTATTAAAACTATCATTTTAATTGTGTGAGGTCAGCAAGGAACAACCATGATACATCATTATATGATAGTTTTTGATTCAATACTCTTCATTAATCGACAGTATAACAAGGACTAGGCCCCATGACCATACATGACATGTGCCAGCATTTTGCACACCTCACAACATAGTTGTGACATCATCAAAAATCCTTGCGAGGCTAGCGGGGAGTAGTCAAGATTTAGCCCATCCATCTGACGGTTAGAAAATTTACACATGCAACAATTTTTATTTATAAAGAAGAGGACTGACTAGGTATATGGGGCACAACCCTTAAGGTGGGAAACTTAGACATAAGTCTAAAGTTAGGAAAATTATTTGACCCGCCATTACGTGAATATTAAAACTCAATCCCAATGTGGAAAAGACCGATGAGACAAGTAAAATGGGTCAGCACATGAACGACTTAAAAGGATCAAACGATGTCTTATGCAACCAGTAACTTGGAACAACAGGTCAATGTAGGATTAAAAATGTTAAAACCAAAACAAAGAAAAAGCCCAAAATAATTTTTTTTTAAGGCTAAAAAACCAAAACCCCAAGGTAGACCAGTGGTGCCAAACACCAAATAAACAAAAAATGAACCAAGTTATGGAAAATTTCAAGAGCTCTATCAATGGGTCCAATTGGGGATGTATGCCCGTTGTGAGCATAGCAAGAAACTAGAATCTTTGGAGAGCAGACCAAACATAGAGAGAAACAAAACCAAGTTTTTGTCCGGACAAGACCAGAAGATGCAACAAAAAAAAACACACCAAACCTATATACACTAATTACAAGACTATACATTGTACATGGGAAAGAACTATTTCAAGAGAAATAGGACTTCAAGAACTTTCCATGTACTAGAAGTTCTAGAATCTCGCTAGTAAGGGATTGCAAGAAATATTAGTCCTCCCCATGTATTCTAGTAATTATATATGGGCCTAACCATAAGGGATCAAACTTCCCATGTTTTCCTTTATCTTCCATCCTTGTGTTCCACAACAAAACCATTGCTCCTATTTCAAACTTCCTCTCGACTGCCTTCTTATAACAAAGATGCTTCACTTGAAGTTGCAGTTTCTCATTCCTTTTATGAGCCTCTATTTGAGTCTCATCTAATTGATTTAACTCCTCCATCCTATGTTGCATCTCATCACACACAGCATCATCATATTCTTGGACAAACTTGTATATTTTCAGTAGGTTATTTTGTGGTATGCGTGGTTCTGCCCCATAGACTAAGTTAAATAGTGAATATCCAATTTCCTTTTTGATAGTTGTTATGTTAGCTCACAATGCCAACTGCAATTTTGAATCCCAAGCCCTCTTATTTTTCTCAATCACCCACTTGATGATCTTCATCAGGCTCTTGTTGCTAGAATTAGCTTTTCCATTTCCCTGGGGGTGATAAGGAGAAGAATATGAGATAGTTATATCATACTAATTAAAAAAAACAACAAATTCCTCAGACCTAAAATACATTTCATTATCCGAGACAATTCTCTCAGGTACCCCAAATCTGCTCAAGATGTTATTCATCAAAAATTCAATGACCACCTTACTTGTATCCTTTCTAGTTGGGATTTCCTCAAACCATTTGGTAAAGTAGTCAGTCGCTACTAGTATCCATGCATGTCCACCACTATATTTTTTGGATATCTCTCTTATGAAATCAATGCCCCATTGTTAGAAAGGAGCTTGAGCAGGTACTGGCCTTAATGGAAAATTTCCAGAGAACTTCAACTTCCCAACAAACGTTTGATAGGAATCACATTTTTTAACATACCTATGGGAATCTTTGAACATAGTAGGCCACCATAAACCAGCCCTCAAGATCTTATGAGCAATTGTCTTGGCCATGTAGTGACCTCCACAGGCTCCTTTATGCATTTCCACCAATAAATCTTCAGCCTGATCACCATCCACACACCTAAGTATAAAACCCTTAGGGCTCCTCCACCAAAGCTCACAATCAATGATGAAATACTTAATTTATTGTAATTTTAGAGTCCTTTTCTCATTGAGTGGCATGCCTTTGGGGAACTGCATTGTTTGTAAATATTCAATAATTCTCTTGTACTAGCCACAGGTCTACATATCATAGATGGGTGCAACATTTATCTTATCTATTTGATTTATTTTATTGGCTTCTAAATTGGTCTCAGCCATTAGCTCAGCCAGACCCTAACCTCTCACAATCTTTGCAATCTGTATGTCAATATTGAATTCCTGGATCCTATCGATCCATCTACACCGTCTCCCTGCGGTCTCCTGCTGAGTAAAAATATCTTTGACTGCAGTTGTTGGAACATAAGAAACAAAAGTTGCTCCAATCAAATAAGGCCTAAGATTTTTGATAGCCTTTACCAAGGCATATGCCTATTTCTCTATTACGTCACACTTTAACTTCACAGCTTGCAATGATTTACAAAAAAATGCAATTGGTTGGTCAAAGCCATCACCATTTTTCTACAACAGAACCCCTACTATAGTGTGGAAAGAAGTGAATGTCAATAGTTGGAAAGGTTTTGAATAATCAAGAGATTTAAGAATAAGGGCCTCCTTGAGAGAATCTTTAATAACTTGAAAATATTTGGAGGGTTCCTCTATCCATAATACCTTTTCTCCTTTCCTTAGCACCTTGGAAATAGGGCAGACAATTCCAAAAAAATTTAGTAAAAAATATCCTTACAAAATTAATCTTTCCAAAGAAGGACTGAATACCATTCACATTCCTTGGTTGTGAAATCTTGTCAATAGCTTCTACTCTTTCTGGATCAATTTAGACTCCCTCTTTTGAAACAATGTGTCCAAGTAGCTTTACCTCTCTCACTCCAAAAGCACATTTCTTGGGATTCAAAGATATCCCATATTCTATGGCCCTAAATTTTATTTTTTTCCAAATGCGAATAGTGTTTCTCCTATTGTTTACTGTGAGCAGTGATATCATCCTAATATATTGCAAGAAAATGATTAATAAAATCTGCAAAGGCTATATCCATAGCCCTTTGGGAAGTCGCACCATCATTCATTAAGATGAATGGAATTCTCACGTAGACATATGTCCCATAGTGTGTAGTAAATGTAGTCTTGTACTGCTTAGACTCCTTGAACATCACCTAGTTGTAACCAGAGAACCCATTCATCATGGAGAGAAATTCACACCATGTAACCTTTTGCAACATGGCTTCCATGTTGGGTAGTAGATAATTGTCTTTTAAGGAAGCCACATTTAAGTTTTTGAATTCAACACACAGTCGAATGTCACCATTCTTCTTCCTTACAGGCACAAGATTTGAAACCCAAGATGAGTCCCTAATGGGCTTAATGATTCCAACATCTCTTAACTTGGCAAGCTCCTCCTTCATCTTAGGTTGTAGATTTGGGTCAATCAGCCTCTGTTTTTGCCTAAATGGCTTCATATCAAGCTTTCATGGAATTTCATGCTGGAATAAATCCTCTCGATATGCCTTGAGATCATCATATGACCAGGAAAAAACATGCCTATACTTCCTATGTGGGGAAATTAGCAAATTTATAACATGAGGCTTCATTCTTTTACCAATATAGAATTTCTTAGGAGAATTTTCAATTCCTAAGTTTATCTCCTCTAAATCCTCTTTGTGCAAAGGTGCCTGCTTAGCACTTGACCTATTAGGGCCATCAAAAACCCTCTCAAGTGCAACTAAACCTCTGGGAATAGTGTTTGTTTTCAACTAGATTACATCATTCCCAAAAAGGGTCTCTTTCCCATAAATTCCACCACAAATGAGACAAAGTCAATCTCTTGTCTCTCATACTGATCAATGTAATGCATAAACCTTAAAATATCAGTATCATCGTCAAACATGTGCTAGTTATAAATATTGTCTGGTAGTGCAAGCCTGGTTTGTAGATCTATTTTTGAAATTTCGTCAAATGTAACATCATCAAGTTTAACAACTATATTTTCTACCAAGTCAGCCCTGGAATTATGCCCCCTCTCAACCCAATCTATGCCAAAAGCATCAAAGGTATCAATAGTGTCCCAAGATGCATTCCTATAATGCCTAAGCCTTTTGTCCTTGGTTGCAAAATAGGATCTAATCTAGGAGACAACCAATTCAGAATCCCCTAACACCTTTAATGATTTGATACCATGTTTTGAAGCTAACTTCAAACCAAGTAAAAGGGCTTCATACTCAACAACATTGTTAGTACAAGTGAACTACAATAGAAAAGAATACTTGAATGTTTACCCTTGAGGGGAAGTAAAAATGACCCCTACACCTGAGCCTTCTTTAGAGTATGCTCCATCAAAGTACATTGTCCACAAGTCCTCATTTGATGATACATCCAACACTTCCTTGTCAATGGGTGCAAGTTGGACTTCTTCTTCTTCTATGTCCTCTTCAACATAGAAGTTCACAAAATTAGTCTCAACAAAATTTATTCTGACAAGTTCTTGTGGCTCTTCCATATTCTCAATCATTTGGGGAGACCTCTTTTCCTTGATAATTTAACATCCTTCTGATCAATGGAAAAGGTAACAAATGACAAGTCACACTATATACTTCTACCCATGGAAGCACTCCAATTCCTTGATAGAAACATCCCATAGTTGGGTGGGATATCCACCACTATAACACTCATATGCAACTCTTTTTCTGGGAATGCTGCCAGCTTGTATGGAATACTATTTATAACTCCTATAACATGCACTTCTCTAGAGTCCATTGCATATAACTTACCATAAGTACTATCAAATTTAAAATGCATTGCATGCATTATCTTCACCTGCATTACATTGTTGGAAGCCCTAGAGTCAATCATACAATTTCTTAGCATTTTTCCATCAATGATTAAACTTAAGAAAAAATGATTCACATGATTGGGATTAGCTGTGATAGTAGTTCCCAAATATATTTGAGGGTTGTCAGTGGTTGCCTCCTCAATATCACCTTTCTTCTCCTGATCCTTATTTGACTCATTCTTATCACTTGTTACCTTATCCTTTTTATTTGTTGTGATGTTATTTATAAGTGCAATAGTTTTATCCTTATGTTCATCTATTCACATCATTTCTAGAAAGGGGATAGTAACTCTGAATTGGGAGAGTACTGGAAACATATCCACTGGAGTATATTTCAGCAATTCAAGGAAAATTATGGCCTCATATGTTACCCTCTCATCCCCTTTTGGAGTCTTATCAGAATTAGACTATTGATCCTTGACCTTAGTGTCTTGGGAGGTAGCCTCACCACTTGTCCTAGCTTTATCCACTTTCTTTGCCCAAATTCTAGCTTCCTTAACCTCCTTGGGATTTGGAGATACCTTCTTTGCATTTGCTTTGATGGCTACACCCTCTGCATCCTTATCCTTGATGAACAGACTACAAGGTTTTTCTGATTCCTCTAGGTTAACTTTATATTGTTCCTTGCCCTAGCAACCAGAGCAACTATGTATTTCTCGATCTCTTCATTAGAGGGTCTCCTCAAAATATTGTTATCTATTTCAAGCTCATTCATGAAACAACCACCATCATCTTCTTCATTTAAGAGCACTTTTTGATGATGCACATCACTTTTTTGCCTTCGCATGTAAACATCTCCCTTGCATGCCTCATCATCTGAGGAATATTCATCACAAGAAAAATCAAATGGAACCAACAATACATTAGTCATTGCATCTTGAGCATGGGGGGATTGATATTCTGCTTGGTCATCTGGGGACTCTTCTACTAATTGTGCCACTGCACATTGTTGTGATAAATGAGGCATTTGACACGCCCCACGCCATGGTAAATCTTCTGTCACATTTGTGGAATGCTTCTATAGGGGATTTGGTGGAACCTGTGCATTCCTCTAATTTCCTTGTACTAGTTTCCCATTTTTCCAATTAGTGTGATAAGGAAAATCTTGCAACCTAGGAGGCCTCTCGTTCCTTTGGAAATGGGTCTTCTCACTTTTAGCTTTCTTTTGCAATAGGCTAAGAACTTGATCTATATTTTCATCAGAAGCCATAGCTTTTCTAGCCTTCTTAGTCTGATTTCTTATATTTTTGGAAGCTTTAGGGTTTTCCCTTCTTTCCACCTTTCCAGAATCTCTTCTATTGTTCTCAATGTTAATTTCCATCTTATAGGTTTCTCTCAGAAATTGAGGGTTCTTATCTTTAAGCACATAACACATTTTTGAATCATAAGCATTACAATATACTACTAAACAAGCATTTTAATTAGGCCTTAGGTAAGTAGGGAACCTAAGCATGGCCTTCTAAAACCTCACATTGAACTCAGTGGCCATTTCATTATGCCCTTTGGTGATGTTGTTGAAATCATTCAGCCTAAATCTGGGATCAGTTTGATCCCCATACTGTTCTCTAAATAGTATATAGAAGGCTTCTTTTGAGTCAATACTTGAATCAGACAACCCTCTATACCAATCCCTAGCATCTTAATTCAAGGATTACATAAAATAATTCATTTCCACATCATCATCCCATAACTCAAAGTCTTCAACAAAACTATGAAAAGCCTTCAGGCGATCTTCACCACTTAAAGCATTTTTACCAATAAACTTGGGAAGATTCTTGTTAGTGTAATTAATATTTAATTACACTTGCATAACTTTACTTAGGTTGAGCTATTTTTAGGTCAACATTAGGATTGCATACTTTGCTTTTATAAAGCAAATCATCTCATTGTAATATTGAATTCCTGAATATATCATTTTGCAAATTCGCATGCAAAGCTCTATTTTTTTATGTTTTCTCTTCTGTGGAAGGTGTTTAGGTTTGCATGTCTGATCTAGGGTTTCTAACGTGGTATCAGAGCCTTGACATGCAGCCCCTTCTCAAATTCTGGAGAAAACCATTACAGAGTTCGTTTGGGGTTCCTTGAGGATTTTATGCCTTGAGTTCATTTATGTAGCATCTTGGATTAGATCGGGCCTCACCATTGGATTTAGAGTGTTGGAAAAAGTCAGGTTTGACTTTCATTTTGCAGATTTTGGTCATGATTTGCTAGATCTGTGAGGGTTTCAGTTTTAGTGATTTTTTGGAAGCTCTGGAGGTAGCCATTTTTTTGAAGCATTTTGAGCAAAAACGGAGGTCACCATTACGTTCGTAGCAGCCAAAAACCCTAAGATCACCTTTCGTTTCATTGATTTTGGCGAAGTTGATTAGGAAGGAAAAAAAAATTTGCCAGGGAAGCCATACGGCCTCCCCAGCACACTTCACGAGGCGTGGTTTTCAAAAAAAAATTGGAAAAACTTAGTTTTTGGGGAATCGTGCCAATGCCTATAATTTTAAGGTCCCCGTCACCACTATGCCACCGAGCAGCCATTGGGCAGCCACCCAGCAGCTGCCGCTGCTGGTGGCTCCCCCTCCATCCACCGCTTCCCTCGCCAACCCCCGCGAGCTCTATGTAGCCAGGTTGCGGTCCTATGGGGGACCGGGCGCTATGCGCCCAGCCCTCGGCCAGCCTCCCAGACATTAGGTGGTCACATGGAGAACTAGGGGCTCCACCCCAACCCCTATCCGCGAGCCCCTGGTCACATGTAGGACCAGGGGCCGAAATTTTTTTAGCCCCCTGGGCTGTTTGCAGGCCTTATTGGCCTTTCTGGAGCACCTTTGACAAAATCGGGCGTAACTTTTGCGTACGGTGTCTGTTTTTCACAAACAAGATATCGTTGGAAAGCTGATTCCGGCGCCGATCCAATGGTTTTGATATTTTTTTCTGATTTTTCTCCAGATTTATTTTGCAGGTCCTTGAACTCAGATGTGTTTTTCACTTTGGAGGGCATATCTTTTCACTCGGTGATCATTTTTTCACCATTCTTGCGGCATTGGAAAGCTACTTTAGTCTTATAAATAGATCTGAGGTATATTTTAATTTTATGTTTATGCATATTTAGGCATTCTCTCCTTTTGCAGTCATTGGGGATTATAATAAACGAACTAATATAAAGTTCCTTCGGGGGGTTTCTTGCATAATAATCTTCATCATGTTTTGATGGCAACTCACATAGGTTGTAATCTGGTTTCTTAGTTTCTTTTGGCCATATTTTGTCTTAGCTTGACACATACCAGATTCATTTTGGTTCACACTTTAGATTGAGAGCCTATGGTTAGTGATCCACATCGGATCCATCTCAGTTTGAGGGCCACTAAATTTGTGGTTATTGTTCTCGAGTCTGTATGGTACTTTTTCCCATGGAAGAGTTTTAGTCTCAGTTTTGACATCGGCATCGAGATTCACGGCTTCCAGATTCTGTCATCATCATATCATCTATTGTTGCTTTATGGATTCCAGGGTTGTTCCATTTTGGAGTGTTCGAGTGTTCCGTGGCATCAGGTCTGCTGTCACATTATTATGATTCTAATATGGTTTCTTGTAGACATAAGTATCTTTCCTTGCTTGTCAGATTGTGGTTCTAGTGTTACTCCACAGTGTTGTTCCAGTGCTTCTTTGCAGCAGTCATCTCATTGTAGGGGGGGTTGTCCCACTGGGTTTTCCTTCTCTACCTCATTATTGCATTTGTACATGGGTACCTGATCAAGCCTTGTTGTCAGGACCCATTCATGATTTCTTGCATTTATCTTAGTTTTAGGTGCATGCTTATTTTAGTCTCCCTAAGTTGCACTTATGGGGGCGTGTTAGTGTAATTAATATTTAATTACACTTGCATAACTTTACTTAGGTTGAGCTATTTTTAGGTCAACATTAGGGTTGCATACTTTTCTTTTATAAAGAAAATTATCTCATTGTAATATTGAATTCCTAAATATATCATTTTGCACATTCGCATGCAAAGCTCTGCTTTTTTATGTTTTCTCTTTTGTGGAAGGTGTTTAGGTTTGCATGTCTGATCTAGGGTTTCTAATAATTCTTTTATGTATTATCAGGGACCGGATTTGGATATCCCCTAATATTATCAAAACATAGTTGTCTATATCTATCGACCTAGGGTGGACCCTTGGCATGCCTATCTCTATGGGCATCCCTTTGTTCATCCTCCTTCTTATCATCTGACTGATGTCCCTTTTTGTCCTTTCCATTATCACCACTATTTCCCTTCTTCTTACCACTTTCTTCCTCATTTTTTGAGTAGGAACTACCATTCTTATGACCACCTCCACCTCTGCCACCTTGGTTGCCACCACCACCCCCTTTGGGAGTCTATTTTTTAGAATTCTTATTTTGTGACCCACTTTCATTTTGTCCTGAACTAGATGCCTCACCGGTGCGGTGGGCATAGACATCTTAAGGAAAGTTATTTTTCTTGCCACCTCAGCATTTGCAGCTTCTATCTCTACCTTCCTCAATTCTTCCGGCAATTGACCATTTATCAATTGTAACTATAATATTTCAAGATTTGGGGGTGCATTCAATGGTTCGAGATCAAACTTAACTCCCTTATCAGTAGAAGTGTTGGTTTCAGCATTGGCATTAGTGTTGGTTCTGAGGTTAAAATAATTGTAAGAAGTTTTCTTAGATTGTTCCATGGGGGCTTTCCCATAATCAACAAAGGATATCTTCTTGGATATAATAGGCAGGTCAAAGGTTTTAGTGGTTGGGATAGAAGAGGTGTATTTGGTTGCAGCAGAGGTCCCCATGGAAATTGTTTCTTTAGGAATCTCATGGTCCCTTTCAGTAGCGGCCTTAGCCACATTTCTTTGAAGGCCTTTCACTTAGCAACATCTTCTCTCATCCTTTCTACCTTTTTCTTTTGAGCCTTTCTCTCAAGTTGCTTGGCCTATTATCCAGAGTCTCTTTTCTCTTCTTCTCCCTATTATCTTCCACCTCTTGTAGCCTCTTTTATTCCTCAATCCAAGCTTGCATATCCTTATCTATATCAACTTCACTCTCAAGGATATCTCCTACCTCACTTAGGGTAGGAGTGTAGTAAGGTGGATCCACCTGATCCTCATCGTGAGGAAGAGGTGCCTCCTCATTAGGAGATGCTCCTCTTGGTTTGAAGTTTTTTCCATTGAAGATAGGCATAGTACCAGGTGTCATAGCCTCTAAAAATTCTTTATCTTGTACCCAGAAACCCCACCTATCTTCTTCTCTAGATATATTATATTCAATATCAAGATATTTCTCAATAGAAAAACTTCCATGATCCACATTTGAGACAACAATTTCAGATGAATCCTCACTGATAGCAGCACTATTTACTTCAACATTTAAAATAGGAGATGAAAAAGTAAGGGATGTAACTGAATTACCTTGTGTGTTGTCTTTCTTCACCCACAGAGGTTGCTTATATTTTCTAGGCTCAAGTTCTAGCAGTGACTTCAGGTTCTTCTTTGAATAGCTCCTAGTTTTCTTCATGGTTCTTGGTGAATGAGGATCCTTCTTTGCATGTTGCATTTGAGAATTTATATGAATACTAGTTTTCGAGATATCAGAGTCGCCACCCAAAATATTGGGAACTATGAAGTGATTACACTTCACTTTTAAACTCGTGACTTTTGATAAGATCCTAAACATTTTCCCAACAAACTGACAAAGAATGGACTAGGAAATGACTCATGTGCTAGACATGACAAACATGACACAAATTTCAACCAATTATTCTTTCATAATGAAGAATACCATAATATTTGACTTTGACTTTACCAAATCTGCACTAGAGACTTTGAATTTGATAGGTTCCTAGTAGAGTTGCCAATCTGTTGGTGTTTTTTAAAACTCAAGCTTTTATAAAATTTCCATGTTCAATAATGAAAGCCTAGGAAGCGATTGGCCAACTTAATGAGAAGAAGCAATAATGCATATTCTCCTACACTTTGGGCTCTACAAGACCCAAGAGGGTGATCCCACAATGTGCTTCTTTACAAATAACTAAACATTTTCAAATACACATTGCCTAACAATAGATAAGTTCCCCATCAGTATTGAATAGATGAAATCCTTCAATAAATTGGCAATTCCTTCAAAGATCCAACTCCTATCAGTAGAGAACTTCAAACATAACAAAGATAGGTCGATATGAAGATTATTATGAATAAATGTTCTAAAATCAAATGCCAAAGATGTGAGAAATACTAACACTATTTCAGTATCAATGCCATATCATAAAGCACAGAGTCAAATGAGAAAGAATTGAACTACAAGACAAATTTCATCCTAAATAGTTGAGATCTATATGAATTGCATTACAATTCATGCATCCATACCAGAAATCTATTACTTCTTATGAATCTAGTTGCCAACCTACATGAACTTACACAATAACTAAAGCATTTAACTGATCCTTTGAACTAGATCAACAATTATAGTATAATTCATAGTAAAGAACAATGAAAATCAACAAAACTAGTCTTTGACAAATATTTCATTAATAATTCATGCCATGTATCACAATTGGAGAGAAAATAGACTCAAACGGTTGTCATGTTCGATACAAACATGCTTAAGAACCTCATAATTGAAAAAATTCTCCTATCTGACTCTAAAATTTAAAACATGGACTCAATGTTTACTCTCTCTATATTATAATTCTGCACTCTCAAATTTCGTATTCAACAAAAGACCCATACATCGGCCAAGAATTCCCTTTTATAGAATAAGGGAGAAAAACAAGCTTTAGGCCGCAATGTACACATGTCCACACTTGATTGGACCGATACTCTACATATTCCCTTCTATAGTTATATTTTCATTTTACAATTCGAGGGAATGCATATAAGACAACTTATTTTCAATTACCGAGGAGAAAGAAACCACCTTCCAAAAGGCAACCTGCTAGAAAGAAAAGCATCTTTAACCGTTGCAACACCTTTTCCACCTCAACAGTAGTCCACATCAATAATGTGCACATTGAGCTAAGAGAAGTATGTGTGTATTTAGTTCTAACTTTGGAGGCCAGACCTATACTATACTTGACCAAGTCATAATTCTCCACCCTGGTGCTCATATCACAAAATCATTAGTAAATACCATCTTCCCTAATTCAAATTTTTCTTCAGATGGCCACTTAAAAGTGATAACCTCATCAATTTTTTCTCTATATGGTGCATATTTCACCATCATTGAAGTAGCTTCCTTATCAAAATCTTCTAAGAAACTAATAAAAAAGAATAGTTTCTCAAGTGTATCATTCAACATACCAATATAAACATTCTTGTATATTCCATTTGTCTGAGTTATCATGATATCATTCATTTGGTCCTTCCAAGTCTGCAAAGGCTTTACCTCATCATAGTTATGCTAGATTTCTAGAAATTATGTAAGGTCTACTTCATCCTATTTGGCCTTCAGTTCTTTGATCTTCATTTCCATAGGAGCATCATATCCCTTGAGCTTTTGCTCCACAATCTCATTACAAAAATGATTTAAGTTGTCATAACCTTGGGATACTTATCCTTCTAATGCTTTTCTCCCATCGCCATGAACTTTAATTTCTTAGCTCTGGGACTCTGTCTATCCAGAATGGGGTGGCTAACTCTTTATCCCTTGAGAACATTTTTATTGCTCACAACATTAAAACATAGCTTGCATGGACACTATTTAATTTTCCTTGGAATTTTCTATTCAAGTGTCTCAATACAGTATCAACAATTACTGAATTACTTTTCAACATTGATTCTTGGGACTATTGCAACACTTTTTAATACTCCTCAACTTGGTGGATTAATTTATCCCTTGAAAGTCCTCCTTTTGGGCTACTTTCCCTTTAAATTGTAATGGGCACCTTCCCCATATTATATGGAATGATTTATAAGTATTTTCCCTATGAGGGAGGTTGGGGTTTCTCCATTGGGGGATCAGAAATAGTATGGCTAGAGCTAGCTTGTCCTTGAGACTTCAATGTCTCCATTTTCTGATTCAATAATGCCAACTCAGTTTCTAACTCCACTACTCTTTGTTGACTCCTATTATACTAGTTAATGAGATCATGATACTAGCCCCTTAGAGTATCTCTATCCTTGGTCAAATCCTCAACATTTTCCCTGGTGAACTTGGCAACATTTATTGCCATATCTATCACCTCCAATGATGGAGTATCAATAACTCTTCTCACAACCAAGTGAGCACTGAAATTAGTCAGCTCTGCAACTATTGGTTTTCTGGATCTAGTACATAATGACCAAATTACAAAGGAATCCCATCCTTCACTGAAAATTGAACCTTTAAGTGCCAGTGTAGCTTCTTCTTTAGTTTGGAGAAGTGGCCTATTGGCCCTTCTTATTGTATCTAATACCACGACATCGTAAATATCCTATTCTGGGAGCAATAATACTCCACTCTTTTGCACCAATTCCCTACCTTTCTCTAGTGTCATCCCCTTGAAGGTTTCCCTCAATTGTTGCATTAAATTGGCTTGAATAACCTTCTCTAGAAGCTTTGGATGCAGACTCCTTTCTTGAGCTACCTTCTCAACATACACTAGAACATGGGCCCTTCATACAAAATATTTAAATGCATTTTGTTTAATAAAGGAGTCATCCCTCATGAATTATCTATAGGCCTCCATTCTCATATCATCAGTGTTAGTTATTCCCCTTATTTCATCTTTCCCAAGCCTTAGAGAAACTGCTCCAAAACTTGATGTAGCACTTTGTGGAAAAGATGGATTTTCTTGTTGCATGTCATCAGGGGTCACCATGATCTCATCATCATCTATTTCAAGATAATCAACCACCTTTTCCTCTTCATTCCTCTGTCTCTTGGGTGATGGTGGCTATGTTGGAGAAGGGAACCTTGGGGGAGAGTCCAAATGAATGGCATTCGGTAACAATTTTCTTGAAGATGATGGCATTGATCGCTCATGAGACCTCACTCTAGACTTTTCTGAGGTAACAGGAGTGGGCCTAGTTTCTTTCTTAGTTTTCATTCCCTTCTTTCTAGAATATACCCTAAACTTTTGTGGAGGCTGATATGTAGGTCTTTTCTCAAATCTCAATTTAGGATATTCTTGAATAGCTTGTGACTTTCCTTTGTCCTCCACTGTCCACTCTGCTTTCAAAACTCCTACCATGCTCTCAAAATTGTCAATAGCTTATGCGGCTCTATTCATCTCACCACTAATATTTGGCATTGGATTATATGTAGGGTTCTTTTCTTTCTTCTTCTCCATCATCTTAGTAAAAGCTATATATTTTTCTTTTCTTTCCTCTTGCACCTGCAAATCAAGGATGTTTCTAATGATATCCTCAATGTAATAGAAATTTTCAATAAAGACGTCGGTCCTATTCTTTTCTTTCATTTGAGAAATGAAACCCTCAAGATCATGGTTCCTTGGGGATAGTGCTCAACCCATAAGGCTTAAGTAATGTCCCTGAATCTTTCCACCCTCCTTTTTCCATGACAAAATCTACAAATGTTGTATATTCAATAAAGAAAGATCCTTTCTTATGCTTTGTTGGAAAGTGTGCATTTTGAGCACATCCTAATTGTCTCATGATTTCTAAAAACCCAATCCTTAGAGGCATATCCCTAGGAAAAGCATACAGGTTGACATTAGTGCCATAGACACTGAAATTTTTTGTATTATAGTAAGGGATGATGTCTCCCCAATTATGTGTCAATTTCAGCTCAAGCCTCCTTTCCATTGGCCTCAAGAAATCATGAATTTCCTTCGGAATTCTAGGTGGATCATACACTAGGGATCTTCTTAATCTAGACCTAAAAATGTTATGAAACACCACATAACCAAATTGATGGACATGCCTATCAAGAATTTTGGTCCAATATTGGATAGGCATGTCAATGTCATCCTCTTTCTTTTTCAATTCCATATTCTGCCCAAAACAATTTCTCTCCTTTGTATAGAAACATGTGCATCAATAAAGAGTTCCATCTAAAGCTAACCAATGTTTTTCCTTCTTTGAGAGCTACCAAACCCTTATGCATTTTATCTGCCTGATATGTAGCAAAATCATACACCACATTGAAAGATGGATGTTGGAGATGTACAACCATATACATGAGGTCAGTAGACAAGGTAGTCTTTATACTGATACCAAGAACTTGGCACAAGGATAAAATTGTCTTTTTGAAATAATTACAAAAGTAGTTTAAGGGAAAATTTTCTAGCTCATTCTTGCCAATCACTATCTTCTTTTTATTTTTTACCACTCCTGTAGTACCAAGATGAGGAATTAACAAGGAGGTCCTAAATAAACCTTGGTATTCCTATATTCTTCTCTAAAGGCTTGAAGGTCAATAGGCACCATATCCTTATTCCATTTATGCAGGTCAAAAATTCTTGTAGTCTCCTCTTTGGTTATCTTAACCATTTCCTTACCATCATATGTCCTAACAACTTTGGTTACAGGGTCGTACATTGCTGCAACATCCTTTAACAAGTCAACATCCAAATATACATTCGGTGCTACCAGCTTGCCAAGGTCTAACCTCTAGGGGTTACATAGAGGGGCACCTAAATTCCTATTTCCAAACCAATTAGAGAATAGCTTCCAACCTATGTATGGTACTTCAGCATCTTGAATTGCACATTGTTTATCAGTTAGCCCTTCCAAAACTTGGGCTCCATAGTAAAAAGCCTTTACCTCAATTTTCTTGTTAGTGGAGGGTTTCAATATATCTATGACATCCTAAGAAAAGGACCTAGATGGATTTTTAGAGCCATAACTTCAGGCTTTGGGTGCCATTTGCACAAGACAGATTATAGTTCGAGCTAGGGTTTTGAAATACCAAAACTTTTATGGGGTGTAGCCTCTATCTTATAGCCTTAAACACAGTAGTTTCACAATTTAAAGGTCTTGGAAATTATTTATGCAATATTTAAAATAATTTTAAATACAATAAACAAGTGCAAGCTTTTAAAAACAAAGAAACATGCAATTTACACTTGCCCCCAAGAAATCAACAAGATTTTTGAAAGAGAGAGAACGTGGTGTATACGTTACTTATGGTTTTGCTTGCAGATAATTTTAGTGGAAGTTATGCTAGACTTACAAGAAATTGCTCATGTTGCCTAGTACTTGGAAATTCTTCTTTACTGTGGAATTGTGCACGAAAATAGCAATTCAAGGAACTTTTAGCATTAAATTTGGTGGTGTATTCCGAACTCCACCATTACTATTCACTCATGTGAGAAACAATGACTATCATATAACATCAACCCATTTTGAATACCAGTCATTGATCTTAGTCCATGTAGGCAAGCAAGAGCGACTCAGATCAAGCCAATTTGGTTTGAAAATGCCATGTTTTCCCACCAAATCCTAGGTGAATGAAAAATCACACACGAGACACCACCTCAGCACGTGTGTGTCCCACCTTGATTACATCATGTCTGGCATTGACACCCATGCGTCACTTATTCTCACACCTCGTAGCATTATTGATGCTATGATTTTAATTGCATGAGGTCAATGAGGAACGACCATGATACATCATTATATGACAATCATTGATTCAATAGTCTTCATTAATCAATAGTTGAACAAGGATTGGGCCCCATGACCATAGACAACATGTGGCAGCATTTCACACACCTTGCAACACCATTGTGATGTCATCGAAAATCCTTGTGAGGCCAGCAGGGAGTAGTCAGGATTCAGCCCATTCATTTGATGGTTAGAAAATCTACACATGAACAATTGCTATTTATAAAGAAGGGGACAGACTAGGTATACGGGGCACAACCCTTAAGGTGGGAAACTTAGACATAAGTCTAAAGTTAGGAACATTATTTGACCCGACATTAAGCAAAGATTAAAAATCAGTCCCAATGTGGAAAAGACCGACATACCAAGTAAAAGGGGCCGGTACACGAATGACTTAAAAGGCTCAAACTAGGACTTATGCAACCGGTAACCTTGAACAACATGTCAACGCAAGATTTGAATGTTTAGACCAAAACAAAGCAAAATCCCAAAAGAAAAAAAAATTAAGGCTAAAACCCAAAACCCCAAGGTAGACTAGTGGTGCCAAACACTACATGAACAAAAAATTAACCAAGTTATGGAAAATTTCAAGAGCTCTATCTGATACCTTGAATGATGCCTTGTAAATTTTTTCTTGTAAGTTTTCAACTCAATATGAAATGGTCATGAAGGATGTAGATCTTGATCTTAACAATAGGTGTAGAACAATGCTTGATCTTGGATCTTCAATGCTACATCACAACACTAGATCAATAGCATTCTTGATGCTTGATATCATTAAAATGATGATGGATCTTGAATTTTTGCAATAATTGATGAAGAATTATACCCTTGAATGCTCTCTTGATGATCTTGTGAAGTCTTGGAATGCTTAACTCTTGTTTTCTTGACTTGATATCATGAATTCCGTTATGAAATAATGATTTGAAATCTCATTTATATAGGAAATCCACATAATATCTCATGTATTAGATCCCAAAGGCTGGCATACATAAATTTGAACTTAAAACCCAAATTTTCTTGCTCAAAACCTTAAAAATAGGCCAAATGGGACTCATTCGCCAAGTTGGGTGAATGGGTCCCACCTGAATGGGACTCATTTTCCCAAAGTGGTGAATGGGTCACATATGGCCTATTTTGATTGCTAAAGTGTTGGGGTGTATGTAAATTAAGCTCATTTGCTGATATTGTCAAGTTTTTGATTGAAATATACCTTGGGGTGCATAATATAGGGTCTTAGAGGCCTATTAATAATGATATTAAGGTCATAAATGCAATAGGGCCCAAAATCCAATGTGAAAGTGTAAATAATTATACTTTACATCATTAAATTAAGGCAAAATTGGGTCAAATTAGCTTAAAAGGGCCCTA
This sequence comes from Sequoiadendron giganteum, assembly GCA_007115665.2. Taxonomy (NCBI): domain Eukaryota; kingdom Viridiplantae; phylum Streptophyta; class Pinopsida; order Cupressales; family Cupressaceae; genus Sequoiadendron; species Sequoiadendron giganteum. Next base: position 490,278,988 of record CM021104.1, read on the forward strand.
AATACCATGTGAATGTTTAAAACACATTACAACACTAGATTAGCTCCACTTAATTTACAAGCCTCCTAAATTTAATGTGAAGGTCTCAATAAATATACTTTACAACATTAAATTAAGGAAAGGTTAGGTTATTTAGCTTTAATAGAGCCCAAAACCTAATGTGGATGTGCAAAACACATCACAACACTAGATCAAGGTGATATCAAGTCCAATTTATCATTAATTATTCTTGAATTAAGAAAGGAAAAGATGTACTTTTTCTATTGCCACATTTATCCCCCACTTTAGTGAGGGGATGAACTTGCTTCAAACTCACACTAAAGTAGACATTCAGGATGGGTCCAAGTGTATAGATGAAGATGGTCTAGGATAACAAATATCGAGAAGGCAGTCAAGCCCCCAGGATCCAAGATCCTATGTCAAACTGACATAAGCGAAAAAGGACACACACAAGGTGTATAATATGCAACATCAAGATACACAAACATACAATGTCAATAACTAAAAGAAAGGAAAAACAAGAACAAGAAAAATTAAAAAAGATGTGGATCAAGCCGCGACCATTTATCCAACACAATGTGGATTAAATCTAAGTTGTTTGTCCAAAAAATGCATGCTCGCTTTGAGGCAATAGAGCTTTAGGCTATCCACTCGGTTAGTAATCTAAGAAGGTGAGACACATACACTCATGGGTGGTATGTGCTAACACACACACACGAGTGGCTAAGGAAAATTCATTCCTTAGATCGAATTCCCATCAAACCATACCAAAGTTATACCTCTTGATAACTTTGATAAGGTTCCACACAAAAATGATCTTTGAGCTTCATGAGACAAGTAAAAATTGGTATGTTTGAAGATCATGAAAATAAATGAACTTTGAGCTTGACGAGGCAAGAAAAGATTCATATTCTTGGAACTCGTGAACAAATAAGATGGCTCCATAGGTATGCAAAGTGTGTTATAGAAGGTGGCCATATAAAAAAAGTTGTAAATGTAAAATAGTTAAGGTGTTTTCAAAGGGATTTTACTTAGTTCATGAAAGGTTTATTCTTAGGGAACATCATATCTAATTTCCCCAAGAGAGGACAAGTCAAGTAAATATCACACTCTCAGAGGGAATCAAACCAAATGACACCACCAAGAAAAGGGGCGCATCACAAGAAGAAATAAATCACACAATAAAACATGAGTGTCGATTAATTCCCCCACTTTAAAGCAGTTGCTAACACAATTGCTATGAGAAATTTCTTAAAGTAGAAGACATGAGAGGTTATTCAGAAATCCCTATGCCAAGTCATATGTTTCTAAATCAAACTACATCATGAAAAATTATGTCACATGTGAGTCAATCTTGAGGAATGTTGTCTACATCCCAAGCTTTCTCTTATATGTACATGAAAGTCGATCAACAAGCCAAAAGAGATAATGAAAAGTGACATACGAGGACAAGGCTATCTAACCCATTGTCCCCACTTAGTATAGGACAAGGATGAGACAAAATGAAAGAGGAACTAGGTGCTTCAACACAAGGAAGAGCACCACAATCCCTAGGATGTTGAATTTTGTTACACAGAGCCTTACATTCATTAGTAGCATGACCATAAACTCTACGATATGCACAAAATGAACTCTTGTAGTAAAATTTCTTTTTTTTAATTGGAGGAAGGGATATCAAACGATCTTGGAGGAGTCTCAACAAGATACCCTCTTGATCAATGGTAGAAGATGTTCCTTTATTTTATGACAAATATATCTCTTTCTTAGTACAAGATGCTATACTTACACAAGACTCTTTAGATTGCGATATTTTGTTCTCTCCTTTATAGGAGGGTGTAAAATCTAACGAATTCAAATCATTAGTGTTTTATGTGATGACATTGATATTAAGCAAGGAATTCTCTATTTATTTTAAAGGATAACAATCAATATCACTAGTGTCTATCAATTCAGGATGCACTAATGTTAAAGTTGGCTTGGAAGAACCTTTTGTGATAGTGTTTTGAGCGAAGGCTTGTTTGTTCCTTTTCAAGGACAATAACCAAGACCATTAGTATTTTCTTGTGTTTGAGGCTCCATAGGGACACATATACCTTGTTCTCTAGCACCACATCCTTTTCCACTATATCCAAGTTGTTTCATCATTTCATAACCTTTTCCATAAATATTCTTCATCTCTTTAGGATTTGGAGGTTGTTGATAGTCAATTTCATCAAATTTTATTGTGTATGTTGTCTTTTCTTGTAAAGTTGTTGAGGTGGATGCTTTCGAAGGGTCTTCCAAATTTTGTGTTGACATTACCCCTTGTTATTTTCCCTTTTTAGAGTCTTTTTTTATGATCTTGTATTCTCGCATGAATGTTGGTTCGAAATTCAATGATACCAAATCATCTAGTGATATCATTGTGAAGGGTTTAGGACTTCTATATTTTTGTTTTTTTTGCATGGGTTCCACTTGTGTAGTTGGTATCAATTTTTTCAAAGGATTTTCCTTGTTTTTCTCAATGTTTAAACAATTGTTTGGGTTAGGGTCAACTTCAAGTTTGTATACTTTGTTATTGTAAATATACTTCATTTTATGATGAAGAGTAGAAGGTACTCCATTCATTGCATGAATACATGGTCTACCTAAAAGGATATTGTATGAAAGGTTATCATTCATGACATGAATAGGTGTTTCTAATGTGGCCTTTCCAACTATAATAGGCAAAATGATCACACCGATCGATTGTTTTCCTACATTGTCAAATCCCTTAATGGAAAAAGAGTTAGGTTGAATTTTTTATTTATCCACACCAAGCCTATCCAAAAGGGTTACACTACACACATTAAGGGACAAAAAATTGTCAATAAGGGTTCTCTTTATCCCTATTCTATTGAATTTAGCTATTATTAGAAGAGCATCATTTTATTTTTGCACTTCCAAAGGGGGGAGTTCACTTTGGTGGAAAACAATGTTAGCTTTTATTTATTGAATCAGGGCTTCTATGTCATTAAATTGTTTATTAGAAGGGATAGGAAATTTTTGCAAGGCACTTTGAATCATGCTATGAAAGTGAGGGGGTTCTTGAATAAGGTCTCATAATGATATCTTAGCAGGAGTATTCTTAAGTTGTTCAACAAGATCATACTACTTTCCACTTTGTAAAGGAAAATGAGGGGAACCTAGTAAAATAGGTTGAGTCAATGGGATGGATCTTTATTTTGTATTGTTTCTAGTGTTATATTTATGAGCAATGACATTATGAATCAGCTATTGCAACACATTATTCTTAGGTGGGTAAAGGATAAGTTTGGGTTTTTTTTTTGAGTTTGTTGTTTGTGTGAAGGTGGGTAAAAAATTAGAGGGTTCAAATGATGTCCCATAGGGTACATGTAGGAGGTCCATCAATAAAGGAGGATCTAATGGACACTTGTGCTTTCATAATGTCAACGGTCTTGGTTTGATGTACTTCTAATAAAGGGAAATCTAGAATCACCTTTTTACCATCACCTAAGGAAGCCACACTACTATTATTGTAATTTTCTTGCACCATGATATCCTCCCTGGGAGGAGAGTTTTTAGGAGAACTATAAACCAAATTTTCTTGAAATTCAAGGATTTGTTCTTCCAAAATGACTTCATCATAAGTAGGGGAATGATCAATGATTGAATTGTCTTTCTTATCAATGATGGTGTTTCCTTGTTCAATAATATTTTCCCTAGGGAAAGAGAGGAAATCAATGTTCCCATGAATTTCATCAGTTATATCTTCTAACATAAAATTATCATCTTCACAACTAGGAGAGATACTAGGAGAAGAACAAATGTGATTTTCATTATTGTCCAAATTTTCACTCCTTTGTCCCATAATTTCTTATAAGATAGGATAGGTAGGGGAAGAATCATAAAGAGGGTTGTTATAGGCCTTAAATATTTGATCATCCAACACCCAAATATTTTTCTCACTTACACTTTCATCCTCTAAAACATTATCACAAGAGGGGAAGATGTTGGGAGATGAATATAGACTAGTTGAAGTTTCAATGATCTCTTGTTATGTTATGTGATAATGATAATTTCCTATGGTGTTTTCTTCTTGTTCATCAATGTCTTACCTAATAAGAGAGGTAGAAGGAGAGAAACAACTAGGACTCTCAAAACTCTCATTGATTGGTTCTTCTAAAACCAAAATATCTTCTTCAAAAATAGGAGAGATATTAGGGGAAGAATTAATATGATTTCTAGGATTATCCAAGGTTGTATTCTCTTTCTCTAAAACAATCTCATAGGGAGGGGATGCGAAATTTCTCTTAGCATACCTAGATATGTAAGACACTAGCATTTCTTGACCTAGAATGAAGAGTACTTCTAACCATCTCATGCAATGCTTCAATAATGTAAACAATGTATATCCCAAGATTCAAAACAATTTTATCCAATGTATATCCAAAAATGAAAAACACTTTTATCTATTGGATTTTGTGGCTATGTTTCTGATATGTGGTTGTCATTGATTTCAACAATATTAGCATTGAATCTACTTAAGGTTGTATATGTCGAGGATATTGAGAAAATTGTAAAAAACATATTACAGGAAGTCAGTGGAGCTAAGAACATCAAAATGTTGTAAAGATCTGTGTGTTGAAGATCTGAAGGTTCTCTTCAAAGGGTTTTTTATTGAAGCTTTCTAGTATTTTGTCTAAAAGTTTCAGAGATTCGCATAAAGATTTGTGGAAGTTATGAAGATCTATGTGCCTATAGTTACTGAGTTTTTGTAGATGGTGTTCTTGGTTGAAGCGGATGAAATTTTGGTAATTTCATGTGTTGTGCATGTACTTGTCATGTTCATGGATGATTCTAGATCATTCTCTATCCTTTTTGTTGATCCGCATTGATTGAAGTGTTCGTGATTGGAGATTCTTCTGATGTGTGCCCGAGTTTTCATGTTCTTGGCCGACATGATGATGTTAGTGCGTTGTGGATCAATGAGTATTAATATTTTATTGTTTGGCATGTTTGGAGGTGTTTGTTTGGGTCCTCACTATGTTGTGACCAACCTTTGTTGGTGTGCATTGTAGTTTATTCATGTATCAAGACTGACAATTGTAATTCATTCTTTATTTGTGGCCGACTGAATAGTGATTGTAAATCCATGTAGCGGAAATGTATATGAGATTGTTTTCCTCATTTAGAGACAAGTGATGTACAAGTGCGAATAAAGGTCAAATCATTTAGAGCAGAGTGTGAAAGAGTTTGAGCAGAGGGTGGAATATTTTGAAGAAATTTTTGTGCACCTAACTAGAACTGTAATCAGGCTTTTGTAGAAGCTAATTTCTCAATTCAACTTCATCGGATGGATTTAATCTGATTAGTGTATGTAAGGGAGTGATACTTCCCTTTGAGCATGTGCTCTAGGCAGTGCACCTAAATGCAAGTTCATTCCCTTTTTATTCTTCATTATACTTCTAACAGGGATTAATCTTGTGGACTAACATCCACCGTGGTTTTTTCCCTAATAGGGTTTCCACGCATAAAATCTTTGTGTTCATTTGTCTCTAATGTGTTGCTGATTTAATGCTTGCACTGCTAATTGTCAGATATATGATATAAGGTTGATTAATGTTGTATAAGTTTGATTTTGGTAACAACTGATTCATTCCCCCCTCTCAGTTGTCTATCCTTGTTTTTCCAATAATTGGTATCAGAGCTAGTTCCTCTGAAAGAAGCTTAACAGCTTGAGGTGATCCAATATAGAATCATTCAAAAAGGATAGTCCTAGATTCGATGGCACAAAATACTCTCTATGGAAAGCCAGGATGGAATGTAATTTAAGGTGCATTGGTGAACCTTTTTGGCCGATGACACAAATTGTATATACTATTCCTCAGAACGGTCCCTCCTCTAAATATGAGATCAAGAAAGCATAAATTAATACCAGAGTAGGAGAAACATTGGTGAGTGCTTTGAAAGATTTAGAGATGAAAAATGTGATGGGATTGAAGGCTACATACTAGTTTTGGAAAAAGTTGGAAACATTGTATGAAGGAGATGCACTAGTAAAAAGTGCTAAGCTACAAAGTCTAAAAGGAAAATGGGAGAGCTTGAAGATGAGTGAAGATGAGAACATATTTTCCTTCTCACACAAGATAAATAAATTTTTGATGGACATTAGATGTGCCGATGGAACCTTGTATGATAATGAAATTGTGGCTAAGATACTTAGATCTGTGCCCACTTCTTACAAGACAAAAGCTCATGCTATTGAAGAACTCGGGATAGTGACAAATATTACAAAAGACATGTTGATTCAAAAACTTGTTGCATTTGAATTGAGTGAATTCAATGAGTCTGCTCCTAAGACTGAATCTTCTTTCAAGGCTACTGTATCCGGGAAAATAAACCAGAGATATGATTCAAGAGAAAGTTGCAAGAGAACATTCAGGTATGAAGATGAGATGAAGCGAATTGAATATGAAGAAAAGGAATTGGAAGAACTAGAAGCATTGATTGTGAAAAGAGAATCAAGAGGTCATAGTAAGTACAAAGGAAAGTTACCTATTAAATATTTTTCTTCTAGTAAGATAGGTCATTTTGCATCTAGATGCCCTGAAAGAGTTTCAAAGTATAAACTTGAGAACACTAGATTTCAAAGAAAGTGCTATTATGCTGAAGAAGGTGTAACTGATGAAGAATCTGATAAAGAAACTAGAAATGAAGATGTGTGGGTGTTTATTTCTATCAAAGAAAATGGTCAGGTGTCCATTGAATCTGCTAGTAATGTGAATGTTGATAAAGCTCTTGCAGACAAAGTTGAAGAGAAAGATGAGTGGGTGATTGACAGCGAATGCTCACATCATATGACTGGTGAAAAAAGAAAATTTGTAAGCTTGGAAAACTATGATGGTGGTGTTGTGAGGTTTGGAGACAACACTTTTGGTGTGATTCATGGCAGATGCACTATTTATTTTGGTGGTAAGCACAATACTGATGACGTTCTTTATGTGGAAGACTTAAAGCATAACATGTTGAGTGTTGGACAAATGGTAGACAAAGGTTACAATCTGTAGTTCAAGAATGGTAAACACAAAATGTTGGGAAGTTCAGGAAATATGATTGCTTCAGGAACAAAGACAAAAGGTAATATCTTTCAATTGAGTGTTGCTAGTGAAAGTTGTTTAATTGCTCAAATTGATGTAAGTTGGTTATGGCATAGGTTGTTGTTTCATGTGAGCTTTGATAACATTGTCAAGATAAACTCTACTCAAGCAATTAGAGATCTACCTAAGTTAATGAAAACTACTAACACTATGTGCAAGGAATGTCAGATGGGAAAGAAAACAAGAAATTATTTCCAGAGAAAACAATATAGTTCTAATGGAGTACTGGATTTGATACATACTGATCTATGTGGTGCTTCCATAATCAGAAGCCTACAAGGTGAAAGGTATTTTATGTTGCTCATTGATGATTATTCTAGAATGATATGGGTCACTTTCTTGAGAGAAAAACATGAACCATTAGAAAAGTTCAAAAGTTTTGAAGCTATGACAAAGAACGAGATAGGTCAAAGGATCAAATTTCTAAGGTCAAACAAAGGTGGTGAATTTATTTAACGGGAATTCAATTCTTTTTGTGAAGAGCATGGAATCCAAAGATAGTTATCTGCTCCTTGGACCCCTCAACAAAATGGAGTTGTTGAAAGAAAGAATAGAACCATTCTAGACACTGCTAGAACCATGATGTTGGAAGAAAATGTTCCTCATTTCTACTGGAGAGAAGTTGTAAGTACTAAAATATTTGGAAGAAAATGCTACATCAAGAGAGATGATGATATAGGTAAGTTTGATGCTAGAAGTGATCAAGGAATATTTTTAGGATACTCTACTAAAAGAAAATCTTACCGGTGCTTTAATAAAAGGCTAAAGAAAATGGTTGAAAGTGAAAATGTCAAGGTTGATGAAGATATTGGTAAATCATCTAGATCTAGTGGTTATGATTCAAATGATCAACATGATGGTACTAACAATGAAATTAATTTTCAAGCACAGAATCAACTTCAAATTGTTTCGGTGAACCAAGGGAATCAAGAAGCAAAAAATAGAAGAAGTGCATAATAAAGAACACAAGAGCAAGAGGTAAGAGAAAATCTCAAAACTCCTAAGTATGTAAGATGAAATCATTCTAATAATCAGATCATAGGAGACAAGAGAAAAGTTGTGCAAACTAGAAGAAGAATTTTGGAAGAATATTGTCTAATCTCTAAAGGTGAGCCTAGAAATATTAGTGAAGCATGTAAGGATGAACATTAGATGGAAGCCATGAAAGGAGAACTATTGCAGATACAAAATAATGAAACATGGGATCTTGTTCCTAGACCTCAAAACAAAAATGTTATTTGAACCAAGTGGGTATTCTGGAATAAGCTAAATGAACAAGGTGATGTGGTCAGAAATAAAGCAAGATTGGTTTGCAAAGGATACTCATAGATGGAAGGTATTGATTTTGAAGAAAAAAATTCTCCTATTGCTAGAATTGAAGTTGTTAGACTACTTCTTGCTTATGCTACTTTCAATAATTACAAAGTTTATCAAATGGATGTAAAGTCAACATTTCTAAATGGTGAACTAGAAGAAGAAGTTTATGTTGAAAAACCAGGTGGATTTCAATTGACTGATGAAAAAGACATGGTATGTCGAATGAAGAAATCTCTTTATGGACTAAAGCAAGCTCCTAGAGCTTGGTATGCTAGATTGTATAAATACTTGTTGAAACTTGGATTCAATAAAGGTACTGCTGACAACAATCTGTATATCAAGTTGGATCAGAGAAAAGATTTGATCATTGAAGTCTTTGTTGATGATATTTTTTTTGAAGGTGATGATGATTTGTGTATGAATTTTGTCAATGAAATGAAAAGTGAATTTGAAATATCAATGATAGGAGAGTCGAATTCTTTTTAGGACTACAAATCACTCAGTTAGATGATGAAATCTTTATATCTCAGTCTAAGTATGTGAAAGAGTTACTGAACAAGTTTGGCATGGAAGATTCAAAACCAATTGGTACACCTATGGTGATAGGATGCAAACTTACATAGAAAGATGATTCTCCTAAAGAAAATCACACAAGATATAGGTCAATGATTGGCGGATTACTCTATTTGACTCAAACTAGGCCAGATGTAATGAATGTTGTGTGCATGGTTGCTAGATTTCAAGCTGATCCTAAAGAGTTTGATGTGATTTCTATAAAAAGAATATTCAAATATCTGAAAGGGATAGTTGATCTTGGTCTTTGGTATCCTAAGGATGATAATCTTACTCTAAGTGCTTTTACTGATGTTTATTGGGTAGGAGATGTAGATGACCAGAAGAGTACCAGTGGTGGTGCATTCTTCTTAGGTAAGAAGCTAGTATCTTGGTAGAGAAAAAAATAGAACTTAGTTTCATTATCTACTACTGAGGTAGAGTACATTGCTACAACAAACAGTTATACCAAAGTATTGTGGATGAAGTAAATGTTGAGAGATGTCAAAATTGAGTATGAAGAACCTGTTGCCATATTCTATGACAATTCAAGTGCCATTAAAATTTCTAAGAATCTAGTGTTGCATTCAAAGACAGTGCATATATCCATCAAGTATCACTTCTTGAGAGATAAAGTAAGTGACAAAGAAGTTAGATTGGAGTACATACCTTCCAAAGATAAAACTGCAGATATATTTACTAAGACGTTGCCTAAGGATACTTTTGAGTACCTCAAAGGAAAGTTAGGGGTGATTTCCCCTCCTGATCAGAACTAAGATGTGGTTATTTACATCAGTACTTGAATTCATAGCCATATCTCATTCTAGATTGATGTTGTGGTGGCTAATACTCAAGGGGAGTAGTCAGATGATTCAAATTTGTGATCAGAGCATGTGTACCTTTGCCATTGATGTCAAAGGGGGAGATAAAAAATGTGAAAAAATGTGGGAAAGAAAAGCAATGAAGGAAAAAATAAAAAGTGCACAATCTCAGGGGGAGATTGTTGAAGAAGAGTTAGTTGGGTTGATGGTATTTTTTTTCACATCATGTGTTGACATCAATGCCAAAGGGGGGGATTGTTGGATGTTGTGGTTATTTTTCTGATATGTGGTTTTCATTGATGTCAATACTATTAGAATTGAATGTCCTTAAGGTTGTATATGTTGAGGATATTGAGAAAATTGTAAAAAATATAGTGCAGGCAGCCAGTGGAGCTGAGAAGGTCAGAATGTTGTAAAGCTATGTGTATTGAAAATATGACGGTGCTCTTCAAATGGTTTGTTGTTGAAGCTTTCTAGTATGTTGTTTGAAAGTTTTAGAGGTTCACATAAAGATTTTTGGAAGTTATGAAGATCTGTGTGCCTACAATTACTGAGTTTCTGTAGATGGTGTTCTTGGTTGAATTGGATGAAATTTTGGTAATTTCATGTGTTGTGCATGTACCTCTGACATTCATGGGTGAGTCTAGTTCATGAATTATCCTTACTGTACATCCACATTGATTGAAGTGTTTGTGATCAGACATTCTTTCGATGTGTGCCCAAGTTTTCATGTTATTGGCCGACATGATGATGTTAGCATGTTGCAGATCTATGAGGATTAATATTTTATTGTTTGGAATGTTTGGAGGTTTTTTTTTGGGTCCTCACTATGTCGTGACCGACTTGTGTTGGTGTGCATTGTAATTTATTCATGTATCAAGGCCAACAGTTCTAATTCATTCTTTATTTGTGGCCAACTGAATAGTGATTGTAAATCCATGTAGCAGATATATATATGAGATTGTTTTCCTCATTTAGAGACAAGTGCTCAAGTGTATAAGTGTGAATAAAGGTCAAATCATTCAAAGGAGAGTGTGGAAGAGTTTGAGTAGAGGGTGGAAGAGTTTGAAGAATTTTTTGTGCGCCTAACTAGAACTGTAATCAGGCTTTTGTAGAAGCTAATTTATCAGTTCAACTTCATCAAATGGATTTAATTTGATTACTGTATGTAAGGTAGTGAGCCTTCCCTTTGAGAAGTGTGCTCTAGGCAGTGCGCCTGAATGCAAGTGCATTTCCTTTTTATTCTTCATTATACTTCTAACAGGGTATAATCTTGTGGACTAACATCCACCGCGATTTATTCCCTAATAGGGTTTCCACATATAAAATATTGGTGTTCATGTGTCTCTGATGTGTTGTTGATTTAATGCTTGCACTACTAATTGTCAAATCTATGATATAAGGTTAATTAATGTTGTATAAGTTTGATTTTGGTAACAACTAATTCACCCCCCTCTCAGTTGTATATCCTTGTTTTTCCAACATTATCAAACTTATGCAAAGTTTAATGAATGTAAACATTGTATATGCAAAAGTGAAAAGTGTTTTTATCCATGTTATGCAAAGTTTCAAAAATGTAAACATTTTCAGATCCTATGATGTTTTCTATTGAAATGATTTCAAAAATGATTATCCTAAATTGATGTTTTTGATGTAGATGCATAAAATAGATGCTTCTAAAACTTTCTATACTTATAGCATATGTTACCAGCAATCTTAGGAAGCACATAAATAAGGTTTTTAGTGTTGGTGGTGAATGCGTCCTCCTTGTTAGAATATTTGCAACATGAGCATGAGGTATCAATGGTTGTGATGGTTGTTCCTATGTTTTCATTGATGTCAACATGGTGATAACTATATGGGAAGTTTTCTTGGTTTACCGAAATTTGTTCTCTACTGGTAATACTCTTTTATGATGGATCAGTGTGTTGGTATTTGAGTTCAAAATTCACTGCAAGATCTGATCTGACTCTAATATCTTAAGCATTTTTTCTTGACTCATTTAGAAATCTATATCATGGATCTTGAGATATATTTTATTATGAGTAGAAAGTTATCTCTAATTTTTTTTAACTCTATATCCTACTATTACTCTATGTTTGGCATATTGTGTGGGAGACTCCTCATTCTACTAAGGTGAACAATTTTATGCCACGATTTTTTTGATAGTCTCTTTGCTGGTAGTATGATGGAAAATTAATGTGTTCTCAGATTCATAAGGGTTTTTCTTTGAGGATTATTTGTTGGTTTGGAGAATTGCATTCTATTCTTGGCCGACTCATCAAATACAATATATTATGAAGACTAGTTATGTTGTATGGATGATAGCTGACTTGGTATAATGCACTATGTCGATAAAATGTTTAAATATTATATGGCGCCAATGAAGAAGGTTTTGATTATTTTGTGTTCATCTAATTAGGTTGACCTAATTTATGGAAAATATATGCTTGTATATATAAGATGAAAGATAGAAGAGAGATGTGTGTATGAGAGTGAGAAGGATAAGTGAATGCAAATAGAGAAGACCACAACCTAAATGATTTATCAGTTGTGATCAGTATAGTGTTTTTGGGTGGCTATTGTGTGAGGTAGTAATTCTTGTTTTAAGTTTGAGTGGAATTGAAACCTGCACATTGAAGGTGTATCTTATTAGTTGAATATTTTGGTAGTGATCCACTATCATTGTATCTTGGTGGTTAACCATCTTTTGTACTTAAGAAGTGAGCCATTTTTAAGGATAATGAGTCCTGGCAGTGAGCCTCATAATATTTTGTATCCAAATATAATATATTGTGATTTAACCCTCACTATGGTTTTTCCCCTTTTGGGTTTTCCACGTAAAAATCTTGGTTTTCATGTGTATGGTTGCATTGACTTGTTATTATGTTTTCTCTTACTGATTCAGTCATAACTGTGATAATGTTAAGTGGATTTAATATTGTTTTCTAGAATACAGATTCACCTCCCCTCTCACTATTTTGTATATTCAACAATTTGTATCAAAGCTTGGTTCCTCAGAAGAAGCCTAATAGCTTGAGGAAGGTCCCAAAATTTGAGCATGAGAATTTTTTTCCTTTGGAAGTGGTCTCTATCAAATATTCAGTGTAAATGGAAGTTCTAAAGGACGAGTTGATAAAATCAAATGAGTACATTCAAAAGCTGCAAAGTAAAAGTATGGAAGGATGCAATCTATTGATTGAAGGAGAATAAATCATTTCTAGCCTATTGAAACAATTGGATGAGTAGAAAAGAAATGAATAATGTCAAGAAATTGAAATTCAAAGGAAGATGGATGAATGCATAAAGTTATAAGAAGAAGAAAAAATCATGAGATCTGATCTGGAAAAGGTAAGAAGTTTTGAAGAAAAATTTAAGGTAAGCTTGATGATGCTTGATGAATTGATTACCTCTCAAAGACCAAAAATGGATAAGAGTGGTTTAGGGTTTGAGGAAGGTAAAAGTTCTAAAGAAAAGCAATCCACTAGTAAGAAGACACAATACAAAAATAGAAAAATCAAGGAGTGAAGAAGAAATTCTATAAAAACTCTTGCCAAATGATATGATGCTAAAAGGTATTTATCCTTTAATGGTATTTGTTATTCTTGCAAGAAATTTGGTCATAAGGAAAAGGACTACAAATAAAGTGAATGATTATATATCATTCCCCAAAAAATGTTCTAAGAGGAAGAAGAATGGATATAAATTTATTCTATTAGATAAAAGGGAAAATGGAAAGAAGAATGTTGTTTGTTGTAATGCAGTAATCTAGAACACCCTGGTAGTAGTAGTATACAAAAGAAAAATATCTATCCGATGAAGAAGAATGTTCAAACCTTTGATCCAGAAGAAGCAAGGAAGGAAATGAAAAGGATTTGGAGAAAGGAATCATTAGTCTTATCTATGCCAACCTCTGGTGAAGATACTCCTATCTATCTCTAAATAAAAGAAATTGCTAAGGGGGATAAATCATCATAAAATACAATAAACCCCCTCATCGGTACTTATCATTTTATGATAGAAGTATACTTAATGTGGTAACAAGGTTAAGGTATTTTCTCAGTGGCATTTGTGAAGGATGAAGTCTGTAGAATTTGAAAGAATGAAGGTGTACACAATTTTTGAGGCAATATACCTACAAGTTGAAGTATTTATTGAAAAATCATTCAGAATGAATGGAATAGATTCAAATAATTTTAAAGGATTATCTATTGTCAAAGAAGTGTGCAAAGGAAGTTTAGAAGGAAATTCAGAGTTTCAGAGTGTGTAAAAGATAACAGATAGATTTGAAGTGAGCTCCAGAAGCAAGATACATATACATTTCTTGTTGGCATTATTAGAGGTATTCCTATTTGCACAATATTTCATTTTTATTGCTATGGAGAATTCAAAGATGGTGAATTGTTCAGATAAAGATAGGCTGAAGAGATATTTGAGGAATGTGTCAGAAGAGTCTATTGGTGCATTCTCTTACATCCCTCTGAGATTTTTTCCTACAAAATATATTTATGCATACGTTGATAGTAAGATTGAAGAGAATTCATCAGTTCAGTTGAATGTGCTTTGGGAAAGTAAATTGAAAGAGAGTCATGATGCCTGCAGAATATTAGTTGAGAAAAAGTTTGATGTTTGGAGGAAATTTCCCTTATTTTAATTTGAGAAGAAGTATATTTGAATAGTGTTGAGAAGAATTCATGATGAATCTCTATGGATAGATGAGGTGCATTTTATTTCTAAAGAAGCTATTGGAGATGTGACTGGTTTGTGTTCCTTCAGACTAGTTCCCAAACTGAAGGCTATGGATGAAAAAGAAATAATTAAGGTTATAGGTGTGATTTATAAAGGGAAAGAGATTTATTTGAGTTCTATTGTTGGTTTGGTAATAAGGTATGTTCTTATGGTCATCAGTCACAAATTTTGTATCACTAACAATTACCTTATAGTTTCTACTATTGTGGTGCATATTGTTGTTGATATGGTAACAAGAGGTATGGAATATGACTTGTGTGAATTAATTCATATACACCTTTTGAATAATTTAAAGGAGATCAAGAAGAGTAAGAAGAATAAATTCTGGTACATGGAATTTTTTTTTGTTTCTCTTTTATTTTTTGAGAGAATTATTGGTAATAGGAAGGATAGAATGGTCAAATTCAGAGTATATTGCCTATCAAATTAGGAACTTAATGATAAATCTTGGTAGTTTTTATGCACAAGAGTCTTCCCTTGCTGCATTCTTTGGAACATTTCAAATGAAGATGAACAAAAGGTTTAGGATTCCAGTAAGTGTTGTTGAAAGATACTCTAAAAGCATAAATTTTCTTGTGTCTATAGATTTATATCACATGGAAGTAGTTGAATCAAGGTTAGTTTGGATATC
This sequence comes from Sequoiadendron giganteum, assembly GCA_007115665.2. Lineage (NCBI taxonomy): Eukaryota > Viridiplantae > Streptophyta > Pinopsida > Cupressales > Cupressaceae > Sequoiadendron > Sequoiadendron giganteum. The sequence continues at coordinate 490,294,197 of CM021104.1, forward strand.
TAAATTGGATTATGAAGTGTTAGAGGTTGAAGTTGATAAATATGCTAAAATTATTTTGGAAAGTCCTAAGGATCTCAATGTAGAAGGTACCTCTGATAGCATGAACAGAACATGGAAGAAAAGGAAGATTGTTGTTAACAAAGAAGGTACAAAAGAAAGTGAGCTTGAACATGAGCATGGAAGAATAAATATTCAGAGAGCTTTGGAAGAATTTTAGAAGGTTATTCCCGATATTAATTTTGATTCATCTATTTCTGTTGTGGAGAATCTTTGTAGCATGATTATATCTTTGAAGGTCTACATCTTTGTACCTAAAATTTCTACTAGAATTAGGTTTGATGAAATAAATTTGGAAGATATAAAAGGAAAATGTGTGAATGTACACTATTGAGTAATGAAGGAATTGGAGAGTGTACAAGGTTGTGAAAAAGAGGCACAATAACTACTTTCTTTTTGCCTAGATTGGTCTAGCAGTACACTGGATATGAGAAATGAGATAAGGATGAGTGAGTCTCGGTTGAGCACTCAGGAAGATACATATAGGTTAGCAAAAGATAAAGATAATAAGAGGTGGTCCTACATTGTGCATACTTAGGATAAATTCTTCTCTCTACAGGATCAAAGGATAGATGCTATCAAGAAATTTGTGGCACTCAGAGACATGATTGAACTCAGACATACCTTTGTTTCTAGTGTTCTTGGTTGTATTGGTGAATTATCAGAGATTAATCTTAGTCCCAATACTTTAAAAGATGGTGTAGAGTACTTAAGTAAACTTTATCTATTTTACAAGACTCTTGTTAGTGCAAAAGGTTCATGGGAAGAAGGTAAAGTGACATGGAAGGCTATCCTAGAGAGTCTTAGAGGATCTTCTTCAGGTTAATTAAAGGTTGTGTTCATATATTTATAGTTACATTTTGTTGCATATTTACATATATACCAAACCCCTTCCTTTGTCATTGATGTCAAAGGGGGCAAGATAAAGAGATAAAAACCTAAAGAGATAGAGAGACGGAGGAAAAAAATAATTTGAAGAACATTTTTGATAGGGGGAGTAGTTAGAGTATGTAGTTGTGGTATAGTAGAAAATGTTTTTGGCATGCATGTTGCCATCTATGCCAAAGGGGGAGATTGTTGGAAGCTTCGACACATGAGAATAAAGTATGGATGGTTGTGTTGGTTGTTCCTATGTTGTCATTGATGTTAACATGGTGATAATTATATGGGAAGTCTGCTTGGGTTATTGGAAGTTGTTATCTATCGATAATACTCTTTTGTGATGGATCGATGTGTTGGTATTTGAGTCTCGAATTCACCACAAGATATGATATAACTCTAATCTCTTAACCATGTTTTCTTGACTTATTCAGATAGCTATATCATGGATCTTGAGATGTATTTTGTTGTGAGTAGACATTTATCTATGAAATTTTTTAATTCTATATCATACTATATTGCTCTATGTTTGGCATACTGTGTGGGAGACTCTGCATTCTACTAAGGTGAACATTCTTATGTTGTAGTTTTGTTGATAGTTTGTTTGCTGGTAGTATGATGGGAAATTAATGTGTTCTCAGATCCGAAATGTTTTTTCTTTGAGGATTATTTGTTGGTTTGGAGAATTGTGTTATATTCTTGGCCGACTCAACGAATGCAATATATTATGAAGACTAGTTATATTTTTTGGATGATAGCCGACTTGGTATAATGCACTACATGGATAAAATGTTTAAATCTTATATGGTGCCGATGAAGAAGGTTTTGATTATTTTGTGTTATCGAATTAGGCTGACCTAATTGATGGATAAGATATACTTGTATATATTATAAGATGAAATATAGTAGATAAATGTGTGTATGAGAGCAAGAAGTTGAAGTGAATGTGAACAAAGGAAAAGATCAGAGCTGAATTGATTTATAAATTGTGATTAGTATATTTTTGTTGAGCGACTGTTGTGTAAGGTAGTACTTCTTATTCTAAGCTTCAGTGGAACTGAACCTTGCACATTGAAGGTGTATCCTATCAGTTCAATATTTTGGTAGCACGATCCACTATCATTGTATCTTGGCGGTTAGCCATCTTTTGTACTCAAGTAGTGATGCTTTTTTAAGGATAGTGATTCCTAGTAGTGAGCCCCATAATATTTTATATTTGGATATAATATATTGTGAGTTAACCCTCACCATCATTTTTCCCTTTTTTGGTTTTCTACGTAAAAATCCTGGTGTTCATGTGTATGGTTGCATCAACTTGGTTTTATGTTCTCTCTTGCTAATTCAGTCAAAATCGTGGCAATGTTTAAGTGGATTTTAATATGGTTCTTTAGAATACTGATTCACACCCCCCTCTGAGTATTCCAGATATTCAACACTCCTCACATAAGACATCCCTTTTTGAATTTTTTTGTGGTGGGATTTTAATAATTTTCACCTCTAGATCTGAGGCCAACTTGGATTATTTGAATTTTGGGGTTAATTATTAGATTTAGTATAAATATAAGGTTAATTCACTTAGTTTCATCCTAAAAACCAATCCTAAGACTTCAATCAATCAAGTGTACATTCACAAGAGCATTATAGAGCACTTCAAGAACATTTTAAAGGCATTCAAAGGCAGATTATTAAAGTTTTTTTGTAGCAATTCAAGGTCATATCATCATGTCAAATGCATGTAGTGCATCAAACATCTGGTTGAGATAATGTGTGTTGATGTAGCATTGAAGATATATTTGCAAGAATTGTTTCACATATCATTCAAGATATAGATCTATATTCTACATGACCACTTCATATTAGTTTGCAGATTTATATTCCAAGACAACTTCCAAGATATTAACATTTCATGTTTCATGCTTCTATTTCATTATTTCATCATAAGTTATAATTACCTAAAAGGGGTTTAACTAAGGAAAACCCATGTACTCTAACAATCAACAAGTCTTTCTCCTCTTTGATGTTTGTTTGCAAGTTTCTATATTGAAGATCAAGTGGAGAACAAGATTGAAGGAAAATTGTCAAAATTGTCAAGTTGCAAAGTTGTCATCTATATTGCAAGAACACAAAAACAAGGCTACAAAATTTGTTTTAGGTTTTTGGGAGCTAATCACCAAGGAGTTGAGAATACAGTTCTTGAAGAACATAACCCATATCTCATTTTTTAGAAACCCTAATAGGGACCCATTCATCAATAAAGGCGAATGAGTCCTTTGTGACCAAAAAACAACCTTCTTGCATAAAGGTACACACCATTCTAGCCTCTCAAAACTTCCCTCATTGTTGCTATAATAGTTGGGATTGATTTTTTATTGTTATTTGCAGCATATCATATACACATAATTACATCTTTTGTGGTGAGAATTGGTGGTTCATCATTTTGATCAATTCATTTTGATAACCCCATATTTTCTCTAAAACAGTGGTGAACCTCCTTTTTATCTTTAATCACACCCTAGGAGACCTTATAGAAGATCTCTTCCCCCATCAATATCATTAGATTCAAATCTCTAGGGTTTCCTTGAATGAACTTAGAAAAATAGGGAACAAGGTATCCATCCTCCCTTCTTGTGTTGTTCCATCTCCTAAAAGGTGGAGCAACCCCCCCACCCTATTTCTTTCAGTTCAATTCCATAGCTTAAATTTTTATTTACTTTATATTGGTCCATATGTGTTGATTAGCACAAAAAACATGTTTGAAATTGAACATGTTGTGTCTATTGCCACAATTTTTCATCTTCTTGCGACTCTTCCATTATAACTAATTGAGCTCTCCAAATTTTTCCCAAGCCATCCATTGCACCATTTTCTTGGATGAATTTTCCATTTGATCCTCGATATCAATTTATTAGCCTTTTAATTTTATTTGATGACAATTTTCTTTCTTGTATTATTTTTTTTGCTAGATAAATCATTGCTAAGGGGAAACACCCTATATTGCTTTTAAAAATGAGGATTTTACATTCAAATGGACAACAGAGAGTGGCCTTATCTAAAAAAATGACCATTAATCTTAAACTCCTAATACCTTCCTACTAACCAACCCTGCCCAATGATCACTATTTTAATGAAATACTAAAGCCCCTAGAAATTTGCGCAAGCACTACATTTTTAGACCCGGGACTGACTGATAAACCTAAGCCCTTATAGCAAACTAGATTTTTTATAGCTCTTTAAGACCTAGAGGAGACCTTGGCATGGCCAAGCTTCTTCTTCTTCCTCAGAGTCTTTCGATTCCACCCACTTCATGTATGCTAAGTAATTTTCAACCACCAGATAGTCTGCATTGTATTTCTGATGAGCTAGTCGGTTCGCTTTTTATTTTGGGTCCTTGTCGTCATTTGGTATCCATTCTTCATCAAAGCCAAAGTCCTAGTTGATGTCATCACCTGAAGCTAAATCCTCTGTGAGCCCTTCATTTTTCACATATCACAGAACCTAGCCATGAGGTTGGTTGGTGGTTAGCTTGGCCACTCTGAGCAAAAAGATGATGCTCTGGTCCCTCTCATCCCACCTTTTTTCAAACCCTTTTGGGTGGATTGTCCTAATCAGAGGGAACTTCATGACCTCCCTTCCACGCATGCTCAAATTTTTTTAGTTTTGGGGCATTGGGATGAGATTATTCTCATCCATATTGTCCAGAGCCACATCAATGTCTCCCAACCATGCATGGGTGAAGACTATCTGAGTCAGTTTCTTTGTGATTTCCTTTGGCACTCCCATGTGGAGGAGAACTACTAGATACATAGCTTGTATTTTTGCATTCGTCCTGAACCTTGGATATGCTTTTAGGAACTCAGGGCCTACCACCTTCTTGGTTACCCAAAGTAATAGTGGGTGGGAAGAGGCCAGTAGCCAATTGAGCCTTTTGTCTGTCACTTCTCCTCAAAATGCTTGTTGTTTTTGGTCGGTGTCTAGGGCCAACAGAGTCTCCATCTCTTTGTCGTCAACTTTTGTTACTAAGAAAATTCCTCAAGTTTCTATAAATGCACACTCACACTAATCTTGCAAAGATAGTGATTAAATGATCTAGGTTGGCCTTTCTTAACAGTGGTGGCCATAAGCCTTCATGATTGATTTTCTATGAACGTGGCAGTTGGAGAATGTAAGATTTTTGTCGCTCCACTAGAAGTACCCAGTGATGAGGGAAAAATGTGTCATCCTTCTACCTCTTATTTGTGTCAAACTTTGTCATCTTTCCTAGTGTCTCCTGTCATTCCTGTCATTTTTTGTTAATGAACATATGGTATTTTATGAAATAAAAGAAAAGGTTAAAACTAGTGAAAATATCGATTTTGTTGACCATTGTTAACTGTCTTTTTTATTCTGGTGACAAGAAGTTTTTAATGGTTGATAGCGCACATGAAGGATATCAGTGGAAGGATAACTTAATTGCTGAAGTTATATTGTCATTTTTGTTTTTACTCGTCAAAGATTAGTCATTCTATTTTAGGTTTGTTACATTGTTCTTGGAAAAATTTGAAAAGACTTTAAAACTATTTTGATTATCTTCTAGAGGTTGTTGGCTGAAAGCCACTAACAACCAAAACATTTTATCGATTACATCTGAAAGACTATTAGACATAAAGGTAGCTTCAACATGTATATATATGCGTCTATGCTGAAACTGGATATCAATATACATAATTAAAAGCAGAACCATGGTAATTTTCTATATACTTTATCTATGTTGTTTGGATAAATGGAAGCGATAGTGGCATAATTATATGAATGTGAGTTTTATCATCCAATGACCGGTGAAGGTAGGGCCCATTTCCCTGGTTGATTGGTGATTATTGCATTAGATTGTGTGTGTTGTAATGTATGCTTTGAATTTATAAGTTTTTTAATTATTTCATTATTGTATTGCTGTCTAAATCTTCTATTGTGTGATTCATTTCCACGAAGGTATTTAATCGGTATCCAGTTGTCAAATTCTTACCAATACAATCTGTATTCATTCAATAGTTGTTTGCTGGTATATGCAGATCATTAAACATAAAAGTAGTTTGAATAAGTTAATGGGATTGTTTTGAATTTTCATTAAGTATTATTGGAGGTTTGTTTTCAGTAGTTCAACTTTAACTTTGTGAAACATTATTTTCAAGATAGATTTCTATTTTGTCACTTTACTACTCTTTTTTTAAGTGCTAGTAATTTGTTTTTGTGATGAACTATTTCTTCATAGGTTCTTGTCACATTTATGATAGGAAGTCTGTTAATCTGAATTCTTCCCATAAGTAAATTATATTAGGTTGCATCCATCAGCCCTTGGTTTGTTAATTGTAGCTCTTCAGCATATTTCCACAGTAGTTCAAAAGCCTACGTTCCCGGATTGACACTTTAGGATGAACTGGGGAAGCCATTCCCAAAAGTACATCTAACCCAATTTAAAGAGTAATTCAGAAACTATAGTTTTATCCAATCATTTTGGCATTGTTTTCGGGGAACGGTGTTAAAGACCTGCATTTCTAGTGAACCAAGTTAGGAGCATTGCGCTAAGGAGAAATTCCACATGATAGTCGACCTCATTTGGATAATTACCCTTGGTTTTCTTTGCCATAGCTCTTTTAGGATCATGAATCGTAATAGGGACAATAGAGGAAGATTTATTAGAAAAGAAAAGGGAAGTAGTTCGTAACCTAAAAAATCCAAAAAGAAATTAGCACCATCCATTGATTGCCCACAACATGAAGAATTGAAAGATAAGTCCAAGTCACCCATTGAGACAAGTACCTTGACTCAAGAGAAACTAAAAAGTAAGTTGCCATCACTAGAATTGTCTCAACTTGATCTTGAGAAATGTGCTATTGAGACCACTATTATCCAAACACTCGCAAATACCCAACCAAGCTCTTTCGATATATTATGCAAAAAAGTTGAATTTTTTTTCCAAAAATCGTACAGGGATCAAGTTGGTTCATTTTCTGAAGAAAGCCACAAGCCATTTAAAACCTACTTTACTCCATGGGAATTTGAAGTCATGGATCCCAACAATGATAACAAGAATAATAACGACAACAACAAAAACAATGACAACAATCTCAATAGGGAATTGGCCAACAATAACCCAGTCACTTTTGAGTTCCCAATCACAAATCCTAGAAGAGACGCCCTTATGAAAAATATTCCTCATTCTGCTTTGCCCATTTTTCATGGTCTTTCAATGGAAGATCCTGACATGTTTCTATTTGAATTTGATGTGTTGTGTCATAGCTATGACTACCAAAATGATGCACAAAAACTCAAACTGTTTCCAACTACATTAAAGGATGCCGACCTACGGTGGTTTATGATCCTTTGGAATATTAGAACATGGATGGTCTTGAAGGAGATATTCTTGAACAAGTACCAAGAATATTGCAAGACAAAGGAGGTTTGGGATGAGATCTTTGACATGAATCAAAATAAAGATGAGTTTGTAGAAGACTACCTTGAACATTTTATGTTTAGTCTTCAATGGTCTCATCAGGAGGGACTACATGATGATACCATTAAAATGTTATTTCTTAGAGGGATAAGAGATGATGTTATGGAAGCATTAAATTTAATAGGAAAATGGAATATCTCTAAAATAAAATTTGATGATATTTGTGATATTCGCAGGAACTATTCGAGCTCACAACATTTGGGAAGGGGCTATCCAAGTAAGCCTTATGTCGTAGCCAATGCAACAGGTATCACAAAAAGGGAAATAGGCAATTTACTTGAAGACCTTAAAATAGATTTGTTGAGTCATATGGGGAAACAAATAGACATTCTTTACACTCGTAGGAAACAAGAAGAAGCTGAAAAGGCCCTACCTATGTTTTTCCCAATGTGTCACAAAAGACACGATAGTGAGGATTTCCCATAAAATAGGAAAAATATCTCATCTTTAGAAGAACTCAGTAAGAACTCTACCTTGAGGCCTCTTCCTATAGGAGTAACCGAAATGGAATATTCTAAAGAATCTATCTATTATCTGGGCCCCAGGCACCCCTTTCCACCCCGAGCAATGCACCCCAACACGATGAATGATTATCTTGCCCCAGGACTAAGCCAACCCAACTCTTATCAAATAGGATGGTATGGGGGTTGGAAACAACCCCCATACCCTCAATGGATGCCTCAGTATCAATATACTTCACAGTCGTGGCAATAGGATGGAGGCCACAAATGCCACAACCATCTGCATACCAACAGCCATTCCCCTCACAATCACAATTTCCACCTCCTCCTATGATTAACCCATACCAACAGCCACAATTTCCAGCTTTGCCATCATCAACCACCCCACCTATTAATCCAACCCAACCACCAAGACCTACATGAATGCCATCCCAGCCCAACCCCAACCCCAACAATAAGGCTACCCAACCAGTATATAATAATGAGACAAAAAGTTACTCCACCTATCCTGTAAATACATTAGAAATAGATGGAGTTCAGCTAAGGTCGGGGAAGGCTCTTCAAGGGCCCACCATTATTGAAATCAATAAGGAGTTAGAAACAGAGCCAACCAAAGACCCCCCTTTTCCTGAACGATTTCAATCTGCACCAATAGAAAGGGAGGATTCTCAACCTGAGTTCAATTTTTTTAATGAATTCTGCAATGTTAATATTAAGATTCCTTTGTTGCAGGCCATCAAAGACATTCCTATCTATACAAAAACAATTCATGATCTATGTACTCGGAAGTGGCGGAAGAAGCAAGACCCAAAAATGGTTCAAGTCATTGGACAGTTGGGAGACCTTATGCTTGGAAACATTACCATTCCAAAGTATGCCGATCCAGGGAGTCCAATCATTAAGGTAACCATTGGTAAAGTAAGTATTCCTAATACCCTTGTCGATTTGGGTGCTGCAATTAATGTAATGACAAATGAAAAAAAGAAAAATTGTCATTAGAAGGACTTAGGCCTACTCCTACAGTTCTTTAAATGGCAGATCGATCTTTGGTCAAACCCGAAGGTATAATTGAAGATTTAATCCTTTCTATTGATTCATGGGAATACCCAATTGACTTTGTGATTTTGCAGCCAAAAATTAAGCTGGGAGGATACAACCTGATTTTGGGACGCCCTTGGTTAGCAGTTGCAGATGCATTTATTAATTTTCGATTAGGGAACATGGTCATTCCCAATGGCGAGCATAAGAAACAAATGACTCTATATCCGCCAGCACAACCTTTGTTGGAAATAGAGGACCCCATTTGGATTGATAGTGACTTGGATGAGTCATTACCAATCCTAACAATTGATAAAGCCTTAGATATGGAAGAGCCTACTGAGAATAATTTTCTTATTAGTTTCCTTCAAAATAGGTATACATTTAATGAAATATTTGAAAGCATGGTCCTCCATTCAGGTATAAATACTCAATGTCCTTTTGGGGATTTCCCATTGGTAGGTAGTTCATGCTTTGTTCAACACTTTATCACATTGCATCAGTTATTACCCCATAATTTCTTATATGGTTCATTCTTATCTTCTACAAATTTGAGTGATATGCCATCTACCTCACCAGTCTTAGCTATTGAGTCACCAACACAATCTGTCACTATGGAAATTTAACTTAATCGCACACTTAATATTAATCCAAAACTAACCCCTAAACAAATCCAAGATCTTATTGCCATGCTTAGAATGAACAAAGAAGCCTTTGCTTGGGAATACCAAGACATGTGTGGCATTCATCCTGATACCTGCACCCATCATATCTATATTGAAGAAGGTAGTTGTCCAATTAGGCAACCACAACGTCGGCTCAACCCTGCTTTGCGCGACATAGTTAAAGAGGAGCTACAAAAATTATTAAATGTTGGGTTTATATATCCTATTTCTAATAGTCAATGGGTTTCTCCTTTAGTAGTGGTTCCTAAGAAAAATGGTAAATGGAGAATTTGCGTCGATTATAGAGCATTAAATAAATCTACTAAAAAATATCATTTTCTATTGCCATTTATTGATCAAGTGTTAGACACTCTTGCAAGTAAAAAGTTCTTCTCTTTTCTAGACGAGTTCAACGGTTATAACCAAATTCACATAGCACCAGAAGATCAAGACAAGACCAATTTCACTTGCCCTTGGGGAACCTTTGCTTATCGTGTCTTGCCATTTGGTTTATGTAATGCCCCTGCCACTTTTCAAAGGGCAGTTTTGAGCATTTTTGCAGATCTTGTCAATGATTGAGTTGAGGTATACATAGATGATTTTACTGTCCATGGTAATACTTATGAAGAGGCTAAAAAAAACTTAGACAAGGTACTTAGGTGTTGTATAGACTCCAAACTATCATTGAGTCATGAAAAATTCCACATACTTATGACTGAAGGGATAGTGCTTGGCCATTACATTTCCTCCATAGGTATTCAAGTAGATCCTAAAAAGGTCCAGATTATCCAAGACTTGCCTATACCCTCTAATCAAAAAGATGTTCAAAGTTTTCTTGGCCATGTAGGATATTACCGGAGATTTATCCAAAATCTCAGTAAAATTGCATCTCCCTTGTTCGCCTTGCTATCCAAAGATGTTACTTTCTCTTGGACACCTGAGTGTCAAGAAGCCTTTGACTCCATCAAAACAAAACTTGTCACCACACCCATCCTCAGAGGACCGAATTGGGAACTACCATTCCATATCCACATAGATGCCTCTGACTATTCCATGGGAGCTATGCTTGGAAAAAAATAGGATAATCTTTTCTACTCTATCTACTACATCAACAAGAACTTCACCTGAGATAACCACCGATCAAGGACCACAATTTACATCAGAGCTCATTTCTACCTTGGTTTGCAAATACGAAATCCATGAGTACAAGTCCACACCTTATCACCCTCAAGATAATGGGAAAGTAGAAGTCACCAATCAAGAGATTGAGAATATTCTTACTAAGACAGTTGCTCTTCATAAATGTGATTGGTCTACATGACTTCCTGAGGCTGTTTGGGCCTATCGAACAACGTGGAAGACCACTACTAGTCTGACCCCTTATGAGCTCGTCTATGGTAAGAAGCCAATCCTTCCCATTGAGTTTGAGATTAAAAATCTTCACACTGCACTACAAATGGGTATGGATCTTTCTGATGCACAAAAGGCATGCATCAAACAACAACATTCTTTAGATGAATTGCACCAAGAAGCACTCTTCCACACTGAGACCATCCAGAAATAGCGTGCTCTATGGCATGACCACCACATCCACCAATGGTCATTTCAACCTAGTGATTGGGGACTCTTATACGACTCTTGCTTCCAATAATTCAAAGGAAAGTTTTACACACGCAAGTTGGGGCCCTATGAGATTCAGATCGTATATGCTAATGGCATTGTTCATCTCTGCACAATTGACTTTGAAAGATGATCTCTTCTCGTCAATGGTCACCGCCTCAAACTTTACAAAAACCTTTGTCCAAAGAAGCTTTATTTTTAGAGGTGGCACAAGAACTGACTATTGTTCCTTTTGGCCTCCTTCGAGATTGATAACTTCTAAAAAATAAAAAATAAAAAAAAGAAAAGAAAAAAAAGAACTTAGTAGTGAAAACTAATTTCTTAGCACCACTAGGCAGTGGTAGATTGAAAACCAAACAACCGGTGGTCTATCATCGATTAAAAATAAATAAATAAACCAAAAAAAACAAAAACACAACTTAGTGGTGAAAACCAATTTCTCGGTGCCACTAGGCGGTGGTAGATTGAAAACCAAACAACCAGTGATCTAAAAAGAAAAAAAAGAAAGAAAGAAAAAGAAGAAGAAGAAGAAGAAGAAGAAGAAAGAAAAAAAGAAAACAAAGAAAGAAAAAGAATAAGAAAAAAGGTAGACAACACATGACCAAGCAAGATCTTCGATGTTGGCACCCTACCTTCCTGGCCTATTCTTCCTACCACCAAGCAATTGGCCTTGCCTTGTTCCTATTACCTAGTTGTTAGGAGCTCTTTTTTTTTTTTCTACTGGTTGGCGCTGTCCTTTCTACCTATTAGGGTTCTATGACCCTTCACATCTATTGGTGCCCTCCGTGTCACAATGGTTGTTCGTGGCTTTCAACCAACAACCATTGGTTCAGCTGATTTTATGTTCCTGTCTCTCTTATGCCATGAACTGATGCGGTTACCTCCTGGACGACTTTCCAATCTCTTCTTTGCCAAGAGCCATTTGCCTATTTGAAGACCATCACCTTGTTAGTCACCGTAGTCCACCTTGATATTGTTCTCATCCTTTCTTTTCCACGTGACGTTCTCCAACTAGTTGCTTCTATTCAGCTTCATCATGCCTGTACTTCTTGTACTACACTCTTCTACCCTATCATTGCTATGGGCTGGCATCGACATCAGTACCAGCTTCAACACATGTGCCACCACGTCACCACTCCTATCCATCAATGGTCATCGATATCAATATTTCATGTTTCTTTCCTTTTATTTTTATTTTCTTTAAATATCACTTGTTCATTTATTGATGGTGATGTCACCTGTGAATGGGTAACTTGATAAGCTGGGGGGAAGTGTCACATTTGCCATCGTGTCTCATCTTTTTCATAAAATCCCCATCCCATCATATCTATATTCATTGATTTCCATGTATGATTTGTCATAAATTAAAAACTCCTTAATACCACTGTAATCATTACAATTCGCTGCAAATAATAAACTAGAAACCTCCATTTTTTTTAACCACTTATCATAAACCCATTCTTATCGTCTACACAAACTGCTAGTTAATATTTGTCCTATTCCTAGTAATAGTTGTCTCTGCAAAATCATTTTTACTCTTTACCAGGTTTGAACTATGAACTATTTGGATTGCACCTCCTAGTAAATATATGGCAGAAGAACGTAGACACTGCTATGAGCCAACAACTATGGGTGATTTAAGGGCTCTTGTAATGTCTGAGGCCTATGAGATATTCAAGCAAGTAAGATGGGATGCGTATTTCAAGAGATTGTGGTGGTTTGATGAGAAACTGGCTCATGAGTTCGCGGCAACATGCAACAATATGCGGGCACAAGTCCGTGGGCTAGCAATTCCTATCTCAGTCAAAAGTATAGCAGATGTCACAGGATTGCCATTAATAGGAGAACATTATTTTCCTGACAATTCTAGGTGTGAGAAAGATTTCAAATCCCTCTGTAATAAGTTCCTGGCACATGGATAATCAATTGAAATGGTATCAGGTCAGGGCACAAAGTTATCTTCACTCCCTACTCCCTAGAACAATGTGGCAAAATTTGTTATCCAATATTTGACTTGTGAAGGAAAGTATGTATATGTTTATGCAAAACAATTTTGACTAAGAGATGGGGTGCACTCGTGAAAATTCCTTTCTTTCTATATTATTCCTTAATGCAAATGTGTAAAGTAGTCCAGAAGGGTAGTGAGAATTCATTGGCACATCATGGGTTGATTAAATTATTAATCATAAGAGAATTGAAGAGACTTTCACCTCCTAGGGATTGAGACTCATTCATTATAGATGAAACCCCTGAGAATTATGTTGAAGATACCCTCCCTATTTCAAAACACTCTGCCAAAGAAGACTCCGAGAGTATAGGAAAATCTACTGACACCCTAGAGGAGGAGGAGTCTAGTAAGGAAATCTTAAAAGATGATAAATGCACCAAAGGTCCGGAGCCTGAAAATCTTCTTGATAGTGCTAAGAAAGGAAAAACGCAAACTTTAGGGTCAAGTGGAAAAATGGCTAAGGGTTCCAATACTAAATAGACTAACCCTAAGGTTACTGTAGTCTCTACCCCTGGCCCTAAGATTGGAAAGAAATGATGTAGTGGGACTACTTCAACTATTGTGTTAAAAGAAAAATAATTGTCACTTGATTCTACAGACAAAATGGCCAACCTGGCTAATGTAGCTAGTGCTTTAGGTTTGCAAACACCTGAGGATGTTGGGGATTTGACAATAGTTGTAACAGTCTCTCAAAAAACTAAAAGAACAAAAGCTGCTGCTAGGGAGTTGAGGAGAAGTAAGAGAAAGAAGCAGCAGGTGGCATACCTTGAGGATCCCCCACAACACCAAGAGGAACCTGAAAAAAATTTCAAGATGCCACCTCAGAATTCTCCTATTTTAGGGGAAGAACTTGAGAAAAACTTTGAGGCATTGCCCCAACATTCCCCTATCTCAGAGAAGATGCCATGCAGTCAAGAAGATGTTTCTGATAAAAATGTTGTTCAAACTGAGTCTATCCCAACCAAAATTTATAATGATCTTGACAATCCTAAGGATCACACGCTGCATGACACTACCCAAGAAGAAGAGAATCAAGTAGAAGAAACAGTAGGGTCTGAAGTGGATATGCAGAATCAGGAATAGGGGAATATTGAAACCCTTCACTAGGAACAACAAACCGACCAAGAGCCAGAGGCAGAAGAGGAGTATGAGGAAGAACAACCCTTGCTCACTAATGATGACATTCATAGCCTACAGAACTTGGTGACTAAGCTAACTAAGGAGAATGAAACTCTACAACATCGAGTTCAAGTGGTAGAGTCACTCAACTCATCACAAGTAATTGAAATCAGTCAGTTGAAAGTAGCACTTGAGAAGGCATAGGTCCCCAAGACATTAGTGATAACCATTCAAGAGCATGAAAAATAGTTGTAGGAACTTCATCAATTGTGTTTCAAAGAAGTCGCCAATACCCTGCAAAAACTTGTCCCTTCTCTCTCTGGTTTGTATTTTACACTCTCTTTTCATGAGGACATGCAAGGTCTTTCGATGGGGGGAAATGATGAGGAAAAAATGTGTCATCCTTTTACCTCTTATTTAATTCAAACCTTGTCATCTTTCCTAGGGTCTCCTGTCGTTCCTGTCACCTTTTGTTAATGAATAGACGATATTTGATGAAATAGAAGAAAAGGCTAAAACTAGTGAAAATACCAATTTTGTTGACTGTTGTTAACTATCTTTTTTATTCTAGTGACAAGAAGTGTTTAATGGTTGATAGCACACATGAAGGATATCGGTGGAAGGATAACTGAATTTCTAAAGTTATATTGTCATTTTTGGTTTTACTCATGAAAGATTATTCATTCTGTTTTAGGTTGTTATGCTATTCTTGGAAAACTTTGAAAAGACTTTAAAACTATTTTGATTATCTTCTAGAGGTTGTTGGCTGAAAGCCACTAACAACCAAAAATTTTTATTGATTACATCTGAAAGACTGTTAGACATATAGGTAGCTTCAATATGTATATCTATGCATGTACGCTGAAACAAGATATCAATATGCATAATTAAAAGCAGAACCATGGTGATTTTCTATATACTTTGTCTATGTTGTTTGGATAAATGGAAGTGATAGTAGCATAATTCTATGAGCATGAGTTTTATCATCCAACGACCAGTGAAGGCAGGGCCCACTTCCTTAGTTGATTGGTGATTATTGCATTAGATTGTGTGTGTGGTAATGTATGCTTTGAATTTATAAGTTGTTTAATTATTTCATTACTATATTGTTGTCTAAATCTTCTGTTGTGTGATTCATTTCCATGAAGGTATTTAATTGGTATCGAGTTGTTAAATTCTTACCAATACAATCTCTATTCATTCAATAGCTATTTGCTAGTAAATGCATATCATTAAACATAAGAGCAATTTGAATAAGTTAATGGGATTGTTTCGAATTTTCATTAATTAGCATTGGAGGTTTGTTTTCAGTAGTTTAACTTTAACTTTGTGAAACATTATTTTCAAGATAGATTTTTATTTTGTTACTTTACTACTCTTCTGTTAAGTGCCAGTAATTTGTTTGTGTGCAGAACTATTTCTTCACAGGTTCCTATCACATTTATGACAGGAAGTCTATTAATCCGAATTCTTCCCATAAGTAAATTATATTAGGTTGCATCCATCAGCCCTTGGTTTGTTAATTGCAGCTCTTTGGTATATTGCCACAACATAGTTCAAAAGCCTACATTCTCAGATTGACACTTTAGGATGAACTAAGGAAGCCATTCCCAAAAGTACATCAAACCCAATTTAAAGAGTAATTCATAAACCACAGTTTTATCCAATCACCTGACGTGTTTAATGTAAAGTAAATTGAGATCCACTCAATCTTCCCTTTTCCTTGGAACTTGTTTATTTTATTTGCATCTTGCCTTCTAATGATGGCCCCTATCACATCCGATTAGACCCCAAATTTTTTCCTTTAATCCTCATGGGATTTAGTTGCCTTCTTTTGGGTAATACGACACCGAAAATATTTTTCGGTGCCGTCAGTTGGTGTTGCCTATGTGGAGAGCTCAGATGCCAAATTTTCCAACTCATCAGCCTTGTCATTACCTTCTTGATAGACGTGTCTTATTTTGAAGGCTTCAAATTTTTTTGCCAATTGCTTGATGCTCTACAATAAATGATTTAGCTTCCAGTTTGGGGTAGTGCCATGCCTGATTGCATTGATTGTGATCATTGAATCCCCTTCCATATGTATTTTCCACACTCCCAAGTCGATCCCCAATTGCAGGCCTAATGCCACTTCTCAGAACTCGGCTTCATTGTTCATGCAAGTTCCTAGAGGCAAGGATTTTTTTGCTATGAGATTTCCCTATGAGTCCCTTACAAAGCAGCCCTTGCCTCCTGGTCCTAGATTGCCATGAGCCATCCAATCAAAATTTACCTTGATCTAGCCTAGTTCCAAATCCTTCTAGGTTACCTCTGCTCTATTGATTTTTGTTGACTGGGTTGTCCCATTCCCAGACATCAATGGTGGTTTGAGGCCATTAAATTTTTTGGTTAGGAAATCATCCCAATTTGTGAAGGCTTTTTGCTTGGATGAGTTGATCCGGGCATCCTCATTTACCACTTCTACTATGGACCTTTCAATTTTATCCCATAGTCTCTTTGTTTAGCTCCTTTCCTTGGAATATTCTTTTGTTTCTTTCCTTCCAAATTTCCCATATCACAACGGATGGGGTAATCTGCCATATTCCTCCAAAAATAGATTTATTGCTTTTTTGAGGCCACATTTTGAACCATGATGTTAGGTCTACTGGCATGGGGCATTGCAAGTTTAGTTTATTCCTTATTGTGTTCTAGCACTCGTTGGACATGAGGCACTGTAGAAGGAGGTGGTTTGTTGATTCCTCACTTGCTTTGCATAGAATACATATGCCCAGGCCTTGGATACCAAAGGTGGCTAGCCTATCTATTGTGAGGATTCTTCCTTGGTTTTCCAACCAAGAAAATACCCCATCCTTGGGGAGGCATTTCCTACCCCAAAATAGTTTGAATGGCCAGTCTTGTCTTGCCAATGTCAATTCCTTAATATTGTAACCAAGCCTCACTTTGTAAGTGCCTGTTGGTGATTTGCACCTCTGAATCATGTCATGTTCATTGGTTGCGATGATGAATCTATCTTTGAGGATTTTTGATAGTGTGTCTTTCTAAGCTTGGGGAGCACTGAGGGTTTGGATTTCTTTCCAACACTAGCTAAAGGATCCTTTTTTTAATATTCCAAACATAATTTTCTACTTTGATCCCCCATAGCCTTATGGTTTCCTGCTTTATCATCTCTAGGTCAGGGGAGTTGCTTATAGGGGTTTTATCACACCAACATTCATTCCAGAAGGAGGCACTTTCACCATTTATGATTTCCCAAGTCACATCCACAGCTATTATATCCCTGCTATCTAGGATGAAGTTCCAAATTGCTGAGCCTCTTGGAGGGTTGGGTGTGGTAAGTATTCTAGTCAGGTCATATGAGTCTAGGTATTTTCTCCTCAAGATTTTGACCCACTTTTGTTCACCTTTTGTGTGGATGTCCCATACCAACTTGGCTCCCATGGCCCGATTCATTATTGGTAGTTGTCTGAGTCCTGCCCCACCAACATCCTGGGGCTTGCATGCCTTGTCCCAAGCTACCAGGGGGAACTTGTTTTGATCTCATGTCCTAGACCAAAGGAATTTCCTGAAGATCTAGGTGAGGGCCTCTTCCACTACTTTAGGTAGTTTTAGACAAGAAATTGAGTAGACTGGGATGGCTAACAGGACTAACTTTACCATCTGTAATCTCCCTACTGAAGACAACCACTTACCTTTCCAAGTTCCAGTCTTGTCTTGTACCTGCTCACTAGGTTCTCCCAGTAGCATTTTTTATTGATCCCTGCAAATAGGGGCATCCCTAAGAAATGCCCTGGCAGTGAAGCTATTCTTAGATTCATGATCCTAGCTAAGACTCTTTGCATGCTTGGTTGAGTGTTTAGAAGGAAAATCTCCAATTTTTATCAGTTGATACTTTTCTTGATGCCCTGCAGTATCATCTAAACAAAATTTGATCACTCTTGCCTCTCTTCTATTTACCTCTCCCATTAGGATTGTGTAATCTGCAAATTGGAGGTGTGTCACAGGCTCCAATCCATTGGCTACTTGGATAGCTTTCAATTTAGCTTCCCTACTCAAACTTTGAATTCCTCTCCCTAGAACTTCTGCCATGATTATAAACAAGAATGGGGAGAGGGGGTCACCTTGCCTCGGTCCTTTTGAGGAGGGGAAAAAACCATGAGAAGACCTGTTCACTAATACTGGGAATTTAGTTGTGGAGATGCAGATTTTAACCCAATTGATCCAATTAGCCCCAAAGCCAAATTTCTTGAGGACTTCTACAAGAAATTACCTATCAACCATGTCATATGCTTTGAGAATATCTAGTTTTAATATCATACAATCCTTTTTGGTTTTTCTTGTAGTATGGATGGTTTCATGGGCTATGATTATTCCTTCCACTATTGATCTACCTAGAGAAAAGCCACTTTGTTCTTCTGATATTACTTTGTTCAAAACTTATTTGAGTCTGTTGGCTATTATCTTGGTGAACACCTTGTATACTATATTGCATAGGGAAATTGGCTTGAAATCACTCATTGTTTGTGGGTCTTTTCTCTTGGGGATTAGGGCCAAAAAGGTGTGGTTCACTGCCCCCAGCATTGTCATTTTTCTTCTTGATTCCTCTACTATTGCTCCAAGATCTTCTCCCACAATATTCCAAATTTTTTGAAAGAAGAAAGCAAGGAAACCATCTAGGCCAAGGTCCTTGCCTGGGTTCATCTAAAAGACTACCTTCCTGACTTCTTCCAAGGGAATATTTTGGTATAAGTGTAGGTTTTGGTCCTCATTGATGATTATGGGGATTACACTCAACAATTTGTCTCTTGTTGCCCTATTCTCAGGGCAGTCCCTGTTTAGGATTTCCTCAAAGAAATTGGTCACTTCCTTGTTGACCTCCTTAGTAGATTGTGCCACTTCACCATTGGCCTTCTTGATTTCTGAAATTTTGTTCCTGTTTCTGTTGACAATGGCTAATTTATGGAATAATTTTATATTTCTATCTCCTTCTTTCAACCATGTTTCCCTTGATTTTTGATGCCAGTAGCATTCTTTTATTTCAATAATTTTGACAATTCCTCCTTCAAAGACTTTTCATTTTCAAAGTCTTCTGCATCCATTCCATTCTTTATTAACTATTCATTCAAAGTTCTAATTTCCTATTCCACTCTTTCTTTCTCATGGAATATGTTTTTGAAGTTTAGTTTGTTCCATTCTTTGAGCTTGGTTTTGATGTGACCCAGTTTCTTGCTTATTTTGAAAAGGTTAGAGTTGTCCCCAAACCTGATTTCATTCCACCATTGTTCACTTAGTTCTAGTAGGCGTCAATCTCTTAGCCACATGTTTTCAAATTTGAAGGGGCTCCCCAAGGGTGGGTTATCTTTACCAAAGGTAAGTGAAATAAGGAAGTGATTTGACCCTGTAAAAGGTAGAATTTGAGCTTCATGGGTGGCTACCAGATCACCCCAATCTCCCCATAGGAATAATCTATCTAACCTTTTTGCTATGTTGGTAAATTCTTTCCACCTATTGGATGATGTGAATATTCCATTTTTGGTTTGCACTTATTTTAGGATATTTTTTTCTATGAACTCCTGAAAATCCTTCTGGATGGTGGTTAGCCTTCCCAACCCACCATGCTTCTCTTCATTTTTTAAAGTTGCATTGAAGTCTCCAGCTATCATTCCCAACTCCCCACTCTTGGTTTCCAGCTCACTTGTTATTTTGTCCCAAACTTGTCTTTTTGTTGATGTGGCTATTGTTCCATAAAAATTAACACTAAAGAATGAAGTATTCTTTCTCAGGTCCTTGAACTTGAGTAATTTCTAATTTTCCTCTTCTTTCTCCACAACTCCTACTACTGATAGGGGATTCCACAGAAATCCTAGACCACTTGAGGCTCCTACCACATCCTTGAATTTTCCTTTCCATTGTCTCCAGGTGCCCAATCTCCTCTGGCCTTCTTCCCTATTCCTTTTTGATTCTTGAATGAGCATGATGTTATTATTTTGATTGGTCAATTTGGTGCTTGACCATGCGCCATTTTTCAGGGGAATTAATTCACCTAAAATTCCATGATATGATCCTCATTTTTCTCTAGGAAGGAGGTTCTCCTTCCCAGCTACCAGTTTTGTTGTCCTGAGGCATTGTTTGTAATCATCAGCTTGGCCTTGTTTGTCTTCCTACCTCTGTTAGATTTTTTCTTTATAATTGGTGCATTTATCTTTGACTCTGACTGTTCTAGCTGCCTTATTTCCAACAATTCCCCTACCTTGGTTTCTTTCTAGGGTTCATCTTCTCCCTCTGAGGAATGGTAACTCTCCTCACCTTCTGATTGAGAAATTTCATCTTTAGGCTCTTGTAGAACAACAATATTTTTCAATGTGGTAGTTTGCTCCATCCTTTTCACTTTCCCCCCAGATGGTTGGGACTCTGATCCTATCTTTCCTACTTCTTTGGTTAGTTTCCATAGTTGAGTATTTATGTATTTTTAAAGTTATTGATCCCCTTCTATGAGAGCATTGAGTGCTACCTCTTCCCTAAAGGTTCCCCTATCCTAGGCTTCCTTGGCTGGTGGGGAAAAGCCATGGGGTTCTAGGTGTTTTTCTCCTAGGGTTTGTTGATTTGTTCTAATGTTGCCATCCCTAGATAACTCTTCTGTCGATTTGGAGCTTGAATCTTGGGGGTTTAAAGTATCACTTCTCTTATCCTTATTTATGATACCCTTACTTCCTCCATTTGAGGTTCCTTCCAAGCAAGAATATCTAAATAAGCATTTTCTAGGTTCAGCTCCTTCCCAGATTTCTATCTCCTATTGCCAACTTCCATACTTTTGTAGAATTTCTAGTTTTTTGTATATCCCTACCCCTTCATCTATTTCCACCATAATGCCTACTTCATCTCCTTCTATTCCATTTATGAAATACTCATTCACCCCTAAGCACACCCCTAGGGCATCACCTAGATGCAACATGGCATCTATATTCCAAAATTTTGTGGGCAGATCTACCAACTTGATCCAGATGGGAATTTGGTTTATTTTGTAGTTCCATGGATCAAAGTTAACCCTCCAATTCAGGCAGTGAAATCTATGAACATTCATAAATAGGGGTTTTCCTTCTAGTATTTCTAGCTTTAGATCTTGATCACTACATTCTATGAGAAAAAAGGAGTTTGGTAGTTGATTTATGCTTACCCGATCTTTGAAAAAAAATTTCGAACAAGCTTTGATATTCTTGCTTGGGCATCCTTGTCCAGTCCATTTTGTGAACATGGATTTCTCCATCAATTGATTCACTCTTCATTCAATCATCTCCGATGGCATTTGGAAGAGTTTTCTCCCTCATGGATGAAGCCCATAGCCTCCATTTGGTTTGTTTTGATAGTTCCTCCTATTTGATTTTCAATTGAAAAGGTCATGATCTCTCTGATTCATTCTTCTTCTAAATTCTACTTCTTCCCCCAATTGCTGGTTCAGTTTGTTATTATTCACCAGATTAGGTTTTCCTGACCTCTTGACCTTCCATGTTTTACTGGACCGCATCAGGTTGCCATTGTCTTTGCTTCACCAGTTGTGGTCCGATGGCTTTCCTTGATGGAAATTTTCTTGGAACCACCCATGCCTTTACTGATTTGTGTGCCACCCTTGCCTATTCCTTTGGTGCGCTATTAGTTTCTGGATTCCGATTTGGTTTCCGTTTTGATTGTAGGTTCCTGTTTTCGTATTTCATGTCTGGTTGTGGAGAGGGTTACATTTGTCCACCCAATCACCATTTTCGAATACCAATTGTGGGATGTGATCCGATTTTTGTTGAAGGGCTTCATCCATGATATTCTTCCTTGTTTCTTCCTCCATCACCAAGTCACTCCATCATTTTTTCTCCCCTCCTGCATTTTTTCGCTCCTACTCCTGCTTGCCCATTCACTCCATTTTGATCGAAGATATTTTCTTTCTTGTATTATTGCTATGCTAGCATTGATTGTTTATAAAAATGATTGAATACATATTTTACTATGGGAATTTAAGCCACTAACATTCCATGTGATGATTTTTTATTTTTCCTTAATGTAGGTATTTCCTCCCTTAGTGTTCGACAAAAAAAAATTGATATAGATTTTTCCACTTGAATTAGCTTCCCCTACCCTTCTTTGTTTATGTATTTTATTTTTTTGAACATTTTTTAGACTAATTGATCAATCATCCTTATCTCAATTAATCCTATTTCATCTTCTAATATTTCTTCACTATACTAGTTTGAATCTTGTTGTGAATTTTCATTGTTTTCCCTTTAACATGTCTCTTATGTTTCCTCAAAGACTTCCTTGCCAACTTTAGATTAGAGTTATGATAGGGAATGACTTGTTTATTTCCTTTTTTTTTGTGAAAATATATTCATGGATATTCATTCATTCGTTGTATTTTCCATAATTCTTTGAATTTTCTTTTTCTTTTGTGCATCTTTTTTGGAACCCACTCTTTTATTTTTATGAATTGTACCTTAGTTGCACAATTCTATGTTTTGGTTCCTAGTTTTCTATTTTATTTATAGATTTTCCCCCATATATCTCCAATTTTTGATCACAAACTTGAGTGTTGATGAAAAAATTATTTTATCCAAAATTTACTTTATGGATTCTATCTATAATCTTGCATAAATGTAAAAGTTTTCTTCCAACATTCCAAGACCCAAATCTATGAGGGTTCTTATAGTTCTACCAATTTTGGTCAATGCAATTATTTTGACTATAATTATATTAGAAGATTATAAAGTTTGATCGAAATGGTTATTTAGAGGGAAAAAGTTGTTAGGGTTAAAATTTGGAAACCTTTTTTATAGGTAAAGTGGAATTTCTCTCATTTTCCATATTTTATTTGTTGGAATGGACTCCCTATCTTCATTTTTAGGAAAATAAAATAAAATTATGTAGTGTTATTGCAAAAATTTACATAGTCATGGAGTATTCCTAACAAAAAATAAAATACAAAATAATCTAATATTTTCCCAAAGTAGTTTTCAATTCTTCAAAAATCATTACCCAACCTTACAAAGGCCTTTGTTTCCTATTTTAAATGCAATAATATGAAACTTTACATGTTGCTGGAAGAATAATCATGCTTATGGTTTCATAAATAATGCTTGGAGTGCCACCTCATGTGACAACTAGGTATCTTCATGAACATGTTGATAACTATAGGATAAAATTTATGGTTAAGCTAGAAAAACTTGCGATCAGTATCTTGTACAATTAACACTTGATAAAACAAATTCTACATGAAAACTAGTGTGCTAGCACATTTTTTGAATTGGGAGTCTTCATATTTAACAATATGCCACTAAGTGAAACTTGGATATATTCACAGTTAATCCTCCCATGCACATAAAAAATTTCCTTGATCACACAAAAATCAAATGTTCTAGGCTTTGATTAGTAGTCAAGAGAATTTTTGAGGCTTTCTCAACAATTTTTTGTCAACTAGGAACTAAATTCAAACCTGGATATAGATCAAGAACTGATTGGGGGTTTTGAATATTCATGGAACAACTAGAACCTTTGAATTTATTTATATCTTCTCTACTTCTCCCTTTCTAATTCTTTGATGAGTGCATTTTTCCTCTTTTGGGGGTTATAGCTCCATTAAGAACTAAGTCAAGAATTATAATTTTCCTAGAACTTTGTTAGAGGCTAGCATGGGTTCTAATACCTTATGAAACCTCTAACTTCTAACTTAGCCTATTTCTTCAATGCATATTTCCATGGGTCAATAGTTGGCAAGGCTCGAAAGCTTATTCGAAATGGAAAATGGGAGTAAAAACCATTGGTAGGTCAAAAAGATGACAAGACAAAAATTCAAGTACTATTTCTAAAGGTTTAACATAAAATTAGTCATCAGGGTAGTTTGGTACTTTTTATTTGAAGTGGTAAGCATGTATGGCAATCTCAAATATCGCAAAAGGACAATACCTAGGAACTTTATAGGAACCATCAAGAATTTGAATTTTGACCAAAACCAAAGCTCATGACCAATTGGAAAGAGATGATGAAGAGTGAAATAATGTTGACAAGATGAAAACCTAGGTAGTCTTATTAGAACTTCAATGTTCAATGTATAGGTTTGATATATACCAAAAATGGAATTGATGCAAATGAAAAAGTTATTGAATGAATTCTAATAACCAAAAAATTAGGAGATTTTATGAAGTTGATAGTGGGGATTAGGGATAAAAAATAAAGTATGACAAGATAAAGAAACCTAAAACTCCAACACTATTGATACTTGGGGAAATTTGGTGTTTTCAACATCGATTTTTTTCTATGGCATGAAAAATTTTAAGGCCTACTATGAGGCTCACCTCCCAATTATAGGGATTTATCATAAGCATAATGTTGAGCTAGGACCCTCTTTAGGAATCTAAGAACACAAAAATATTCAAAAATAGTCAAGAAGAAACACATTATTCTATAAATAAAATCACAGACATAGGTCGCATTTGCAAGGTAAAAAGAAGGGTGGATAGGGGAATATCTATTGAACACATTAGAATACTAAGAGGGGGGGTAAATCTGTATACTTTGAGTTTCAATCCTACTTAATAACTATTGATGATAATTTATACCAATTAAGAATTCATCTACTTAATCAAACATGAAAGCAGATAAGAATCCACACAAGAGTACAATTGACACTAGATTTATGTGGAAAACCCCACAGGGGAAAACCATACTGAGAAATGTTGCTAGGAGCTATTGTCCTAATCCAACCTCGCAAGTAGATGACAATTACAACATTTCTTTAGGGTTACAACCCAAGGAAGCCAATACTCCCTATTTGTAAAAGAATTTTTTAGGGACTATAACCAAGGAAGCTACGAGTCCCTAATTAAAAGGAAAAACAATTTAAATATGACTTAATTTATGGCTTTAACCCACTAATAGTCATCAATTTTGCACATTAGGTCTATAGAAAGTCTTGTCATGCTTTTCTCATGCACTCATACTTCTTCACAAACCTCCATTATCCCCTTCTCATATTTGATCTTCTATATATATCATCCACACACTTTCAAAATAAAAATATAGTCAACCATAAGCAAGAAAATATAAAATTGGTAGCCTGTTAGCCTTCATATCCATTGGCGATATTAAAATATGACAAAAAAATATTTGCATTACTTCCATATGAGTCAAAATGACTCATACAATATCTTCAAATAGTTCATAAACTGCACTGATACTTGAATTAAAGGTGCATGACATTAACATGCATTGGTCAGCCTCTGCAAAAGAATATCTTCATAAATTGAGTTGAAACAACTGTGTGATGCTAAAAAAAGGATTTCCATGTGCTTCATACCTTAGACTATGGGAGATGTGGAGTGTCCACACAATCTCATACAACTAAAATACACACTTATGTTGGTGCAAGTATTCAAACATATGTTCTGATGAATATTAAGCATATGAAACCAACTATATCAATCTGTCACTTGAAAATTGAACTTGTGGATCACAAAAACTCTTGAAACATCAATTAAGCATGCATTGGAAATCACTAACTATGTCCTCAAAACCGCTTCGCCAAACCTTCATGTATAGAGGAATGCAGAGCATTCTAACAAGCCTTCTAAACCACTTTGCTTTTCCAAAGGATAAACTGGAACTCTATCACTTGTAACTTTTACTAAAAAATAAATAATGGCATGAAACCTTGGATATAACACCTTCACATCTCTATCAACTTATCTTCTAAACCACAAGACTAAATCTTTCTTTGCAAAAGAATGTAGACCAAAGAACTATGTCTTTTCCTTAGAGTATATACTATGAAAGCCTTAGACAAAACTAAATTGCAACTTGTCACTGAGTGTGGTACACCAAATGGGTAAAATATCATTGTAGGCATACCAAAATTACATTAAGACATGTGTACCTACCTCCACATCATACTAAGGCAGCACTTTGATTACTAATCTTCCATATAATGTAATGTTGACTTGGACCATTAGATATATCTTCATGTTATCAAACTTTGAAGAATATACAACAATAAGAACAATTTTATTATCAATGAAAATCAAGCTTATCAAGATGTAAAAATCTACCTCTATGTCATTGATGGTAAAACAAACTAATGTATGCAAAAAATCCCCCTTAGGTTCATTTTCTCTCCCCCTTTGACATCAAGGCAAAAGGTAACACAAAATTTCTTTGTACATACAAAACTTATAAGAATTCCCTTAATCTATAAAAAATTTACTCCCTCTAAGATAAAGTCATGTTTCTTCATCAACAAGAATATTCTTATATCTACTATACATATGTACATAACAAAAAAAATATATCTTACATCAATAATCAAACATTACTCACTTGGATGGTAGAATGCTTTTGTAAATTGACTTGAGCTAGATGAATCTACTATCCCATTGCTTTTTGTTGCGGTCAAGTTTTGGATTTGACTGTAGTGTCAAAAAAAGTAACCATTTTCATGCTTAGCTTGGGAATGAATAATTAATAATAAAATGGACTTAATGTTTCCCTTTTTATGGTGTTGTAAAGTGTTTTATTACACTTTCACACTAATATAGGGTTTCATTAATTAATTGTGGTTAAATAGAGCTTAATTGGACCTTCAATTCAAATCTAAACCTTATTAATTTCATTTTTCAAGGATCTATCTCGACACCCATTAATGATAATACATGGAATTTAACTTGGAAAAATTGATGTCCTAGAAATCTGTGCTAGGACCCATTTGCCTTTAGTGGCGAATGAGTCCTCCTAACATAGGACACCCCTTTCTTGGTATATTTGAAATGGGTTTTTGATGTTATTTCTTCCCCCCAAAGCATGGTCCTAGAAAGTTGTGCTAGGATCCATTCACCCAAGGTGGTGAATGGGTCCTCCTCACTTAGGACACCCCTTTTTGAATTTATTATGGTGAGATTTGAATATTTTCAATTCTAGATCTAATGTCGGCTTGGATTATTTGAATTTCAGGGTTAATTCTTAGATTTAGTATAAATACAGGGTTAATTTACATAGTTTCATCTTAGAAATTTTATGCAACTTCATGTGATCAAGAGACAGATCATTATAGAGAATTTCAAAGTCATTCAAGGGTAGATCATCAATATTTTATTGTAGCAATTTATGAGTATATTATCATGCCAAACCTAGAATAGTGCATTCAAGCATGTTATTGAGCTAAGATTTTGTAGCATTGAAGATCTATTGGAAAGCATTTTTTCACATCTAATTTGAGATCAAAATCTACATTCTACATTACCACTTCATTTAGTTTACAAATTTATATTCCAAGACATCTTCCAAGGTATCATTGTTCATTGTTTTATGTTTCATGCTTCAATTTCATTATTTCATCATAAGGTTTGATTACCTAAATGGGGTTTGATTTAGGAAAGCCCCTATCCTCTAACAATCAACAATTTTTTCTCCTCTTCAATGCATGTTTACAGATTTATAGGTTGAAGATCAAGTGGAGAACAGGATTAGAGAAAAAAGTTTAAAGTTGCAAAGTTGCAAAGTTGTCATCCATATTGCAAGAACACACAAATAATGCTACAAATTTATTTTAGGTTTTCAGGAGTTGATCACCAAGGAGATGAGAGTGAGGATCTTGAAGAACAAAACCCATATCTCAATTTTTAGAAACCCTAAAAGGGACCCATTCACCAATAAAGGTGAATGAGTCCTTTGTGACCTAAAAACAACCTTCTTGTAGCAAGGTACACACCATTCTAGCCTCTCAAATCTTCCCTCATTGATTTTGTAGTAGTTATGATTGATTTATAATTATTATTTTCATCATATCATACACATAATTGCATGTTTTTGGGTGAGAATTAGTGGTTCATCATCTTGATCAACTCATTTTGATGCAAACTCTATTTTTCACCAAAACATTGACAAGTTAACTGCACATATCTATCTTTAGCTTCTATCAAGGAAGATGGTGTCTTGTACTTCTATACCGCACCATTAACTTCCCACAAAATTCTAGTGAGTGAAGCCAACCTTAGGCTCACAACTTCTCTTAATTTATTCACCCGACCTTTAAACTGCTCCCTTTGATCTTGCAATTGTTGTATTTGGGAGTGTGGACTTTCCACCTATGCCCTGATGGAACCATCACTATCTTGTATAGTATCATAAGCTACATCTACATTAGTGATCTCCATTTGAATTCCATTAATTTGGTCCTTTTGTGGTATATAAAAAATGAGTTTTGAATGCTATCATATGACTTAGAGCATACCCACTTTCAACCTACTACATTAAAGGGTAACCCTAGAGATCTCAAACCAATGAAGAAAGGGGAAAGAGATCTGACAACAGGGTTGTCCTAAGGTCTAGTTATGAATTAATGAGGGGTTCACCACCAAGATAGGGCTAGGAAAGACAAATGAAATGTAAGATCTAATGAAAAAACTTAGTGATGCATGAAACTGGAATGAATGACATAGAAATGCATATAAATTAGAACAAAAAATAGTAAAATTGAAAGTGTGCACCTGGAAACTTGTAGAGGCTTGAATGAAGAATGGAAATTTTGTAAATCCTAAAATTTAGGCCTATTGGGACTCATTTTCCAATCTGGGTGAATCAGTCTATAACATTCTAATCCTTCAATGCAATACAAATTTCTATTTTTTCATAATATGAGTAAATAAACTAAGTAACAAGTCATTGCAATAAATTTTTTCTTTCTTTTGTTGAGAATATATAATCAAGATTGCATATCATATTATAATAAAGATTTCACTTTTTTACAATAAATTCACAAGTACAAGTAACAAGAATACATACATTTACATGCATAGCTCCAATGAGATTTAGAACTAATAGTTGTAAGATGGTCAAGGATCCTTCCTTTCAAATCTTGGTTCTTCTATTGTCTGAAATGGAGGAGAAGCATCACTCAGGTTCATTTCTACCAACCATAGACTCATAATACGGTATGTCATACATCTATCATTCAATAGATGGCCCTTACCTTCAAAATAGAGATTGGTAGAGTAATCAATAACGACAACCAACTAAGCATAGTGTTGTGTCCTACATAACTAGAACTTTGTAATTCAACAATCTTGCACTAGGATGCAATATTGGATCATGGTGAACTGACAATGTTAGTCTCAATAGTCACACAACCTAGAGCGGAGTCACAAAATCTAGAGTGGAGTCTTGGACATTCACACTACTTTGATCAAAGATTTTTATTTAGTATACAACTGAGAGTCTTCTATCACATACACTATTAAGGGTCGATTTGACTTAAGGATATCTTCAACTACACATAGGTATTTTCTTCAATGGATAGTCCATCATCCCAAATAACCTAAAACATATTAATCTTCTTGAAATATACCTACTTAACTAGTAAGTACACAAGTTTGGTATTTCCTTCTATGCTTATTCCATCATTCCAAAGATAACCTATAAACTTGGATAACCCTACTTACTTGTAAGTATATATAATTCTCTCCCATATTGGATGTCCTCTCCTAAGAGTAAACATAAGCTTTCCTAGTTAAATAAATAAATTATCTAAGTGTACCATATTTTCCTTTTATGTTCAATCAAGCCTAATATATAATACTTATGATAAACATCCATCTCTTACTATGGAGTAAATACAAACACAATGCATGGTTTCAACATGTCTGCTAACTACGAGAAACCCATGCACAAAAATATCTAGTATAATTAAATACCTATGTCAAACAATCTCTTCGACATATCTAGTATAATTAAATACTTGTGTCAAGCAATCTCTCCTATCATGGAGTACATAAAAACACGTTAAGAAAACAACATGATAGCTTCAAATTCCTTTCCAAAATAATATAAATTCTTTAATGCATATATTGGAAAAGACCTCTCAACCATGCATACAAGAAATCTTTCAAAATTAAAATAAACAAAGAAGATATCCTTATTCTTTTTATCACTTATCCAACTAAAGAAAGAAATTCAACCCTCTCCAACAACAATTAGCTTGATAATCAGCTTTTCAAAAACAACTCTATCTCACTTGTTGATAGCTTACTTCTCTCAAACGACAATGAAATGTATTACTCACAATAGATCACTCTATTTATCACTCATAAAATAACACAAGTATGGTTGCCTATAACTCAGAAATAATGATCAACAAAAGATGTATAATCTCTTGGGAAAGAATGCATCCCTCTCAAGTGAAATGGTTCAACTATTTATAGAGCAACCAAGAAATCACAAAGCTTACAATCTAGGCATGTAAAATGAAAATAAGATTCATTCAAAGAAACTCAACAATAAGGTGGTGATTAAATAAGCTTAGACTCAGCAAAACCTCCTACATATCAACTTACATCTTTGACAACAATTCAAAGACCAATTCAAAATGCACATGGAGAATTCAAATTCTACTCTAGCAAAGACATCTATAGGAAATTGCTTCAAAAGGTGGTGCCAAAGCCTCTCTTCTATTATCAAGTTGGCATAGTTTTAGAAGGAGTGAAATAGTCAATGATACATTTGCAACACTTAGCATTCATCGACTAAATTAAAGGGATGCGTCTACTTAAACAATTAAAGACGTTGGACAAAGTCTACGCTACTCTTTATCATTGTGTTGACCAGGTCAAAGTTAACAGTTAAAATGCATTCATATTTTTTCACATACATGACATGGAGAGTAAAACTCAGATTTACTTACACAGTCATAAGCATTTCCAAATCAACTTTCAACTTCATAGTCATTGATGACTATTATCAAACTTTATT
The DNA here is from genome assembly GCA_007115665.2 of Sequoiadendron giganteum. Lineage (NCBI taxonomy): Eukaryota > Viridiplantae > Streptophyta > Pinopsida > Cupressales > Cupressaceae > Sequoiadendron > Sequoiadendron giganteum. The sequence goes on from CM021104.1 coordinate 490,325,298, forward strand.
TCCATGGTCAATGTCAACCTCCAAAATAGCCTTTTAAATCAACTTCTATTGAATAAGAGGTAGTTGTTCTCATTCAATTACACTCTTCTTAGCACAACATCTAAACTTCTTACTTCATACATTTCTTAACTCTATTCAATTTGTATTTGAAGGATTATAGTGTAGGCATAATTACATACTCAACACAATCATTCTCTATGATAAACGACTTCAAAATGTTTCCCTATTCCACACAATACTAGTACCAATCTACTTTGTATTAAGATATATTTCCATCTCTTCTACAAAGGGTAAAAGCACAAAGTTGTGTCACACTTTAGAATGGAAACGACCAACATTGATCCAACTTTTAAACTTGAATCACTAAAAAGTGGCATATATGTTTTGAATGTTGGAATGATGTAAACTAGTAAAATATGTATTTTTTAGTATATTTTATGTTTGTAATTTGTTAAAATAAAAAATTATTTTAAACTAGTTTTTAATAAATTAACACTATAATTTAGTTGTTGATAAAATTCTGAAAAACTGAAGTTGCATGAGATGTCAAACTTTTTATAGTAAATTTTAATTTTTTTCTTTCAAGTTTTTTTATGTATTTATAACTTGAAAATTTAGTGCATGGATATATTTTTTCCCATTTTGATGAATATATATTTTAAAATAAATATTAAAATGTGCATGAATCAAAAAATAGATGTTTTCATTGGATGCCAACTTTCATATTAAATATTTATCTAAAATAGAAAAAAAAATATACCATCTTGAAATAGATTCCTTTATCTAGTGCATCATATTTTTTTCAATTTTGTTTTTTAAAATATAGTATTCTTCCTTGACATGGTAATCAACCTAATATTATGTGTTGATACCCTACTTTTAGTAAAAATAAAAAATAAAATATAAATAATAATTAAACTATTAAAATAAATATACTTTTGAAAACTACACTTATGGATCTACTATAGAAGTTGAAAAACCAACTTCACAGTCCCCAAGAATCACCTACATGCAATCACCTATCACATGCAATAGATATTCAGAACAAACAACAAGAGATGTTTTGTAAACCCTCAGAGAAAATATGTGCAAGCTCAAAACCAGAAAATGATTATTGAATGATCTAATAATTACAATGTGATCAATCCTTATGAGGAGATCAAGGAAACCTAAAATTAGGAAACCCTAGTGCGCACACTTAATAATTAATAAATAATTATTAATGTGCCTAAGTTTAGCTTAAGCAACCTAAAGGAATAAGTGACTTAATTAATTAACCAATATTATTAAATTAATTAAGTGGAATTACTTATTACTCTAACATCTACAAAATGGTATTTTTATATATTTTTTTAAATGTTATTTACATTAGTAGGATTTATTGAAACTTCATTTTTTTCAAATAATTTTATTTTTTTGGTAAATTGGACTCAAAGTGGTGCTCCATATATTTTTAAGAAACAATTTTAGTTGAAAAATTTGTGGAAGTATCTAACTTAGCTAGAATGAATCTTACTAGATCATATGTTTGAAAAAAATTGAATTTTAGTTAGAAATACTTAATTTAGTTATGCTGATAAGTTGGCTGAAAGTGTGACACAACTTTGTGCTTTTACTTGCCTATGATCATATGTTTCAAGAATACTCTAAGGGTTCAATCTACATTTTTATCTTAATCAAATAAAATATGTTTATATTTGATATTCAAATGAATTCAACAAGTAAGATTCGCATGATAATAGTAACCCTATAGACCAAGCATAAAGCATTGAATCTGCACTCTATTATCTTCTTGAATGTGTGAATGTATTGTGTTATAAAAATGTATGTGTAGATCAGAATAATCATTTATATATATTATATATATTATAGTATGTATATATTATATTACTTATACATATAGTATATATATACAATGTTGATAAAAAATGTATTCATTCGATATATTGATTAACATAAGAGAGTAATATTCTCATAATAATAACAATATATTTATATATTTACATACATATATACACTCATCTATATAAGCATGAATGCTTGTGTGTGTGTATATATATATATATCTAGGCATAAAATACTCATATTGTGCAAAGCCATAACTTATTCAATAATCAAGTATAGAACACTATTTTGGTAGTCAAACACAAAGATATGTTATGTATATATATTTAAATATATACATATATACTTTCTTACCAAGAATGAATATTCATGTGTATATATGTTTATGTACACATATATATATAAACACTCACCAACCACATAATCAACATAGAGATATAAGGGAGGAACTCAAAATATCAAACAAATAAAAATCACCCAATAAAGCACTCTCTAGTAGGTAAGACCTTTACTAATGCAAAAATATTGGCTAAGGATGACTTACGTATTACCCACAAACTAACTCAACTCAATCATTCTAATGTGGTGTGTTTATGCTCAGATAGTTACATTTATTGGTTACCTGACCAAGATCTTCTTCTGAGTGATACTTCCACTCTGCCTAGAGAAATGGAGCACATACCTACATCCACTAACACATGCACATGACATTCAATTGTTCATAACAATATGCAGTATACATAAACATCTCCAAAGTTAGAATAATGATAATTCAATAAATTTTCATTCACTTATATGCAATATTTCACCATGAATAACATCAACAGAGATAACATCAAATGAGACAGCATCAAAGGAGATAACATTCACATTGATAACAAGGTGCAAGCATAATTTATTCATCTCCAAAATTCACATTACATTCATATTTACCCTATGTAGTAAATGTATACACCTAAAATTGGTCTACAGAAAATTAATTAAATACTAGTTATTTAATTAATGAATCTTAAATTCCTCTACTTATAAATAAATTGAAAAATTTATTTATATAGTTCATTTTCTAATTTCTTCCTATCTCAAATAATTTTCTTCTTGATTTAATTAAATAAATAAATCTCTAACCTCCTTCCACCTCATCATCCACCTTACCATGTGTCACATGAATTTAAATATTTCTAATTTCTAAATGGGAATTTTCATCAACAAACTCCTAGAAATATTGGGGACACATGGCTTCTTCCTCCATTTGATGCTCTTCAACACTTGGACACTTGTTCTTCTAAAGGGAACATCCTACATGATTCCTTGCAACTTCTTCATCCTCTCGATCTCTCCAAACTAAATCCTAACTATCGAATCCTGCCACATCACTTAATGCCTTGGAAAAATCTATAAATAGAGGCTCGTTTACAACTTTTGAGATAGAGAGAAAAGAATAAATCTACTCTACAAAAATTATATCAGCATTGTGAGCTTAGCATAGCATTTTAGTTTAGCATTTAGCATTTAGCTTAAGTTAGTGTTATTATCTAAATTTTATTCCTACAATCCTAATTTTTGCACTTTCCTATAGCACTTCACATAGCTCTTACATTATCATCACAACATCATCTCAACAATCACTTAAACACAACAGTAGCATAATCTTAACATCATATCATTTAGCATTGCATATCAAATACATCAAGTATGTAGATGTAGGAATAGAATACCTACATTTCATCATAGCCTCTCATTTTTTCAGTTTGTAATCTAATAATTCATGTGCAAAACAAATACAATATGAGAGCATTCATGTTTAGAGGATCCTTGAGAATAGAGAACAATGGAATGGTTTTAAGGAATAGTTTTATCAGTTTATTTGTTATTTCAATTTCCTTAATGTAAATGTTTCATTGGTGTGTGGTTTCAATTGATCTTTCTTACACATTTTTTATAACCCACATACATTTTGGCACCCACCATGGGGGCCTAGCCCTATTTTTAACATTTTATGTTAGGTTCTTGTTTGAATATTTGATCGTGAATTCCAAAGGAGTGCACCTGAAACCTTTTTTAGCGCATTTGGCTAATCTTTTGGTGCATACGGTTACTACTCTAGTGCATTCTACAGTTCTTTCGGTGCATACAATCCCTATTTTGGTGCATACGTGTGATATTTCAATGCATCTAGGAGTTATTTTAGAGCATACATGAGTTTATATTTCATTTACTACTTTCCATTTTAGCTCATATAGTGCATCTTTTAGTGCATTCAATAAATCTTTTAGTGCATCTAGTTTATTTTTTGGCGCATCTATTTTTCTTTGCAAATATTTCAAATTTTGGAAGCTAATTAATATCTCTCTATTTTGCAGGTATTTTAAACGCTGTCAGAGACTTTGCTGAAACTATAAGAACGTTGTGAACAACAAATAATTTGAAACTACTAAGGGTTTCTTTGCAAGGGCTAGAGTTATTGTTGTTTCTTTTAATTCAATTAGGAACCTAGTTTAATTAAGAGGTAAATGAACACCATGTCTATTGTTCTTGTAGAGTGGTAGGAATATGCTCTCTCCTTAACTAGGTGATAAAAAAAGCCAGACCCATTATTTTTATTTTGTTGCAATTTTATCCTTAGAGGGCCTACTTGGTGGGAAAAAGTAATCACCCTAAGGAATGACCCAAACCAGGAATAGGCTAAAGACAAGAAACTTCCACCCAATATATAAGTGTGGATACTTGAGGAAAGTTCAAGTATCACAAGGGTAGAAATGGTCTCTTGTTGTATGGATAACCCCCCACAAATGGAATGCCTATACTAGAACCTTCTTGTTATAGTAATCCAAAATCTCATTCTATTTTTTGGTGCAAGAGGTCTAACCTCTAAAGTCATCCCATATTCTTGTGGATTTTAGTAGAGATGAGAAGTTATTCATGGGAGATTCATGAGAACTGAAGCTTGGCTGACTTGAGAAGTGAGCGCCAAGAAAGGGGGAGCCAGTGTGGTTAAGATTCTAATCATCCACTAAAAGTAAGCACAACTGGAGTAAAATCCAAGTGGGAATCCAATGAATATTGTCCTAAAAAGCCTTAGGAAGTGTACATTGTTTGATGTGTCTTACATGTGTGTTTTAAGATAACATTGAAACAAACATCACTCATAGAAATGTACAACCACTGATTCAGAAAAACATCCATTCAAACAATCAATTCCATGCTAGCAAAATAAGAAAAATCAATCAAACTATCAGAAAATAGTGGCACTCGCCAGTTTAGCGCATCCATTGACTGTTTCGGCACATACATTCCATATTTTAGCACATCTGTGCCATTCTATGACACATACATTCCATATTTTAGCACATCTTTGCCATTCTCCAATGCATACCTTCCAGATTTTAGCACATGCATTGACTATTCCGATGAATAAATCTCATATTTTAGTGCATTTTTTCCATTCTACAGTGCATACCAACCATATTTTAGTGCATCCAGGCCATTCTTTAGTGCATTTGTGTATTGTTCTAGCACATCCAGCAAAATTTTAACCAAAAAGCTAAATTTGAGTTTATATCTAACAATTGAAACTAGATTCAAAGATTTCTTCTTGGCCAACATTTATTCCTTATCCCAACATTGCTATTGACTTGGAAAACTTAATATTTGCACATGAAAATCCTTTACCTAAACTTTGATCAAACATCTAAAAGTGCCTCATCATCACACCTATCTCTAATTAGCAACTGAGTTTTATCATCAGGATTCATCATCCTTTATCAACATTCATCATCCTTCATCACAAAACAAACATTGTATAATCAGATTTAACTTAGTTCTCTTGGAACTCCTAAACAACAATCAAAGCTTATTAAATCTTCATCACTTATATGCCTGTTTCAAAGAGATCCCAAAAGCAAGAACTTAAATGAAAGGAAACTGAAAATCAAGACACCATGGTTGAATAAGAAGAAAACCCCTGTTTCAAACTCCATCAAAATGAAATAGATGAAATAATAGATGAAGATGTAGAACAAGCACAAAAAGATCCCCAATTCCATAAATTCATGGAAATGATTTTTAAAAAAGACGAAGAAAAATACTTGATGTTAGCAAACAAAGGCACCGAATTACCACTTGATTTTGATGTTAATAAATTAAACAGAGCACCTAAGAAAACAAAAATTGAAACAAAAAATGAATCACAAACCAATGATCTCATGGATGCTTTGACACAACAAATGCAACCCCTCCAACAGCTAATACAAGACATGCAAAGATGAACCAAAAAAAGATACTTGATCCAAGACATCTGCCCATATCCTTTCGATCTAGCTGTGAACATGATACCCTTTCCTAAGCATTGTGAATTCCTAAAGTATGATAAATACAATGGTAAGATAGATCCTATAGATCCTGTAAGGGAATTTAAAACCATGAGCCTTGAATTTGCACATGAAGAGACTTATTTGATGAGATTGGTCAAACAAAGCTTAGGTGGACAATGCATGCAATAGTTTTCATAACTTCCACCAAGAATAAGATCCTTTGAAGAGATGGTTAAAAAATTCATCACCCAATACTCCTACAACATCCAACCCGAGATAACCATGAAATACATTTTCAATACAAAACAAAAAAAAGGGTGAATCATTCCTCATAATTTTGCAAAGATGGAGACGGTTGTTTGCAAGATATTGTCATCCCATACCTGAAAAGGAAAAGATGGAAATATTCATTGACAATATAAATGATGACATGAGCTATAGACTTGAATTGCAATGTCCACCTACCTTTGAGAAATTGATTGAAAACGGAATCAAAATCGAAGAAGCTTTGGTCAAGAGAGGAGTCTTGAAAATTTATAATGAAAACAACTCAGTAAACTCCTCCAATAATTATAACAATGATAAACCAAAATTTTGGTAGAGAAATAAAAATGTCGGTCATAATGATGCTTCAACTAAAACACAAAATGCAAAACCAGTATTTAACTTGACAACAACTACTACCAAGACCAATCAAAACAATAATCCAACCGACAATCAAAACAATTAAAAAAACACCAATTAAAACAACAATCCAAACAATGGTCCATATTAACCACCACCATATCAAACACCATAAAATCATAGGAAATTCACACCTTTGGGTCAATCACTCAAATTCGCATTGAAAGAACTTCTTACAGAAAATATTATCACCTTACCTGACACGCGAGGTTTTGAGCCAAGAGTAAAATCGTCATTGTGGAATGATGCCTATTACTATGAATTTCATCAATGCAAAGGCCATCAAATGAATAATTGTATGCAATTAAAGCACAAGGTGTAAGAATTAATAGACTAGAATATCATACAAATAGAAGGACCCCAAAGAAATGATGATTATGGTGCATTCAGGAATCCCTTACCAAAATATGAAAAAGGGGAATCCTCTACAACAAAAAACAAAGGGAAAAATGTAAACGATGTTCATGATACTCTCATCCTTCATATTTCACTCGTTCAGGATCAAAAAAATGACATTAAAATCAATTAAACATAGGACATTGTTGCAACCAACAATCAAATTAATGACAGTCCAATTCAACATGGACAAGACACCACCATAGCTGAAAAGAAAATCAATGACACCATCATCACATCAAATCAAGACATGGCTACAAAGGAAAACCAAATCAATGTCATTAAAATCAAAGGGAAACAAGACAACATGCTCGTAAATGTGACCAGGAGAGCATAGTCCAAATATGTACTAAAAGGAAGCACATACAAAACACCCACTGCCCCATCACATCAATACAACATTGTTGATCAACTACAAAAAATCCCAGTGCAAATATCTATATTGGAACTCCTCAAGATTTCACCTGCTCACAAGGAAATTTTGGAAAAGGCCTAGTGGACACAACCGTACCAATAGATTTGGAAGTTTGTACATTCCAAGCCATGGTGGGGAATTTGATTGTACCTCATTACCTATCATTCGTAGAAAATGACAATGCATCCAACACTCAACCCATAACATAGCACTTCACATTGAGGTGTTAATATATAAAAGTTGAGTCAAGTGTGTTCTAATAGATGGATGATTCAATCTCAATATATGTACTTTAAAGCTTGTCCATGCACTGGGATTCTTAGAGAATGCAATAGATTCAAGGAAAAATATCACTATCAAATCCTATGATGATGAGGAAAGATCATCACAGGGAGTAATTGTGTTGCCAATCCAAGTGGGGCTGATTCAAAAAGACATAATTTTCCAAGTTTTGAACAAAGAGTTGACAAAAAATATACTATTGGGTCATCCTTGGATCCATGAGATGTAGGCAGTCCCCTCAACTTACCATCAATGTTTGAAATTCCCTTGCAATGGGAAAGAGATCACCATTTCAGTTGATTCCAATAGTCCTCAATATTGCAACACCCATAAGTCGATCCAAGATGTTTGTGTGCCCCATAACAGAGAAGCTCTTGATTCCACATCCACCACCCCAATTAATTCAAGCCAATCAAATCCCTTGTCAAAACTGCTTTCCTCATCCTCAAATAAAGAAATCCAACCAAGTTCCTCACCTAAACAACCTAAGAAGAAGGAAGAAGCTACCCCCTCTACCTCCACCAATCATGAAGCACAACTCAACGCTTTGTCCAAACAATTTGAGAAAAAGGTTCAATTCAAAGATAAAGGCATGGGTGAATATTCTATTGAGCAATCCCTATGTCTGTCACAATTATCTTCTCCAAAGTCCTATGGTTAATCATCAACCTCAACACAATAGTCCTCACAACCTATCACACTTTCTGAGGGTCGGTTTGTGAAAGTAGGCACTATAATTGATGAAGTAGAAGACAAAGATGTTCTAATCCAAGTTTACAAGGATGAAGCTGAATCTCAAGCAACAACAACTAATGTACAAACAATAGAATATGGAAAAGGGTTTTCAATCTTGGAGAAAATGGGATACAAAGGAAAAGGTCTCATGGGCAAGAGAAAATAAGGCATCATGGAACCAATCCAACCCATCTTAACCAATCCAAAAGACAAGACAAGGCTAGGATATAAAGAGGAAATAAAAGAAGAGGCTACCTAGAAGGTTGTTGAATGAATCCTACAACTACAAGCTAGTAATGACTATAAAAATAACTCAAATAAATTTGAGTGGGATTCGTTATTTGAAGAGTCTTGTCATGACAAGGGAATTGATGTAATGGAAAAATATGCATCCATACATTAGGAGGGAAAAATTTCAAGGTTAAGACCACTTGAATTTGGATCACAACATATTGATGGATCCAGTGAGGATGATCAGACTCTAAGTGAGACATATCATTCAGAGGAGAGTTACATTGTATACCTTGAAATTTCTATCAAACTTCTTGAAGATGTCACCATCAGGACCCTCGCTCCCTTTGACTTAAACCAATCCAATGATTCCCCACCTCTAGTACATCCCAAACTTATTAACTGGGACCAAACCGAGCCTCCTGACATCCTTGTATTTTCAAAAAACAATGCCATTATCAACTTCCTTTGTGTTGACAACCCCAAAACATGTTCAACAACTGAATCTCAGAATGAAGCTTCCATTCAGGGGAGTGTCAAATCTCTTAGCTGCAAAATGAATAATATAGAAAATCGATCTAATGGTGAAAACCATTCTATGGTAGTATTGGATCAGGAAAAAATAAAAATAAAGAGCGCATCCAATGGTGAAACCTCTCTAAGGTTTTGAAGGATGAGAGATTTGACACTCTTCCCAAACACTTTCAAGAGAGATCAAAATTATTGGTTGAGCCCACCCAATCCATCAACATTGACATAGTAGAAATAGTGAAGACTCTACATTTAGCGGCATCCCTGAGAGAACAAGAAAAAACAAGCTTCACCAAATTCTTTGAAGAGCGAAAAATCAACTTTGCTTGGTCCTATGCAAACATGCCAGGGGGGTAAAAGCACAAATTTGTGTCACACTTTATAAAGGAAATGGCCAACGTTGATCCAACTTTTAAAATTGAATCACTAAAAAGTGGCATATATGTTTTGAATTTTGAAATGATGTAAACTAGTAATATATATATATATATATATATTTAATATATTTTATGTTTTTATTTTAAAAAAAAAATTAAAAAATATTTTAAACTAGTTTTTAATAAATTAACACTATAATTTAGTTGTTGATAAAATGCTGAAAAATGAAGTTCCATGGGACGTCAAACTTTTTATAGTAAATTTAATTTTTTTTCTTTCATATTTTTTGTGTGTATTTATAACTTGAAACTTTAGTGCAAGGATATATTTTTTTCCAATTTTGATAAATATATATTTTTAAATAAATATTAAATTGTGCATGAATAAAAAAACAACTATTTCCATCAGACATCAACTTTGATATTAAATATTTATCTAAAATGGAAAAAAAATTATACCATCTTGAAATAGATTCTTTTATCTAGTGCATCATATTTTTTTCAAATTTTTAAAATAAGTTTTAGTATTTTTCCTTGGCATGGTAATCAACCTAATATTTTGTGTTGATAACCTACTTTTAGTATAAGAAAAAATTAAAATATAAATAATAATTAAACTATTAAAATAAATATATTTTTGAAAACTATACTTATGGATTTACAAAAGGGTATTTTTTATATTTAAAAAAAAATGTTATTTACATTAGTAGGAGTTATTGAAACTTCAAGTTTTTCAAATAATTTTATTTTTTTGGTAAATTGGACTCAAAGTGGTACTCTATATATTTTTAGCCAACAATTTTAGTTGAAAAAGTTTTAGAAGTATCTAACTTGGCAACAATGAATCTTACTAGATCATATGTTTGACCAAAATTATTTTTTAGTTAGAAATACTTAAATTCAGTTGTGTTGATAAGTTGACTGAAAGTGTTACACAACTTTGTGCTTTTACCCATGGATAGATCTAGATTTAATCATTCATCATTTATCCTTACCACCAGGAGTAAAACCAATGAAGCAAAAGTTAAGGAAAATGCATTCGCATATTGCCCTTTTGGGGAAACCAGAACTGAAGAAGCTATTGGATGTAGGGTTCATCAGACCAATTGATTATGCCTAGTGGATCTCCAATATCGTATCATTTTCAAAACCTGACAACAGTATCTAGATTTGCACAGATTTCAGAGATCTCAATAAAGCTTGTCCAAAGGGTGATTTTCCACTACCCAACATAGATATCATTGTGCACCTAACAACTGGACATGTCATGTTGTCAATTATGGATGGATTTTCAAGATATAAACAAATCAAAATTGCACTTGAGGATCAAGATAAAACAACCTTCACATGCCCATGGGGTACATTCTATTGGAACGTCATGCCCTTTGGACTGAAGAATGCAGGAGCAACTTATCAATGAGCCATGATGAAAATATTCCATGATATGATGCACACATTCATGGAAGACTATGTAGATGATCTGTTAGCCAAATTATACACCAAATAAGGACACCTATAGATCCTAGATAAAATCTACACCAGACTAGAAAAATTCAATGTACGCTTGAATCTAAAAAATGTGTATTTGGGGTGGCATCTACAAAACTCTTGGGATATATAGTTTTAGAAAAGGGCATTGAGGTGGATCCCACAAAAGTTAAGGCAATCATGGAGATGCCATCTCCCAAAAACATTAGTCATCTAAGATCACTCCAAGGAAGATTTCAGTCTATTCGAAGATTCATCTCACAACTAGTAGACAAGACCCACCCTTTCACTCACTTTCTACACATAAATGTTTCCTTTAGATAGGATGAGAATTATGAAGCCAATTTCAACCAATTGAAACAATATCTAATGAATCCACCCATCTTAGTACCACCAATAGAAGGAAAACCACTTTTACTATACATAGCAACAACTGAGGAATCATTGGGAGCTTTACCAGTGCAAGAGGATTCAACAGGAAAAGAAAGGGCAGTCTATTATATCAGTAGAACATTAAATGGCTATGAAATCAACTACACATCCATTAAAATGGATTTTCTGATAGTAGTGTTTACTACTCAATAATTGCAACATTATATGCTAACTCATACCATCAAGTTAATAGCTAAAATTGATCCATTGAAGATCCTAAAGAAAATTGTCAACGAGGTTGGACATGATTGGCATGTCCAGTTGAACCATTCTTTGTGGGCATACCATACCACTATTTTCACATGTACAGGAGCCACATCATATTCTCTTGTATATGGATTAGAGGCTATTTTTCCCATTGAGGTTGAATTACCTTCACTCTGAGTGTCATTGAAAGGCATCATCTTAGATGAAGACTACCATGTATCTAGATTACAAGAGTTGGAACTGTTGGATGAACATCGTCAGCTTGTAGTTGATCATCTAAAATTATATCAGCAAATAATGTCAAGAAGTTATAATCAAAAGGTCAAACCAAGAAAATTTCAGGTTGGTGATTTGGTATTGAAGGAAAATTTGTGCAATCAACAAGATAGAGAAAAGAAGGGAAAGTTTGGACTGAATTGGCTAGGACCCTTTTTCATAGTATCAGTCTATAGATTAGGAGTATATCAGCTATCCACACCTAAAGGGGATCTATTTGAGGAGCCTAAGAACAACCTCCATCTCACAAAATTTCTACACCTAAATCATCCAGTGCATGTTAAAAATTCCTAAAGAAATCCAAAAAAAAAAAAAGTCCAAAAGAAATCAAAAAAAAAAAGTCAAAAGAAATCCAAAAAATAAAAAAAGTCCAAAAGAAATCCAAAAAAAATAAAAAGTCCTAAAAAAAAATACAAAAAAAAGTGAAAAATAGGAAAAATTCATTACCTTGGTGAAAACCTAGCAAACAGGCATCTTGGTAATAGCAAAAAAATTATAAAATCTAAAAAGGTGCAATAAAAGAAAATAGTGAAAACCTGGTAAACAGATGCTATTTGTGATGAATTGACTTCTCCATCTGTTGGAACATGTGTCGGTCGTCATCTTTTTCTATCATTACACATACATGCTTTTCATAAAATGAGCTTCATGTACATATCCGATTGTTATGATCGTGTCCCACCTTGGCCTGGTTATCAATGTAAATATCCATAATAATTGGTTTGTTTCTCAATGGGGTAAAAATCCTAAACTCACTAGGGGCAACCTGCTTTGAGCTTAAAACAACATACAAACAACAACAAGACAACTTGGCAAAAACAACAATCAAACTAAACACCAAATTGAACATCAATCATAATCAATCAAACAATCAACCATCCAAATCAACATCAAGACAAACAAATCAAATCTCACTAGATGATCATTTTTTGAATCATGGTTTGATCACTTTAGAACGTATGCTCAATTGTTGTATCTTGATTGTTGTTATAATTTCTTTGGAGCAACTCAAGGATGTCTTGAACTAGAGGAGCTAGGAAGGAGAATGATATTTTCTTTTTCCATTGTCTGTGAGTTGATCATTATTACTATGCAAATCATCGCGGGATGTGATCTATGAAGTACCATTAATGATATTCTGAATTGACATAGGAAAAGGATTAACTCTTGTCTGTTTTACACAAGCAATATTCAAGTCATCTCGGTTAAATATGCCTAGATGCTTGTACTAATCTGCAATATCAAAAATTCATAGAATTTGTACTCAAGTCATCATGGTCTAATTATACCATTGATTTTTGTACAGACTTTCAACATGGCAAAAGGCTCAATGATGATACCAAGCACAACAAATCAACTGGCACAATGACACTAGTGCATGGTTAGGTTTGCATTGCTAAGATAGATTTGCATCCATACTAGTTTTGCATCTTCATTTTAGATTTTTCTAAGGTGGGAAAATTTCAAAATGATTTTTTCTCTCTAATTAAAATATTGAGTACATTTGACATTAACAGAAACATAATCATTCACATATAGCTGCATAATCATTCACATGTAGTTGCATAAGTATTTTAGTTTACACCATGCATTGGAGAACATTATCATATCATACATCCATTCATGCATTCATCATACCTTTGCATTAGAAAAATCCAAAAATAAAGAATTTGCATAAGCCATTCATTATCAAAAAATAATTCATCCATCCATCCATACATTTATCATTATCTACACATTTATCATACATTTGCATTTGCAAAATCCAAAATCATAAACCATCCATCTACGCATCTATCATACATTTGCATTTGAAAATCCAAAAAACATAATCATACAAATTTTCATTCATCATACATTTGCATCACAAAAAAATCTGAAAACAAAGCATTATCATGATCCATTCACTCATACCCTTAGCATACATTTGCATTCATCATAATATTTCCATTAGAAAAATCTAAAAACAAAAGCATTTCTCATAAAATCATAATTCATCCATCATGCATTAGAAATCATGTATTTACATAATTCATCCATCCATGCATTAGATCATGTACTCACATTTCACAAAATGAATCATTTCCCACTTTTCATTCATGCATTACATCATATACTTATATCACAAAAATATACAAAAATAAATAAAGTACATCCCATATCATTTGCATGATTACATCCATCTCATACACCGTAATAAAAACATTATCCATACACACATATAACCATACTTCATCAACTCATTAAATGCATCCATATATAACCATACATAATCATGGCATAATCATATAAAACACCACATAACATATAGCACATAAAGGTAAAATTCATCCATATAGACAACACATATATCGCTAATTACCGCTGCATCTCATAATCCCAAAATAATAATGTCAAGTGTATAATGAATCATGAATAGAGAAAAGATACATCATCAAAAATGGTAGGATAATCATTAGGTCTCTAAATGAATCCATGTATACATCATCAAAATGTCAACATACATCAAATCTGGCCTCAAAAACGCTACGTGGTGCTCCCCCCAGACATTGTTGGCCTTGTTGAACCTACTCCTTTAGCACCAGATGGACTTGCACCTAGAGCTCCCCCTAGTGGACCTCTGGGAAGTGGCTGAGTCACACCCTTGCTAGTGGTCTGAGACTGACTCTGACCTGATCGAGACTGTGCATAACACACATTTCTCTATAGGAACTACCTCATGATATCTCAATCTATAATACTCTACATCTTGTGCAGTACAACAAATATCCCTAAGATAATTTGTTGTAGTGGTCCCCTCAGCCACTCTCTACAATCTTTCAGCTAAGGCCATGGCCTGCTCACCTTGTTGTCTAGCTACATCCCTCTTAGCCATCAAAGCAATAATCTGTGTCTGTGCCTATGCAACCCATGCCTATTTCTGTGCCAGTTCCTATTCTTTTCCTTGTATCTATCCCTTGGCTTGTGTCAGTTGCACCTGACCCTATAGAGTTTTCACCTACATCTGTAATGCAACTATTTGTTTCTATCGTTGGTGCGAGGGCAATTGAATGTGAATCTGCTGCTACCTAGCCTATATTAGAGATCTCCTCCTCGTAGTTACTATGAAATCTAGTATCGGCCCACCTCCACCATCTCTACCACCATCGCCACCCCCACTTCCATCATCACCTCCACCATCTCCCTCCTCATCCTCTCCCTCCTCCTCACATTCTACCTCCTCCTCATCCCCATATCCTCCATCCCTCATCTATTTGAGTGCACACCATGCCCCTCTATCATCACCCTCCAAAATAGGTTCCATCTCATCAAGACTAGAAATTTGTGGGAAGGGATGTGTGTGAAAATACTAGGCATACTTATCCATCATCTATGCATCTTCTATCTCAAGGTGGTACTTCCATAGTACTAGCTGCAATCCATAATACTCCTAGCATGTTGCCTCATAAGAAAAAGTAAGACCCCACTCTAGAATATCCTATCTCTTGCGTGCATAATGGGTCACTCCCTAGGGCATACCTTGCACTCTGCCAAATTGTCGATGAACTCTCCCCATAAGTAATATCTCAATGATGAATGGTGTCCTCCCGATCAAATATTCAAAAATGTATACATAGGGTATCTCTGTGTCATCCTCTAGCCATGGATCATAATCTACTTACGGTCGGCAGGTGATAGTATCCAGGTCATCCAATACCTACCTCCAATACTCTAACTTGCATAGCTTATGCTAGACAAGTGGACCTGTGTAACCAAAAACATAAGGTTTGCTAGCTAGATGAGCCCTATCTACCACTAGTTATGTAATCTCTATATGCTCCCATGCATAGATCTACAAAAGTGTCACACCTACCAAGAGACTAGCACCACTGAGATATATAACTTGATGTAAATAATGATATAAATGAACGAGTGTGCATGAACCCCATGCATATCAAACACCCTATGTGATCATCTACTCAAGTGTCCAACCCCAACAAACATATATTCCCTTCGACCTATGGAGGGGACATATAAATCCTCCAATGAAGCCAACAAGTACACACGGTAAGGGCTGATACATGGCTACCATCTCTCACCAAGGAATCTCGTAGCTGCTAATATGAGCATCCTAGAAAATCCTCCTTAGAGCATTTGTCCCTCATTGATCCTCATGATCATAAATGACTATCTCCTGGATAACAAGAATCCTTAGAATCCGATATACATCCTTGGGTGTCACCGTCATCTCACTAGTGGCTAAGTGAAAGTTATTATGATCACTATGCCACAGCCCAGCTTGCACAGTCAGAGGCCCCCTATTAATCCTGTATTG
This sequence comes from Sequoiadendron giganteum, assembly GCA_007115665.2. NCBI lineage: Eukaryota > Viridiplantae > Streptophyta > Pinopsida > Cupressales > Cupressaceae > Sequoiadendron > Sequoiadendron giganteum. The sequence goes on from CM021104.1 coordinate 490,341,822, forward strand.
GGGTATGTCAATCAATGAGGTCAAACCCCATAGAGCAATAATGTCTAAATCCACCTGAACTAACCATGGTATCATATCCCATGTCTTCGGGAAGTTCTCCCAAATCTGCAACACTCCTAGGCCATCCTCCTATAATCATATCATATCGCAAATCAATTAGCTTATCAATCAATCAACCTATCATTGATTCGCATTTGTCATGAGATCGATCATCAATCAACCTATCACTGATCCTCACCTATCATGAGGTCAATCATCGTCTAATCTATCAACAACATCAAATCATTGACTGACGTGATCATCAACCATCATAAACAAGGCGAAAACATAAAAAGTCATCAAATTTGGCTTCAATGCGCTAAACATCTAAATGCACTAGAAAAACTGATGGATGTGCCAAAACAGGGTCTGAATGTGCTAATTATTTGTATGCACTACAAAAACTTGTGAATGCGCTAGAACACCCTATGCACTAATTCATTAACCCAATGTGCTACATTATCTACCGTATGCACGAAAATAGACACCAAATGCGCTATAGTGGGTTCCCTATGTGCTAATATAATCTTTGGGATTCCTTGGACCCTATGCACTAAATCATACACCCTATGCACTAAAGTGGGTTCCCTATGCGCTAAAAAATCATTCCTATGCACCTAAATGTGTGCAAAATTGACTTTTAAATCAAGCAAAAAGTGGGAAATTCAATATAATTTTTGAAAGCAAAGAGGTTCTCAGGGTACATACCAGAGGTCCATACGCAACTGTGCATTGATGGTGGTGAGCTCGCTCAAATCATTGGGTGTGACGTAGAATATTGTCCATCCTAGCTCTCTTAATCACTCCAATTTTCAAAATACAAATGACACAAATGAGCTCTCTTTTAACCTTTTTGTCTATTAAAGGGGTAATTAAGTGAGAATTATGGTGGGATTTATTTTTTATTTTTTTCAAAGAGGCCTTTAATCAATTAATCAAATGTGGTGGGTTTAGTATCAATTTTTTGGGAGATAAATCGTTCTCGCATCATTAAATTTCCAAATCATAATAAAATCATCAAAAATTCAAAAAAACTCCCTGATTTATCTCTTGAGGGGGCATATATCTGTCATCACTTGAAAATCAATGTCTGGGGCATGTCAAAAAATATATCATCATGGTATAGCAAACTTTTTCTTTGAAGCAATGTGTAAACACATCAATTCAAAGAGGGGCAAAATGTATACACCTAAAATTGGTTTGGAGAAAATTGATTAAATACTAGTTATTTAATTAATGAATCTTAAATTCATCTACTTATAAATAAATTGCAAAATTTATTTATATAGTTCATTTTCTAATTTCTTCCTATCTCAAATCATTTTCTTCTTGATTTAATTAAATAAATAAATCTAAATAACTTGTTTTATTTGATTAGCTCCCCATCAATTAAATTTGAATTTTTAAATTCAAATTTTGTCACATCCCTACATAATTCTCTGACCTCCTTCTACCTCATCATCCACCTCACCATGTGTCACATGAATTTAAATTCTAATTTCTAAATGGGAATTTCATCAACAAACTCATAACAAGATTGGGGACTCATGGCTTCTTCCTCCATTTGATGGTCTTCAACACTTGGACACTTTTTATTCTAAAGGGAACATCTTCTATGATACCCTCCAACTTCTTCATCCTCCATAGTCAATCTCTCTAGACTAAATCCTAACCATTGAATCTTGCCACATCACTTAATGCCTTGGAAAAATCTATAAATAGAGGTTCCTTTACAACTTTTGAGATAGAGAGAAAAGCATAAATCTACTCTACAAAAATCATATCAGCATTGTGAGCTTATCATAGAATTTTAGTTTAGCATTTTGCATTTCGCTTAAGTTAGTGTTGTAGGCATGTAAAATATACATGCATCTGATCCATAATCACTAATTTTATTGTGTCCTTAATTATCCCTCTCCTAACCATTTTAATCAAATAATCTTTATCTAATTAAAATTCATCATATATCCTCTTTTAATTGAATAAACCAATCTTTATTTAATTAAGGCACCATATTCATCTCTTTAATTAAATAAATCAATTTTATTTAATTAATCTCCTAAATTCATCTCTGTAATTAAACAAATCAAATTTTATTTTAATCTCCTAAAGTTCCTTCATTTAATTAAATAAATCCAAATATTTAATTAAATCTCTAATGTCCTTTATCTTCTCATTTAATTTAAATAAATCCAAATATTTAAGTTGAATGCCACAATCAACTAACCTCCATTAAAATTAATCAAATCATGATTAATGCTAATCTAATCCCCCAATTCTCTAGATTTTGCAACTTGCACAATAAATATATTTATTTGATTTATTATTTCTTCTATTATCATTCAAAATGGCATCTTTAGGGAATATGCTTCAATTTCCAAATAGTCCCTCCAAAAGGACTTGTCCTCCAACATGACATTAAATCCTTTTACATTATCTCTTACATGTCTCCAACTTGGCATTTAAGACTCTTTCTTGTCCCTCCAACAAGCCAACTTTCAAATTTCAAAATCCACCTAATATCATTTATCATGCACAATGACCAAAATGTGCTCAACCTTCCTCCATTGGAATGCTGAAAAATGGCACAATGCCATTGGATTATATTTTATCCCACATTCCTCCTATCTTTCATTCTTCTATCCTTATATTTTATAAATAGGGGATTCTTCTATTGATTTGGAGGACACAACTTGATACACAATCTCAAGAATTTTCACTATCATCACTTGCATCTTGGCATCAATATCATTTTGAGCTTATTAGGGGGTAGGAAAGGGCATCCTTTCCACATCAAGGAGCACCACTCCCACTATGGGATATGGTTTTATCTTTCTTTCATATGTTTTCATTCAATCTCTTTGGTTCTATTTATCTTGTTGGCATATTTAGCATGATCAAGTATTTTGTAGGGATTTTTTATTTGCCTTGTTTAAATGGATTAATGCTAACATTGGTCATGGTTTGAATAAGATTGTAGAAATAAGCATCCACATTTTGGCACCCACCATGATAATGTGATCTGCCCGGTATCAGTTGAGATCTGTGTTTGATATTTCCCAAGCATTATTAATAATGTGTTGTTTACATTAAGCATAAATAAGTTAATAATGGTGATTTATGACATCATTTCATATTGCTTTTATATTTCTCATGTTCGTCAATGTTCGGCCTAAAGATCATGACATAGTAGGAACCATCAATGCTTAAATTTACATTTTGAATTGTTTAATGTCACTAAATGATTTGGGTGGGTGTCAACCAAACTCACTAACTCTGTCTTAAAAGCTCTATGGAGCCTGTCACAGGTGCAACTATAGGTGAGTTTACATCCATATCTATTCTCTATTGTTATGGATTCCAAAGCTCATAGGGAAACCTGAATTATTTTCTTTCAGGATTGTGTTTAATATAGGATTCATTCTAAGGAAGACATAACATTGATGTTTCCTTACATTTTTTGCCTGATTTACTCCTTGGGTTTTAAATCCAATGAAACCCATCTGATGGAATTGGTGGGATTGTGCCTAAACCCTCATGTAAGGAACACCCAATGGCTGTTTGCTTTTAATTTGTTGTATTTTTGCGATTTGGCGCTCATTTAATAAAAGTACACGGGTGGGTTTTGTGTCAAATGTCTTTAGAAATGAAACCCATCTTGTGGAATTGACTGGAATGTGCCCAAAACCCCAGTTTGAAGAATAGTCACTAGTTTTGGTGTCTACATTTTGTAATATGTCTATCATTTGATGGAATTTGTTTAGTGGATTTTAGTCTCACATGGCTCTAGAAATGAAACCCATATAACAAAATCATTTAGAATGTGTCTCTAATATCCACTTAAAAAACATCCAATGTCATGATGCCTCCTATTTGACTGCTTGGTTTCTATGTTACTGTGTTTGGTCTCTATTGTACGTGTGATTTGACATCCAATTGATGAAATTAGATGTTTTTTTTTTGCCTCAAATGTTTATGGAAATGAGATAATCATGATAAAAATGGTTGCTATGCTTCACTCTTAAATTTTTGATATGTCTGTGATATTCAAATTCATCTGATCAAAATGCATCGATTGTTTTCAAAGTCCCAATGCCCAGGGCTTGCACAACCTGAAAAATCACTTTATCCAAGCTTTGGATGACACTTGACGAATTTTTGGGGTATTGATAGTCCTTCATTTATGTAATCTATGCACATAATATATGATGTTTTTGAATTAGTAGTGCATATTGTGAAATTAGATGGTAAGAGTGTAAAATACATACATAAATTTTTTCCCAATGGTTGTTTCCCATTTGTATTGCCAGATCTGTCAGATTAATAGTTGAATGCTGGTATATAGGTGTTTATTTCTAGGATGCATATACTTGTTTAAGCATTAGATATGCACATCTGGATCTATCCAAATATTGATCTTTAATCTGATTTGATATTTTGATTTGTGACATAGGCGCCTTCATGATAGTTATTTCCTTCAGTGTATAGCTCTTATTTGAGGTGTAATGGAGTAGTCGCAGTGAATGAGGTGAAGTATTGTCATTAAATATCATTGTTTTCTCAGCAATACAGATACCAACTACTTCTATCATTAAATATGGTCATATTTCCCATCAATATTGTTGGCATCTGCTATTAAAAAATCACTACTTTCTTAGTAAATATAATTACCACCTATGTCTCTCATTAAAAAATCATCTTTTCCATCATTATTGCCAGCTTTGGATCTTAATGGGCTAACGTCTTTACTTTGGACTTGAAGCAGATGATATAAAGCCAGACGTCAGGGGTTTACAAAGAAGATGAGTCTATTCACAAAATCGTGTTCTTTAAAAATGAAAACCTCACGGTCTTACATGTGGAGATTTCTTTGACTATCAAACTCATTGGAAAGGAAAGTGCAGCTGGTTGAAGATCATTTAAAATTGGTCCTACAATCTGTTGGGTCTCAAAAATGTAGGTTTGAACCAAGAGAGGTTTCCAAGCTCTAACAACATTTCTGGCCAACATACAAGGCCAATTGACATAATTGAACCTTCTTCTCTTTAGGCTCTGCTAAACCTAGGTGGGTGCACCTATGTGAATAATGCAGATTTAAAATATATTCCCTACTCAAACAATCTATTCACAATGGAAAATGGAAGTGAATAGATAAAATCATGACTGCTACTCCTACTGCATAAAAGAAAGGATTTGAAAATGTTATTTTATATGAAATCTGTTCTATGGGTTGTGATAGATCGGTGCCTTCTATCCACATGGGCAATGGAGTCAAAAATAAAAAACTGTATATGTTTCCCTCTCCATCTTAACTCTAGTTGTTAGGCACTTTGAAAATTCTATGACTGGCATAAAACCTTACTGAATTTATGACTTGCATAAATTGTGCTAGAATGTTTCTTAACCTAGTTCTTCTTTAACCATCCAAAAGAAATCCTAAAATCACTATGACTTATTTAAAAGAATTTAATTTTGACTTGCAAATACCAGTTAATTAAATCACACAAAATGGGAATTACATTTTGACAAATCAAAAATATACTTGTTATACTAATTTAAATGATAAAAGACCTCAAGTTGGAGACAACCAGATAAAGAATATGAATTAATACAACATAACAAATGAACACCAAAAAGAATTCACCAGTTTAAAACATTTTCTCCATTGATTTTCTTCAAGAAAAGTCTGTACATTGTATCCCTTTCCCAGTTTTCATTTTTTGCAATTATCTAACTACTCTCCTCTGTCCTCCAATTTTTTAATACATTTATACAGTATATCTCAAGGGTCGTGACCCTTCAATTTCCTGTTACAACCACTTGAATTCATTGACATGAATTAAAATATTTAATTGAGTTGCCTTATCGGCAAATTAAATATTTTAAAATAGCTCTGTGTTTTTCATTTCACTTTAATACTTTTCCCATTGCTTAATATTTCCTTTTATAGATTTATGCGAAGCTGCCTTACATTTACCACCTTACCACGGTCAACTTTATGTCTTCCCGCGGTGCGGCGGTGCTTTGACTTTAATTGCTTCTCCACCATCCACCATGCCACCGCGATCTATGTTTTAACTGCCAACGGTACTGCAGTGACCGGTCTTAACCGCTGCTTCGTTGTTATCTTCCCTTCCATTATGTCACTGCGTGCTTCATTTTAAATCCTGGTGGTATGGTAGTACTAGAATTTACTATCATGCTAATTGTCTATCGTGTCACCGTAGTCACTGACTTGACTGTCATCGGTACTGCGGTCTTAACTGTCATAGCCTTCTCTCCCTTTACCGCACCACCACAGGCGTAACCTTTACCTCTGGTGGTACTATGATAACAATCACTAACCACCGCCTTGCCACCTACTCACCACCCACCGTGCTACCGCGGTCTGTGGTGTAGCGATAACTGTTCCTTAACTACCAGCCTTCATTGCCTTGCCACTTATTGCACTACCGCGGTCTCCATTTTGACTAGCCACGGTATCACAGTAACCACTTACCGACCGCCACGCTCACCGCCTGCCTCTGTTGACTGCTTACCACACCGTTTAAGTTACCATCCATTGCACTACCATAGTCTTTGGTTTGACTATGCATGGTGTGGTGGTAAACCTTATCATGACTATGCTTAACCATCACCTCTATACTGTGAGCCACTTTACAAAAGGCCACAGTTAAGCGATAAACACTTATGAAGGGTAAATGATGGCAGTAAAAGGTATTTTTAGCATTGTAAAGGTGGTGAAATGATTTTCCATGAAAAAATAGTTAAATATTGGGTTCAAGTGGGTAAAAAGACCTTCTAGTTTTGATGGAAATTTTGGGTTCTAACACAATCATTACATGCTGGTCAGAGGTTGTGGAATTCGGTTTTACATCCATCAATTCCAATAGCTTGAAATATTTTAAAGCGCATTTATTCGCTATTCTCTTTTTTTTTACACCTTCCTATTGCATTTACTTAAGAGTTTATATCTTTGTAATAGTAACATATACACAATTTTCTTTGGGCATTCGGTCAAATAATTGTCTTGTCAATTCCTCTAATACATTTAAAGTTGTCTTATGTGCAACCTATTCTAAACTATTAGATATAAAAAAGTGGTTTCTTAAACACTGTTAAATTGTTTGAATAGATCCTACCACCTTTCTTGGGATATGTGTCATGATCTAAGTTATATTTGCAGACAATAAAAGCACATGCGCTTGAGTTTTGATTGAGCTTCATTAATCGATGTAAGGTGGGTGGGCCATTATTGTTCTTAGGGAAGCAGCTGACCACTTCCAATGAATAGCTTGGGTTTAAAAACTAGTTGAAGCATTTATTTTATCTCACTTTTTCAATGTAGGAGAAAAATATTCAATTGGTGGGATCAAATCTGATTGCAATGTGAATTTCTGACAATTTGATTGCACTTAATTTAACTGCAATTTATATATGTTGTCTATTTAAATCTCCCCCCATTATACAATCAATATTAATTATTCCTTCAAATTTTAAACTTCAATATTAAATGCCTATTTTGACATCCAAACCATGATTAAAGCAAGTGGGTGACCTTATTTGGAATACACCTTTAGATATGCATATGGATTTACTTGTGGTATAGTAATTGTCTATTGATTGAGACTTAATCAAGAAAAAATCTTTTTTTTTTAGGAGGGAGGAGCAATTTCGTTCACACAAGGACCTTGCAACTTTGAAGAATCAGAAACCATTTGTGAAGAAGATTTGAGTTGAAGAATTTAGCACCAAATTTGAACTTAAAAAAAGCATTTTTTAATGCTTGTTGAAATAGTCTAGGGCTTCCATTTTATGCTCTCATTTTTTGTTTTAAGCCAACTCACTTCTTTTTGGGGTTTAAAATTAACCATTGATTTGACATTTTCAAGTTGGTTAAAATTGAACCTTAGAAACATACTAGATTTCAATTTGGTCTAAAATTGAACAATCAACTTCACACTTCATTTTGGGGCTATAAAACGAACACATCACTACTTTGAGGTATAAAATGAATGTGTATTTTTCATGTTTTGTAATCTCTTTTTACAAAGTAATATCATTTAAAAGGCATATGCACTTCTCTCACGCTTCACGATGATCTTGAGAATCAAAAGCCTTTTGGTGATATTAAGTTGTGTAAGTGATTACCTCCACATTTCAATTTGGGTTTAAAATTGACAAACCTTGCGAGTGTGAAGAAAAGGTATTATGTGTGCTCCCACCAAAATACGTTAGGTGGTTGAACTAAAAATATACTTCACTTTTGTTCACCTTTAGAGAGCTTGCCTTGGTGGGAAAAAGTACTCACCCTAAGGGAATGACTCAAACTGATAATGAGATAAATGCAAAGCTTCTCCCAGTCGGTCTATAAATTTGAATGTTGAGGAAAGCTCATCATTACAGGAACTCCTACGAACAAGTAGGTGATACTCTTTGCATGAGTTGATCTTGCCTCTTGTGTGGCTTTCTGAACAAGTGCCTTGATTAAAAGATAAATTTGTGTAAAAGCCCACAATCCTTATCTATTTGTTGGTGTAAGAACGATCATTCTAAAGCTACTCCACATTCTTATGACTCCTATTAGATATGATAAGTATTCCATGGGAGATTCATGGGTACCGATGCTTGGATGACCTGAGAAGTGAGTGCACTGTAAGGGGGAGCCTGTGTGATCAAGCATCTAATCATCCGCTAAGAGTAAGAATAGCTAGATTCATCCAAGTGGGAACTCAACAAATATTTCCTTCATTATCCATAGGGTTGTGCATATTCTTGGAATCGAAAACACTTTCCTTCGATCCAAAACACTTGAAAACAGACATTCAACATGATCATCAAATTTCAAACCCTTTAGGGGAAGCAAATATATTTGAAAAAATCCAAGTGCTCATGCTTGCCCTAGGGATTTCATCCTTAGAGGCTTCTAAGTATTTGGATTTACATCACAATTTTCTCTTACTAAAGTCAACATTAGGAAACTATGCTCTTGAAACCTTGATTTTCACATAATGAAAAGGAATTGAGACATAGACATTCAGTTTGAAAAAAACTAAGCAAGAAGTGGATGTGGTAAAAGAAGTTCATTAATCAAGTTTAACTCCAATTGAACCCCACATAGGTGCTTGTTATCCTTTGGTTTGAATTACTCTTAGGGAGAAGCATGTTCTTCAATATCTTGGTCTAGTAAACAAAGTCCTTCTTAGGTTCATTTAGGATTAAAACCAAACACTTCATCCATTCAAAAAATTTATCATCCCATCTCACAAACAACTTTTAGAGCTTTGGAAACATCATTATCTAGACTTGGGTACATCGTTAAACCAAATCAAAATCATTTGTTTAGTTAGGTGTGTGTGGATGAATCCTTCCTCACACACTTAGTTAAGTTATCACCCTTTTGAATGAGTTCAAACTAAGATAACATCTAACATCTTGGGATCTACAAATTCATTATCCAAATCAATCAATCGAACTCAAAACCTAATTCTGGCATTGATCCAAAATTCCTAAAATTTTGAACACCCATATCACTCACCCTTTCATCTTTCATCTTATCATTGGTCCTAAACATAGGTTAGAGGTTCAATTTTGCAACATAGTCAAAATACAAGAGGAAAATGGATTATAAACTCGATTCATACATCATGAGTGATCCAATTCAACCAAACTATCAAGGCCTTACAATACCAATTGATTTTCAAAACTCGCATTTATACAATCAACACATGGGATCATTATCTCCTACAAATCTCAATGATACAACAAATGTGAGTTTTCCCAATCTAAATTTTGGAACACCTTTTCCTATGGTAGATTTAAATCAAATTCAAAACTTACAAATCTATCAACCAAAAATTCAATGCACGAGTCTTCTTCCAAACATCATTATCCCACCTAATCCATACATGCCAAATGTGACTATACCAAATCCTATCTTACCAAACATGAGCATTTCAAATTCACACTTGGTGAACTTTGGGATAGACATGTTTGTGAATCACACTAATGTTGTTCAAAGTCTAAGAAATATATCAACAACTCCAGGTATTGATCCAAGTCAAGGTAACACCATGCAAAATAAAACTTACCTAAATCAAGGAAATATGATTCCCAACCACAACAATGCTCAAAGTCAACCTATAATGCCAAATCTAAACTTCACACCAAATCAAAACATTATCCAGAATCAAAATTTCCATGATCCCAGGAAAGCACCACAAGGATGCATTCCAAATCTTCTTTCTCAACAACCGAGTCAACCATATCAAGAACTTCAAGGTCAAATCTTGCGAAACAAAATTTCTACACTCAAAAAACTCATTGATTCATATCACCAAGAGACATCTCCACCCCAAAATCAATACACTCTTCCATTGGTTGAACCATGTCATCAAAGCATTGAGCTTTCTCCACAACCACATCAAGAACATTATCTCCAATGTCAAGACGCTGGATATCAAGATCAACAACATCAACAACAAACTCAATCACCACATCTCGAAGATCAATCACCACATCTCAAAGATCAATCGCCACATCTCCAAAATCAATCACCACAAGGTCAATTTAGAGTACAAATCTCACAAGGTAACAAAAAAAAATACACACCACTTGGGGAACCAATCGAATCAGTCATGCAACGGTTGATACAAGAAAATCTCATTAAAATCCCTATTTATGTGAATTATCAAGAGCCCCATAGTGAAACCACTAGGGTATAATGAAAAGAACCTTTGTGAATTTGACAAAATAAAGGGACACACAAAATCAAATTGTATTCGACTTAAAAATCTCATCCAAGACCTTATTGATCAAAAAATAATAACTATTGGGGACAATGATCAGGATTCAACCATTAGCGATAACAATGACAATCTCTCCTCCACAATAGTTGAAAATGGTGATCGAGATCAATCCATCAATGAACACCTTGAAGATGTTTCCACCTCATCCAATGATCAAATCAACATACACCAAGAGCCACTTTTCAATCATGATAAAAATCCAACAACAATACCCAACAATGATCCAATTCAAGAAATGTTAACATCATTTGATCCTATGGTTGAAAAAATTGACAATATCTCCACCACAATTGTTGAAAACAATGATCAAAATCCACCCATCAATAAGCACCTTGAAGATTTTTCCACCTCATCCAACGATCAAATCAACATATACTAAGAGCCACTTTTCAATCATGATCAAAATCCACTCATCAGTAAGCACCTTGAAGATTTTTCCACCTCATCCAACGATCAAATCAACATATACTAAGAGCCACTTTTCAATCATGATCAAAATCCAACAACAATACCCAAAAATGATCCAATTCAAGAAATATTAACATCATTTGATCCTATGGTTGAAAACATTGACAATCTCTTTACCACAATTGTTGAAAATGATGATCAAAATCTACCCATCAGTAAGCACCTTGAAGATGTTTCCACCTCACCCAAAGATCAAATCAACATAAATCAAGAGTCACTTTTTGATTATGATAAATACCTCTCAACAATATCCAATAATGATTTATTCAAAGGAGTGTTAACATTATTTGATCCTATAATTGGTGATCCTTCCACCAATGATCATGTTGAAAGTGTCTCTACATCACCTAATGAGTTAGAGGACATATCTCAAGATTTTACCCCAAATAATAATCAACATCTTTCACCAAAGTCTAGAAATGGTCCTTTCCAAGACATATTAACATCCTTCGACCTCATGGTTGCAAGTATTGAAGAAATCCTCAACTCAAAATTTGATCCAAGTCCACTCAAGGATCAAGAGGATATTGGACCACTTCCCATTCCTAATGAAGATATACAAGAAGGCTTTATAAGTAATTCATCCTTTGAAACTGACCCATGTCAAGAACATGATCCAAAGCATGTCAAAAGAAATTCTAAAAGTAATCAAGATCAAGAATTTGTATCTCCAAGATACTACAATGAGGTAATGGACACTCTCCTATCTTTATAGATGTCACTAATAAGGATCATATCCATATACCACATACTCCACCATCTACCCATGATATACTTTCTTTGGATGGACATGTAGATGATCTCCATTCAAAATAGGATTCCTTTACTCCTGGCATAATTACACAAAAGGGGAAAGTTATTGATTCCTATAGTCAAACTGTGATGTCAACATCGGGATCAAATGTATCCTAAATTCAGATTGAGGACATCATGTATGAATATATCCAACATTATCCACTCAAAGAAATAGTTCAGACAAAACATGATACTCTGGAGTCACCAGGGTAGCAAATTGAAATATCATCATCTGCAATAGTCATTTATCAAAAAATTCTTGCTAAATAGGAATTCTAAAAATAAGAAGAATCAAAGAATGAAGGTACTACTTCCACCATACTAGGGACAACTTCATCTCAATAAAATGTCAACATAGGGAGCATAGATAATCTTTATGATGAAACCAATGCCAATACTACAACTAGCCACATCGTGAATCTTCATCCACCCATCACCCCATCCACAAATTGGGACCAACATCAAAAGAAATATTTGAATCAAAGCATGAAGAATGTTATCAAGGAAGAAGAAGTGGAGAAGCATAATGGACAAATCAAATACAAGTGGATACCAAAAAGTACAAAGAATGATTATCCCTATCAAACCCCATTAGTCAAAGAAACTATGGGAAAAAATAGAAAAGGGAAAAGTATCCATCAAATATAGACCCATAAAGGAAAAATTTGGCTTCTCAAGCAATGTACAAAGTGTATCAAGCTGTTGGTCCTAATTGCATGCACACTTCCATATCCACCCATCATTACTCATCTTCCCAAGTTTGGAGAGTCAAAGGTTCCAAACCATCAACCAATCCATATTTTATTTCTAAAAACACAAAACCATCCACTTCTCCATGCATAATATCCAATTGGCACATTGACCATGTATTGGCAACAACCCTTCATCATAAGGATTCAGAAGGCATTCTATCACGATATGCGCACAAAGACAAAGTTAACTCTGGTATCAACAAAGTAGATCAAGAATCTCAAAAATTGCATTCAAGTTCACGTATTTTAGCAAAGAAACTTATTCAAGTAGGATATCAGTGGCACATTATGATAGAGGAATATACATTGGCAATACTAGGTGGTTCAACACGAGCTTAAAATATTTTAGCAAAAAATCCAAAAAAACCAAAAAAATCATGAAAATAATAAAAATAAAAATTGTCCTCCAATGAAAACCACATGGGTGGCACTTTTAGACAGGTACTATGATGAAAACCTAGCAAACAGGCATCATGTGTAGAATTAAGCATCTATGTGTGCCACTTCAGGTGAAAGCATCTTATCACATCCATAATAAAGCCAACATTCCCTCCATCTTATCTATAATAAATCCATTCATCCATGAACCATTTATCCAATCCATTTTCATATATTTGCATCCATAGTCCAAATTGTCTTGATCTTGACCAAGTTTGGTGCACACTTTATACTTGCTTACGCTAAACATCTTGACATAGGTCATTTTCATTGATCCTATCCTACCCAATGTTATTTGGGCCTTGAAGCATTATCCAAATGAGCATCCTCTACTCGAACAAGTTATCTTATTGCAAGATAATATTTGGCATCCTTTGTATGCTTACCATATCCATCCATCCATATATCTATCCAAGCGTTCATCCATGACATTCCATACATTCATAGACATTGGGGGTAGATATTTACATCTTGCTTTAGGAATAAATCTTGATCTATATCCTCCAACTTATGTGGTGATCCAAACATTGGAAAACGTAAAATCAAATTGGTCACTTGTGAGAAAAAAATCCAAATCACTAGCCCATGACATATTTTGATGAGAAGATGTTCCGTATCAAACTTTATCTTTTATCGAACATCAATCCAAACGATCAATATTAGCTGCATCTAATGTGTACTTTAGCATCACATCAAATCATCAAAACAATTTTGTTCCAAATCAAGCTTCAAAATCTTGATCAATCAAAATCCAATCAATCCATCATCATCTCGGGATATCCTTCCCAATCCTTGTGTTTCTTAACACTATCCTTGCATTGTTGTGTATCCTCAACAATGTTATCATCATCAATCTTGATTAGTCAAATCCAGCCAATCCATCATCATCTCGGGATATCCTTCCCAATCCTCATGTTGCTTAACACTATCCTTGCATTGTTGTGTATCCTCAACAATGTTATCATCATCAATCTTGATTAGTAAAATCCAGCCAATCCATCATCATCTCGGGATATCCTTCCCAATCCTCATGTTGCTTAACACTATCCTTGCATTGTTGTGTATCCTCAACAATTTTATCATCACAAATCCATCAATCCGATCAATCAATCCTAACTTGGTTTTGAACAAAATCCCAAAACAGAGCACTAATATCATCACATATCCATATCCAAATCATCAAAATCGTGCGAAAATCCTAAAACATAAATCAAATCTTAGAAAATCCAAAAAAAATCAGAAAATTTGAAAATCAAAACATTCATAAAATCTCATAAAACCCAAAAACATTTGGAAAATCAAAACAGCCTCAAAACATTAAAAAATAACCAAAAACATCCAAATATTTAAAAAAACCTAAAATGGTGCATCCATCTCATCTCACTTTCACTCGCAATAATCATCCACTCATAATAAATCATTGTCACTTTCACCCTTTGGAAAAACAATCGGAAGCAAGTCGAGTAGGTTCAAAAGTGAACACCTAATCGTCAAAATCTCAAGTATAGGTCAGTAAGTTAACAAGCTAGTCAACTTAGAGTATCAATAGCTTATCATCGAACCAATATCATCATCATCTAATAGCAATATGTCCTAGGAAGCATCCTTCCTACAATGGACATCAACATCAGGCATCACCGTAGTTTATTCTTGGCTAGCGGTACGAAGAACATTAGCTTGTTTTTTTGCTTGATCTTTTCTTTCGATTTATCTTATTGTGCTCATTCACATAACCTCTCGATGATGTCTAATCAAAATATTTAGAGAGAAACGAATGGGGAAATGATCATTATCTTTTTATCTGCTCTGCTTGGTGGATATTCTTGTAAAATAACTTGGTCATGCATGCTTTGTTTGGTTTGTAGGGAAGGTCTTTTAGATGTCTTGTTGACCACATAGGAAGCCTTACTTTTCTATGTTTTGGTCTGAGATGTTTAGAATATCTGAACTGCATTCTGAATAAGGTTTTGTATGTTAGGTGTGAACAAGAGAACTTGTATCTGATTGTCGAGTCAAAGTCCATCAAACTAGGTGCAACACCATCCTGATTCTTTATACCTTAATGCATCACGCCTATGTGTGTCATCAAACATAAGGTAAGTAGCCCTTTTAAAGTCCCAATTCATGATAAGAAAATCATCCATCTCTCATCATGATCTCTAATAAAGTTGGCTTGTTGTATCTTCTTGTCTTCATCTCATTTCTTCTTTCTTCCACACTAACATCATACCATGATAATTAATCAAAAATCATCACTAATGCTTCCATCCTACATCCACAAATCATCAGCATGTTGCATATCATTCACGTGCATTACATTTTCATCATTGCATAAAATAGATTTGTTAGTCTAACCATCCATACATCCATCTTGAACCTCTTTGTTGTGAAATTGACCCACAAATTGAACTTTTCGCTCAATCTCTTGAGGGGTAAATGTACCAACGTACTTCTTTCCACTGGGGCATCCGAAAAAAATCAGAATTTTTATTAATTTGATCTTGGTGGCATCATTCTTTGAAGCAATGCAATAGGTACATTGCTTCAAAGAGGGAAAAAATCTAGGCACATAAAATATACATGCATCTGATCCAAAATCACTAATTTCATTTCATCCTTAATTATCCCTCTCCTAACCATTTTAATCAAATTATCTTTATTTGATTAAAATTCATCATATTTACTCTTTTAATTGAATAAACAAACCTTTATTTAATTAAGGCACCATATTCATATCTTTAATTAAATACATAAATTTTATTTAAATAATCAATCTCCTAAATTTATCTTTGTAATTAAACAAATCAATTTTTATTTTAATCTCCTAAAGTTCCTTCATTTAATTAAATAAATCCAAATATTTAATTAAATCTCTATTGTCCTTTATCTTCTCATTTAATTTAAATAAATCCAAATATTTAATTTGAATGTCACAATCAACTAACCTCCATTAAAATTTATCAAATCATGGTTAATGGTAATATAATCCCCCAATTCTCTAGATTTTGCAACTTGAACAATAAATCAATTTATTTGATTTATTATTTCTTCTATTATCATTCAAAATGGCAACTTTAGGGAATATACTTCAAATTTCAAAAAGTCCCTCCAAAAGGAATTTTCCTCCAACATGGCATTAACTCCTCTTACATTGTCTCGTACATGTCTCCAACTTGGCATTTAGGACTCTTTCTTCTCCCTCCAACAAGCCAACTTTCAAATTTCAAAATCCACCTAATATCATTTATCATGCAGTATGACCAAAATGGGACGAGCCTTCCTCCATTGGAATTATGACAAGTGGCACAATTCCATTGGATTATCTTTAATCCCACATTCCTCATATCTTTCATTCTTCTATCCTTCTATTTTATAAATGGGGGATTCTTCTATTGATTTGGAGGACACAACTTGATACACAATCTCAACCATTTTAACTATCATCACTTGCATCTTGGCAACAATATAATTTTGATCTTATCAAGGGGTGGGAAAGGGAATCCTTTCCACATCAAGGAGCACCACTCCCACTATGGGATAGGGTTTGATCTTGCTTTCATATGTTTGCATTCAATCTCTTTGGTTCTATTTATCTTGTTGGCATATTTAGCATGATCAAGTATTTCATAGGGATGTTTTATTTTCCTTGTTTAAATGGATTAATGCTAAAATTGGTCATGGTTTGAAGAATATTTCAGAAATAAGCATCCACAAGTGTTATTATGGAAATTTTATTCCTAGAATCCTAATTGTTGCACTTTCATATAACACTTCACATAGCTCTTGCATTGTCATCACAACATCATCTCAACAATCACTTAAACATAATAGTGGAATAATCTTAACATCATATCATTTAGCATTACATATCAAATGCATCAAGCATGTAGATGTAGGAATAGAATACCTACATTTCATCATAGCCTCTCATTATTAAGGTTGTCATCCAATAATTCATGTGCAAAACAAATACAATCTGAGAGCATTCATGATTTAGAGGATCCTTGAGAATAGAGAATAGTGGAACGGTTTTAAGGAATAGTTTTATTAGTCTATTTGTTATTTCAATTTCCCTAATGTAAATGTTTCATTGGTGTGTTGTTTGAATTGATCTTTCTTACACATATTTTATAACCCACATAGAGTAATAGTAAATAGTAACTTCACAATTGGGATGTAACATACTTCCCCCTTGTGAATCATCATCCCCAATGATCTATAGCATTTTAACATACAGTTAAAGTGAAATAAAGTTTTACTTACTATTCTCAAAATACATAAGATTTATAAAACATTCATCCTATGTAGCAAGCTTGTCCTTACTAGACCTTGGTTTGAGTTCCCTCACTATCGCTTAGGGAAATCTTGTATGCTTCACACATACTTACTCCCCCAAAGAGTTTTATTACATATACACATCCTAGATACAATAGTAGCTATACATGACACCTAAAATATAGTGATTGGAAATCATTGGCCCATGAATTTATAATTAGTATAATCCAAATAGATAAGGAATGTCGATACATTGTACACTACACCATGGGTCCCATCCTTCCCCTTTGGTATTTACACTTTTAGACAAATCATAAACCAAGTCCATCCATCACTTACACATCCATTTTCCTTACCATAAATTAATTATGCTTGATTACTTTTCCATCTTGAGGATAACATTTCTCTTGGATACCTGTCAAATTCTGACACTACTTCATACTTTAAGCTTTGTATCACCAAAGTTTCATCGATCTCTTTGATCTATTACTCCTTTTTGACATTCTATCAAGTCTATGGCTAACCCTATTTCTAAGCCTATTTCAGACCAATAGATTTTCCAAAATTTCCCTCCATATAATGGTCCAAACTTCAATGTTAGAAGTTTATAAATAATTCAAGATTTAGTCTACCATTTTTTCCTATTTGGGCTATAATACTATATTGAACATTCATCCAATTGAATGTCTCATAGTATGATCATGGTTTACACAAACCTATAATTATTTTCTCATTCATAACTGAAATAACCTTCTTAGGAATACTAAGCAAGGAATACTAAGCAACTACTTCCCACAATATATTATTTAGGACCGAAAAACTATAAGTAAAATTTCCAGAATAGTGTTGGTTACTTTGATGAGTTTTTCCACTATAGCATTATCTTAGTTTTATCGACATAGAAAAATCAATCTATCTCGTGTTCTACCACTTTCCCTCTGGAATCTGAAGAGAGTATATATATCCTATCAATGATGACATCTGGTTTTCATTTCCTGGCCTACTAGACAATAACTTGCTACATACTCTGCAACACCTTACTCTATCTTTTCTCGGATTATAGTGGTTTCTCATTTGATGATTCCCTTTGTCAACCTGATGTCCTTAGTTTGGCATTAATTTCCTCATTTCATTCCTAAATCTTCCAAAATTTTGGGTACATAGGTTCTTTTATATCCAATAATAGTCTCTTCTTTAACTAAGAGAAAACCTATTTTAGGATCTCATGCCATCTTTAATTCCCATGCAAAAATGGTTATAAGTTTTGTAGAGATAAATAAAAATTATCATAGGATATCCATACCATGGATTGCTTCTATCCTAAGATTATTTTCAAAGATGTAATCTATCTTTCAACTCAATTTAATTTTCTCGATAAAAATTGGTACTAATTTCGAGTATTAATCCTAGTTCAATCATGTTGGTCCCTAGAAGATGTAGTGTAGGAAAATGTATACCCTTTCATTTTAACACTTATTTGGGCCTACCTTGCTTTATTTATCCTTCTTTATGTATTAATTGGTCTTATTTTTCATCCACAAGCCTAATAAACTACATATTTTTCTAGTTAATCCTAACAATCATCAAAAGGAAAATGAGCATTTAATGTTTATGTTCGTGTGTCCCCGATTTTTGGGTTGGGACTAAAATTCCACCTAGCGCATATTAGTCCCCCAAAGGTCCTGGGACCCTTATTTTTAACACACCTAAAAAGGTCCCTTTTAGGAATCTGTGCTCTAAGAATTGAGCCTCAGGACTAAGACGCCACCTAGGGAATTTTAGTCCTCCTTGGCTTATTTTCGAGATTTAATTTCAAATTCTAGTGGGATATAACCTCATTTAATTAATATTTTTCTTTTTTGGCTTGGTGTGATGTAATTTTGGGATATTAAGCATAGAAAATTATAAATACAAGGTTCATTCACTCAGTTTTCAATAACAAGCATACAAGTCTTTTGTGAGAGTATTCTTAATAGCATAATTGACTTCACAAGAGCATTCAAGAGTAGTTCTTCAAGAATTCTGGAGCCATCATCAAGATTCAAGCATTATATCAAAGGAGATTCTTGCATCATGTGTGATTTTGTGCTAACATGTGTGATGTAGGGTTTTGATTCAAGCAAACAATTCAAGCAAGATTTATTGAACCATTCAAGTGATTCAAGATCTACATTACAATTATCCATTTCACAGAAGTTTGTAGACTTTACAAGGGTTTGGTGAGTTGTAAAATTTCATGTTTTTCATTCACAATGGGTGATCTCACAATAGTGGTTTACAATTTTTGGCCAAACTAGACACTAAAATATTTTTTTCTAACTAAATCTTCACTTTCGGGCACCTATAGCAGCTAAACCGTGAGGAGTTTGAAGATGATGCAAACTAGTGATTTTCGGAATTTCATCTGTGGATTCTAAATATATTTAAAAAAAAAAAATTGGAGTCATATTGCACTTCTTTTTCCATCTCCTTCAAAAACTAGTTTTTTCAACAAACAACATTTTTAAGGAGTGAAGCTCACCATATACAACATAACTTTTTTTTCATGAAGGATAAAATTATAATTCTTTCAAATTTAGATTTGTAACTCTGATATCTAGTGGTTCCAATTGGTCTCATAGTTTTTTAGTGAATATTATTTCCTTAACCAAGTTTTTAATTCGAACCAATTATAATTCAGACATAGGCGGACCATATACAAGGTAACTTTTTTTGTATGTATGGAAATTCAAATTTTTTTTGTTGGATCAAGGACTTAAATATCTAGTGCACTCATATTTTTATTTTTATTTTTTTGATAATGTGTTATTTGTCCACATGTTCATAACAAAGAGCTTAATTTTTTTTTAAAAACCTATGTTTAATAAAACTAAAAAAACAAATACATAATAGAATCAAAACATATTAAAATTATATTCATTGGATAGCTCATTTTGAGTAATACTATCATCTAGTTGGGTTTACGAAGTATCCTCCATTTTCATCCTCAACCCCAGCTTCGAAGCATAAAACTCTAGACTTTTTTGGTGCTTGATGGGGAGGAGGGAAAAGGGGGGTTTGAGCGAACCCCTAGGGGTTTTCTCAAACCAAGGTTCATACGAACCCCCTTTCAAAACATGTTTTTCTTTTTGTTTTTTGCTGGGAATGGTAGGACCTTGCATTTAATTGGTTCAATTGAACTAGGGTTCATTCAAACCCTTTTTTAGTTTTCTTAAACCTTTGGGTTCATTCGAACCCAAAAAACCAAATTTTTTTGCATGGGGTCATTTTTTGCATGTTTTCCTTCCTCACTCAAATTGTATCCAACTTTTGTTGGTTTACCCTCATTTCCCTTCATTATTATATTTCATTTCAGGGTTTAATTACCAATAAGGGGTTTGAACAAGGAAAACCCCTATTCAATAACATTCAACAAGTTTTCCCTCTTTTGTATGATTGTGATTGCAGATTTAGGTTGAAGACTTGAAGATAATTTGGAGTGCAAGATTGCAAAGTTGTAAAGTTACATGACAAAGTTGTCTTCTGTTGGAATGTTGGATACATAGGTTGCCTTGATGACTGCAAACTTCAATGGAGGACCTTTACCAAGAAGAAATATTCACCCACATAGAAAGTATGATAATGACATTCAAAATAGAGATTCTATTATGATGATCTAGATTCTTATTTACAAAGAGTATATTTGCTTGATTAAATAGGCAAGAGCTAAACCTAGAATGCATAAGATGTTGCCAAGTGTTCAAATTACACTACATGTGACAACATGAAACCCTACCTAGGGAATGATAACAAGATGGAGATAACTTCTAGAAAAGACAACTCATCTTCTAGAAGGGAATCTTATCTCAACACCATTATTTAAATGATAAAAAGTAACCTAGGACTAATATGATTAATTAACCCTAAGTTAACTTATGCTAGTGTAGTAATTAATTAATTAATTACACTAACACCCCCCCATAAGTGCAACTTAGGGAGGAAATGAAAATGCAATGATTATGCATGATGATGATGGGTCCCGACTGATGGCCATATTAGGTACCCATGTACATAGGATGAAAATGCAACTAATCTCCCACAAATAGAGAAAAGAGGAAAAACCCAGTGGGAAGAAAACCCCTCTCCAAAAAAGGAGATAAAATGTAGAAAGGTGATGATTGGAGGACTCAACATCATCCCCCCAAGGACAACAATCATCACATGGATACAATACAATCAATGGGTCCCCCATAGGAGGGAAATAGAGAGTCTAGATAGCCCCCCCAAAAGATGTGATCACCTGCAAAAAAGGTAAGTGTATGTAGACAAAATATAATCCAATGTCGACAAACAACTTGTCTCCCTTTCGGAAGAAACATAACCAAGTGCAAGTGTAGAGATGCTTCCCATTCCAAATAGGAATTGAAGGAAGGAACAGAATAGATGGAGACTTGATTGCCCCCCCATAATGAAGTGTCCTCAAAACCACTGAAAGAGGACTGAATCCAATCCAATGGTAGATGCTGAAGGAACTCCGATGAAGATGGAGGAAGTCTCATTTATGAAATCTCTGAATAGAGGAGTGATATCCCCTCAAGAATATCCTCCAAACTTATCGAAGTATCCAAGTCAGTGATACCTGAAACAAAGCCATCTCGTGATGTCAAGTCTGGAAAACAAAATGTGTCCTAATGAATGATGATGATGGAAGCCTCAATCAATGACTCTGGACAAGGAATCACTGAATGTGAAGGGATACCAACTGTCTCTGATGGAGAAGAAGAATCATCTGAAGCAACCTTGTCAACCTCTTCGAAAGATTCAAGGAAATCCAAACAAATAGCCTCCTACATAGCAATATCATCATGGGGTACTTGATTTGAAACTTGACATTTTGAATCATGACCATCAAGAAAGGGTGGAGTATCTGAATCTCCATATATCTCCCAAATCTTAGTCCAAAGGATGTGAGGACTATCACAATGACCAATAGATTCCAAAATATCACAATCAACATGCATTCCAATCACTGCTAAAACATTATATCTGCTGCAACTCCAAGCAAATTTTTGAATACCTTGACTTGGATGGGGAACCGTACCATACAAATGTGGCAACAATTCAAGTGTTTGGAGATGGTGGATGATCCCATCTTGCCATTGTTTATAGTTTCCCATGTGCAACATAGTCAAAGAAGGATAATATGCAAGCCCCATAATGTACAAACAAATTTCTCTAAAAATACAAAGACAATGACCTTCAATAGCAAATAGAAACTTCCAAAGCTGATATGTAGCTGAAGTGATGCCACCAAAAAGAAATACCTTTTCCCAAGCTTCAGGATATCCAAGTTATTGAACAAATGAACCAAATTGACCAAAAGCAATGCAAGAGTACTTGGAGCTAAAACCGATCAAGGTGACTAGACTGATGAAAAGATCTCAGAATTACCTTCCTGATGCCGCTGGTATCATTGAATTTCGATCAATGGTTGCGAAGATATGAGTTTTTATGTCCAAACTGTAAGGTTGAATTCAGTTGACTATAGAATTTTTTGGAAGCAAAAATTTCCCAGAATGGATGTTACCACTAGAAAGAGCATTGAATTCCCTTTTCGACGGTATCTCATTTGCAGATTTTCGATACCTGGTGAAAACATATGATAAAATGAAAAAAATGCCTAGATGAGGCACTCTATAGGCTAAACAGGCGCAAAAGTTTGGCCCTCAGACGCTGGCTCCAAGTCGCTGATGTGACCGTAGAGCTAATCGGCAGAAAAAAAATAGGACCGCCACCGGGCAGAGCGCCAGCAGAGTGGCGACTGAGCGGAGGCGGGCGGTGCCAGGGCAGCGCCGCTGGGAACAGGCAGAGCTGTCGGTCATGGATAGGACCGGGGGCACTGGGAACAGTCACCGGAGGATGCTCGGCAGGTGACGAGGGCAAGGCGGTCGGCGGGAACTCCGGTGATGGGCGGTCGGATGTGACAGGCGGCCAGATGTGGCAGGCGACCGAATGTGATAGGGCCGACCAAAGTCTGCAAATTGGTCGGTGGTTGTGGACCAACCCAAAAATATATATATATTTTTTGAATATTGCAAAGATTTTTGCAATTAAAAAAAACTTAAAAGCAAATGCCGATTAAACCTGCAAACTATAGCCCACAGAAAAATATTTATGCCGACTGGTAAATAAAATACCAGGTCACCCGCAGAATTGATTTTTGCCCAAACTATAGAAAATTTTGCCCATTTTTGGAAATAAAAATTGCCCAATGACTTAAAAAAAATTTTCCATGATGGAGGACTGACAGGAGATATTTTATTTCTGCAAAAACTGTACGGATCGTACAAAAATGCAAAAAACCCTAGATACCTCAAATGGCTCTCGGATGAAATATGTCCAAATCGGACGAATGGGAAAGTGATATGTAGGTTTTGAGGCCTTCTGAGTGCAATGGAGAGGTCGGATAGAGCCTGATTTGCACCAAAAAATAGCTTGGTCCCCGAGTAGAACCAACTAGCCTACAAAGAAAACCTTCAAGCCTACAAGAATCTCTGTAGCCCAACTTTCTTGATACTGGGTTGAACCTTCAATGGAATGGCTCTGATACCATGTTGGAATGCTGGATACATAGGTTGCCTTGATGAAGCTGCAAACTTCAATGGAGGACCTTTGCCAAGAAGAAATATTCACCCACACAGAAAGTATGATAATGACATTCAAAATAGAGATTCTATTATGATGATTTGGATTCTTAATTACAAAGAGTACATATGCCTAATTAAATAGGCAAGAGCTAAACCTAGAATGCATAAGATGTTGCCAAGTGTTCAAATCACACTACATGTGACAACATAAAACCCTACCTAGGGAATGATAACAAGATGGAGATAACTTCTAGAAAAGATAACTCATCTTCTAGAAGGGAATCTTATCTCAACACCATTATTTAAATGATAAAAAGTAACCTAGGAATAATATGATTAATTAACCCTAAGTTAACTTATGCTAGTGTAATAATTAATTAATTAATTACACTAACATCTTCTTCATGGAAACTCACCTATAGGTCAAATCCGAAAGTTTCAAAACTAGAGATCTAAGAAGAAGCAAGTGTAGACCCTGGAGCTTAGGATCACATTCAAATTTT
The DNA here is from genome assembly GCA_007115665.2 of Sequoiadendron giganteum. Lineage (NCBI taxonomy): Eukaryota > Viridiplantae > Streptophyta > Pinopsida > Cupressales > Cupressaceae > Sequoiadendron > Sequoiadendron giganteum. The sequence continues at coordinate 490,366,526 of CM021104.1, forward strand.
TCAAAAATTTAGAACAGGACTATTACGCCACCTAGGGTATCTTAGTCCTCCCAGGGGTATTTTTTAGAGATTCTATTCCGAGATTCAAAGATTTTGCATCTACCCAAAAAAACAACAGTGAGACTAAGAAAATAGTAAAGGCATCTAAGGTACACACATACTAACTTACTATTGCATAATTTCATCATTTACGTCTTTCATTTAGCTTGCATAACTAGGTTTTGTAGGTTGAATGCTTCTTTTTCTTTCCAAGCATTTTCTTGGTGGTGAACCCTTGGAAACCTAAAAGAACACCCCCCCCTCCTAAGTCCTCCTAATTCAGAATTGAATCACCTTTTGAGGTTGATGGTCAATCCAACTAGGGTTCATAGGAAATATTTGAATGATTGGTGGGAAATATGAGTGTTATTGCACCTCCCCATTTTCACCTTAACCATTCTAGTGAACCCAACTTCTTTGCAAATTCTCTTTCTGATTTGGAATCCATGAAAGTCTTAGATCTAGATTGTGTCTTGCATTAGTGAAAGTGCATCTAGGGTTTCTTGGATATTGCATTAGTGAAATTTCATATAGGGTTTCTTGCAATTGCGGTAGTGAAAGTACATATAGGTTACATTTTTACTTTCTTGCATCATTTCATTTCATTAAAAAAATGAAAAGTGCATTGTTAATCATTCCAATTGCATTTACAAACATTTTTATTGCATTGAAAATTGAAAAAAGTGCATTCAACTTTGCATCCAATTTATTTTTACAGGTTACATTTTCTTGAATCCATTTGCTTAAATTTATGTTTCCAAACATCAGAGCCTTGAATAGGCAACCTATACACATTTTAGAAAACCCAAAACTTTCAATTTTTCTGACAAAAACCTCTCTTAGGACTAAAATGCCCTTCTTGGTGTCTTAGTCCCTCTCAGGATTTTTTCTCAGAAGCCTCTATGTGTTGTTTGTTGTCCATTTTAGTCCCTGGAACTTCATAATCTCATCGAGAGGAGCAAGATGCCCTTCCTAGCATCTTAGTCCCTATTGAATTTGACTTTCTAGTTTTTAGGGTTTCAAATTACTTTTCTATACTTCTATTGGTTGCTTTCAGTTTTTGGTTGTAGTTTACAAAATTGTTATTATTCCAATTTCTTTCATTTCAAGTGTAATTTCAGGCATAGGATTTTTTTCATTGCATTTTCTTTGGTGCATCCCTTGTATGAGTTACATAACCTAATTTTCTACTACTAATACTGTGGTTAGACAAAGTGTGAGACTCATGGCATCCTATGATAAAATACTCATTGTAGATCTTGGGTTATCAAGTTTTCTTAATCCTAGTGTTGGTATTAGTTCACTAGGTATAGACCATACCTTTAATACCTCTTTTTACATGCCTAACTTACCCACAAGTGTTGCGCAAGTGTTCAAAAAATGATTGACCATATTCCTCAAGAAAACATAATGAAAATTCATGAAGACCTAGCCCATTTACAAGATAGTGTGAGTACTGAAAAAATTTCCAACATTGTTACACCTGCCATAGATAATCTTCACTGCATGATGGAAAGTGATGAAGGACTAGAATTTATGCATAAAATAGCTCACATATTTGGAAAAAATCTTCCTTCCACCACCAATGGTGCTCAAACTTCAAATAATGTGCAAAGCTAAGGAGGAAATCAAACTCCCACCTCTTCAACTATAACCTCAATTTCCACCTATACAACTCCTCAAGTGATCACAATGATACAACCCACTAGCAATATCCTTCCTACCTCACACATTTCCACTAGTGCTCCTTATACCTATGTGGCCTCTAATCTCACACCTCCTCCAATAATTAATCTAGTAACTTGTCCTTCCAACACATACACACCACCACCATATTCACCTCCATCTCAAACCACAAGCAATGATCCTATCATTAACCAGCTATTACAAATATTTTCATCCTTTCAATGTCAAGTCTCCACCATAAATAAAAATCAAAATGGTCCACCTTCATACTATGTAAAATACAACCCATTATCCTTGGAGATATTGAGAACTTCGGTGCCACAAGGTATAGAGATCCCTATATTTGAGAAATATGGAGGAAAGGGAGATCCTACTAATCATGTAAATGCCTTTACTGCTTTATGTAGTGACTTTATCCTTGAGGAAAAACTTTTGGATAAGTTCTTGCCTAGATCCTTGAAAGACAATGCCTTGGATTAGTTTTCCGCATTATCAAATAACTCAATTCGTTCATTCAATGAACTTGTTGAAGCATTTACTAACCACTTCCAAGTGTGTATGGTTCCTAAAATGACATTAGCTAATTTGATGAGATGCAAGAAAAATGAGGGTGAAAAATTCATTAACTTTATTTCCCGTTACCAATTGCTTTATTCCCAAATCAATGTGAAGGTTCCTGATTCTCACCTCCAAAATATGTTCATATAAAATTTACAAAGAACAATATGATACAAGCTTACAATGATGAAATTCATTTCCTTCATGCACCTATGCACTCCCTGCATGATTATTAGAATTCTATAGGTAGTAGTGAACTGAAACCCACTTCTACTTGTCCTAAAAAGTTTGAATCCTCAAACAAGAACACCTACCAACCTTTTTGAAGATAAAATAAAATATTCCTTCAACTAAACCCTACCTCCCAACCCACCCAAAAATTTGATAACCAGGTTGCTACTATCAAAAAGAGAAATCCTTATATATTTGGGGATCAACAAAGACAATTCATAGCTTTACCTGACACCCTTCACAATATCAAGACTCAAATATTAAACAAGAACATTCTTACCTTACCTCCTATTTGACCTCTTGACCCTTGCAAGCCATTAAATCCAAGCTTTAGACACAATTCCTATTGTGATTATCACCAAAAAAAAGGACATGATACAAAACAATGCAAGTGTCTTAAACATATCACAAAAGACCTCATTGATTCTAATCATATTCGAATTGGAGGTGTAAATGAAAAAGTTAATAAGTTTGTAGCTCCTCTCAATCAAAACATACAAATCTTTACCAATCCCATGCCTAACTGCAATATTACATTTGTTAAGGCTAGTAAAACTAAGCTTGATGTGATGAACGTCGAAATGAATGATGATAACATGAGTAATAATGAACAAAATCCTATAGATACTGATGACCAAAGTCTTATTAATAAAATGATAGGAATGATTGACATTGAGCCTCGTAAACAAAAAACTGTAATGCCTACTGATATTAATTTCTCTTCAAAATAAATAATCGAACATGCACCTGATGGTCCTCTTTACATAGCCGATAGAATCAATAACAAGCCCACTCCTAGGATTTTAATTGATCTCATCTGTGGAGATAATGTGATCATAGAAGAAATCCTATATGTGTATGAACTTACTCAACATAGATATGATAAACCTAAATCATGGATTAAAATGAATGATTGTTTTTCTCATTCTATGATGGGCTCGATCACACTCCCTTTACAAGTAGGACCTAAGAAATCAATTGTATCATTATTTATCATCTCTAATTTGGTCCAATTTGGTGGGAAGTTAGGATACAAATGGCTTCACTCCATGAATGTGGTCCCATCTGTTGTCCATAAGTGCTTAAAGTTTCTAGTCGAAAATGAAATATTCATTGTGAACCATAGTGGCTTTATCCCTTCATCTTCCCATGGAAACTTTTCCTTTGACTATTTCTGGCCTAAGCCCATGGAACCTATAAGACCTCATGAGGTCTTCCTTTTCCTATCCTACAAAATATTTAAAGAAAAATTCATAGCCAAGCTATCTCTTGAAAATTTTCCTCCACCCATGCTTGAACCTCCACCACTTGTAGAAAAAAATATTGAGCCTAAAGCCCTTCCAACAAACCAAGACCCATCCATCCAAAATCCTTTACCTATTTCCTACAAAAGACCAAGAGAAAACAAAACAAGTACTAAAATATCTCCTAAGGAAATTTATAAAGCCAAAAACAAAGTGGTTGAACAACCTTCCATGGATTCTTCTATTCTTCCCTCATAAGAATAAAATAAACGTATGGTTGAAAAACCCACTCCTACCCAAACTCAACTTGAAAACTGTAATAAAAGAAATAGAAATGCTCAAGAGCATAGGCATCAATATCGTGCTATCGCTCAAAAGATGAACAAAGAAAACAATATTGAAAATCAAAATCTGAATCTGACAGAAGCAATAAATGATGACCCTCCTATCTTACAAGAACAAATAGATCCTATGCCTCCAACACAACAAGGACCACCACCTTCTATGGATATTATCATTCACCCACCTTTTGTGGTTAATTTGGATGAGGATGAAGAAATAGCTAAAATTGATGAACACGTACATAATGAATTGAATTTGTTATTTTCTTCTTCTATGAGGTTAGACAATAATAACCGTGATGATCCTCCTAGACCAAGTGATGCACCACGTGTTGAACTCAGTGATTCTCCTAGTACAACACTTGATGTGCTCCCTCTCTCTAGTGATTTGCATTCCTCATATACTGAACAAGACTAGGATACAAATGACCTGTGGATGGTTGATTTGCATGTTCTTTGCTAGTCTTTTTGCCTTATTTTGTGTGATTGCATGTGCATTTTGTGATACCCCATGATGTTATGTTTGATGTTCCCTCTCTCTTTGTGCATTCCTCTATTTGTATCTTCATTCATCTATACATCTTAAGCTCTCTGCCTTTTCATTTATCTTTTCATTTTTGTCTTGTGTTTTCCTTTTGGGGATGATGCAAGGTGTTGGGACACCCTATGTCTCTTCCATGTTGACCCAAAATCATTTTCCTTATCCTTTTATTTTTTTCTTGTACTTTACTTTTAGGGATGACGCAAGGCATCGAGACACCCTATGTCTCTTCCATGTTGACCCAAAAGGTTTTCCTTTGTTTTCACTCTCTTTGTGTCATTCTTCTAGTTCTATGTGTATTTGGGGAATGATGACAATTCTGAGCTCTCTAATATCATTGTAGAAAAGATAGATGTTAAATCCCGAATTCATAGATACCTTATGTGTTTTTTGGGGGAAACCTTTTTTTCTTTTCCATGTTTGTCTACTTTAAAGTAATTGCTCATAGCATGGTGTTAGTAATTTATTTAAAGTGGAGGCATACATTGGCATTTGTTTTTCATGTTCCTTGATGTGATTTTCTTACTTCATACAATGTTTTTTCCATTTTGTTGTGACATTGGGAGTAATTTCCTTCAAGAGAGTGATCTATTTTAGCATATTAAATTCCTCTTAGTGATATGTGACACACTGCATTACCTAAGTTGCAATATTTTATCTTTTGATCGGTCCTTTTTTGGAGACATTAGGAACAATGTCCCCTAAGATTAATACCTCACATGAAATAAGCCAAATCCCTTTGAACATCCGTTTGTATTGTTGTGTTGTGTGCCTTATTAAAGTCATGGAGGTATGGCTTTGATATGGTTTCTTGGGCTCACCTAGTGAAAAAATAGCCTCACTAGCCCATGGGAGCGTGCATTTTCATTTTTGTGTCTTATTAAGTCATGGAGGTATGGATTTGATATGATCCCTTGGGGATCACCTAGTGAACAACTAGATTCACTAGCCCTTGTGAGCATGCATTTTATCTTTGTCCTTATCATATTCATGGAGGTATGACTTTGATATGGACCTCTTCGGGCTCACCTAGTGAACAACTAGCTTCACTAGCCCTTGTGAGTGTGCACTTTTGCTTGCATAGTGGACAATGTGTTCCACTTGTTAACCTTTTTAGACAAATAGCCTAGACCCGGTCCACCACGTTGGATGACCAGTCAAATCTTGATTCGTTGCATTTTTTGTTTTCATTTTTCTTTTTCCTTTTCTTTGATGGTGTATGTTTGCAATCTAATTATGGCTTCATATATCATCTGCATGTGTGTTTCTTTGTACCTGTAGACATCCAAATTTGACCACTCCCATATGGTCAAAGTCCTATCATTTATCGGTCTAATTTGTCTATATTAATTAAATGACTTACTTAATTAATATTACCCCTTCCCCCAAGGTTTCTAAAATTATTTAATTAAATAATTCATCTTTTCCCATTTCCTCTCTAAATTAAATAAATTAATCAATTTATTTAATTTAGTCACTTATCCTCTTCAATTTTAAATTCATTCTTTCTCTCTCATTGTCCCATCCTCCATAACCCTTCTTTTAACCTAGATTAATCTAATTAATCCCTGACTAGGATGTGCACATCGTTAATCAAGATTAATATCACATCCTCCATATTTGGCCACTTGCCTCTAATCTTCATTAATTTCCCTAATCATCTGTTTGCAAAACCTTACTATAACCACTTACCTTTTTTGGAATGTTCTTAAGTCAACCTTTCATGGTACCTACCTTATTAGGTATTGACCTCTTCCCCATGTGAATTAAAAATTCAATTTATTACTCCCATGCATTTCTCTTCCCCATAACCTCTCATGGGTCACATCGGACACATGGGACAAGGACCTCCTTTAGGAGGACCTTGTCTTATCCGTTGGGTACTTCCAATCATGTAAATTAAAAATTCACATTTATTTCTCCAACCACTTCTCCCATCCCCATGGTGACAAGAGAGGACTTTATTTTCACTATTAGCCCCATATGGGGACAAGAAATTCCTTTTTGAGGAAATCATCTTCAATCCCAAGGTATTTGCAAGTACCTCCACCTCACATGACCTTTTCCATGTCACTTGTCATCTTTCCATCTCACCTTCCACATGACAAAGTGTGAGGACTTGTGAGTCCTCAACTCACAACAACCCTCCATCTTGTCCATGATGGCTCAATCTCATTCATCCATTCTTCTTGAAATTGAGAGCCTTGGCCTCAAGTTAAAGAGATTAGACAAAGGTAAGACAAGCATTTAAGACTATCTAGAATTTAAGCCATTTTGCCTTCATAGCATTTGCAGCCATTTAGAAGCCATTATTGCATCCAACTACCATCTCCATCTCCATACCCACCTCCATTATTGCATGCATTTTTCCATCAAAGGAGCATAGAACCAAGCATCATCAAAGAGCCAACCATCTTGTCAATGTAAGCAAGCAAGGTATAATGTTTCATTTTTTTTTTGTTATTTTTTTAGATTCAACTTTGGCTAATCTTGAGTGTTTGTTTGTGTATTTTCATTTTTGCATTTTCATTCTGTTTTGCATTTTTAAAAGTAGAAAAACACTTGCACATATTTCTGGCACACCCAATGGAACCGACAAATTGGTCTATTCTTTTTACATTTCCTATTGTTTAGTATCTTGTAGGTTCAGGAGCATAGAGGTGACCTTGCCCAGAATACAGAGGTGACTCTGCCCACAAAGGGGTGACCATGCCCCCAAATAGGTGACCCCGCCCACAAAGGGGCGACCCCACCCACAAATAGGTGACCCTACCCATCTGTCTTTTTTCTATTTTTATAACATTTTGCAGGTTCTGATACACAAAGGTGACTCCACCTACAAAGGGGCAACCCTGCCCACAGATAGGCAACCTTGCCCAACTGTCTATTTTTTTCATATTTTGCAGGTTTTGATACAAACAGGTGACCCCACCCACAAAGGGGTGACCTTTCCCACAGATAGGCGACCCCACCCACAAAGGGGCAACCCCGCCAAAGAGCCAACCACACCCAAAACATAGAGGTGGCCCCACCTTGAACAAAGGTAAATCAAGTAAACAAAGAGTTAAAATTTCATTCCAGAGTTTAGATTGCTTCTATTTTCCTTACTATTGACCCTCTAATGTATTTTTTTTGTGAGTGTGTTGTGTTTTCTAATGTTTGTGCAACTATTTAATGATTTTAGAAGACCAAAAACAACTAACTACTAATGTATTTGCTGCAAGGGGAGAAAAATTACTTTCTTTAGTTAGAGTTTTGCTTGTTTTTCTCATTTTAACTAGGAACATAGCTCTAATTAGAGGGTCAAATAACTTGCTTGACTATTTGAATGGTGGAATATTGATGTATCCAATCCCCTTGCACCATTTTGTGATCCTGGGTGAAGAGAAATCATAGTCCACTTAAGTATTTTTTTTACCCTTTTCTATTTCTTAGTGAAACTTGGGGGATGATCCCAACAACATGTTATTGATAGGGTATATAAAGGGGGGGGAGCGAAAGCTATACCTCAATCTAGTCATGTCGTATTTGGTGGATCATCAAAGCTAGGGTGATACCTAGAAAAAATGTGAAGAGTTGGTCCAAGCTTTCAATATCTCCTTGAAAGTTCTCGACTCACGCTTGTGACGGGTTGGTGCTCATGGTTGTGCGCCATGTACCATGCATATATCAGAGACTCCCTTAGTTGCCTTGTTTAGCCTAGATAAAGGATTGTGTTGACCATACCTTCACATTAATCTTAGGATTGTGCTACTTGAACTGTCTTCTTTATGCAAAACCATTTTTTATCAATCAGTCTTGGCCATTTGCTTGTTTTTGAAATGTTAAGCAACATTTTCAGGGCTCCGTACCCTTCACATCAAGCTACTAGGGCCAAAAAGGAGCAATACTAAAAAGAAAACATTAAGTAAATAGAAAATAGAGACAACCCACAGAAAGTACAGAGACCACAGAGAGGCAGTCGAATGATAGGACACTCGCACAGGCAGTAGCTAACTGGCATTGTCCCGGTTTTTTAGTAGGAGGTCCACTGCCTCATCACCAACCCATTTTTTTTTTCCTAACTATTATTTCCCTCCATCTCCTCCTTAATAGCATTTGACAGGGTGCTAGTGACAAAATGGCCCAACTTCATAATGAAGCGGTTCAACCCACAAAACCTTTTGTCGAGCATGTCCATTCGCTTCTCCAAATCACAGGGATCCTCCCCAATGTCCATGGTCCCCGAGACCTCTCTAGGCTCTTCGACCAGGGGATATGGAGAGTGAGAGGTGGAACCATCTTTAGGAACCTTTTTGTCCTCAGGATTAAACTGGGGTCCCTCCACAATCTTGTCTTCATCATCCTTAGTTTCCTCTTCCTTTTACTCTTTGCTGTCAGATCGCTCCTCCTCTAAATCCTCAGTAATCTACCTCTTTTTATTGTTCTTTGCAAGCCTCCCGGATCTCTTTCTGGAATTTTCCCCACCAGTCATCACAGTAGTCCCCACAACAGTGTCTCCTCTGGAGTCTTTCCCTATTATGTTCTTTCCCTTTCCTTCCCTAACAATTGGGTCTAACGTACCTTTCTCCTTCCCTTCTTTTGTAGTGGTGGCCTTGTAGGCTGATTTTTCCAAAGTGGAATTCAATTCATAGTGATCCTCTATCGCGCTGGCATGAGCCTTACCCAAACCACCCTTAAGTTTCTTGCTGGTTATCTTGGCTTTGGGATTCCCCATATTGGATTTCCGGGGAGGGATTTTAGACTCGGCTAGGGAAATATTCACAACTGACAGGGGTTCAATATCCTCAATGCGCACAATCGTAATAGCTTTAGGAGGATAGAGGGCGAGGTGGAAGTGATAAAGTCTCAAAATGAGCCCTTGATGGAGTAGGAGTGGTGGGAGATCATTGGGGTTAAGGCTAGCTAACTCTTTGCATTTTTTGATTGAGTTTTCCTAATCCATTAGAAGAAAGAAAAGAAAACTAAGAAACATCTTGTGTCTTAAATGATTTAACAGGGGGAAGTGATAAAAAAATTAGGCTTTAAACCTACCTTCCAAGGTGACGTACTTCATCAATGCCAAGCACACCTGATCCCATGGCTTTGAGAGAGCTTCTCTCTGAAAACCCGATTGGTTCCACACTGGTTCCTCATCTCCTCTGAAAAAAGCTTTCAAGCTTTCGTTATCAGGTTTCTTGGTGTGTTTGGGGTATTTTTTCCCAGTGCACTATAATCCTGTGGCTTGCACTATGACTTCCTCACTAATTTCAAATGAAATACCTCCCATAGAGACCCTACGATCCTTCCACGAGTTGGAAAACTGGCTAGACAAGTTAGGGTCATGGCCAACCAATATCTCCATAAGAGGAGCAATGCCACCTTCCACACAGATGTGCCAAACTAAAGGATTATTCCACAACTCATCACAGTTATCTGGCTCAGTCCTCACCCACTCACCACCCATTCTTCCAACCTGCATAGGAAGCCCAAGAATTTACAAAATATACCAAATGTAGAAGTCAGCAGGATAACGGATAATTATCACATTGTATTCATTTAGGCAAGGTAAGTAGCAATGGTTAATTATTCCAGCGTACAGTTCACATGTGCAGAAGGGAAAATCACCATAGACTGACTTGAAAATAGAGTTAATGAGGATCTTGGGATGATTGTAGCCAGAAAGGTAGGAATTGGTGGGCATGTAGGGTTCCTTTTTCTTGGAGAAAATGCGTAAAAAACAAGGCAGCTTGGCCGTATGACTAAAAATAGAAACCAACCTAAAGGTTCCAATTGAGACTCATGCTAAACTAGCTAGCACGAAGACACTAGAATCAGGGAATATTTCATAATGAAGAGTCAAATCATTATTAAAACTCTCAAACAGACTAATGCAAGGATGAGATAAAAAAATATATCTCACGATCCCCAAGAGAAGAGATCGCATGGTATGACTCCACAGATTCAATGAAGTCACATCCTTCCATCTTTCCTTCATCAAGCCACCTTTTTTATTCATGTTACAATCCTTCAAATTTAAACCCCACCACCTTTTTGTCACCTTAATAAGTGAACCCATCCACCAGGTTTAAAGGAAAGACACATGGATCCTCTAGTCCATGCCCCACACACAAAAATATCTAAGCCTATAGTGAGTCAAAAAAATATATTCCCTCCACCTGTATACCATCTCAGTGTTAACACTCATCCACTAGACCCCCGAAACAATCAGGTGGACCCCCCATTCAACACCCGTCATCCAAAGATTTAAAGTCATTGCAAACCTTGGTTGCTTTGTTCCTTCGTGATGATAGCTTAAATTTTTTGTAGCAACCTTTCCATTTTCCTCCAACATTTAGCGGAATCCCAACAAGAGCCAAGATTATCCAAGTCATCTGCCACTTGGTTGCCTTCTCTAAAAATATGTGTCACCTTTTTATCCCAAGATTTGGATAAAAGAAATTTGGTATCCAATAATAAATCCTTAGTATTCTAGCCAATTAGTCTGTCTTTATTCACAACATCCATAATAGACTTGGAGTCTCCTTCAATGTGGAGGTTAGCAATCCTCAAAGAGACAATAATTTTGAGGACCATTAGCAGCACATGAGCTTCCGCCACTATAGAAGACTAGAACCCAATACCTCCAGTAAATCCCGCCACCAGAGCCCCCCCCCGGGATCTCTAATTACTCCACCAATGCTTGCCCTACCTGGGTTTCCCTTAGCAGCCCCATCAAAATTGAGTTTAAACTAGCCTCTATCCGGAGGCTCCCATTTAGTATTTTTCCTGGCTAAGATTTTTAAATTATCAAAAGAGGGAGCCTCTAATCCCTGATGCCACACCTTGGCCATTCTTATTTCGAAATCCAATAGCCCCATCTCTACGAGTTTCCTATTAAAGAGAGAGATATTCTCCTCAATGAGCCGAGCACCAATGCCAAAAACATCGTTAGGGATCCTCTCAACATTCTTGAAAAACCTTGTTATTTCTCTCCTTCTACAAACACCAACCCAAGACAGGAGGGACCTGATTCCAAATTTCACTAGACAAAGGGTGGGAATAGGGACCATACCAACCTAGCATGAATGATAAGAGATCCTTGCTCATAACCCAAGGGACATTAAGTTTCTCAAATGCCAGCCCCCACACTTTGAAAATAAATGGGCAGTGTAGAAAAAAGGTGACTGATAGTTTCCTCCTCACTCTTACAAAGAAAACATCTATTCAGAATACGAAAACCCTGTTTCCTCAAATTGTCTTGGGTAAGAATCATGTTATGATAGACCATCCACCAGAAGAAATTAATTTTAGGAATCATAAGGCGATTCCAAATCTTTTTCTAGGGTCCCTCAATAGTATTCTGGTTTGTTAGCAATCTATAATCCAACCTCACAAAGAGATCTCCCTGTTTGTCAAAGGTCCAAAAAAACTCATCCTCTCTATCATAGGATGGAAACCTAGTGCTAGAGAGAATAACCTGAAGGGATCGAGCTAGACAACAAAGGTCTTGAGACTAGGGGCAACAAAGGATAAGGTCTCTCCAATTCCTACCTCTAGGGGGTCCATAAACATAATCACTAATATGGATGCCAAAGAATCTTTGGGCTGGACCCATCATTCTCTTGTTGTTTTTGATCTTTGCCATTGTTTTTTTTGCCTAAGTTAAGTCCAGATCAACACAAAGAGGTAACCCCACCCTTAAAGGGGCGACCTTGCCCTCAAAGGGGCGACCTTGCCCTCAAAGGGGCGACCTTGCCCTTCTTGTGTCAGTTGTTTTCCACCCGAACCAAGTCAAATTTGATCATTTTTCCTAGAATAGGTGACCTTGCCCTCAAAGGGGCGACCCTACCCTCAAAGTGGTGACCCTACCCTCAAAGGGGTAACCTTGCCTTCCATTTTAGTTGTTCTTCACTTTGTCCAAGTCAAATTTGATCAATTTTTCATAAACAGGTGACCTAGCCCTCCAAAGGGGTGACCTTTCCCTCAAAGGGGTGACCCTGCCCTCAAAGGGGTGACCCTGCCCTCTTTTCTTCCATTCCGAGTGTCATTCCCTCATTTCGAGTATTTGTTCTCCTATTTCAGGTATCCGTTCACCCATTCCAATTATCCGATTGCCCATTATGAGCATCGTTCCCTCATCTTGAGCATCATTCCCTCATTCTAAGCATCCATTCTCCCATTCTAAATCTCCATTCTCTCATTTTGGATATCCATTTTCCCGTTCTGAGTATTCATTTTCCCTCATTTCGGGTAACCGTTTTCCTGTTCTGAGTATCTATTTTCTTGTTCCACACATCACTTCCCCATTTCGATTATCTATTTTTCTATTTTGTGCATCCGTTGACCTGTTTCGAGTGACCGTTCACCTTTTCCATGCATCCATTTTCCCATCTTAGAAGTCCGTTCACCTCGTTTATTGATAGTACTTGACTTTTTTCAAGATTAAGTTGAATTTGGAACTTGTTTGGGTGACCCTACCCCTATTTGGGTGACCCTTCCCAAGTTTGGATGACCCTGCCCATGTTTGGGCAGCCCTACCCAAGTTTGGGTGACCCTGTCCAATTTTGGGAGACCTTGCCCTAGTTTGGGCAGCCCTACCCTAAAACTGAATGACCTTGTATCCGTTACATGAGCTTGATCCGAAAAACTAGCCTACTGGGATTCTGAAAAGTTTGTTGTTTTCCTAGCCATTTGTACATCCCGTCCACACATAATCCTCATGTCATTCCATTTGCATCCCAACCCATCTACATCCAAATCATTATCCTGATCATATAGGTATATCCTTAATCATCCTTAGGTTACACATCCATTATCCAAATCTTCTGAACTTCATTTGAATTTATTATCCAAATTGACCTAGGTGCATGAAACCAATTGTCATCCTTCAGTATCTTCTTAGGATCTCCATCTGTCCTAAGTTAGTCATCAACCTCAACCCTATCAATCCCCTTCCATCTCTAGGTGGATTCAGTGTTGTGATCATTAGTTCATCCTTTAATTCGATCAATCAACACCTTAGGTCACCTAGGGTGATTTCTGAACTCAGTTTAGAATCCCTTCCAATCATCCAATCTCATCCAATCCTATCACATTTTATCGATCAATCTTATCCAACCTAATCCAATCATATCCTTATCCAACTATCCAATCAATCGATCCCTCATCCAATATGATCAATCAATCTAATCATCATTTAGATCATCTTTGCATTGCATCTTAGTCCATCTAGTTGCTTTGCATTTTCATTCCTATTCAGACCCGATCACAAGTAAAAAATAAAATAGTAGAAAAAAAAGCCCAAGGTTCCTAGCCAAATATCCCACAAGATCCTAAAAATGTTCCAAATATCCCACAAGATCCCCATAATGGTGCTTCATCACAATCCAATACCGACGTTCAAAATACCACACCACTTGGTGATGAAAACATGGTCAATCAAATATTGATGAATACCTTAGTGATCTTGTTAATGTTCAGATAATGGATTGTCTCTCCAACAAGCATGGAGATAAGATCCTCGCCACTCTGATCATGAGAGGAATCGAACCACCATCTGATTTTGATGTGTCACAATATGCCAATACCCACACTCTTCTAGCACTTGCAGATCCGTAAACTTCACAAAATGCTCCAAGGAATTCATATGTCCTTGAAGGTGCACCCATAGAGAATTGGTATCACCCTGAGTTCATAAATGTTGAGATACATCAAGTTGCTAGTTATCCTCGCCTCCCAACCGTAGCCTCTACAACACCATCCGAGCATAACAATCTCTATGCTTATGACATACCACCATACATCCCATTTGCTCCACCACTTCCACCACTTCCATCTCAACATCCTAGTCAACCAACCATTAATACTGAGGGAACACCTATCCTTGCATTCATGCCACCTCTTGGATCTACACCCACTAGCAATTTTCCACTACCTACATTCTAGCAACCTCTCGTTAATCTTCGCCAATCCACTGCATTGCCAACACTGCCACAACACATTTTTACTATTGTTGTTTCATCCCAACCACCTCATCAGAAACCTCTACATCACAATGTCACAATCCCACAAAAAAATGCTCTAATTCCTCAACAACATTCTGTTGTTCCTATGCAACCACTACACTAGGTGACACAAACTACATCACAATCCCTGCAACCACCACATGATGCTTCAATAGCAATCCCACAACAAAAACATATCCCATCTCTTCCATCTTGCCAATAACTACCATAGCAAAAACACCCACCACAACATACACACATTCCCATGCAAACACAACATAATCCTCTTACAAAATATCTTTATCATCCATTCAATACTTAGACCACTCCACCCCATCATAATCCAAATCTCCACCTGGCCACCTAGAATCAAATGTGGACCCGACTGCCTCTTTACGCCAACCCTTCACAATCACACATGCCTCCTTATCAATGGCCATAAAATCCACAACCACCTCCTTATGTCACACAAAAACTCACCGTTGTGTATCCCTACAAATCTAACCCATCTTACCTCCAGCAACAACCATCTTATCAGTAGGGTGTTCCATCCACCTCGTACTATCAACTACCACTGCCATATCAACAAGGGGCTTCTAAATCTTCATATTATCAAAATACTACATAGTATCAGCAGGGTGCTCCATCCACCTCTTATTATCAACAACAACCACACTACCAGCTAGAGAATTCCACCTCTTACCATCAAAATCGATCATCCTCATATCCACCTTATGTTATTCCATAATCAATTATCAATTAGAGACAACAAATGTCTCCATATACCCTCAACCCGCTTATTATCCAACTGCTGCTCTACCATCCTCATCATACCAACAATACCATCTGTATAATCAGCCTATCCCAACTTCTACAACACCTATCAACAAAGACTTGCAAGAAGTCAAAGCTATGTTAAAAGACTTACAAGAAGGGATGGGCAAACAATCATTTAAATTTGATAACATTTGTCCTTATCCATTTGATCCCTCCATTTCCTTGGTTCCTTTCCCAAAACATTTTGAAATTCTAAAATTTGATAAGTACAAGGGAACCAAAGACTCCAAAGCTTACCTTCAAGAGTTTTATGCCCACTATCAATAATTCATGCACAATGACAACTACCTCATGCAATTGTTCCCTAGGAGTCTACAGGGAATCACTCTTGACTAGTTCATGGGTCTTGAGAAGGGATCCATCAAATCCTTTGCACAACTATCAAAATATTTTGTCTCCCACTTCTCCTTTAATCTAGAAAAGGATATTGATACACTTGATCTCCTGAAAGAAAAATAGCGTGACAGAGAAATATTTGCAAGCTATCTACAAAGATGGCGAGCCTTAGCCAGTCAGATGAAATCCCCACTGAGGGAGAAGGATATGGTAACTTTATTCATTGAAAAATCCCATCTGAACATGGCCCACAACTTCTGACTCCACTATGTCACAAGCTTTGTGGAAATCATGGAGAAAGGTCCTATCCTGGAAAGAGCCCTTGTTGCTAAATGGAAGGTCAAAATATTCAATTCTAATAAAGAGAGGTCCTCCAGGGACAAACCTCTCTATTGGAATAAGAATATGAATGTTGTCAATGATGGTGTCATGAACACCAAACATGTCCAAGTGGCTAATGACTCACAAAAGCCATAATATCCACCTCAATAGCATCAGTTGATCCCAAACACCATATAAGTGCCACAAGGAGCACCTCATCCTCAACAACAGTCAAATCAAAAAAACCAAGGGGGAAATAAATGCCACTTTACTCAATTGGGAGAACCCCACAATGTCATGTTTAACAAGCTCCTTCAAGTGAACTACGCAATCACATATCCTATAACCAAGCCCCTTGACAATTCCAAGCCTAAACTGACTTGGTTTAAAGAAAATGAGTATTGTGAATTTCACAAGATCAAAGGACATACGTTGAACAAGTGTCAAGGTTTGAAAACATACATCCAAGATCTCATACATCAGGGTGAAATTGTTAAGAAATGATGCCTCAATTTCCAACTTGAACCTCTCTCAAAAAAGTCTTGGTGAAAAATGTTTATTTCTACCTTTACTGCCATAGTGTGATGGTCTTCTTATCTGTTATGGCGGTACAACAGTGAAGGGTTTGGTGGTTACCACCATACCACGTGCTTTCTTCTTCCTCACCGTGGTAGCCGTGGTATATGTCTTTCCTCGAAGCTGGAAGTTACCACCATACCGCGGCCAACCAAGGGGTTGAACGCGATGGCCGCGATATGACCACCAGTGGCCTGGCTAGTAGTTACCACCATACTGTGGCCAGCCAAGGGACTAACCGTGGTGGCCACGGTAAGACCGCCAGTGGCCTAGCAGATGGTTACTACCATACCATGGCTAGCCAGGGGACTGATTGCGGTGGTCACGGTAAGACTACCAGTGGCCCAGCTAGTGGTTACCGCCATACCGCGGCTAGCCAAGGGGTTGACTACGGTGGTCATGGTAAGACCTCCAGTAGCCTGGCTGGCAGTTACTGCCATACCGCGGCCAGTGAAGTGGTTGATCACGGTGGCCGTGGTAAGACCACCAACGGTCCGCCAAGTCGGCTACTACCATACCGCGGGTTGGACTCGGTAAGGCCACGATAGCATGGTAAGAGCTCAGATGAACTCAGCTGACTTACCACCATACCGTGAGCTGGTCAGATGGGCTCGATGGTAGTGTGGTAAAGACTTGGAGAGCTTGGTTGAGCTCGGGGCCAGTCTTGATTGAGTTGGACTCGGTGTCAAAAGCAGATAGTGAATGGAATGTAGACACGTGGCTCAATGTCTGAATGCTGATTGGATGGAAACCAAAAGGGTAATTGCAGTAGGTGCAGGTCAACCCAGGGTGGCGAATCAGAACCTGATTTAGGTGATGGCATTAATGCCATTGTGGCTCGATGAAAGAAGATAGATATGGGTAGATCTTTGGTGAAATTGAATCCGACATGATTGTACCTATTAGTCAGCACTTGGTTGATAGAATTGATTGCAACGTTTGACTTAAGGAAGTCAATCACATATTGCATGGGGAGTCTTTTGTTCGAACTATATGTTTTAAAAAGAACATTGTAATAGTGAGAGATAATTTGGTAGTACTGTTGTGAGCTGATCAGAGAAGACTGTAGTTTTGTATGTAACTATTTTGTTACTATAATACAAATTGTCTTGAATTTGTGTGGTGGGTTTTTTACTTGAAAAGGTTTTCCCACATATATCTTGTGTCAACTATGAATGCTCATTTTTGTGTTCTCTATTTTAAATGTTGTATTCATCTCAAGTAGTTTTAGAAAGCTATTGAAACTAGTTTATGCTTTTCTCCTCTATTGTATTAGTGTTAAGGGAATGTATTCTGCACTATTAGGTCTCTAGATCCTACATTTTTTTCCCTTCAAGTGGTATCAGAGCTTGGCCAATTGTGTTATCCTTGTAGGAAAGATTAGTTTTTTGTGCTAATACTGTTTTAGTGGGAGTATTGCTATCTTAAAACTTGTTTTTGTTTGAGATGGTGAGTACATATGGTAGAGTAGATATTGAAAAATTTAATGGCAGTAACTTTGAGTTATGGAAACTCAAGATAGAAGACTTGCATGTGGATAGAGACCTCTGGATTGCAGTGTTTGGAACTAAGCCACAAAGTACAATGCAAGAAGCTTGGGATCTTGCTGATAGAAAAGCAAGAGGTTTGCTAAGACTGATTCTAGCCGATTGTGTACTCCTAAACGTCCATGAGGAGCAATCTACAGCTTCATTATGGAAGAAGCTTGGTGACATTTATCAGGGAAAGTCTCTGGTAAATAAGTTATTCTTGAGGAAGAATTTTTACTCCTTGAAGATGGAAGAAGGTGCATCTGTTGCAGACCATTTGAACTTGTTTAATATGAGTGTTACTTAGCTGGCATCTATAGGTGTAAAGATAGAGGAGGAGGATCGTTGCATGCTCCTGTTGTGTTCATTACCTAACAATTGGGATCATCTTGTGATGGCCATTGGAAGCACTATCACTACTTTCAAGATGGAAGACGTTGTTGCCTCATTGCTATCTAAAGAGATGTGGAGGAAGTCTTTAGAGATGGCCAAAGAGGCTCTTACTGAAAGAGGCAGACCAAAGGAGAAAGGAAAAAAGAAAGACAAGAAGTTGATATCCAAATCTCCAGGGAGATCAAAGTCTCCTAGTAAAAAGTTCAAGGTGAGATGCTGGAACTGTGGGCAACTTGGTCATATTAGGAAGGACTGCAAGGAGAAGAAGAAGAAGAAGAATTTTGATAATGAATCTTCTCAAAGTGATGCAGACGCCTTCATTGCAGCAACCTTGACAACTCAAGCATCAAATGATGTCTGGCTGGTTGACTCAGGTGCTTCTTTTCACATGATGTCCAATAGAGAATGGTTCTCTAAATATGAGAAGTATGATGGTGGAAAGGTATACTTGGCAAGTGATTCAACATTGGAGATAGTTGGTAGAGGAAGAGTCAGAATTTAGTTTCCTGATGGGAGAGTCAAAGGTATTGGTGGCATAATTCACATACCAGGTCTGGCTCAAAATCTTCTTTCTATTAGTAAGTTAAATGATGCTGGTGTAGAAGTTTCTTTTTCAAGTAAGGGATGTAAAATGGCTAGAGGTGCAATGGTGCTAGCTAAGGATGTTTGTACTGGCACTCTGTACAAGCTAGATGCATGTCCTATTCTTCATAACAGTGCCTCTGTAAAACCATGCAATGCTACACCTGTAGAGAAAGATGAAGACTCTTCTTTGGTTGCAAATGCTATGGAGGTAAAACTCCCAGCTGAGAAGACTATGCTATGGCATCACAGACTTGGTCACATTGGTGAGAAAGGTTTAAAAACATTGTAGAATAAAAATCTTGTAGAAGGGCTTGATGATTGTAACCTTGAGTTTGATTTTTGTGAACATTGTATCTATGGAAAATAACACCATGTTTCTTTTTATTGTAGTCTAGTTATTGTTCCTTCGTTATCAAAGTCTAGATATTATGTTTCTTTTATTGATGACTGTTCGAGAAGGGCATTTGTATACTTTCTTAAAAGTAAATATGAAGTGTTCAATCAGTTTAAAGAATTTAAATCTTTGGTTGAAAATCATACTGGAAAGAAAATTAAATGTTTAAGGATAGACAATGGCAGTGAATTTTTTTCTGCAGATTTTGAAAAGTATTGCATTCATCATGGAATTAAAAGGCACAAGACAATGCCTTACACTCCACACGAAAATGGATTTGTTGAAAGGTTGAACAGGACACTGATGGAAAAGGCAAGGAGTATGCTGAGTGGTGCTGGTTTGGAGAAAAAGTTCTAGGCTGAGGCTATGGCTACAACATGTTATCTAATAAATAGATCTCCTTGCTTTGTACTTGTTGACAAGACACCTTTGGAAGCATGGTCTGGTAAGAAGCCCTCTCTGAGGCATGTCCGTGTGTTTGGCTGCGAGGCATATGTTTATGTGCTAAATGAAAAGATATCTAAATTGGATAACAAGGCTGTCAAATGTATTTTCATCAGCTATGGAGTTGTTGTGAAAGGATACAAGCTTTGGAATCCTGTTACTAAGAAGGTTTTGTACAACAGGAGTGTGATATTTCATGAGCTAAAACCTTCAGTTATTGATCAATAGCTTGGGATGAATTAGTGTGACAAGAAGAACGATGCAGTTGAGATTCCCCAAACTCTAGAAAGGGAAGAGCTGCATGGTGTACTTGAGACTGAGGAGAGCTCAAGAAGCTCTGAAAGTTCTGATGATGAAGAACAACCTTAGCCTGTAAGAAGATCTACATGAGAAAAAATACAACCTGATAGGTATGGTTTCTCCATGTTAGATTCAAACTATGCCTATGCTTTATTAACCAGCACTGGTGAACCTAGGACTATAAAAGAAGCAATCAACATGGCTGATTCAAATTCTTGGTTGGAGGCCATGAATGAAGAGATGGATTCTTTGAAAAAGAATGATACCTAGAATTTAGTACCATTGCCTAAAGGGTGAAAGCTTGTTTTTTGTAAGTGGATATTCAAAAAGAAGACAGACGTTGATGGAAGTGTTGAGAAGTATAAGGCTAGGTTGGTTGCAAAGGGTTTTTCTCAAATTGAGGGAATAGATTATGGAGAGATTCTTTCCCTTGTAGCAAAGCTAACATCCATCATATTTCTATTGTCTTTAGCAGTTGTGTATGATTTTGAAATTGAGCAGATGGATGTGAAGACAAAATTTCTCCATGGTGAACTGGAAGAAGAAATCTACATGTCCTAGCTTGAGCATTTTGTTGAAAGAGGTAAACAAAATCTGGTTTGCAAATTAAATAAATCTCTCTATGGTTTAAAACAATCTCCTAGAATGTGGTACCTAAAATTTGACATGTTTGTGTTGTCATTTGGATTTGTGAGATCAAAATCTGATCATTGCATTTATTATAAATCTAAGAATGATCATGTGCTTGTTGTTACCCTGTATGTGGATGATATGTTATTCATTGGAAATAGCAAGACTATGATTTCTGATCTTAAATCTCAGTTGTCTGCAAAGTTCGAATTGAAAGATCTTGGTGCAACTAGGTACATTCTTGGAATAGAGATTACTAGGGATAGAACAAGTAGAAAGCTCTGGGTCAGTCAGCGTAAGTATGTGAAGACGGTTCTAGAGAGGTTTAGCATGGATGACTACAAGCAGCTTGTTGTTTCGATCATGCATGGAACTAAGCAGTCTATTGAAGACAGTCCAAAATATTCTACTAAGATGGATGACATGACCAATGTGCCTTATGCAAGTATTGTTGGCAGTTTCACGTATGCTATGGTCTGTAGAAGACCATACATTTCCCAAGTAGTTGGATTTTTAAGCCGATTTATGGGAAGTTTGGGAAGATCACATTGTGATGCTGTGAAGAGAGTATTCAGGTATTTGAAGGGGACTTCATATTTTGCACTATGTTACCATGGAAATTGGGTTGCATCATAGAGGACTCTCAACATTCGTGGGTATGTTGATTCAGATTGGGAAAGGGATATTGAGAGTAGGTGATCCACCAGTGGATACACTTTCATGCTTAATGGTGGAGAAATCAGCTAGATGAGCAAGCGATAGGTTGTAGTTGCTTTATCCATGACAAAGGCAGAGTACATGGCTGCAATGCATACCTGCAAGGAAGCGGTTTGGTTAAACCATTTGTGTTCATACATTGGATTTAATGCTGGGCATATTTCAATCTGCTCTGATAGTCAGAGTGCCATTTTTTTGGCAAAGAATCCAACCTTTCATGCCAGGACCAAGCACATTGATGTGCAATACAATTTCATAAGGGATATGGTCAAAGATGGAAAGGCCAATCTGGAAAAGGTGGACACTTTGAAGAATGTTGCAGATGCTTTGACAAAGCCGGTTAGCACAAACAAGTTCAAATGGTGTGCAAAATCGATGGGCCTTGGGGCCTATGATAGACAGTAATTTTTTAGAGTTTGGAGGAAGCTGGGAATCTTCGTCAAGTGGGAGCTTGTTGAGAAATGATGCCTCAATTGCCAGATTGAACCTCTCTCAGAAAAGTCTTGGCAAAAAATGTTCATTTCTGCCTTTATTGTCATACCACGGCAGTCTTCTTATCTGTTTTGGTGATACCGCAGTGAAGGGTCTGGCGATTACCGCCATACCACATGTTGTCTTCTTCCTCACCATGGTAGCCATAGTTTTTGTCTTTCCTCAAGGCTTGCAGTTACTGCCATACTGTAGCCAGCCAAGGGGCTGACCAAGGTGGCTACAGTAAGATCACCAGCGGCCTAGCTGGTGGTCACTACCATACCGCGACCAACCAAGGGGCTGACCATGGTGGCCACGGTAAGACCGCCAATGCCCTGGCTGGCGGTTACCTCCATACCGCGGCCAACCAAGGAGCTGATCGCAGTGGCCGTGGTAAGACTGCTAGCAGCCTGGCTGGTGGTTACCGCCATACTACAACCAACCAAGTGGTTGACGATGGTGACCGCGAGCAGTCTGCCAAGTCAGCTACTGCTATACCACAGGTCAGACTTGGTAAGGCCATGGTAGTGTGGTAAGAGCTCAGATGATCTTGGTTGATTTATCACCATATCATGAGCTGCTCGGATGGGCTCGAAGGTAATGCGGTAAAGACTTGGAGAGCTCGGTCGAGCTTGGGGCCAGTCTTGACAGAGTTGGACTCGGTGTTAGAAGCGGATAGTGAATGGAATGTGAAAATGTGAGTCAGTGTCTTAATGCTAATTGGACAGAAACCAAAAGGGTAATTGTAGCAGGTGTAGGTCAACCCAGGGTGGCAAAAAAAAACCCGATTTAGGTGATGGCATTAATGCCTGGGTGGCTCGATGAAGGAGGATTAGTATGGGCAGATCTTTGGTTTGATTGAATCCAACATGATTGTACCTGTTAGTCGGCACTTGGTTGATAGAATTGATTGCAACGTCTGACTTAAGGAAGTTGACATATTGCATGGGGAGTCTTTTGTTTGAACTATATGTTTTAAAAAGAACATTGTAATAGTGAGAGATAATTTGGTAGTGATGTTGTGAGCTGATCAGAGAAGATTATAATTTTGTATGTAACTGTTATGTTACTGTAATATAAATTGTCTTGACTTTGTGTGGTGGGTTTTTTACCTGAAAAGGTTTTCCCACATATATCTTGTGTCAACTATGAATGCTCATTTTTGTGTTCTCTATTTTACATGTTGTATTCATCTCAAGTAGTTTTAGAAATCTATTGAAATTGGTTTATGCTTTTCTCCTCTATTGTATTAGTGTTAAGGGAATGTATTCTGCACTATTGGGTCTCTAGATCCTACATTTTTTTTCCTTCAGAAATTCATGTGGATTCCAACAAAAAATCCTTGTCTAATGCTCAACTACAAATATATCAAAATGATTTTCCTAAGCATAACCAAGGTCCTAGTACATCCAACTCCAATCCAAGGCCTAGCAACAACAACAACTAGAATAACAACACTAATAACATTAGTTATAAAAATGTTTCATACAATTACCAAGGAAATGTCATGCACATTGAACAAGTGGAGCCACGTGTATCTATGGTATGCATCAAATGCAAATACCCACAATGTGCTATTACCAATTGTAGTACCCGTATGACAGTTCCAAGAGCCTTCGCATCTACCCAGCAACCACCTGTCAGTCTGCAGTACAACATCCTTGATCACCTAGGACAAACCTTGGCCCAGATTTCTATCATGGATCTACTTAAGTCTTCTCCTATGCACCAATAGATCCTAAATAAGGCCTTATAGAACACTCAAGTTTCCAATGACATAGATCCCACACAATTCGAATCATTGGTAGGAAATCTCTCAACGACTTACCAATTAGGCTTAAGCTAGAAAGAGATGGCCCACCTTGACTCAAGTCATAACCGTCTCCTTCACCTTGAGGTTGGTGTAAATTGTCATAAAGTAAAAAGGGTTTTGGTAGATAATGGTTCTACCCTAAATCTTTGTACATTAAAATTTATACAACAGGTGGGATATACCCAATTTGACCTAAACAATCAGGTTATTACCATCAAAGCATATGATAATGCAAAACAAGATTCTGAGGGCACTATTTGTCTTCCTATTTAGGTGGGCCCCATTGTGAAATACACTATTTTTCATGTTCTGGACCTTGATCTTCCATATAAAATCCTCCTTGGCTACCCATGGATTCACTCTATGCAAGCCATTCCATCAAGTTATCACCAATGTTTTGAAATTCCCATTTCAAGGAATGGAAGTAACTATACAAGCTGACCCTCAGCCATTCGAATATTACCACACACTAGAGGCGTCCTTTCCCCACTCTCATTACTACCTTGGGGTAGAAATGGGGGCATCTCAAACATCAACATCTCATCCATCCACCAACACATTAACCACCACTTCATCCACTCCATCATCCACATTTGATTCCACCATTAATAAGGTCCAAATCATTAACAAAGGGTGTCATGAGTATGAAATGCATACAACATTAAACATGGAAACCATGCCAACCTCACCACATACATATGGCCAACCTTCTCCATCTATCCGAAAAGATGAAGAAAAGACAATCACCCTCAATGCTCCAAATGTGGGGTCTAGCACTTTCCTCTCTCTTTGATTACGACAAGATACACTAGAAGACAACATCAGCTAGTGGGTGTACCATTAGGAACCGAAACCCTCTCCCCCCTTGAAAGAATACTTCCAAGAAGTATATCCTTGGCCTTCTAAGTTTGCAGAAAAAACATAACTATCAGGGGGGAGGCCTTGGTGTAGAAGAGAAAGGTAGACGATAGCCGATAGAAGCTTCTATGCATCCGAAGAAGATGGGCTTGGGCTATGATACTAAACAAAAAGGTCCCATGACATCATCTAGTGCCTCTAACAATGTCAGTGTGGATGATGGTTCTCTCAAAGACATACTAGAGGAGGAGTCCATCATACATGTGTACGATGGTGTTGATCACATTGACCTCCCTTCCATGTTTGAATGCCTATCCATTTGCACCATCACCTTATCCCTAAAACATCCCAAGCTCATAGACTATGACCTACAAGGTAGCGCACCTCTCAAAACCTTTCCCTCAGTGGACCAATATGTGCATCTTATGGGATTAGGGGAAGATGAATGCTCTAGCTGCAAAAATAAAAAGAGGCAAAATCAAAATGGGTCACCTAGTGAAAACCTCCCTGAGGCAGTTTGTGACTTTGAAAAATTAAAAAAAAGGGTGTATCTACTAGCGCAAAACTCAAAGAGGCGCTAGAAGATGGGGACATTTTTCTTCCCCTTGTAGGAACTTGACTATTAGGATGATCATCCATATTGATCAAAGAAACACAAGCAATAAACTTGGGAACTGAAGAGAATCCCAAGATCACCTATGTAGCCAAAGCATCGTCAGAAGTAGAAAACTCTACCATCACCAAAATCCTCCAAGAAGGCATCATGAACTTCACCTGGACATATTCAGACATGCCTAGACTTGATCCTACTTTGGTGGTGCATAGCCTAGACGTCCATTCTGATGCAAGACCAGTCAAGAAAAAAATATGGAAAATGCACCCTCAAGTCCCTCTACTGGTTAAGAAAGAATTGGAAAAGTTGTTGGAAGTAGGATTCATCTAACCAATTTACTACTCTGACTAGATCTCCAACATAGTGCTAGTCACTAAACCCAACAGAGATATCAGAATCTGCACGGATTTTTGAGACCTTAACAAAGCTTGTCCCAAGGAAGACTTCCCTTTTCCAAATATGTATATGCTGGTCGATCTCACCATAGGACATGAGATGCTATCCCTCATGGATGGCTTCTCCAATTACAACTAAATTAAGATTTCCCTTGAGGATCAACACAAGACTTCCTTCACTACACCTTGGGGTACGTTTTGTTATAATGTCATTTGGCCTCAAGAATGCGGGGGAAGCATAACAACGTTATATGACAGTCATCTTCCATGACCTCATTGATATAATAATGGAAGATTATGTTGATGACCTATTAGGAAAATCAAGAACAAGGGAAGCGCACCCGAAAATCCTCAAAAAGATCTTTGAACATTTGGAACAGTATAAGTTATACCTCAATCCGAAGAAATGTGTCTTTGGTGTTACATACGAAAAACTCTCGGGGTTCATTGTCTCCCACTAAGGAATAGAGGTCAATCCTGCTAAGGTCAAGGCAATCATAGAAATGCCCGCACCTCACAATCTGAAACAACTATGAAGCTTGCAAGGTAAGCTCCAATCCATCTGAAGGTTCATTGCTCAACTAGCCAAAAAGTGGAAATCATTCATGCATCTCCTGAAGAAAGATATTGCATTGAAGTGGAACTAACAATTTCAACTTAGCTTTGATCAAATCAAATAATATCTAGCCCACTTGCCTATTCTTATGCCACCTATTCCAAGAAAACCGCTCCTACTTTATATTTTAGCTACTTTCGTGGCACTATGGGCATTGTTAGCACAACATGATGATCATCCAAGGAAAGAGAAATTTACTACATCAACCAAACCTTAGTAGGCTATGAATTGAATTATTCCCCAATGGAGAACGCTTGCCTAGTTGTAGTCTTCAACTCACAAAAACTCCAACACTACATGCTTAGTTATCTAGTCAAGCTAATCTCTAAGGTTGATCCACTTAAATATTTGTTATCCAAAACCACTCTGATTGGCCGCATGGATAAGTGGTTCATTTTGCTAAGTGAATTTGACATAGATTATTTATATCGTAAAGAAATCAAAGGATGAGTAATAGTTGATCAACTGGTAGATGCTCCACTAGTAGATGCTTGTCCTTTAGAAATAGAGTTTCCTGATGAAGGGGTTTTTGTAGTTTCAAAAGCTACCACATGGACACTATACTTTGATGGATCATGCACAAAAAATGGATCAGGATTTGGAGCTTTTCTCGTCACCCCTCAGAGCGATTACATAATTAAGTCATTTAGATTGGCCTTTCCTTGCACCAACAACATTCTTGAATATGAAGCTCTCCTCACCGACCTTAGGATTACAGTCCAATGCAATATCTCTCACCTACAAGTCTTTGGTGACTACCAACTTGTTACCAAATAGGTCAATGATGATTTTCTCACAAAATATGATAATTTTTTACCGTACAAATATATGGTAGATGACTTTAGAAATTACTTTCCCTCAATCCAATTTGATCAAATACCTAGAGTGCAGAATAAAGTAGTTGATGCCATGGCTACCATTGGTTCTCTACTTGACATGCCCAAAGATTAGACCGAATGTGAGTTCCTCATGGAGCAACTTTTAATCCCTTCATATTACATCTCTGAGAGAAAAATTATATGCGACATTGTAGGTCCTAGATCCCCTTAGTATCAAGACATCTACACTTACCTCCATGATAACACCTTACCCCCTGACCTCACACGTAACCAAAGAAAATCGTTTATCCAATGCACATCCTATTACACCATAATAAGTGATACACTTGATCGATGTGGGTATGATGGAACCCTCCTCTAGTGTTTAAACGAGACCGTAGCCCACACCACATTGGTAGAAGTACATAGTGGTATTTCTAGGGCGCATTCCAATGGCATGGGCCTAAAAAAAAGGATTCTAAGAGTAGGATATTACTGGCCTACTATGGAACATGATTCTTGTGAGTTTTTAAAGAGGTGCCTTCCCTGTCAGCAACATGCGGATCTAATTCATGTTCCTACATAATATTTATAACCCATCACAACCCCATGTCCATTTTCACAATGGGGTTTTGATTTGATCAACAAGATTTACCCTCCATCCTCTGATGACCATACTTTCATCACCACCGCCACTAAATACTCTACTAAGTGGGTGGAAGAAATGTCACTCACCCAAATTAATGGTGTTTAGATATCCAAATTCATCCTTTACCATTCCTCTACAGGTATGGAATCCCCTCCACCATCATTACTAATAATGGGAAACCACTCAAAAAAAAGTGCATGAAATTCATCTGTGAGACTTACCACATCCAAAATCATTGGTCTACCCCATATTATCCCCAAGGTAATGGTCAAGCAGAAGCAACCAACAAAACCTTAATTATAATCATTAAAAAGATGGTTAACAACACTGGTTGAGATTGGCATCTCCACCTCCATCCCGCCCTTTGGGCCTATCACACTTCCATCTGCACCCCCACTGGTGCCACTCCATACTCACTAGTTTATGGTGATAAAGCTATCTTTCTGATTGAAGTCAAAATCCCATCACTTTGTATATCTTTGAAGAATCTAATCAGCAATGAAGACACCCAGGTTGCAGGACTTGCTCAATTGGAACTCCTGGATGAAAATAAGATCAAAGCCTACAACGATTTACAAGCCTATCAACATCAGCTCAAAAGAAGCTTAAATAAGAAGTTTTGTCCTTTCCAATTCAATTTTGGTGACTTAGTTCTTAAGGAGAATCACCATACCAAGCAAGATCAGGAAAACAAGGGCAAGTTAGAAGCAAATTGGTTGGGCACTTATATCATCACAACAAAATATGGTTCAGGAGTATACAGGCTTGCTACATGTGAAGGAGAGACCCTCAAGGAACCCATCAATATAATTCACTTGAAGAGGTTTTATACTTAGGTCAGCTAGGGTATCCTTACTACAAAATCCAAAAAATACAAAAAAAAAGTAAAAAATTGTCAAAATTACAAAAAATGTCAAAAAATCAGAAAAATCCAAAAATAGTAAAGAGAAATAATTCATCCTATGGTGAAAACCACTCTTCATGGTGCCTTGGATAAGTATGTTGGTGAAAATGTGGCAACAGGTGCCATTCGTATAGGGCTTGATCATTATCTACCTTGCATCCTAGTTACTTTATGATTCATCCATCCAAATCTCATATCCTCATCATCCTACCAATCCTATCCTTCCATCCACCTACATTATCTAGTCATTGGGTATATTTTGGTTGATCATTGGATGAACTCCATCCGCTATCCATCATCCTGAGCTTTTATCCTAATATGAGCTTGTGTCATCTTGTCAGTTTGTTCATCTTTCGCTTCCATTTAGGTTCTTTCATTGTGTTGGTATCAATCTAGATCTCATCTTATATATGGAAAACTACGTTTCCCCTGTACTTTCATGTAGGTAAGGCTGATCATTTGATTTTCCCCCAAGGCTTATTGTCTGGTCTATCATTTTCCACTATCCTGTCTTTTTGTCCTTGTCGAACTATGTTACCCCTGTGCTTGCACGTAGGAAAGTCTATCATTTGATTCACCCCTAGAGAATTTTTTCCTTCATCATCTATCCACATTGGCCCCTTTTCACCCTTATCCATCATTGGTCTTTCATCCTTTTCAAACTACGTTGCCCCTATGCTTGCATGTAGGCAAGGTCAATCATTTGATCCACCCCCGGGGGTTTTCTTTTGTCTTTTCTTTTGCTTTGTTTTGCCTTGTTGTCGAATTGTCTGGTCATTTTTCCCCACCATCTATCTTCATCATCCTCTTTCCACTTTTATCCATGGTTTTTTCTTGAATTTTGAGGGCTCTGTGCTTTCATGTAGGTAAGGTTGATCTTTGATCAACCCCTGAGCCCCTAGGTCTTTAGGGTGTGTCGATCTTATGTCTTGTGACTTGTTTCGTGTTGTCAAGTATGTCCTTATCTAGCTAGTGTTGCACAAATAGAATCCATTCATTTCATGAGCTTTAATCAATTTTAGAATCTCTTTCATCATTATCGATCTTTTAGTTTAGCATCTATCTTTGGTCTCAATAGGATGTATCCTTCCTAACAGACCTCATCAACCCCATCCATCTTCTCAATCCTATGGAAAAGGATGTTTTAAAATTGATTGTAATCTTTTGATTATTTTGACTTATATGTTTATCATTTGAGCTCCTTATCATCACTTGTCAAGGCCACCATGATCTATCATATTATGGTGTGTTTTGACTGTTTACATAGGGGCATATTTTGGTTTTTGTTTGTTTGTTGTCTTCTTGGTTGTCCCACATAGTATCCACCAAGATCCCTGAGGTCTTGTGTTATGCTAGGACATCCTTTTGTGCTTGTGGTTATCACAATACCTAGCCCAACCAAAGTCATCATGACTTTGGGGTATTGGGATAGCCTTCTTGTTTTTTTTTTTTTTTTAATGCATTGGACACTAATCCACCTTGGTTCACATATCATTGTACCTAGTGTCTTAGGCTATAGTAAAAATCAATGCTCTGAAGATGGAAAATTGCATTAGCATTGCATCTCATTTTCTCCTCCATTGCATTCCATATATCCCCCATCCCTCCTTCCAGCCCATGACTTAGGATTTTGGTTGTGCAAACATTGATTCCATCCATCTTTCCCTTTCTCCTCGGGATTCCTATGGTTCTTGATAGGTGCAGTTGCACACCCATCATCTCCTTCGCTTCCATCATTGTACAAACCCTTATTCACATTCATGATCACATTGCATTTCATTTACTTATTAGCATTTAGTTGCATTCTCATCCCATATTTTAGGTTTGCCAAATTAAATTTCATTCCATGTGTATTATCATATCATACTCATTTTTAGTTTGTTTAGATTAATTTTAATTGATTATTCTATACATCTTAAAATTAATTTCATTACTAATCCATTGCATTAGCATATTCATCTTCATTTATATCATGCATTTTCACCTGAATCACACATTTTTAGGCTCATTTACACATCCATAGCATATAAAATCATAATTCATCCATTACATCCTACATCATAAACATTAGACATCATAATATCATCCACAGAGGAACAATCATAAATCATTAATCACATCTTGCATCATAAGTGTTAGAGATCATACATATAATCCATATAGGCATAAACATGAATAATTATAGGCATATGCATACATATCATCATAATAATCATCCACAAAAAAACCATAAACATAGACATGTGCATAAGTCAATCATCCATCACATACACATCATATAGTGTGAATAAGGGCTCTCGCATATCATATCAAAAATAACAAAAATACAATGTCCATCAGATCGTCCATAATATTGTCCATCATATACATCATAATACATATCCATCATATGTCATCAAATAAAGTACGAGTACAAAGTTATGGCTCAATTCTAATCTCTGCTACTCCATACTGAATCCCATCCTATACCTATCAAATACCAAGATCCTATTCCTCTGATCCTTTAAACCATGAGCTGCCTACATTTGACCTCTGTGCTGACTCTAACACTGGCCCTCTACGTGGAGGAGTCTCCCTCAAGCTACTATATCCCAGAGTATACGTCCCTACTGACTAGGATGGTGCTGTTATCTGTGGCCTCGCTCGAACATAGGTGGGTACCCA
Organism: Sequoiadendron giganteum; assembly: GCA_007115665.2. Taxonomy (NCBI): domain Eukaryota; kingdom Viridiplantae; phylum Streptophyta; class Pinopsida; order Cupressales; family Cupressaceae; genus Sequoiadendron; species Sequoiadendron giganteum. The sequence goes on from CM021104.1 coordinate 490,398,015, forward strand.
CTATCCTAGATCTGGTACTATCGAGAAATAGGCACACATATAGTAGCTAGCCTCTCTCATATACTCATCTCCCTCTCCCACCTACTATCTAGTTGAATCCCGATCTACCCTATACCTATCTCAAAATCCGCATATGGATCTCCTCTCTTCTGACCATGCACCCTGTGCTAACCGTAATTGCTCGATCTCCGCTCCCATCGACAACACCTGATCCATAGCTTTGTCCCTCTCCTCCTACATGGCCTATACCTATGCCTACAATATCTGAACCTTTACCCCTATCTCACCACCCTACGCTACTAGTGCCTGCCCCTATGCTACCTATTCCCGTCCCTATGCTGCATCTCTCTCTATAGCTTGAATCTATGCCATTGTTGCATCCCTCTCCTCCTACACCTGTATTTGTAAGAAAACCCTATTTATCTCCATCACCTATACCTGAGCCCTCATGGTCTCCTCTCTCTCCTACATCTATTCCATGTCTCCCACTATCTACTCTGCCACCTCAACTCTATCATAGAGCTCATCTCACTTGCATCTCAACTCCCTCCTCTCTCTCAAAAGTCCCTCTACCTACCTCCTCAGATCCTCCATATCCCTATCTTCCTTCGACAAGGTTTTCACCAGTATCTTCTTTATCACCCCTCTGGACTCTCACTAACCTCCTACCTACAGTATTGTCACCATTTCCTCTAGTCTATCTCACTCCCATCTCACCGCCTCCCCTACCTCATGCTCCCTAGATACCTCTCCCTCCAGATGAGTCACCTCTGCTCAAAACTGGTCCACCTCGACTCACAGATTATCTCTCTCTCTCTGTATCTTTTCCTCATGTTGCGACACCATATCGGCTATATCCCAAGAAACCATCTCACCCTCTTCCTACACTCTGGCTATCTCTACTCACAAATCGCTCACCTCAGCCTCCAGTTTGCACCTTGCAGCCTCTATGTCTCTCATTCTCTACTCAACGATCTATAACCTTGCCTCAGCTCCTCTTAGTAGCACAACTGGATCCTTTGTTATCGATGGTATCATAGCCAATGGGTGAATATCATGCACATCCATATCCATCTCATTTTCCCTCACCTCATCTCCCATGTCCATCACCTATGCCTCCTCCCTCTCATCCATCACCTATACCTCATATCTCTCCTCCTTGGGCTTGACCTGCTCCCTCCATCTCCTCCTCCTACCTAGCCTCCACTGACCTCCTATCTCATCCACCCCTTGCCCTCCCTCCTACTGCTCTATTGCTCTATCTACCTCCAACGCTCTCCTCTGCTGCCCACCTGCTCTGACCACCTTCTACACTCTCCTCTTCTATCCTCCTAATATTCTTACCTTTGGCTTTCTCCTCTACTAACCTCCTCCTGCTATGGCTACCTCTGCTCTCTCCTCTACTGACCTCCTACCCTGCCTACCTTCAGCTCTCTCCTTAGTTGTCCCCTCCCTCTCCCTCTCCTTTGTCTTGCCAATCTCACCTCATCCTCTAGTCTAAACCCGAACACCCCTATGATCAGCTCCTTTGGTGTAATATGTGGGGTTCAGTGATGGAAAAACCATGTAGCATATCTAATCATCACCCCTACCTCTATCATCCCTCTAGTCCTCCCTACATAAGTCACCAGATCCTGATCTAGTGTCTCCTAATGCTCCCTCACAAATGCCAACAAAATTGGCTCCCCCCATGGTCCCTCTCATGTAATCCATTTGAAACTCTCTACTCTGCTCGGAATATCTTGTGTCAGCCCAAACTTCCTCGTCACCTGGTCTGGCCTGTGTGACTCCACTATCCATGACTCCTTCCCAGTTGTATAACTCTGGGCCATGAAATTCTCATTGTGTCTCACCTCATACCTCCTCCACTTGGAAAATTTTCATGTCAAATATGGCCTCCACACTATCTCCTCCTCCTCGACATCATCAAATAGTCTCCTTCATCCATCTATATCTCCACAACCCTAATTATGCCATACCAAACCATACTCTACACCATACTAATATTCCATTAGTAGTGTCTCATCCTCTAATCCCATGTCTGGCCTAGACACACTAATGTGCTACCACTCCCATACCTATAGTAGTGTCACATGTGCCACACTAAGTCCCTCATGGTAGCACACCACATGCATGTAGTTGTATAGCTGTGCTAGAACACATGGACCCCATGTAAACTCCCCCTCTCTCCCCTCAACAATATGTTGAATCACCTCCATGTAGTTGAGGCTGTATAGCTTTCCACTCCTATTCGGTATCAGTATCCTATTGATCAGTCCACACAAGTATAGTGGCAACACCGGTACTCGCAATCTCAATCACTTGTCCACATCCAAACCCTTCTTCTGCATAGGCAAGTCATCTCACTTGAACATGACCCATACGGTATGATCCAGTGCCTCCCCCTCTAATTTCATCGCACTCACCAAGTGACCTACTATGGGAAGTCTCAATATCTGCCACACATCCTCCAACGTCACCATCATCTCCCATGTTAGGAGATTGAAGGTCGAGGCCGCTGAATCCCAGTGCTTAATAAGGGTTGTCAGCATCACCCAATGTGCTTTGATAGATGGATATCCTAATATATGTAATAACTACACCTAGGACAAGGCCTCATGGTCTGCTCTGCTCACTCACTACTTCACCTCCAACACCTCTGATCTCCTCTCCCACATTCGTAAGCTATCGAAATGATGCAACCATATCACACACCCTGTCAGTCATCAAATCTTTTCCTTCATTTATTTTCCAGCCCTGGGTTCTTTTCTCACTAATATTTCTTCCCTCTTCTTTGGACAAAATTACTAAGTGGTCCCCCTTTCATCTCTTTATCTTTCCAACACTTTAACTTTTCTTCTATTTTGGTCCCTCCTCTACTTTCGTCATCCTCACTTTTGCTCACGACCACCCCTTGGTGTGGGGCCACCCCTTTGGGGGCACAACTGCTCCTTGGGATGGGGCCACCCATTTTGGGGTGCGTCCACCCTTTGGGGGAGGGGATTCCCCTTGAAAGGCATGACCGCCCCTTGAAGGGCGTGACTGCCCCTTGGGGTAGGGCCACCCCTTGTGGGGTGTAGCTGCCCTTTGGGGCGGAACCACCCCTTGGGGTGAGGACCCCCTTCAAGGGCACGGTTGTCCCTTGGGGCAAGGCCACCCCTTTAGGGGGCATTGCTACACCATACGGTAGGGAAACCCATTTGGGGGTGCCACTGCCCATGGGGTGGGGCCACCTTCTTAGGGGCGCGACCGCTCCTTCTAGGCAAAGCTGCCCCTAAGGGGCGCAACCACCCCTGCATGGGTGGGGCCACCCATCTAAGGGGTGTGGATGCCCCTAGATGGGTGGGGCCTCCCATCTAAGGGGCATGACCACCCCTCCTGGGACATGACTACCCCTATTAGGGGGCGCAACCCATTTTCTTTATCTTTTATTTGTTTTTTTTCCTCTTTCCCCCAGGCCTCTAATTGGCATTTCTCCCTACCTAGTGGACGAAATAGAATTTCTCCCTCTACCTATTTTTCTAATCTAACCCCATTCCCAAACCCATGTTTTTAATAGCATTATCACTTGAAAATATATCGTAAAATGCTAAAAATCATAAGGAGGGTTTGAGCCTAACCTGGTGTGGGATCGTGCGCTCATGGTAGAATCTATGCATCTCATCTACTCAGTGGATGATGTCATCATTGTAGTCTTTTGAAATATTTTCTTCTTGTCTCTTCCCTTTCCTCTTCTCTCTCTCACTCAACTACCAACTGTGTAAATGAGGAATAGTACTTCTAAAATTACTATTTATAACTTTCACCAATTTTTCTTTTTCTTTAATAAAGGGTATTTTTTCCCTTTATTTAACCTTCTTCTAATTCAATTAATCCTCTAACTTCTTGGGGCTGCCATTTTCACCATGTGTATCTATTTGACTCCGTTCAAAAACTAATCTTCATGGTTTTTTGAGCTCTATCCAATGGTACCTTCTGTTTCTTCATATTGAGAAGTCACTCGGGGCCCCTTTTTCTTCCCCAACCACCCTCTCAAGGGGGCATACCCTACCATATTCGTACATACCTCATTCTTGGTCATTTTCTCATGAGATTAGAGCATCTCCATTCACTCCTCTCCATTTGGGAAGCTCACGCAACTTCTCCCATGTTGGGGAATCTTTTTCTAGTCACTTCCTCTATGGAGTCATTTGCATTTTATTTTTCTTCGAAACACCATTATTCTAACAATATTTCGAAGAGGGGAAAAATATAGACATCCAAATTTGACCACTCCCGTATGGTCAAAATCCTATCTTTTATCTGTCTAATTCATCTATATTAATTAAATGACCTATTTAATTAATATGACCCCTTCCCCTAAGGTTTCTAAAAGTATTTAATTAAATACTTTATCCTTTATCATTTTCTCTCTAAATTAAATAAATGTATCAATTTATTTAATTTATTCACTTATCCTCTTCAATTTTAAATTCATTCCTTCTCTCTCATTGTCCCATCCTCCATAACCCTTCTTCTAACCTCGATTCATCTAATTAATCTCTTATTCAGATGTGAACATCCTTAATCAGGATTAATGTCACATCCTCCATATTAGGCCACTTGCCTCTAATCTTCATTACTTTTCCTAATCACCTGTTTGCACAACCTTACTATAATCACCTACCTTTTTTGGCGTGTCTTTAAGTCAACCTTCCACGGTACCTACCTTATCAGGTATTGACCTCTTCCCCATGTGAATTAAAAAATTTCATTTATTACTCCCATGCATTTCTCTTCCCCATAACCTCTCATGGGGACATCAGACACATGGGACAAGGAACTCCTTTCAGAGGACCTTTTCTTATCCATTGGGTACTTCCAATCATGTGAATTAAAAATTCAAATTTATTTCTCCAACCACTTCTTCCATCCCCATGGTGACAAGAGAGGACTTTCTAAAAGTCCTCACTTGTCACTATCAACCCCATATGGGGACAAGAAATTCCTTTTTGAGGAAGTAGTCTTCAATCCCAAGATAATTGAAAGTACCTCCACCTCACATGAACTTTTCCATGTAAATTTTTCTCTTTCCATCTCACCTTCCACATGGCAAGGTGTGAGGGTTTGTGAGTCCTCAACTCACCACAACCCCCCATCTTGTCCATGATGGCTCAATCTCAACCATCCATTCTTCTTTAAATTGAGAGCCTTGGCGTCAAGTTAAAGAGATTAGAGAAAGGTTAGGAAAGCATTTGAGACTCTAGAATTCAAGAAATTTTTCCTTCATAGCATTTGCAAGCATTTAGAAGCCATTATTGCATCCAAATACCATCTCCATCTCAATACCCACCTCCATTATTGTATGCATTTTTCAATCAAAGGAGCATAAAACTAAGCATCATCAAAGGGCCAACCAACTCATCAATCTAAGCAAGAAAGGTGTAACACTTCATTTGTTTTTTGTTGTTTGTTTAGATTCAAATTTAGCTAATCTTGAGTGTTTGTTTGTGTATTTTCATTTTTGTATTTCCATTTTGTTTTGCATTTTTAAACATAGAATTTTTTTCCACACAGTGCTTATTTTGGTCTATCGTAGGATCTTGATCCTAGGGTATTGGCCACCCTCTTCATTATTTCCATACTATCTTATCAACATTCGTACATTTGAACCCCTCTTCATTGTGTGGTTGGCTACTTTAGTGTGATTTTGAAGAAAGTTCATCCTCTCAATAAAGTGGGGGCTAAATGTAGTGTAGGAAAATGCATACCCTTGCATTTTCACACTTGTTTGGTCCTACCTTGCTTTATTTCTCCTTCTTTATGTCTTAATTGGTCTTATTTTGTATCTACAAGTCTAATAAACTACATATTTTTATGGTTGATCCTAACAATCATCAAAAGGAAAATGAGCATTTAATTTTTTTGTTTGTGTGTCCCTACTTTTTGGGTCAGGACTAAAATGCCACCTAGGGCATCTTAGTCCCCCAAAGGTCTTGAGACCTTGATTTTGAACACACCTAAAAATGTCCAATTTTGGAGTCTATGCCTCGAGAATTGAGCCTCGGGACTAAGACGCCACCTAGGGAGTCTTAGTCCTCCTTGGCTTATTTTCGAGATTTAATTTCAAATTCTAGTAGGAGTTAACCTCCTTTAATTAATATTTTCCTTTTTAAGATTTGTGTGATGTAATTTAGGATATTAAGCATATACAAGTATAAATACAAGGTTCATTCACTCATTTTTTAATAACAAGCATACAAGTATTTTATGAGAGAATTACTAATAGCATAATTGAGTTCACATCACAAGAGCATTAAAGAGTAGTTCTTCAAGCATTTTGGAGCCATCATCAAGATTCAAGCATCATATCAAAGGAGATTCTTGCATCGTGTGTGTTTTTATGCTAACATGTGTGATGTAGGGTTTTCATTCAAGGAAGCAATTCAAGAAAAATCTATTGAAGCATTTAAGTGATTCAAGATCTACATTCCAATTAGCCATTTCACACAAGTTTTAGACTTTACAACAAGGGTTTGGTGAGTTGTAACATTTCATGTTGTTCATGCATCATTCCCCTTCATTATTCTATTTCATTTCCAGGTTTAATTACCAACAAGGGGTTTGACCAAGGCAAACCCCCATTCACTAACATTCAACAAGTTTTCCCTCTCTTATATGCATGCAATTGTAGATTTAGGTTGAAGACTTGAAGATCATTTGGAGTGCAAGATTGTGAAGTTTCAAAGTTGCATGAAAAGATGTCATCTTCACAGAAACTCACGTATAGGTCAAATCTGAAAGTTTCAAAACTAGAGAACCAAGAAGAAGAAAGTGCAGACCTTGGAGCTTAGGATCACATTTGGAGTTTTCATAAATTTATAATAGGACTAATACGCCACCTAGGGAGTCTTAGTCCTCCTAGGGGTACTTTTCAGATATTATTTAAGATTCTATTTTGAGATCCGAAGATTATGCATCTTCCCTAAAAAATAGGATTGGGACTAAGACAATAGTATAGGCATATTTGTCCTCCCTGGCACATTTTGAGAACATTTTTACATTTCCAAAATCCTCACATCTCCAAACTTCCCAAGTACACACATCCTATCTTTTTGTTGCATAATTTCATCATTTGCATCTTCCATTTAGCTTGCATAACTAGTTTTTGTAGGTTGAATGCTTATTTGTCTTTCCAATCACTTGCTTGCTGGTGAACCCCTTGAAAACCTAAAAGAACACTCCCCTTCCTATGTCTTCCTAATTGATAATTGACTCACCTTCTGAGGTTGATGGTCAATCCAACCAGGGTTCTTAGGAAATATTTGAATGATTGGTGGGAAATAGGAGTGATATTGCACCTCCCCATTTTCACCTTAATTAGAAGATATCAAATTTTAGTTGAATATATCTAGTTTCCAAGCATGAAAATTTATTGTTAGTTCTTTGAATTCACTTAATCATATAGGATATTCCCAACTTTGATATATCCTATTTGAGCACAAGTAACAATCCCTAGAATTAAGACCAAATGTACCACTCAACCAAATAATTCATTCACAACTTAAAGTTGTTAATGAGTAGTCTAGTGCATACACAACTCAATAGGTAAAAATTAACCTAAGGTTTCTCTTTCTATTCAATTTTACTTCTCATCCAAAATAGGTTATTCTAACCTAGGGTTTCATTCAAGAGTAATATAGTGATCAGGTGATTAATCATTCTCATAAAGATATTTTTTATGTGGTTTACATAACGTCACATCCTACCTTATCTTTCATTCCTTCTCTATAGCTTTATAGCTAAACCTTATCATCCCTAGGTCTCTTAGCATAGTAAGCTACAATTTCAAGTCACTTTATGAAATTGATACACTTTGTAATATGTAGTATTAATACTTATATATAGAAATAAAATTTTGATCTAAATTCCCCATATAAGGTATGCAAAGATATTTTCTTCCAATCATGAGTAATCTAGATATTCCCTATCATGATCAAATTATCTTCCTATCCTTTTCCAAGGCATCAATGATAACATTGTTTGATCTTCCAATCAGATAAATATAAGGTATGGGATGATAATAGGTAATAATCCTTGACCTTTTCATTTATCTTACTCCAAAAATACCAACACCTTTTTCCTTGTGGTCATAAATTTATGACCTAATTGACATCATGAATTGTGAAGAATTCATTAGTTCTTCCAAATTGAAAGAATATCTATGTTTTTAATTGGGTGGGGTACTTAATCCAAGTAAATCCATTCTCTTCCTTCCCCCCTCAGTGTTCTCACAACATTCAATCTTCTCGAAGTTGAATTCCTAGCAACCACTTCTTTGATAATATTTTTCACTCCCTATTGTTTGCTTTCTATTGCCTTTTCTTGCCTCAATGGTACTTTGAATATACTTTTCCTAAAGCTAGATTCATCATTGATTTCTAGTCTCATAGAATAAGCATTTTGGATCATCCAATAGGAGATATAATGAATAATCCACAACTTAAAATTTAATAAGTACACTAATATTCCCATTGTCTTTCCAATATCCTTTTTGGTGGAGGAATATCCATGCTCACAAGCCTCTTTTGTTGATGTTCTTTTCATCTTAGAACATTGTTTTCCTTGCAACTTCTATTGTTCCGACACATAGTGCTTATTGTATTCCATTTCATTTTTGAACCTCTAAATGAATGTTGGATTTTGTTGAAACACAAGTGAGTTCTACTTATACTCCAACCTATCTATGTACTTTCAAAACCTTTGTCAGATCCATACGATTTTCCTTTTCAGGCTTCTTTCTTACAATCACCTTTCCAAGCGTCTTTATTCAAATCCTTGGAATCCTATTCTCTCATAACCTTTAGAGATACTAGATTTGTTTGGTCTTGTTCTCTTGTCTTAATCAAAACTCCAATAATCTCATCGGTTTTTGTTGGTAGAACCATGCCCACATAATTGATTACTTCTTTTTGACCATTTTGGCCTTTTCTCTTTTCCTAGGTACTATCTCTTTTCTTGTGAGATCCTATCTTTACAAAAGAATTAGATTTTTTTCAAGAGTTCTCTAACCTTGTAGATACCTCCTTCATTTACTTTCTACTTCATTCTAATTTATGTTGACATTGCATACACATAGATTCATAGTGTTACCACTAAATCCTAGAAATTTTGACTGTTTACAACTATAGGTTTCTACTAATAGATGTGTTATATTATTTCTTCCCATCCCCTTAGAGTCATATAACTATTTCATGGGTGATCCCATAATTTTGGTTTACAATTTTTGGGAGATTCAGATTTTTGTTGAAATCACACATTTTTAGAAAATATAATGATTTAAGCCTTAAAAAATTATGTTTGAAGGATTCCAATTGAAAAGGTTTTGATCAAACCACCTTAGATCAAACCCCCTTGCATAGAACCCCTCTAGTTTTAAACCATACTTATAATAGAGTCTCCTTTACACCTATCAAAATGTTGATAGAAAACCAGTTTTGATTTACCTTTTGGGGGATCAAACGAATTCATTTAAAATTTATTTTTTGTAAGTATGTAGTCATTATTATAAGATTCCCAAAAAGTATAATTTTAGATAAATTTAATTTAATTATTATATTTATTTTTTATTTCTTGTGAATGTAGGTTTTTCTCTAAAAATAAAGCTCTTTGTTCTGCACACATGGAAAAATAGAAGATTATCAAAAAAAAATCTAAATATCAATGATCTAGATATTGCAATTCTTGATCCAACAAAAAAAATAAAATTGGATTTCGATACATACAAAAAAAGTTATGTTGTATATATTCTGCCTATGTCTAAAATGTAATTGGTTTGACTTTGAAACTTGATTAAGGAAAAAATATTTAATAAAACACTATGAAACCAAATGAAAGCACTATATATTGTAGTTACAAATTTAAATTTGAAAAAAATAGAATTTTATCCTTCATGGAAAAAATATTATGTTGTATATGGTGAGCATCACTCAAAAATGGTGTTTATTGAAAAAAATTAGTTTTCGAAGGAAATGGAAAAAGAAGTGCAATTTGATTACAAAAAATTTGAGAAAAAATATATATAAAATTTATAGAAAATTTTTCACAAAACACTAGTTTGCATCATCTTCAAATTCCTCACAGTTTAGCCGCTATAGGTGCTCGAAAGTGAAGATTTAGTTAGAAAAATCAAGTTTAGTGTCTAGTTTGGCCAAAAATTGTAAACCAGTATTGTGGGATCACCCTCGTAGGATAAAGGTAGATATTGGTTATTCTTCCTAACCTTTCTACATAACCTGATTGCATATTCTTCCGCAATCCTAGGTAATATCATAATTTGTCGGTTTAGGAGTTCCTACTCCAGTGATGACTCTTAACTAGTCCTAATTTTACACAAGTTACTAGGGATCTCATCTTCCTTTTTACTTCCCTATATTCTTCTATATTGTCATTGTGGCACAAGAGCTTTTCAACCATTTTCTTCTGATTCATGCATTATTGTGTAATGATCTCATAGATTTTAGTGCAAAACCTAGTAGCTCTAATACCACATGTAACATACTAACCCTTCAATGCAGTAAAAATTTCTAATTTTTCACCATACGAGTAAAGAAACTAACAAGTTATTGCAATAAAACTTCTCTTCCTTTTATTGAGAATATACAATAAATATTCCACTTCGTTACCATAATTTGAAAAGTACAAGTAAAAAAAATTCATACATTTACATACATAGCTCCAATGAGCTTTAGAAATAATAGCTATAAGATGGTACATGATCCTTCCTTTCAAATATTGGTTCTTCTATCACCTACTGTGGTGGATAAGCATCAATCAAGAACTTTTCAACCAACCACAGACTCATAATGCGGTCCCCCACACATCTATCATTCAATATATGGTCATTCCCTTTGACAAAGAGATTGGTAAAGTAACCGATAATGACAACCAACTAAGCATACTGTTGTGTCCTACATAACTAGAACTTTGTAATCCCACAATCCTGAACTAGCATGTAATACTAGATCACAGTGAATTGACAATGTTAGTCTCGGTAGTCACACAACCTAGAGTAGAGTCACACAATCTAGAGTGGATTCTTGGACATTCACACTACTTTGATCAAAAAGTTTTATTTAGTAAATGATCGAGAGTCACCTATCACATACACTACTCAAGGCTGATTTGACTTAAGGCTATCTTAAGCTACACATAGCTATTTCCATAAATGGATAGTCCATCATCCTAGATAACTTACAATATATTAATCTACTTGAAATATACCTACTTAAATAGTAAGTACACAAGGTAGGTATTTCCTTCTATGGATAATCCATCATTCCAAAGATAACCTATAAACTTGGATAACCCTACTTACTTGTAAGTGTATATAATTCTCTCCCATACTAGATGACCACTCCTAGGACTAAACATAAGCTTTCCTAGTTAAATCAATAACTTACCTAAATGCATCATATGTGCCTTTTGTGTTCGATCAAGCCTAATATATAATACCTATGATAAAAACCCATCTCCTACTATAGAGTAAATACAAACAGAATGCATGGTCTCAACATGTCTGCTAGCTATGAGCAACCCATGTAAAAACATATCTAGTATAATTAAATACCTATGTCAAGAAATATCTTCAATATATCTAGAATAATTAAATACTTGTTTCAAGCAATCTCTCCTATCATGGAGTACATAAAAACACGTTAAGAAATAAAAAATAGCTTCAACTTCCCTTCTAAAATAATCTAAATTATTTAATTCATATACTCGAAAAGACCTCTCAACCATGCATACAAGACATATCTTTCAAAATTAAAATACTCAAACAAGAAGAGATCCTCATGCCTATTATTACTTTTCCAACTAGAGAAAGTAATGCAACCCTCTCCAACAGCAATTATCTTGATAAATATCTTTTCACAAACAACTCTATCTCACTTTTTGATAGCTTACTTCTCTCAAACAACAATGAAACCTCTTACTCACAATAGATCACTCTATTTATCACTCATAAAATAAGACAAGTATGGTTGGCTATAAATAAAAAATAATGATTAGAAAAAGATGTATAATCTCTTGGGAAAGAATGTGTCCCTCTCAAGTGAAATGGTTCAACTATTTATAGAGAAACCAAGCAATCAAAAATCCTATAGTTTAGGCATGTAAAATCACAACAAGCTTCATGCAAAGAAACTCAAAAATAAGGTGGCGATTAAATAAGCTCAGACTCAGAAAAACCTCCTACAAATTAACTTACATCTTTGAAAAAAATTTAAAGACCAATCAAACTACACATGGATAATTCAAATTATACTTCAATAAAGACATCTATAGGAAATTTCTTCAAGAGTTGGCATGAAATTATCTCTTCTATTATCAATTTTGCATAGTTTTAGGAGCGAAACAATCAATGATACATCTGCAACACTTAGCATTCATCGATTGAATTAAAGGGATGAGTCAACTTAAACAATCAAAGACGTTGAACAAAGTACATGTTACTCTTTATCATTGCATTGACCAAGTAAAAGTTAAAAATTAAAATGTATTCATACATTTTCACATACATGACATGGTGAGTAAAACTAGGCTTTACTTACATAGCCATAAGAATTTCCAAATCAACTTCCAACTTCATAGTCATTAATGAATATTATCGGCCTTTATTTCCATGGTTAATGTCAACCTCCAAAACAACATTTTAAATTGGCTTCTATTTAATAAGAGGCAGTTGAGTTCTCATTCAATTACACTCTTCTTAGTGAAGCAACTAAAATTCTTACTTCATACGTTGCTTAACTCTATTCAAGGTGTATCTCAAGGATTATGGTGTAGGCATAATTTCATACTCAACACAATTGTTCTCTATAATAAACGACTTCAAAAAAATTCCTTATTCCACACACTACTAGCAATGATCTACTTTGTATTAAGAGATCTTTCCATCTCTTATTAATTCCTATGGTCATATTGTTGGCATGTGAATATTTGTAAAGTGAATAATCAAAACACAACTAATAAGACGTATTATATTAGAGAATTGAATCACAAAATTAAACGAATTCAAAACACAATCAAGCCCTAAATCCATTCCAATGTTTCCTATATCTATGGATTCCTTGAATCATAATGTCTCTCATATTTTTCTTTGCACTATGTCTTTTAGAATGACAACCTAGAGAATGGATGTTGTAAAAATGCAAGAATCTTGGTTCCTACATGATTTAATAAACTATGTGATTTTATGTAAATGAAAATGGTGATATGAAATGGATATGGTGCTAAGGACTATAATGTAAATGTTGTATAAAACTACCATGATAATGGAAATGCAGCTAAAAACTAAGCCATGTTTCTAAATTAGTATGAAAATACTATGTTAAATGTTGAATGCTCAAATGCTCTCAAATGATTTCTACCATGATAATGGAAATGAAGCTAAAAACTAAGCCATGTTTCTAAATTAGTATGCAAATAATATGCTAAATGTTGAATTCTCTAATGCTCTCAAATGATTTCTACAGAGTAAGTTTGCTTAAAGATGTGTTCTGAAAAGCTGGAGAATGAGGTTGTGTTTATAGGATTTCCAAGGCATATTGTGATGTGGCAAGATTCAATGGTCAAGATTATGATCCAGGAGGATCGATGGTAGAAAGTGAGGAAGTTGGAGGGAATCATGGAGTTGTCCCCTTTAAGAGAACAAATGGCCAAGTGTTGAAGGGCATCAAATGGAAGGAAAAGTCATGTGTCTCCAATCTTTTTAGGAGTTTGTTGATGGAATTTCCCATTTAGAAATTAGAAATATTCAAATTCATGAGACACATGCTAAGGTGGCAGATGAGTTGGAAAGAGGTTAGAAAATTATGTAGAAATGTGACAAAATTCAATTTTAATGAGAGGGAATTAATCAAATAAAACAAATTAGTTAGATTTGTTTATTTAATTAAATCAAGAAGAAAACAATTTTAGAAATAATTTAAGATAGTGAACTATATAAATAAATTTTCTAATTTATTTATAAGTAGAGGATTAAAAAGATTTATTAATTAAATACCTTGTATTTAATTAATCGATTATCTTGACCAATTTTAGGTGTATACATTTTTCCCCTCTTTTAAGTGATGCATTTACATAGTGCTTCAAAGAAAAAATTCATTATGCTCCATACGCTGGATTTTTTAGTGATGATGGATATATGCCCCCTTGGGAGATAAATCAGTGAATTTTTGAATTTTTTAGATTTTTTGAATTTTTTGGAATTTTTGATGATTTTGAAATTTTCAGCACGTTTCAACAATTTATCTCTCAAAAAAATGATATAGAACATGCCAACTTTGATTAATTAAGCCCCATTTGGAAAATTAAATAAATCACACCCATAAAAATCCCACTTAATCACCATTTAAAAGGTAAAAAGGAGTAAAAAGGAATTCATTTGTGCATTTGCAAGTTTGAAAATTTGAGAGAGTGAGTACCTTTGAGCAATTTGAGAAAGATGGTGATCCCCATTCAAAAACATCGATTCAAGCGTTGCGACGTCACAACCGCCCAATAGCGTATGCACTTTTGGTACACACTTCTAGAAACCTCCTTGTGATTTATGCATTTCAAATTTTCCTACCTTTTTCCACGTTTAAATTCAACTTTTAGTGTATAGCGCATAGGGAACCTGATGTAATGCATTAGGTGACTATTCTAACACATAAGGTAGATTAGCGCTTAGGGTAATTTTTGTAGCACATCTGGTTAATGATGTAGCACATCAAAATTTTGATGCATAGGGTGCAATTTTTAGTGCATCAATGCTAGGTTTTAGTGCATAGGATCATTTAGCGCTTTGAGTAATTCCTTAGTGCATAGAGTAATCTGGTGCATAGAGACCCTGAAATGGCACATCTAGTAGATTTGGCGGTGCATCCCAATTTTTGGCACATAAGGAATCTGTTCTAGTGCATTGGTGAATTTCTTTGGTGCATTCATATTTTTAGCGCTTTGAAGCCCTGTTTTAGCACATCCATGCTAGATTGATGATTTTTTCACTAAACTCCCTGATTTTTATGATTTTTGATCACGTCAACCTTCGATTTGATGTTGTTTGATGATGTTGATAGATTAGATGATGATTGAACTCATGATAGGTGAGATTCAATGATAGGATGATGAAAATTGACCTCATGATAGGTGAGGATCAATGATAGATGCTCGTGAGATTTGATCAAAGTCTCATTAGAGTTGATTAGATTGATAGGTTGGCTAATGTTTGATTGATTGATTGCTAATGTTCAATATGTTATGATGATAGGAGCCTTCATTAGTCCTGATGTTGCGGGAGTGATTCCTGAGGACCTGTGATTTGATACCACATTTAGATCAAGCCGATCTAAATGTGATTGGATGATGTGGGTTTACTTCATTGCTAGACATGACCCAAATTTGTATTAACCAAGGACTCTTGATATCTTTGGAAAAGAGGTGGCACAACAACTACAACACCTTCCACTTACCCACCGGTGAGATGACAGTCACAGTAGAGGATATCTACTGGATTCTGTGGATTCCTGTGGTTGGATATTTGGTTGTATATGATGTCACTAAGCAGGCAGGGACCGATGCCTTGAGGAGAGTCTTTGAGGATGACCATATTTGCAGTTATGAGATCCCATGGTGGGATATGGTTTATGCCTATGCCACATTGTCATGTGTATTTGTTGGATTCATTGGTGGATTCTTATGTCCCGACCGTAGGTCGAAGGGACTGTCAGTTGGATGGGGTCAGACACTAGAGAGCTTGATCCTACATTAGACTCGATATTTTTGGATGTTGTGGTTGTGTTGCTGATATGTGGTTGTCATTGATGTCAACACTATTATCATTAATATCTTTAAGATTGTATATGTCAAGGATATTGAGAAAATTGTAATAAAATATGTTGTAGGTTGTCTATGAAGTAGTGAAGATTGGTATGATGGAGATTTTAGTATGTTGATGGTGAGAAGTTGTGGATTAAAGGGTTTATTTTTTAGGTGTATCTAGTTTATCCACTGAAATTTTTAGAGGTTCGCATGAGTATTTGAGCAAGTTATGAGTTTTTGTGTTCCGACAGTTATTTTGTTACTCTAGCTGGTGTTCCTAGAAGAAGATAATGTGATTATGGTAATCTGAGTTGTTTTGAATTCTCCTATGGTGTCAGTGGATGTTTCTAGATCATTCTCTATATATGATTCACATCCACATTGATCGTTGTGCTCGTGATCAATGATTTTCCCTTGCATGTTCATGGCCGATAGGGTGATTGTAGCGTGTTGTGGATCTTTGAGGAATAATTTTTGAAGGTGTTTTCTATTTGAGGATATTGTTTTGAGTCTTGACTATGTTTTGGAAAAATTTGGTTGATTCACATTAATAATCTTTATTGTTTTGGGCTGATAATTTGTATTCATTTTAGTAATGTCTTGAAGCCGACATGTAGCGATGTAATTGCTTGTTGCAGATGTATAAGTGATTTTTTCTACATTTGAATGTGAGTGAGAAAGTGCGTGTGCATGAATAATGTTCTAAATCTTTCAAATGAAGAGAAGAGTGTAAAGAAGAGTGAAGAAGTGTTCATGTGCTTAACCAGAACTGTAATCAGGAATTAGTAGATGCTACTTTCTCAGTTCAAAATCTGGATGGTTGTAATTTGAATTTTTTTGTAAGACAGTTAGTCTTCCTTTATATTTGAGCAGTGAGCTCTAGGAAGTGCACCTGAATTCATGTGCATTCCCCATTTATTCTTCTTATAATTTCAATAGGATATAAACTTGTAGACTGACCTCCATTGTGGTTTTTCTTCTAACAGGGTTGCCACATAAAAAACTCTTGGTGTTATGTGTGTTTCTGATGTGTTGTTGATTTATGCTTTCATGGTTATTAATTAGATCTGAGAATACGGTTTAATAAATTTAATAAGTTTGAAATTTTGTGACAACTAATTCACCCCCTCCTCTCAGTTGTCTACCCTTGTGTTGCCGATAATTGGTATCAGAGTAGGTTCCTTGGAAGAATTTTAGCAACTTGAGGTGATCTGGGATGGTGACATATAAGAAGGATAGTCTAACATTTTATGGAACAAACTATTATTAGTGGAAGAATCAAATGGAGTGTCATCTGAGATGCATTGGTGAATCCTATTGGAACATTACAAATAATAGGTATGTTATTCCTCAAAATGGTCCTACTACTACTACTGAGATTAGGGATGCTAAAAACAATATTAGGGCTAATGAAGCATTGTTGAGTGCTTTGACTGATTCTGAGATGATGAATGCTATGAATTTGAAGATTTCTTATGAGATATAGAAAAAATTTGGAAAATTTCTATGAAGGTGATGCTAATGTGAAGATTGCTAAGCTACAAAGCCTAAAAGGGAAATAAGAAATGTTGAAAATGAGTGATGATGAGAATATTACTAATTTCATGCAAAGAGTGAATGAACTTGTGTGTGGTATCAAATGTGCTGGTGGACAGTTGGAAGAATCAAATATTGTTGCTAAAGTGCTTAGATCATTTCTTGTTGCATACAAAGTCAAAGCTACAACCTAAATTCTGGAAAGAGTTCCTAAGCCAAGACATAACAAGCCTAAATTCCAAAGGAAGTGTTATTATGTCACTGATGAAGGTGTGACAGATGATGAATTTGATAAAGGGAATGTAAGTGAAGATGAGTTTGTGTTTATTTATATCAAGGAAAATAATCATGTGTCTACTGAATTTTCTAGTTGTACAAATGTGGAGAAATCCATAGCTGCTCAAGCTGAAGAGAAGGATGAATGGGTAATTGATAGTGGATGCTCTCATCACATGATAGGTCATAAAATCAAATCTGTGAGCATGGAAAAGTATGATGGTGGTGTTGTAATATTTGTTGATAACAATGGTGGTATAATCTATGGTAGAGGATGTATTTCTTTTGATGGTAAGAATAATACCGATGATTTTCTTTATGTTGAAGGTTTGAAGCATAATCTTTTAAGTGTCAGATAGATGGTTGATAAGGGATACAATATTCAATTCAAGGATGAAAAGTGTAGAATATTGGGAAGTTCTGGAAATGTGATTGCTTCAAGTAAAAAACCAAAAGGTAACATCTTTCACCTGAATGCTACTAGTAAAAGTTGTCTAATTGCTCAAGTTGATGAAAGTTGGTTGTGGCATAGGAGAATGTGTCATTTTAAATTTGACAATATTATCAAGATAAGTTCTACTTAGGTAGTGAGAGATCCTCCTAAGTTGGTAAAACCTACTAATTCCATATGCAAGGAATGTTAATTAGGAAAGAAAACTAGAATTTCATTTAAGAGCAAACAACATTGTTCAAATGAATTTTTGGACCTTGTGCATACTAACTTATGTGGTCCGTCTAGAGTTAGAAGTTTACAAGGTTATAGGTATTTCATGTTGCTTATTGATGATTATTCTAGGATGATGTGGGTTACTTTCTTAAGGGAGAAATTTGAAGCTCTAGAGAAGTTCAAGATCTTTAAGGCTATGGTTGAGACAGAGATCAGTCTGAATATTAAGTGTCTAAGATCAAATAGAGGTGGTGAATTCACTTCCAGTGAGTTTAATTCTTTCTATGAAGTACATGGGATAAAGAGATAATTATCTACACCGTGGACCCCTCAACAAAATGGAGTCGTGGAAAGGAAGAACAAGACAATTCAAGATGCTGCTAGGACTATGATGTGGGAAGGAAATGTTCCTCATATCTATTGGAGAGAAGCTATGAGTAATGTTGTTTATATCCTCAACCAGGTACAAATCAAAGGTGATACTGGCAAGACCCCTTTTGAGCTATGGACTAGTCATAAGCCTACTGTTAGATATTTCAAAATCTTTGGGAGTAAATTCTATATCAGAAGAGATGAAGATATAGGAAAGTTTGATGCTAGGAGTGATGAAGGAATCTTTCTTGGTTATTCTACTAAGAGTAAGGCCTATCGGTGCTACAATAAGATATTAAGGAAAATGGTTGAAAGTGAAAATGTTAAGGTTGATGAAGACATTGCTAGACCATCCAGAACTTGTGGATATGATTCTAATGATCAAAATGATAGTACAAAAAAAGGTCAGACTTCAAATCAAGTTCAGATCATTCTAGTGAATCAAGAGGAAGGGGAAACTAGTGAAAATATAGAAGACAGATCACAAGAGCCTAAAGTTCAAGAACATCCTAAGAATCCAAGGTATGCGAGATTAAATCATTTAGAAAATTAGGTTATAGGTTATAAGAACAAAGGTGTCAAGACTAGGAGAAGAATTACAGAAGAATACAGTTTGATTTCAAAGACTGAGCCTAATAGTTTCAATGAAGCATGCAAAGATGAACATTGGATCGAAGCAATGAAAGAAGAACTACATAAAATAGGGAAGAATAATACATGGATTCATGTTCCTAGACCTAAGGACAAAAATGTAATTGGAACTAAATGGGTCTTTTAGAGTAAATTGAATGAACAAGGTGAAGTTGTTAGAAATAAAGCAAGATTGGTGTGCAAAGGATATTCTTAGATGGAGGGAATTGACTTTGAAGTGACTTTTTCCCCTGTTGCTAGAATTGAAGCTATGAAACTATTTCTTGCTTATGTTGCTTAAAAAAAATACAAGGTTTATCAGATGGATGTTAACTTAGTATTTCTAAATGGTGAATTGGAAGAAGAGGTGTATGTTGAGAAACTTGATGGATTTCAATTGACTGATTAGGGAGATATAGTTTTTCGGTTGAAGAAATCATTATATGGACTTAAGCAAGCCCCTAGAGCTTGGTATGCTAGATTAGACAATTATTTGATTAAACTTGGATTTAACAAAGGTATTGCTGATAGTAATTTGTATTTCAAGATTGATGATGATAAAGATTTGATTGTGGAAGTCTTTGTTGATGATATCATTTTTGGAGGAGATGATGGTTTGTGCATGAAGTTTGTTAATGAGATGCAAAATGAGTTTGAGATTTCAATGATTAGAGAGATGAAATTCTTTTTGGGATTGCAAATTACTCAATTATATAAATGAATCTTTATATCTCATTCCAAGTATTTGAAAGAATTTCTAAATAATTTTGGTATGGAAGATTCAAAGCCAGTCGATACACCCATGGTGATCGGATGTAAGTTGACAACAGATGATGATTCTCCAAAGGAAAATTAGACTAGATACAGAACAATGATTGGTGGATTGCTTTATTTGACTCAAACTAGACCTGATATCATGAATGTTGTATGCATTGTTGCAAGATCTCAAGTTGATCCTAAGGAATCTCATGTGACTGCTGTGAAGAGAATTTTTAGATACTTGAAGGGAATAGTTGATTTTGGCCTATGGTATCCTAAAGATGAAAATCTTACTTTAAGTGCCTTTACTGATGCTGATTGGGTAGGAGATGTGAATGAAAAGAAAAGCACTAGTGGGGACACATTTTTCTTGGGAAAGAAGTTGATTTCATGGTTAAGTAAGAAGAAAAATGCCATTTCTTTTTCTACTGTAGAGGAAGAATACATTTTTGCTACTAAAAATTGTACTCAAGTATTGGGGACAAATCGAATGTTGAAAGATATCAGAGTTGTGTATGATGAACCTATTGCCATACTCTATGATAATTCAAGTGCAATTAAAATTTCTAAGAATACGGTGCTGCATTCAAAGACCAAGCATATATCTATCAAGTTTCACTTTTTGAGAGAGAAAGTGAATGAAAATGAAGTCAGATTGGAATATATGCCTACTAAGGAACAAATTGCATACATATTTACCAAGCCGTTGCCTAAGGATACTTTTGAGTATCTTAGAGGGAAGTTAGGGGTGATTACCCCTCCTAATCAGAACTAAGATGAATTGCATTGCATTAGTCTGTGCATTTCATAGTCATATCTTGATTCAAATTGATGTTGTGGTGGCTGCTACTTAGGGGGAGTAGTCAGATGATTCAAATATATGGTTCAAATCTTATTTGTATCTTTGTCATTGATGTCAAAGTGGGAGAAGAGAAATGTGAAAACTGGGAATTATCTGAGGAGTAGTCATGAGAAAAGAGTCAGAACCTAAGGGGGAGTAAGTGTTGGAGTTAGTTGTGTTCATGATATTTTCCACATCATGTGTTGCCCTCAATGCCAAAGGGGGAGATTGTTGGATGTTGTGGTTGTGTTGCTAATATGTGGTCCTCATTGATTTCAACACTATTAGCATTAATTTCTTTAAGACTATATATGTCGAGGATATTGAGAAAATTGTAATAAAATATGTTGCAGGTTGTCTGTGAAGTAGTGAAGATCAGTATGATGGGAAGTTTAGTATGTTGATGGTGAGAAGTTGCGGATTAAAGGGTTTTTCTTCAGGTGTATCTAGTTTCTCTACTGAAAGTTTTAGAGGTTTGAATGAAGATTTGAGCAAGTTATGAGTTTTTGTGTTCCAACAGTTATTCTGTTACTATAGCTCATGTTCTTAGAAGAAGATAATGTGATTCTGGTAATTTGAGTTGTTGCGAGTTCTCCTATGGTGTTCGTGGATGTTTCTAGATCATTCTCTATTTGTGTTGCATGTCCACATTGATCATTGTTCTTGTGATTGGTGATTTTGTCTTGTGTGTTCATGTTTTTCATGTTCATGGCCAACAAGGTGATTGTAGTGTGTTGTGGATCTTCAAGGAATAATTTTTTAAGGTCTTTTTTGTTTGAGGATATTTTTTTGGGTCTTTACTATGTTTTGGATGACTTTGGTTGATTCACATTAATAATATTTATTGTTTTGGGCTGATAGTTTGTATTCATTTTATTATTGTGTTGAAGCCAACAAGTAGTGATGTAATTCCTTTTTGCGGATATATATAAGTGATTGTTTCTTCATTTGAATGTGAGTGAGAAAGTGTATGTGCATGAATAATGTTCTAAATATTTCAAAGGAAGAGCAGAGTGTGAAGAAGAGTGAAGAAGTGTTCATGTGCTTAACTGGAACTGTAATAAGGCATTAGTAGATTCTACTTTCTCAGTTCAAAATATGGATGGTTGTAAGCCAAATATTTTTGTAAGATAGCGAGTCTTCCTTTGTATTTGAGTAGTGAGCTCTAAGAATTTCACCTAAATGAATGTTCATTCCCCATTTATTCTTCTTATACTTTCAACAGGGTATAAGGGTATGTGCAAGATCATCATGGAAAAAATAGGCCCTTAAGTGGCAAAAAATTCAGAAAAATCAGAGTTAGGCATCTTGACATAAAAATTTGAATAAGTTATCTATATTATTTCAAAAATATGTAAGAATATAATTTGTAGAAAATTAAATGTAGTTTCTAAATTACTACATTTATTTACAAAAAAATAAAATCTATTTGGTGAAAATTTGAAATTTCAATATAGTAGTACTTAAATTTCAGGGAAAAAATAAGAAGTAGGTATCTGTCTGACCACCCTAACCACATTAAAATGATAATATTTTTTTATAATATTTTAGGTATAAGTAGAGGAATCATGTCCCAGTGTGATGCATATTTTTTTGTAATTTTTTTCCGAGTAAATAATTAATCATAGTTGTTTTATGAAAAAATTTAAAAAATATAAAGACTTGTATGTTTGACCACCTTAACTTGGTCAAAATTTCATGAAATTCATTTTTTCCTTTTTTAATCTTATAGTATGCAAAGCATAGAATGTGACGAATGTTTTAGATTCAAAAAATATGACATCATTTGAAAGCTATAGATGTTTTTCAATCAGCCTAAAAATCAGCACTTTAGTCGTAATTCAATAGAAAATGAGTAATGATTATTTATTAAATTCAAAGTAAAGCATAATTTATATTGGTGGAAAGCTGAGAATCTCCTTTAAAAACCCTTTTTGTTTCATCAATTTTAGGTAAAATAAAAGTCGTCAGCCACATACCTATCATATTGCCACTTTTTGGCACATTATGATCCTGCACATACCCATAAACTTGTGGACTGACCTCCACCATGTTTTTTCCCCTAATAGGGTTTCCATGTAAAAAAATCTTTGTGTTATGTGTGTTTCTGATGTGTTGTTGATTTATGCTTTCATGGTTATTAATCAAATATGAGAATAGGGGTTAATAAATTTAATAAGTTTGAAGTTCTATGACAATTGATTCACCCCCCCCTCTTAGTTGTTTTCCCTTGTGATTCCAATAGATATTCTTGGGGATCTTGCATGCTTGCACATCTATACCATGATCTTTACTAGGTTGTCTGTCTTAGAGCCTCTAGTTTATCAGCTCGAGTCACATTATTGCAGATATGGGTGTGGGAGCATATAGTTGTTGTGAGAGTATTGCAGAGAGACAGAGGCCACTTGGGAGACCATATGTTCAAGGATACACAAGTCCAATTGTCCAACATAAGCTAGGAAAACTGGAGTACTGCAGGAGAGTTCTTGATGATTTATATTTTGTATCATGGAGGCCTTATCTTGATTGTGAGCGGTGGCTGAAGGATGATACTGAGATTCCTTATGTGTGCATAGCTAGATATATGATCAGGTGGACACCCTTTATCATTGAGAGATTCCTTCTAGGAAAAGTACATTGATAGTATGACAAGGTATAGGGCATGCCCCAGGGAGTGGCCTGTTATGCATGGCGATGATAGGATATACCAAAGTGGGGACCTATGCTATCTTACAAGGCTGTCTATTAGGAGTACTATGGATTGAAGCTGGTGATTTGGGAGTATCACCCTAAGATTATAGATGTTTCCTTCTTAGAGGATTATGCATAGTACTTCTTTACCCATCCTTTTCTACAGATATTGAGCCCAGATGAGCTCGTACCATTATTGGATGATGATGAGAGGGCACCACCACATGCATGTAGGTGGAGGAGAGACAAAGGAGATGATGAGGAGGAGGGAGATTGTAGTGATGGGGATGGAGATGGTGGGGATGATGGTGGTGATGATGGTGGTGGTAGAGATGGTGGTGGTAAAGATGATAGCAATAGAGATGGTGGTGGTGTAGCATTCGATGTTAGGGATTTCATGGTACCTTAGTGGAGGAGGTCTCTAGTGGCTGCAACACAACAACATGTGCAGATTGGGCTACCCTCATAGCAACAACAAACATAGATAGCTGCTTTACAGGTGCTGGTCTAGACACTACAGGGTCAGTTGGCATTGGTTCAGGCCTTGTTAGCACAAGCTTAGGCACACACACAGGGATAGGCATAGGAACTTGCAAAGGCTCATGCATAGATTACTACTTTGACTACTAAGAGGGATGTAGCTAGAAAATAGGGTGAGCAGGAAGTGGCCTTAGCCAAAAGATTGCAGAGAGTGGTAGAGGGGACCACTATAGGTGCTATGATGAGAGAGGTCACATAGGTCACCATAGAGGTCGAGTATTATAGAAGCCGATATCATGTCGTTGTGCCTGTAGAGAAGAGAGTTAGCTATGCATAGTCTAGATTAGGACCCAACAATTCTCAGACCACCAGTATGGGTGTGACATAGCCACCATACAAAGATCTAGGCCTGGACCCAAGTATAGGTGCAATAGGTGCAACTACATCAAGTGGTGCTACAAGAGGCTTAGTGAGGCTAACAAGGTTTGGGGGAGTACCTCATAGCCTCCTGATCATACTTGATGCATTATGAGACATTTGTATACATCAATTTTTTTGAGACATTATGTTATACTACCACATTTTTGATGATGTATCTCTTCATATTTTGATATCATTTGTACACTTGACATTATGATTATTTTGGGATTTATATATGGCATGCAATGATGATTAGCAATCCATATGTGTTTATATGATTTTTATGATGGATGTCTTATGATGAATACATTTAATTCCTATTTTGTATGCTATGTGATGGTTTATGTGCCTACATGATAATGATTTATGGATGCAATGTTGATTCTATATGTTCCTATGCTATGATGCTTTATGAATGATGTTTTATCCTATGACATGGATGTAAATGAAATGTGATGCAATTTATTTTCGTTTTTTCTTGATGCAAATATATGGTGTAATGTAATGTAAAGGATATGCAAAATGATCATGTAATGTAGTTTGTTATTTTTGTATTTTCCTGATGCAAATATGCATGAGATGAATTTGATTATGCAAATGTGATGTAATGCACTTGTTTTTGTGTTTTCTAATGTAAATATTATGATGCAATGTATGGATAGATGAATGATGTTTTTAATGCATTCTAGTGTATGCATGATATGCAAAATAATTTTGCAACTATGTGGAAATGATTTGTTTTTGTTAATGTCAAGTATACTCAATCCATTAATGATAGAGATAACATCATTTGAAAATTGTTCCAGCCTTGGATAATCCAAAAATATAGATGCAAAACTAATGTGGATAATATCTAATCTACCATGCAGATCCAAAATTCAAGGTTGCCATTGTGTTTAGCTGATTTCATCGTGCTTTTTATCATCATTGAGCCTTTATTATGTTGAAAGTTAATACAAAAATTGATGGTATAATTAGACCATGATGACCTAAGTACAACTTCCATACAACTTTCATTGATTTTGATAGTGCAAGATAACAAAATCATCTAGGTATAATTGGACCGAGATGACCTCAGCATAATTTGTGTAAATAGACAAGAGTTAATTGTTTTCCCATGCAAATTGAGAATGTCATCAATGATACTTTTTAGAGCATGTCCCATGACAATTTCGACAGTAACAATGATTGTCTCACAAACAAAAAGCAAAGAAAAATATCATTCTCCTTCCTAACCCCTCTAGTTCAGGACATCATCAAGGTACTCCAGAGAAATGATAACAACAATCAAAATACGATAGTGGAACATACATGTCAAAGTGATTGAACCATGATTCAGAAGATGATCATCCAGTGCAATTCGATTTGTTTGATTTGATCTTGATTTGGATGGTCAATTGTTTGATTGATTTTGATTGATGTTTAGTTTTGATGCTTAGCATGATTGATGTTTTTGCCAAGTTGTCTTGTTGTTGCTTTCCTATTGGTTTAAGCTCAAACCAAGTTTCCCCTAGTGAGTTCAAGATTTTTTACCCCAGTGAGAAACAAACCAAATCAGTATGGATATGTACATTGATAACCAATCCAAAGTGGGACACGACCACATCAGCTAGATATGTATATGAAGCTCATTTTATGATAGGCATGCATGTGTAATCATGGAAAAAGTGGAAATTCAACACATTTTCCAGTAGATGGGGAAGCCGACTCATCACAAACAACACTTGTTTTCTAGGTTTTCACTACTTGCTTTTATTGCACTTTTTTAGATTTTATGATTTTTTTGCTGTTACCAAGATGCTTGTTTGGCAGGTTTTCACCAAGGTCACGATTTTATTTTATTTTTCACTTTTTTTTGTATTTTTTCCTTTTTTTGATTTTTTTTCGAACCTTTTTTTTTTTGTATTTCTTCAGGACTTTTTCTGATTTTTTTGTATTTCTTCAAGACTTTTAACATGTACTTGATGGTTTAGGTATAGAACTTCTTGAGATGCAGACTGTTCATAGGTTCCTCAAATAGATCCCCTTTAGGCATGGATAGCTAATATGCTCCTCATCCGAAGAATGATACAATGATAAAGGGTCCTAGCCAATTTGGTTCAAAGTTTCCTTTCTTCTCTCTATCTTGCTAATTGCACAGATTTTCCTTCAGTACCAAATCACCCACTTGAAATGTTCTTGTTTTGACCTTGTGATTATAACTTCATGACATTCTCTGTTGATGTGATTTCAAGTGATCAACTGCAAGGTGATGACGTTCATCTAAGATAACAGTTCTAATTCCTACAATGTAGATACCTGATAGTCTTTATCTAAGATGATGCCTTTTAATGACACATGGAGTGATGGTATCTCAACCTCAATAGGTAAAATGGACTTTGATCCATAGACAAGAGCATATGGTGTGGCTCCTATTGGGGTGTAGATACTAGTGCAGTGTGCCCACAAAGGAGGGTTCAGTTGAATGTGCCAGTCATGTCCAACATCATTGACGATTTTCTTTAGGATCTTTAGGATAGTTTTGTTTGAGGCCTCTACTTGGCCATTTCCTTGAGGCTAGTATGGTGTTGAAAATTGATGCTAGATATGAAACCTTTCACAAAGTTCTTGGATGTCCTGATTCTTGAAAGTTCTACCATTGTCAGTGACAATTGATTGAGGAATGTCATACCTACAGATGATTTAATTTAGAATGAAGGATGTAATCTACTTACCATTGATGGTAGTTAAAGGAAAAACTTCAACCCACTTCATGAAATACTCGGTGGCCATGATTATGAATTTGTGCCCATTGGAAGAAGATGGATGGATTTTCCCCACAAGGTCAAGTCCCCACTGAAAAAAGGGCCATGTTGATGCAAATGGTTGGATTTCTTATGTTGGTGCATGTATGAGGTTACCATGGATCAGAAATTTCTTGCATCTCTTGAAATATTGGAAAGACTCATTCTCCATATTCATCTAGTAATACCCCAAACATAGGAGTTTATTTGCTAGGGTAAGACCACTTGAATGTGTTCCACATATACCCTCATAATTTTTCCTATAAGGCCATTTCAAACTCGTCTAATTCAAGAAATCGAAGGAGATTTCCATCAAGACCTCGTCGATAAAGTAAATCCATGATAAGGGTGTGTCGGGCGGCTTGACGGATGAAGTTTCATTTTTGGTTTCATGACAAGTCAAGTGGAAGGGTGTTATCTCTTAGGTAGGTATATATATTCTCGTAGATTGAGGTATCGACATCAAGTAAATGGAAAACAACTTGGGACTTGGGATCATCATAGACAAGGGTAAATAGTTTTTCCACCATGAACTCATAACGACTCCTTTTATTTGGAATTTGTAATAGAGAAGCAATAGCGGCCATAGTGTCAACAACTTTGTTGTCCATTCTTGGGATTTGTTCAAATTTCATGGTAACAAAGTATTTCTTAAAGTCATCAATCATCCTTTTGGAGGGCATCAGTTTGTCATCCTTTGTTTGATAGTCATCATTGACTTGATTTATGACCAATTGAGGGTCTCCATAAACTTACAACTCTTTGATTTTCCACTCTATAGCTACCTTGATGTCAATGATGAGTGATTCATACTCCGCACTATTGTTGGTGTAGGGGAACATCAATCTATATAACTTTGGAATACTATGTACTTGGGGAGTGAAAAATAAAATTCCTACTCCTAATACATGTTGCATGTATGATCCATCGAAGTATAATATCCATAGCTTTATCGTTATGGTAAAGACATCAGCATCTGGAAACTCAATGTGTAGAGGATGATCATCATAAAATGGTGATTCAGCTAGTTGTTCGATGATGGATTGACCTTTGATGGCTTTAATATCGACATACTGGATGTCAAATTCACTCAGTATCATTACCCACTTTGCCAGTTTTCTTGTTAGATTTTCCTTGTTAAGTAGATATTTCAATGGATCTATTTTGGCTATTAACTTGATGGTATGAGTTAGCATATAGTGTCATAATTGTTGAGTGGTGAACACCACTACCAAAAAATGTTTTTAAATGGATGTGAAATTTATTTCATAGCCATTTAAGGTTCTATTGATATAATAGATCACCCTTTCTTTTCTCGTTGAATCCTCTTGCGTTAGCAAAGCTACCAATGATGTCTCAGTTGTTTCTATGTATAATAAGAGTGGTTTTCCTTTTGTTGGCAGTACTAAGACAAGAGGAATCATTAAATATTTATTCAATTAGTTGAAAGAAGCTTCAAATTTCTCATCCCATCTAAAGGAAACATTTTTGTGTAGCAAGTGGGAGAAAGGGTGGGTCTTGTTTTCCAGTTGTGAAATGAATCTTCGGATAGACTAAAATATTCCTTGGAGTGATCTTAGCTAACTAATGTTCCTAAGAGGAAAAATCTCCATGATTTCCTTAGCTTTCGTAGGATCCACCTCAATGCCATTTTTTGAAACTATATATCCCACAAGTTTTGCTGATGTCACACCAAATACACATTTTTTTGGATTTAGTCAAACATTGAACTTTTTCAATCTGGTGAAGATTTTGTCTAGGATCTCTAGGTGTCCTTCTCTGGTGTATGATCTAGCTAACATATCATCTACATAGTCTTCCATGAATGTGCGCATCATATCATGGAAGATTTTCATCACAACTCACTAATAAGTAGCTCCCGCTTTCTTCGGTCCAAAGGGCATGATGTTCCAATAGAATGTACCCCATGGGCATGTGAAGGCTATTTTATCTTGATCCATAGGTGAAATTTTAATTTGGTTATATCCTAAGAAGCCATCCATAAGTGACAACATTGATTTTCCCACTGTTAGGTCCACGATGATGTTTGTGTTGGGTAGAGAAAAATCATCCTTCGGACAAGCTTTATTGAGATATCTGAAATCTATGCAAATCCATATACTATTGTCGGGTTTTGAAATTGGTAAAATATAGGAGATCCACTTGAAATAATTAATTGGTATGATAAACCCTACATTCAATAGCTTCTTCTGTTCTACTTTCACCAAGAGGGAAATATGCAGATGTATTTTCCTTAGATTTTGCTTCACTGGTTTTACTCCTAGCGATAAGGATAAATGATGCATGATTAAATATGGATATATACATGGCATGTTTTCATAGGACCAAGTAAATTTTATTTTTCATTCTTCAAAGAATTTGGTGAAGCTCGATTTTTCTTGTTCTGTCAAGGATGCTGCTAAATGCAGAGTCTTTACTATTTCTACTATGCCAATGTTGATGGATTGGATGGGATCAATCAATACTTTTGACTTCTCTTTAAAGTGTTTAGGGAGAGTGTCAAATCTCTAATCCTTTGGTGCCTTGGAGAGGTTTTCACCATTGGATGCAGTCTTTATTTTTACTTTTTCCTAATCTAATATTGCCATAGAATGGTTTTCACCATTAGATCAGTTTTTTGTATGATTCATTTTGCAGCTAAGAGATTTGAAACTCCCTTGAATGGAAGATTCATTATGACATTTAGTGGTGGAACAAATTTTTAGGTTGTCAACACAGAGGAAGTTGACAATAGCATCATCATTTGAAAATATAGGGATGCCAAGAGGCTTGGTTTGGTCCCAATCGATAAGTTCAAGATATACTAGAGGTAGGGAATCATCAAATTGGCTTAAGTCAAAGTTAGTGAGGGTCCTGATGGTGACAACTTTAAGAAATATGATAGCAATGTAAAGGTTGATGATGTAACTCTCCTCTAAATGATCTGTCTCTCTAGGATTTTGATCATCCTCGCTTGAGCCATCAATAGGTTGTGATCCAAATTCAAGTGGTTCTGACCCCGAATTTTGTCCCTCCTCATGTATGGGTGCATAATTTTGTATCACATAAATTCCCTTGTCATGACATGACTCTTTAGTTAACGAATCTAACTCATATTCATTTGAGTCAGTTTCATTGTTATTGCTAGCTTGTAGTTTTAGGATTCATTCAACAACCTTTTGGGTGGCTTCTTTTTTTGTTTCCTCTTTATATCCCAGCCCTATCTTGTCTTTTGGATTGGTTAAGATGGGTTGAAAATGTTCCACGATGCCTTCTTTTCTCTTGCCGATATTTCCTTTTCCTTTGTATCCCGTTTTTTCCAAGATTGAAAACCCTTTTCCATACTGTGTTGTTTGTACATTAGTTGTTGTTTCTTGATATTTAACTTCATCCTTGTAAAGCTAGTTTAGAACATCTTTGTCTTCTGATTCATCAACTATATCACTTGCTTTCACAAATCGACCATCAAAAAGTGTGACAGATTGTGAGGACTATTGTGTTGAGGTTGATGGTTGACCATAGGACTTTGGGGAAGATAATTGAGAGATACAGGGATTTCTCAATAGAATATTCACCCACACCTTTATCCTTAACTTGGACCTTTTTCTCAAATTTTTTGGACAAAGTATTGAGTTGGGCTTCATGATTGGTGGAGGTAGAAGGGGTAGCTTCTTCCTTTTTCTCAAGTTGTTTAGGCAAGGAACTTGGTTGTCTTTCATTATTTGAGGACGTGGCAAGCATTTTTGACAAGGAATTTGATTGGCTTGAATTACTTGGGGTAGTGGATGGGGATGCAATAGCTTCTCTATTATGGGGCACAAAGACTTCTTGGACCGAATTGAGGGTATTGCAATACTGAGGACTATTGGGATCAGCCCAAATGGTGATCTCTTACACATTGCAAGGGAATTTCAAACATTGATGGTAAGCTGAGGGGGCTGCTTGCATCTCATGGATCCAAGGATGACCCAAGAGTATATTGTATGTCAAGTCTTTGTCCGAAACTTGGAATATTATGTATTTTTGAATTGGCCCCACTTGAATCGATAAAAAAATTAGTCCCTATGAAGATATTTCATCATCATCGTAGGCTTTGATGGTGATCTTTTTCCTTGAATCTATTGCATTCTCTAAGAATCCTATTGCACGGAAGAGCTTTAAAGTACATATATTGAGACCGGATCCTCCATCTATTAGAAAATTCTTGACTCATCTTTTATGTATAAAGACCTCAATGTGGAGTGCTGCATTATGGGGGTGAATGATGGATACATCATCATTTTCTGAGAAGGATAGGCAATGAGGTGCAACCAAAATGCCCCACCATGGATTGGAATGTGCAAACTTCCAAATTCATTTGCATTGTTGTGTCCACTAGGGCCTTTTCCAAAATTTCCTTGTGGGTGGGTGAAATTTTAAGGAGTTCCAATATAGATATTTGCGCTGGGATCCTTTGAAGTTGATCAATAATGTTGTATTGATGTGATGGGGCAGCGGGTGTTTTGGATGTGCTTCCTTTTAGAACATATTTGGACTATGCTCTCATGGTCACATTTACGGATATGTTGTCTTGTTTCCCTTTGATTTTAATGACATTGATTTGGTTAACCATTGCAGCCATGTCTTGTTTGATGTTATGGACTTGATTTGATGTGATGTTGGTGTCATTGATTTGATTTTCAGCTATGATGGTGTCTTGTCCACATTGAATTGGAATGTCTTTAATTTGATGTGATGTTGATGTCATTGATTTTATTTTCAGCTATGATGGTGTCTTGTCCATGTTTACATTTCTCTCTTTTTTTGTTTATTGTAGAGGATTCCCCTTTATCCTAATTCGGTAAGGGATTCTTGAATGCACCATGATCAACATTTGTTTGGGGTCCTTCTATTTGTATGATATTCTGGTCTATCAAGTCTTGCACCTTGTGCTTTAATTGCATGTAGTTGTTCATTTGATGGCCTTTTCATAGATGAAATTCACTTTAATAGGCATCACTCCACCATGACGATTTCACTTTTGACTCAAAACCTTAGGTGTCAGGTAAGGTGATAAGATTTTTTTAAGTTCTTTCAATACAAATTCAAGTGATTGACCTAAAGGTGTGAATTTCTTATGATTTGATGGCGTTTGATATGGGAATGATTTAGATCCAACATTGTTTGGGTTGTTTCTTTGATTGGTGTTTTGGTTATTGATTTGATTGTTGGTGGGACTATTGTTTTGATTGGTCTTGGTGGCAGCTATTGTCAAGTTAAACATTGGTTTTGTATTTTGTGTTTCAGCCAACACATCATTATGAACATCACTTTTACTTCTTTGCCAAAAATTTGGTCTATCATTGTTATGGTAATTATTAGAGGATTTTTTTTAGTTGTTTTCATTGTAAATGTTCAAGACTACTCTCTTGACCAAATCTTCTTCTATTTTGATTCTATTTTCAACCATTTTCTCAAAGGTAGGTGGACATTGTAATTCAATTCTATAACTCATATCATCATTTATATCATCAATGAAAATTTATATCTTCTCTTTTTTGGGTATGGGATGAGAATATTTTGCAAACAATCTTCTCCATCTTTGTAAAAATATGAGGAAATATTCGCCCATTTTCTATTTCGCAGTGCAAAGGTCCTTCATGGTTATCTCATGTTGTATGTTATAAGAGTATTGGGTGTGATGGAACCCCTCAAAAAATTCTTGGTTCCACCCTAAAAATTGTGAAAAATCAAGTGTGGTCCCTTGTTTTTGATATCAGGTCATTCTTGCATCACTATGATAGGGTTTTATATCCTTATGATTTCCCAAAGTTGGCCTATAGATTAAAAAAAACCCTTGGTCATTTAAAGTTTTCATTAACTTGTTTTCCGCATTCTCGGTCACTTAAGTTGTCACTTATGCCATCATACTCATCTTACCGACCACTGATCTTAGGTTGTTAGTCGCCTTAAAGTTCTTCTTGATCTTGTTTCCCTATGATTGAAGGCTTAATCAAAATGATTTGAATCCTTAACCTTCGTTGTTGAGGATAAATATCTCATTTACCTAGGGATGACCCATTTTTATGACTAAATTTTTCTGCATGTGCAAAAATAATGCTTGGTGTTGGCCATCTGATCATGGGAATCAATCCTAGTCATTCCCCATATGCTTGTACTGTTTTATTTTCTCTTATTTTATTCATATAGGCTGGTGGGCTTCAAACACGTGTTTGGTATATTGGTGGACCCGGTATCCTTGGTAAGGATTTTTGGTGCTTTCCAAAGAGGATCTATGATTGATTGATTGAAGACGTGGCAATATCTATACCACTCCCCATGAGCCCATCTTATTTTATTTCATAGAACAAGGGCTAGTGGGTGATGCCCACGTGGTAATATTTGATATTAGGATTTGATCCTTCACAAGGCAGTGGGTATTGTTTGAGGCTGGATCAATGGTGTACATCACAACACATATTCTCATCTGGGATTTTTCTATGCGCTCCCATCTATCTGTAGTGGTAAAATGGGATAGTCACATGGGTTAGCGGGCAATATGACACTTATCATATGGTGGGACCTACTGCATTTTGAAGACAAAGGCTTGTTTTTTGAAGGATGAAGTTGATGGTTGATGGCTGGTGACATGGCCTAATCTTGAACACTCCCCAATATCCCATGAGGACTTCTCCCATGTACCTAATTCCCCAATGGGCACATGGGAAAGTACCACATAGACTACTCCAAAAAACTTAGAAATCTCTTGATAAATATAGATGCAGTTGGAGATATTAGCTGAGATAGCTCCAAGATAAAAACATCACTAAGATAGAAATAATTTTGCAGCACTCTTGTGAGATTGATAAACAATTTTATGGCCGTCAGATCTATTAGAGGCTAGTACACGTGGGAAGGTGAAATTGAAGTGAGGTAGGGTATGAGAAAATATGCTAAAGATAAATCATGATTGTTTCCCACTGTCCTACTATGATGAATTACAAGTGAGTTATTTTCTACAAGAAAGCAAGTAAATGTGACATCACATGTCTAGTTGAGAAACTAAACGTATTATTGACATGCAAGTTAAGGAAATACTCATCTCACTCGAGTTGCTTGATTTGGGATGAGTATCAAATGCATGCATTTAATTTTATCATCATTAATAATATGGAGTTTTTAACCATTTATTTGGTTCAAAGTATGATCAATGGTTGAGATTTAAAACCAAGTTAATTGATTGATAATTCTCTCACACAAGATCTCCTAGAAAAATAATGTAGATGCACACCAGTTTCTCTATTTAATGAGGTTCACTTAATTTTTTCACTATCCAATTGTGAAAAAATCTGAGGTTTGAGTGAGGAAGTGATTTTGAGTTAGTCATTTCTGAGTAGGCTAGTAATTTTGTTATGAGAAATTTTAGTAGAAGAGTGGAAAATGGGAAAGATAAGTGTGAATGTTAGCCTAGTCCTCTATTCCAAGAGGCTCAATCCTTTTGAATTTCAATATTCTCCTCCTCAGGGTGAAGAGAGTGGACCAGAGGTACCAACAAAACCAATAAAAAATACAATAGCTACCAAAGATTCAACATGAGGTATTCTTAAGTGTTCCTACCACCTTAGGGGCCGAACTATCTTGGAGGAAATGGAAAAGGAAAAGATAAGAAGGTTGAGAGGCCAGAAAGGGAAGTTTCTAGAAAAAATAGGTATCATCGTGCTTATATGGGATGTCATCATTCTCCCATTGAGGTTTCTGATGATTCTTCTAATAGTGAGAATGAGACTGATTCTATCTATCGTCAATATCTTATGGCCATGAAGGATTGGGTTGATTTTGAGGATGAGGTGATGATGGCTACTCCTCTGATGATAAGGACACTGAATGGGCACACCTATTCACTAGGTGACAAGGAAAAGTAACATCATGTTACTTCCCTTGCTAGGTGCTCAAATTTTGGGTCTTCTGTGTTATTTGCTTTCTTGGGTTGGTGTGTTGTGAAGTGGATCTCTAGTCTTTTATAATTTTTGTGTTGATGATGATTCTTTTCGAGGTAGTATGGATTTACATGTTTTGGTGCTACCACGATGACACTTTTGATGACTAGTGGGATGACTTTAATTAACGATTTCTTGACTCTATTTTTTTTGAATTAGAATGATGGTTCCCAAATCAATTGGGGAATATTATCTTATTTTTTGTTGAAATTCATTTTGAAATGAAATGTAAAATGTAATCCATCCTGGTGCTTGTTTCTCCCTTGTCTTATAAAAGAGATTCTAAGGCTGGATATAGAGAGGGGTCAAGAGGTTAAGAAGTTGGGAGGTCAATAGGTACTTATTTTCAAAAGAAATAGATAGAAGGAAAATGGATACTAAGTTCTACACTAATATGTTCTAGAAATGATTCAGCCAATATATATGTTGTTGACAAGCAATATAGATAACTAAGTAATACAAAATTTGTGTACATTTTCTCTCCTATATGCAAATTATACAAGCTATAAATATGATAATCAATGGTTATCTTGTTTATCTCCATTGATTTCCAATAGATGCATTGTTTCATTCTTGCTTATTCATTAAAGGAATGTATGTAAATGCTTGAATTTAACAGTGGGCTTGATATAATCTTTGTATAAGGATGCTAGTAAGAATTGAACTATGGATATAACTAGTGGGAATATTGTAACGCAATATTTCTAAGGTTGTGGGTATTTTCTCTAAAATACAAAATTGTTATCTAATCATATAGGTTTATGGTTTGACTTCATTTCCTAGAATATGGAACTAGCATGGTGTATTATTCATGCTCCAGTTTGGTATCCGAATTGACTGATGATCACACAATATAATTAAATTACTCTCTGATTGCTTTATTGGGTGTGTATGAAGGTTAAAAGGATCATATCTTCTCTTGTTTAAGCTAATCATTACTGTGGAAGTTTTCCAAACTTTCAGCATATGGTTCTTTTAAACATTTATGGAGAATCATATGTTTTCTTTGTGTTTTGATACTTGATTCATGCCGATATCTATAAACACATTTGTTGAGGATCACCCTCCTAGATTTCACAGAGCATGAAGTGAAGAAGTAAAGACCCAAAACCCTTTACTTATGTGTTGGCCAATCCTTGCCCTTACTAATAATTGTCCTTGGAAATTTCATAAATTTGTGGTGAGAATAAGTTTGGTTCTAAAAAAATAACCAACATAAATGGTGACTCTACTGGGGAACTTATTTGAAGAGGTAGTTTCAATAGATTATCTTTCCTTGATAGAGTCTAGGAAGTTCTGAATTAAAATTTCTCATTAAGAGTGAGTGGTGACTCTGAAGAACTCTAAGCTAGTGGAAAATATTAAAGAAAGGACTTGAAGTGACAACCAATTGGTGAAAAATATTATTGAAATAATTGGTCCTCTACAAAGGAAGAGGAAACTCTATGAAAATAACCTAATAAAGTGTGATACTTGCTGATATATCTAGGTATTTTTCCCTTGTTTTAATTTGCAAAAGAGAATAGAACTATATGGGTGCCATTTTTTAGAAATCTAAAAGTAATGATATGTTCCCAATTAAGTGATTTAAAGAACTAAGAATGGGAATAATGAAGATTGTTCAACATACTTCATTAATTGGAATTTGTAATATCTAGAATAAGAAGTATGAGAGTTCTTGAAATCTTCCCATTTGAGAGATCTTAGATGTATTTGAGCTATGCATTTTAACATTTTAAGCTCATGATAAAAACATGAAATAGGGTAGTAATCAATTGTAGAGCTGATGTTTTAAGGTGTGATAAAATGTATCATTCAGTTGTACATCATTGTGGGGTGCATGATGTAAACATGAGGAATGTGCAGCCCCTATCATGTCATCAAAAACATTTCTCTATGGAAAGATATCGACCATTTAATTTTAATGGTATAAAGGGTTTCCCAAACCCTATTCCTAATGAAGTTAGGGAGCATTTTCCAAAATTCAAAGGAGAAAAATCCGAATTAGCATCTCAACATCTCCAAGAATTTTCTTATTTGATGGGAGATTATGAGGTAAGTTATGAGGATGTTGTTATGAAGTTCTTTGTTCAATATCTAAAGGGAGATTCTAGAGATTGGTTTTCATATTTGTTGGAATGTTCTATATCTTCATGGAAGTATTCATAGAAAAATTTGGAGAAAGAATCAATCCATACTAAGTAAGACAAAGATTTAACAACATCCAGAAAGAAGAAGATGAATTGGTCCCAACCTTTAATCTTAGATTTTCAAAAACATTAAGTGACATTCTTGAAAGATTGAGACCAAATGATGCAGTATGTTTGATTTAATATTTTTATCCATTTGATGAAAAAATGAGTTATTTGTTAAGATATAAAGAACCAACATCATTACATCAGGCATATCAAATGGCCATGGATATTGAGAACAATATGAGATATTCAATGATGAAAGGATACATGGCTGCAAGTGTTGGTTATTCTAGCACATCTCATACAAATAAAATTTATGGGTCAGAAAATGGAAATGATTGTCAAATTGATGGTGCTTCTACTATTCCGATTTGTCCATTACTACAACACATTGATAATAATGAACTCCAAGTTGAACATCAACAAAATTTGAGAAAAGTTGATCAGATATCTTTTGTTCAAGAATTATCTAACATAAAGAGGTGCAAGGATGAATTACTCTATGATTTGTTTGAAAGATTTTTGGATGCCTTGTTAGAAGTCCCCAAAAATTTTAGACTTGAGGATTCAACATGCATTGATTTATTTTTTGAAATCTTTGAGTCAGGGATAAGTACCTTGCCAAAAGAATTGAAACCTCACAATTTTGATCAGGTACTTGATTGGATAAAGAGTGTTGAAGGAGCCAAGTGTTACTATGCATAAAATATGATGCCTTAAGATATTAACAGTAGTTGTCCCATTGTGAAAAATAAGAACATGATATACAAAAGTGAAAATGGTATATCAGAAAATGAAAATTCATCTAGTTATATGGATGAAAATAGTGATTATAATCAGCCCACAAGCAACATATATGAATATTTGTATGCCACTAATGGAGATAAAGTTACACTTGCAAGTGTTGTTGATTTTTCATCACAAGTTAGTGGTCAAGATGTTGAGGATGAGAATTTAAGCATGCACTATGAGAGTTCTGAATATAATTTATATAGTGAAGAGTTTCTTTGTGATGAAGATCATGATGATAGTGAACCTGATTATTTAGAGGGTTATGAATGCTTCAATGAGGAGGAGCTAGAGATGTTTTCTTCATTTGAAGGATGCAATGATGTAAATGATGATGAAGTTGCTTGTTCATAAGTAAATGGACAAATTCTACATGATGAATACTTGGAGTGTAGCTCAAGTTTTTTATCACTAGAGAATATTGATTCAATGGGTGATGATCAGTTTGAAGATAAAAACTTTTGTATTCAGTGTCTTGAACCTACGAAGAATGTTAAAAATGATAAAGATCTTGATAGTGTAAACAAAGGTGGATCTCAAGTTATTAAATGAAAAATTGAGTTCTTTGTTGATGTTCCATATCTTCACAGTATGATTATGGACATGTCATCCAATAAGGAAAGAATTTATGTAAAGGAAGACAAAGATATTTTTTCATAGGATAATGAACAAATTTCAGATAACAGTGAGTCTTTGATATATAGGGCAGTATGCCTATCAACTGATGATGCACATAAAGCTACTAATGCACATGTAAATTTTTTTCTGATCCTATTAATCTTGAAAGTGATGGCATTCAAAGTGATTCAGATGAAGGTATTGTGGGTTTTGGTAAATCTAATTTTTAGAACATTGAAGCATCTAACAATGTGACTAATTTGTGTTGTTGGAATGATAATAAACTGACTTATGGTGACTTTCTAGTCCAATTTGACAAGAAAGTGATTATGTATGAGAATGCTCTTTATAATAAAGGATATCACACCAATTGTAAGTTTCCTATACTTGATAAATGTGATATCTTCTTGTCAGATATTGATAGATTTCAATTGGTTCTTGATTTCCAGTAACAGATTAACAAAGTTAATGGAGGCATTAGAAACCATAGTGATGTGGTTAAGAACGTCAGGGGTGGTATTTTTTTCAGATAGACAATGGAAGTGTTTTTAGACTTGGCTTAATACAAACAACAAAGAACGATGTTTTTGATAGAGGAAAACATGGATTATTCTTTTTCATTTGGTGGCCTAAGGCCATCAAATGTGGATTGAAAATTTGAATAAGCGTCTGTCACCCAATTTTTCTAGCACTTGTTATGTTTTCACATAGATTATAGGATCTCACCATGCCGATGAGAGGCATGTGTCCCCAACAAGAGCCACTAATGGAACCCCTCAAATAATTCTTGGTTCCACCCTAAAAATTGTGAAAAACCTGGCGTGGTCCCTTGTTTTTTATTTTAGGTCATTCTTTCATCACTATGATAGGGTTTTATATCCTTATGATTTCCCAAAATTGGCCTATAGATTAAAAAAAAAACCTTAGTCATTTTAAAGTCGCATTGACTTGTTCTCCCCATTCCTGATCACTTAAGTTGTCACTTATTCCATCATACTCATTATCTTACTACCCCCTAATCTTAGGTTTTTAGTCACCTTAAAGTTCTTCTTGGTCTTGTTTCCCTATGATTGAAGGCTTAATCAAAAAGATTTGAATCTATAGCCTTTGTTGTTGATGATAAATATCTTTTTTACTTAGAGATAACCCTTTTTTTATGACTAAATTTTGTTACATGTGCATAAATAATGCTTTGTGTTGGTTGTCTAGTCAAGGGAATCAATCCTAGCCATTCCCCATATGACCATGCTATTTTATTTTCTCTTATTTTATTCATAGGGGCTGGCGGGCTTCAAACACGTGTCTAGTATACTAGTGGACCCAGTTTCCTTGGTAAGGATGACTAGCACTTTTCAAAGAGGATCTACGATTGATTGATTGAAGACATGGCCATATCTATACTGCTCCTTGCGATTTCGTCTTATTTTAAGAACACGGGCTAGCAGGCGATGGCCATGTGGTACTGTTTGATAGTGGGACTTGATCCTTCACAAGGTAGTGGGTGTTTTTCGAGGCTTGATCAATGGTGTAAATCACAACACATGTTCTCATCTAGCCTTTTTCCCAATGCTCTCATCTATCTGTAGTGGTAAAATGGGATAGTCACACAGGTTAGCGGGCAACATGATGCTTGTCATATGGTGGGACCCACGGGGTTTTGAAGATGAAGGCCTGTTTTGTGAAGGATGAAGTTGATGGTTGGTGGATGGTGACGTGGTCTAATCTTGACCACTCCCCACTATCCCGTAAGGGCTTCTCCCATGTACCTGATTCCCCAGCGGGCATACAGGCAAGTACAAGGTAGACTACTCAAAAAAACATAGAAATCTCTTGATAAAGATAGATGCAATTGGAGATATTAGCTGAGACAGTTCCAAGATACAAATGACACTAAGATGGAAATAATTTTTCAGCACGTTTGTGAGATTGATAAACAATTTGATGGCCGTCAAATTTTTCAAAGGCTAGTACATGTGAGAATGTGAAATTGAAGTAAGGTAGGGTATGAGAAGATATGCTAAAGATAAATCATGATTGTTCCCCATTGTCTTATGATGACTTAGAAGTGAGTTATTTTCTATGGGAAAGCGGGTCAATGTGACACGACATTTTTGGTTGCAAAATTAAACATATGATTGAGATTCAAGTTAAGTAAATACTCATCTCACTTGAGTTTCTTGA
Source organism: Sequoiadendron giganteum (assembly GCA_007115665.2). Taxonomy (NCBI): domain Eukaryota; kingdom Viridiplantae; phylum Streptophyta; class Pinopsida; order Cupressales; family Cupressaceae; genus Sequoiadendron; species Sequoiadendron giganteum. Next base: position 490,439,075 of record CM021104.1, read on the forward strand.
TTCAAGATGAGTATCAAATGCACACATTTAATTTTCTCATCATTAATAATCTAGAGTTTTTAACTATTGATTTGGTTCAAAGTATGATCAATGGTTGAGACTTAAAACTAGGTTAATTGAATGGCAATGCTCTCACACAAGCTCTCCTAGAAAATTAATATAGACGCACACCAATTTCTCTATTTAATGAGGTTCACTTACTTGATTTGTTCACTATCCAATAGTGAAAAAATCTAAGGTCTGAGTGAGGAAGTGATTTTGAGTTAGTCATTTTCTAAGTAGGTTGGTAATTCTATTTTGAGATATTTTAGTAGTAGAGTGGGAAAATGGGAATGATAAGTGTGAATGTCAGCTTGGTCCTCCATTCCAAGAGGCTCGATCCTCTTGAATTTTAGGATTCTCCTCCTTAGGGTGAAGAGGGTGGACCAGAGGTACCAAAAATAACAATAAAGAAGATAAAGCTACCAAAGATTCGATGTGAGGTGTTCTTAAGTGTGCCTACCACCTTAGGGGTCGAACTATCTCAGAGGAAATGGCCAAAGGAAAAGATAAGAAGGTTGAGAGGCCAAAAAGGGAATTTTCCAGAAAGAATAGGTATCACCATGCTTATATGGGATGCCATCATTCTCCCATTGAGGTTTTTGATGATTCTTCTGACAGTGGGAATAAGACTGATTTTGGCTATCATGAATATCTTTTGGCCGTGAAGGATTGGGTTGATTATGAGGATGAGGTGATGATGGATATTCCTCTGAAGATAAGGATACCGAGTGGGCACACCAATTCACCAGGTTACAAGGAAAAGTTACTTTCCTTGCTAGGTGCTCAGATTTTTGGTCCTGTGTGTTATTTTCTTTCTTGGGTTGGTGTGTTGTGAAGTGGGTCTCTGGTCTTTTATGATTTTTGTGTTGATGATGATGATTTTTGAGGTAGTATGGATTTACATGTTTTGGTGCTACCATGATGACACTTTTGATGATTGATGAGATGGCTCTGATTAATGGTTCCTTGAACTATGTTTTGTTTGACTTAGAATGATGATTCCCAAATCAATTGCGGAATATTCTCTTATTTTTTGTTGAAATTCATTATGAATTGAAATTGAAATGAAATGTAAAATGTAATCAACGCGGTGCTTGTTGCTCCCTTGTCTTATAAAAGGGATTCTAAGGTTGGATACACAGAAGGGTCAAGAGGTTGAGAAGTTGGGAGGTCAATAGGTACTTATTTTAAGAGGAAATAGATACAAGGAAAATGGATACTAAGTTTTATAGTAATATTTTCTAGAAATGATTCAGCCAATATATATGTTGTTGACAAGCAATATAGATAACTAAGTAATACAAAATTCATGTACATTTTCTCTCCTATATGCAAATTATACAAGCTATAAATGTGATAATCAATGGTTATCTTGTTTATCTCTATTGATTTCCAATAGATGAACTATTTCATTCTTGCTAATTCATTCAAGGAATATATGTAAATTGTTGAATTTAACAGTGGGTTTGATACAATCTTTGTATAAGGATGCTAGTAAGAAGTTAACTATGGATATAGCTGGTGGGAATATTGTAAGGCAATATTTCTAAGGTTGTGGGTATTTTATCTAAAATATAATTTTTTTTCTCTAATCATATAGGTTTATGGTTTGACTATGCTTCCTAGAATATGGCACTAGCCTAGTTTAGTATTCATGCTCCATTTTGGTAACCGACTTGATTTATGATCACACAATATAATTAAATTACTCTTTTTTTTCTTTACTAGGTGTGTATGAATGTTAAAAGGATCATATCTTCTATTGTTTAAGCTAATCATTACTATGGAAGTTTGCCTAACTTTCAGGGTATGGTTCTTTTAAAAATTTATGGAGAATCGTCTATTTTCTTTGTGTTATGATACTTGATTCACACCAGTATCTATAAACACATTTGTTTAGGATCGCCCTCCTAGGTTTCATAGAGCCTAAAGTGAAGAAGTAAATACCCAAAACCCTTTACTTATGTGTTGGCCAGTCCTTTCCCTTACTAATAATTGTCCTTGATAAGTTCATACGTTTTTGGTGAGAATAAGTTTGGTTCTAAAAAAATAACCAACAGGGTGATGAATTTGTTAACCAGCTCCTCAAAGGTCTTCATACCTGGTGCAAGTTTGGAGAACCATTCCATGCATTGTTCACCTAGGCTATGAGGAAATAATCTCATCAAATAAGTGTCTTCATGTGCAAACTCAAGGCTCGTGGTTCGAAATTACCTTACATGATCTATAGAGTTTGCTTTTCCATTATATTTATCATACTTTGGGAATTCACAATGTTGGAGAAATGGAATCAATTTCATAGTTTGATCAGAAATATGTGGGAAAATTTCTTGCAACAAGTAACGTTTTGTGGTTCTCCTTTGCATGTCTTGGAGTTTTTTTTGCATATTTTTCATTTGATGAGTTAGTGCAGCTACTAGATATGTGTTTGGGGGATTAGTTTCAGTTATTTTAGGTACTCCTTTCAATTGAGTAATGTCAAAATAATTAGGAAATTTGACACCTTGTTTAGCCAACATTAAAAGGTATTTTCCCCCATCTCTTTCAAAAAGATTTTCTAGGAACTTGTGGAAATTTGGGTCTTGTTGTGTAGTTTGAACATCTTCCTCAGTGATCTCCTCATTCTCAGGTTGGTAGAATCTGTGGAAAGGATTTTCTTCAGCTTCATCCATGTTGTTTTGAGTTTCAAGTTACTTTTCTTTGAGTTTCTACCTTTTTGATATTGTTTGAACGGGCATACAAATGAGGAATATTTGATAAGGTTTTGGTCATTGTTGGGGAGTACCAAAAGGACTAAGTTAAATATGATTATGCAACATTTGTTTTGGGATAAAGGATGATGAATCCTAATGGTGAAACTCAGTTGCTAACCAGAGATCAGTGTGATGATGAGGTGCTTTTAGATGTTTGATCAAGGCTTAGGTAAAGGATTTTCACTTGTAAATGCTAGTTTGAACAAGTTTAAGAATTTGTGGTATATGAAGAATGATTTGGTGCTGACATGAATCCTTAGTTCTAGATCCAACTGACGAATAGGGGATGAAATTAGCTCTCTGTATTTTTGAATTTATTGGATGTGCTAAAATAGTGTACATATGTGCTAAAAGATAGATGTGCTAATATAGAGACTGGATGCACTAGGTTGTTCCTCAAATGCACTGGAGAATGAATTGTATTCACTATACAATGAATCAGACATGCCAGAATAGAGAAGGTATATGCTAAAATATGGGATGGATGTGTCAGAATAGGACTTATATGCGCTAGGAAATTCTATGAATGTGCTAGAAGTACAATAGCTAAATGCATTAAAAGGTGTGTTATATGTGCCAAAATATGGACTCAATGTGCTAGAAGATGGAGGGTATGCACCAAAGCAAAACTTAGATGCACTAGAAAATGTTACAAATGCACTAGAACAAAACCTGGATACACTAAACTAGAAGTATTTAATATTTTCTAATAGTTTGATTGATTTTTCTAATTTTTTGGGAAAGGAATTGATTTGTTTGATTGGATTTTCTTCTGAATTAGTGGTTGTGCATTTTTGTGTGTGATGTTTTATTTTGAATGCATGTGTAAGACACATCAAAAAATTACAATTCCTAAGGTTGTGTAGGATAGTATTTACTAGATTCCCACTTGGATTTTACTCCAACTATGCTTAATTTTAGCGAATGATTAGAAGCTTGACCATACTATCTCCCCCTTTCTCAGCACTCACTTCTCGAGTCATACAAGCTTTAGTTCTCATGAATCTCCCATGAAAAACTTTTCATCTCTACTAAAATCCATAAGAATGTGGGATGACTTTAGAGGTTAGACCTCTTGCACCATCAAATAGAAAAGGGATTTTGGCTTACTATAACAAAAATGTTCTCATATAGGAATTTCATTTGTGGGGGATCATCCATATGTCAAGAGACCATTGTTTCCCTTCTTGTCAAAACAATCCTCATGATACTTGAAATTTCCTCAAGTACCCACACTTATATACTGGGTGGAAGTTGCTTGGATTTAGCATGTTCCTGGTTGGGTCATTCCCTAGGGTGATTAATTTTTCCCACAAGGAAGGCCTATTGGAAACATCTGCCTCAATCTTCTGACTTGAACCTCCTAAAAGAGAAAAATTGGTGAGACACCTGGGATGTCTTTCTGACAAGCAGTTTATCTCTAAAGGATCAAAGTGGTCAAATCGGTGAGACATGTGGTTGGTCTTGCCAATGGAAGCTGTCGGTATGACCTGATTTATCTGTGCAAGTTTTCTAAATCTCAACGATGATAAGAAGTCTAACCAAAAATTTCCATTGGGGAGAGTCTTACCAATTTCAGTGGCATCGGGGTAACATTGGCCTTAGGTTGGACCTGAGAATGTTATAGTGACTTCGGTGGTCTTGGTGATGGCTATTGAACGTTGTTGTGAATCTTGTTGATCTAAGGAAAGGTCATCTAGCTTGGGTCATTGGGGAGACAAGGAAATTCGATGAGACATTTTGAACTTCTTTTGAAGCACATTATTTTACTGATGAGTTTGTTCTAGTTGAACGTCACTGTGACTCTTGCTGATGAGCTGTTTTGAACTGCATTTGAGCTAAAGGTCATTGTGGTGACTTGTGACCTCAATGATATATTTTGATCTATCTTTGATGCTTGTTGTCTAGTCGATAAGGATGTTTGAACTCAGGGTGAGTTTGACCGATGATCATGGTCATGATGGTCTTTTGGGATATCGGGGTGACATGGAAAATTGATGGGACTTTCCAATCTCTCGTTGATAGAGTTGGTCATGTTGATGGACTTGAAGGTGGACCATGGTTGAACGGTGCTGACTTGGTTGGACTGCTGAGTTGTATGATAGACATTGGAGGATTGTGCTAAGTTGGTGATGACAGGTGAGATCGATGGTTGCTCTTTAGAAGAAACTGAACTAAACCATTTGTATAGAGATCGAATCGACCATGGCTATTGGATATATTGCAATGTGTTGTAACAATGAAGGGGTTCATAACATCTTGATAGTTTGTTTTATTTTTTGTATGTATTATAAGAATGTAATAGTGAGTCATAGAACTGTAATCACGGTTTGATTTGTACAAGGTTGATCAAGGAAATGTTGTTGCTATAAAATTGACATCTAAAAGTGATTTTTGTATCTCTATATGTAATTTGTTTACTGTAATACAAAGAGGTTTTACTTGGTCTGTGGTTTTTTCTCCTGTAAGGGTTTTCCCATGTGAAATACTGGTGTTTAATTCTATGTATGCTTTAGCTGTCTATTTTTTTTGTAGTAATGTGCAATTTTATTAAACTATAATTGTTTTTGAACCTATACTTTGCACTATTCCTCTTAGAATTAGCATTAGGAAGGTGTTCCCACACCTTTTCTTTCCTTACAAGTGATATCAGAGCCTGGCTAGTTGTGTTATCCTTATGGTTAGGGCTGGTTTTTTGTGTCAATTTTGAAGTGGGAGTCTTGTAGAATTCTAGTAATTGAAATTGCAGATTAAAATGGCAAGCACATCTAGAAGAGTAGAAATAAAAAATTTTAATGACAACAAATTTGAGTTGACGAAACTCAAAATGGAAGATCTATTGGTGGATTGTGATCTTTGGCTTGCTGTGTTTGGAATGAAACCTTCAGGCATGAAGCAAGAAGACCAGGGTCTCACAAAAAGAAAAGAAAAAGAGTTGATAAGACTCTATTTGGCAGGCTTTGTCCTTATAAATGTTCATGAAGAGAAGACCGCATCTTCTTTATGGAAGAAACTAGGAGATATTTATCAAGGAAAGTCTTTGGCGAATAAGTTATTTATAAAGAAGAAGTTGTATTCCTTGAAGATGGAGGAAGGAGTGTCTATTGCTGATCACTTGAATACATTCAACACATTGATTTCTCATTTAACATCTATGAGTGTGAAAATTGATGACGAAGATTGATCTATGCTTCTATTATGTAACTTGCTTGACTCTTGGGATCATCTAGTAATGGATATAGGGAGTACAACAACCACTTCCAAGATGGAATATGTGGTTTCTTCTTTGTTATCAGAAGAGATGAGAAGAAAGACTTTTGAGATGGCAAAGGAGTCTCTTGTTGTTCATGGTAGATCAAAATAAAAAGGCAAGAAGAAGGATAAGAAGTCCAAATCGAAGTCAAAACAAAGCTCAAAGTCTCCTAGCAAGAAGTCCAAGGTGAAGTGCTAGAATTGTGGGAAGCATGGTCATATCTGAAAGGATTGTAAAGAGGAGAAAAGGAAGAAGAACAAAAACTCTTCGGACAATGGTTCTTCTCAGAGAGATGAAGATGCCTTTATTGCAACCTTGGAAACTCAGGCATCAGATGATGTCTAGCTGATTGATTCTAGAGCATCTTTCCACATGAAATCTCATAGAGATTGGTTCAAAAAGTATGGAGAATACGATGGTGGAAAGGTGTATTTGGTGAGCAATTCATCTCTAGAAATAGTTGGTTGTGGAAGAGTCAAAACTTGATTCCCTAATGGAAGAATCAAAGGAATTGATGGTTTAATGCATATACCAGGTCTGGCTCAGAATTTACTTTCTGTAAGCAAGTTGAATGATGTTGGAGCGCAAGTCTCATTCTCAAGAAATGGCTGCAGAATTACTAGAGGCTCGATGGTGCTAGCTAGGGGTGCTCTAATTGGTACTCTGTACAAGCTGGATGCACTTTTTGTTCAATGTAATAGTGTCTCTGGATAGTCACAAAAAAAATTTCGTGAAGAGGAGGAAAATATTCCTGTTAGTGTAAACTCTTTGGAATTTAAACTTCCAGCGGAGAAGACTATGCTCTTGCATTAAAGGCTTGGTCACATTTGTGAGAAAGGTTTAAAAGCCTTGAATAATAAAAACTCGGTTGAGGGGCATGATGATTGTAACTTGGAATTTGAATTTTGTGAACATTGTATATATGGAAAACACCATCGTGTTTATTTTTACTCTAGTCCTCACAAATCTTCGAGTGTTCTAGATTATATTCACTCTGATGTTTTTGGTCCAGTAAATGTTCCTTCGTTTTTGAAGTCAAATTACTATGTATCTTTCATTGATGATTATTCATGAAGGGAATTTGTATATATTTTGAAAAACAAATTAGAAGTGTTCAGTTGGTTTAAAGAGTTTAAGAACTTGGTTGAAAATTAGATTGGAAGTAAAATTAAATGCTTGAGGATAGATAATAGTGGTGAATTCTATTCTATATATTTTGAAAAGTATTGTAAAGAACATGGAATTAAAAGGCATAAAAAAAACATTTTATACTCCACAGCAAAATGGATTTGTTGAAAGGTTGAACAAGATGTTGATGGAGAAGGCAAGAAGTATGTTGAGAAATGTTGGTCTAGAGCAGAAGTTCTAGCTAGAGGTTGTGGCTACAACATGCTACTTATTGAATCGGTCTCCTTCATCGACACTTGCTTATAAAATGCCTTTGGAAGTGTGGTCTAGTCATAAGCCCTCTCTTCCACATGTTCATGTCTTTGGCTGCAAAGCATATGTTTATGTTCCGAATGAGAAGAGATCTAAATTGGAGAATAAATTTGTTAAGTGTATCTTCATTGGCTATGACATTGGTGTGAAAGGATACAAGATTTGGAATCCCATGACTGAAAAAGAAGTCAAGGAAGAAAATGATGTTGTTGAAATTCCTCTAACACCAAAAAAAGAGGAACAACAAATTGACAGTGTACCTGAATCTGAGGAGATTTTGAGCAGCTCTGAGATTTCTGAACAAGAACCATAACTTCAGCCTCAGCCTATGAGGAGGTCTACACGTGAGAAGTGACAACTTGAAAGGTATGGTTTTTCCATGTTGGATGCAAATTGTGCTTATGCTTTAATTACTAGCACTGATGAGCCTAGGACTATAAAAGAGGAAATTGGAATGCGTGACTCAAACCCTTGGTTGGGAGCGATGAAGGAAGAAATGGAATCATTAGAGAAGAATAAAACTTGGATTTTTGTGCCCTTGCCTAAAGGCAGGAAATCTATTGGCTATAAATGGGTATTTAAAAAGAAAATCAGTCTGGATGGTAGTGTTGAAAAATAGAAAGCGAGGTTGGTTGCGAAGGGATATTCTCAGGTAGAGGGAATTGATTATGGATAAATATTTTCTCTTGTAGCTAAGCTGACATCTATCAGATTTCTTTTGTCACTTCCAGCAGCATATGACATGGAGATTGAGCAGATGGATGTGAAGAAAACATTTCTTCATGGAGATCTTGAAGAAGAAATCTATATGTTCCAACATGAGCATTTTATGGAAAAAGGTAAAGAAAATTTGGTTTGCAAGTTAAAGAAATCTTTGTATGGTTTGAAAAAGTCACTTAGAATGTGGTACCAAAAATTTGACACATTTGTTTTGTCATTTAGATTTGTAAGATCAAAATCAAATCATTGTGTGTATTTCAAAACTGAAAATGATTGTATTCTTATTATTTCCCTCTATGTTGATGATATTTTTTTCATAGGGAATAGTAAGTTTATGATTTCTAATCTAAAATATCAGTTGTCTACAAGGTTCAAAATGAAGGATCTTGGTGTAGCAAGGTATATTCTAAGGATGGAAATAGCTAGGGATAGAAAAAATAGAAAGCTTTGGCTCAGCTAGAGTAAGTATATTAACACTATTCTGGAGAGATTTGGTATAAACGATTGCAAGTAGCTAGTTGTTTCAGTTTTGTAGGGAATGAAGCTATCTATTGAAGATTGTCCGAAATCTCCTATTGAGATGGAGGACATGACCAGAGTGCCTTATGCAAGTGCAGTTGGTAGTTTAATGTATGCAATGGTCTATACAAGGCTAGGCATTGCCCAAGTAGTGGGAGTACTTTTATGGTTTATGGAAAATACAGGAAGGCCACATTGGGATGCTGTGAAAAGAGTTTTTAGATACGTCACAGTATGCTTTGTGCTATCATGGAAACTCAATTAGTTCACATAGATCAGCCAACATTCATGGTTATGTGGATTTTGATTGGGCAAGGGACATTGATAGCAGAAGGTTCACCAGTAGATATATTTTCATGTTAAATGGTGGTGTAGTTAGTTGGATGAGCAAGCGGCAGGTTGCAGTCGCTCTATCCACTATGAAAGAAGAGTACATGGAAGCAACACATTTCTGTAAAGAACCCATCTGGCTTAGGCATTTGTGTTTTGATATTCGGTTCAGTGCAGGGAAAATTATAATTTGTTGTGATAGTCAAAGTGTTATCTGTTTCACGAAAAATCCAACTTTCCATGCTAGGATGAAACATATTGATGTCTAGTATTACTTTGTATGAGATATGGTGGAGGATGGAAAGGTATGTTTAGAAAAAGTGGATACTCTAGAAAATGTTGCAGATGCATTGACAAAACTAGTGAGAATAGACAAGTATAGGTGGTGTTCTAGTTTGATGGGCCTTCAAGCCCATGAATCTCAAGATTTTCTGAGTGCTATGGAGGTGTCAGAAGATCTTCATCAAGTGGGAGTTTTTTGGAAACATGTGCCTCAATCCTCTGACCTGAACCTCCTGAAAGAGAAAAATTGGTGAGACTTGGGATGTCTTTCCAATAGGCAGTTTATCTCTAAAGGCTCGAAGTGGTCAGATCAATGAGACATGTGGTCGGTCTTGCCGATGGAAGCTGTCAATATGACTTGAGTTGTCATTGCAAATTTTATAACTCTCAGCGATGATAAGAAGTCTGGCTGAAAATTTTTGTCAGGGAGAGTTTTACCGATCTTAGTGGCATCGAGGTAACAATGGCCTTCACTTGGACCTGAGAATGTTATACCAATTTTGGTGGTCTTTCTGATCCGATGAAAGTTCATCCAACTTGGGTCATCGAGGAGACATGGAACTTCGATGAGACATTTTTAACTTATTCTGAAGCACATTATTTTTTTGATGAGTCTGTTCTAGTTGAACATTGGTGTGACTCTTGCCGATGAGGTATTTCGAACTGTATTTGAACTAAAGTTCATCGGGGTGACTTGTGACCTCAGTGAGATATTTGGATCTATCTTCGATGCTTTTTTTTTGGTCGATAAGGATTTTTGACTTTGGGGTGACTCTGGCTGATGATCATGGTCATGATGGTTCTTTTGGGACATTGAGGTGACATGGGAAATCGACAGGACTTTCTAGTCTCTTGTCGATAGTGTTGGTCATGTTGATGGACTGTTGAGTTGTATGATAGACATTGGAGGATTGTGCTGAGTTGGTGATGATTGGTGAGATCGACGGTTGCTCTATAGAAGAAACTAAAACAAACTATTTGTATAGAGATCAAATCGACCATGGCTATTGGATATATTGCAATGTGTTATAACAATGAAGGGGTTCAAAACATCTTGATAGTTTGTGTTATTCATTGTATGCATTATGGGTAAGTTCACCAAGATGGTTCCCAAAAAGGGGACTTAAGTGGACAAATTTTTTCTGAAATCAGGAAATATTGACCTTGGACATGAAATTGAGGATAGTTACACTCAATTTTTTGAGATAGAACAAAAAAAAGGATCAAAGTGCTTTGATTCTACTTTCTAAACTACTAATTTATTTTTAAAATGACTGATTTTAAGGGATTCAAAAGAGGGACGTACACAAATTGGTGTTGTTTTTGTCAAAAAAACATAACATAGCAACTCTTGTATGACTGTCATACAGTGAACTTTTTTTTAGTATTTTTAAAATCGCAACTGTCAGAAGTTAGCTAACAGTATGTAGTTGATGCACAATTTTTCTAATAATTTTTTAATGAATATCTGACTTTTTTACTAATTTTTGAAGTGGACATTTCTTGAAAAATAGAATTTTGGCCGTGCTACCCCTAAATTATTTTGAAACTAATTGAAACTTTTTTTTTAAAAAAAAATTTGTAGAATGGATTCTAGTTTCTAAAACTAAAATTTATTTGAGAATTCGATGAATGGTTAATTTATAACGGAAAAAATACCAAACACTACTTTTTGGAAAAAAAAAGACACACAAATAAAGTAAATTATGGATGAAAGGCTTAAAATTTTTAGAAAGTGAAAAAAATTACATTGTTGGATAGCTAAGAGAGAACCCAACATTACCCATGTGTTCAATTTTTTCGATACTGAACCACATGTAATCTTGACAGTGAGCATGAACTTGATTATGTGAAATATGGTATATTTTTTAAAAACACATCTTTGGTCGTTGGGAATGCCTTGCAAGCCTTTGGGTTGGTTTTCCAAGGCAAACACCAAGCATAAGGTTCAAGAATTCCCAAAGAAAGATATAACACAAGCACGCTATAATGCGCTCGCGTTATATTACAGTTTTGACATTATTTTTGCTTCTGCGGGAAACATGTCAACTAAGACATAATGTGAGTGCATTATAACATGCTCCTGTTATGTCCTCCTTTATGATAAATTCCAATATATTGAATGTATATAGTTATATTTGTATGTTTATATGTACATGTATGCTTGTATGTCATGTATACATGCTTGTATGTATGTACGTATGCCTGTATGTATCAATGCATATATATTGTATGTATGTATGTATGCTTGTATGGATGTAGGATTATATGTACATATGTATTATGATAGTATGTATGTATTTATGTATGTATTTAGAGGGAGGGATAATTTAGAGAGAGAGAGTCTGGAGAGATGGAGAGGGGGTGGAAGTGAGAGTTTAAGAGAGAGGGAGTGGGATAGAAGGGGTTGGAGTGAGAGGGACTTAGCTAGGTAGGGTGGGAGTGATAGAGGGAGGGAGAGAGAGGAGGGTGGGAGAGAGAATTGAGAGAGAGGGAGAGATAGAGAGACAGAGAGAAAAATAGAGTTATGTAGGTAGGGTGCCAAAGGGAGAGACTTGAGAGATAGTTAGTGAGGGAGTTTGAAAGAGAGGGAGTGTGAGAGAGAGAGGGAGTGGGAGAGAGAGGGAGTTTTAGTGAGAGACCAGAGAGAGGGAGAGGGTGTGGGAGGGAGTGAGCTGATAGAGGTAGAGAAAGAGGGGGGTGGAGTGAGAGGGACTTATCTAGGTAGGGTGGAAGGGATAGATAGAGAGAGGGGAGAGAGACAGAGGGAGAGTTACCTAGGTAGGTTGCCAGGGGGAGAGACCTGAGAGAGAGGGGGGTGGGAGAAAGAGACATGAGAGAGAGGGAGTGGGAGAGAAGGGGTTGGAGTGAGAGGGACTTAGCTAGGTAGGGTGGGAGTGATAGAGTGAGGGAGAGAGAGAGAGGGGGGTGGGAGAGAGATAATTGAGAGAGAGGAGAGAGAGGGAGAGACAAAGAGAAAAAGAGAGTTATGTACGAGGATTCCAAAGTGAAAGACTTGAGAGAGTAGAGGGGTGAGGGGGAGAGACTTAAGAGATAGGTAGTGAGAGGGAGCATGAAAGAGAGGGAGTGTGAGAGAGAGAGGGAGTGGGAGAGAGAGGGAGAGGGTGTGGGAGGGAGTAACCTCATATAGGTAGAGAAAGATGGGTTTGGAGTGAGAGGGACTTATCTAAGTAGGGTGGAAGGGATAGATAGAGAGAGGGGAGAGGGACAAAGAGAGTTACCTAGGTAGGTTGCTAGAGGGAGAGACCTAAGAGATAGGAGGTGGGAGGGAGAGACATGAGAGAGAGGGGAGAGGGAGTGGGAGAGAGTGGGATATAGTGGGAGCGACATATAGAGAGATGGATAGAGGGTGGTAGGGATTGATTGAACGAGAGGTATGTAGAAAGAGGGAGATGGTAGATAGAGACAATTATAGAGGGTACAAGGGAGGGAGGGAGGGAGGGAGGCTTTGGTGATATGTATAGATAGAGATAAATTAATAGGGGTTGAGGGATTAGGGTGGAGGACCTATAGGGTTGATGGTTTCTAGGGTATTAGGGTTTAAGGTTTGAGGGTTGAGGGAATAGGGTTGATGGCAGAGGGTATTTGGTTGAGGGTATAGGGTAGAAGGTTTAAGGGTTTAGGGTTAAGGGTTTACTTGGTTGAGGGTAGAGGGTAGAGGGTTTAGAGTATAGGTTTGAGAGTATATGGTTGAAGGATTATGTTCAGGGTCCAATGTAAGGGGTAGAGGGTTTAGGGTTTAAGGATTGAACATTGAGGGATTAAGGGTTGAGGGTTAAGAATTGAGGGTTGAGGGTTTAATGTAGAGGGTAAAGGGTAGAGGGTAGAGGGTTTAAGGGTTGAGGGTTGAAGATTGAGGGTTTCAAGTTGAGGGTTGAGGGTTAAGGGTATAGGGTATAGGGCCGAGGGATTAAGGTTGAGGGTCCAATATATAGGGCAGAGGTTATAGGGGTTGAGAGATTAAAGGTTGAGGGTTTAGGGATTAGGGTAGAAATTTTTCTTGGATTTAACAGTGTAAGGGTTGAGAGATTAGGGTTGATGGATTAGGGTTTAGGGTAGAGAGTATTACCCATCCAAGAGAATGTTAGCTAGAAAAGAAATGCAACATCCTTATTTTGATGATCTTGAAAAATCTCAATCATGATTTTAAGCCATTAGAAAAGTGTGTGCAAATCTTGGTGAGGGAATTTCAAGTTATTCATTTGAAGTTAACCTTATCATGAGTAGCTATGATGTAGACATTATAAGAGCATCTAAAATTTAAACTTACTCTATTCATGAGAGGTGTTGTGTGCAATAGGTATGTTGGAATTCCCAATGAAGATGTATGACCAGGACTGACTAAGTTGTGAGACCTGCATGCCTATCTGTAAGTGCCTTGCATCTTTTTTTATTTCATTTCCATTTTGGATGCTCTTTCTTTTTCTCTTTTACTTTACGTATTTGTAAGTAAACTACTAAAAATTTATTGATCTCTCATTGTAGAAAATGATAATTTATGAGCCATCAAAGAGAATCTCAGCCAAAAAAGAAACACAACATCCTTATTTTGATGATCTTAACAAATCTCAATTTTGATTTCAAGCCATTATAAAAAAGTGTGTTAAGCTTAGCGAGGGAGCTTGAAGTTACTCAATTGATGTTAACCTCATAATGAGCACCTATGATGTAGACATTTAAAAAGAACCTAAAATATGTGAGTGACATTGTAAAAGATCTATGAGCATGAATTACCTAAGGCATTGTAATGAGATTTACTTACATAATGAGATTTACTCAAATATTGTAATTTTGGAGTTCATGTTTGGTGTAGTAGCACCTTGTTCTGTAAATGCCTTCAATAGGAAAATTTGCAAAAAATGAATTTTGAAATGTAAACAATGTGAAAAAGGTCATGTAAAGGTCATATGTAATGTATTCAAAGTCTCAAAGAGGTCATTAGGTGATTAGAGAAGTGATATAAATCATGTAAGGTCGAATTAGGATGTTTTAGGTGTGTGTGTGTTTATTTGTGCAGGGGAATTCAAGAAACAAAGGAACATACCTTTAAAATTTTAGGAACCCCATTAACTTGTTGGGGTAGAAATTATCATGTATCCAAACCCTCAAATCCACAATTTGTTCTAGGACAAACTCACTCCACCATGCCAAATCAAAACCCTTATTTTATGCTAATATAAGGAGGGTTTATTGAAAGGAATGGTTCCAAACCTTACCAGGACATGCCACCACCTCAAACCTTCTTAAAATCACCTGCAAAAACTCAAAAGACAATCACCCAACCTCTACATGCAATATTTTATCAAACCCTACGGTGAAACCTTATTTTTGATGTCCATTTCCATCAAAATCTACAGGGGAAGCAACACAAACCCCATAAAAATTATTCCATTTAACTTAGAAATTTCTCATCTAATCCAATAGGATCGCATTGGGCCCCTTTAGAAAAACTTCTCTCAGTATTGGCTATCTCAAAGTGGTTTTCCCGTGTCGGCAAATTTTCACTTGATGGAAAAAGTGTTAAATTCAAGTTGTGCAAAGTTGCAAAGTGGTGCAAATTTTTCTCTACAACTTGTGTGACCAAAATAACTACTCCAACACATTCGAATAGGTATTTTTACACTAGGCATGGTCTAGTTTTGGACCAAAACATGCGGAATCGCTTCGAGCTACATTCCACCAGATTGATCCCTTAAGGGTCGAAAGTGCAAAATGGCTGCAAAATTCAACATGATATTAATTAGATATCACAATGCTTAGAAACTTCTCATCTAATCCTACAATATTGTATTTGGCCCCTCTACAAAAACCTCTCTCGGTTTTGGCTATCTCGGAGTGGTTTTCCCGTGGCAACATATTTTCACTTGATGGAAAAAGCATTAAATGCAAGCAGTGCAAATTTGCAAAGTGGTGCAAATTTTGTTCTGCAACTTGTGTGACCAAGAGGAATATTCCAACAGGTCCAAATAGTTATTTTTACACTAGAAATGGTCTTCTTTTGCACCGAAACATGCAAAATTGCTTTGAGCTATGTTCCACCGAATTGATCCCTTAAGGGTCCAAAGTGCAAAATGGCTGCAAACTTCATCATGCTATTACTCAGATATCATGATCCTTATAAATTTATTGTCTAATCCTATAGGATCATGTTGGGCCCCTCTATAAAAGCCTCTCTCGGTTTCGGCTATCTTGGAGTGGTTTTTCCGTGGCTACAGATTTTCACCTGATGGAAAAAGTGTCAAATTCAAGTTGTGCAAAGTTGCAAAGTGGTGCAAATTTTTCTCTGCAACTCATGTGACCAAGTGGACTATTCCAATGTGTTCGAATAGGTATGTTTACACTAGGAATGGTCCTCTTTCACACCGAGACACGTGGAATCTCTCTGAGCTATGTTCCACTAGATCGATCCCTTAAGGGTCCAAAGTGCAAAATGGCTGCAAATTTTAGCACGCTATTACTTGGATACCGTGATGCTTAGAAACTTCTTTTTTGATCCTACAGGATCACGTTGGGCCCCTCTACAAAAACTCTCTCGATTTTGGCTATCTTAGAGTTTTTTTCCCGTGGAGATGGATTTTCACTTGATGGAAAAAGAATCAAATGCAAGTAGAGCAAAGTTGCAAAGTGGTGCAACTTTTTTTTTGAAACTTGTGTGACCAATCGAACTATTCCAACATGTTCGAATAGGTATTTTTACACTAAAAATGGTCCTCTTTCACACCGAAACACGTAGAATCACTCTGAGCTACGTTCCACCGCATTGATCCCTTAAGGGTCCAAAGTGCAAAATGGCTACAAACTTCATCAAGCTATTACTTGGATACCATGATCCTTAGAAATTTATCATCTGATCCTACAGGATTTTTTTGGGCCCCTCTATGAAAAATTCTCTCAATTTTGGCTATGTTAGAGTGGTTTTCTCGTGGCGGCAGATTTTCACTTGATGGAAAAAGTGTCAAATTCAAACTGTGCAAAGTTGCAAAGTGGTGAAACTTTCGCTCTGCAACTCGTGTGACCAAACTAACTACTCCAATGTGCGAATAGGTATGTTTATGGTAGGCATGGTCTTTTTCGCACTGAAACACGTGGAATTGCTCCGAGCTACATTCCACCGGATCGATCACTTAAGGGTTGAAAGTGCAAAATGGTTGCAAACTTTAGCATGCTATTACTCGAATACTGTGATGTTTAGAAACTTCTCATATGATCCTATAGGATTGCATTGGCCCCTCTATAAAAATCTCTCTCGATTTTGGTTATCACATAGTGGTTTTCCCATCATAGGGGATTTTCACTTGGTGGAAAAAGCGTCAAATGCAAGCAGTGCAAAGCTGCAAAGTGGTGCAAATTTCGTTCTGCAACTCGTGTGACCAAGCAAACTATTCCAATGCATCTGAATGGGTATTTTTATGCTAGTAATGGTTCTTTTTTGCACCAAAACACACGGAATCACTCTGAGCTATGTTCCATCGGATCGATCCCTTAAGGGTCCAAAGTGCAAAATGGCTGCAAACTTCAACATGCTATTACTCGGATACCATGATGCTTAGAAACTTCTTGTCTAGTCCTACAAGATTCTGTTGGGTCCATCTACAAAAACCTGTCTCAGTTTTGGCTATCTTAGAGTGGTTTTCCCATGGCAGTGGGTTTTCACTTGATGGAAAAAGTGTCAAATTCAAGCTGTGCAAAGTTGCAAAGTGGTGCAAATTTCTCTCTGCAACTCGTGTGACCAAGAGGATTGTTCCAACGTGTCTAAATAGGTATTTTTATGTTAGGCATGGTCCTCTTTCGCACCGAAACACATGGAATCACTCTAAGCTACGTTCCACCAGATCAATCCCTTAAGGGTCCAAAGTGCAAAATGGCTACAAACTTCAGCATGCTATTACTCAGATACCATGATGCTTAGAAACTTATCATGTAATCGTATAGGATTGTGTTGGGCCCCTCTATAAAAACCTCTCTTAGTTTTGGCTATCTCGGAGTGGTTTTCCCATGGCGATGGATTTTCACTTGATGGAAAAAGTGTCAAATTCAAGCTGTGAAAAGTTGCAAAGTGGTGCAGCTTTCATTTTGCAATTTGTGTGACCAAAATAACTGCTCCAACATGTCCCAATAGGTAGGTTTACACTAGGCATGGTCATCTTATGCACCCAAACATGTGGAATTGATCCGACTTGCATTCAACTGACTTGATCCCTTATGATGGCATACAAAACACTGGAAAAGAGAAACATACAAATGATGGTTGAGAAGTTCGAGTATTCCACACAAAAAGTGTATGATCATTGGTGTAGAGCACCTTGTTCCTCCATTTGATGAAGAAGGTCTAGTTTGGTGGTTTTAGTGATTATCTGATGGTGAATAGGTTGGTCATTAGGTTTTTGTGGGTATTTTGAGCATGCTTTATCTTGAATAAGGTCAATTAAGACCATTAGGTATGTTTTAGGGTGACTTTTGGGTCTAGTGATAAAAAATATGAAAATTTCAATCTTGCACTAGAAGTTATCTTTGTAGCCTTTGAAGGATAATTTGTGAATTTGTATATGATTGTGAAAGAATGGATTTTTTTTTATGTAATAAGGCTATTTTTATGCCATTTGTGTGGGTTTAGAGGTCATTAGATCTACTCATTAAGTTGGAGGAGTCTAAAGTTGGAAATTTGTAAGTTGTTTAAAGCAAAAAATTTGAAATGCAATGGTTGCTTGTTTTGAAAGTTGGTTTTTAGTTAGTTGAGGGTGTGGATTAGTTAGAGAAGGGTGTAAAACACTATGTAAAGCTTTGAGAGGATCAAATGGAGGTTGTTGATGAACTTTTGGAGAAGATCTAATAAAAATTATTCACACTGTTCTTTGTTTTTTATATTTTTGATACAAACTTGTTGATCTTGTACTTGGTATGACCTCCAGCTTTCCTATACAATCCCAAGGCTAACATGGACTGAAATAGGGCTAATTTGGCTTTCTTTTGGTAGTGGTTTGGTGCAAAACCATAAAGGAATAAGAGAGTTATTATCGTTGAGTCAAGTGAATGTTGGAGTCTTAGTGGGCATATTTGAGAGAAGCTATGTCAAATCACAATTTGGTTGAGACACTCTACATCACCAATGGTGCTTTTCAATTCAAAGAGTGATTGAGAGCATGTTTCTTTGTTAAATAGATGTATTTGGGGGTCTAGGACAATGTTGAGTCCATTTCTTATTTGTATTATAAATTATAACTTGCTTTCTCTTGAGTCCATTTTGTATACAAGAAATAATATTGCAAAAAGTTGACATATAAATCTTTTGATAGTGACTCATCAAGAACATATTGGAATATTTTTATGAATCATTTCATGGAATTCAAATTGTAAACCTATTTTTTCTCTTAGATAAAGTTGTTTAGAATCAATCAATTACTATTCAAGACAAATCATGAAGGACAACAATGATCAATTCTAGGGCTAACCAATTAATAATTATACATGTGAATAATTCAAGCATGTACATGTCAATAAGGGAAGCACAAGTACTCAAAAACATATAAGCTTCAAAAAGTATACACATGAATACATAGTATACACAAATTAATACAAAGTATATGCACGAATACAAGGTATACACATGAAACCATGTAAGCCACAAAGTATACACATAAGTTGTAAAGTATACACTTGAATACACATAACTCATATCTATTGAACCATCAATTTAGAATGCAAATATGGACAAGCATCGATAAAAGATATTTGTATTAACCAAATAGTCATGTAGGCATACACCAATATATGCTAGTATATGTGAACCCCTAAACCTGCAAATGCATAGGAGCAACAAACATGTTAGGTTGTTAGATCAAATGCATGCAAAAAAGTATGAGGGATTCCCCATGAAATCCATCTATTAAACACTCAAATTAGGAAAATAAAGAACACAATGCAAGAAATGAAGTTAAATCCTAATTAAGCCAATAGACTAGTGATTGCATGGGGGAATTGGTGCCAATGAGATGTTGCAATTGGCCATTTCCTAATTCCTAAGTTGCAATGTTGAGTGGTCTGAGAAAATGATCAAATCTCCAAAGAGATTTGAGCATAACCTTGTTACAAATCTTGAAGATGGTGAATGGTTAAATGATAATGGGAAAAATTTTCTCTCAATGTAACTTTGCATGCAATTGTGGATGAGAAATGAGGAGAGAAGCCTCCAATTTATAACTTTCAATTTGGAAGAGAAAGTAAGATTTGAGCAATGTGGGACTAACTTTCAATCCAATGGTTGAATGCCACATGTCATGATGTGAATGGTTAGTAGTTGTGCACATTTTGGCCAAAGTGCCAATAAATGCAGTTAGTTTGAATTTGGATTTGAATTTGTGAGATGACTTGTTGAAAAGGGAAAGGAAATGAAGTTAATGTCACTTGGCTCAAGGCCAAGGACATGTAAGAGGTCTTAAATGCCTTGTTGGAAGGACCAAGTCCATGTGGCCTTTTTGAATTCAAATGAGGGAATATTCCTTTTTGATGCCATGTGAGGGAAAATAGAGAATTAAATAAATCAAAGTAATTGATTTATTGTGCAACTTGCATTCTCTAGAGGATTTTAGTGAGAGGGATTAGCTTAATCATGATTTTGATTAATTTAATGAAGAATTAGATGATGTGACAATTTAGACTTAAATTTATGAATTGATTTAATTCTAGAATTGAGAGGAAAAGATTATTAAATAAATGATTTGATTTATTTAACTAAGGAGGAAAATATTAGATTAAATCAAATAAGGTTTAATTTATTTTATTTAATGAGAGGACTTTAGGGATTTTAATCAAATAAAAAGATTTATTTAATTAAACAGAAATGTAAGGTTAACTAAATTAAATTGATTAATTTAATCACTAGAGGAGACAGACCTAATTAGATGAATACTGATTCATTAGATTAAGAGATAGAATTGTGATGAAATGTTGAGAGTGTGATTTCAGAGGAAATGATGTTAGTGATCAGGATCAAGTGTGCCAACCTGGAAATGTACATTTTTCATGTCTACATTTTTCCCCTCTTTGAAGCAATGTACTTGTTGCATTGATTCAAAGAATAAACTGCTATGATCAAAAGTTTAGAATTTTCTCGAATTTTTCAGATTCCCCACTATTGCCCCAGTGGAAGGATAATGCAGGATATTGTCCCCTTGAGAGATCGGACAAAATTTTTGATTTTTTGGATGATCTTGCAAAAAAAGATGACAAGATGTCCAATAGGCCAGATATGCCCCAGAATGCCTAAAAAATAGGTTAAAATGCCAAAAAAAAGATGCAACATGGCCCTCAATTGGATGAAAATGGGATCAGGGGATCAAAACCCTAGTTGGACGGTCAAATTGTTTCAAAAAATCCTAATTTTCAAGCTTAAATAGACCTTGTGGGGTCACTTTCAATACATTCACAATCTTAAACCTTTGAAAATTTGACACCTTGAGCTTTGAGTCTTGGTCATGATGGCACATTGACAACTTCCTCTGCACATGTTGGAGCGGATACGAGTGCATTAGCGACCAGTCGCTGTAGGACCCATTGTATGTACCCCCATCTAAATTTTATTTTTCTTGTTATTCATGCATTTATTAGGGTTTAGGTTCGGTCTAGGTGGTGTGGTGCGATATAGCTTTGTGGAAACTACAAAGTTAGGCCCGCACAGTCCTATATAGAACAACTTATGCATAGAGCATCGTGCGGGGCAATTTAGGATTTTAGGGTTTCGGTCACCAAACTCGGCCGTATGCACAAATAGCGTCGTGCGGCGCAGTTTGTCAATATGGGGTGCCAAAGTCTACCATGCGACATAGTTTGGAACATTACAAACTGCACTGCTTTTGAGAACAATGCCACTTTTCCTGTTTCAAAAGTGAAATGTCATACGAGTAGCAGATTTTCCTTAGGTAAATTGATGCAGTACCCTTCCTTGTGCAAGAGAGTCGCGAGGTACTTCATTCGAGGGAGCACCAGTGGACAGTACTTGAGAGATTACAGGATATGCACATATATCTCTAAGAGAAGCTTGGGATGCTTTGTTTATGGCACGTTCCGTATGTCCGTCCTATTCGGGCATTTCTTGGTATGATGCATGCCTTGTCCGAGCGGTGGCACAGCGAGATGTCATCCTTTCACCTTCCTACTGGTGAGGCCACTATTACTCTTGAGGATGTCTAGCGCATCCTACAACTACCTATTCATGGAGCCCAAGTGATCTACGATCTGGAGGAGGGTAGGGATGCCTGCTTTGGTGTTATGGGCGTTGACAAGATTTTCATTTGTGATAGTTAGATAGATTTGGAGTGGTACCAGGGTATAGCCCCTACTTATAGGTTGATTGTGGCCGCCATTATTTTTGGTCTTGTAGCTCCTAATCGGCATGGCTGATATTTCAATCCAGGTTGGGGATTGGCATGGTAGCAGATGTGCATTCATCGAGAATGCTTTGCCTAGGCACCAGTATTGTTGGCCTCCTTGTATAGAGATTTTCACGAGTTTGCATACCTGGATGGTTGGGCTCTTAGAACTGGGATTACCCTTCTACACATTTGGGCATGGGAGTGGATCCCAGTGCTTCACCCGATTGTGACACCAGTTGTTATAGATATTGATGATCCCGTGGTGTGGTGGTACAGCGGGGAAAAGATTCACTTTACCCACATGGGTATAGACAGTATAGCCCACTGGCGATGGGTTTTGGATGAGATGACAATGTTCATATGGAGGTTGTGGATGGATATAGGCCCGTGGTATGATGATACTCAACAACTTTTCTTTGCTCACCAAGAAAGGTTCATGCAGGGCCGAGAGCATACTATGGTAGAGAGGTATCTTCTTGATAGGGTAGCAAGATAGTTCGATGACATGCAGGATAGACCTGATGATTAGTACATGGCACTCTTCACCCATAGCGCAAAGGAGACAACATGGGGCCCACCTATTCCAGCAACTGAGGTAGTGTCCTCATTTAGATAGTTAGTGGCCCGACCGTGGCCATATGATCAGGGGCCAATAGATGCACGGGTGACTCTAGCGTATAAGGTATGGTTCGAGCCTCCACTGAGATTGATAGTTCTTGGGATAGTGCTTCCACATCAGAGGGCCAAAGGCAAGGTAGTAGGCAGAGGTCGGGGAGGTGTACCACCTCCTTAGTAGTCACCTCTGAGAGACAGAGCACAGACCCCAGTAGGACCAAATGGGCCTCCACAAGTGGTACCACAACACTAGCCAACAGTGCAGCCAATGGGACAGCCCACGGGGTAGCCAGATCCCTGTGATGTATTGATTCAGCAGCTGTAGGGCCAAGTACAGGTTTTGATAGCATAATGAGATGAGGCCTGATAGTAGGTCACTATAGTTACAACCAAGAGAGATCAGGCATGACCCGAGAGGGATCAAGAGATTGGCTGACATAAATAGTTAGAGAGCTTAGCCTCCACATCTCGGGGCCGATCAGTTGATATTCGGGAGTACAGAGAGGCTAAGTACTATTGGCAGCACTACCAACAGGCAGTGCCATCAGCAGGCAGAGTGCTATACTTCACCTAGCAGACAAGGAGGTGGCCATTAGAGGATCACGGTGAGAGACAAGTGGGGGAGGGCAATAGCCAGCAGGGCTAGTCCTTTTGATCATAGACAGTTTTGCACTTTTGATTTACGGGCTGCACTATTTTGGCCTTATTGTACCATGTGTTCGATGTATACTTGATCCGATTTGTATCATAATAGTGTATTTTTTTTATGATATATATGAGATGATTCACCTTTTATGTTATGTATGGATGCTTTCTAATTTGATGTGATTCCATGAGATGTTTCTATTCTTATGCTTATGCGATGTAATGTATGTAATGGATGCATTTCTTTTTGTATGTTTTTCATGCTGTATGTCATTGATGGTGTAATGATATGCAAATGATAATGTATGATGCAATGTTCTCTTAAGATGTTAATGATCTGGTGGATGCAGAATGTATGCCTTGGCTATGTTTTGATTACTGTTATGATACCATGTTAGTGTGAAAGAAAGATAGAAGAATTTAGAATTAATGAGTTAGTTAGGATGATGGTGATTTGCATTGCTAGGAGTTAGGATTTTCAAAGGGTCAATTACATTATGTTTGATAACACATGTAGGTACGATGCATCAAGGTATAAAGCACCAGGATGGCATTTGTACCTAGTGTGGTGGACTTTGACTTGAAAAATAGATAGGAGTATTCTTTTTCACACTTAGCATACGTACTTCATTCAGGATATAGTTCAGACATTCTAAACATCTCGGGCCAAAACACAAGAAATCAAGCCTTCCTATGTGGTCAACAAGATATCAAAAACATCATCCCCACACACTAAATGAAGCGCATATAACTAAGTTATTTTACAATTGCATCCCACAATCATAGCAAATATAAGAGACAATGATCTTTGCCCCATTCATTTCTCTCTAAACATGTTTTGTTTAGGCATCATCGAGAGGTCCTTGGAATGAGCGTAAAATAAGATAAGTCAAAAAGACCAGATAAAGTAAACAAACAAGCTAATGTTCTTCATACCGCTAGCCAAGACTAACTACTATGGGGTACCTGATGTTTATGTCCATCGTGGGAAAGCTTCACCCTAGGACATGTTGTGATCAGGGTTTCAGTAGGACTGATTGGGTGATAAGCTATTAATATTATGAGTTGACCAACTTGCTTGCTTACTAACCTAGACTCTCAAGACTCTAACGATTAGAGTGTTCACTTTTGAACCTACTAGACTTGCTTCTGACTGACTCACCAAAGGGTGAAGGTGGTGATTGATTTTATTATGAATGATAAAAGTCATGAGTGAAAGCGAGATGAAATGGATGCACCATTTTGGGTTTTTAGATATTTTGAGGTTGTTTTTGGTATTTTTGAAGCGTTTTACAAATGTTTTTGGTATTTTCAAGATTTATGATGAATAGACTAACTTATAAAACCTATCCTAGGGGTCTCGGGAGTTGATCCATAGATTAGCCTTTCCTACATTATACACGTAGAGACCACGTAGTTCGACCAATGAAAAACTAACTTGATGTTAAGATGGACAATCGGATTGCCCTTTTATTGCTTAAAGGACTGACCTAAGATGTATACTAGATGGGCAAATGGATTTCCAATGTGACGGACGCCTAAAGGACTGACCTTACTATCTCGGGGGATGATCAAGGATCAACCTTGTCTGCATTCAAGCTCAGAGACGACGTAGTTTGACAAGGTGAAAGACTACAAGACTTAATGATGATTTTTTCGAAGATTTTCTGATATTTTGACATGTTTTTGGATTTTTTTGATGAATTTTTTGAATATTTTTTGGATTTTTTTGAATTTTAGGAAGATTACGAAAATATACATGAATCCGATCTGATGTAGGTATAGGAACATGCCCCCAATGTGGTGCGATAGACTACTTCAATAAAGGTAGGACAAACTAACCTTAGGAATATGACAAGTAGTACTATAGTGGAATATGATATGGGCATCAACTCAAGCTATGGTATGGATGTGAGTGGATGGGTGATTATTGAAATGAGATGGAACAAGTGAGTCATGCAGATCCTGGTGGATAGAGAGTGCTTTATTTATGCTTGGTGCCTATTTTCCAGGTTTTCACCAAGGTACTTGTCCAAAGTGCCACTGAAGTGGTTTTCACTCGAGGATGATTATTTTCTTTACTATTTTCAGTCATTTTTCTGAATTTTTTTTTTTGGATTTTTGTATTTTTGTATTTTTTTGTTGTCACCAAGACGCATGTTTGCCAGGTTTTCATCAAGGTAACCATATTTTCATGACTTTTTCTGATTGTTTTTGTATTTTTTGGTTCTATACCCTGCAAGTTCTTAGAACTTTTTGAGGTGAGATCTATTCATGGCCACCTATAGAAGTTTGCCCTCTGGCGTTGACAACTGATATGCTCTTGATTTATAGCTTGCAGTGATGATGAAAGGTCCCAACCAATTGGGCTCAAACTTTCCTTTGCTCTCTGGATTTGGCACATTCTTTTGGTTCTCTTTTAGCACAAGGTCACTGACTTGGAAAGTGTGTTACCTGATCTTCTTGTTGTAGCTCTGTTTCAGGCGATTCTAGTAGACCTATAGATGATTTAGGGAATCCATGCGTCATTCATCCAGTAACTCAAACTCATTTAGTCTTGTAACCCTATATTCCTCATTTGTGATGAGGTTTTGCAAATATATTCTAAGGGATGGGAGCTCAATCTCAACAGGGAGTATGGCTTTTGATCCATAGACCAGGGAGAATGGGGTGGCACCTGTTGGCATGCGGATGCTGGTGTGGTAGGCCCATAAGGTGGGATTTAACTATAGATGCTAGTCATGACTGGAGTCATTGACTATTTTCTTAAGGATCTTCAAAATGGTTTTATTGGTAGCTTCTGCTTAGCCATTGCCTTGTGGGTAATATGGGGTGGAAAAGAGGTGTTGGATTTTGAATGTTTTACACAAGTCATAGACATCCTAATTCTTGAAGGGTGTCCCATTATCAGAGATGATAGATTGGGGAACACCGTATCGGCAGATGAGGTAGTTCAGGATGAACTTGGATATCTTCTTTCTAGTGATGTAGGTCATGAGAATTGCTTCGACCCACTTTGTGAAATATTCGGTGGTGGTGATGATGAACTTGTGGCCGTTAGATGAGGTGGGTGAGATTTTACCTATGATATTGAGCGCCCATTGGGAAAAGGGCTAAGGTGTAAAGGATGTAATTCTTGAGCTGGTGCATGAATGAGGTTTCCATGTTGTTGGCACTGTAGACACCTTTTGACAAAGTCATGTGCCTCTCTCTCCATTGTCAGCCAGTAGTATTCGGTTCTTAGTAACTTCTTAGCTAAGGTCATACCACTTGAGTGTAAACCGCAAGTGCCATTGTGTACCTTATTCAATGCGGTCAAGGCCTCCTTAGTATTTAAACAACATAACAAGGTTCCATTGATGCTTCTACAAAAGAGATTTTCTCCTAGGATGACAAATCAAAAGGACCTTTTGACAAAGGTTCACTTGAGGTTCGAGGTAATGTCAGCTAGGAGGACTCCTAATCTCAGATAGGTGTAGATGTCATGATACTAAAGATCACCAGAACTAATGAGTTTGCATGCATATTCTGACTCTGGTACCTCGAACGTGGGTACAAGAAGCTGCTCTACCAGGAATTCATGTTTCAAGACATTGTGAGGGATATCTAGCAAGGATCCAATCATTGCCATTGCATCATCTGCTCTATTGTTTTCCCTCGGTATCTGCTCAAAGGTGATGTCGATAAATGATTCCTTGAGGCTTTCTACCACCTTCTTGTATGGTGTAATCTTATCATCCTTAGTTTGGTATTCACCATTGACTTGATTGATGATAAGCTATGAGTCTCCATAAACCTTTAATGCCATGATTCGCCACTATGCCACAATTTTGAGACCTATCGTTAAAGCCTTGTACTCTGCAATGTTGTTTGTACAAGGGACTGCCAACTTGTAAAATCTCGGTATACAGTCCCCCTGGAGGGTGATGAAGAATACACCAACTCTTGATCCATGTTATGTGTGGGAACTGTCAAAGTATAGTTTCCAATGATCGGCTGCACCGAGATTGAAAAGGGACTCATCTAGAAATTCTAATATGAGCGAGTTTTCTTCATATATTGGAGCTTCTGCTAGTTGATCCGCAATGAATTGTCCCTTGATCGATTTTTGCTCTACATACTCAATATCATGCTTAGATAGTATCATAACCCATTTAGCCATTCTACCTGTAAGCATTGCTTTTGATAATAGATACTTGAGGGGGTCTATCTTGACAATCAACTTAATTTGATGAGCTAGCATGTAGTGTTTGAATTTCTAGGCTGCAAACACCACTGCTAGGCAAGCTTTCTCTATTGATGTGTAGTTGAGCTCATGCCCCACCATTGTTCTGCTGATATAGTAAATGGCCTGCTCAGTTCCCTTTTCATCATGTTGGGCTAAAAGGGCGCCAAGGGCAGCTGTCATTGTTGAGATGTATAGAATCAATGGTTTCCCTATGATTGGTGGCATCAGCACAGGTGGTGTAAGTAGGTACTCCTTGATCTTTTTGAATGCTTGTTCGCATTTTTCATCCCACCTAAATGCTAATCCCTTGTGGAGTAGGTGTGAATAGGCAATCTGCTTATTTGCCAGTTGTGTTATGAATCTTCTGATGGATTGGAGTCTAGCTTGTAATCCTCTAAGTTGCTTTAATGTTCTTGGTGCTCCCATATCAAGGATTGCTTTTACTTTTGTGGGATCCACCTCTATCCCTCTCATTGAAACTATGTACCCCAGTAGCTTTCCCGATTGTACCCCAAAGTCACATTTCTTTGGGTTGAGTCTGACCTTATATTTTTCTAGCCTATCAAAGATTATACTTAGAGTCGTTATGCGATCCTGTCTCTTCTTTGATTTGGCCAATATGTCATCCACATAGTCTTCGATAGTTTTGTGGATCATGTCGTGGAAGATCAGTGTCATGGCTCTTTGGTATGTAGCTCCTGCATTCTTCAATCCGAATGGCATCACATTCTAGCAGTAAGTGCCCCAAGGACATGTAAAGGCTACCTTATGCTAGTCCTCCTTTGTGATCATTATCTGATTGTACCCTGAGAAGCCATCCATTAGGGACAACATCTCATGTCTAGCCATCATGTCCACTATCATGTAAATGTTGGGTAGTGGAAAATCATCCTTAGGACATGCTTTGTTTAGATCACTAAAGTCCATGCAGATGCGGATGCCCCCATTTGGTTTTGAGACTGGTACAAGATTAAACACCCACTCTGGATAGTCAATCAGGCATATGAAGCCAACATCCAGGAGCTTCTATAACTGTATCTTGACTAGCAAGGCTATTTGTCGGTGCATTTTCCTCAACTTTTGTCTCATTGGTTTTGCCTTAGGGTAAATAGCCAAATGATGAACCACTACATCAGGATCTAGAGCTAGCATGTCAGCATAGGTCCATGAAAATTTTACCTTTCTTTCTTTTAGGAATGTTGCTAGCAATTCTTGTTCCTTTGTTAGGAGAGACTTGGCATAGAAAGTGATTTGTGGTTCTGTTTCTGTTCCCAAGTTGACAGGATTGCACTGCTCTGCCAGGACTGCTGATTTTTCTTGATATAGAGCAATAAGTGGGATATTGAATCCTTCATCCTGTGGCATGTTAGAGAGGTTTTCACCATTGGATGCATCCTTTATTTTTACCATTGTGTGGTTAGAGAGTGCCACAGTATGGTTTTCACTCAATAACCCCAAGCTTATTCTCAATATTTTCCTTTTGCGACTGAAGGACTCAATCGTCTCCCCATAATAGGCCTGGGTGTCTAATGTGATATTGAAGCCTGCCTTGTGATCCTCACATGGAACTATATCCCTTAATCCCATGAATTCTGAGAGTGCCTCAACATTTTTGAATGATTCCAGAATTGGCGGTCCTCGTTGATCGTGATTGATGAGTTACAGGTGTACGAAGGTGATTTGGTGGGTTTGTTGGTTTGAATCAACTATGGAGGCACTAATCATTAATAGGGTGGAGTCCTCAAAGAGCCTAGGAAGACCTGCTATGGTATCATCATCTTCACTACTAGTGCAAACATTAGTGACGTCAAAGGTGAAGTTGTCGAGTGGGAGACCTGGGCATACAGGTGGTCTAAGGTTAGTTGTTGTTACTTGAGGAGATGACCTGACTACCCTACTAGGAGTACCTCTACCACATACGATTATACTCAGAGGAGTACAGTCCAAGCCAAGGTTTGGCATTCTTCTTTCTGCAATGATGGGTTCTAGGCATCCATCATTATTTCTTCCAAGGCTTTCATTTCTATTATAGCCCATGCCAAACATCATTTGTAGCCCTCTATTTGTTTCCTTCATTGGTAAGGTGGGTATGGGTCCTGCATCATGGTATAATGAGCTTACAATGTCTTCCTCATCAACACTTTCCTAACTTAGATCTCCCCAATAGAGAAATCCAGAAGGATTGACCCTAAGGGTGCAGACGGGTGTTCCTTGTGATCGAGGTTGCCTATGTGATCTAGGAGATTGTGGTAACTCGCCTACAAAAAATGCATTCCTTTTCATTTTGTAATCACCACATCCATTGTCTTGGATCATGTTTGTCTTGTTGGATATGTCAGGGATGGCGAGTGTCTTTGTCGCAGAGGTGGAAGCAAGGTTGGCTGGGTCTATGTATGAAGTGGATGATCCTTCATCATTTTTTGGTACTTGGGGGATCTTATAAAACTTGGCTTCCAAGTTTTTGTAGTAGGAAAAAGGCTCGAGATCCCCATATATAGTGACCTCCTCATTTTGATGTGCGAACTTGATATATTGGTGATATGTTGAGGCCACTGCCTTCATCTTATGGATCCATAGACATCCAAGGATGATGTTGTATGGTAGGTCGAGGTCAAGGACCTGACAAGTGGTTTCCATGGTCGTCGGTCCCACTTGAATGGGGATTTTCATAGTGCCCTGAGACACTCTTTCTTGATCATCATACACCCTGATTGTAATGCTCTTGTTCTTGTTAATGGAATCCTCGGCGAATCCCATTTTCTTTATAAGTTTCAAAGAGAAAATGTTAAGACCTGCACCTCCATCCACCAAGACTCTTTTGACTTTCTTTTTATGGATGAGAACTTGAAGGTGGAGTGCACGGTTATGAGATGGTTGCGGGGGGAATTCTTGGTCAAAGAATGTAAGGAGATTTGGGGTAACGATGTTACCCACCATAGCCTGAAACTGCTCTATGTCAAGGGTGGCAAAGATGGTCAATGTAGCTAATGCTTCATCAAGGATCTTCCTATGGGTGGCAGCAATTTTCAATAGTTACATGATGGAGATTTGGGTAGGGGTTCTCTTCAGCTGGTCAATGACATTGTAGTCATAGGGGATGGATTTTGTATTAGAAATGGGGGTCTTAGCTAGTGCCCTCAGAAAGGTGACCTTTCTTCCATGTGTGGTGACTGCATAGTCGTTGTTGGCTCCTTTGACATTTATGACTGTGACCATTTCATCGACACATCCAACTATCTCTTCATACACTAGATTAGCACTAGCGTATTTTTGATTGCCTTTATTGTTCCCTTGATTATTTGCTTGATTGTTTCCTTGATTGTGGTTTGACATCGGATTCGTGTATATTTTCAAGTCTTGGTTTCCGACCAGCTGTTCGATATTGATGATCTTATCCTCGATGAGGTCCTAGATGATGTTTTTAAGTCTCATGCAATTGGCAGTGGTATGTCATTTGATCTTGTGAAAGTCACAAAGGAGGTTCTCATTATACCATGGCGGTTTGGTCATGGGTTCCACGTACTGCTTGGAGTTAGAGACTTTGATTAGGTTCTCCTTGACCAATTTCTTCATGATGGACTCGATAGATTCGCCAAGAGTCGTGAACTTCTGCTTGGGGGGATATTTTCCTCGAGGAGGTGGTCCTCCTTGATTACCCAAGTTATTGATTTGATTGGTAGGAGTTGGTTGTTGTTGTACCACTACCACATTAGTCTACACATTGTTGCGATTATGATTTTGCGGTTGATGATGGGTTTGGATGTTCTGCTTACGGGCACTGATGACCACTTTAGCATCAACCACATCGTCGTTCGTGATATTTTTCTTCCTCGACCATGTTCAAGGTTTATCATTATAGTTATTGGATGAGTGGTTATCTTGTGGTAGAGTGAATATGGATGCGTCTCCTCGCACAGTAAGGGCTCTTTTGATGTTGAGCGCCTTTGGGATCAGTTGATCATATGATGTGGTGCATAGCATTTTTAAGTAGAAAGCCAAGTTTTCATCTAGGTTGGATATGATGGTGCAAAATTGTTGTTCTTCTGGAATGGTCCACTTTATTTGATTGGCCTTGGATCACCATCTTTGCAAGAAGGATGAAGATAGCTCTCCTTTTCTTTGCTTGAGTGTTGACAATTCTTCCAAACTAACATCTGCACCCATGTTGAAAGTATAATTCTTAAGGAAGGCCTCCATGATTTTCTCAAATTTTTTAATGCCCATGGGTAGGTGAGAGAACCATTCCATAGCTATACCAATCTGACTGTGGGGAATGAGTCGCATTAGATATGTGTCATCATATGCAACCTCCATGCAATGCACCTGAAATTCCCTGATATGGTTTTTAGGGTTACTCGTTCCATTATATTTGTCAAATTTGGGGATCTCGAATCCCTTTGGGAACAGTATCATGGTGAGACTTCTGTTAAAAGGATAAGGGCACAAGTTGTCTGGTGTCCTTATTGTTTTTCCTTCTTGTAAGTCCAACACTTGTTGCGAGAGTAGTTTGATTTGTGTTGCGACATCTTTGCTTGGATCGGGAGGTGGAATGAATGAGTTGTGAGGTGTTTGATTGGTGGGAGGAGTACTAGTGGGCATTTGTTGCAAGCTCTATTGTGCATTCAAGGCTTGTTGGTAGGCCTACATTTTTGTCAACAACGCTTGTTGTTGGTCCATTTGATGTTGTTCCCATAAAGCCTGTTGTTGGTTAAGATGCTATTGTGCTATCAAACCTTATTGTTGGTCTAGATGCTATTGTGCCAACAAAGCTTGTTGTTTGGCTTGCTGCTATGCTTGAAAGTCTTGCAGGGCTTGTTGGTATGCTTGTTGATGGATTACTTGTATTTGTGCTTGCGCCTATTGTTGAGCTTGTGCTTGCGCTTGTGCTTGAGCTTGTTCTTATGCTTGGGCTTGAGCTTGTGCATGGGCTTGGGCTTGGGCTTGCTACTTTTTCTTGAGTACTCTTTGTTGGTTGGATTTTTGAAGGGTTTGGATTAGAGTGGTGAATGAATTTTCCATGTTGGCCTTTGTTGGGATTGGTGGTGGAATGGGAATGATGCCAACTGTTGTGACAAGTGAAAGGGTAATGATGGTGGTTGGGCTTTGGGTTATTGGAGGTGTAGTGGAGATGCTCGGTCCTTGAGAAGGTATGCTTTGAGAGATTTGAGGACTGATTGACGTATTTGTTGCGGTTGCTTGAATGGTTTCCACTTGTTGTTGTGATGGCACTGGCAAAAAGAGGGAATTTGATGTGATGTTCACATTGCCTGGATCTGAAAAACTGTCAATGTTTATGGGAGGAAAACCCAATCTGAGAGGTGATGTGGTTGTGAATGGAAATGGGGGAAGAGATGGTATGCCACTTTGAAAAGAAAAAGGATTGGAAACTCTTGTTGCTTCAAACAAACTGCCTTCTCCTTGTGGTAGAGAAGTTTGTATGTTTGACTAATAGGCTAGTGAATCATGGAATGAAGATGAACCGACAGGATTATGGAAGGCGAGTGGGATGTATGGGTGTAATGGATTCACTAGGACATACTTATCCGGTGTGGTGGTGACAACCACCTCTTTGTTGGTCAGAAGGCAATCCTGCTGTAACTCTTGAAACATAGCACTTCCTTTCTTCAGAATTGGTGAGGTTGGCGTAATGGCTGACATGGTGTGAGGCATTTCTTGATTGATAATTGACATTGGGGATGTGTTTGTAAGGGGCATGTCCATACTAGTGCTTGCATCAAGGTCGAAAGGGAACTGGACCCCTCCTTCTACTAACATGCTTAAGTATTTGAACATGGCACTAACAATCTTGTGGTTCTCTGGATTTTGAACCATTTTTATCATTTCAGATTGTGTCATCCCCATGTCTTTGTTTGTGATGTCCTCTTCATAGGTCTCCTCTTGAGGATTTTGTGATGGTAAGGGAGAGCTACTTGGGGAATTGCTTGATCCCACAAGGTTTATTTCAGAGGTTACTTGACTCATGTCAATGGAAGCTGATATTTTCCATGTTCTTCTTGTATTGTGATCTTCTTTGGACCATAAAATAGGGATCATTTGATCCTACCCTTTTAGGCTCAAAAGAGAAGAACTAGGGAAGTCAAAGATCAAAGAGGGTGATGATGATGATGGGATAAATGGATGAAGTGAGTTAGTGAAATATTTTGAAGAACTCTTGAAGGGTGATGCTAAACTATTAGGACTTCGATTGATTTGTGATGGTTTGACTAGGTGCATTCAGTCAAACAAGATTGCAGTGAAGTTGTAGTCCCTAAGAAGTTGTGTTATCCTAGGAAAACTTGTACAAAAGGATGATTTGGCTAAGTGTGTTAAGCCAATGGTGATTTGTGAACTAGTAGGCCTCAAGAAGTTATGTTATCCTAGAGGAAAATTTGTTCAAGAGATTTGACTATTTTGGCTAGGTGTGTTAAGCCAAGATAGGGTGATGTTGGTTTAGTCCTTTAAGTTTAGCATGGGTGATTTTTCTAAAGTTCTCAAGAATTTTGCTGATGGGATGAGATTTGATTTGATGGAGAGATGGATGAGGATGACAACTTTGATCCTAGACTTGAACCTAGACACAACTCTCTTTACAAAACCTCAGTGTTGAAGAACATGCTAGACTTCCTATGAGAGGAAAGCAAACCTTTCAAAAAGTTCAGGATTTTGTTGATAGTAGAACGCATACAAAGTTGGATTATTCCTTGAAGCCTTTTTATAGAAGTTGTATAATAGTCTTTCTCTAACTTCAAGGAGCATTTCAAGGCATTGTTCATGGGCTTTTAGACTTATTCTTTTGAACCTTGGTTTTGGAATCTTGACCTTTCAGGAAATCATTTGGAACAACACATATGAGGTTCAATTTGTCTTTTTATCTTGGCTTAATGGATTCCTTTTACCAAAGACACTTGCTTGCTTATGTTTCAAACTATATGTCTAATGTCTTACTTTCTTTCTCATCCCACAAGGTCCATTGTGTGTAAATCAAGGAAAATAGGGCAAAAGTTACCTATGTTTAACCTTATCGAAAACAAATGATGATAGACTCCAAACACTTACAAACCTCTAGGGATATGATCCCTAGGGAAAGCAAGAGTGCTTAAATTCATCAAAGGTATTTGTTTCCTAAAAGGGATTTGAAATTCAAAGTTCTTTGTTTATGTTTGTTTTCAAATGTTTTCGAGAACCAAGCAATGTGTTTTCCACTTCCAAGCACTTTTTACAACCCTAGGATGATGAGACACTATTATGTTGGGTTCCCACTTGGACGAATCTAGCTGCACCTATTTTGTGCTAATGGCTAAATGCTTGACCACACTAGCTCCCCTCTACAATACACATTTCTTGAGTCATCCAAGAATTAGTACCCATGAATCTCCCATGGCATACTTTCCATCTTTGCAACAAAACCGCATGTATAACCTGGGGCGGCTTCAAAGGACATGACCTTTTGCACCAACAAAATAGATAAGGTTTTGGATTTTTCTAAACAAAGGGTTTTAATTCAGGCATTTCGTTCATGGGGGATTATCCAATGTCGGCGAGAGTCCATTTCAGTCCATGTTGTCGGAATAATCCTCGTGATTCTTGAACTTTCCTCAAGAATCCACACATATACCGGTTGGAAGTCACTTGGCTTTAGCATGTTCTCAGTTGGGTGATTACTTTTTCCCACAAGGTAGGCCCGCTAGGATAAATAATAGTGAGCTAGCATATCCCGTCATTCAACCAACCTTTGTTAAAAAATAACGGGAGAACCTCCGCAATATGTCATGCTCACACTCGCATGTTTTGTTCAATTGTTAGGTACCCAAACTAAAATGTGGAGGCAATATTTTATGCAACTTAGTGTCACCAAAAATACTTTTGATTCTCAAGATCACTATGAAGTGTGAGAGAAGCACATACGCCCTTTTAAATGACACTACTTTGCAAAAAAGATTACAAGATACAAAAAAACACGTTCATTTTAAATCCCTCAAAGCAATAATGAGTTATTTTTAAGCACCAAAGGAAAATGTGAGATTGCCTTGTTCAATTGTTATCCTTTAAACAAAATCTAGCATGTTTGTCTAAGGTTCTTTTTAGCCCTTTGGCAACTTTTGAAAAGAAATTTGATTGTTTATTTTAGAACTCAAAAGAAATTTAGTGTCCCTAAGGCGAATGAAATTAACAAATTCCTTTTAAACAAGAATCTAAAAAATCCTTAAAGAGTGTTGAAGAACACTTTAGTGTTTAAAAACATTTTGTGCAAAATGAGCATGGTGTCATAATGAATCTCCTACTTTGCTTAGAAAAGGAAATTTGCTTGTTCTTTTTAACCCCAAAGTAAATCTAGTGTTTCTAAGGCAAAAGATATTAACAAATTTCTCTTAACAAGCACAATTTTAAAATCCCTCAAAAGTGTTGAAGAACACTTTAGTGTTTAAACACACCTTTTTGCATGATGAGTATGAGGTCATGATGAACTTCTTCCCTTGCTTTTTTTCTTTGCTCCAACCTGCAAAATGACAGAAAACTAGAGAGCAAAAAGGAAACAAACAATGTCAAGAATTAAAAAATCCAAAATTTAAAAAGCACATGTCAATTTTAGACCTCACTATTTTGCCGCAGTGCAGTTTGTAAAAGCGGTGCAGTTTGGGTAAAAGCGGCACTATATAGCACCACGTGGTTGACTATGGGTGGCGCTCTGTAGAAACGGAGAGTGAATAAGTGGTGCGATATGGGTAAGCCGTGCAGTTTTGGATGTGGCCCTATTTACAATTTCAAAATTTTCAGGTGGGAAAGTAGGAGTGATGGAGTTTGGAGGAAACATGGTGTGATATGGCGTCACGGTGCTGAAGTCGGTGCAGTATAGCACCATGAATATGAATGTAGTAGAGTTAGGAAATTTGAAAAATGACAGGCAACAAGAGAAAAGTGGCCAAGTTTAGAAACTATGCGCGGTTCAGTATGGCACCGCTTCCCTGAAAGTAGTGAAGTATTGTGTTGCGCCTATGAAAGTGGCTCAATATGACGTCGTTTGGCTGTTTCCCTGTGGCCTGCAAGAAAATGTAAGAAAAAAAATGTGGAAATTTTGAAAAATGTGATTAATTTCTTGAGTCTTCCCTCCTTCTAGTGCCAAAATGTGAACCCCTAAACCTGCAAATGCACAAGAGCAACAAACATGTTAGGTTGTTAGATCAAATGCATGCAAACAAGTATGAGGGATTCCCTATGAAATCCATCTATTTAACACTCAAATTAGGAAAATAAAGAACACAATGCAAGAAATGAAGTTAAATCCTAATTAGGCCAATAGATTAGTGATCCCATGGGGGAATTGGTGCCAATGAGATGTTGCAATTTTCCCTTTCCCAATTCCTAAGTTGCAATGTTGAGTGGTTTGAGAAAATGGTCAAATTTTCAAAGATTTGGAGATTTGAGCATAACCTTGTTACAAATATTGAAGATGGTGAATGGTTAAATGATAATGGGAAAAATCAACTCTCAATGTGAAGAGAGTAAGTTTGCATGCAATTGCGGACGAGAAATGAGGAGAGAATCCTCCAATTTATAACTTTCAATTTGGAGGAGAAACTAAGATTTGAGCAATGTGGGACTAACTTTCAATCCAATGGTTGAATGTCACATGTCATGATGTGAATGGTTAGTGGTTGTGCACATTTTGGCCAAAGTGCCAATAAATGCATTTAGTTTGAATTTGAATTTGTGAGATGACTTGTTGAAGAGGGAAGAGAAATGAAGTTAATGTCACTTGGCTCAAGGCCAAGGACATGTAAGAGGTATTAAATACCTTGTTGGAAGGACCAAGTCCACTTGGCCTTTTTGAATTCAAATGAGGGAATATTCCCTTTTGATGCCATGTGAGGGAAAATAGAGAATTAAATAAATCAAATTAATTGATTTATTGTGCAACTTGCATTCTCTAGAGGATTTTAGTGAGAGGGATTAGCTTAATCATGGTTTTGATTAATTTAATGAAGAATTAGATGATGTGACAATGTAGACTTAAATTTATGAATTGATTTAAGTCTAGAATTGAGAGGAAAAGATTATTAAATAAATGATTTGATTTATTTAACTAAGGAGGAAAATATTAGATTAAATCAAATAAGGTTTAATTTATTTAATTTAATGAGAGGACTTTAGGGATTTTAATCAAATAAAAAGATTTATTTAATTAAATAGAAATGTAAGGTTAACTAATTTAAATTGATTAATTTAATCACTAGAGGAGAAAGACCTAATCAGATGAATAATGATTTATTCGATTAAGAGATAGAATTGTGATGAAATGTTGAGAGTGTGATTTCAGAGGAAACGATGTTAGTGATCAGGATCAAGTGTGCCAACCTAGAAATGTAAATTTTCCATGTCTACAGTATAAGTATGAAATATATGTATAAAATAGCCATATAGGAATATGAGAATCCCATATAGGCATAGAATGTCAAATATGTCCAATAAAAATATGTACAAAATTGCCATGTAGGCATACTACAAAGGGCTATGGAATCAAAATTCATTGCTCTCCATGCCCTGAAAATAAATTATTTCCCTTTCCATTTCGATCACATGGTGATAGGTCTGTCACTCATTTTTGTTGCGCTCAAGGAGTGTCCCTACTACTCCTCCTAGGGTTTAGTTCATGGTGAAGTTTTAACTGTTACAATAAGAAGTAAAGCCATGAATATATAGAAATTACATTATAAAAAATGATATATTTGACAAAATAATCACTTACTGCCATCTCATGACCTCTCTCCATAGGGGAAATATTCTCATGCCCATCCTCAAGCGTGCTTAAGCCTTGTATAAACCATACAAATAGAAATTAAACTACGTGAATCAATAATGGTTTGATTTTTCACTAACTAACATCTATAACAACAAATGTAAATTGAAATTTACTAATTTTCCTCATAACTCTCCTATCAGAGCCATTGAGGATTGTATAGTAGATGACACACCAATATCCATCTCCCTTGTCACATTCACAGGTGTTTTGACTTGCATCATCTGAAAATAAAACAATAAATTATTCAACGTAATCAACGATCTGCATATAAACTATACAAATCTATTAAGTACTTGATTCATTAGTTAAAATCTTTATTCTATTACCTTCATGTAGGTTTGAGTAAATCCACCGCCACTGGGAAGTGTTCCATCAAAACCTCCAATATTAGTTTGTTCAACATCCAAAAATGCATATTAAATTACCATTCATAAAACAATGCTATTAACATGCAATAAATTTATAATTGTTTACTAGTTACATACCCCATCGATAGGTGTACTGTAGAGATAAGTTGGTGGGGGGGTGGTGTATCCATTCTCAACACTGTGACCTTGCAATTTTATTAAAATCATAAAACATTTTTAGTTAATCTTGCATTTCAAAATCAAAATTTAATAAATTAAATTCAATGAACATGCACTAACTTTTACTTGACTATCAATGCCATATGCCTCATGCAAAATGTTAGCTTCACTCTCCATCTCCATAGTTGTAGACCGATCCTATGTACCAATATCTTGAGTGTCAATGGGGTCATATGAACAAGTAGCCCCACAAGATTGACACACATGTGTTCGACAACCACCACTCCAAGACTCCCCTAGATGACACTATAGAATAGGGCTAGTATGATGGATGAAACTTTGGGTCAAAGTGTTGATTGCTTGCAATGTCTCTACGTTAGCAATTTCCTTCACAATGGAAGGGATAACAACGTGCTAATGAGGTGGCCTAGCGAGAGCTTGTCTACCTTGCCGCATAGGATCTGGCTGTGCACCGAGTCTATCCTAAGCTGACCCCCCACCTCTCCCCTCAAAATCCCCCATATCAAAATAATTTGGTATTTTGTTCAATATGAACTCACAGTATAGTTTCCTAAGGAAATATTGTGGTACCTTGCAATTTTTGCACGATGGGTAATCGAAGACCATGTACCACCTATCATAAAAATGGTCCCTAATCTATTGGTGGTGGCACCAATGGATAGGAAACCTCTTTGCATTGAAGGTAAGATTTTGATCTGTGCATGGGTTGGTGAATAATGAGCACAAATCACCTTTTGTAATTTTTAAATCCTTTACATCTTTATATGATAATTTATTTGCACAATAATCCCTAGTCACTTGCCTCCTATCTTGCCATCCAATTATTTTTTTGCTAATTGAATCTATATTTTTTAACATGTCTTTCAATGAATTTGCTAGGGTTATTCTTTCTGTGGTTTAACCACTTGGATCACTCAACCTTCTAATCAAATTCTCAATTTGTTTTTTTTTGTTCTCAATTTCACTCATTAAATGTTGTTGAGTTCTAGGAGGGGTTGAGTGATTGGTGGAGGAGTTTGTTGTTGTGGTTGATTTTGATCTTGAGGATTTTGTTGGTCTTCCTATTGAGGATCTTGAGGGTTTGTAGGTTGATTTGCATCTCCTAAAAATTCAAACAAATATATATCAAATTCAACCTAAAACTAACTAATTCAAAACAAAAACCACAAAATCCTTACCTCTCACACCTCCTCCTCATCATAGCGACATCGTTGCGAAGAAATAGAAATTGTTGGTGAAAAAAAATGTTGAATTTCTCCTCCTAGAATGTGAGCACAAAAGTATGGGGGTTTTGGTCGTGGCTACAAGAAAAAAACAGTTGAAATAAAAATGACAAGTTTTCACTTTTTTTCTTTTCTCTTAACATGCAATAACGTGAGCACGTTATTGCTTTTTAAAATTTTGTTTGAAAGGTGTCCATGAAATTGCTACCCATTTCCATGCACCCGCCCTTATAAGCATTGTAACAGTGAGTCATAGAACTGTAATCGGGGAAATGTTGATGCTGTAAAATTGGCATTTGAAAGTGAAGTTTGTATCTCTATATGTAATTTTTTTACTATAATACAAAGAGGATTTACTTGGTGTGTGGGTTTTTCTCCCATAAGGTTTTTCCCACGTGAAATACTGGTGCTCAATTATGTGTATGCTTTAATTATCTATTTTGTTTTGAGTAATGTGCAATTTTTAATGAACTATAATTATTTTTGAACTTGTAGTCTACACTATTCCTCTTACAATTAGCATTAGGAAGGTGTTTTCACACCTTTTATTTCCTTACAAGGCCCTCTAAGGATAAAATTGCAATAAAATGAAGAGAATGGGTATGGCTTTTTGATCACCCAGCTAAGGGGATAGCATATTCCTACCACTCTACAAACACATCATACATGTTTGTTCAATTATCCTTCTAATTACGCTAAGTGCCTAATTTAATTAAAAAGAAGACACAAAAATCTTTAGCCCCTGCAAACCAACTTTTGGTAGTTTCTGATTATTTGTCTTTGAAAACGTTCTTATAGTTTCAGCAAAGTCTCTAACAATGTTTACAATACCTACAAAATAGAAAACATTGATTAATCCTCAAAAATTTTAATTTTATACAAAATAAACTAGATGCTCTAGAATAACAACCTTATGCACTAAATTATCACTCCTATGCACTAAATGAACTATTGTATGCACTAGAACAGTCTATGTATGCCCTAAAATGTAGAATGAATGCACTAGAAAACCCCTTATATGTGCTAAAAGATAGTCCGGATGTGTTGAATGAAATATTGGATGTGCCAAAACAAGGCTTGGATGCGGTAGAGGATGTTTCGTATGCATTGAAATATCTCACGGTCATGCTAAAATATTTCACGTCAAAGCCTATAAACACACTTTCTAGAAAATATTAGTAAAATGAGGCTTGGGCCCCACAATGGGTGCTAGAAATGTTGTCGTGTGAATATGTGTAAAGTGAATAATCAACACACAACCAATGAGATGTATTATATTAGAGAATTGAATTGCAGGATTAAATGAATTCAAAACACAATCAATACCTAAATTTGTTCCATTGTTTCCTATCTCTAAGGATTCCTTGAATCATAATGGCTCTGATATTTTTCTTTGCATTATGACTTTTAGAATGACAACCTAGAGAATGGATGCTATAAAAATGCAAGAATCCTATTTCCTACATGATTTAATAAACTATGTGATTTTTTGTAAATGAAAATGGTGATATGAAAATGGATATGGTGCTAAGGACTATGATGTAAATCATATATAAAACTACCATGATAATGGAAATGTAGCTAAAAACTAAGCCATGTTTCTAAATCAGTATGCACATACTATGTTAAATGTTGAATGCTCTAATGTTCTAATGCTCTAATGCTCAAATTCTCAAATACTCAAATGCTCAAATGCTCTCAAATGATTTTTACAGAGTAATTTTTCCCAAAGATGTGTTCTAAAAAGCTAGAGAATGAGGTTGTGTTTATAGGATGTCCAAGGCATATTGTGATGTGGCAGGACTCGATGGTCAAGATTATGATCCAAGGAGATCGATGGTAGAAAGTGAAGATGTAGGAGGGAATCATGAAGGTTATTCCCTTTAAGAGAACAAATGGCCAAGTGCTGAAGGGCATCAAATGGAAGGAGAAGCCATGTGTCTCCAATCTTGTTAGGAGTTTGAAGATGGAAATTCCCATTTAGAAATTATAAAT
Source organism: Sequoiadendron giganteum (assembly GCA_007115665.2). NCBI lineage: Eukaryota > Viridiplantae > Streptophyta > Pinopsida > Cupressales > Cupressaceae > Sequoiadendron > Sequoiadendron giganteum. The sequence continues at coordinate 490,480,855 of CM021104.1, forward strand.
ATTTAAATTCATGAGGCACATGCTGAGGTGGAAAGAGGTTAGAAAATTATGTAGAAATGTAACAAAATTCAATTTAGAAATTCAATTTTAACAAGGGAATTAATCAAATTAAAAAAATTAGTTAGATTTGTTTATTTAATTAAATCAAGGAGAAAACAATTTTAGAAATAATTTAAGATAGTGAACTATATAAATAAATTTTTTAATTTATTTATAACTAGAGGAATTAAAAGGATTTATTAATTAAATACCTTGTATTTAATTAATCGATTATCTTGACCGATTTTAGGTGTATACACATATGTTTCAAGAATGCTCTAAGGGTTCAATCTACATTTTTCTCTTAATCAAATAAAATATATTTATATTTGATATTCAAAGAATTCAATGGGTCAGATTCACATGATAATAGTAACCCTATCAACCAAGCATAAAGTGTTGAACCTGCACTCTATTATCTTCTTGAACGTGTGAATATATTGTGTTATAAAAACGTATATGCAGATCAGTGTAATCATTTATATATATATATATATATATAGTATAGTATGTATATATTATATTACTTATAGATGTAGTATATATATATTTACAAATAAGTACACTATACATACATATATATATATGTTCGTAAATAGAATTAAATGTTATGTCATATATATACATATATGTATAAGTATATATATACTAATATATATGATGTCAATCAAGAATGTATTCATTTGATATACAAATGAACACAAGAGAGTATTCTCATAATAATAACAATATATTTATATATTTATATACATATATATACTCCTCTATATAAGCATGAATGTTTATGTGTATTTATGTATATATATCCAGGCATAAAATACTCATATCGTGTAAAGCCATAACTTAATCAATAATCAAGTATAGACCTATGTTTTAGTAGTCAAACATAGAGATTTTATGTATATATTTATATATACATATATACATTCTTACCAACCATGAATGTTTACATGTATATATGTATATGTACACACACACACACACACACATATATATATATATATAAACACTCATTAAACACATAAGCAAGCATAGAGATATAATAGAGGAACTCAAAAGCTTAAAGAAATAAGCATCACCCAATAATGCACTTGCTATTGGACAAGAGCTTTACTAATGTAGACATATCGGCTAGGGATGACTTACCTATTACCCATAAAATGACTCAACTCAATCATTCTAATGTGGTGTATAATTATGCTCAAATAGTTACATTTACCGATTACCTGACCAAGATCTTCTCAAGTGATACTTCCCCTCTTCATGGAGGAATGGAACACATACATACATCCACTAACAGTTGCACATGATAGTTAATTATTCATAACAATATGCAGTATACATAAACATCTCCAAAGTTAGAATAATGATAATTCAATAACCTTTCATTCACTTATATGCAATATTTCACCATGAATAACATCAACAAAGATAACATCAAATGAGGCAACAAAAAATGAGATAACATTCACATTGATAGCAAGGTACAAGCATAATTTATTCATCTCCAAAATTCACATTACATTCATATTTACCCTATGTAGTAATAGTAAATAGTAACTTCACAATTGGGATGTAACACAGTCCCAGATCGGGGTTTCTGTACAGGAACAAGTTTCTTGAAAAAGTATTCGAAACTGCAAAAATCTCAAAATTGGCTTAAATTGGGACTCATTTTCCCAAGATGGTGAATGATTCAAGTTAGGGATTTTTAGATCTTTAAAATCTAAATATGGTCTTCAAGGTCTGCTCTTTTTGTTCCTCTTTGTTTTTGGATCTGAAACTTTGATTTTGGACCTATAGATGAATTTTTGGTGAAGATTATGGCCTTGCAAATGGGGGAGACAACTCCAATAACTTTCTCCAAGATCGTAACATAATCTTCAATGATCTTTCAAGTCTACAAATCACCTAGATCTGCAATTACACACAGAGACAGAGAAAAAGTGTTGATTGTTAGGGAATAGGGGTTTTCCTTGGTCAAACCTCTTGTAGGTAATTAAACAAAATGATGAGACAATGAAATGAAGGCATGAAACATGAAACAAAGAACATGAATCATGGAAAATGATACCCTGAATGATGCCTTGTAAATGATGTCTTGTAAGTTTGCAACTCAACATGAAATGGCCATGAAGGATGTAGATCTTGATCTTGACAATAGGTTTAGAACAATCCTTGATCTTAGATATTTAATGCTACATCACAACACTAGCTCAATAACATGCTTGATGCTTGATATCCTTGACATGATGATGGATCTTGAATTTTTGCAACAATTGATGAATAATTTTTCTCTTGAATGCTTTAAAAAATGATCTTGAATGCTCTCTTAATGATCTTGTGAAGTCTTGGAATGCTTAACTCTTGCTTACTTGACTTGATATCATGAATTCCCTTATGAAATAATTATTTGAAAGCTCATTTATATAGGAAATCCATCTAATATCCTGTGTATTAGATCCCAAAGGCTGACATACACAAAATTTGAACATAAAACCCAATTTTTCCTGCTCAAAACCTTGAAAATAGGCCAAATGGGACTCATTCGCCAAGCTAGGTGAATGGGTCCCACATAGCCTATTTTGATTTCTAAGGTTTTGGGGAGTGCGTAAATTAATCTCATTTGTTGATATTGTTGGGTGGGTGTTGGCAAGAAGTTGAGTCCATTTTTGGCCATTTAGTGGAAGTGTTTTTGCCAATTTTCAAAATTTGACACATTTGACCTTAAAATTTGAAGCACTCAGAGATGGAATCTTGTAAAAAGTCACTATTAATAAAATGTAGTACTCAGAGTCTAGTTTCCAAATATGTGTTTTATTTCAATACCCAGATGATACAAATTTATTTTCAATAGGAATTTCTAAAAACCACTATTTAAAAGACTTTCTTTTTACCATACCATGCATGTGTACATCATTCATATTTTGACCTAAATAATAATATTTTTTCTAATTCCTTTTGGAAAAATATTTGTAACTCACTAAAGCACGCTTTCCATATTTTTTTGTAATTTTTTATTGAATAATTTTTTTTGTTAATTTTTTACTAGCCATATTTGGTGTTTTGAAAAATTGTTGTGTATGCCACACATAAGATGACCTAAACTTATCATTTGTTTATTTTTTTTAATCTAAAATAATTGTTTGAAATATGCTTTCGTGCAATCCATTCATCAAAAAATTATTTATTAATAATTTTTTATTAAAATACTAAAAAAACCTTGATAATTCAAGTTTATGGACCTGTTTCATCATAAATTAATTGAAAATTAAAAAAAACTAATCCGATTGTAAACAAATTACATATTTGGAATGTAAATTGTCTCATTCCATAATGGGTTTTAATTTTGTCAAATAATTCTATAAAAAAGCTCTTCGAACATATGCCCTAAGTTGTTATTTTCTTGTGACATTCCTAAGAACTTCAAATTGTAGGTCAAACCAAGTCTAGGGCTTAGGTTCAGGTCCCCAAGCCTTTTCCTGAACTAAAAAACAAAGCAAAAACTCGACCAAAAATCAAAATTTTAAAAAATGGAATCTCATTCTAAAACAAGATCTTGTTTCATAAAAATATAAATTTTTTATACTTGAATGAAATGGGATCATGTTTTGCAAAATGGGATCCCTTTCTTAAAAGTAAAAAAAATAAAAAAATAATGAAACGGGCCATTAAAAAATGGGATCCCGTTTTCAGCTCGAGACCCCAAACCTAAATTGGATCTTGTTTATTAAAAAATGGGATCCCATTTTCTTGAGGCCAATTTCGGATTTTTTTCTAAGGCAAAAACTTCCACATTTCATGGACTCATCTTCTTGCTTTTACCCAGGGTTTTGACTAAAATATGCCTTAGGATGAATAATATAGGGTCTTAGGGGCCTATTAATGATGATATTAAGGTCATAAATATAATAGGGCCCAAAATCAAATGTGAAAGTGTAAATAAATATACTTTACATCATTAAATTAAGGCAAATTTGGGTCAACTTAGCTTAAAAGGGCCCTAAATCCCATGTGAACGTGTAAAACACATTACAACACTAGATTAGGTCCACTTAATTTAAAAGCCTCCTAAATTTAATGTGAAGGTGTGAATAAATACACTTTCCAATATTAAATTAAGGAAAGGTTAGGTTATTTAGATTTAATAGGGCCCAAAATCTAATGTGGATAAGCAAAACACATCACAACACTAGATCAAGGCGATATCAAGTCCAATTTATCATTAATTATTCCCAAATTAAGCAAGGAAAAGATGTACTTTTTATGTTACCACACCTTTATACTTTGTTGTTGCAATAATTTGAGATAGAGAAAATATAAAACTCTTTTCTTCCTCCAAGCTTTTTTTAATGTCATTGATACAAGAATGCACTTTGTTCAATGCACTCACACTTCTCGAAAGAATTTATCAATCTCTTTTCATTGATCTTTTGTTCTACCTGTTTCTCCAAATGTGATGAATAAGTCTCAAAAGACTCTATTAACTTCTTCATCTGTTTTCTAGGGGCAATGTTAGATACCCTTTTGCTTTCGATAATTCCTCTTCCAACACTTTTATTACCTCTTTCAAAACATTAGAACTCTCCACTTGTTGATGTTGCTACTCTTGTCTTGTTGTGGAGTGGAGTATATCTCCAAGTTCCATCTTATGTAGGGGATACATACTAGACATATTGACCTATCCATCAAAAGTAGGAACATGCAACAATTGAGAAGACACCACTTGTTGAATCTACATTTCTTGAGCCAAGAACTTTGTGATCGAGTCCATCTGAGAGGAATATGACCTCTAAAATTTCTTCTTTGTCATGCTTCTCCTTATCCTTCTCTTTTTCCTTCTCCTTATCCTTTTCCTTCTCCATATCTTTCTCCTTACTAGAGACATCCTGATCCTCGAGCTAGCTAGAGATACCTTTCTCTTCTTGAAGACCATAGACTACTTTCTCAATTTTACTTTCTAGAGGGGTCATACTAATAGTTTCATCTAGAGGCTCCTATCTATTTATTTCAACATTAGTTTGAATTTCTTCAATTCTCTTTGTAATTTCTTTTGTTTTTAACTAAATCTTACTTCTCACATCATCATCCATGCTCATTAGAAGATCTATCATTTTCTTTTTGTGGAGCTTGTTCAACAAAAAACTGCCAGGCCTTTGTGGTTTTATTTTTATCTTTGCGGCTTTGCCTTACCTTTCAAATTCTCACTGCCCTCGATGTGCTCCATGTGGCTGCCTCGTGAAGCTTTATGCTTTTTATATCACTTCTCCTTTTGCCGATCTCCGTCTATGTGCCACGTGGCTTTCTTTGGCTACTTTCCGAACTAGGCCCACCTTGTACTTTCCTTCGCTCGGTGTGCTCCACGTGGCTCCCTCTCGAAGCTTTTCGCTAGGCGTCCCTTCATCTTTTTTTCAGACCCTATCTATGTGACACATGGCAGTTGTTGTCGCATTGGTTACCTTGGAGTTGGTGTTGTGCCTTTTGTACTCGCTTGCTACCGCATTTTCTTCTATGGCACCATGTGTTTGTCTCTACTGCTGTGTGGTTTTTTGTTCCATGTTGTGGCTTCGTTGGCATGTTCTTAGGCGATCAATGTTAGTTGTGACGACTCGAGGTGATCTGGGTCATCAGTCTCTTCTCACGGTTTTCCTTCTCTTGGTGTGTCTCAGGCGGTGGACTGGCCTATAAATTTGGCCATGTTTCTCTTTATTAGGTTGTTGATTAAGTTGCAAAAAATAACTCCCGAGCACTAGGAAGAAAGCCTTTGTAATAGTTTTATTTAATTTGAAGACTCCAGACTGTGCCAAATAAATTTGGCCTTTATGTTTTTCATGCATTTAGTGAGACTATTGGTGTGTGTTGCTATCGTCTTTTATTGTATGAATGCTTGTTCTTCAGCTTTTGTAATCCTTTATAGCTCAATGAATATAGATCATGTTTATTCGACTCCTCTATGTTAGCTAAGGTTATGCTAGATTATGTTATGAAAATTAGAAGGTATTCTTACGCTTTAAGTTCTTTTGAGGAAAATAACTTGATGAACAACATTTTGGTGGTTCGGGCCTTCGCATTCTGCACTGTGCTCTGGTGATTTTGTCTAAGATTTTGGCACATCACTTGTAGCATAGATTTTATATTTTCGCTATCTTTCTAACCTTTTACTCCCCCACTAAACGAAGAGCCGGCTTCGATAAAAATTTTGGAGGTCACTTAGCTAGCGCACAATGTCCCCCAATAGCTAAGTTTCCCATGAGACTGCTGCTACATGCAAAATTCTGCATCAACAGTTCTTTTTTTAGCACACCAAGTGGGACTGTGAACTAGCACGTTCGCCTGGTTTTATAAGTGTATATGAGTCATCGACCTATAACTATGTCGTAGACTACAAGAGTCCCTGGCTAGCTCACACCACCCTTAGTTTCTATGCACACGAGAGCTCGGTGAGGTAGCCCTTCACATCCTCCGTCTCCTCCTTCTTCTTCGTCTCCTAATCCACCTATACCTATGGCTGCTAAAAATTATGTAGCCTGGGACTCCAGTAGTCCTTTAGTTGCACCTGTGCCTCCTATAGTATGGGCTACAATCCCTGCTTCCTCTCTAAAAGCTATCCCTAAATATTTTGGGGACGAGTCAAAGATAGCAATGGAACATTTGCAAGATGTGGCAAACGTATGTCTGGTACATGGTGTATCAAATGAAAATGTAGCTCTTAGATTACTCGTCACTTCCTTCCGAGGAAAAGGCACTAAATAGGTACAAGACTCTTGAAGCCAATACTATTGCAACTTGGCACCACCTCGGGACTCTGTTTTATGAGCACTTTTCAAACACTGGTGACAAATCTTCATTGTACCATCAACTGGTGAATATAAAGTGAGCTCCTCATGAAGTTTTGCCTAATTTCAATGCGAGGTTCCATTTGACCTGGCAGAGAGTGCCTGTTGGTAGTCATCTACCCCCAAATTTGGCATTTACTTAAAGTCAATCAACCTCAACATTTCCATGATGTTACAAGCTCTTAGTGGAGAGACTCTTCTTGATGCTTATGACTTTGTTGTTGTTGTGGAAAATAATTTGATCGTCACAGGAAATTTGGCACCGAGACCCATCATTCCATTGTTTTCTGAATGCAATGTCATGGAAGCCGAAGTTCCTTCGACCAGCATGCCTATGGCTCCTTCCCAATCTATGCACGTGTATCCCGGAAGTGCTCCGAGCACAACTCCGATGGTAGCTCCTATGCCTAATCCCTTGGCTTCCAGATGAACGAGATGAGAGAAAAAATGCGGGCCATGACTAATGAGTTGAATACTATGAAGCGACAACAATATAGCTATCAAAAGCTGGCATACCAGAATTACCAAGGCGAAAAAACTTTGTATCAATCGAATCAATGGCAAGATAGGTCACGCGGAAATTCCTCGGCTCAGCCGAGTAACTAGATGGTTCTGGTAACCCTGTCAATGCAGACCGTTCATCCTAGTTTGAATAAAAAGTTGGTGGTTGGAAAAAACAACTTAGCTGAAGACTCCAATTCATGGTTTTTTCTTGTAATGATGCGCATATGCCGAGGAATTGTCCATGACAAAATTTACAACAAAAGATCGCAGAACAATGTCGCCAGGGCGGCGCAATTGATTTCAACAACCAATCATACGCCTCTCAGCAGATGGACAATGCTATCCTCACTACTCAAATGCAAGGGATGTCCATCTAGCAAGAGTCAGACATTGTTCCAGACCAAGCGCTCTTTTCTTGGATGGAAGGAGAAGAATCGACGTTTCCAAATGATTTTCCTATAACTCAAATTCCATGGGTACAGTCTGATTACAACACATGTTCTAAGCAGATATTTACTAGATATTTCACAACCTTGCCTACCAATGCTTCATCTCAGCCGATGCCTAGCCCATCGACAGGCCTATCGCCAATCCCACCACAGTCTGAAGCGACTATTCCTAGTTCTCCCAATCCACTTCCTCCGAAGGCGAAGGCTCCTACAATCACCCTTGTTGTTGCCAAACAGTCAGACGCACCAGCTGCAAGGCCTGTACCAACTAAAAAACCTAAAGAGAAAGCAACCGCAACTCACCAATCACGAGTATAGTTTAATGTGGTGGAACAACTGAAGAAGTCATCTACCAACGCTTCTCTATGGGATGTCCTGGCTATTCCAGAGCAGAAGTTACTACTACAAAAGGCTTTTTTAGGAGAGGGGGATGTGAAGGTACCTATTCAATCTAATGAAGAGAAGGTATCCAGGCCCGACCTAGATAAAGTGCTAACAAATCAACTGAAGGAGAAGCTCCAGTTTGGAAAAGAAAGTAAGCCTAAACCTAAGCCTTTCTTTCTAACACTTATTATTGGCGACAAAATGTTACACAACTGTATGATTGACTCTAGTGCTAGCACCACTGTCATGCCGAAGCAAGTAGCTGATGCTTTCGGGTTAAAATATGAGCCTCTGAACAAAGGATTCATGCAGCTAGATGGAAATAAAGTTGACACCATCGGGGTAACCAAGGGATTTCCTATGACTTTGTTTGCCTTCCCTAGTATTACTGTAAATAAAGATATCGTACTCATTGATATTCCTCCTCTATTTGGGATTTGTTTGTCCCGAGAATTCATAGCAAATGTCAGAGGATATCTAGCAATGGACTGGTCACACCTAATTTTGAGGACCAAACATGGAGCCAAGATGAAACTATTGTTGGAAACTTTGCATTCCAAACATGTTTGTAATGAGGCCCTGCTCAATTTTGAAGCAACACATAATTCAATCACTTGGGAAGAGAGGTTCAATGTGGAATTTCTTGAAGAAGAAGAGGCTACTAGCTCCTGAATAGAAGATGAAGAAAATTTGTTGAAAGAATTTACTGATACAGACCCTTTCAAGAATTACCATGCAACTGGCCTCAAAACCTATGTTATACATGAAGAGGGGCAGATTATGCCGAAAGTTACTAAAGAGCCTGGAGGTGAAAAATCTTTGGAAATATGGACTTTGTACTTCGATGGCACAACATGTAGAATAGGAGTTGGAGTGGGGATTTTTAACATCCCCGTCTGAGGAAAAGACCTTGAGGTCGTATCACTTCCAATTCGCGTACTCAAACAACAAAGCAAAATATGAAGGTCTTGTCCATGGTTTAAGCCTTGCAGAACAAATGGGTGCAAAGCAAATAAATGTGTTTGGAGATTTGGAGTTGGTAGTCAACCAAATCCGTGGAATTTCTACTACAAAGAATATCCGTATTTGATCCTATCAACATAGAGTCTGGGATCTAATTGACAACTTTGAGGCATTCAATATTAAAACTATACCAAGGGAGAGGAACTCCGAAGATGAAAAAATGGTGACTATTAGGGCTCAGTTTTAGCCGACCTCTGAATTATTAAGAAATAAGCATGCGGTGAGGTTAATTGTAAGACCCATTGTCCTAGATAACAATCAAGATTGGAAAGTGTTCGATAGCGATGCTCATATTGCGTCTTTCCTCCATTCATCTAGAGAATTCACTGATCAACTGCAACTGAAGATCGTCGAAGCTTATGGGGATCAAATTATCCAGTTGAAATCCAATAAGTTTCCAAGAGGGCTAGTCAATCTGGAGAGCCTGTTTGATTCTGATGATGCAACAAGAGACAAAAGGAAGCTCGTGGCTGACAAGGGTGATTACACCCATTTGCATATCAGGGAAGACAAAAAGCTCGATGTCAGGAAGGAAGTTTCTCAGAAGAATAAGGATAGACTAAGGCATTTCTGTGAAGAATATCCGAGTGTAGTAGCCTAGTCATATGATGATTTTAAAGGATATGATCCCAGGATCATCGAGCATACAATTGAGTTGTCAGAAGGGGAAAAATCTAGTTCATCAAAGGTAGAGACCTGTGAACCCAAAGATAGAATCTCTCATGTCACAAGATTTGAATAAATTGATTGCATCCCGAATAGTGTTTCCGATCAAACACAACACTTGGGTGTCAAACCTGGTGCCCGTCCGGAAGAAAAATGGAGACATACGCTTGTGCATAGAATTCTGAGACTTGAATAGAGCATCCTTAAAAGATCATTACCCCCTGACTTCAATGGAGGTAATTCTGCAAACTGTAGCTGGCTCCGAAATGTTTTCAATGTTGGACAGTTTTTCGAGCTATAACCCAATTCGGGTAAAGGAAGAGGACCAACACAAAACAACATTCACCACAAAGTGGGGAACTTATGCATATGCCAAGATGCCTTTTGGACTCTCGAATTCTGGCCCCACTTTTTAGAGAGCTATGGACATTGCCTTCAAGGATTTAATCCATAAGATTATACTCATCTATCTAGATGATTTGACAGTATTTTCAAAATTTGTTGATGATCACTTTGATCATTTGAAGCTTGTCTTCTAGAAGTGCCAGGAATTTGGGATTTCTTTAAACCCAAAGAAATGTGTGTTTGGAGTTCCCCAAGGGAAGCTATTCGGGTATGTTTTATCTAAGGAGGGCATTGCCATTGATCCAGAAAGAGTTGATGCAATCCGAGAACTTCCGTTACCTATCAACAAGAAGGGCGTGCAGTCTTTTCTGGGTAAGGTCAACTTCATTAGCCGATTCATTACAGATTTTGTAGGGATCGTTCGGCCTATTACCTTAATGCTTAAGAAAGACCAAACTTTCAAATGGATGGTGGAAGCCAGAAAAGCTTTCGAGCTTATAAAGGAGGCCATTTCTTCTGCTCCTGTGTTGCTAAACCTCGACCTGTCAAAGGATTTTATTATGTATGTTTTTGGTGGTGGCAATAGTATTGCCACAGTACTTATGCAAAAGAATGATGAAGAGAAGAGGGAGTCCCCTGTTGCTTTCTATTCATGAACCTTGAAAGAGTACAAGGTAAAGTACAACTTTGTAGAAAAGCAAGATTTTGCCATTGTTAAAGGGCTTAAAAAGTTTTGACATTTGATATCATATAACAAGGTGATTGTTTGTGTACCTCATCCTAGTGTGTAGGAGTATATCATGGAGGGAGAAATCACAGAGAAGAGGGCTAATTGGATCACCAAGATCCTAGAATATGATATTGAAGTCAGATAGTTCAAGACTGTCAAAGGAAAGGGACTATGCAAGTATCTCACTAAAAACAGTGAACCAGCGATAGAGTTTGAAGCTATGGAACCTGTGTTATTGAACGAAGAAAGTTCTTAGGGTGACTGGCTTGAGGATAGAATAAAATTCATGTAGATGGGGAGGTATCTGATCAATCTACCTTCTTTTAAAAGGTGTTTCTATCACTTACAAAATAACAATTATGTTCTTTGGGGGGTTGTCTTGTTTAAAAGAAATTTTAATGGCATCCTGCTAAGGTGTGCAAACGAGGAGCAGGCCAAGAAAATATTGGATCAATACCACAATAGCCCAGATGGAGGACATTTTTCTGCAAGAACCACGACAATTAAAGTTATATGTGCTGGCTATTTTTGGCCAACACTTTTCAATGATGCATTTTTACTGATTAGGTCTTGCAATGAATGTCAGTTTCATGTCGGAAGGAGAAAGAATATTGCTATGCCATTAAGGCCTATAGTAGTAGAAGAACCTTTTGCTCAATGGGGTTTATATTTCATTGGGATGATTAACCCTTTCTCCTCAGCCGGACATAAGTGGATATTGATAGCTATGGACTACTTCATTAGATGGGCACAAGCAGTGCCATTCAAAAATGCAACAGAAGTGGAGATTGTTAATTTCCTAGAGGAGTTGGTAGCCCGATTAGGCCCACCCAAAACAATCATCTCTGATAATGCTAAAGCATTCCTCGACTCAAAAATGAGCCAGTTCGCATTAAAGTATGGGGTTTTCCTGAAAACCTCTTCTAACTATTATCCCCAGGGGAATGGCCTCGTAGAGTCTATTAATAAAAATCCCATCAGGTTAATTAAGAAGATAGGCTCAGAACATCAGAAAGAATGGCATAGGAACCTCTGGACAACACTGTGGGTAGACCAAATCACGCCCAAACAGATACTGAAGACATCTCCTTATGATATGGTGTATGGGAAGGAGGCATTGCTACCTATTGCCACGAAAATCCCTGCCTTGCAGTTGCTTAAATCTTTGGAGATTGAACAAAATGGAGCAATGGAGGTAAGGTTTTCCGAGCTACTCGAGGTACAGGAAAAAAGAGAGCATGCCCTTAAGGCAATGAACAATTGCCAGTAGGTGGTAAAGAAATGGTTTGATAAAAGGGCATCGGATCATGAGTTACAATGTGGGGATTTGGTGCTCAAGTTCAATGAGTACAGAGCAAAGCCCAGCCGACACAAAAAATTTGACAGCCTTTGGAAAGGTCCTTTCAAAATTACCCAGTGTAAACAGTTCAACTCTTTCGAGTTGGAAGACAAAGAAGGTAACACCCTAAGTATTCTAGTAAATGGAATACATCTTTAAAAAATTCATTAATTCTGCCTGTGTGAAGGCTGTGTAAATTGTAAATATGTAATTAATTTTTCCTACTTTAAAGTTTTGGGACTTCTCAGTGCTTCATAATAACAGCAATAGTGCATGAAATTGAAAGAAAACCATTGTAAATGAGCCAAGATTTCTGAAAAAACATATATTATATATATTGGCCAGAAATTTACATTAAATAGGGTAGAGGCCAGTGGCCTTATATCGATATATATGTTCGCTTTGAAGTGGAGCTTGAGGGGTGAAAAAGAAAAATTGGGGATCATTTTCATTCTTAGATTATCAGTGGAGGTTTTGGAATGGTTCAATATAATGCACACACATGAGGAAGTAGCAGCCGGCATGGACCTTGGCACGATGCTCCTCATGAGTCTCCAATTCAAAGTCGAAGAGGAATAGCCTGGTCGGAACAGGTCCTCCATGTAGTTGTAGCAAACGAAGGTTACAAACCGAAGGGATCCCACGATCAAATTGAGTGGCACACACGATTTGCTCCAGTCCTTTGCAGTAGCGTCATGGGAACACCCTCTTCGTCAGTTTTAAGAACTTGCGCTTAGAAACACTGATATCCAGTAGTGAGGCGACAAAATGGGAGTAGATGCTAGTGTTTAATTGGTACTGTTCCTCATAAACAAAACAATCTTTACCCATAACCCACTTAATTTCCTTCACATACAATAAGTTTTTCACACCTATCATGCGCTTTAAGCGCCTACATCTAATTTTTCCTAAGAAGGCAACTTGAGTTTTCTTGTAGACCAATCTTACTGGTGTTTCCATGTTGTTTGCTATTATGGCTATAAAAATGAAATTACTAAGATAAGAAAAGCTTGCTAAGCTAAGAATGCTAGGAAACATTGTGATTTACAATGCTAAGGGTCTTATTTATAGATTGGCCAGGGTTCGCCAGCCGAGGTAGGCCATAATTACAACTAAGCCAAAGTGTGTTGCCAAGCCTTGGTTTTCAGTGTTGCAACATGTGAGGTGATGGGAGTATGCAAATATAGTTGCAACTTGCTCTATTCAGATTGCCAAATTCATTAGAAGTTGGCCAAGTGCCAACATAAGGAGCCCCATTCCATCTGAATCAAAGAAAATCTTAAAGACAGGCTATTGGGCGACGTGCCCAAGTACATTCAATAAAATTAGTAAATGCATAAATTTTACGAAGGAGTTTTTGTAGGGTTGTCTTGGTTCGTCGTTCAAGAAAATTAGGCACCACCTCACATGAAAATTTATCTCTTAAATTTAGAGAGCAATTTGGCAAGTTGGCGATCCTTTCACATGCACGAAAGACTGGTGACGCATATGGCATCTGGTTATGAATGGTTGGCACGTACCCTTCTTAGCCATTTTTCATGAAGCTCAAAAAATAGGTTAGGCATGCAGAGCACATTTATTGCAAAGAGTTACCTAAAGATAAAACAACTAAGGCATTTGTAAGAGAGAAATAATTTTTTAGAAAAGCTAAGCCGTTTGTGAAAAAGTTCTTGTGAATACCAAAATGGCTGAGATTACAGAGAACCTAACACAAGCCCTGGCCCTAGCAAGTATAATCGAGAAAATGAGGAGGGCACCCTGCGTGCAGCTCTACAATATGGAGTCTTATGCTACTCCAGGAATCCCCACAAAGCCTTGCTGGCCCTTCACCAGTCAGGTGGACCAGATAATACTAAACACAATTCCTCATAGAGATCAGGATTCGGTTGCAGAGGATTGGGATAACATCTTTGATCCTGAGCTATCCCACAATCCTAAGAGCCTTAGGGAAGCCGCATGTGAGAAAATGAAGAATGTACCAGACCCTTTTAACAAGCGTCTATGATTCTATGGGCTTCCCCAGTACATGGTTCCATTGGTACAGCCTTGCTCAGAAATCATGGTAGCATGCATGACAAGCTTCGACTCGAACACTGGAGTGATAAGTGGCACAAATTTCAAGGTAGTCATTAGCCCTGAAGCTATTCAGGATATGTTGTGCATCCCACTCCTCTTGACCCAATATGTTGATATTTTTCAAGTAAACAGGATGCATGAGAAGTGGGGAGGGCTCCAAAAGGCGCAGCAGTTTTACTGCTTTGAAATTAATCAGCCGACAAGTAATTTAGCACCGCCCAAATTCCCTTTTGATTTGAAGGCTCTGAAAGGTGGGTCTTCTTCTGTTTCTTCTATCCTAGCATTGGTGTGTGGTCTAAAAATAGACAAGCACGTTTTCGAGTTTCAAAAGTGCCTCATCTTTATGTTGAGGAAGAATGTCGTGGCCTCGCTTATGGATTTTGCAAGAGTTATTAGTGATGGAATTTGGTAGCAGCTATAGGAATTCCAGGCTGGTTCTAGGTTCAGGTATTCCTCTTTCCTGGCCTACTTTATATTGCACCAGAATCCGGATTATTTTTCAACATTTATGTCTTTGGCTATTTTTGACGAAAGTGGCCTGAGAAGGCCTGTTTCGACATGGACTCCTATCATGTCGAAAACCTTTGATTACTATGCATTTTCAGATTCATTCTTAGCCCCAACTCTATGGACTTTGGATAGAGTTTGGATCAACATGACCACGCGCATATTGCCTCGACATAAGTCCTGGTTGGGAAAACTTGTACCACCCTGCGACTGGTTCTTTGGCATGGATTTCACCATACTCTGCGTGCGAGGTTTCGCTTGGGAGCCCTTCCAGCTCTCCTATTTTCTTTCAGACAGAGTGTTGGCTCTACAAGCAATGAGACAGCTATGTACCATTGATAAATATTACTGCGGGGGGGGAACATTTAACCTCCTATTTGCTACTGCCAATCATGTTTGGTTCTATGTCGCTGATCAAGAAAAGGACTTCGAAGATTGATACTTTAGAGATTCTGCTTTCGAAGTTGAGTCATCTCAGGTTGGTGTTAATAAATGATATCTGGCATTACAACCCCGAAAATAATTTATCAGGGGTTGGCATCAAAATCCCACATTCACCTCGGCCATTCTAGGACCCTCAAAGAAATGTCGAGGAGGGTAATTTAAGTTTATATGTAGGCCTTGAATATTTTCCTACTGTGGATGAGCGACTACCATGGCTGAAATTTTATTACATCATGGGGAAAGCCAACCCAAGGTAGAGGATCAAACCATCCCTATGCACCCAATTGAATAAGCTCAATTGGACATCTGAGAAGATTCGAGACTTTTGGATATACCGACAGGAGACTCTAGCAACTGACAAGCTTCATGAAGAAGTGGCCCTTGATGAAAGATTTGATGATATCTGGGAGAGGGAGCATCCAGACTTAGAAAGGTCTCTAAACTGTTCAACATCTGTGAAGTACATTATATAAGGGAAGAGATTGCCATGGAGCCTAGGGAGGAAGTAACTCAGAATCCCCCTACCATTGTCAAGAATCCAATGCATGAGATGGATATTGGTAAATAGCCTACATAAGAGGAGGATTCACACGCACAAGCATCAGAGCCATCCAACTCCTCTAAATCAATAAGGAAGTGGGTAAGGACTACCAGAGGTGGAAGGCAGGTCATTGTTGACCTTAATGATTCTCCAGAGGAAAATCGATAATGAACCGGAGAGTCTGGTGGAGAAGAAGAGCGACCACCAGAGGAAGCGGTCGAATCTTTTGTAGCTCCCCACCTGCCTCAGGTAACATTTCTTCCCTCTTCTCTCTCTACCATGTCTCTAGTCTCTTCTTCATTTGCCCCTGCTTTTTCATCTATGCCACTTTTCTCTGTTGCCGGATATCCCAGATAGTCAAGTCTTACTCCTCCTGGTTTCCCACTTTCGTCCTCTGCATTTCATCCCTTATCCGAAACACAATTCGGTGTAAGTACTAGGCTCGTGAGCCAACAATTTTTATCTCTAAGGCCCCACCCTACAATTGGCACATCTCCAGCCTTTCCCTACACTCCACTATCATCCCCTCTAAGTGGCCATTTCATTCCACCATTCTCCCCGGCCATTATAACAAGGCCAAGCAAAAATTTTGATGCATTGAGTACACTGTCTTTTCCGCTAGCCATCCCTCAGGAGTACCCTTTTGCTGGTGGCCTGGGTATCCCTGCCTAGGAATATTTTTCACAGGTTGAGGCAAACAAGAGCGCTCGGGCTAACCGTATCAATAAAAGAAGACAAAAAAGATGCGACTAGGGAGGTGGAGCCTCTCTTGCAAACTGTATTCAATGAAAGTCGAAATTCCTTGATGTTTGCAAAAATCATTCCCAATGTGATTAAACTGGTAGGAGAAATGCTACCGAGTGATTACTCTATAAATGATATTGGGCTATACTTGCAACAGGCCCATCCGTGAGATAAAATCGAGCTAATGGAGGAGACCTAGAAAATAGTGATCACTGATTATCTCAAGCTCAACCGGCAGGCAAAGGAAAAGGATGATCAAATATTGGAGGTCAAGGGTAAGGTCAATATCTAGGTAAACAAGTTTAAAGCCCAGGAGAACAAAATAAGTTTCTTGGAGAAGGAGAAGAGTGCCTTCAAAAGTCAAATCAGGGAGTTGCAACTTATGAGCACAAAGATCATCCCGACTCTCCAGCAGGAGGTCGAGCAGAGCCGAGCAAATGAGGAGAAACTTCGTGCTGAGTCTGTGCTACTAAGTGAAGGAATGAAAGAGCTCCGACAGAACACAAATGTTGAAATTAATGAAATGAATGCGAATTTAGAGTTGGAAATTAAAAAGGAAAAATGGGCCGAATTGGCCCTGGAAGAAAAATAAAAAGAGGTTTCCACTCTAAAGGAGCAAGTGTCCACATTGGACAAAAACTTGTCAGAGCTGAAGTCAAATTTGAGCAGCAGAGAAGTAGAGTTGGCTACCTTAAGGACCCAACCTCTTGTGCCCTAGATGAGCTCGTTGGAGATCGCCAAGGAGTTGTATGCATCATATTGGGACAAGGTGAAGGCATTGTGCCTTACTCTTTAGCCCACCTTAAAATTTATGGTGCAAGTAGCTAGCCTTTGCAGAACAGTAAGTGAAACAATACAATAGATTCATGAGGTAATTTCTGACAAGGTTCCAGAG
Organism: Sequoiadendron giganteum; assembly: GCA_007115665.2. Lineage (NCBI taxonomy): Eukaryota > Viridiplantae > Streptophyta > Pinopsida > Cupressales > Cupressaceae > Sequoiadendron > Sequoiadendron giganteum. Next base: position 490,498,377 of record CM021104.1, read on the forward strand.
GCTAGGATTTTATTGGGCAAGTTGTATACTACTTTCGATGAAGCTTTGAGCAACATGGGTATCGATGACCGAACAACCTTGACCATGGGCATAAGCATCCTCATCTCTATGCACGAGGCTATTCAACAGGTGGCAAAATGCAGAGCCAGGTTGAACCAGGTTACCAACGACATGCGGGCAAAGTTTTTGCGTTTAACTCAGAGAGGCCTCCCTTTGCCCTTCATTGCAGATCAGGCGGTAGCGGGTGTGGAGCACATTGTTGCTATGATTGAAGAGAAGAAGCAGGACCTTTCTATCTTCCAATCTTTTGATCAATATCTAACCGCTAAGGAAATTGAGGGGATTGTACATCAGTTGGTGCAACTCTTCTTCCAATTGGAATTGGAGATGAAAGTATTAGGGGGATTGCCTTTTAAGGCAATTATCGATCTCAGGCTGGCTCATGAGCATCTATGAGCTCTCTCTACGCCATCGAATGAAGTTTGGACTAGTCTATAGACCGGCCTCTCGAGGTTGTGTGCAGTTTTGGGATGTTGAACTAGAGTTTCTGGGGCTCTTCATTCTGCGAGTGAAATGCCCCTATGAGTAGCCAAACTATTCTACAAAAAACTGTCAGGCCTTTGCAGTTTTATTTTTATCTTTGCGGCTGCACCTTACCTTTCAAATGCTCACTACCCTTGGTGTGCTCCACATGGCTACCTTGCGAAGCTTTCTTCTTTTTATATCACTTCGCCTTTTGTCGGTCTCCGTCTGCGTGTCGTGTGGCTTTCTCTGGCTTCTTTCTGAACTGGGCCCACCTTGTACTTTCCTTCACTCAGCGCACTCCATGTGGCTCCCTCTCGAAGCTTTTCATTGGGAATCCCTTCATCTTTTTCCCGAGCCCCATCTATGCGACACGTGGTAGTTGTTGTCACATCGGTTACCTTGGAATTGGTGTTGCGCCTATTGTACTCACTTGCTACCGCATTTTCTTCTGTGGCGCCACATGTTCATCTCTATTGCTGTGTGGTTTTTCGTTCCCTGTCATGGCTTCACTGGCATGTTCCTGGGCGATTGATGTTAGCTGTGGTGACTCGAGGTGATCTAGGCTGTCGGTTTCTTCTCGCGGTTTTCCTTCTCTTAGTGTGTCTTAGGCAGTGGATTGGCCTATAAATTTAGCCATGTTTCTCTTTATTAGGTTGTTGATTAAGTTGCAAAAAAAAATCTTGAGCACTGGGAAGAAAGTCTTTGTAATAGTTTTATTTAATTTGAAGACTCTAGACTGTGCCAAATAAATTCGGCCTTTCTATTTTTCATGCATTTAGTGAGACTATTGGTTTGTGTTGTTATCTTTTTTTATTGTATGAATGCATGTTTTTTAGCTTTTATAATCCTTTATAGCTCAATGAATACAGATCATGTTTATTCAACTCCTCTGTGTTAGCTAAGGTTATGCTAGATTATGATATGCAAATTAGAAGGTATTCTTACACTTTAAGTGGTTTTGAGGAAAATAACTTGATGAACAACATTTTGGTGGTTCGGGCCTTTGCATTCTATACTGTGCTCTGGTGAATTTGTCTAAGATTTTGGTGCATCACCTGTAGCATAGATTTTATATTTTTGCTATCTTTCTAACCTTTTACTCTTCCACTAAACGAAGAGCCGGCTTCGATAAAAATCCTAGAGGTCACTTAGCTAGCGCACAATGTCCCCCAATAGCTAAGTTTCCCATGAGACTGCTACTACATGCAAAATTCTACGTTAACAGAGCTCTTTAGCTTACTTCCAAATTATGTTCTCCATTTTTTCTTGGGAGATAGAGGATCGAGCCATGTTGATGGCCTTCTGTCTCAGTTCTTCATCCACTTTGATCACATTTTCTCTTCTTTGTCTTAAAGCCTCAACTATGGTTTTCAGAGCTTTATCAATAATTTCTTTGATAGATATGCTTTTCTTGAGCATATACTCAATCATAGCCCTTTCAGTTTTCTTTTAATCTTCTAGAGGGACATCTTAATGGAACTTTATGGTTTAATTCAACAAACCATGTCTAACAATTCCATTCAAGATAGCTTCAAACTAAAGGGGGTCATATGAGACCGAAGGAGTTTTCTTTATTTTCTCCTCTTCAAGTTCTTCCTCATCTGTCTTCTTCCTCTTTTCCTTCTGCTTAGGCCTAGTATGCATACCTTTTGTAGCTTTCTTCTATGGTGGATTTTTTGATGCAACAATTTTCCTTGCACCGGTTGACTCTATAGATCCAAAGGGCTATGGAGTAGATGCAATAACATAAGTGGATCTACCAAACCTCCTTGGAAACTTCTCAACAACATTTTATTTAGGGTCTAAAGGGATATTCTTTGAAGATTGAGTATTTTGAAATGTACCACTTCTTAAACAACTTGTCCACTCTTTTTTCACTAGTTTCCTCTATCTACTTCTAGATCATTTTATCCATGATTTCTTTATTTACCAAGTCTTTCTACTTTAGGATCTTTTGGATTTTTCAGCAGAATATCCACATAGCCTTAAATGTATTCAGGTGCAACTTCATAAGGTAACTTGGGAATCCATGAGGTCCTAGGTTCTACAACTTTCATGTAATAGTGATCCTTATCCACCATGAATGTTACCTCATTCTCGTAATTCGAGACCAAATTAGATGGAATTCTCTCTTTACTTTGCATTTGTGATTGTATTTTCTTAAAGAATCCCAAATAGAAGGTATTTTATGCTTGCTTATCCTGAAATCCTTTTATATTTTTCTTGATTTGTGCTACTATCGGAGAGAACTTATCCCATATTTTTTCTTTAAACCCAAGTAATTCATTCAAGAAAAAGAATATAAGGCAAATGATCAATGGACCAAACCTAAAATTATATCTAGTTTCTTTTGATATCTTCAAAAATTCCAACAGTTTCTCCCTCAATAGCTCACATAGGTCAAAGTTAGCACCTCCCTTCACCATTTGATAGGTAGTATGAATTGTAGTGGCAATGGAAAAACCTTCTCTATTAGTGAAGTACATTTTATAAGTTGTCCTCATTGTGGCATAATAAAATTTGGGATCTTTGATATCCTTCATTGTTAGGGTTCTTTTATCAAAATTTTCTTTAGTAACCTCAGTAACCCTTTTATTCTTGATAGACTTCATCACTAGGACTAGTCTAGTGGCACAAACACCAGTAACTACCCTAACTACCTCTTTAGTTATCATGTATGGTTTATCCAACCAAATGAATTCTTCATGAATGCGACTCAAAATAATCCTTACCCATTCTTTGTAGTCGCACAAGTTTGAAAAATATTTCTAGATGTCTAACCCTTTCACTTCCAGATGTTCATATTCAAGTTTATATACACCATTATCATACGGGAGTTCATTTCAGATAACTTCAAATGATGATGTGTGATCAATTTCATTGAGTAGGTCATGGATATATATTCTTACATCTTTAGAGTACACCACATCGATAGTAACCTTTAAGAATGCACCATCTTTTCTAACCTCCATCACCTTGAACAAAAAATTCTTGTATTTTGGCCTAAGTTTCTCCACAACATCAACCAACTGAGGGGTCATCATTGATATTTCTTATGAAATCTTCAAACACCATCACTAGGGTTTCACACAAATAGCTTTAAAACCTAATCACACTTCTCTGCTTCCAAACAAAAATTATTTTGATTGCAAATGAGAACATAATGTTCAAATAAAGAATAGAAAGCCTTCCATTTTCCCTAAATTTTCACCATTAATGCATTCATACTTGTTAGGTATACCTTCTGCCAGAATTCTTCATGTCTTCACGAGGATGCAAAGATGCTCAACACACCTCCACAAATCATTTGTTTACTCTAGAACCTTGATCAACAAGCTGGATCTTGCTCAAAAGACCTATACACTAGAGATGAACTAATCCAATTCATATTTCACGTTGAAATGTTTAGTATTTTATCCTATCTAGGGGGATAAAGGATTTTCAAATGATAGCTTCCCTTGAGATAATTCTCTATCTCTATTTTTCACTAGATCTTATATAGAATGTAGAAGCATGGTATCGTCCTTCTTCACCTTCTCCTAACCTTGCTTCTCTTTCCAAACTTTATTGTTTCCCTTATTTTGTTTAACAAGGGTTTCTTCCTTCTTCTAGTTTTGAATAGGTGGTTCCAAAAAATAACTTCTACAATTTTTTTTTATGTCCAACCTTATTTCAATTATATAAAACAATGTTATTCTCTAGAAAAAGGTTATTTATCCTAACTTTAGTTCTGCACTTTGCAGCCTTATGACAAAAATTGTGGTAAGAATAACAATATCCATGAAAATCTAAATAACATCATATCTTAGAGACAAAAATGGTTTTCTACACATGTAGTCATTTCTTCTTTATCTAGATCTATAATTAACACCCTATTCCCAAATTTATTGCAAGAATAGCAATAAACTTGAAAATATTAAGTGAGCCTCGTAGGTGCATGCTGACTAGCAAGTGGAGGTCCTCTAGATCTTATTTTTCTACAAACTAGAATAAATCCACCTTCTTTATTCTTGCTATCTTTATCTTACTTTACATCTCAAGAGGGTGTCCTTTTAGGTTCTTCAATACAATATTTTTCCTCCTTAGTTTCAAACTTTCCTTCTTCCTTGAAGTTCCCATACAAGTCTATAGATGGACTAGTTGTTGTACTTTTACCTTTCTTAAAACCAAGACCATATTTTTCTTTTGAAGGTTTTTGAGAGCTAATAAATTTATCAATAATGTCAGAACATCCCTTTAGCTTTATACCACTATCAATTTGTTCCTTTGTTTTATCCAACTCTTTCCTCAAGGAGACAATCTCTTCTTAAATCTTGGATCATTCAACATATTATTTATCATTGAGATTGGTATTCAAGAAATCTGCAATTATTTAACCTTGCTCTACTTGAGCTTTCAACTTGTCAATTTTTTTTTTAATTTTTTCAAGTTTGTATTGCATTTCTTCATTATTTTCTCTTTATTCATCTTGATCTTTTAAAGTGAAAATGAGTTCTCCTTCATAATCCAATAGAAAATATTCTTTATTGAATTCAAATTAAAATTCATCATCCTCCTCAGAGTATGTCCTCTTCTTCCTGAGAGCACTTCTTGGGCACTACTTCATTTCCCATGTGTTCCAGAGACAAGATCTACCTCACCTATGAGAAATGCTACTAGGAGCTACTATCCTAATCTAGCCTCATAAGTAAATAATAGTTACAAATTTTCTTTAGGATTGCAACCCAAGAAAGCTACCACTCCCTGTTTGTACAACTTTGCTTAAGGGGCTATAACCCAAGGAAGCTACTAGTGTTAGTGTAATTAATTATTTATTATACTAGCATAAGTTAAATTAGTTCTTTATTTATTTAATTAAGTCCTAGGTTGCATTATTAGATAAATCATAAATAATGGGGTAATTTCCCTTTCAATGTTTGTAGGAGATAAGATTCCTTCTAGAATATGAGTTATCTTTTCTAGAACTTATCTCAATCAGTTCATCATTCCCTACGTAGTTAGTTAGGGTTCTAATGTTGTCATATGTTGTTAGATCATGACACATGACATCATATAGCTTACTACATCTCACCCTTTCCTATATAAGAAAGGTGCTTGTACTCATTTGTATTATACTTCATACCTCATCATTTGAGAGGTCTTAATATCAAGCAAGCTCATATTCTTGCATATTCTCTTGTAGAAGGTTTTTCATTATTTTTGTAGGTGTTCTTGGGTGTCGAGCTAATCTCCATCTCTTACAACTACTCCCTAATTAAAAGGAAAAATAACTAAAATATGAATAACTTTATGGCTTCAACCCACTAATAGTCATCAATTTTTCACATTAAGTTTGTAGCAGATCTTGTCATGTTTTTCTCATGTACTCAAACATCTTTGCACACATTCTTAATTATGTTCTCATATTTGATCTTCTATATATATCATCTACACACTTACAAAATAAAAATATAGTCGACCACAAGCATGAAAATATAAAACTGGTAGCTCATCGACCTTCATATCCATCGGTAGTATTAAAAATGATTAAAAAAAATATTTACATTACTCCCATATGAGTCGAAATGGCCCATACAATATCTTTAAATAGTTCATAAACTCTACCCATACTTGAATTAATGGTGCATAGCATACCATTAACATTCTTTGGTTTACCTCAAAAAAATGTATCTTCACAAAATGACCTAAAATAACTATGTGGTACTGGAAACAAGAAAAATATCTACGTGTGCTTCATACCTTAGACACTATGAGATATATGGAGTGTCCACAAAAACTCATACAACTAAAATACACAATCTTCTACTCGCACAAATATTCAAACATATATAGTGATGAATATTAAGCATCCAAAACCAACTGTATCAATTTGTCACTTGAAAACTAAACTTTTAGAGAACCAGAACTCTTGAAAAATCAATATAGCATGTATTAGACATCACTAAGTATGTCCTCGAATCCTCATGGCCAAACATTCATGTTCGAAGGAATGAAAAGCATTCCAACAAGCCTTTTGAACCACTTTGCTCTACCATAGCACAGACCAAAACTCTATCACTTGTAACTTTATCTGCAAAATAAATAATGGAATAAAACCTTGGATATAACACCTTAACATCTCTATCAACTTATCTTTTGAACCACAATACTAAATCTTGCTATGTGAAAGAATGCAAAATAAAACATTATGTCTCTGCCTTAGAGTATATATCATGAAAGCCTTGGAGAAAACTTATGTAACCTATCACTGAGTACATGGTACATCAAACTAGAAAAATATCATTGTAGGAATATTGGAAAAACATTAAGACACATGAATACCTACCTCTGCATCATACTTAGGCAATACTCTAATTACTAATCTTACATACACTGCAATATTGACTTGCACCATTAGATATCTTTGCATGTTATCAATCTCTAGAGCATATAAAACCCATAAGCACACTTTTTTCATCAATGACAATCAAGCTTATCGAGCTAGAACAATATCTTCAAGGTAATTCACAAGCATCATAACCAAATATGTGCGAAGAGTATAAATACCTCAAGGACGTAAAGATTCTTCCAACTCCACACTCTTCCAAAGCACATATCACCATGATGATATGAATCATAGAGGATGATTGAAAATGTTGATGAAAACCAAAAAAATAATTAAATCTAGAAATTATACGGCAACAACATATCAACATTTCTCAAAACATCACAATACAAAAATCAAGGGTGCTCATATCGAAATAGATCCTACTCTATGTGGAATTTAGACAATTTTGTTAGAGGTTCCACAACTCACTCACCCTACAAATGGGTTTCTCTCATCAATGTGGGAGAGCCTAGCCATTGACAATCCTATCCCAACCTAGACAAAGGACACAAAAAAATAATGATCAGATATAATATTTTTAATAGAAAATGAAATAATATGATTAAGTCTAACAAGAGAAAAATAATACATCAATAGTTATCCAAGGAAGATAATGACTTGATGAAACTTCTCTAATTTCTCCAATTCCTTCCATAAGTTCTTCTCAAAGCTCCCAAGAAAAATAGAAAAAAAAAGATGAAAATGAATTGACAATCCATAAGACTAATCCAAATAGGTTATATGTAATGGGTTCCATTTCACCATTCCTCCTTGAATGGAAGGATGACACATGGATATTTGTCACCCCTTCTCACCTTTCCCAAGAAAAGGTAAGGGTAAAAGTACAAACTTGTTTCACACTTTCAGCCAACTTATCAACACAACTGAATTTAAGTATTTCTAACTAAAAAACATTTTTGGTCAAAAATATAATCTAGTGAGATTCATTCTAGATAAGTTAGATATATTTACAACTATTTCAATAATTTTTTTGGCTAAATGCATATACAACACCACTTTGAGGCCAATTTACTAAAAAAGTAGAACTATTTTAAAATATTGAAGTTTCAACAAATCCCACTCATATAAATAACATTTAAAAAAAATATAAAATACCCTTTTGTAGATCCATAAGTGTAGTTTTCAAATATATATATATTAATAGATTAATTATTAATTTATTTTACTAAAAGTAGGTTATCAACACAAAATATTACATTGATTACCATGTCAAGAAAAAATACTAAAATTTATTTAAAAAATTAAATAAAAATATGATGCACTAGATAAAAGAATCTATAGAAAGATGGTATAATTTTTTTTCTATTTTAAATAAATAGTTAATATGAAAGCTGGCGTTGAATAGAAAAAATGGTATTATAGTAATTTAATGAAATCCATGACTTAGGAAGAATACCACCTAAACTGGATGACTAAGATTGAAATATAACATGCACACTAATTTTTAGTAGCTAGATGAAAGTCTTCATTGATGGTAGGTAGTTGGGAGGAAACCTTGAGTCATTAATTTAGTACTCAAAGCCACTTCAAAAACTTGCAATGTATTATTGGGTTCCTAACAAGTGCCAAATTCTAAGAGGAAATAGGAACCTAAAATCTAGCACTCAAAATTGAACATCTCCATTACAGTTTAGGTTATGAACAAAACTTGGAACCTAGAAATTTCATACACTAGTAGGCATCAAGTCTAGAGAGGAAGTCATAAATAATAACTTGTAAGAGACTAGTAGGTGTTGGGCCCAAATAGGAAAGTAGAATAAGAATTAGCAAGATACTAATAGATGGTGAGAGTAGGGAAGGAATTGGTACATAGACCAATAGGTGGAATGAGTTAGGTAATGGGAGGAAACAATAAATTGGAACCATAAGTTCTAAATTCTTAGTGGAGCCCAAGGTTTGATAGGAACTAGTATAATTAAAATACCTCTATATTTTCACTAGGTATATACCTATTTTGATATTAAATTTTTATATGATTTTATTATTTTACATTATCAATCAAGGGCACTACTCAAACCTTAATCAAAATAAAAAATAGGCTTTTTACCATTGCATTCATTAAATCATTGGCAAAGCAAACCTAGTTGAGCTATGTCAAATATGTCATCCTACATAAATCTTTGATTTAAAACCACTTATCTTCACAATCCCCAAACCCTCACCCCACCAATTGTAACAATGAATCCCTCTAATAATAAATATCTCAATTATAGCATTCAAATTAATCTACATTATAATGGTAGGGTTTTAAAGCTAGTTGACTATTCTTTTGGGTATATTTGTGGCACTACCAAAAAATGTCCAATAATTTATATTAGGAAATTTGCATAGGATTTTATTGAACGCACATAAATTTGGTGTGGTTCTTGTTTTTCTTGTTGACTACATTAAAGTTGAGATTAAGTAGATTCCTCTAGTATTATGAAGATTTAACACAATACAAGACTATGTTGTATAGGAAAGATAGGTTCATCACCATAACAAGACTAATATTGAATGATACTTTCTTGTATTGACAAATGCAAAGTATATACAAAAGATTTAGAATGACACTTATAAACATCCCACCTTCCTTTTGTGCACGCTTCCCAAACCCCAATACCGATTCGCATCACATTAATCAAATTATCATCTTCCAAAAAATGTGTTGGTTCATATTTAGTTACTATTAAACCCCCAATATGCATGCACATAATAAGGTGTAATTTAGAGTTGAATCACTTGGGAGATACATAGAATATGATCAAAAGTGTACACTTGATCTACACTAAACTCTTTATTTTGTAGAGTACAAACATCTCAATCTTTTCATTCTAAATCTAACCTCCAATTTCAAATATAAATTCTCTATCAATTTCAAATCAATCTTCTCTCTAACTTTATACTAGACTTTTATTTTACCTATTCATGTATTACAAAACTAATGAAATGCATATTTCAAAACTAACATACATTATCTAGATTAATCCTATATTAATCACTATAGTCAATTAATTAACTTAAATATTTTAAAAAGGTGCATTTTTATTTCTTTTGAGTTATCATAGAAGGTACGAAATTCCATTGTTGGCGGGCCCCATCATAAGAGAAACTTGTTTGGGGCCATCATAATAACTTTAACATTTTAATAAGGTATAGTGGAATGGTGCGTTGATCAAATAATAATGACAATCAAAATGGTCTAAGGTTTCATCGAGCTTGAATTGTTCTTTTAGGTATTTTTTATATTAGTCAATGACTTGATATTAATCATTCCTTTAAGCATGATCGCGAGTCACGAGTTCTTTTTTTTTTTTGAGTAATGTGGATGTTTTTAGAATATAAAATATAAATCTTGTACAGCTTGGAATGAATAGTATGAGGCAATAAGCTCCTCTCTTCGTTGTTTATGATTCACAATCTTGACAATATACAGAGGATCTTTCTAATGAATAAGAAAAAGCAATGCTGCCTTTGAAATTTAGATCTTGTTTTAACAACACCCGAGGATGGACATAGAAATACAAATGAAAATAATCAACTTGAGCGAGATATAAGTGGATAAATTAAAAAAACAATGATGAAAGAGAACAGTTGATCTGTTCGTCTGCTGAGAATGGAATGAATTCGCTAAGAGAGCAAAGTACTTCCTGGCATTTTCTTTAACATGTAGGAAGATCTGGAGGAGGCTGCTCCAGAGTAGATATGAAATTCGCTCCGTTTTCGACGACAAAAACCATGGCCAAACCCCACCCTATGTGCACGTCCAAATGGCAGTGCATCAACCAAGTTCCTGTACACTCATACAATTAAATGACTGTTTCGAATGCTGTGGGGTTATAAATGTAAGAATTAGAGAGCGAAAGTGATGCTTACCAGGGTTGTCAGCAACAAATCGAATGGCAGCCCATCCATTGGCTGGAAGATTGAGAGTGTTGCGCATGGGAGGATCCACGAGGTTGAATTTTGATGGATCTGTTGTGGCATTATAATTGCCGAATCCTGATCCCACTATGTAAAAGTCATACCCATGGAGATGGATGGGATGGCTTTCACCCACCAAGATATTTGTTCCTTGAAGAATTACCTCCACTGCCGTGTTATATTTCAGCACTTTCACAGTGGTGGACTTCACGGTAGACCAAAGGCTTCTGCTTATGTTTTGCCCAGTGTAATTGAACTGCACGAGAGGAGTGTCAGGGAAGCCATTGGTGAAGACTCCTTTGATACCGAAATGGTGGGCTTGCAGAATTGAAGAAGATGATGGCAGTACGAATGAGTGGTTGTTCATACTTGCTGCAAGTCTTGATCCGTTAGGACCTCCGCATGACTGGTTGGGGCAGTCGATCAGTCCCAATCCCACCGTATAAAACAAACTCTCATCCACTGTCTGAGGAACAAAAACAGGGTGGTCTTGTGAGCCCAGGCTCCTCAGGCTTGAAGAAAAATGGTAGGCGGATTGCGTGTCGTTATAGAAAGGAAGGTGAGGAAACGCAGGGAGGCTTCCATTGCTATACTCGAAGATAGCAGTGGTGGTGGTGTTTGCAAATGGGGCTCCCTGAGCGCTGGCATATGCTCGAGCAGCCACGTAGAAGCTGCCTTCAGTCTTGTCGAAATTCACTAGTACGTCTGTGGTCTGCCCGGGACCCAACACCAGAAGTCTTGTTTTGTACGGTTTTGTATACGAAGCATCCACTCCTACGACCGTCATTTCGTGGTTTGCAATGGCGACAAACAGATCGATACTGAGTGCACCGTTAATCACCCGCACAAGATTAGTCTCCCCAGTCTTCACATGAGCTCTAAATGTCTCTGCATTCATCAATAGAATTTCAACAGCTGGCTAATCAGTAGTAAAACTAGGTTTATTAATAACTTTATAGCACACCTGATCTTGAGCAATGATAAAGATCTCCTGGCTGTCCATTGATAGTGAAAGCGTCTGACTTATTAGGGCTACCTCCTGTTCGTGTTGCTTCATTCACCACATCGATGGGATTACTGTTCCACCATTCTCCTGTTCATAAATACCAGTTAAACATCTACTTATATCGAGATGGAATGAAATAACAAAAGTATCGGGAGAGTAAAAGTTCTGTAGCAGATATATACCTAGAAGGATGGGAATCTCTTGATCGGGCTTCGGGAAGGGGTACGAAGTACCCATTCTGGGTTTAACGATTAAGGCTCCATAAACGGTAGATCTGAGCCAGGAGCTGTGAGCGTGCCACCACAGAGTGCCTTCTTGGCCGCTAATGGTGAACATGTACGTGTAGCTTTCGCCAGGTTGAATGGGACATTGTGTTATATATTCCGGCCCATCAGACCACGCTGTACGCATCTGCCGCACTCCGTGCCTGAAACGACCGTTGGATCAGAAAAGTAAAAAGCTATAACAAATTGTTACCAAGGTAGCATAGTGTTAGACAAACCAGTGAATTGTAGCGTTGTACTGAGCCTTATTAATGACTTCGACAATGAGAGTGTCTCCATTGTTAACATAGAGCGTTGGACCTGGAAACTGCCCATTCACTGTGATTATATCATGCCTTTGACACAGCCTCTCCACTGACTTGGATTCAATCTGTAATGGTGCAGAAAATATTAGTTTGATTTAAAGTCAGAGCCATTGGCGCACATTATTCTTAAGAACATGAATAAGCTAAACATCAGAATTATAAGATACTTACAACAAAAGTATGAGTGTAAAATGGGTAGAATGGGTAGAATGGGTGTGCAACGGCGGTAGCCGCCGCAAAGACAATGCAGACAACCACCGGCAGAAGCTTTTTTTGCAAACCCATGAACACAGAGAAATGCAGATCAAACCATACATCTCCCATATCCAAGAAAGCTTGTACGAGCAAGAAACAAATTGATTCCTACCCTTGGACTATAGGACGGCTCACCGAAAAACTCAAGTACCCACTTTAACAGCTGGATTGTGTTCGGCTTACGGACGAACTGAGATGATGAAATATTTATATATGAAAATGGCTGGCGTGGCTTCAATCGGGTGGGGTTTGGTGAGGTTGGAAATGGAGCGAGTGAGATCATTTGTGACGCGCTGAGAGAAGTGTTCAACGAAAGCACTAAAGACGGCGTGCAACAGTCTGCTTTATAAATTATATTCCTACAACAGATAGTCATTTCTTACAATCAAGTCAGCGGCATAACATCATATTATTACCGATATTGCACATCCTGCTCCATAGATTTTTCATAATTGATGAGTCAAAAGTCATTTGTTTCCATCATTACATTTTGTCTTCAAGGGTTGTTACCTTGGCAGAAAAAAGATTCCAGCCAGTAAGCTGTCATTGTATGATAAATAAGGAAAATGTGGTTCGACGTTGCGTCCATAGCCTCTGCGTGGTTAACAACTCTTATCAATGGCCCACACGAACTCTGAAGCTTTTCCACCTGTCTCATAGATCAGTGAGTGAGGTTGCTCGGGAAATTCGGGCTTACCTTCTTATACACACTTCAAAAAAAAAAAAAAATCCTGCGTTAATTATTGAAGACAGATGAACATCAGGATGAAATCATTATGATAATTGAACATTTCCGTTTCCATTATGAACTAAAATAAGATGATATATGTGAAAGCTTTTCATCTCTGAATTCCTAATCATGCCATTCTCTTTCATTCCAAAATTTTCACGGTTTTGTAAGACTTTTGGATTGCCCCATCGTTTTTAAAGTGAATTGATTATAATTAGATGCAAACTTTGTTAACAAGCACTGAAGCAACTAAACGATCAAATGAAGTGGAAAGTACAGCCATTACATCACAAAATGCACCTAACACAAAGATGGATACGTGGCCAGAATTTTAAGGCCTATTTATCTAATTAGAACAATCATAATCTATATTTTCTACGTAAACATTAATATATTTCATTTAAAAGAAGACATCTTTATAATTGACAAATTTACTTCTCATCTTCTACAAGAATGTGTTCTTCATTTCATTGGAAAATTAATCATTGTATTTGTGTATTAAATCTATCACTTATGTTTTTGGTTGGTAGGATAAGTCTCTTATTTTTTAGGGATTTAGAATTAAGGATTGAAAGTTATTTGTTTAATTATATTTTATAAAGATATAAATTTTGTTTGATCTTTATGATATATGGTATTTGTATTCAAGAAAATTGATATTTGATTGGTTTTTTGTGAGCTAGACATTATCAATAATATTTCAATGACAACTTGACAAAAATAAGAGATCCTTATTTTAGAACGAGAGAAGCATGAGTTTTCAACTATAACTTAGATTTTGTTTACTATTAAAAAAAATGAAGAGGATGGAGAAGTTCATGGATATAAAGTATAAAAGTGCACACCTAGATTTTTGCACCTTTGTTTTACATCACTTTAAACACATTCCATTTAAATATATAGTTGTGATATTCAATTTGATTTAACAGGTATACATAATGATTTCTATCTAGAACCCTTTACAAAAATCACATTATGCACCACCTGAGTATGGATCAATCCATGTCCTTAAGTGGATTAACACCCTCAAATAGCTTGTGTTGTTTGTTCTAGTTCTTGTACTAGGTCACATTGGCCTATAGACGAAATTATAATTTTCATGTCATGGTTCCTTATTTGGCCAATCTATGAATATTTATGTAAGATCTCCTTTGAGATAGCCCCACTGACAAATTTATGCTTTGTGTTAAGTATCTTGTCCCCACTGGGACCTTGCATTTTCCTTGGTGTTGAAATTTCATGTTTTGGAGGTTCATGTTGAAAATTCCTAAGTGTTTACTTCAATGGAAAGCTTGCAACTACTATTTACATTTTTCACTTTGTAAGCTACAACATGTGATTTACACTTCAAACCCTATGACCTAAAATCTCTATAATCATAATTCAAATTAATCTCTCTTAGTTGTCAATATCAATATAGGTGTATTTTTAGGTTTCACATGCTTTCATGGTTCAATAATACAACTCATGTCAAATCCTTAATGAAATTGAAGCTAATATAACATTCAAGAATTATGCTGACATACACACAACTTGCACATGTATATGCAAACTTTAAGAGTACTCACATGTACATATGTGAAATTAATTTTCATCTTTTGGTACGTGAGCAAGATTATTTCTATTTTTTAATGGAAATATTTTAGACCTAATTTCAACCAATCTTCACATGAGTGTAGTGACATTTTTTTGAGTTTATAATACATTAGTTATGTTTTTTATTATCTTATATTTTAACATTATCTTTAATTTTCATGTTAATGACTTCAATGAATACCTTATTCTCTTATTAGAGCCTAAATAAAAATAAAATATTACCCACTCTTATATACATTGTTACATTGTTCTCATTATTTATTTATAAGTTTAGTCTATTACACTAAGATTATTTTATCTTTGCTTAAGTCTTGTTACTGTCTACGATTTATGGAACTATAAATTTGGAAACCAAGATGTCATTAGGTGTGACCTATTCCATTGACTAGGACACATGGCACAACCTATTCCACCACATTCATATTTCAAATTTGGTACTCCAAAGCCAATCCTTACATAAAAATAACCATCATTATATTTACCTACACACAAAAATAGATTAAGTGACCATGCACGTGTATTTATTAAAATTTGGGTGTGTTAATCAATTGTGAAAAGTTCTTGGATAGGTTCTCGATGATAAAAGTTGGTGAACTTAATATAGGTTCATGTTGAAGTGTTTTTTCATAGACTAATAAATAACTATGAACTCTTTTATAGTGAGCTATGGTGAGATATGTTGAGTTTTAGATGTTGTAGTTTAGCATAGAGACTTGTCTATGTCTAGTGTTGCTATATTCAAAATTATAACTAATTGAAATCAAAACTACATAAGTTTCGAAGTATGTTTTAGATCATGCATAATAACTTGTAGGTGTATTTGTAGTATTGTTGGAGTACATGTGGTGATGACTAGAAGCATGGTGATGTTCTATGTTATTATTATAGTTACTAAAAGTGGCTAGAAGACATCAAGTGTGTACATATAGTATCATAATCCATGAGTAGTGTTTGGCTATAATGTAGGAAAAAATGTGTCTAGTTCAAGTAAATGTAGTTAATAACCATTAATCAAGTGTGATAAATAATGACGTATTATGTGTGATGATCATCCATATGAAGAATTTGTGGGTTGAAAAATCAAACATATGTCACCCTTCAATCCAACTTATCAACATAAATGAATTTAATAATTTTAATTGAAAGTAATTTTAGGTCAAACATATGGTCTAACTATATTTACTTTAGCTAAATTAGATTTCACTTTAATATTTTTTCAATTGGAAGTGTCTAATAAATACAAATGTAGCATTAAATTAGAAGCAATTTAATAAATAAATAAAATTAATATTCTCATAACTCTTAATAATGTAAATAATAATTTTTTTAATCTTAAAATGTCATTTTCTGATGTGTAACTATAGTTAGATTCTAAAAAAAAAAAAAAAATTAAGAAAAAAATTATTTGGAATTTCTCTTTATTATTTTACCTAAATTAAGTTATCAACACATAAATTTCTCTTTATGGATGTCCATCAAAAGATAATTGAAAGTGACATGGAGGCTTCCAATATTCTGAAGAATTTGTAGTTTTTGTTCATGTTCCTCCTTTTTGGCAATTGTTATGTTGATGTTTTGTTGCATGTTGGTTGTTTGTTGATCTAGGTGGTTATCTTTTAAAATAGATTTCTTTTTTGTAAAGGGTTTTGAGGAACCTTCAAAACTTGTTTTACCTCTAATCAAACACACTAAAATGTAAGGTTGATTTCCTTCTAAAAAATATACTAAAGTTTATCTTAAAAAAAATAAAAAATGATGCACTATAGAAGAGATTTCATGCTAAAATGTTATATATATATATATATTAGTTTAGATAAATACTTAAGACAAAAGGTTACATCCTATTGAAAAAGTTGTGTTTTCAATACACAATTTTAAAGATTTTTTTAAAGAAGTATATTTATCGAAATGGATACAAAATTAATTTATGCATTAATATTTTAACTTATAAATAGAAAAAAAATTGAAGGAAAAATATTACTATATAAATAGTGGCACCCCAGTTAACCTTATTTTTAGTATTTTATTAGCAACCAAATTGTAGTTCTTTGTTTACTAAAAATTATGTTCAATTTTTTTAATTTTATTAAAAAATACAAATGTAAAGATTATATATATATATATATATATATATATATATATATATATATATATATATATATATATATATATATATATATATTTCATTAGTTTACATCATTGATCTTGCTTAAAAGAATTAGGAAAAACAAAAAAAATATGAAAATAATCTTAGTATCAAACATAGGGATATGTCAGATTTACAAGAGGAATGATAACCTCCAATGGACTTGAAAGTTGGACAAGAATTGGATAGTAGGGTAAACCTATTTAAATTTTTCTATGAAATTTTTGTGGGTGATAATTATTTTTTATGAAGTCAAAGACTTTGTACATCTTTCATTTTCTTTATTTTGATCAATCCAATAATTTTGCACTTGAGTATTATCTAAGAAATATATACTTATAAATTTATAACATGTCATTAATTACCTATAGGTCTATGCAACTTAGGTGATATAAATTGAAAGACATTTTGACTAGTTGAAGTGTTACAAACATTCTATAAGATATTTGATAGTACATCCCCATTAGAATTGTAGTGTCAAAAAATGTGTCCCTTAACATTTTCACACTTGAAATGGGAATAATTAATGATAAATTGGACTTAATGTCACCTTGATCCAGTGTTGTGAGGTGTTTTACACATCCACATTAGGTCTTGGGCCTGTTTTAAGCTAAATTAACTTAACTCTATCCTAATTTAATGTTTTAAAATGTATTTATTTACATCAAGTCACATTAAATTTGGGAAGCTTGTAGATAAAGTGGACCTAATCTTGTGTTGTAACATGTTTTACACATTCACATGAGATGTAGGTCCCTTCTAATCTAAATAAACTCAATTTTCCTTAGTTTAGTGTTGTAAAGTGTATTTATTTACACTTTCACATTGGATTTTGAGACCTATTGCATTTATTACTTTTACATCATAACTAATAGGCCTCTATGACCCCATATTATGCATCCCAAGGCATATTTTGATCAAAGACCTGACAAAATTAACATAACAGCTTAAATTATTCACTCCTCGACACTTTAGCATGGAAAATAGCCCCTATGAGACCCATTCACCACCATGGGTGAATGAGTCCCATCCAAGTGGGACTCATTTTCCCAAGATGGTGAATGTGTCCCATTTGACCTATTTTTAAAGCTTTAAGTGGGAAAAGTGAATTTTAAGTTCAAATTTCTTCAATGTCGGCCTTGGGGATCAAATTAATGGTCATGTGAGTGCATTGCCTATATAAATAAGCTTCAAAATAATTTTCACCATGTATTCAAGTCACCAAGCCAATCACTTATGAGTTAAGCATTTCAATTATTCATAAGGTCATCAAGATAGCTTCCAAAATTATTTCAAAGGCATTCAAGAGCAAGATTCTTCATCAATTGTTGTAAAAATTTAAGATCCATCATTATGAAAAGGTTCTAATTACATTATTCCATGTTCATGCTTCATTATCTTATTTCATCATTTGGTTTAATTACCTAAAAGGGGTTTGACCAAGGAAAATCCCCATTCCCTAACAATCAACACTTTTTCTCTCTTTCTTTGTGTGATTAGAGATCTAGGTTCTTTGAAGACATGGAGATCATTGAAGAATAGGTTAGAAGCTATTATAGTGATTTCCCCATTGCTAAGGTCATAATCTTCACAAAAAGTCACCTACAAGTTTAAAATTGGCAGTTTTGTATCCGGGAACTTGGAGGAACAAAAAGAGTAGACCGAGAGCTGCAAATCAAAACTTTGAATTTTCAGAAAAGACAAACTAGACTTATTCACCAAGAGTGGAGAATGAGTCCCACTGTAGTTTTTTCAGTGATCTTTGCAGATTTGGATACCCATTTGGCCAAAACTTGCTCTGGTATAGTTTTCCAAAACTGTGACTGATTCACCCAGAATGGTGAATGAGTCCCACCATGCCTAAAAATTAGTAGTTTGAAGATTTCAGAGCTCTATTTCTTCTCTCTCTAGTTTCCAGGTTCACACTTTCAATTTTATAGTTTTCTATTTTGTTTCATTTACTTTTCTAGGTCATTTAGAGTTAGTTTGCATATCACACTATGTTTTCCAACATTTTCTTTTCCAAGTTTACACTTGGTGGTGAACCCATCTTGTAATCTGAAATCATATCCTATGATACCTTATTTTCATATCTCTCCCTCCATTCTTCATTGGGTTGAGATCTCCAAGGAATCCTTGAATGTTAGTTGGAGAAAAGTGACACTCTATGTCTTAAACCATAAAGCATCCATTTTTCAACTAATCATTTTGGTGAACCTACATTTATAATACCTTATTTTCTGATTTGGAGTCCATCATCATCCCATATCTATCTTGCATTAAATTTGCATTAGGGTTTACATTAGGTAATTGGTATTCTAGGGTTTCAAATTTTTTCATTAGTGAAAGTGCGTTTAGGTTGCATTTTTGCTTCTTAAATCATTTGAAAATCATTTGAAAACTAAATAGCATCTTAGATCTACATCATAAAACCTAAAAAGCATAAAAATCAATTGAAAACTTTTGAAAATTTTGAAAAATATCCCTACTGGGACTTATTCGCCACCTTAGGTGAATCTGTCCCTCTACATGTCTGAAACTACCTCTTACAACATTGAAAACCTTATTTTTAAGCTTTTGTTTGTTGCCATTGTTTATATGTTTCAGTTGGTTGACTTGTTTCATGCATTTTACAAAATCTAGGTTAAATTGGTCCATTTCATGCATTTCTTAATTTCAAATTTGCAAATTCACAACATTTGATTTTCAGATCATTACATTACCTTGTTTGAAATCTAAAAATTGCATTTCATTCTAGGTCTTAACATTAGATTTTAATTTTTTATAGCTTCTATTACATTCAAGTCATTAGAAGTAGCATAATTTACATTCATGGAAATTATGGAACGAATTAGATTCTTGCACTTTTCATTTTCAACATTAGTTTATACTTCACTTAGACCAGATTACATTCAACATTCATTAGAAAATGAAAACAAAAATAAAAAAAACATCAAAAGAAACAATTCAAAAAATGCTTAAATTTAGAAAAATCATAACATCCAAGTCCTTTAGTAGTGATGACTTAGACATGTTAGATGAATCCCTTGAGGACTGAACCTCTCACTAGGATCATCCAGTAAGACTTGTTATGAAGAACCCAAACCAAGAAAAGTTAACTTAACCCTCAAGCCCTTTAGTAGTGATGACTCTACAATGTTAGATGAAGCCCTTGATGACTCCATCTCTCCTAGACCATCCACTAAAGGTTTGGTACAAGAGGATGCTTGAGCATTGAAAATCATGACAATCATAATTTTTCTTCTCTCGATACCTCTCCTATTAGTGACGAAGGTATCTTGATGATAGGAGACACAATCATGGACAATCATGAAATTCTTTTTTTTCCTCCCCCTTGGAAATATATTATGACACACAAAGCTAAGATCATGGCCACTACTTTACATAGTCCCCATTTATCTCCCAACACCTCCCCTACTTGTGAAAATGCTTTAGTGAATAAGGATACAATCGTGAATGATCATGACAAACACATTTGTGTGGAGGATATGTTGATATTTGAGAACTATGACAATCCCACCTCTCCTACTTGAGAAGAGATTATAGGACATGGGGATGTAAATGTAGATAATCATGCCAATCAAACCTTTCCTTCTCCTAATATCTTCTGTAGACATGAAGAAGATAGTTTAGTGTTAGAAGATATCCTTATTGAGACTCATGAGAATCTTATTCCTCCCTTTCATGATGCCCCTACCATTTGGGAAGACCTATTTGAAAAAAAGATTTCAATCATTGGTAACCATGAAACTCATAGTTATCCTTCTCAATATGCCTCTCCTATGAGCGATGAAGCTACTTTACTGAATCTAACTATGAAATGTGATGAACCTATTGTTTGTTACTTTCCTAAAACCTCTCCTACTAGGGTATATATTATAGCACAAGAGAATGAGACCTTAGGGAAAAAGGATGATATTATGGACAATATTCAAACTTCCCCCTCTCCTAATATCTCTCCTATTGGTGAAGAAGATATTAGGGTGTTACAAGATCCAATCGATGAGAACCATGACGAAAACATTATTGAACAAGAAAATCTAGCCATTACTTGTGATGAAGTCATTTTAGAAGAACTAACTTTTGAATGTAAAGAACATTTAGTTTGTAGTTATCCTAAAAAATATCCTACTAGTGAAGGTATCATGGTGCAAGAAAACAACATTGTTGAACTCCATTCAAGCAATAGTAATGTGTCCTCCTCGGGTGATGGTAAAAAGGTGATTCTAGATTTCCCTTTATTAGAGATACACCAAACCAACACCATTGAGGTTATGAATGTGAAAGTGTCCATTAGACCCCCCTTGAATGGACCTCCTACATACCCTATGGGACATCCTAAGAATCCTTTAATTCTTGATCCACCCTCACAAGAACCACAAGTTCAAAATAAACTTGTGCTCATCTTGGAACCACCTAAAAGGCAACTTGATAATAATAACATTTCACACCAACCGAGTTACAGTGGAATTGCTCACATATATAACAAAGTGTATACAATGAAGGCCAACCTTGAAACTAAAAGACTTACGAAGGAACTTGGGAAAGGATGTGATGCTATAGAAAAAGGTATACATGTCCCTATAAAGCCTAAAATGCAAGAAATGACTAATGATCTTGGTTATTCATTCAATTTCAACACTATTGCAAAAGATTCTTCCAAGACAACTTTAACTTTGACGCATCTGAAACTGAAAGATATCTCATTAAATATGTATCAAATTGACACCTTGTTTACTCATCATAATAAATAACATTAGTTGCTACTCCTTGCCATGTAATAGTTATAGGATCATAGCATACTCATTATTGCATGTCACTCCCTTTTTGCAAGGAGAATCATATCATCATCCATTCTAGGTTCACCCTTGTCCTGTACTAAGTGGGGGCAAGGGGGTTAGTTATCCTTCTCCTCGTATGTCACTTATCATTGTCTCTTTTGGCTAGTTGATCACCTTTCATGTATATCTAAGAGCAAGCTTGGGATATGGTAGACATGTCTTAAGTTGGCTCACATTTGACATACTACCTTTTTCATGACATATCTTATCGGAAACATATGACTTGGCATAGGGATTTCCAAATAAGCTCTCATGTATCTTCTCCTACTTTAAAGAAATTTCTCACCGTAATGGTGTTAGCAACCACTTTAAAGTGGGGGCATATATCAATAACATCTTTTGGAAAAATTTCACGGCGTGATTTTTTTTCTTGTGATGTGTCCTCTTCTTAGTGGTGTCATTGGGTTTGATGTCATCCAAGAGTGTATTATCTATTGACATGGAATGATGTGAACAAGGTATACCATGGGTAGCGATCTGACACTCTGATTTGTCCTCTCTTGGAGACATTAGGCACAATGCTCCATAAGAAGAATACCTTACATGAACAAAGCAAAATCCCCTTTAACAAAATTTTTACATGACATTTAAAACCATTTACAAAAGCATTTTCATTGTGGTACCTTATCAAAGTTATTAGGAGGATAACTTTGGTATGGTTAGTATGATGGGAAGCCGACAGACTAGCAAAACTTTCTCATTATACGGTGGGAAGCCAACACACTAGCAAAAATTTCTCACTAAACCACTTCATTGGGACAACTCGTCCCATGGATGACTTGATGTTTTGTGGCCCCAGTGTGAGCACATCTTTGATCCACCTCATGTTTATTACTCTTTTTTTTTTGTTAATTCTTGGCATTGCATGAGTGCGTAACTTGTTCTTGCATGAATTTCTCATTATACGGTGGGAAGCCAACACGCTAGCAAAAATTTCTCACTTAACCACTTCATTGGGACAACTCATCCCATGGATGACTTGATGTTTTTTGGCCCCAGTGTGAGCACATCTTTGATCCACTTCATGTTTATTACTCATTTTTTTTTGTTAATTCTTGACATTGCATGAGTGCGTAACTTGTTCTTTTTCATATTATACACCTTGTGTGTGTCATTTTGTGCTTATGCTGGTTTGACTTAGGATATGGACCTAGGGGCTTGACCACTTCCTTGATCTTTTTTATGCTTTTTCATCCACATTGGTATGATTGGACCCCTCTTGAATGTCTAATTTAGTTTGAGTTTGAAGCAAGTTCATCCTCTCACTAAAGTGGGGGCTAAATGTAGTGTCAAAAAATATTTCCTTTGACATTTTCACACTTGATATAGGAATAATTAATGATAAATTAGACTTAATGTCACCTTGATCTAGTGTTGTGAGGTGTTTTACACATCCACATTAGGTCTTGGGCCCATTTTAAGCTAAATTAACTTAACTCTGTCCTAATTCAATGTTGCTAAATGTATTTATTTACATCTTCACATTAAATTTGGGAGGAGTGTAGATCAAGTGGGCTGAATCTAGTGTTGTTATGTGTTTTACACATTCACATGGGATTTAGGGCCCCTCTAAGCTAAATAGACTCAATTTTGCCTTAATTTAGTGTTGTAAATTATATTTATTTACACTTTCACATTGGATTTTGAGCCCTATTGCATTTATGAATTTTACATCATCGTTAATAGGCCCCTATGACCCCATATTGTGCATCCCAAGGCATATTTTGATCAAAGACTCGAAAAAATTAACATAAAAGCTTAAATTCTTCAGTCCTCAACACTTTAGCATGGAAAATAGCCCCTATGAGACCCATTCGCAACCTTGGGAAAATGAGTCCCATCCAAGTGGGACTCATTTTCCCAAGATGGCAAATGAGTCCCATTTGACCTACTTTTAAGGCTTTAAGTGGGAAAAGTGGATTTTAAGTTCAAATTTATTCAATGTCAGCCTTAGGGATCAAATTAACGGTCATGTGAGTGCATTTCCTATATAAACAAGCTTCAAAATGATTATTTCACCATGTATTCAGGTCACCAAGCCAAGCACTTAAGAGTTAATCATTTAAATTCTTCACAAGGTCATCAAGATAGCTTTCAAGATCATGGGTATGTGCAGGATCATGATGGGCCAAAACGTGGCAATATGATGGGTATGTGGCTGACGACATGTTTTTAACCCAAAACTGATGAAACGAAAAGGGTTTTTAAAGGAGATTCTCACATTTCCACCAATATAAATTATAATTTACTTTGAATTTAATAAATAAATATTATTCATTTTCTATTGAATTACGACTAAAGTCGTGATTTTTAGGCTGATTGAAAAATATCTATAGCTTTCAAATGGTATCATATTTTTTTAATCCAAAAAATGCGTCACATTCTATGCTTCATATAATATAATATTACAAAAGAAAAAAATGAATTTCATGAATTTTTGACCAAGTTAAGGTTGTTAGACATACGAGTCTTTATATTTTTTAAAAGTTGTCATAAAAAAAATATAATTAATTATTTACTTGGAAAAAAATTACAAAACAACAAGCATCACATCGATACATGAGTCCTCTACTTATATTTAAAATATTATTAAAAAATATTATTATTTTAATGTGGTTAGGGTGGTCAAACAGACACCTACTTCTTATTTTTTCCCTGAAATTTAAGTACTACTGTATTGAAATTTCAAATTTTCACCAAATAGATTTTATTTTTTGTAAATAAACCTAGTAATTTAGAAATTTAATTCAATTTTCTACAAATTCTATTCTTACATATTTTTGAAATAATATAGCTAACTTATTCAAATTTTTATGTCAAGTTGCCTAACTCTGATTTTTCATTTTTTGCCACTTAAAGGCCTTTTTTTCCATGATGATCTTGCACATACCCTCATTTCAAATGCATTCAAGAGCAAGATTCTTCATCAATTGTTGCAAAAATTCAAGATCCATCATCATGACAAGGTTCTAATTACATTGTTCCATGTTTATGCTTCATTATCTTATTTCATCATTTGGTTTAATTACCTAAAAGGGGTTTGACCAAGGAAAATCTCCATTCCCTAATAATCAACACTTTTTCTATGTTTCTTTGTGTGATTATAGATATATGTGCTTTGAAGACTTGAAGATCATTTAATAATAGGTTACAATATTATTGGAGTGATTTCCCCATTGCTAAGGTCATAATATTCTCAAAAAGTCACCTACAAGTCCGAAATTGGTAGTTTCAGATTTAGTAACTCGAAGGAACAAAAAGAGTAGATCGAGAGGTGCAGATCAAATCTTTCAATTTCTAGATAAGACAAACTAGACTCATTCGCCAAGAGTGGTGAATGAGTTCCACTATAGTTTTTTTAGAGGTCTTTGTAGATTTGGATACCCATTTGGTTGAATCTTGCTCTGGTATAGTTTTCCAAAACTGGGACTCATTCTCCTAGAATGGTGAATGAGTTCCACCAGGCCTAAACACAACAATTTTAGGATTTCAGATCTCCATTCCATCTCTCTCTAGTTTCGAAGTGCACACTTTAAATTATATAGTTTTTTTTTGTTTCATTTACTTTTCTAGGTCATTTAGAGTTAGCTCGCATATGACACTAGGTTTTCCAACATTTTCTTAAATCCAACTTTACACTTGGTGGTGAACCCCTCTTGTAATGTGAAATCATATCCTAGGATACCTTATTATCAAATCTCTCCCTCCATTCTTCATTGGGCTGAGATCTCTAGGGAATCCTGGAATGTTAGTTGGAGAAAAGTGATGTTCTATGTCTTAAACCATAAAGCATCTATTTTTCAACTAATCAAGAATCAAACTTGCCTCAATTTTTTTTGAATGATTATATACTTTATCTAAGGGAAGTTATCAACCATTTCCATTTTATTTTTTAAAACAAAGTAGTAAGGGACATCTAGATCCTTTTACTCGATTACAAAAGTGGTTTCACACAAAGGAGTGGGATGTTTCATAATAGTCCCATAATCCATTATGATTTTGAATTTCAACAAGGGTAATGGAGAATTTGTATCATTTGCTAGGACCTTTGTGGTAATGAAGTGAGAGGAACATATTATGAATATGAACTTCCAACTCTTAATTATGTTGTTGAGGATTATTTGCAACTTGAGGTAATATTATAGTTGAGCAGTAGAATCTAATTACATTACAAAGACGATTTAAGGATTACAAATCTTCAAGGGTTGGTTCAAGACTCTCACATGGTAAAATATTTGGTTAACATGACTAAACCATCAAATTGCTTAAGGAAAAGCAATCTCGGGAAGGGAGGACTATAAGGCCCCCAAAATAGAAAAAATCTTGGATTAAATTATAAATAATGATGCTATGATGGCCAACCCAAACCTTATATGGAAGCGCTCAAATATTCTTTACATCATTGCTAGTCGACCCTCATTATTCTAGTGCCACTATGAAATAAAAATTGATTTAAATATATTATTCATGACCAACCTTACATTGTTGGCCAACTCCTTGTGTTTAGCACCAAGGCACACTAGAAATTAGAATAAACTAAAATTAATAGATATTAAAGGTAGAAAATTTAATTACCAAGAATGTGAAATTGACATGTTACTAAGGCAATGATCCCATTATAAAGGGGGAGTTATGAAAATCAATGATTAATATAAGGATATAGGGGAAATGATTAATATTTAAAGAAGTAGTGATTAATAATTTTATAGTGTCAAAAAATGGGTCCTTGGACATTTTCACACTCGTTTGAGTCCTCCTTACGGATTTAGGCTTAATGTTTCCTTGATTTAGTGTTGTAATGTGGATAACACATTCACATTAGGTCTTGGGCCCTTGTGAACTAATGCATTTTAATGGTACCTTGCAATGGTGTTGTGAAGTGTTGTAACACACTTTCACACTTTTCTAGGGTTTGATCAAATGGCTAAGCATAATATTAATCATAAGTAATCTTAATCTTGTCTTATGTGTAGTGTTGTAAAGTGTTTTAACACTTTCACATTTCTCTAGGCTCACCATTAATAATTGGGATTTCTTATGCTTTAATTGGCCCTATTTTGCATCTACAAGACTCATTTATTGTATCTTTTTTAGGATAATCCCATCACCAATCGGTAACAAATCATAATTCAAGTGTTCCTAGCTTGTGTGTTTTGAAAAAAAAAGAATAGACAAATGAGAGGGGGGTTAATCAATTGTCACAAAATTTTAAAAATTATTCAACCTTATTAACCTTTAATCTTAGATCTGATAATTAACAGTGAAAGCATGAATCAACAACACATCTGAAACACAAGAACACCAAGATTTTATACATGGAAACCCTATTAGGGGAAAAACCATGTTAGAAACCCTAGATCAGACATGCAAACCTAAACACCTTCCACAAAAGAGAAAAACATAAAAAGCAAGAGGTTTGCATGAAGATGTGCAAAATATATTATTTAGGAATTCTTAATATTACAATGAGATGATTTTCTTTATAAAAGCAAAGTATGCAACCCTAAAGTTGACCTAAAAGGAAACCCTAGTGTGCACAATTTATAATTATTTAATTATTAATGTGCCTAAGTTTAGCTTAAGCAACTAGAGGAATAAGTGACTTAATTAATTAACCAGTATGATATAATTAATTAAGTATATAACTTATTACTCTAATAGATTATACCCTATTAGAAGTATAATGAAAATGAATAAGGAATGCACATGCATTTAGGCACACTACCTAGAGCTCACTGCTCAAATGGGAAGGCTCACTGCCTTACAAAAACATTCAGATTAAAACCATCTGAAGAATATGAACTAATAATTAGCTTCTACAAAATCCTGATGCTAGTTCCGATTAGGGACAGAGAATACTTCTTCACACTTTTCTCAACCTTCTTCACACTCTTCTCTGTAATCGAATGATCTGATCTTTATTCACACATTTCACATTCACACTTCTCATACACAGATTGAGCACACCTCGCACACTTCAAAATGAAGAAACAATCAATCTTATATATCTGCTACATGGAATTACATCAACAACTTTGTCGGCCAAAATAAAAGAATAAATTACAAACTATTGGCCCAATTCATGAACAAATCTCAATGTGCACCAACCGAATTCGGTCATAAGATAATGAAGACCAAAAAAAACTTCCTCAAACATGCCAAACATTAAAATATTGATCCATGAGGATCTGCAACATGCGACAACCACCATGTCATCCAAGAACATGAAAACCCGAACACACGACTGAAAAATCTTTGATCACGATCACACTGATCAACGCGGACATGCAACAAGGATGGAGCATGATCTAGAAACATCAAAAAACATTGCATGAGCATACATAACAACTATAATTACCATAATTACATTATCTTCTTTCAAAAATATCTTCTACAATAACATAATAACTGTAGGAACACAACAACACACAATTTGCATAAATATTGATGTGCACCTCTGAAAATTTTAGAGTATAAACTAGATAGGATTAGAAACAAACCCTTTAAAGAAAAACATCTTAATAGTAACATAATAAACTTTACACCACACTAAAATTCATAGCTTCATAGACAACCTTCAACATATTTATTCTAATTTTTTCAATATCCTCGACATATACAACGTTCAAGAACATCAATGCTAATAGTGTTGACATCAATGGCAACCACATATCAGCAACACATCCACAACATCCAAAAATCTCCCCCTTTGGAATTGATGGCAACACATGATGTGAAAAATACCATCAACACAACTAGCTCTTCTTCTCATACTGTTTTGCTCCCCCTTACATTATTCTTCTCCCCTTTTTGTTCTGCTCTTCTTCTCCCAAGGTTTTTACAAATTTTTTCACATGTACTCTTCTCCCCCTTTGACATCAATGGAAAAGGTACATAAGATTTGAACCACATATCTGAATCATCTGACTACTCCCCTTGAGTAGTAGCCACCACAACATCAATCTAGAACAAGATATGACTGTGAATTCACAGATTGATGCAAAGACTTGAATCTTAGTTCAGATTAGGAGGGGAAATCACCCCTAATTTCCCTCTGAGATACTCAAAATTATCCTTAGGCAATGGCTTGGTGAAGATGTTTGCGATATGTTCCTTGGTAGGTACATACTCCAATCTGACTTCTTTATCACTCACTTTGTCTCTCAAAAATTGATATTTGATAAATATATGTTTTGTCTTTGAATATAGTACCAAATTCTTAGAAATGTTTATGGCACTTGAGTTGTCTCAAAATATAGGAATAGGCTCATCATACTCAATTCTGATATCTCTCAGCATCTATTTTATCCATATTACTTGAGTGCAATTTTTTGCAACAACAATATATTCTACCTCAATAGTAGATAAGGAAATGGAATTTTGCTTTTTACTTAACCAAGTTACCAACTTCTTCCCCAAGAAGAATGCACCACCACTAGTACTTTTTTTTCATCCATATCTCCTGCCCAATCTCCATCAGTAAAGGCGCTCAAGGTAAGATCATCATCTTTAGGATACCAAAGACCAAAGTCAATTGTCCCTTTCAAGTATCTAAAAATTCTCTTCACAACAATCACATGAGATTCCTTTGGATCGGCTAGATATCTAGCAACCATGCATATGACATTCATGATGTTTCGTCTGGTCTGAGTCAAATAAAATAATCCACTGATCATTGGCTTGTATCTTGTTTGATTTTCTTTAGGAGAATCATCATTTTGTGTTAAGTTGCATCCGGTTATCATGGATGTACCAACTGGCTTTGAGTCTTCCATACTAAAATTTTTCAGTAACACTCTTACATATTTGGATTGAGATATAAATATTCCATCATCTAACTGAGTAATTTGCAATCCTAAAAATAATTTCATCTCTCCAATCATTGAAATCTCAAATTCACTTTTCATTTCATCAACAAACTTCATACATAAGTCATCATCACCTTCAAAAATGATGTCATCAATAAAGACTTCAAGAATCAACTCTTTATCTTGATCCATCTTGAAATACAAATTACTATTAGTAGTGCCTTTATTAAATCCAAGCTTCAACAAGTATTTATCCAATCTAGAATACCAGGCTCTAGGGGCTTGTTTCAGTCCATACAGTGTTTTCTTCAATCGACAAACCATATCTTATTTGTCAATCAATTGAAATCTATCTGGTTGGTCAACATATACTTCTTCTGGCTCACCATTTAGAAATGTTGAATTTACGTCCATTTGATAGACTTTGTAATTTTAAAAGCAACATAAGCAAGAAATAATCTTATAGCTTCAATTCGAGCAACAGGGGAAAATGTTTCTTCAAAATCAATACCTTACATCTATGAGTAACCTTTACATACCAATCTTGCTTTATTCTTGACCACTTCACCTTGTTCATTCAAATTATTCTGAAATACCCATTTGGTTCCAATAACATTTTTATCCTGAGGTATAGGAACAAGAATCCATGTATCATTTTTCTCTATCTGCATCAGTTCTTCCTTCATTGTTTCCATCCAATATTCATTTTTACATGCTTCACTAACATTGTTGGGCTCAATCTTGGAAATTAGACAATATTCTTTCGCAATTTTTCTTCTAGTCTACACACCTTTGTTCTTATCTCCAATAATCTGATTTTCAAAATGATTTAGCTTTTCATACCTCAAAACTTTAGGATTTTCTCAAACTTCTGGTTCTTCTACTCTTTCTTTTGCACTTCCATTGGCTTCTCCTTCTTGATTCTCGTGATTCACCAGAACAATTTGAACTTGATTATGTGTCTGAACATTCTTTCCATTATTAGTACTATCATGCTAGTCATCTAAATCATATCCACAATATCTCGATGATCTAGTAGTGTCTTCATCAACTCTTAAATTTTCACTTTCAACCATTTTCTTCAGTCTTCTATTATAGCACCGGTAGGTCTTGCTCTTAGTAGAGTAACCTAGAAAGATTCCTTCATCACTCCTAGCATAAAAATTTCCAATATCTTTGTCTCTCTTGATATAACATCTACTTCCAAAGATTTTGAAATATTTAACAGTAGGCTTATAACCAAACCACAACTCAAAAGGAGTCTTTCCAGAATTTCCATTGACATTTACCCAGTTAATATTATATACAGTAGTACTTACAACTTCTCTCCAATAGATATGGGGTACATTACCTTCCAACATCATAGTTCTAGCATCATCTAGAATCGTTTTGTTCTTTCTCTCAACAACTCTGTTTTGTTGAGGGGTATGAGGAGTAGATAACTGTATTTTGATTCCATGCTCTTCACAGAAGGAATTGAACTCATGGGAAGTAAATTCACCACATTTTTCTGACCTTAGGCATTTTATCTTTAAACCTATCTCATTCTTGGCCATAGCTTTGAAACTTTTGAACTTTTCTAATGCTTCATGTTTTTCTCTCAAGAGAGCAACCCATATCATCCTAGAGTAATCATCAATAAGCAACATAAAGTACCTTTCTCCTTGTAGACTTCTGATTGTGGAATGACCACATAGATCAGTATGCACCAACTCTAGTACTCCATTAGAATGATGTTGTTTGCTCTGAAAAGAAATTCTTGTCTACTTTCCCATCTGAAATTCATTGCATATAGTGTTATTAGGCTTTACTAACTTAATAATATCTCTAACTACTTGAGTAGAGATTACTCTGAAAATTTTATCAAAATTCACATTACACAACCTCCTATGCCATAACCAACTTACACCAACTTGAGCAATTAAACAACTTTCACTAGTAGCACCCAAGTGAAAAATATTACCTCTTGTCTTTGTACCTAAAGCAATTATATTTCTGAAACTTCCCAGTATCTTGCACTTACCATACTTGAACTAAATATTGTATCCATTTTCTACCATCTATCCAACACTCAACGGGTTATGCTTCAATCCTTGAACATAAAGGACATCATCAGTATTATATTTACCACCAAGAGAAATAGTGCCTCTGCCACAAATCACACCAAGATTGTTATCTCCAAATCTTATAAAAACACCATCATATTTCTCCAAGCTTATAAAATTTCTTTTGTCACCAATCATATGATGTGAGCATCTGTTGT
This sequence comes from Sequoiadendron giganteum, assembly GCA_007115665.2. NCBI lineage: Eukaryota > Viridiplantae > Streptophyta > Pinopsida > Cupressales > Cupressaceae > Sequoiadendron > Sequoiadendron giganteum. The sequence goes on from CM021104.1 coordinate 490,530,448, forward strand.
CACACCCATTCATCCTTTTCTTCAATTTTGGCAACAAGATCTTTCTCAATATTCTTATCACTAGCAGATTCAGTGGACACCGTACCATTTTCCTTGATAGAAATTAATACCCATACATCTTTATTTCTATTTTCTTTATCAGATTCATCATCAGTAACACCTTCTTCAGCATAATAACAATTCTTTTGAAATTTAGGCTTATCAGGTTTGAACCTAGGAACTCTTTTAGGACACCTTGATGCAAAATGACCTATCTTACTGCAAGAGAAACATTTAATAGGAAATTTTCCTTTGTACTTACCTTGACCTCTGGCTTCTCTTTTCACAATCATTGCTTCCAACTCTTCTAACTCCCTCTCTTCATCTTCAATTTGTTTCATCTCATCTTCATGCTTGAATGTCTTTCTGGAACTTTCTCAAAAATCATATATATGTTGGTTTCTTCCAAATACAATAGCCTTGAATGTAGATTTTGTCTTGAGATTAGATTCACCAAATTCACTCAATTCAAAGGCAGCAATTTTACCAATCAACATATCTCTTGTCACATTTGTTAATGTCTTGAGTTCTTCAATAGCATGAGCTTTCATTTTGTAAGTAGGTAATGATCTAAGTACTTTAGCCACAATCTCTTCTTCATCCAAGATTCCACCAACACATCTAATACCCATCACTAGTTCATTTACTTTCTGCATGAAATAAATAATATTTTCATCCTCGCTCATCTTCAATTTTTCCCATTTATCTTTCAAACTTTGTAGTTTATCAACTTTCACTTGTGCATCTCCTTCATACAATTTTTCCAACTTCTTCCAGATCTCATATGTTCTTCTTAGACCTATCACATTTTTCATCTCTGAATCTGTCAGAGCACTCAATAATGCTTCTATAGCCTTAGTAGTTGTTTCATCTTCTTTGATCTCATCAAGAGTAGAGGGACCATTTTGAGGAATAACATATCTTTTCTTTGTAATCTTCCAGAAGGGATCACCAATGCACTTCAAATGACACTCCATTCTAACTTTCCACAGAGAGTAGTTTGTTCCATCGAATCTAGGACTATTCTTCTTGTATGATTCCATATCGTATCACCTCAAGTTGTTAAACTTCTTCAGAGGAACCTACTCTAATACCAATTGTTGGAAAAATAAGAATAGAAAACTGAGAGGGGGGAGTGAATAAGTTGTAACAAAATTTTAGAACTTATTCAACCTTATTAACCTTTAATCTCAGATATGATAATTAACAGTGAAAGCATGAATCAACAACACATCATAAATACAATAACACCAAGATTTTATACATGGAAACCCTGGGTGCTACCACAATAGTGGTTTACACTTTCTGGGAGATCCTATTTTTTGCTAAAATCACATATTTTTAGAAAATATAATGATTTAAGCCTTGCAAAGTTCCATTTAAAGGATTCTAATTGAAGAGGGCTTGATCAAACCACATTAGACCAAGCCCCCTTGGATATAACCCTACTAGTTTTAATCCATATGTATAGCAGAGTCTCCTTTAAACCTATCAGAATGCTCATAGAAAAACACTTTTGATTTACCCTTTAGGGAAGCAAATGAATTCATTTAAATTTTTTTTTTTGTAAGTATGTAGTCCTTATTATAAGCTTCCAAAAAAGTATAATTTTCATTAAATTTAATTTGATTATTATATTTATTTTTTATTTCTTGTGATTGTAGGTTTTTCACTAAAAATCAAGCTCTTTGTTCTGCACGTGTGGAAAATAGTAGATTATCAAACTAAAATTTTGGAAAATATGTTTAGACTGGGTATTGATGTCCTTGATCCATTAAAATAAATAAAAAATGAATTTGGATACATACAAAAAAAGTTATGTTGTATACAGTCCACCTATGTCTAAATTGTAATTGGTTTGACTTATAAACTTGATTAAGGAAAAAATATTTAATAAAACACTATGAAACCAAATGAGCTAGTTAGATGTCATAGTTACAAATTTAAATTCAAAAAAAATAGAATTTTATCCTTCATACAAAAAAAATATGTTGTATACGGTGAGCATCACTCTTTAAAAATGTTGTTTACTAATAAAAACTAGGTTTTGAAGGAGATGAAAAAAAGTGTAATCTGATTCCAAATTTTTTGAAAAAAATATATTTAGAATTTGTAGATAAAACTGCATAAATCACTAGTTTGCATCATCTCCAAATTCCTCACGGTTTAGTCGCTATAGGAGCCCGAAATTGAAGATTTAGTTAAAAAAAATTAGTTCAATTTCTAGCTTGCCCAAAAATTGTAAACCAGTATTGTGGGATCAACCCCCTATTAGGGGAAAAACCATGGTGGATTTCAGTCCACGAGATTATACCCTGTTAGAAGTATAATGAAAATGAATAAGGAATGCACATGCATTCAGACACACTACCTAGAGCTCACTGCTCAAATGGGAAGGCTCACTGCCTTATAGAAACATTCAGATTAAAACCATCTGAAGAATATGAACTGATAAATTAGCTTTTGCAAAAGCCTGATGACAGTTCCGATTAGGCTCAAAGAATACTTTTTCACACTTCGCTCAACCTTTTTCACACTCTTCTCTGCAATCGAATGATTCGATCTTTATTCACACATTTCACATTCACAGTTCTCATACACACATTGAGCACACCTCTCACACTTCAAACTGAAGAAACAATCGCTCTTATATATCTGCTACATGGAATTACATCAATAACTCTGTCGGCCAAAAATAAAAGAATAAATTACAAATTGTCAGCCCAATTCATGAACAAATCTCAATGTGCACCAACCAAAGTCGGTAACAAGATAATGAAGACCTAAAAAAACTTCCTTGAACATGTCGAACATTAAAAGATTAATCCACAAGGATCCACAACATGCTACAACCACCATGTCGGCCAAGAACATGAAAACTCGAACACACAACCGAAAAATCTTCGATCATGATCACACCGATCAACGCGGATGTGCAACAAGGATAGAGCACGATCTAGAAAAATCAACAAACATCACACGAGCATACAAAACAACTAGAATTACTAGAATATTATTCTCTTCTTCTAGAAACATCTGCTACAGTAACAAAATAATTGTAGGAACACAACAACACAAAATTTGCACAAATCTTGATACGCACCTCTTAAACTTCTAGAGTATAAAATAGATAGGATTAACAACAAACCCTTTAAAGCACAACATCTAAATAGAAACATACTAAACTTTAAACCACACTAAACTTCACAGCTTCACAAACAACCTTCAACATGTTTATTCTAATTTTCTTAATATCCTCGACATACATAGCCTTCAAGAACATCAATGCTAATAGTGTTGACATCAATGACAACCACATATCTACAACACAGCCATAAAATCCAATAGTGTGACCCAAATTTAGTGTTTGGTACTCATTCACCACCTTGGGCGAATGAGTCCCACCTAGTTCATTTTGGCCTTGATGCCCAAGTTTCACCAATTTCTAGGCAATTATCATTTTTGGTCCCATACATTATGTGTGATGGGACTCATTCACCACCTTGGGCAAATGAGTCCCATGTGACCAAAATTCAAATTTAAATCAAATTTCTAGTGGGATTTTATTCTCCTAGATCTGATGTCAGCTTGTAGTATTGGAATTTCAGAAACTCTTGCATAATTGAGTGTAAATACAAGGTTCTTTCAGTCATTCTCTCCTAACAAGAAATCAAGTGATCTAATACTTTTGTGAGAGAATCCTTATAGAAAATTGAGTTCACAAGAGAATTTTATAAAGAGCATTCAAGGCATTCCAGGGTAGATTATCAAGCATTCTAGAGCATTCTTCAAGTATCATTCATCATGTCAAAGATAACTTGCACCATGTTGTTTTAGAGATAACAATTGTGGTGTAGGGTTTGTGATTCAAGTAAGCATTGCATTCAAGATCAACATCATTCAAGCAAGAATCAAGAATTTCATCCATTGAAACCATTACTTACATGTTTGCAACACCTTATTGCTAGGGTTTGGTTAATTAATTCAATCATATTGGTTAATTAATTTAATCATATTGGTGTTAAAGTAATAAGTTATTTCACTTAATTAATTTAATCATGTTGGTTAATTAATTAAGTCACTTATCACTTTAGTTACTTAAGCTAAACTTAGGCACATTAATAATTAATTATTAAGTGTGCACACTAGGGTTTCTTGATCTCCTTCATAAGGATTGATCTCATTGTAATCATTGATTCTCTTAATGCATTTTTATAGCTTGAGGCTTGCAAAGCATCTTTGTTGTTTTGTACTTCTTTCTTTCTATGTGATAGGTTATTGCATGCAGGTGATTATTGGGGCTCGTGAGGTTGGGTTTCCCAACTTCTACATTCTTCAAGTATCATTCATCATGTCAAAGATAGCTTGCATCATATTGTCTTAGAGATAACAATTGTGGTGTAGGGTTTGTGATTCAAGTAAGAATTGCATTCAAGATCAACATCATTCAAGCAAGAATCAAGAACTGCATTCATTGAAACCATTACTTACATGTTTGCAGAACCTTATTGCTAGGGTTTGGTGAGTTGAAACATTTTCATTTGTTCATTCATCATTCTCCATTCATATTTTCTTTATCAAGGTTTAATTACCAACAGGGGGTTTTCCCAAGGAAAACCCCTATTCTCTAACTGCACAACATTTTCCCCTCTTGTTTTGTGTGATTTATAGGTCTAGATTGTAGATTTGTCAAAAATCCAAGTTGGAGAAAAGTTGTCAAGTCTCTAAAGTTGTCAAAGTTGTCATTCAACCTTGGAGAAGCTTAGAGAATATCTACAGGTGGTATTTTACAAATTCATATCCGAAAACCAACCAAGCAGAGCGGAGTGGACCAAGAGATACATAATCCAATTCAGAACTTCCAAAAAATTAGAAGTGGACTAATTCACCACTATTGGCGAATGAGTCCCTCTATACAAGCCTAATCAATATTTTTACAAATCTAGATACCCTTATGGATGAAACCTGTTCTAGTGCATTTTTGTAGAAACTGGATTGATTCAGCTAGCTTGGTGAATGAGTCCTAGTCATCTTTGACAACATATTTTTCAATGATCGAGACCTCCATTCTTCTTTCTTCAATCTTCTAGGTGCACACTTTCAATTTCATAGCTTTTAACTACATTTTGTTCATTTTTCTAGGTAATTTTTCATCACATTGTGTTTTGCAATTGATTTTATTTTCCAAATTTACACTTGGTGGTGAACCCCTCATTTGACATCAGTCATCCCCTAGAACATTCCCTTTTCAAGATTTCAGTCTCCTTTACATTGAAATCTCAATGGCTTGTTCTTGAGTGAAAAGAGAGTGAAGATTGACCTCTCTCCTTTTAGGTCCAAAACCCTAGAAGTGAGAAAGAGATTCCATTATTTTCACCTTTTCATTTTTGTGAACCTACATATAGAGCATTGTAATTCTAATTTGGAGTGCATTTACATCCTAGATTTAGCTTGCATTAACATTGCATTAGGTTTTGTATTCTAGGGTTTCAATTTTTATATTAGCGAAAGATCATTTAGCTTGCATTATTGATTCATTGAAAATCAATCAAATTTTACATTTGCATCTTAGATTTGCATTAGAAAACGTAAAAAGCATAAAATTCAATTCAAAAATTCTAAATTTTTTCAAAAAAATCAGTACTTTGACTCACTCGCCACCTTGGGTGAATTAGTCCCATTGCATATTTTGCACTACATTTTCTAGAATTTACAGTTTAGTTTCTAAGTTTCTATTTGTTGTTTTTGCATTTTAGTTTTACTTTCTAGAATTTTAGTTATAAGCATTTCATTCTTATTATTTTACATTACATTGGCACTCACCTCGCATTTAGTAGCCTTTGCATAAGTGTTTGGTTTCCTATTTCTAATACCATAATGAGAAGAATTTTGAGACTTATGTCATCCTGTGATAGCACAATCATTTTGGATCTTGGGTTATCTAGAGCTTCCACTGCTAGTATTGACACTAGTAAACTAGGCATGGATAACACCCTTAGTAACTCTTTTCCTTCAAGTGGCATGCAAGTTGAACCAAGGAATGATAACATCCCACAAGAAATCATAATCCACATTCATGAGGACCTAGTAAACTTACAACATCAAATAAGCCTTGAAAACATTTCAACTACTGCAATTCCTACCATAAAAAAAATTCACCGTATGCTTGAAAGTGAAGATACCTTGACCTTGTGAAAAAAATAGTGCAAATCTTTGGCAAGAATATTCCCTCAACCACTAGTTGTTATTTACTCACAAACAATGTTATGATCCACAGAGGAACACAAATTCCTCCTTCCATAATAATAGCCTCAATCCCTACATACAACCCTCCTCAAGACACAACAACAATGCAACTAGTTAGTAATGTGATTCCTTCTCTGGGTATTCCTGGTACCATCCCTAGTTCCTATGTCGCATCACAAGTTATATCTCCTACATTACCACCTAGGTATGTGCAGGATCATGATGGCCCAAAAAGTGGCGATATGTAAGTGATATGATGGCCCATGTGGCTGACGATTTTTTTACACCCAAAATTGATGAAATGAAAAGGGTTTTTAAAGGAGATTCTAATATTTCCACCAATATAAATTATGTTTTACTTTGAATTTAATAAATTATTATTATTATTTTCTATTTGAATTACGACTAAAGTCCTGATTGATAGGTTGATTGAAAAAAATCTATAGCTTTCAAACGGTATCACATTTTTTGAATCTGAAGCATGCGTCAAATTCTATGCTTTGCATATTGTAGTATTAAAAAAAAATGAATTTCATGAAATTTTGACCAAGTTAAGGTGGTTAGACATACGAGTTTTTATATTTTTTAAAATTTGTAATAAAAAATTCATAATTAATTATTTACTTGGAGAAAAATTACAAAAAAATATGCATCACATTGGGAAATGAGTCCTCTACTTAAATCTTAAATCTTCTAAAAATATATTATAATTTTATTGTGGTTAGGGTGGATAGACATACACCTACTTATTTTTTCCCTGAAATTTAAGTACTACTGCATTGAAATTTCAAATTTTCACCAAATAGATTTTTTTTTTAAAATAAACCTAGTAGTTTAGAAACTACATTCAATTTGCTACAGATTCTATTCTTACATATTTTTCAAATAATATAGATAACTTATTCAAATTTTAACATCAAGTTGTCTAACTCTTATTTTCTGAATTTTTGTCACCACTTAAGGGCCTGTTTTTCCATGATGATCCTTCACATACCCACCTATAAGAATTCCATTCACTTGTCCCACAAACACATACTCTTCATCACCACTTTCACTTCCATCTCATAACACAAGAAATGAACCTCTCATAACTCAAATTTTCCAAACCATGTCATCCCATCAAAAGAAAATTTCCACCATCAACCAAAATCAAAATGACCCACCCACATATTATGTCAAAAGTACTCCATTATCCTTGGAGATATTATGAACACTAATGCCACAAGTTGTAGAGGTGCATAGATTTGATAAATATGGAGGAAAAGCAGATCCTTCTAACCATGTTAATGCCTACACTGCCTTATGTAGTGACTTTTTCCTTGATGATAAAATTTTGGCAAAGCTCTTTCCTAGGACCTTAAAAGATACCACCTTGGAATGGTTCTCTTATTTATCAAATAACTTGATTCATTCATTCGATGAAATTTTTGAGGAATTTATAAACCATTTCCAAGAGTATGTGACTACCAAGATGACCTTGGTTGACTTGATGAGATGCAAGAAAAAGGAGGATGAGAAGATAATTGACTTTATCTCATGCTACCAATTGCTTTATTCCCAAGTCGATATTGAGATCCCCGACTCAAACCTTCAAAATATGTTCATAGAAAATTTTCAAATTAAAACCCAAGAAAAACTTACCATGATGAAATTCCGATCCTTCATGCACTTGTGCACTTCCCTCCATAATTATCAAAATTTGGTTTGTAGTCAAGATACAAAGTCCACTTCTAACCAAATTGATATATTCGAACCTGCACACCAAAAAAATTCCCAACCTTATTGAAAATAAAATAAAGGGTTCCTTCAATTCAACCCCCCTCAACACCCAACTCAAAATATCAATAAACAAGTTGTTGTTGTGAAAGCCTACATACCCTTTAGTTATGGAGATCCAAAGAGATAATTCACTCCCTTACCTTATACCCTTCATAATACCATCATGTCCCAAATTCTAAACCAACAAATGATTAATTTACCTCCCATCAAAACACCCAACCCTAAAAATCCTTTACCTCTGAGCTTTAAATCAAATCCTTATTTCCACTATCACCGACAAAATGGACATGACACCGAACATTGCAAGCATCTTAAACATCTTGTGCAAGACCTCATTGATTTTGGCCATCTATCTATTGGAGGTGTTAGCAATCAAGGTAATAATTTTGTTGCCCCTCTAAACCAAAATTTGCAAGTTTTCACCAATCCCATGCAAAAACATAATATTTCATTTGTCAAAGCTAGCAAAACTCCAAAGAATGATGTGATGAGTGTTGATACAGATGATGGAAACAATGATTTTGTTCTGACTATTTCTATCAATGTCAATCCTATAGATGAAATGATAGGGGAAATAGACGTCATCCCTCATAAGGGACGACCCAAGAGTCCTCTTGATATTGCTTTCTCCTCTAAGGATATAATTAAACATTTTCCTAATGGTCCTCTCTACATAGTTGGTTGTATCTATGACAAGCCCACAAATGGGATACTAATAGATCTCATATGTGAAGATAATTTGATCATTGAGGAATTTCTACTTTTGCATGAACTCTATCAAGATGAATATGATAAACCAAAAGCATGGATCAACACACACAATGGTTTTGTGTGCCCTACAATTGGATCAATCACCTTACTATTACAAATAGGACCAAAAACATTAGATTTTACATTCTCCATCATCCCATAGTCAGACCAATTTCGTGTAAAGTTAGGCCACCCATGGATAAACCCATAAAAGTGGTTTACAATTCGAGTGAGGAAGGAAAAGTTGAAAAAAATGACCCCATGCAAAAAAAATTGCTTTTAGGGGTTCAAATGAACTATTTGCTTTGAGTGAACCAAAATAGGGTTCGCTAGAAGATGAGTTCGAGCAAAACAATTTAATGATGGGGCCCACCATTCTCAGCAAAAATCCAATTGTAGAAAGGGGGTTCGCTCGAACCCCCCCTTTCCCCCCTTCTCCCCCTCAGGCACCAAAAAAGTCTAGAATTTTGTGCTTTGAAGCTCGAGTTGAGGATGAAAATGGAGGAGACTTCATAGACCCAAATATTTAATGGTATTCCTTGGAACAAGATATCCAATGAATATAATTTTAATATTTTTTGTTTTTATTATGTATTCATTTTTTTAGTTTTATTAAACATAGTTTTTCACCGAAAATCAAGCTCTCTACTCTACACATGTGGAAAAATAGTAGATTATAAAAAAAAAATAGAAAAATATGAGTGCACCAAATATTGAAGTCCTTGATCCAACAAAACTAAAATTGAATTTTGATACATACAAAAAAAATTACGTTGTATACGGTTCGCCTATGTCTGAATTTTAATTGGTTTGACTTCAAAACTTGATTAAGGAAAAAATATTCAATAAAAAACTATGAGACCAATTGGAAGCACTAGATATCGGAGTTACAAATCTAAATTTGAAAGAATTAGAATTTTATTCTTCATGGAAAAAATGTTATGTTGTATATGATGAGCATCACTCCTTAAAAATGTTGTTTGCTGAAAAAACTAGTTTTCGAAGGAGATGGAAAAAGAAGTGCAATCTGATTCCAAAAATTTTGAAAAAAATATATTTAGAATCTACAAAAAAAATGTGACAAATTGCTAGTTTGCATCATCTTCAAATACCTCATGGTTTCACTGCTATAGGTGCCTAAAAGTGAATATTTAGTTAGAAAATATTATTTTAGTGTCGAGTTTGGCCAAAAAATGTAAACTAGTATTGTGGGATCACTCGCATGGCTTTGCTCCATGAAAGCTATCCCTTTGGTTGTGCATAAATGCTTAAAAATTCTCTTTGAAAATGAGATATTCACTATTCACCATAGTGGCTTTAACCCCTTGTTGAAACTTTTCCCTAGATTATTTTTGGCCTGAGCCCATGGAACCTATAAAACTAAGAGAAGACTTATTTTTCTTGACCTATTAAAAGTTCAAGGAAAAGAACATAGAAGAACTATCTCTCTGAAACATGTCCCTGTCCACCTTCGAACCTCCCATCCTTGACGAAACCATGCTTGAACCTAAACAAGACCAAAACAACCAAGACCAACCTAAAATAGAAAGTTCACCTACTTCTTACAAGCGAACAAGAAATAATGAAACCAACCATGCCACACCTCCCAGAATAAAACAAACTTACAAAGTCAAAGAGAAAGTGGTTGAACAACCTCCTGTGGTTACTTCCATTCCTCCCCTTAGGGAAGAAAAGAAACCTATGGTTGATCAACCCGCTCCTATGCAACTTGAAAACAAAACCAAAATAAATAGAGGTGCTAGGGAGAATCGATGTAGATGTCATGCCCTTACTCGCAAGTTACATGATGAATTAAACAAATAAAATAAAGATCCAAACTTGATTGAAGCAATGTAACCTCCACAACAAGAGTTGAACTCTTCAATGCCCATTATCCTTCGACCTCCTATTGTGATCAAGTTAGGTGATGATGACAAGGTTGCCAAAATTAGTTAAGAGGTGCATAATGAACTAAACACATTGTTTTCCTCTTCCATGAGCTTAAATGACAGATCTTCTATAAAGAGTTTTGAACCTGGTGCTTCTCCTAGTTCTTCACTTGCTATTGTCCCTCTGGCTAGTTGCCTACCTTCGATATATAATGAACATGATTAGGAGGAAAATGACTTACTCATAGGTTTATCCATATTTTACTTACTAGTCTTTTGCATAATTTCTTTTTCACTTTCTTTTGTGTGATTGCATGTATGTGATGTAATCCCTCATGACATTTTTTTTCTCTCTTTGTGACATTCCTCTATTTGTACCTTCATTCCTCTCTTTTTCATACATCTCTTTCGCCTTTTTCTTGTTTTTTCCTTTTGGAGATGATGTAAGGAATCGATACATTCATGTACCCTTCATGGGTATGTGCAGGATCATCATGGAAAAAATAGGCCCTTAAGTGGCGATGAAAATTCAAAAAATCAGAGTTAGGCAACTTGACATAAAAATTTGAATAAGTTATCTATATTATTTTAAAAATATATAACAATAGAATTTGTAGAAAATTGAATTTAGTTTCTAAACTACTAGGTTTATTTTTAAAAATAAAAAATCTATTTGGTGAAAATTTGAAATTTCAATGCAATAGTACTTCAATTTTAGGGAAACAATAAGAAGTAGGTGTCTGTCTAACCACCCTAACCACAATAAAATGCTAATATTTTCTTATAAGATTTTAGATATAAGTAGAGGACTCATGTCCCAATGTGATGCATATTTTTTTGTATCTTTTTTCCATTTAAATAATTAATTATGATTTTTTTATTACATCTTTTAAAAAATAAAAAAACTTGTATATCTGACCACCTTAACTTGGTCAAAACTTCATGAAATTCATTTTTTCTTTTTTTTAATCCTGTAGTATGTGAAGTATAGAATGTGACCCATGTTTTAGATTCAATAAATGTGATATCGTTTGAAAGTTATAGATGTTTTTCATTCAACCTATCAATCAGGACTTTAGTCATAATTCAAATAGAAAATGAATAATAATTATTTATTAAATTAAAACTAAAGCATAATTTATATTGGTGGAAATCTAAGAATATCCTTTAAAAACCCTTTTCATTTCATTAATTTTGGGTAAAAAAAATTCATCAGCCACATTGGCCACCATATCACTTACATGTCGCCACCTTTTGGCCCATCATGATCTTGCACATACCCTCATGTTGACCCAAAAGGCTTTCTTTTTATTTTTCCTTTTCATTTCCTTTTTACCTTTGTCTTGTTTTTTCCTATTGGGGATGACGCAAGGATTTGAGACACCCTATGTCTTCCATGTTGACCCATTCTTTTTTTTCACTCTCTTTGTGTCATTCTTCCAGTTCTATGTGTATTTGGGGGATGATGATAGTTATGAGCTCTCTAAAAATATTTAGCAAAGAACATACTGACCCCAAATCCATTGATCCCTTATGTGTTTGGTGTTTTCATTTTTGGGGCAACCCCTGTCTTTTATTTTTCTCTCGCATGATGCAACTTTACTTAGAAACATATGACTTGTCTTAGGGATTTCCAAGTTGGCTCTCATGTCTTTCTTTTTTCATTTTTCATTGGATACTTTAAATAAATTTCTCACAGCATGGTGTTTAGAAATTTCTTTATAGTGGGGGCATACATTGGCATTATTCTTTTGTATTTTTCCTTTTCATGGTTCTTAATGCAACCTTCTTGCTTCATACGATGCGTTTGTCACTTTGTGGATGACATTGGGTGTGATTTACTTCATGAGCACGATATCTCTTAGCATATTACATTCCTATTAGTGGCTTGATGTGACACACTGCATCCCCTAAGTTTCAAATTTTCTATTCTTTGATTGGTCCTCTCTTGGAGACATTAGGCATAATGTTCCCTAAGTTAAAGACCTTGCATGAACTAAGCAAGAATCCTTTGAACATTTTCTATTTTTTCATTTTGTATTTTTTATATGGATACCTTGCATAATACAACTTGCATACCTATGGAGCCATCTTGTTTGTTCATGAGCTCCAAAAATATGAAGTTTTTCTTGTCTCATGAAGCTCGAAAAAAACATTTTTGTGTGGCATCTTATTAAAGTTATCAGGAGGTATAACTTTGGTATGGTTGAGCAAGAAGCCCAATCTAAGGCATAACTTTCCCCATGGCCACTTTCATGTGTGTGAGTGCATACCAGCCTCGAGTGTACATGTGTCTCACTTTTTAGGACTTCTCACCCAATGGACATCTAGGAGTTTCGTAGCCTCAAAGTGAGTATGCATTTTTTGAACAAGAAACCTAGATTTGATCCACATCATGATGGATAGATAGTCAAAGCTTGATCCAAATCTCATTTATTTATTTTCTCCTTTTCATCTTTGGAAGTGTTTGATTGGCCTTGTCATTGTTCTTTATATCATTTTCATGTGTGTTACTTTCTGCTTATGTTGGTTGGCCATGGTATCTTCATCCTAGGGGCTTGATCATCCCCTTGATTTTCGTCACCTCATATTGCTAGAATTGGTACCTTAGAACCCCTTTTGGTGCATGTTTATCTACTTTAGTGTGATTTTGAAGCAAGTTCATCCTCTCGCTAAAGTGGGGGCTAAATGTAGTGTCAAAAAATCGGTCCTTGGACATTTTTGCACTCGTTTGGGTCCTATTTGTGTATTTTGGCTTAATGTTGCCTTGATTTAGTGTTGTAATGTGGATAACACATTCACATTAGGTCTTGGGTGCTTGTGAACTAATGTATTTTAATGGTACCTTGCAAAGGTGTTGTGAAGTGTTGTAACACACTTTCACACTTTTCTAGGGTTTGATCAAATGGCTAAGCATAATCAAGTAATCATAATTAATCTTAATATTTTCTTATTTGGAGTGTTGTAAAGTGTTGTAACACACTTTCACATTCCTTTAGGCTTTCCATTAATAATTGGGCTTTTTTATGCTTTAATTGGCCCTATTTTGCATCCACAAGCCTCATTTATTGCATATTTTTGAGGATAATGCCAACACCAATCAGTAATCAATCATAATTCAAATGTGCCTAGCTTGTGTGGCCTAGATTTAGTATCTAGGACTCATTCGCCACCTTGGGTGAATGAGTCCCACCTAGGTCTTTTTGGCCCTAATGCAGGTTCCACACATTTCTAGGCACTTTTTAGTTTTGGTCCCATACATTATTTTTTATGGGACTCATTTCCCACCTTGGGCAAATGAGTCCCATGTGACCAAAATTCAAATCTATATCAAATTTCTGGTGGGATTTTATTCTCCTAGATTTGATGTTGGCTTGTAGTGTTGTAATTTCGAGAACTCTTGCATAATTGAGTATAAATACAAGGTTCTTTCACTCATTCTCTCCTAACAATAAATCAAGTGATCTAAGACTTTTTTGAGAGCATCCTTTTAGAAAATTCAGTTCACACGAGCATTTGAGCAAGAGCATTCAAGGCATTCAAAGGTAGATTATCAAGCATTCAAGACCATTCTTGAAATTTCATTCATCATGTCAAAGATAGCTTGCATCATGTTTTTTTAGAGCTAACAATTGTGGTGTATGGTTCATGATTTAAGTAAGCATTGCATTCAAGATCAACATCATTTAAGAAAGAATCAAGAACTACATCCATTGGAACCATTACTTACATGTTTGCAACACCTTATTTCTAGGGTTTGGTGAGTTGCAACATTATCATTTGTTCATTCATCATTCTCCATTCACATTTGCTTTCATTTTAAGGTTTAATTAACAACAAGGGTTTTGACCAAGGAAAAACCCTATTCTCTAACCCCACAACATTTTCCCCTCTTCTTATGTGTGATTTGCAGGTCTAGGTTGCAGATTTTTCAAGAAGCCAAGTTGGAGAAAAGTTGTCAAGTCTCTAAAGTTGTCAAAGTTTTCATTCAACCTTGGAGAAGCTTGGAGAAGACCTATAGGTGGTATTTTTCAGATTCGGATCCATAAACAAGCCAAGAAGAGCATAGTAGACCGAGAGATATAGAACCTAGTTCAAAAATTCCAAAAAAGAAAAAGTGGACTGATTCACTACTATTGGCGAATGAGTCCCACTATACATGCCTGATCAATATTTTTATAGATCTGGTTACCCTTTTGGTTGAAACATGTTCCAATGCATTTTCCCCGAAACTTGACTGATTCGCCTAGCTTGGCGAATGAGTCTTAGTCAGCTTCAACAACATATTTTTCAGTGATCCGAAGCTCCATTCTACCTTCTTCAATCTTCCAGGTGCACACTTCCAGTTTTATATCTTTTTACTACATTTTGTTCATCTTTCTAAGTCATTTTGCATATCACACTGTGTTTTGCAACTGATTGTCTTTTCCAAGTTTACACTTGGTGGTGAACCCCTCATTTCACATCATCCATCCCCTAGAACATTCCCTTTGCAATATTTCAATCTCCTTTGCATTGAAATCTCAAGGGCTTGTTCTCTAGTGAAAAGAGTGTGAAGATTGACCTCTCTCCTTTTAGGTCCAAAACCTTAGAAGTGAAAAAGAGAGCCCACTATTTTCATATTTTTAAATTTAATACTACTAAAAGGAAAGAAATGATTAATAAATAAAAGAGATCACTCGGAATAGTTAATTGAAAGACAGCAATTTTTTTTCTAAACAAAGAGTGTCATTTCATAAGGACATCACTATTTGAAGAGGTATTTCTTCCCATTCAGATATAAAGATATAAGTAGTTATTGTATTTTGATATATGAAGGTGTAAATGGAAATCAATTATAATTTTAGATAAATCAATAGATTAGGAAAAAGGAATAAATTATAAGAGATCTATTGGATTAAGTTTTATTGCCAAGAATAAATTTGCCAAGTTTAAATATAATTATAAATATATGCATACATATATATAATATACATGCATACATATATATATATATGTCCATATAAAGTGATTATTGTAAGATTGAAATCAATTATAAATAATTATATATTTATATGAAATATACATATATATAAATTATATGCAATCATCCAATAGTGATGCTTGCAACAATTATTAATCCTTATTAGTAATTATTCATTCAATTTAATCTATTAGTTTCCCTTTAAGAAATCATTTGTAGGGTTGGAAAGGAAACATATTATGGAAGGGTGATATAGGTTCTCTCAATATAAGTATACCACCCTAATATGGATGGAATTTTCTTGGATGTATGTTCCTACCACTTGGGTCTAGGGGGTATGAGCACACGCTTGGGCTTAATTGAGATGAATAGTTTATATTTTCTCACAATGTAAGTACACCACCCTAAGTTGGATGCAATTGTCTTGGTTAGAAGTTAAAGCCACTTGGTTGTATGAGCATGCCCTTGGGCTTAATTGTGATGAATAGTTTTTTTCTTGCCCTATCTTCAATTTCTCTCCAATCCCTACCACGATTGGTGAACCAAAGGAAATAGGGTGTCCACCTTCTTAGGAGATGGAACTTTGGGACCTAATTTTCACTTTAGTTCATTAGGAAACCAAGATCCCTCAACCAAGTGACTCGATTGAGGGGATGAATAGGTGTTTCCTTGGTGTGGTTATATGGGGGTTCACCATTAAAATGAAGCTTCAAAGGAGAAATACAAACACTCATGCACTAAACCCTAGAAACTTAAAGAAATGAAATCAAATTGATAAAGGAGAATGAGATAGAAGGGTACCTGGAAGAGTGGTGGAATCCAATCAAGGGCCGCAATAATAAAATTATGCTTTTTGAATTGTATTGGGATTCATACACTAGGTAGGGTGATTTAGTCCTACCAGAGGAATCTGGCCAGAATATGGAATCTTTCGGTGACTATTCAAGATCTATTGAAAGCTAAGAAAAAGGGTTGTATTAGGAATCATACACCCAGATGGGTGATTTAATCCCATTACTAGGGTTCGACTGATATTTTTGTAGCCTCTAGAGACCTATAGCTTTTGTCTTGTCTAATCTTTAAGTCTAAAAAGTTTGAATTACGATTTGTAGTTGACTTTCTCTGAAGATGACAATTTCTTGACAACTTTGATAACTTTTGCAACTTTATCTTCAAAGGATCTTCAAGCACTAATTCACCTAGATCTGCAATAACACATCAAGAGGGAAAAATTTTGTTTTCTTAGGGAATAGGGGTTTTCCTTGGTCAAACCCCATTTTGGTAATTAAACCTTGAAATGAAATAGAAAAGAATGAAAGAATTATGAATGAAAAAATGCACCAAACCCTTGAAATAAAGGTTGCAAACTTGTGTGAAACGACTCCAATGGATGTGGATCTTGACTCTTGATCTTGATATGAGATAATTTATTTGAATGCTTGCTTGAATCATGAAAACCTACATCACAAATGTTAGCTTACAAACACACATGATGCATGAAGACTTTGGCATGATGCTTGAATCTTGAATGTTGCTCCAAATGCTTGACAATTTTCTCTTGAATGCTCTTGATCTCAAATTTAATATAATGCTTGAATACTTGAAAGCTTAGATCATGTTAGGAGAAATTATGTGAAATCACATTCTATTTATACTTGTTTATGCCAAATTTCTCAAAATTGCAACACTACAAGTTGACATTAGATCTAGGATTATAAAATCCCACCAAGAATTTGATTTAAAATAGGTCCAAGTTAAAGCGGGACTCATATGCCAAGTTGAGCATATGAGTCCTAGTGGCTAAAACTTGGGATACAAACTCGAAGAAGTGTTAAGTTCAATACAACATTTAAATTAAAGTCCTAAGACCTAGGTAGGATCCATACACCCAAGGTTGTGTATGAGTCCTAGATCCCCTAGAACGGGAACACATAACCAAAAACATTAGATTATGATTTTTCATTTATTAAGTGTCGATATTATCCTTAGAGAAATGCATTAAATAAGGCTTGTGGATGTAAAATAGGACCAATTATGTAATAACCCATTCTAAATTATTACTTAATTTATATTATTGCAAATTATGTTATGAATATTCAATTTAAAAAGATGCAACTAAGTAGCTATAGTCAATCATAGCAACACATGTCTAATTAAATGACTCAAAGATTTATATATTCAAATTGAATGTCAAATTACAACATCCAAGTTTGACTTAGCTCTTAGGCCACATAGTCAGTACAATGTAATAATTTTACATCAAGGTTACATCATAGACTAAGATATTCTTGTAAACATCCAAGGTTTCCACTTGACGCTCACCTCAATTGGTGGACGAGAACATGGTTGAAGCACTTTTCCACCCAACCATGAAGCTTACGCTTCATCAAAAATCTTCCAAATTGAAGAATGCTCGACCCTACATAGAAATTTTAGCAAGAGAACAATCTACAAGGTGGAATCTAGTGTGTTCCCATACATCAACATTCATTTATATCTACAAGTTAGAAAATAAAATGCAAGATCTATGGTAGGAATGGTAGAGAGTCTTATTATAAAGTCCATATGATATACATAATGAACTAAATTGTTTGGAGAAGCATAAGAATAATGTTTCAACAACAAACAATAGGGTTTGGTAAAATCAAGAACCTATGCTCTTTGAACTCCATTTCGACACCTGTCCCAGAAGGTAACTTTCATCGTCAAGTTATCTCATAGAAACTAACTACCCTCTAGCAACATCAACCCTTAGGTGCTCTAGTCTATTGGGTGTTTTTGTTCTATTCTATTTAAAATTTAGAAAATAAATCAATGGATCTGATAAATACATTATCCATCCATTTCAAGTACATGTCACATGATTACATTCACCATATTACATTATTCATTAAGAATTAAGAAAATAAGTGACAAAATAAGGTATATCACAAGTATGTGTATGTATGTAGATGAAGTTCTACATGCATACACATATATGTGCCAACTTAAGCTATAAATTTGTGCATACATTTTGAATTTAAAACCAATAGAACAGATTTCTAACATTCAAATAATGTTTCAGATGATCATATTGTTTGTCAAGAAGTAAAGAATTTAAGAACAAGTTTTTTTGAAAAATTTCCCATATTTTGTTATGCTGTTTGTATCAATCATGCTATGATAACAAACAATACTATTGTAATCACTCAATTACTATTTAACATAATGATGCTATCTACAACTAAAAAATTGTAGTTTATATCAAAACGATGCTATTTATAGCCAAACAAACACTATTTACAATAGAACGATGATGTTTACAACCAAACAGTTACAGTTTATAACAAAACAATGTCATGTATAGAAAAACAAATATTTTTTTTACAACTTAACAGTTACAATTTATAACAAAATGATGTCATTTAAAGCAAAATAAACACTATTTATAACAAAACGATGTCATTTACTGAAAAACACACTATTCATAATAGAACATTGTTGTCTAAAAAAGTTTACAAATTCAATTCCATATCAACCAAAGCTTCATTCATTTGAGCCTCATTCAAAACCATAGTTATTCTTTACATTGTGTGGTCAAGAATTTTTGATATAAAATAACTTTCATTCTCATATTCAATTCAATATTTTATTGTTCTGAGAATATTTGCATATAATGAGCATATGTAGGAAATAACCAAACACTTTCTAGGCATTGATTCTTTTTGAAAAAAATAATAATAAGATTCGAACGACATATTGGTCATTTTAATAAGAAATAATTTACCCATGTATTGGGTACATCCTTTACATATCTCAGGTTTAAGAACCCTTGTTTACCATTTTAATATCAATTATATTACTATTGTTCTAAGGAACAACTGACTATTCCTAGCATATTATCAGTGCATGGGCCAAACGACACATGTTGACCCACGGATTGTGTTCGATCATAAAAAACTATAAGGATTATCATTCTCGAAGAAATGATGGTTCACAAACTACTCATGCCAACATAAGGATGGAGCATTACGTTGCTCAGCCGTCATCCCTTATGGATAAGCTAACAAGGACAAAGAATCACTACGACATAGAAACCTACAGTAGCAAATAAAACTAATATCATTTACATTATGGGATGATATGTGCCTAGTCATCACTTTAAGCGAAGAGGCATCAACTACATCAAAAACCCCTTCGATCTTGGATTGAAGGAAAGGGATATTACCCCATTTGGGTGGTCATTCGATGGGATCCATTTCATAGAGTATGGCTAAAACATGAAATGACAGTAAGGATTATGTCTCCTACCCTCTACGGTGATATGATTTAATAATTATTGTATTGCCATTCATTGGCTATCGGCTTCACTGATAGCCATGTGGGATAAAAATCATAACATAAGCAAAAGAATTAAAATATCAATGGTGATGCCTTGAAAATGCACAGGGTAGAAACAAACAACTATCATGCCACTAAAATTACATGAATAGTGCTTGTGCAACAAATAAAATGGCCAACATGGCCTCAATAGAAGAATGATAAAATTTTAAACCAAGAAATGGCATATTGAGTTCATCATACAAGTCTATTATGGATCAAAGAAATGTTGATTTAATCTGGCATACATTTTCACAAAATAGCTAACTAAAAATGCAACAAAATCAAGGAAATTGCATTGAATACCTCTGTTTGAGGTTGATTTCCTCTCGAATTTCTCAAGAAAATAATTGAAGTGCTAGTTCCCTTCAGTCTTGTCGATCCTATGATATCAAAATGACATCTGTTTTTCTTTTTCCCATGCATCCCTCCCAAATCCATTTCATTTCATAAATGGGCATTGATTTTAGCCACCTTCATACTCTAAATATTTTGCATTAATTTTGATGGAAGTCCATTATCACATGATATTTTCTTTAAATTCAATCAATTCAATAATGATAGTATTAGTTTCAAATTCAATTGATAGGAAATATATATATATATATATACCTTATATATATTTATATATTTGATATTCATATATGTTCATTCACTTATGTTTGTTCTTCTATATATATATATATTCACATATATACATACATCTCTGTGTGTGTGTATATATATATATATATATATATATTTGTTTGAAGATGTTTATGTGTTTCATATACCAACATTTAAATAAATAAAAGAACTTTTATTTCATTTCAAGCATCAATATTTAAATAAGAATGGACTTTTACATAATTTCATATAATGAAATTCTTATCCTTTTTTAATCATACTTTAGAATACATACTATCATTTTCTTCCAAATTCTCAAAACACAAAACTAAGATAAGCAATTTAAACATGAAATCATGGGTTTAACTTTCCACAAGCCATTTATTTTCAATCATTGGAACAATTTGAATCAAATAATTAAGTTATTTTATATGAAAATTTCAAATGTAAATCATCGTTCCATTTGTGGTTTGTGCACCCAAATTCTATCTAGCTTATTGTTCAATC
The DNA here is from genome assembly GCA_007115665.2 of Sequoiadendron giganteum. NCBI lineage: Eukaryota > Viridiplantae > Streptophyta > Pinopsida > Cupressales > Cupressaceae > Sequoiadendron > Sequoiadendron giganteum. The sequence goes on from CM021104.1 coordinate 490,551,586, forward strand.
TAGCTAAATGATCCTACTTCAACCATGCTCCCGTCCTTCAACCTGTCACCCTACAATTGCACACACTTGCACTTGAAAAATTCATCAGTAACATTCAGTTCAGGATAAAATATAAGATAATTACAAAAATCACATAGTCAATGATGGTCAACTTCTTTCAATCTTTTCAAAAATATCAAAATTTCCATTCAACATATTGAATTTCCTCAATAATTCAATTTATCATATTATATTTAAAAATGCAACAAATTTAGGTTATGAAAAATTACCATAAATAAACCAAATATTAACAAGGAGGCCCAAACAAGTGTGAAAATGTAAAAGGATACATTTTTCTACACCACATTTAGCCCCCACTTTAGTGATACGATGACCTTGCATCAAACTCACAATAAAGTAGAAAAATTCACATCAAGAGGGGTCCAAGTGTACCAATGCAGATGGTATAGGATAATAGAGATCAAAGTAGGTGGCCAAGCCCTTAGTATCTAAGATCCTATGTCAAACCAACATAAGCACAAAGGGACACACACAAGGTGTATGATATGCAGCATCAAGATACACAAACATACAATGTCAATGACTAACAAAAAGAAAAATTAGAAAAAAACCAAAAATAAAAAAGGGGTGGATCAAACCTCGACTATTTTTCCAACTCCATGTGGATTAAGCCTTAGTTTTTTGTAAAAAAAATGTTTTCAAGTGGAACATGATATCCACTATGTAAACAAAATGCACACTCACATGGGATAGTGGAATCCAGTATCCACTAGGTGATCCCCCAGTCAGACATATGCTCATGACTGATATGTTCCCACACATAGACAAGAAAGTGGCTATGGGAAATTCATGCCTATGGTTTTCTCCCATACATACTAACCATACCAAAGCTATAGCTCCTAAAATTTTTGATAAGGCACCAAAGAATGAAACTTCGAGCTTATGAACAATATGCAAGAAAATTTTTATTCAAAGGGACTTTTCTTAGCTCATGTAAGGTCTCTTCTTATGGAAAATTGTGTGTAATGTCTCCAAGAGAGTAAAAATCAAATAAATATCACTCTCAGAATAAATCAAACCTAATGAAACCACCAAGAAAAGGACACATCACAAGAAGAAATAAAATCTCACAATGTAACATGAGAATTGTCAAAAGATAATGTCAATGTATGCCCCCACTTTGAATTGATTGCTAACACCATTGTTGTGAGAAATCTTCTTTAAATTAGTTAATGAAAAAGACATTAGAGATTATTCGAAAATCCCTATTCCAATTCGTATGTTTCTAAATGAATCTACACAATGAAAGAGGGGTTGCCCCAAAAATGTAATGCTAAACATAGAAATAAAATTATTTCACATGTGAGCCAACTTAAGGCATGCCATCCACATTACAATATTTCTCTTATATATACATGGAAAGAAATCAACTAGCCAGAAGAGACAATGACAAGTGTCATATGAGGACAAGGCTACCTAACCCCTTGCCCCCACTTAGTGCAAGGCTAGGATGAGACGAGATGAGTGATGAAAAACTTGGAAATCATTATCAATTAGAGGAACTAGGTGCGTCAACACAATGAAGAGCACTACAATCCTTAATCTATGTTGAGTTTTATTACTCAAAGTCATGCATTCATTAGTAGAATGACCATGAACTATATGATATGCACAAAATCAACTATTGAAGTAAAATTTATTTCATGTTCTTGGAGGTAGAGATATCAAGCAATCTTGGAGGAGTCTCAACAAGATACTATCTTGACCAATAGTAGAAGATGCTCCTTTATTTTGTGACAAAGATAATGTTTTCTTATTACAAGGTGTCATACTTACACAAGACTCTTTAGATTGCGAGAATTTATACTCTTCTTTAAAGGAAGGTGTAAAATCTAACAAAATCCAATCATGAGTGTTTTGTGCATTGACATTGATATTAAGTCAAAATTTCTCTATTTCTCTCATTTATTTCAAAGTGTAATGTCAAAAAAAGGGTCCTTAGCCTTTTTCGTGCTTGTTTAGCTCCTTGTGGATTTTGGCTTAGTGTGGCCTTGATTTAGTGTTCTAATGTGGATAACACATTCACATTAGGTCTTGGGCCATTTTGAACTAATGTAGTTTAATGATGCCTTGTAAAGGTGTTGTAAAGTGTTGTAACACACTTTCACACTTTTCTAGGATTTCTAAGCATAAAAACACATTTTCAATCATAATTTCTCTTAGCCTTTCCTTATTTGGTGTGTTGTAAAGTTTTGTAACACACTTTCACATTCCTCTAGGCTTTTCATTAATAATTAGGCTCTCTTATGCTTTAATTGGCCCCTTTTTGCATCCACAAGCCTTATTCATGTGCAGTTTTTAGGATAATCCCAACAAAAGGCATTTAAAACATTAAATACTCGAAAACCCACCTCAAATTCCTAAGGTGGGACTCATTTTCCATTTTGGGCGAATGAGTCCCCTTAGGTGGGACTCATTCACCATTCTAGGCAAATGAGTCCCCTTAGGTGAGACTCATTCACCATTTTGGGCAAATGAGTCCCCTTAGGTGGGACTCATTTGCCATTCCGGACGAATGAGTCCCCTTAGGTGGGACCCATTCACTCACAGTGGTGAATAAGTCCCCTTTAAGTCAAAAATCAAATTTAATTTAAATCTTTGGTAGGAATTTATTCTTCAAGATCCAATGTCAACTTGTAGTGTTGTAATTTTGGGAATTGTTTCATAATTGAGTATAAATACAAGGTTCTTTCACTCATTTTCATTCGAACATATAAGAATTTTATGAGAACATTATTAATAGCAAGTTGAGTTCACAAGAGCATTCAAGTGTCTTCAAGAGAATTCAAGAGAATTCAAGGGTAGAACTATTCATCAATTGTTATAGCATCTCAAGATCCATCATCATAGCAAGGTTCTAATTGCATTACTTAATGTTCATGTTCCATTATCATATTTCATCATTTGGTTTAATTACCTAAAAGGGGTTTGACCAAGGCAAACCCCCATTCCTTAACAACCAACATTTTCTCTCTCTTTCTTTGTGTGATTGAAGATCTAAGTGCTTTGAAGACTTGGAGATTGTTGAAGAATAGGTTACAAGCTTATTGGAGTGATTTTCACATTTCTAAGGTCATAATCCTCATAAAAGGTCACCTACAGGTCCAAAAATGATAGTTTCATATTCGGGCACCTAGAGAAATAGAAAGAGAAAACTGAGAGGAGCATATTAGAACTTTTAATTTCTAGAAAAGCTAAACTAGACTCATTTTCCACAAGTGGAAAATGAGTCCCATTTTTGGTCAATTTTGAGATTTTGGCATTTTTCGATACCCTTTTTTGAGAAACCTATTCCTGTGCAGAAAACTCGATTTGTGACTGTTTCGCCCAAATTGTCGAATGAGTCCCAATGGGTCAAAATTCTAGAATCAGTAGCATCTCCAGTCTTCATTCAAGCCTCTACAAGTTTCCAGGTGTACACCTTCAATTTTATAGTTCTTTGTTTTGCTTCATTTACTTTTCTAGGTCATTTAGAGTTAGTTTGAATATCACACTATGTTTTAAAAAATAATCTTTCCCAAGTTTACACTTGGTGTTGAACCCCTCATTTTACATCACTCAATCCCCTAGAACACCCCCTTTTCCAGATTTCAATCTCCTTTGCATTGAAATCTCAATGATTTATTCTTGAATGTGGAGTATAGAAAGACTTGTTGCCCTAGGTCCTAAAACCCTAGTGAAGCACCGATTTTCCACTCTACACAAGGGACAATAACCAAGACCACTAGTTTCTATCAATTCAGGATGCACTAATGTTAAAGGTGGCTTATAAGAATCATGTGTAAGAGTGTTGGTATTGATTGAAGGCTTGTTGGTTTCTTTCAAGGGACAATAATTAATACCATTAGTTATTTCTTGCATGTTAGGCTCTAAACGGACACAAATACCTTGTTCTCTAGTACCACATCCTTTTCCACTATAATCAAGTTGTTTCATAAGTTCATAACCTCTTTCATAAATCTTTTTCATCTCTTTTGGATTTGGTGGTTGCTCATAATCAGTTTCATCAAAGTTTTTTATGCAATTTGATTCTTCTTCTAAAGTGGTTGAGGTGGATTCTTTCAAATTTTATGTTGACATTACCACTTTTTCTTTTCCCTTTCCAGATTCTTTTGTTATGATCTTGTATTCTCCCATGAATGTAGGTGTGAAATCTAAGGAACCTCAATCATCTTCCAATTACTTCATGACTTTTCTAATATGCTTTTCTTTTTCTTTCTATTTAGTGGGTTCCACTTGTGTAATTGGTGTTAATATTTTTAAAGGATTTTCATTTCCTTTCTCAATGTTCAAACAACTATCTAGTTCAAGGTCAGCTTTGATTGTATACACTTTTTTTTTGTAGACATATTTCATTATATGATGAAGAGTTGAAGGTACCACATGCATCTCATGAATCCATGGTCTTCTTAAAAGGAGGTTGTATGAAAGATCATGAGGCATATCATGGATCAGGGTTTGTAATGTGGCATTCCCAATTATAATAGGCAATGTGATCACACCAAGCGGTTGTTTTCCTACATTGTCAAATCCTCAAATCGATAAGGAATTAGGTTTATTTCGTGATTTATCTATGTCAAGTTTATCTAAAAGGGTTACACTACACACATTAAGAGTCGAGCCATTGTCAACAAGTGTTTGCTTTATTCCTATTCTATTGAAGATAGAAATTATCATGAAATCTTCATTTTTTTTTGCACTTCCAAAGGAGGTATCTAGGCAAGATAGGTTGAGGTAATGAGAGGGATGTTGGAGTTGTTTGTGACCTGTGTTGTGGATTGTTTCTAGTGTTATATGTATGAGAAATGGTATTGAAACTCGGTTGTTGCAAAACATTATCATTATTAAGCTACCTTTTAGGGGGTTCTAAGATAAGAACTGGTATATTTTAAACTTGTGGTTGTTGTGAGGGTGGATAGATGATGAGAAGTGAATTGGAAGACCACTTCAAGGGATATCTAATGTGCATAACCTCAAAAGTATTACCCTTATTTTCATGGTCTCTTAATGAAGGGGAGTCTAATGTCACTTCATCATCTTCATCTAAGGAAGCCTCATCACTATTGTTTGAAAAACATGTGTCAATGTTCCCATTTTCTTCCACCATGATATCTTCCTTAGTAGGAGAGTTTTTAGGAGAGCTACAAACTATATGTTCATGACATTGAATTTTTGGTTCTTTTAAAATAACTTCATCACAAGTAGGGGACTCATCAATGGTTGGGTTTTCTTGTTTATCAAAGATGTAATTTCCTTAGGGGAAGAGAGACAAATTTGACTCTCATAACTCTCGTTGGTTTGATCTTGTAACACCAAAATATCTTCTTCACAAATAGGAGAGATATTAAGAGATGAACCAATATGATTATCATGATCTTCTATCATTATATTCATTTTTCCCATAATGTCTTACAAAATAGGAGAAGTAGGGGAAGAAAAATAAATAGGGCTGTCATGGATCTTAAATATTTGATCATCTAACACCAACATATCCTCCTCACAAATAATGTGATTGTCCCAATTTCTTACAATTTCATCCTCTTTCACTAAAATATTCTTACAAGTGGGGAAGATGTTGAGAGATGAATGTAGACTAGTTGAAGTGATAATCAGGTAGGTTTCAATGGTTTCTTCTTGTTGTGTTATGTGATCATCATGATTACCCATGGTTGTCTCATCTTGTTCATCAATGTCTTTCCCAATAAGAGAGGTAGGAGGAGAGAAAACTCTAGGATTCTCAAAAATCTCCTTGATTGGTTCTTCTAACACCAAAATATCTTCTTCACAAACATGAGAGATAGTGGGAGAAGAACAAATATTATTATTATGATTTCCCAAGATTGTATTCTCTTTCACTAGACTTTAATATCACTCATAGGAGGGATACTAGGAGAGGGATCAATGATGAACAAAAAGAGAGGGGAGAGGATTTCATCTTCATATGTACATAAAAAATAATTCTTATAGTACTCTACAAGATCTGAAAATAGAACATGAAGTAGGATAACCATAGTTTTTTGCAATGAAAACATGATTTAATAATTATCCTACAAATTTGAAATGTGACAATGATAGAGAAAACATGCAAAAGGATAATGCAAGGACATGATAATTGATTTATTATGCTATGTATAACCTGAAAATGATATATTTTAGTTCCAATTTTTTTTATGTTTTCCAATTCACTTGAAATGAAACCAATTTTGAAAAGATTGCCAATAACAGTAGTTCTGCAAACTAAAACAAGGATCTAATAGTAGCAAACAAAAGCACAGAAATGAATATTTTCATGCTGTAAAATACAAATTAAGACCTGGTTTGAACGAGACTTAATCACTCAAATGGGTGAATGAATCCCAATTAGGGTTTTTGGAAGGTTCAAATAGTGAAAATCAGAGAGCACATAATACCTAGAAATTTGGAAAAATAACCTATACAAGAACTAAATCACCCAAATGGGCGAATGAGTCCCAAATTAGAGTTTTTAAACCAAATTCAGAAAATTTTGAGTTGATGTTAAGGTTTCTAGGTTGCATGCTCAAATGATTATTTGCAAGTATAGTTTTCCAATGAAATTGAATGATGCAAGATGCAAAAATGTAACCTATATGTTCTTTTACTAATGCAAGATTTAGAAGCCCTAAATGCAATTCAACTAACGAAAATATAATGAAAATTTAATGCAACCTAGATCTAGGAATACAATTCTCTCCAAATCATAAATTCAAGAGTCCAAAGGGCAGGTTCACCAAAATGAACCAAAGGAAATAAGGTATCCACCTTCTTAGTCCAAATGGAACTTTGGGACCTATTTCACACTTTAGTTCATTAGGAAACCAAGATACCTCAACCAAGTGACTCAATTGAGGGAAGGACTAGGGGTATCCTTGGTGTGATTATATGGGGGTTCACCATTAAAATGAATCTTCAAAGGAGAAATGCAAACACTCATGCACTAAACCCTAGAAACTTAAAGACATGAAATTAGATTGACAAAAGAGAATGAGACAAAATGGTAACTAGAAGAATTATGAAATCCAAGAAAGGTCTACAACACTAAAATTCTACTTTTTGAAGTGCATTGGGACTCATAGGCTAGGTAGGGTGATTTAGTCTTACTACAAGAATATGGGTAGAATCTGGAATGTTTCAGTGATTGTTCAGGATCTACAAAAAGTTCAAAAAAAGGGTTGTATTGGGACTCATATTCCTAGATGGGAAATATAGTCCCATTACTAGGGTTTGATTGATTTTTTTGTGGACTCTAGTGATCTTTTGTAGCTTTTATCTTGTTTAATATTCAAGTCCAAAAAGTCTGAATTATGATTTGTAGGTGAGTTTTTGTGAAGATCATAATTTCTTGACAACTTTTACAACATTGTCTTCAAAGGATCTCCAAGCTTTGATTCACCTAGATCTGCAATCACACATCAAGCAGTAAAAATGTCGTTTTGTTAGGGAAAAGGGGTTTTCCTTGGTCAAACCCCATTTTCATAGTTAAACCTTGAAATGAAATAGAAAGGTATGAAGGAATGATGAATAAACAAATACAATGTTGCAACTCACCAAACCCTTGAAATAAAGGCTACAAACTTGTGTGAAATGGATCCAATGGATGTGGATCTTAACTCTTGATCTTGATATGAGATAATGTCTTTGAATGCTTGGTTGAATCATGAAAACCTACATCACAAATGTTAGCTCACAAACAAACATGATGCATGAAGACTTTGACATTATGCTTGAATCTTGAATGTTGCTACAAATGCTTGATGATTTTCTCTTGAATGCTCTTGATCTCAAATTTTCTATAGTGCTTGAATAATTGAAAGCTTAGATATTTTTAGGAGAAATTATGTGAAATAACCTTGTATTTATGCTTGTTTATGACAAATTTCTTGAAATTGCAACACCACAAGCCGACATTAGATCTAGGATTATACAATCCCGCCAATAATTTTATTTAAAATAGGTCCAAGTTAAAGCGGGACTCATATGCCAGGTTGGGTGTATGACTCCTAGTGGCTAAAACCTGGGACACAAACTCCAAGAAGTGTTAAGTACAACGCAACATTTAAAATTAAGTCCCAAGACCTAGGTAGGAGCCATACGCCCAAGGTGGTGTATGAGTCCCAAATCCCTAGATCTAGAACACAACCAAAAACATTAGATTATGATTCATCATTTATTAAGTGTCGGGATTATCCTTAGAAAAATGCATAAAATAAGGCTTGTGGATGCAAAATAACACCAATTAAGACATAAATAGAACCAATTTTAACAATGATGACCCAAAAAAGTGTGGAAATGTAAAGTAATACATTTTTTTACACTACAATTGGTCATTGAAAAAATATTATATATATTGGATTCAAGCTTAAGTTGTTATTCATTATTTCATAAGTGTTAAGAGTTCATTTATTCTTAAATTTCAATATCTATTATATAATTTACTATGGAATATTATTTATAAAAATAATATTATGTTGTGTAAGTGTCACTTAAGGAAAATTTAGGCATACTCCAACTAGGGGACATTACATACCATAACACTAGAGTTGGCGTTATCAAGTAGAGTGATCAAATCCTTGATTAGTCCCCTTAGAAGGATGATCTAATTGGCTTTGGTCACCCAAGATTGTGTGAAACACAATGGGAAAGACAACATAATTAGAGTCATTGGGATAAAATGGTGAAAAAAAAAGGAAACCAAATTAAGATTTTGATCTTCAAGATCACCCAAGGGTGCAAGGAGATATCATAATATTAAGAGGGATACTTAAGAATATCATGCAATGGTTAATTTACCATAATAAGTTGAAGTGTGTCTAGACTTCAATGATCAAATGATGTCTTTCAAAAATAAAATTTACATATAAAATGTTAGTAATTTTATGATTTTTTCTTTGAAAAGTGATTATGTGTTGCACAAATAGGGGGTTAGATACCGCAATGATAAATAAGAATGATTAGAAATAATAGACTAATGGTGTTGATAATTTGAGAAATGATGAAACTACTAGAATATAGAGACATATATTGAAAGATGAAAAATAAAATAAATTGCACCTAATAATGAAACCACCAAAATAGGTCACATATTTGTAGATTTTTAATGCAATCACGAAACAATTTTTAATTTTTTTTTTTACCTACAATAGAATCACTAATGTAAGGGATGGAGCCACTAGACCAATTATGGAGTCACTAAAATAATATTCATGCACATAAAAAGTTTAATAGTTAGTTAAAATTTCATGTTTAATCTGATTTCAACTATGTTGAGTGACAATTTTGATAACATTTACCCTTGCAAATCTAGTTTTTGTTAGAAAATAGAGAGTATGCTAATAAAAAAGATGAAAATATTTTTTTAAATGCACAAGCTAACATGTGATATATAGTCCCGACGAGGGCACTATTGAGAAAATGTGTCTAAACCTTGCAATTGAATAAGACCTATTGTTGATACATAAGGTATTGTTCAACCGACAATGATGGGGGGGCATGGGGGGATCCCCACAATGAGGGGTTCGAGGGAGTCATCCCCCCAGTTGGGATCCAAGGGTAGGGTGCCCTAGCGGGGGCTTGGGGGTAGCACCCCTGAAAGGAAAATTTTATTTGTATTTTATTATTGTAAATCTGGACCGTTCATCATTATGTCTCATATCCGATGACCAATATTTTATTAGCTTGAATTTCCCTAGAAGGAAACCCTATTTTATGAGGGCATTGTATTACAACAATGTATTGCAATGTATTATGACAGTCTAATAGTGGTTGTGTTTCCTTTATATCTTTGAGTGGTGATACTCTTGTGAGAAGCTTGATTTTCAAGTATATTGCAATCTTTGTGATTTTTGAATAATATATTGGGCGGCTTTTGGAGTGTGGGGTTTTTCTCCCAAAAGGGTTCTCCCCATGTAAATAATTGTGTTATGGTATGCATTATATTTGTGTTTATTTCTATTTAATTTTTTATAATTGTTAAAGATTTGTAAAAAAATTCATTGTTCTCCTCTCAAGATTAGTGTAGGAAGTTGTTCTACTACCTTAGTTTCCTTGCAGGCACTATGCCATATTTCTCTTGGTAAGGAGGTCGTTGAAAATATTGATTTTTATTCCAAGACTACTCTTATTTGTAGATTTTTCCGCTTGTGTTCTTCCCTCCTTGATTTGCACCTTTGGATCACCAATCATTGGTCCCCTCTAGTTGATGTTTTGATGGAGATTTACCCTTCTGCAAGGGGTTTTTTTTGTTGTGGGTTTCAATTCTCTCGAGGATAGACATGCTATTTTAAAATATGGTTTGTGAGATTGATATTCTCATCCCCTCTCCATGAGGTTGTGGGTTCATTATTTTAATCCTTTAAAGGAACCCTTAGAGGTGGTTCTTGTTTGGGTAAAATTGCCTTATCTTCCCTTATAGATCTGGTGTCCCTCTACCTATGAGGGCATTGGTAATGCTCTTGGTAGATTCTTGAAAGTGGATAAGGCTTCCAAAAAATTTACTCATACCTCCTTTTCTAGGATTCAAGTGGAGGTTGATCTATCAAAGGCTTTACCTAGTGAGGTTGTGTTGAAGGTTAATGGTTGGTCTTGGTCTCAAATCAAGGATTATGAGCGTCTTCCTTTTCACTGGAGACCTTGTTTTGTTGTTGGTCACTTAGCCCATGGTTGTTCTCAAGGCTCTCACCTTGTTTATTCTTCTACCTGGTGGAAGAACTCGCTTTGTGAACACTTAAGAATGTTCCCTAGTACAAACTTTATTTCTTGTGATGATGATTCAAGGCCTCCCTCTCCTTCTAAGAGGAAAATTAAGTGTTCTGGTGGTTGCTACGCCTCCAGTATATTATGTAGTGGTTGATTTTGTTTCCTTGATGGTTTTTGTTGCTTTGATTCAAAATAAGGATGTACCATCTGTTGTGTGTGTTTCCTCCTCAGAGGCCCCTGCCTCTTCGACTCTTGTTGTTGATGGTGTTGTTCCTCTGGTGACTTCTATAGTACTGGTTCAACACTTGGTTGTTCTCTCTAAGGCTCCTCCTGATTATGTTCCTAATCTATTTTTTGATACTCCATAGATAGTTGTGCAAAGGAAAAAGAAATGTATGAGTCCATAAAAGTCTTTGATGAGTTTCCTTTGAAGGAAAAGTTGTTGGTTTCAAGCTCTAGAGTTTAAACTATTTTTCTACATTTGGTTGTCTCTATTTGTTTGGTCTTGGTGGATATGTTCTTACTACTAGTCAGTTTGTTGGTGTTGGTTTTTTCATGCTATTCCTGATGGGTTGTTGTGTTTGGCTAGTCTGTTGTATCCAGTTGTTCTGCCCAGATGTAAGCTTTGTATGGAAATTTCCTTTTTTTGTAAAAGGGTTTTCGGCCCTTTCAAAAACCTTGCTTAATCAAAAACATGTGCTATATAAACTATGAAATTGTTGAAATATAGGATTAAATTGTTGATTTGTAACACAATCACCAAATTAAGATAGAGTGACTAAGATGTCTAATCCTGTAAAAATAATGGTTAATATACACAAGGAGAGAAAGTGAATCAAAATTAAAAATAATGAAATGTGAATTAAAATCCAATCAAACAATAAAATACTTATCAATAAGAAAACACTAAAAAATGTTAGTGAGTGCTAGATGCAATTATTGAAAGAAATGATGAAATTGGTAGGCCTACATTGTGACCATAAACTTGTAACCTACAAATGAAAAAAGCTAGAAAAACATAAGTTGGAAAAGTAAAAAAGGGGCATAGGTCCCATTAGACATGCTAAAAGGTGTACCTAAAAAAGTGAAAATATTATTCAACTAAGTAAATTAATCCATTTATCCATAATCAAATGTAACACTCAAATTAAGAAAATGATTAACAAACGTAAATGAAAACAAAATTCTCACCAAACTTATCCTTGTTGCACCATGGAATGGTGGTTGTGCTAAAGGATTATGGATGTGAGTTCTCTTATTAGCAACAGAAGGTTGGATAAGAAATGATATGTTAAAATAGCTATGGGTTGTCTTCAATTTATAGATTTTTGGAGAAACTAATGGACAAATGAGATTAAACTATGAGATCAATGTATCATAATGATTGAGAGTCATGGGGGAGATAAGAGGAGGACATTGTGTCCTTATTTAGTTGGAGGAGATGGAGGGAAAGAGATTGATAATAAAATCAAAGGAGGAGATTCTCCTTGGGAAGCTTGGGTGGACAAGATTGAAAGGGTACTTTGAGTACCCTTGAGGGATGAGCAAGTCCTTTGAACCATATGACACGATACTAATTTCATGTCACATGTACAAATTCCCATGCCATGTGTACAAAGAACCCATTCCTTTGTACACCTTGGAGGATGTGTCGGATTAAGGGGGTTGACTAGGGGTTGGTTGTGCAATTGGTGGATTAAGCGGCTAAGTGGTTTTAGCTCACTTAATGAAAAGTGTAGAAAATAGGTAATTAAACAATTAGATTATTTTATTTATTTTTGGATGAGGGTGAGTGACTTAGATAAACGAAGAATTGGATTTGTTTATTTAAGGTGAACTATATGAGAGAAACGATTAAATATTTTAGGTTATAAATAGGCTTAGGATGAATAATTATTTTATTAGTCAAGTAATAGTATTTAATTAATACGAGAACGAAAACTGGCTAATTATTTGAATAATGAGGGTTGTATTCAATCAAATACATAAGAAAGAATCAAATAAATGAAAATGGTCAATTTTATGTGTCTATAATAGATATTTAAAAAATTATTCAAGACTCAAAAGATTTATCAAACTACAAACATTCAATATTTATACTTTAAATTCTATACAACATAAAATATTATTCTTCGTTATTATTCTCAAAATCAATTACCTTACCCTTTTACTGTTAAATCCTACATTAAACATTTGAGTTTGTAAATCAAAACATTGCCTCACTAAAAATAAAAATAAATCTATTTAATTTGTGGTTGATGGTATGGATTTATGTAGTTGGCCTAGAATTATATAAAAATGTATTGTATTCCTTTACAAATCTAAACTTTTCCTATATGTATTTGAATCAAAAAATCCATATATTCACAATATCTTGTGGGTCCCTTCCCCTAATCATATACTTGCATATTGTTTTAAAATATATGTACGGACATGGAGTGATTTGTACCACTCATTCAGCTCACTTATGAAACGCCTATTGTCTTGCTATTTATTGTTCATAAATTTCCCTTTCATTTTAAAAATAATACCTATTGAGAAAATTTGTTTGGCCTGTTAGATGTGATTATTGCCGACACAAAACTTGTGAATATATTTATCGTTTATCAAAGCTGAAATGCAAAGGTGAATAAGACACTTTTCTTGGTTAAGTGGTGGTGTTAAATAAAGCTAAAAGTCGGTGGTTGGTTAGGTGATTACTATGTGAATTCTTTTTAATTTTAAAATTTAGTAAATTTGGTTATCTAAAATTTTGAATTTTTTTAAAATTATAAATATAATTTTATTGATAATTTTTGAAATTATATGTTCTTTTAGTTTTTTAAATTAATTATAGTTTTAATCTAATGAAAAATATTTGTATTGAAAACAATTTCTTTGATTATGTTTATCAATTTAATTATGATTTCAATCTAATGAAAAATGTTAACATTTTTTTTTTTAATTCTAATGATCATTTTGATAATCATTGATAATGTTATGTTCATTGTAATTATATTGTCACACATATTTGAGTGTTTTAAAATATATATATATATATATTCATCACAAACTCCAAGTTTTCTTGTATGTTTAGAAACAAAATCTTTTTTTTTTAAAAGGCATTCCTATTTTGTCATTCTTCCTTTTTCACAAGTGGATTGAAGAAAATCCTTGATGTAAAGATATAATTTCAATCCAATTATATATATATATATATATATATATATATATATATATATATATATATATATATAAACAAAAATTAAAAAAATTCTATCCAAGCAAGACCTATTATTGTCATTTTTGGTGTCTTTACAAATAAAAATTCATATTGATAAATTATCATATATTGAAACTCATTTCTTTTTTATAAATTGGTAAAAGTAGCTAAAGGTATTGGGAAAGTGCATGGAAATGAGGAAAAGTTAAGTAACCAAACTTTAGGTTCTAGGTGAAACACATACACACCATATAAAATGAATGTGAGCCCTAATGCATACATATTATAGCATGTTCATGTTATATTTTGTGTAATCCAATACAAAATATAATGTGCTAACATTATGTTTTGTATTGATTTTGTACAACATAATTTCTACTCAATATATAGCTCCTATATGCTAAAACACATGTTTTTAAAACCTTGAATTTAAATTATGTATAATCCCATCCATATGGGGTGTCCCTTTTGTCTTTTAAATTCATGATTTTAACATAAAACAACAAATTATAACTTCAATTGCATCAAATTAACATATTTTGTAATAAGAACTTAGAAAACCACCACCAAAATGATGAACTACTTCTTACCTTTAAATATCAATATAATTTTTTCAATATTTGATGAGGGAAACACCACCCAAAAACCCACAAAAGACAACAATAGATACCAACACAGAAGATGCAAGACATAAAATAACTCATTTTCAATTATTTTTTAGAAAATGAAATTACAATTTCAGAACTTACAATGCTACAACCTCATGGGCTTGATTCATTGCAACAAAATAAACTCTAAAAGAAAACTATTATTTAGAGCCACAGTTTGCACTAATTGAGCCACCTTCTACAAACCCCACTTAACTCTTTTTTTTTTACCTAATAAATGCCCTAGAATTTTTTAGAAAGTGCAAATTTCCCTTTCTTTTTGGTGCCAAAAGTCTCGCCATTTGATTTCTGGCCTAGGAAGAAATTTTAATGAAATTCACTTTTTAGAGGGGCAATTTTGCGAGGCCATAACTTTTGATCCAGATGTTTGATTTGCTATTATTGCATATTGTTGGAAAGCTCTCAAAAAAATATGCAATGCTCAAATCAACCAAAGGTCGGTTCACTAACTTTTTGACCTATTTCGGGGCCTCTAAAATTTTGATATCTAAATTTGAAGCTACATTGGAGAAGTTTCCCTGGATGAAACCTTTAATATCTCCAAAACCATCTATGGTATTGAGATGATTCTTTCATGACTAGAAATGTTTTTTAGTTCTACTCCTTTGGATAAATTTTTAGGTCCATAGGATCATGTTTAGGTTGACTTACTAAAAATAGTAAGTTCTCATTTTTTGCTATTTTTGATGCTCGATTGTCTTACACCCCTTAAATACCATCATGGGACTAAAAACAACTAAAGAAAATAAAGAAAACAAATTTTTGGGTGATGCAAGATTGCCCCTACACCATTGGATGCTCCTACATTAAAAAAACCTAGGGTAATTTGAAAAGTGACCCTGTCACTTCTTAGGAGTTAGAGGGAAAACAAGACGATTAACCTCAACCTCAGATAACCATGATGAATCTTCAACAGGGCTTCCTCTCCATTTCACCAAGTACTATGCATATTGTTTGTTTCATGTGCTTTAACCACACAACTATCCATGATTTCCTCTATCTCTTCCTTCTCTGAAGTAGGTGTTGGAATTTTCCATTGTTCTTTTATTAGACCATCCTTTATATCACCTTCATGATACTCTGTCAAATAAACAATGTTGAGCATAGGAGAAATATTTATTCCACTAGGCAACTCTACCTCATAAGCATTTCCTGAATCATGCTTCTTCAAGATCTTGCATGGTCCAAACTTCTTCATCTTTAACTTATTGCATGTACCAATTGGAATCCTTTCCTTTCGCAAATGAACCATGACTTCATCTCCTAATTGGAACTCCTTATACCTCATTTCTTGATCTGCCTTGGCCTTATATTGTGAGTTCATCTTATTGACATGTTTCTTTACCTCTTTATGCAAATTATTCAAATGCTCAGTGAAATCTTCAGCCTTAGCATTACTCTTCTCCCCCTTATCCATCTTTCTCAGTTCAGCAGTAGCTATTGGACTACTCCCACATACACAATCTGGAATGGTGATTTACCAGTGCTCTTGTTGACAAAATTGTTGTCAAATTTTTTTTCATGTGGTATAATCAGATCTCATCCCCTGGGCTTATCTCCTACTAAGCCTCTTAGTAGGTTACCCAAACTCCTATTCACCACCTCTATTTTTCCATCAGTCTATGGATGGTGTGCAAAATTGAACTTCAAATCTATCTTCAAATTCTTCCATAATGTCCTCTAGAAATAACCAACAAATTTGGTATCTCTATCTGAAACTATACTCTTTGGTAGACCATGTAGTCTCACCACCTCTCTAAAAAACAACTCGACAATATGAACAACATCACTGGTCTTATGACACAAAATGAAATGTGCCATCTTTGAAAATCTATCCACCACCACAAATATAGAATCATGCCCTCTCTGTGTCCTTGGCAAGCCAAGAACAAAATCCATGCTAATATCCTCCCATGGCCTCTCAAGTATAGGTAATGGCTGATACAATCTAGTATTCTAACTTGTTCCTTTCGCCATCTGACATACTTTGTAAATTTGTACAAAATTATTCACATCTTGTTGTAATTTTGGCCAATAATAATTCTCGCTAACAAGAGCAATGGTCTTATCTTGATTGAAATTTCCAACCAATCCTCCACTATGCTTCTCCTTGATTATATTCTCTCTCATAGAACTCCTTGGAATGCACAATTGGCTTCCTCTAAACAATATTCCATCTTAGATTAAGAAATCCAACCGTCTTGTCCTATCCAATGTAATAGGTTCCAAACAATCCTTCCAAGCTTCTGCAAAGTCTGGATCTTTTGGATACAAACTATTGAGTTCATTGAACCCAACAACCTCTATATTCATCTCTATCAACAAATTTTTCCTTCTACTTAAGGAATTTGTAACTATGTTTGACCTTCCACTCTTTTTTTTCAAAACAAAAGTATAACTACAAAAACTCAACCCATTTTAAGTGCCTTTGATTTAACTTTCCCTACCTATTGAGATACTACAAATCTTGGTGATCATTATATAAAAAAATTCTTTTGGTAGAAAATAGTATCTCCATTTCTTCAAAGCCTGGACTATAGCATAAAACTCTTGATCATAGACATAATATTTCTTCTTAGCATCATTCAACTTCTCGCTAAAATAGATAACAAACTTACTTTCTTGACTCAAAACAACTCCTATGGAAATGCCACTAGCATCACAATCTACTTGAAAGACCTTATTGAAATATGGAAGTGCCAAAACAGGTTGCTCTGTAACTTTATTCTTCAACATATCAAAACTTTTCACCGCTCCAATAGTCCACTCAAAATCTTTTCTATCCCCTCTCATTGCTTCAGTTAGAGGTAAACAAATACTACTAAAATTCTTAATAAACTTTTTCTAAAAGCTTGCTTGACCATGAAATGATATTACCTCTCTAAAATTCCTCAGGGTAGGCCATTCAATCATATCTCTCACCTTCTATGGATCCATTTTAAAATCCTCTACTGAGACAAAAATCCCAGATACACCAACTCTCTCTTCATAAAACTACATTTCTTCAAATTAGACAATGACTTCTCCTCCCTTGGCTTCTCAAAAAATCGTTGGATATGCATCAAGTGCTCCTCCAATGTCTTACTGAAAATCAAAATATCATCCAAATAAACAATAACAAATTTTCCTAAAAACTCTTTCAATACCTCATTCATAAGCTGCATAAATGTTCTTGGTGCATTGGTTTTCCCAAAAGGCATGAATAACCACTCATACAATCCCTCCTTGGTTTTGAAGGTTGTCTTCCATTCATCTCCTTCTCTAATCTAGATCTAGTGATATCCTCTCTTCAAATCTTTCTTCATGAAGTAATCATCTCCACTCAAACAATCCATAATGTCATCCATGCTTGGCAAGGGGAATCTGTACTTGATGGTGATCTTGTTGATGGCTCTGGATTTTGTACACATCATCCATTCTCCATACTTCTTTGGTTCTATTACTGAAGGTATCGCACATGGGCTCAAACTCTCTTGAATCAATTCCTTCTGCAATAGCTCTTGCACTTGTTTATTCAAATCTTCATTCTCTACTGGAGTCATTTGATGGGCTACCTTATTTGGAAAATTCAAGGTTAATTTTGAAAAGGGGAGATTTCAATGTTGTAAGGGGGAGATGAGGATAGGAAATAAGTTTTGATTCATGATATGATTTATTTTTTTGATATGCATGTTGCCATCAATGACAAAGGGGGAGATTTTTTGAAGTTTGGAAGTTTATCATTGTTGATGCAACTTGGAAACATGAGCATGAAGTGTACATACATCGGTTGGTTTCACTATCCTAGTGTTTTTATTGATGTCAACATTATGGGGAAGCATTTTTGTGTTATTTGTACAATACTAACTATGCCAAAAAAATGATCTATTAGAAACTTGTCTAAGTGTTCTCTACTAATGGTGTTGTGGTTTAGTGCATCGGTTTTTGGGTCTGCACTTCACTGCATGATGAGGTATATCTCTGTGCTTGTAACCATATTATGTTGATTGGATTGTATAGCTATATTCAAGATTTTGAGAAGTTTTGTGAAGAACACTATAAGATATCTATGATAGAGTTTAACTTTTTATATTACTGTCATCTCCCTAATCAGTATACCAGTGTGGGAGATTCCACATTTTCTCATGAAGGATGTTTTGATGTTGTGGTTCTAAATTTAGTCTTATTGATGTCCAACAAATGAGAAAATGAAGATATACCAAATCTAGAAGAAGATATGTATGTTGGAAAGTGTGTGTTTGATTGGAAGTTTTTGTGATTAGGTATTATTCTTGGTGGACCTATTACATGATATATGTGTTGAGAATACCAAATATACATTACGGATATTAGGTGGATCTATATTGGGTCCATGTCGACTTGAAATCGAGTATTACATGTTTTTCTTGAGTGAAAAGATGATTTTGAATCTTATGTGGTACCGACAAAAGTTAATTTGGATTGTTTTGTTTGCATCTAATTAAGCTGACATAATTGATGTGTACGGATGTATTTGGGTATATATGCGATATTTTGGAATATAGGGAGGAGTGAAAAGAGTGTGACAAGTGAGTATAACTGGAGTATGTGAGCATATATGAAATATCAGATGTGAGTGGTGTTGTATGATGGAAACATGTGAATTCAATAGTAAAATTGTTGGCATGAGACACTGCAAATGTCATCTGGTGTTGTCATTGATGGCAACCCTATGCATTCATAAGGTGCACATATCCTTATTCAAGCCTACCGACAGTCAGATTGAATTCAGTCAAGGCAGAACAAGGTATCTGGTAACTTAGCATTCATTGATTTGTGCATACATTCTAGGTTACCATTTTGTGTTGCACATCTCAAGCAAAGATTATTGAGGTATTATCTATCTTGTGTTCAATGCACAGTGGCTCATACCAATTATCATAAGAGTTAGGAAACTCAAATGGTGTATTCTCAGTTCTTTGTGTATTAAGGTCGACTTTATAAATATATTAAGTCGTGGATGTATGTGAGTTAATCATTTGAATATCTATATGATTATATATGTTTTTATGGGTCTTAGCCAAGTTGTGGCCAACCATTGAGGATACGCATGTTATATTTCTCATTATGTGATCCGATAATTGTAATTTTGGTGAAGCCGACAAAGTGCAAATTAATCCCATGTAGCAGATATATATACTTGATCTTCTGTATCATTTTGGTGTGTGTACAAGTTGTGTGTGTGTCTGAATTATGATTTTAAGCACAACAGAGGTGAGAATACACATAGTTTCACTTGCACATAGAAGATCTATGTGGTGTGTGTTAGAAAAGCAAAGCAGTATTGTACAATCAGTCTATAAGGTAGAAGATCAATTATTGTACTTAATCTGGAACTGTAATCAAGCATTTTAGATGCTATCATCTTAGTTCAAAAATTCAGATGGTTTTAATATGAACTCTTTTCTTTGAGCAGTGAGCTCTAGGAAGTGTGCTTGAATGCAAGTGCATTCCCCTTTTTTAATCTTCATTTTGAATATACATAGAATCATACTTGTGGATTGGCCATCCACCATGGTTTTTCCCCTAACAGGGTTTCCACGTAAAAATCTTGGTGTTATGGTGTTGTGTTTACTTTTCTATTTATGCATTATTGTTGAATGTTATGAATATTGTGAAGTTAAATATTTTCAAAGTTAATTATTGCACAACATTGATTCACCCCCCCCTCTTAGTGTGCCTTGTTTCCAACAATTGGTATTAGAGCTAGATTCTCAAAAGAAGAATTCTAACAGCTTGGGGAGATCTTGGAAAGAATTTCAATGGATTCAGACAATATTGAACAACATATTATGGTTGCTCTCGATGATCTTGACCAGTCAAAAGATGAAGTCCAAAAAATTCAATCGAATCTTAAGGATGCAAAAAAATTCATTGTCTCTGAAAGACAAGATCAACAAATCAGGAGACAAGAGAAATGAACTCTACGATCAGATTCAATAGAAAGAGGATAAGTGCACTAAATATGAACAATCAAGCAAAGCCTTGAAAGTGAAGAATGAAGAATGCGAAAATCTTACCCAAGAGAATACAATCCTAAAGGTTGAAATGGAATCCATCATGATGAGAATGACCAAAGAGATTGAAGCCAAAAAGAAGAATGAAGAAAAACTGACTCAATCCCTGAAGGAAAAATCTGAGGTATGTAGTCAATTGGATGATGAATTGGAAGTGTCAAGAAAAAATGAAGAAGCACTTGAAAGACAATTGGATGATCTCATAAATGAACTTGATATTACAAATGAATACAAAGAAAAGTTCAAAGCTAGTTCTTCCATGCTTGATGAGTTGATGGATAATCAGAGGACTCGTGATGACAAAACAGGTCTTGGATATGTAGAAGGAGAAAGCTTAAAAGCTGGACAAAAGAATCATAGTTAGAGGAATTTAGGACAAAGATAATTCAAGAAAGGAAATCAAATGAATTGACCTAGAAGGTATTCGATAAGACAACCTAATTCTTAGAGGTTTAATGGATACTATTTTAATTGCAAAAAGTTTGGACACATGGCTTCTCAATGCAGAAGTGGGATGAATCAAAGTGGTCCACACTTCTCAGGTCAATGATTCAATTGTCACAAGATTGGTTATAAGTCAAATGAATGTAGAAGTATGATGAAACAATTTCATAGGAGTATCACATGTTACACATGCAACAGACTCGGCCATACTGCTAACCAATGTAGATCAAAAGGAAACCAATGGAATAATTATTTTGGAAAGAGAAATTGTATGCCACAACCACAACAAGTTCGGTCATATTGCAATACACTGCTGGAATAGAAAAGGTCAAGTAAATAAAAAGAGAAATATGTAGAAGGATGTTAAAGGAAAAGGGAAGATCACTATAGATGAAATCAGGGAGAAAATGCAAGAGAAATGAGTAAAGAAAGAACCCTCTACTGAAGAAAGTGTGCCAGCACCAAAACCTGCTTCTGGGAGTTCCTCCGGGAATTAGTCTTAGGTCCTTGGCCTAGGGGGAGAATTAAATTAAATTAAATGAAACCCTAACCGGAAAGTGATACCGAATGTGGATGAACTTAGTAGATGCACAAATGATCAACAAATTCTACTGAACTCATTAGTGCAAGTGGTATGTCAAATTGGAAGTTCGCAGATGATTTATTTGTCATAGTGTACAGATGCAGTGTAACTGGATGTATTAGGGAAAAGTGCATTTATTGCGACAAAAGGTCTAAGTATACGAGTGATAAAAGGTCACTTCTACTCCTCATTTGTCACTTTTCTATCTCAAGTGAAAGAATTTGGAGAGATCCAAGCAACCTTAAGGAAAATTGAGGTGAAAATAAAGTGTGAAGGTGATTCAACGATTAATTTCGCATCCGACAGAAAAAGATATTTATCAAGAACTTCTCGGTTTTTGTGATTTGCAAGATGAATACTCCTTTATTGGTCGAATTTCAGGGCAGACCTAGTCCCCAATTTAAATTTTGTCCCCACAAGTCTTTAGAGATAGACCCACTAGGGGTATTTTCATTAGTTTTGCATGGAGTGATGCATACAAAGGATATTAGGGTTTATATGCGTGCAAACATTGAGGATCTGGGAAGCAATAAACTTGTGAATTTTTACAATAATCATATAGTTGATGAGGATTTCAGTATAAAACCGGAACACCAAATCTTGGAATCAAAGAAATTTATTTTGATGGTTAAATTTCCTGTGTTCATGGAGTCAAAGTGGGTCCACTATGTCTTGTGTCGGGTCCATGAAAAGTTCATGTGGCTTACTATTCCCTTCAAAATCACCAGGGAAGCCATTAGTGCAGTAACTAGTTTGAATTCTTCTGGTGGTCTACCTGTCCTGAAGTGAGTGAAAAATCAAACTGTCACTGATGCCATAGGCTTGACATATGATAGGAGAGCAATTTTTGTTGATAATATTGATGATATAAATGTCAGATTTTCATCTATGGTCATAGGCTATAATATTTTCCATTCTAGCCGGGAAAACTCTATATTTGGTACGACAATTTACACTGCCTACCAAATGGTCAAAGAAAACATGGACTATGATATTTGTGAATTATTAAGAAGCTAGTTGATGGAAAACCTTGTGAAGATAAAAAATGACGATAAAAATTCCTTCAAATATGGCAGTCTACTTTTATGTCTATTTTTCTATTTCATGGAGGAAGTTTTGGGTTTTCAAAAATTTCAATGGCAAAAGAACATTTCAGTAGCTGAATAGATCCGAAACCTATTATTCAATCTCATAAATATGAAAACCAAAAATTCAGAAATTTGAGGTTATTTCAAAACCTTTCAAGCCAACATGCAAGCAAGGGAAATAATTCCCACCACCATTATGGAGAAATACAAAGACTCAATTTTCTTCATGGTAAACATTGATCCATATTTGATGGAAGTAGAAGATCCAAGAACTGTTTGGATCATGCCGATGGGCTATGAGGTTGAGGAAAATATTTTGGAAATGTATGCTCAGCATTTGTTAAGAAAACCTCGAGATCCGTCCAAAGAGAGATTTGGAACTTATGCAGAAAAGAATACCCAAATCCATAATAAGCTCAAGGAACTAGCTACAACTAAAATAATAAGAAAATAAGTTGAAGTTATTGCAGAATATTTGGGTGTATCCGTGGAGCAACTAAGTGAAGTCAGGGAGAAAAGGGAGAGAGAAGCAGCAACAAGGCTTACTTTTAAAAAGGGAACAAAAGCTCAATCATCTAGTCCGACAACACTGCCTATCGAAATTATAACAACCAAAAGTTTGACATCTCACTTAGCCCCTTCAGAGAAATCCACTCCTATGAAAATTGAAGGCAAATTTTTTGAAAAGGAAGCCCAAGGAAAGAAGAGAAAAAACAAGAGAGTTTACATGACTGTTTCTGATGATGAGGAAACAAAATCCAATGAAAATGTCAAGGAGTTCAAGAAGCAAGGCACTAAAGCAGCCTCGACACCAAAATCCTCTGATGCAGATACTCAAGCGAAGAAGAAAACCAAAATTGATGCACTTGGTATGTCTATTGACCAAATAAAAAAGGAAATTATTTCAAATGGAAATCTTAACCCGCTTTCTCAATGGTATGAATCTTTCTCTAAATCTGATAAAAGAATTCTAGAAGAAGCTACAATAAAGTACATGAATATTTTCAACAAATTTGTTGTTGAAATTATGTCTAGCCTCCCAAAAGGTCTGTATGAAATTTTGGAACCAAGGAGATTAAGTTCCCTAACTGAAGAAGAAAGAATGAGAGAAAGAGTTCTTGTAGAACTATGTCCGAAAATGTCTGTGGAAGAAATGAAAACATTCCTAAACAAAGCTAAGAAGCAGTTTAGAAGAAAATATAGCGTAAATAAAATGATGATTGGTCTAACAGATGAGGTCACTCAAGAAACACATCAAATTATGAAAGATTTTTTCTTGAAAGACAAAATCAAAACTGTATCTGATGAGACTCATACAAATAATTCTCATCTAATCCAGTTCAAGATGCAGAAGTAGAAATCTCACTTCCAGAAATAAACACAAAAGGTGATACAAATGTGAATTCTCAAGTTAAATCGGCAGAGAATACTAAAGAGAAGTCAAAAGCTTCAACTGAGGAAGCAATAGTCGGGGAAAAGAAAAGTGATATAAAAATGAAGTCAAGAGACACTATCAAGACAATTAATAAATTCCTGGTGGAGCATAAGGAAGAGATTGAGCCCAAACTAATTAGAGGTCCCATTGACCTATCCACTTTGAGCCCAATCTAGATAATGAAGTTTGCTTCGTTTTCCCAAGTTAAAGCTAAAGAGGAATTTCTAAAATATCATATGGAAGATAGTGAATTGTTGACTCTTGCGTCTAGAGCACTAGAGAAGGTCATAACTTCATTTGTAAAGGATTTGACTAAATCTTCATCCAGTGAACTAAAGAGACTCATCAGCTCGGTGGACACTCATTTTGAGTCAATTGAAAAAAATTTGTTGGCTAAAGGGCAAAAGGAATTTGATGCAAAAATATTTAATGGTCTGGAGGTATTGATTGCCCAAGACAAATTCACCTTGGCCACATGTGTCAAACGCATACAGGAAACCTTATCTGAAGGAGGCAAGATTTACAAATCTTGCTTGTCTTTTTCTAAGTTTATTGAAGCAAATGACAAGAAGATAAAAGACTTGGAGAGTCAGCTAGCAATTATCTCCAAGGCATTTGATCCACTATGACGTGGACTTGGAAATATTGAAGGTGAAGTTATGTCTTTGCTCAACCAAATAAAAGGACTACAACATGAAAATGATAAAGTTATCTCCATAATTGATGAAATCAAAAGCAATATATGTCCCAAAATGGATGTACTGGGCAGTGCTCTAAAAGAAGGAGAATAAAATTTAGTTGTCAGTGATCCCACCGGTTTGGAATCCATAGAAACACTGTCATACCTGATTTGTGGACATATAACAATAATGGAAAGCCTGATAAAAGTTTGGGATTCAAACTTGAAGCAATTAAAGAAATATTTTGCAGACATATTTAAACTTTTGTAAGGTAAAGAAGCAGCCTTGTACAGTCAAATTTTTTATTATCTTTTTGGTATGTGATCCCTATCTTTGCCATTGATGTCAAAGGGGGAGAAGTGGTGTGAAAAATGCATAACCAGCTCAGGGGGAGAGCAGTATTCCTAGAATTTTGGATAGCAACATTTTTGAAGATTTTGATCTACAGTATAGTCTATCTTGGTACTGATCTGACACTTAGTCATTTTTCACTAAGTGTTGCCATCAATTCCAAAGGGGGAGAGTTTTGGCATGAGACACTACAATTGTCATCTGTTGTTGTCATTGATTGCAACCCTATGCATCGATAAGGTGCACATATCCTTATTTAAGCCTACCGACAGTCAAATTGAATCCAATCAAGGTAGAATAGGGTATCCAGTAACTCAACACTCATCGATCTATGCATACATTTCAGGTTACCATTCTATGTTGTGCATCTCATGCAATGATTATTGAGGTATTATCTATCTTGTGTTCAATGCGCAGTGGCTCGTACCAATTATCATAAGAGTTAGGAAACTCAGTTGATGTATTATCAGTTCTTCATGTATTAAGGCCGACTTTATAAATATATTAAGTCGCGGATGTATGTGAGTTAATCATTTGAATATCTATATGATTGTATATGTTTGTATGGGTCTTATCCAAGTTGTGGCCGACCATTGAGGATACACATGGTATATTTCTCATTATGTGAGCCGACAGTTGTAATTTTGGTGAAGTCGACAAAGTGCAAATTAATCCCATGTAGCGGATATATATACTTGATCTTCCGTATCATTTTGGTGTGTTCCAAATTGCGAGTTAAAGTAGAGTAGAGGTGCGAATAAGCACAATTTCACTTGCGCATAGAAGATATATGTGGTGTGTGTTAGGAAAGAAAAATAATATTGCAAAATCAGTATGTAAGGTAGCAGATCAATTATTGTACTTAATCTGGAACTGTAATCAGGCATTTTAGATGCTATCATCTCAGTTCAAATCTTTAGATGGTTTTAATCTGAACTCTTTTCTTTGAGAAGTGAGCTCTAGGCAGTGTGCTTGAATGCAAGTGCGTTCCCCTTTTGTAATCTTCATTTTGAGTATACTTGGAATCATACTTGTGGATTGGCCATCCACCATGGTTTTTCCCCTAATAGGGTTTCCACATAAAAATCTTGGTGTTATGGTGTTGTGTTTACTTTTATGTTTATGCATTATTGTTGAATTTTATTAATGTTGTGAAGTCACAGATTGTCAAAGTTAATTATTGCACAACACTGATTCAACCCCCCCTCTTAGTGTGCCTTTTTTCCAACAAAAAATTCAGAATTAGAGGAGAGTTGTGTGATTGCTAAGCAAGGCAGTGCTTGATATTCAGAGCTTCAAATGAACTAAAATACAACACTAGATCGGTGCACTTTGCATCAATTCATTCTTTGGTAGTGAGACACATTTTTTTATTGTACTTAACTCTAGTCATGAGCCTTACAAGGACAGTGTGTCCTAGTAGTGAGCCCCTGTAATATACTATATCTAGATATAATATATTGGGAGCTAATCCTCATCGTGGATTTTCCTATTTTTGGTATTCCACATAAAAATAATGGTTTTCATGTGTGTTCATGTGTTTTGTGTATTTTTGGATGATTCATGCTTTCATTTCTTATTCCAATTAATATAAATTGGTGATTGAGTTCATTGTGTTCAAATAGATATAGAATACTAATTCACCCCCTGTCTCAGTATTATGAGTGTTCAATAAAGTCTCACTTGAAAAACTCCTAAATTTGGCTAAGTCTTGAAGTTGTCGGTCTTTTCGTAGGTTTTCATAACTTTGTCAGCCACCACCTAGGTTTTCCTAACCTTTCCTTTTCCCAATACATCAAAAAATGTTCATCTTTGCAAAGTTCTAAGTGTGTTGGTATCTTTAAATGTTATCTTAAATTTTTGATAGCCTTGTCTAAGTAAAGTTGAGTCATTTGAAAGTTTTTCTTGAGTTAGGAAACTTACATTATCCTTCAAAAAACTTGTTCGAACTTTCTTATTATTCGCCCAATGATGATATTAAAATATTTGAAAGCAATAAGGATAAAAGGTTTTGGGTGTTTCATATTGGTTTCAAAACCCTTGTCCGCTATTGACAATGTTATTAAAATGTTTCTTTTGACTGATCAAGTGTTTTTGGCTTTTAGGTTGTCTCTTCCCTCTTTCCTAGCATGCTTCCTTCATCATCCTCGATCTTCCACCCCTTCCACCTTCTTCCTCTATTTAAAAATCCCCTTAATAGTTTTGAGCATCGACGTTTGGTCTTACCCCTTGAGCCTTGTCACTTCTCATCGCAAGTTGTAAGACTCCCTCCTGATCCCCAATTCCCAAAAGCCCCTCATGACTTTAGGTGATCGAGCCTTCACCTTCCATTTTCCTTCCACCCATTCCCAACCATGGCTTTGAGGGATTCATCAAACTCTTGATCTTTATGATTTTGGAGTTTGAGATTTTGCCTCACCTCTTACCCAGTAAGATGTAACCACTCACCCCAATCCCCAATTCCATGTTTTAGTGGTTGGAGATTAGGCTTCCCACTTCTGCCTTTTGTTCACTCTCTTGACTCCCTCCTTTCTCACTTACTCCTTCCACCAAAATCTAGCTAAGTGTTAGATTTTTAGGATTTAAGAGGTCAGGGTTACACCTTACCTCTTACCATCCAATGATATGAGATAAGCTAACATGTCGACTCCTGACCCCCAACCAATTCCAATATTCACTTCTTTGGTATTCTTTCTACCAATATTTATCGAGCAACAACATAGCAATGGTAGGAGGTATGCTTACCTCCCGACCTTCAACGAAAGGCAATTTTAAAACTCACGGTTTGGATTTCCCTCCTTCCAATGGTCATCAAGTGGTACTCTTGATGCCTAAGGTTCAACATTTGACACCATACAACAAGTAGTATGAGGTTGGCCCAATGCACGACCTCTAACAGGAACACATTTTTGGGGTTCCAAACCATTTATTTCACAAGTGGACAAAGGTTCTTTTCAGGCCTGATGCCCTAACCTTCCCATGATTTGACATGTTTCTTGAGTTGATGCCATTAATGGTTGAGTGACATTCTTAGCTACTTGTTTCGATTCTAGGGCTTCAATGACATCATTGATTGCATTTATTGACTTCTACAAATGATCTTATGGGTGCCCATGCTCATTTATTTCTTATCATTGTCCTCCTTTTCTTGCCCCATGGCTAGATCATTGATTTCACAAGGGAATTTTGGAGGGATTTTTAGTACAACATTGGTTGTTGGGTATAGTGCACATGTCTAGGCTTGTTCCAAAGTGGATTTCATGGACAAATCTCCTCAATCTTACTTGATCAGACCTTGTTAACCTGAGTTAGGGTTAGGGTTTAGTTGGTGGTTTTCAATTATGCTTTCATTTTAAAAGAAACACTTGTAATATTTAAGGGCTTCTTCCTTGGATTTTCTCTAATAGGTTTATGCTACTCTACCATTATGTGACTATAAATTTGGCTTCCATGCCTTTGTGTCAATAAAAAATAAATTATTTTACCTCTTCTATATGCTTGCATCATGTGTATTGTTTGATATCTCTATGCATGCACTATCTTTATCATTTATATGAGGTATATTATTGTGCTTGAAGCAAATAAAAATAGGTCCAAGGGTGTGTTCACCAAATATGGCGTGACTGATGAATAATGAGGTACCTATTTCTCAATATTTCATTAGGAAATGAGATTCTCAAAAAGAATTGACTAAAAACCCTTAGGTGAATCAAGTCAATGTGAGAATCTATAAATTTCCTCATGCTTGAAGGATAGGGGTCAAGGTAAAACAACACTTTGGGGAGAAAAATGAAAAAATAGTAAATCAACTCCAAAATGAAATCTAACACTTCAAACAATAATATTAAACTCAATATTTAAAAAACTAGAAAACCAAATGCAGATATGAGAAGGGCAGAAATTTGTTTACCAATCACCAAGAGGAAATTTCTAATGACTGACTAGGACTCATTTGCCCATGGGAAAATGGGTCTTTATTTAGGGTTTTTCTAAAAAAATTGAGAGCCTTTGATGCTGATCTATAACTTCTAATTTGTCTAGGTTTCAGTGTAATAAAGATAGAAATCAGATATGTAGGCTAGATTATGTGATTTTACAACTTTGACAACTTTTCCAATCTTGCACTTCAAAAGGTGTTCAATCCTTCTTCAACCTAAATCTACAATCACAAATGCAAGAGAATTTTTTTTGTTTTTGGGTGAATGTGTTGACTTTTAGTTGTTTACCATGTTTTTCATTGATGACAAAACTGGTTACATGATTGAGGTTTGGTTTTGATGACACATGTTTCATATGCAGTTACAGGTTTTTGGTTCATTCTTTTATTGGTTAAAAAGAAACATGTTTCAGGTACTTGTGTGACTTAGGCAAGTCACTATTTCAATTTTCATGTCTTTGCTAAGGTGATTTTCATTTTCTTATAAGGAATTTGATTTCTTATTAGCATGTGGAATAAAGGTGGTTCTATCGGATCGTATTGCAATCTATATTGTCACACAAATTGACATTACACAATTCATTTGAGAAAGTTATTCAAGAAAGGTTTTATTATTAAAATTATTTTTGAACATATTGAAATTCATTTTGAACAAGGTATTTTGGTTATATTTTGGCTCATATTAATAAGGTTTCGGGCTTTTTCAAAGGCACATTAATCATGTTGGAGAATAAATGAGGTAGCGACATTTTATTTGTTTGGAATTTTGATCACATTAAAACATATGACATCGGGTATTATTGTGGTAATAATATCATTCTGTGTGACTCTATGGTATCGTGTTTGTTGATAAAAATCACATTTTATATGTGTTAAATAGCTATTAGTTTTGATAGCTACTTTTGACTGGATAAATGACACCAACAACCATCATGGACATTGACAACTCATTTGGGTTAATGATTTAATGTTATTATGATGTCGATGGTTTTGATAAATTCTTTGGCAGTTGATTCTAAGGAATTATAATGTTTTTTCCAGATCTCAAATGATTATGTTGTTTTACAAAGTCTTCTAAAACTATTGAAGCTCAAATTGGGGTAAATCCATTATAGTTGTTTCAATTTTGAATCCTAGTCGCCATGGATATTTTTCTTCTTGTCTTGAAATCTTGGGTTCTCTCTCAGCCAACATGCTAAGAGAATATATTAATCTAAATGGCAGTGAGGATCGTCAGATAGAATGGAACTTTGGTTAAATGTTGAGTGTTGACTGTGAGCTAATGAAAGCTTGACTGTGGAAGTTATATAGAGAAGATTTGATGTCGTCTTCCAGTTGGGTAGTTATGAAACTTCTCGATGGTTTCTAGTTTTTATTCAATTTTATTCCACCATGATAAGGTAAAGCAAAATCTCTATGGTTTTGAGTAAAATCTTTAGTTTTTGGAATATTTTTGTTAAGCGTTTTTAAGAGCTTAACTTTTGTTGATTATGATTTAAAAACTCTTTAGGGTTTCCTGGTGATCTCTTCTCGAGTTACAATAGAATATACTCTATTGTGTTATGGGATTGATGTATTTGCTTAAACTTCTTAAAAGATTTTGTTAAAAGCTCTTAACTTGAGTTGGTTTACAGTTATTGAAATCAGTTTTGAAAGTTATATCTGAAAGTTTCGATGAAAGACAGATGGCAACATATGTGAATTTTTGTATACTCATATAAATAGTGGTTGATCACTATTTTAAGGTCAATGCTTTTAACAGATTTATTATGGAGGTTGTGAATATATAATTGTGTGATTGAAGTTTTTCAAATATGATGCAAAACAGAGTATATAACTGATATGTTTGGTGTTTTAGAGATTCCAGAATGAATCTTTAAGATATTAAATGTGTTAGAATGAAAGTAATATGTGAATTGAATGAAACAAAGTAACTCGCTGATATATTATTGTTTTGAGTTTTTGTATAAGGGGTTGGTGCTCCTTAGAATGGGTGTTCCTAAATGTATAAGGGGTTGGTGCTCCTAAAGCTTGTGGAGTTGGTGCTCTTCAACTTTTTGGAGGTTGTGCTCTTGAAATTTGTAGATTTGGTGCTCAAAGTGAATAAAGAGAAAGATTTTTTGAGTGGTTTTTATTCCCTAGGAGGGTTTTCCACTCAGGACATATAATGTGTTATGTGATGAGTCTTTCTATGATTTTTTTCCATTTCTATCTATTTTTCATAAGTTATCAGATGCATTAATGTCTATTATCAATTCTTATTTCTAAAATTTTAATGTATTCTGATGTTACAAATACTTTCACAGTCATATGTTGCAAAATGGTTTAAAATCTTTGTTTAACCAAACATTTTTTGCATGTTGTGGTGAAAAACATTTATTCTATCACATCACATGTTCTTTCCTTGACTGATAGTTCAAGTTTTTTATGTTTCAATCTATCATAATGTACTAAATATGTTTGTTGTTTCAATCATTCAATTCTTATCATATGTCATTCAGTCACACAGTTGTTGTAGTGTCTCATAAAGCTGCATTGAAATTTGGTGGTCTTAAAATGATTCAATGATTTTGGTCTTCATGTATAAAGTCTTATGAAATGCACTTGTTGTGTCATCATGCTCTGATTGTTAAACAATGCCAGGCACATATTTTGCAAGTGCAAGATATCTCACACATGCTATATTGGCATAAGTTGTCTATATAAACTGAGTTAATGTTGTCATATCTTTGTTTACCTCTTTTCATGAATGGTCTCAAAGTGACCACTCTACTCTATTATCAATAGAAAGGATGTCTGATCTAAAAGTCTTTTTCAAAGTTTAAAAAGTTTAAAATTTAGGTATGTCTATCAGACACTGATTCACCCCCCCGTCCCCCCCTCTCAGTGTCTATCCATACTCCAACAAGTAGTATTAGAGCCATACCCATGCATAAGTCTAACCAACTTAGGTTTTCTTGGTCGTGGAGTATTTTTTATGGCTAAGTGAAAAAGAAACAAAGGTCAAAAGAAAAAAACTAGTGTCAAGCAAAAAGTTGATCAACCAATCCCTATCAAATCTAGTGAAGTTTTATCTCAAGAAATAACCCTGCCAATTGATACTAAAATTGATCATGTAGCTGGAGAAGAAGGAGATCACTTGGTAAGTGACTTTGAACAAGAATTTGGTGAAAAGGAATGTGAAGGTGATGAGTTTGAGATTGATTTAGAAGGATAACTACTTGCTTCCTTATATGAACTTAAAAGTCTTAAACGAGAAAATCAGGATCTCAAGGTACTCTTACAAGAAAGTGTTGATGTCAATAAATTTGTAATACAAAATCATAATGATGATAAAAATATTATTGAATTTTTGAAAGCTCAAATGGTTGGTAGAAAAAATACTAAAGAGGGATTGGAAATGAAGTTAAAAGACAAGATGAATTGTGTAGTAATCTAGAAAATGAGGTTGCTTTATTGAAGAAAAGTTCAGATAATGATTCCTTGTTAAATGAACTAACTCTTAAAGATGACATGATTATAAGTCAGAAAGTTGAAATTGAAGAATGTAAGAGGATAGAAGATGTTGTAAGGTCTGATTTGGAGGTTAAAAATAGTGAATGTATAAAACTTGAAGGAGAAGTAGTTTCATTAAGGAAAGAGCTTGAAAGTCTCAAGGTTCAACCAAGTAAAAATCAAAAATTTTGATCATAGTACTAATCTATTGAATGAGATGTTGGACAAGAAAAATAATTATAAGGATCCTATAGGATTGGGATATAAGGTTGGACAAAGTTTTTCTGAAGAATCTAAACATGAGACAGTGTTTGCTACTGCAGATGGAAAGAGGTTTACAGTTAAGAAAACACCAAGAATGAAGGTTGATCTTGGTCACCATATTGTTGCACCAAATAATGAAGATAAAACAAAATCAGAAGATAACACTTATGCTAGAAGACAATTTAAAGGCATTCACAGAGAAAGGAGAAATGTTTACAGATCTTCACATCCTTGGCATGATTAGTCATTTAGGTACAATGATTCTTTTCAAGGATATTGTTATGTTTGTAATGAATTTGGTCATAAGGAAATTGATTGCATGAGATGTTCAAATAAGAATCATTCTAATGTCTCTAGAAATGAGAATGTGGTGTGTTATAATTGTAACAATTTTGGTCATTTAAGAAGAGATTGTAGAATGAATACAAGTGATAATTATGTAGGGAAAAAAATTGGATATTTCTATAGGAATTATTTTGTTTCTCAGATCAATCATAAGATAATTTGTTTCATATGTAATAATGTTGGGCATAAAGTACAACAGTGCAAATTTAATAGAAAGATAAGAAATTTAAACAAACAAATGAAAATTTTTACATTAGTGTGGAGAAGAAAGAGTAAACAAGATGACAAGAAGAGAAATAAAGATGATTTTTTGAAAACTCCTTGTAAACTCCTTGCACATGTGATTCCATCCAAATCCTAAGAAGAAGCAAAGACTCAGGGGGAGTCTATTATGGTAACATATTTTACCCCTATGAAGTCAAGAATGAGGTATGACAACATGCATCTGCTATTGGTGGTATAAGTAGTAAAGAAAAGATTTGTAAATGTTAATTTTTCATTATGCTTTATTCTGATTGAATTGATTATGATAGACTGTATACAAGTCTCATTATGTTGGTTGTGCATATTGGAGGTGTACATATGTTGTCAAATATAGAGGCAGTAAACAACAAGCTTGTTTACATTGGGTACTTGATCTCAAGATTAAGTGGTGACTTCAGGTTTTGGTAGATTTAGTTATAATAGTAATCATCATGGTTGTTGTTTTGTGATATGCTATTACAAGTTGTTAAGATTTGATGGAGTTTTTTATTTTTTGTCATTCAAACAATAGGAAAGACATAATTTTATGAATACTCTTCTAACATGATGTGTCTGTAGACAGAGAAAAATGACCAAAGCCTGCAAGCAATATTTTACCACCTTTTGTCCTAGCATAATTATGACATCTTAATTCTGTTTCTAACACACATTAAAATATTAATTAAATATTTCATAATTATTTAATT
This sequence comes from Sequoiadendron giganteum, assembly GCA_007115665.2. Lineage (NCBI taxonomy): Eukaryota > Viridiplantae > Streptophyta > Pinopsida > Cupressales > Cupressaceae > Sequoiadendron > Sequoiadendron giganteum. Next base: position 490,585,836 of record CM021104.1, read on the forward strand.
AATTCATGATTTTCCATTCTTCATGATTATTAAATACATAAATCCTATTTATTTATTTAATGTGTCACTAATCATCAAAGTCGTCTCATAATTAAATAAAGTCTCATTTATTTAATTAGTCCTTATCATTAATGGCCTCCTGATTATTAAATAAATATGTTCTAATATATTTAGTTAATATGTCACTAATCCCTAAATTCTCTTTTAATTAAATGGATTCATTAATTTATTTAATTTATTAATGTCTCACATAGTTAACTAATTCTTCTTTTAGTAATTAATTTCAAAAATCAATTACTTATTATCTCACAAAATCCATATTTTGAATTAATTTAATTCAAAATGGAAATATTCTTCTACAAATCAATTAATTTCTAAAATTACTAATTTTCCGAAATCTCATCTCTTTATCTTCTGATTTTTACTAATTTCATCTCAATGTCACATTTATTCTCCACCATTGATTTAATTTCTTAAATTAAATCTTGTCCACACATTTGAGGATTTTACCTTAACCCTAATTGAGAGTTGCCATTTTGAATCTTAACCATTGATTCTACGGCATTTTTCCAATCTCTCATCTCGGTCATCCATTCAAGATTGCATTTTCTATAAAATGACAATCTTGATCTCATTTTTGACACCTCTTATTCTATTATTAATTTGTTGAATCTCATAATATCATCTTTTGATTATCATGTTTAGGCTTATTCATTACTTGCATAGTAGAATTAAATTTATGTTTTGCATTTAGTTAATTGAGAAATCCTTCAAAGGATTTTGTTTAGGACTAGACATTTTAGAGTTTTCTCACAAATCTAAGGGAATCCATTATCACAGCAAGCTTAAGGAGGTACAATGGAAGTGAATCATGGAGAGAAGATTGGGTGAGAGTGTTCTCATTTCATTCATTTTTTTTAATTCATCTCTAATGTATTTCATTGTTTGTTGGATTTTATTTAATATATACATGCATTGTTAGACTAACAATTTGTTTTGTAGAAATCCCTCATTACATTGGTGAACCCGACCCACTAACACGTTTTTGCAGGTTCTCGTATGGCCTCGGATTTTGTTTTGCAGGTACAGGAGTATAGAATGACGCAACCACAAACCCACATGATGCAAGTTCTCTTTCACAACACATTTGTGCTCGCGAATGACGCATACAACTTGTCACAACACATATGAGCTTGCAAACGCCGCATTCAACATATCACAATGCATTTGACAAAACCCAAACTGCATCTGCTCTGTCGAGCTGCATCTGTTATTTTGTGTTGCAAATGACAAGTTATTTTCATTATTAAATTGTTATCTAGATCCGACGTAACCGCAGTCAGTAGTTTGATTGATGTATGGGGTTAAAATGAACCAATCCTAGGATAAGCACTTATATTTGGAATTTATCAATCCTAGGATATACACTTTAATCTAGAATTTATCAATCTTAGGATAGTCACCAAATTTTATTTTTTTTGGTTAAAATGAATCCAATGCTTGTTGTGAAGCACATCTTCACTTAATGTAGAAAATCATCATTTGGATTTGAAACTGAACAATTTGTTTGTTGTGCTTGTTGGGTAATAGGTATATGCTCTCCCCTTTACTGTGTGATCAAAAAACTAGACTTACCTATTTTCATCTTCATGCATTTTATTTTTTATTAAATCCTTTAGAAGGCCTATCATAGTGGGAAAAAGTACTCACCTTATGGGAATGACCTAAGTGGGAACAACCAAAGCTATCTTTTCCAACCCACTATAATCAAAAGTGAATTTTGGGGAAACCCATATTCAACGGAAGTGAGCAAGATAACCATCCCCAAAATCTTTGTTCTAAAGATTGGGAGGTCTCTTGAGGGAGTTTATCTATTACCATGCCAAACATAAACCTTTACTATGAACCATAGTGTAGAAAGCCAACTGTGTCAGTATCCAAACATTATTTCAATCATAGTGCAAGGGGAGGGAAGAATCTTCCCCGAAGACACTCACCATATAATCGCCATAGATTGTTTGCTCAAGGGATCAAGAAATCTAACCTTGAGTATGCACCTGGAAAAGAAAAAAACATGGGCGCCCTCTAGGGGGTGGCACGACTGTGTGAGTCAATGCGATTTTAAGTTGTGGATTGTGATTGCTATGATGACCCTTTGACTATTAAGAGTGATTCTTCCTGAAGTGTCTTTTTTATCAAATGCTAGTGAAAAAAAACAAGGGTCATGCTTGATCCTTGAACATACACTCAATTTTTTAGATTCTATGTCTTGCCAAAATCAATAAACTTCAACAAACTGAACATCAACAACCTCTGTCCAAACTTGTCAAATCTACAAAAATGTTTTCTTTTTCCAAAAAATTGCTTCATGTGATGCAAGCACTCTGTCAAACTGCAATCACCATATTTTGAGCCGCAATCGATCTGATGAGTCGCATTTGAAACATCTTGAGCTGCATTCGCTCTGATAATCTGCAATTGAAACACCCTGAGCCACATTAGCTAAACCACACTGCATTTGCCAGTATCAAACCACATTTGCTATACTGAGTTGTATTTGCCAGTCCAAAAACCGCATTCATCAGTCTAAGACACATTTACTCTATCGTGCCACATTCATTGCGACGCCTTTGCGAAGAATTTCAAATCCTTGTCTCACTATCAAAACTGAAAGTCCACAACTTGTCTTTAATTCAATCAATTCTTCCATCACTGTCACTGTTCAAAACCAGACACGGAATTGCTCAACTTCCCTTAAACATGGCATTTTAGGTACCATTTTTAGGATCACAATAGGGTTCCATTTCTAGTCCATTAGATTTCATTGGTAGCTTCACGTGTACGGACACCACTTTTTGACCCAAATAAAAGTATTTTGCTAATTCCTTTTGAGGAAAGAGAGCTAACAACATGAAGATTGATGAGGAATTTTTTTTGTAATTTTTTGTTGAATATTTTTTTTTTATTAAATTTTTATTGGCCTTAATTGTTGTTTTTAAAAATCAACGTGTACGGACAACATAATTTGACCTAAACTAAACATTTTTTGAAACTTTTTTTTTTCATTCTGTAAAGAATTGTCTAAAGATTGATGTCATATAATTTTTTTTACAAGAAACTTCACCAAAAAAAAGTTATTAAAAAACCAAAAAAGTCTGATATTTCATGTTTAAGGACTAGTTTGCTTTGAAATTAATTTAAAAATATCAAATATAATCCAATATTAATAAAAATTATATATTTGGAAACTAGAAATCGTGTTCTGTAATGGGTTTTAATTTTATAGATTGATTCAAAAAAAAAATCCATCAACCATACTGTCAAAGATGGACATTCTTCTTCAATCTGCCTTAGTTTTTTAGTTGCAGGTCAAAGGCTAAGGCTCGGATTGCCAAGCCTTTCCCGAGCCTAAAACCAAGGCTGCAAGTGGGCTGGAGATTCAAGTTTTCAATAACGCGTATTCATTTTTAAAAACGCGTACGCATTACAAAATGCATATGCGCTCTTTATTTGTTTGATTATTTAAAAAAAAAAATTACTTTTTAGAAACACGTACGCGTTTTGAAATGCGTACGTGTTTTGAAAAGAGAAATGCGTATGTGTTTCTAAAAAGAAAAACACGTACACATTTTAAAACGCGTACGCGTTTCTAAAAAGTATTTTCTTAGAATAAATGACTTGTATGCAGTCAAAAATGCATATGCATTTTATAACGCGTACGAGTTTTATAACACATACGCATTTTTTTAGGCTCGGGTACCCAATGCATAACGCATACACGTTTTTTAATAATGCGTACGCATTTTTTAATAACGCATACGCGTTTTCTGCGATATTTTTTTTTTTGGCCGAAACTTCCCCTCTTCGTGGACCCAACTTCTTGCACTTACCCCAAAAACATAGTATCTTACTTAGATCATTCTCTCCATCATCCCAATTTGAGCAAACATTTTATGGTTGAAACTAGATTACAAAAAAAATAAAGACTCATGGATTCCTTTAGACAAGACACCAACTTTCTTGATTTCACAACTGCCATGGATTCCTTCCCTAATGCCACGAACAATCCTTGTTATGACGTGGGAAATTCCAACATCAATCCTTTCAGTGAAATGGATATCCCACCATCTCCATCACATATTTTTGAACCATTTATCCGATGAGATCAAAATGGGGAAGTATTTAAAGAAGACTTATTAGCTACTGCCCAACACCTAGAAGTTGTTGCTTTTGTGGAAGAAGTGGTCTTAAATGACTCTTCCAGATTCCTAGCTATGCTCGTTGACCAAGGGGCTAAGTTACCAAAGGGATTTGATCTTGAAACTCTTAGAGCAACATCTCCAAATCCCTCATCACACAATCCTTCCATGGGAGTCTCTTCACAAAATGTCATCAACACCATCAATGCTACCTCCCTTGGTCATACTACCACCACAACCAACACAACATCTATTGGGGGATCATCTACCCAAAGCAACACCACATCACAATCCATCCCCCAACAAAAATCCACCATCCCTTCTCAAACAATGGGTGCAACCACATCAAACCTCTTTGGAACTTCATCTAGTTCCATAAGTGCATCAAAAAACCTATTATTAGGTTCCTCAAACGCCATGGAAACCAACTCATCCAACCCTTTTGGGAAAAATAAACGAATATTTTTCATTCAAGGCACCCAACCTAATTCCTCATAGGTTAATACCAACATTTTGGTGAACCAAAACACCAACATTCCTCATGGCCACAATCTCTTATTTGGGCAAGGCAATCAACAAGGCCCTCAATCCTTCACTCCATTTGGGCATCAACAAGCTCAAAATCAACAAGGCTCTCAATCCTTCACTCCTTTTGGACATCAAAAAACTCAAAACCAACAAGGTCCTCAAATTCAGTCCAACATGGTAGGATCTCACATCCCCACCTATGCCTCTCAAGTTCATACACAACAACACATCCCTCATCAAAACACTCATTTCCAACAACCGGATAATCAAAACACTCATTTTCCCCACCGTCAACCAATTCCTAACCAACACATCTCATCACAACAAGTGGGAAACCAATCCATACTACTCACCAACATGTGTGATGATACTAACAACCCAATTGTGGAAGCACTCACACTCCAACTCGTTGCTCTTCAAATGCAAGTGGAGACCTTGCAATAATCCAACAAAAAGTCTTACATGTCACATGACTTATGTCCATATCCGTTCGACACAACCTTATATATGCCACCCTTTCCTCATGGATATGTGGTACCTCATTTTCCTAAATACAAAGGAAAAACGAACCTCATTGAACATATAAGAGAATTCACCACTAGTTGCATGGACATTGCATATGAGAAAACTTATCTCATGAGACTTTTTTCTAGAAGTCTCGTCGGTCATGCACTAGAATGGTTCTCGCTATTGCCTAAAGGAATAAAAACATGGGATGAACTGGCAAACAAGTTTGTTGAGAACTATGCCTATAACATTGACATGGATATCAACATCGCCTCCTTATGCAGACTTACCCAAGAGGATGCAGGAGATAATTTTATTCCATTATTTCAAAGATGGAGAACCTTAGCAAGAAGATGTCCGATAGAAATACCTAAAAAGGAGAAGGTCACCATGTTTGTAAAAACTTTCCTAGGACCACTAAGGTATGGCTTACAAGTCCATTGTTGCACCACCTTTTTTGACCTTGTTGAAAAGGGTGTTCAGCTTGAGAAAGCCTTGATCACCAAAGGCGAATTAAAATATGGTGGCAAGACCATCAATACCACCAAAAATAATAACCCAAGTAGCTCAAATGACAAAACCAAATACTAGGTTAAGAACAAACACACCACCAACGACGGTGTAGTTGATGCAAAAACTGTCAATGCAACAAGTCATGTACTCACAATCAAAGGAGTACAAAATCAAAATGCACCTGTAACTACACCGACACCAACTGCCAATGCTTTCCAAAGCAATCACATGCAAACTAGTCAAAGGTAGCTGTGTCAACCTCGACAATTCCAAAAATGCAGATACACCCCTTTGGGTGAACCTATTGAAATTGTCTTGAAGAAACTTCTTCAAAACAGTGTCATAATGCTGGAAGATCCAAAACCGTATGACCCTGGTCAGTTCAAGCCATCATGGTGGGATGACAGTACATTTTTTTATTACTACCATGCCAAAGGGCACAAAACCTCCTCTTGTCATCAATTGCGAAATCTGGTACAAGACCTCATTGAGAACCACACCATTGAGTTAGGTGGTCAACCATTCACGTCTAATGCATATCATACTATCCAAAAAAACCCACTGCAGGATCATGGTAAAGCTTCCTCATCTGGCACAAAGAATACTGATAATCAAGCCAATCACATTCGTCTAGCCTACAATACTATTCGTCCTGCATATAATTATCCCAGTGGTACCATCATTAACAATCTTTGCACTGCTGATGAAGATAAATGTGTTAATACCATTACCATTAAAAAGGACCATGAATGCAATGTCACCATGTGTAAAGGCAAGGTCACTATCCCAGGTCCTTCTACACATCAACCTAAGATCACCATACCTGGTTCATCCACCAGACAGTCAACCCCTAAACTAGAGTTCAACCTTATTGAGCAATTGAATAAAATACAATCTCAAATATCCATTCTCAAACTAATTCGTATCTCACCCGCACATAAGGCCATCTTGGATAAAGTCCTACAAGAGTCATTCGTCCCAACCAAAATTGATGTCAACCACTTTGATACTATGGTTGGATATCTGAATTTGCCTCATCACATCACCTTTTTGGATAGTGACTACTCCTCACCCAAACCATCTCATAATGATGCCCTTCACATCGAGGTTGTTTTCCACAAGCATAAGGTTAGACGAGTCTTAGTAGATGGTGGAGCAAGATTGAACATCTGCTCTTTAAAATTGGTCAAATCTCTTGGTTTCTCTGATGCATGTGTAGATGATAGCAAGAGCATTGTCATCAAGGTATATGATGATGAAGAATTTTCTTCTAAAGGCGTCATTACAATTCCACTCTAGGTGGGACCAATTATCATAGATACAACATGCCAGGTCCTGGATCGTGACATACATTATAATATCTTACTTGGTTGCCCCTAGATTCATGCTCTAAAGGCCATTCCATCCACATGCCACCAATGCCTAAAATTTCCTTTTGATGGTACTGAAATCACTATCCCAAGAGATCCTGACCCATTTCAATATTTTACCAATCTGTGAGCTACTGTTGAGCACCAGGTACCCATCAATCATGAAGCCTTAGCTTCCACTTCATCCAAATATATTGACCCATCTTCACTCACCAAATCATCCATTCCATCACTTTTTGCCACACCATCTTCCTCGGCCTCCATACCAAGTAAAGACCTTTAGATCCAGGACCTTGGTTGTGGAAAATTCAAATTGAATATGACTTACTGTATCACCACAATACCTAAGCCACCAAAAGTCTATGGTAGACCATGTTTTACGATCGAGCCAAAAACAACTTTCAAGGTTCCACCAAAAAGTGTTTTCACACTATGAGGGGACATGGGTAATGAAGTCATCATTGACATAGCTAACTGGATCTACAAAGACCCAAAAGAGTTTCCTTCGCTACCAGTAGATCTCTATGGAAAAGGCTATGACATATGCAAGGCCCTAGGTTTTGACGGCACAAGTGGTCTTGGAAAGGCTAGCAATGGAAGCAGGGAACCTATTATCATTTCTGCAAGACCAAAGTACATAGGGCTAGGGTTTGACCAACTTGGAACCAATGATCAATGTACCTATGAACTTTCAAGTGAGGACGTAAGGGCTACAGAAAGTGTCGAGACAATTGAAGAATCCCTTACCAAAACCGATTCAAATGAATGGGAATGGGGATCTCAGAAAACCTTGAGCAACTATGATATTGATGAACTATTCCTAGATCCTAGTCAACTACCCTTTGAAGAACGATTCTGGCAAGAATATAATATCGATCCCATTGAACAACACTCCAAAAATAAGGAATGGGTGTGCATTCCTTGGGATCCAGAGGAACATAAATTACCCTCGCCAATACCTGAAATATCCCACCCCATTCTGAAGCCTACCCATGAGCCTAAATTATCTAAACCTACTGTCCATGTCTTTGAAAGGCCATCTAGTAGTCATGATGCCGATACTTTTGTGTCCTATTATGAATTTGAGTTTGATTCATCAGAATTAGAGTATGGACCATCCATCACATCTGATACAGAAGTTGAAATTAACAACTTTTCCTTCACACTAGAGGCTTCAATTTGCACACTTTTTGCATCTTCCCCATCCTTTACCAACACTAACGATGAGATTTCCCTTGTTTACCCACAACTGATTGACTGGGATCAACAAGAACCACCAGTAATGGACATCTTTCAGAATGATGAGGCAATAGCAGAATTCATGGGACTTCGAGAAGGCATACCATGGGGTGATCACAAAACAGGATTTTCCATTGATCTAGATTGTGCAACTTATTTTGGGGAGACTATGCAATCCTCTAGTCGCAAAAGTACAAAGAATAAAATAAAACAAAAAAATTCTTTAGGTGAAAACTGCAAGGCACCTTCTGAAAACAAAATAGTAAAAATAAAGGACGTATCTGAAGGTGAAAACCTCTCTGAGGCGCTTAAGGATGGAGGATTGGACTTTCTTCTTGTAACATAGGAAAATTTGACAATGCTCATTGAAGACACCATTGAAGTTAACATATCCACACCAGAGAATCCCAAAATGGTTCTCTTGGCTGCATCCCTAATAGAAGAAGAAAAACCTGAGTTCCAAATATTCTTCATAGAAAGGAAGATTAAATTCGCATGGTCATATGTTGACATGCGAGGCTTAGATCCAGAATTGGTACTGCACCATCTTTCGTTAATCCCAAATATCAAACCAGTCAAACAAAAGTTGAGACAAATGCATCCATAGATTGCACTACTAGTAAAATTTGAACTAAAGAAGTTATTGGATGCTAGATTTATAAGATCAATAGATTATGCTGACTGGATATCCAACATTGTCCCTGTAACAAAGCCAAATGGAAAAATCTATATCTACATGGATTTTAGAGATTTGAATAAGGCTTGTCCAAAAGATGACTTCCCATTACCAAATCTAGACATGCTTGTTGATCTTACAATAGGGTATGAGATGCTATCTCTCATGGATGGTTTCTCTGGCTATAACCAAATCTGAATTGCAACTGAGGATCAATAGAAAATAGAATTCACCTGCCCATGGGGAACATATTGTTGGAATGTCATGCCTTTTTTTCCTAACGAATGCAGGCGCCACATACCAAAGAGCTATGACAACAATCTTGCATGACATGATGCATATTCTAATGGAAGATTATGTGGATGACCTCTTCGCTAAATCTTTGACACAGAAAGATCATCTCAAAGTACTGGAAAAAATATTCAGGCGGCTAGAAGATTACAAGGTCCATTTGAACCCAAAAAAATGTGTCTTTTGGGTCACTTCAGGCAAGCTACTGGGCTACATAGTTTCATGACGAGGCATAGAAGTTGATCCTGCTAAAGTGAAATAAATTATAAAAATGCCTCCACCAAAAGGCATTAGTGAGCTAAGAACACTTTAGAGTAGACTGTAGTCCATCCAATGCTTCATCACACAGTTGGCAGACAAGTGTCAACCATTTTAGTACCTATTACGCAAAAATGTTCCCTTTGTATGGACAGACAAATTCCACACAACCTTCAACTGAATTAAAGAATATCTATTGAAACCACCTATCCTAATGCTGCCTTTTGAAGGCAAGCCATTGATCTTGTATGTCTCTATAACTACAAATGCACTAGGGGCATTATTGGCACAAAACGACCATGAGGAAAAAGAGAGAGCTATATACTACATCAATTGCACACTGATAGGATATGAGTTGAACTATAAAACCATTGAATGTGCATGCCTTGTAGTTGTCTTTGTAGCACAAAAACTAAGGCATTACATGTTGAGCCACCAAACACACCCGATAGCCAAGATTGATCAACTAAAGTACCTCCTAATTCGGGTAGCATTGACATGCCGGTTAGCAAAATGGGTCATAATATTAAGCGAGTATGATATACAATATGTGGAGTGCAAGGAAATAAAAGGTCAAGTAATATCATATCAACTTGCAGATGCACTGATCCAAGCCACTCATCCGCTGATAACCAATTTCCCTTATGAGTCTATCTTTCATGCAAAACCAGTATTACCATGGAAGCTATATTTTGATGGATCCCACACTGGTCATGGCTTAGGAGCTAGTATCTTTTTCATAACACCACAAGGGGATTCAATTCCTAAATCATTTTGGATCGCCTTCCCTTCTACAAATAATATTGTAGAATACGAGGCATTGGTCACAGGTCTCAAGATAGCAATTAAATGGAAAATTCAAACATTGCTCATATTCGGGGATTCTTAGTTAGTCATCAACCAAGTGAATGATGATTATGACACAAAGGGTAAAAGTTTGCTTCCTTACAAATGAATGGTGGATAGTTTCCTGATGTATTTCAAAATGATTGCATTTGAAAAAATCCCAGGGACACAAAATAAGGTAGTTGATGCAGTGGCTACCATTAGATCTCTCTTAGACATCCCTAAGAATGTGTCACAATTTGAGTTCTTAGTGGAATAGTTGTTGATGCCTACATATGATATCCCTAAGTCAGAAATGGTTTGTGAGATTGTTGGTCCCAATTCACCTTGGTACCAATACATCTATGATTATCTTAAATCCCAAACCCTACCACCCAACCTTTCCAACAGCCAAAGAAAGTATTTTGTTTGAAAAGATGCTAGACATACCATCGTCAGTGACACCCTATACCGTCATGGATTTGATAAAACCCTTCTTCACTATCTCAACACTGATCAAGCCCAACAAACTTTATGAGAAGTACATGAGGGTATATGCGGATCTCATTCGACTGGTCCAACGTTAGCTAGGAAAGTCACTAGGCTTGGATACTACTAGCCGACATTGGAAAAAGATGCTCTTCAGTTTGTCAGAACATGTCGGAAATGCCAGGTGCATAGTGACCTAATTCATGCACCTACACAGGAACTGAGACCGATCACTTCTCCATGGCCTTTTGCACAATGGAGACTCGACCTCAAGGGCAAGATTCATCCATCTTCCTCTAATGGCCACAAATACATAATTACCACCACTGAGTATTTTACTAAGTGGATTGAAGCCATTCCCCTCACTTACATCACCGATAAGAAAATATCCAAGTTTATCCTAAATTACATCATCTGCCAGTATGGTGTCCCACAATCCATCATCAGAGATAATGGCAGTCCATTCAAAAATTATGACGTTCATGAACTTTGTGAGCGATTTCATATCCAACACCATTTTTCCACCCCATATTACCCACAAGGTAACAACCAAGCTGAGGTGTCAAATAAAAAAATTCTTCACATTCTCATGAAGACCGTCAATGACACTGGTCGAGATTGGCACCTACAACTTAATCTTGCTTTATGGGCTTATCGTACTAGCATTCGTACCCCCACTAGACCCACTCCATTTTCCCTAGTCTACGGATCTGAGGCCATATTGCCCATCGAGGTCAAAATTCCTTCTCTCCAAGTCTCCTTGAAAGGAATGATTGATGATGAAGAGTATAGACATGCTTGCCTACATGAACTAGAAATGCTACAAGAAAGATGACAAAATTCATTAAATCATTTGTAGGCATATCAAAATTGTCTCTGCCAAAGCTATAACAAAAGAGTAATGGTGAGAAAATTTGAAATCGGTGACTTGGTTCTCATGCAGAACCCCAGAAATTAGGTGGACCATGAAAAGCCTGGCAAGTTTAAGGCTAATTGGCTTGGTCCTTATATCATTAATGCCGCATTCGGTTCTGAATCTTATCAGTTGGCCACACCTAATGGTGAACAGTTGACAAAACGTATCAACAACTTACATCTGTGAAATTTCTACACATAGCATCATAGAGCTTGGCTAAAAACCTTAAAAAAATATACAAAAAAAATACAAAAATAGAAAAAAATCGTCCCTTGATGAAAACTTGGGAAACAGGTGTCTTGGTGACATCCAAAAAAACCAAAAAAATGGCAAAATATTAAAAAGAAATGTATTCATCCAATAGTGAAAACCTAGCAAATAGGCACTTTGGATAAGTACCATGGTGAAAACCTGGCAAATAGGTGCCATGCGTAGTCGATCATTTGTTTGCCACCTACTATTACTCAAATCGACCTTTATCCATTTTTCATAATCGCAAAGGCCTGACACATTCACGAGACTCATCCTAAGTCCTATCGATTTCGGCCATGGTTAACATTTGGTTGAAATCATCCCTTGCATATTCTTGCCTTTTGCCTAGTGTCTACCTATCTCCATATCTTTTGGACTCAGATAATCCCCGATCTGTCTAGGGGCAAGAACGTTATCATATAACTGTAGTGGGTGGTGCACATGATCCTGCATTCTTAAAAAGTCAAAAAAGATCTAAAATTTTGAAAATGTCTTGAGAAAATCCAAAAATAGAGTCAAAGTCAGTGTCTATCTGATCAATTCAATTGATCATATTAGTCAATATTTATTCCATGTCTGAACTACGTTGTCTCTGCACTTTTTCTATGTAGGAAAGATTCATCTTTGAATCCCCGAGACATTAGGTTAGTCTTTCTAGGATTATCAAAATAAAAGCATGATTCAAACTTTTTCCTTTGGACAACGTCATTGGTCATGTCAAACTACGAGGTCTCTGAGTGCATGATGTAGGAAAGGCCATCAATCCATGGACCCCCGATGATGCATTAGGTCAGTCCATTAGGGTTCATGGCACTACATTTTCACACACGTCAATTTATCTTCAAATCAAGCAAATCTTTTGTCAATATCGAACTGTCAATCTATCAGCAATCTATTTCATCAAACATTTCCAGTCATTTCAACATGTCAACAATGAAATGTAGTCAAATTCTATCAAGACAATTCACCCTGGAAAAATTTTGGGTTCTTCTTCGGATGCGTCCTTCTGAAAAGAACCTTTTGTGACTTCTTTATGCTTTTCAATGTGTCCTTCCTAAGAATCTTCATCATCATCTGGCATTTGGATGGATTCTCCTAACTCCGAGAATCGATCTCCTAGATATCAACATCATCCAGGATGTGTCCTTCCTGAATTTGATATCGCTTGACATTTAAACACTTGACATTAAAACACTTGGCAAACACTTGGCAAACTTTATCTGTCTTTTGATGATTATCATGATATTCTCTTCCTTATGTCTTAGGAACCACGGCATATCATGATTATTATCCTTGTCTTTTTCAAATCACTCTGCTATTAGATTCTCCAGGATGTCCTAACTTTAGGATTTAGAGAAACAAAGATGTAGTACGATGATTTTACAGTCTCTTTTTTTTACTATCATGTAGCTAGTTTCTCAAGGATGTCCTAACATTAGGATTTAGAGAAGCAATGATGTCTCATGATTGGTTTGGGTTTTCTAGCGATTGGTCATGACAAAGTGATTAGGGAAAATTGTGTTCCTTGTATGAGTCATGATCATCCTTGTCTGCAACTGTTGATCTATGTGATGGTTTGACCTTGCACACTATTGATCTACGTCATATCATAGTGTTTTTTGGCCATCATGACATTTTTTCCCAATGATGATTAAAGAGCAATAACTAGGATAGTACTATAGCAAAGCTTTGAAGGATTTTTAATTTCCGCACTAACATCAATCTTCGCCTTATTTTTCTCTCATTCTTTGATGATATCCTGTGACATACAAAAAAACAAAGTTGCATACATGATTGCATGAGCATTTCATATTCACATCTACATAAATCAAATTCCATAATTCACATTACATAACGCTATCATTTCCATTCATCCATTCATAAAACCATCATTTGCATCAACATATAGGCATCATAAATAAACATATAGGAATCACATCATCATCACATTACACAATGCATACATAACCACATCCATAATTGCATTCATAAGCATAAACATAACATCCATACATCTCACATCATAAAAGCATCACATAGGATCTAGTAAAGCATGAACCACCATAACACATACAATCATATAGACCACATAAAAAATGCATCGCATATATATAATCTCAAAAATGTAATGTCACAAGATAGAGTCATATGATATCCCAAAAATGGAGCTTGTAGGCTCGAATATCAAAATACAAATGTCTAAATAAAAATTCCTATGATGTCCCTCCTCCGTCCCATGGAGGTGAACTATGAGGAAGTTGTGACTAACTCATCAAGTGAAAGGTGACCCGAATAGGAGTGGTATCCTGAGTTTGACTCTGAGAGCTCAAGGCCTCGATAAAAAGAGGCTGACTTTGCTCTATCTAGTGTCCTAATGACACTGACCTCTGACCATGCTCTGACCTATGGCTATGGCCTGATGAGTGCCTGTGAGAGTTGTGTGACTTGTGGCCTGATGACTAACCCAATGTAGTGGACCCCCTAGCATTGGTATGACTACTACTATGTGACCTATTGCTATTGTGGGTCAGGCTACCGCTACCTATCTTGTTCTAGGATCGGGACAATCTTGGGTCCCATCTATATGATGGAATGGCTTGCTCATACAACAGCCTATATCAGCCCCTGCTCTCTACCATCTTGGCCAGCTCCCAAGCCATATCCCTTGATGGCCCAACATACAACTCTGCAAACTCTGTCACCCACCAATCTGACTGTTGCCATCATTGAACTGCTTGATCCCTCTCCACTCAAGTAACCTCTAACTCCCTTTCCAAGGCCTTGTTCTGAGACAAGGTTGCATCAAGTCTTCTCTAAAGATCCACGATCCTCTGATCAATGGTGGTGTCGGCAGGCAAAATCGATGATCTGTCACCCTCCTCATCCTCAGAAATCATCCGCTCCCATAGTCTCTAGTCTGCCTCATCCTCCTTCTCCTCCTCCTCCTCATCTCTCTCCTCATCCCTCTCCTCGTCTACTCGAATCTCCTCCACATCTGTATCAAGAGGTTGTCTTTTGACGAATGGATCCTCCTCTGTGGGAATCTCCACCTCCTCTCCACCCCTGACCACCTCCTCAACCCTCACCTCCACCTCCTCCTCCCCTCTGAGCTCCTCCCCTGCCTCCGGCTTGGCTGGAATCTCTCTCTCCTCGCCCTCCTCTCGGATGGGTGACAGTGGTGGATTACCCACCCTCTTCCTAACTCTCCTGGGCTGCCTCCGCCCTCTATTGTCCCTCCTCCATCCCCTCCTCCCCTGCCACCCCGATCATCTCCCCCACCTTGGCCTCCATCTCCTCTACCTCTGTATCATCAACCCTCATCTCCCCTACCTCCATCTCTCCCCCCGGCCCCTCTTCCATCTCTGCCTCCATCCCTACCACCTCGGCCTCTCCTCGGTACTCGTGGGATAACTGAACTCTGATCTATAGGTGGAAAACCATCTAGAACTATTAGGGGGATAGGCCTATGAATCTGCCACCAGGCGTTGAACTCGACAGATGTACCTGCATTTGTTGGACCTCCCCTCCACATCCATGGAACTACAACTAGGCCATCTTCCTGCTGCTCGACCACTATCACTAATATGGGTGGCCCCATATGGTCTCTCTAGAAGACCGTGCATACTCTTTCATGCCTATTGGCACATCCTTCTACTCTCTAAACTATCGTAGTACCCGTTGGGGTAGGTACATCTCTATGATCCGCTAGCTTTGAACTGTGTGACCAATCAAATACCGAAACTATCTGCACAATGATAAATGGCCATCCTCATCTGGCCACTGACCACAATCTTAGTAAGGCCTTCAAATAAAACTAATCATGGTGTCAATCCTATGATGCTAGTATCCGGTGTCTCCAATGCGAGTCTGATTGATCGAACCCGCATATAGGTAGACATACGATATCCCATCCCTAGCTACTGCATCTATACTGGTGTTCAAAAGATGGGAATACGCTCCCATACCCAGATCATGAGGAGGGTAGTCCCACAACTGATACTATGGCCCTGGTGATAAACAACCTCATGCAGCTGATGATAAAGCATGGCCAACAAATAAGGCCCCCAAGCAAAAATAGTCCTTTGTCCTCACATACAAACTAAAACATCCCCCCATCCAATGAGAAATCCATGACCACGATGATCTGGAATCAGTAATCCAACAATCAGTGTCATCAACATAGCATCCCACCTCGTAAATTGATCGGCTACAACATCCCAACCAATCCCATAACCATCCATACCCAACTGGGCACAACCAACATCCTCATACATATCTAGTAGGGCTTGTCACCCTCGGTGCAGGTCATATACAACCCTCTCTCCGCATATCGGTATGTGCAGAATACGGTACACATCCTCTAAGGTGACCGTTGCCTCTCTTGTAGGAAAATGAAAGGAGTAGGTCTTTGAGTTCCACCTCTCACAAAGAGCTATCAGCAAACCCCTATTTGCCTGAATAACGGGCATTTATGCAATGTGGTATAAATCCATTGACATCACGTGCTATCTCTCCCTATGACTCAAACAGTCTCTGAAGGCATATGTCACCAACCTAAACTCTCGAGTGTAAATCAACACTAGTTGACTCTGCATAGACAAAGACATGAGTTAACACACATGGGTCAACATTACTAAAGTCAAAATACATCTAAAACTAAGGTCAACACAAGTCAACTGTAAATGCGTCACAACCAATCAATTGTGGCTCTACACATGGCATTTGCATTGCAATAGGTCAAATGCATCGCTTCATCTATCAATTGTGCAACCTAACAATGATTGCATCATTCCACATGCCAGTTGCGTCATGGTTTTGCAATTGCGGTGTTTGACCAGGCAATTGTGTCGCAACAGTGCATATACGTCGTAGATTTCCTCAATTGCGTTGTTTCCTATTGCGTTTACGCACTCGAACAAACTAGTCTACGTACCCATAGAACTTGTGTCATGACACAAACAAATGTGGTGAACGTGAAGGCAATTGTGGCTTACGCGACAGCATTTGCGTCAAAACGCATTTGTTCAACCCCCCTTAAACCCTCATAAATGAATTAAATATAAAAATTGATAAGATGGATAGGGTAATTACCGATGCCTTTGTGCGCTCAGGTCGTCGATAGGTCCGCACGCGGTATCCATGGTGGGTAGTCACTGGAATCACCATTGTCTCTTTGAGCTTTGATCTCTGAAATCTCCATATAGCAAATGAGCAAATGACACTTGTTTTTTCCTTTTCAACCTATTTATAGGCTGAAAATTAGGGTTTTGTCCTGGTGGGTTTGTACTAGAAGCTCATTTGATTGTCTTTGTCTAACATTTTGGCTAGCTAAACATCCTCCATCTCTGAATCTAATCACGTTGTTGTTCCTCTAGCCATTAATTTGGTTAATCGAGAAATTTTCCAAATTTTTTTGACCCCGGGTCGAAATTCGAAAAATTTTCCGAGGGGGCATAGGCACTTCATACCTTCACTGGGGTATATTCTGGACTTGTTTTCTTTGCCACAATCCGACAAGCTGCATTATGACAAAGAGGGGCAAATGTAGACACATAAAAATGAAAGCCTGCAAACAATATTTTACCACCTTTCGTCCTAGCATAATTATGACATCTTAATTATGTTTCTAACACACATTCAACTATTAATTAAATAATTCATAATTATTTAATTAATTCATGATTTTCCATTCTTCATGATTATTAAATAACTAAATCCTATTTATTCATTTAATGTGTCAGTAATCATCAAAGTCATCTCATAGTTAAATAAAGTTCCATTTATTTAATTAGTCCTTATCATTAATGTCCTCCTGATCATTAAATAAATATGTTTTAATATATTTAGTTAATATGTCACTAATCCCTAAATTCTCTTTTAATTAAATAGATTCATTAATTTATTTAATTAATTAACTACTTCTAAATAAAATAATTATTTTTAATTATTTAATTGTTGTATGTGACACTTTGTTATTTTTAAATAAAACAATTTATTTAAAAATGTCTCACATAGTTAACTGATTCTTCTTTTAGTAATTAATTTCAAAAATCAATTACTTATTATCTCACAAAATCCATATTTTGAATTAATTTAATTCAAAACAGAAAGATTCTTCTACAAATCAAGTAATTTCTAAAATTATTGATTTTCTAAAATCTCATCTCTTTATCTTCTGATTTTTACTAATTTCATCTCAATGTCACATTTATTCTCCATCATTGATTTAATTTCTTAAATTAAATCTCGTCCACACATTTGGGGATTTTACCCTAACCCTAATTGAGAGTTGCCATTTTGAATCTTAACCATTGATTCTAGGGCATTTTTCCAATCTCTCATCTTGGTCATCCATTCAAGATTGCATTTTTTATAAAATGACAATCTTGATCTCATTTTCCACACCTCTTATTCTATTATTAATTTCTTGAATCTCATAGTATCATCTTTTCATTATCATCTTTAGGCTTATTCATTACTTGCATAGTAGAATTAAATTTCTATTTTGCATTTAGTTTATTGAGAAATCCTTCAAAGGCTTTTGTTTAGGATTAGAAATTTTAGAGTTTGCTCACAAATCTGAGGAAATCCATTATCACAGCAAGCTTAAGGAGGTACAACGGAAGTGAATCATGGAGGAGAGAATATTGGGTGAGACTATTCTAGTTTCATTCATTTGTTTTAATTCATCTCTAATGTATTTCATTGTTTGTTGGATTTATTTAATGTATACATGCATTATTAGACTAACAATTTGTTTTGCAGAAATCCCTCATTATAGTGTCATGTGGTGGTGTGAACCGTTAAACCCGCAAATGCACAAGAGCAACAAAACACATTAGGTTGTTAGATCAAATGCATGCAAAAAAGTATGAGATATTCCCCGTGAAACCCATCCATTCAAACTAAAATTAGGAAATGAAGAACACAACACAAGAAAATGAAATAAAATCCTAATTAGGCCAATAGATTAGTGATCCCATGGGGGAATTGGTGCCAATGAAGTGTTGCAATTGGCCCTTTCCCAATTCCTAAGTTGCAATGTTGATTGATTGAGAAAATGGTCAAATCTCCAAAGAGATTTGAGCATAACCTTGTTACAATTGTTGTGAAAATAGTGATAGGTTGGGTGAAATAGGCAAAATTAGCTCTTGATGTGAAGAGAGTAACTTTGCATGAAGATTGTGGATGAGGAATGAGGAGAGAAGCCTCAAATTTATAACTTTCAATTTGGAAGAGAAAGTGAGTTTTGAGCAATGTGGGACTAACTTTCAAAACAATGGTTCAATGTCACATGTCATGATGTGAATGGTTAGTGGCTGTGCACATTTTGGCCAAAGTGCCAATAAATGAATTTAGTTTGAATTGGAAATTGTGATATTTCTTGTTGAAGAGGGAAGGGAAATGGAGTTAATGTCACTTGGCTCAAGGCCAAGTTCATGTAAGAGGCCTTAAATGCTTTGTTGGAAGGACCAAGGCCACTTGGCCTTTTTGAATTCAAATGACGGAATATTCTCTTTTGATGCCATGTGAGGGAAAATAGAGAACTAAATAAATAAAAGTATTTGATTTACTGTGCAACTTGCATTCTCTAGAGGATTTTAATGAGAGGGATTAACCTATTCATAGTTTTGATTAATTTAATGAAGAATTAGATGATGTGACAATTTTGACTTGAATTTATGAATTGATTTAAGTCAAGAATTGAGACGAAATGATTTATTAAATAAATGATTTTATTTATTTAACTCAAAGAGGAATATGTTAGATTAAATCAAATAAGGTTTTTATTTATTTAATTTAATAAGAGGACTTTAGAGGATTTAATCAAATAAAATGATTTATTTAATTAAATAGAAATGCAAGGTTAATTAAATTAAACTGATTAATTTAATCAAAGAAGGTGACATACCTAATCAGATAAATAATGATTCATTAGATTAAGGGATAGAATTATGATGAAATGCTAAGAGTGATTTTGGAGGAAATGATGTTAGTGGTCGGGATCAAGCATGCCAAAATGAAACTGTACATTTTCCATGTCTACATTTTGCCCCTCTTTGAAGCAATGTACTTGTTGCATTGATTCAAAGAATAAACTGCTATGATCAAAGGTTCAAAAATTTTCTTGAATTTTTTAGATGCCCCACTGCTGCCCCAACGAAAGGATAATGCTGGATACTGCCCCCTTGAGAGATCGGACAATTTTTTTTATTTTTTGGATGATCTCGTGAAAAAAAGATGACCAGGTGCTCAACAGGCCTGAAGTTCCCTAGAATGCCTTAAAATAGGTTAAGACGCCCAAAAAAGATGTAACATGGCCCTCAGTTGGATGAAAACATGATCGGGGGACCAAAACCCTAGTTGGAAGGTCAAATTAGGTCAAAAAACCCTAATTTTCAGGCTTAAATAGACCTCAAGGGGTCACTTTCAATACATTTGCAATCTGAAACCCTAGGAAATTTGACACCTAGAGCTCTGAGACTCGGCCACGATGGCACAATGATAGCTTCCTCTACACATGTCAGAGCGAGTACGAGTATATCAGCGACTAGTCATCGCAGGACCCGTGGTATGTACTTCTATCTGACTTTTATTTTTCTCATTATTTATGCATTAATTAGGGCTTAGGTACGGTCTAGGCAGTGTGGCACGATATAGCGCCGTGGAAAATGCAAAAAAAGGGTCACGCGGTCCTAGATAGGATTGCCTATGCATAGAACACCGCGTGACACAGTTTAGGTTTGAGGATTTTTGGTCACCAAACTCGGCCGCTTGCACAAATAGCACCGCACGGGCCAGTTTGTCAAACTTGGGTGCAAAGTCCACCGCATGAAACAGTTTGGAATATTACAAACTATGCCACTTTTGAGAACAATGTCGCATTTGTTGTTTCAAAGGCGAAATGCACTACGGGTAGCAGATTTTCTCGAGGGAAACTGACCTAGCTTCTTTCCTTACGCAGGAGAGACACGAGGTCATTCATTCGAGGGAGCACCGGTGGCCAATATTTCAGAGATTATAGGATATGCATGTATTCCTTCAGGAGCAGCTTGGGATGCTTGGTTTATGGCATGTTGCATCTGTCCATCCTATTTGAGCACATCCAGGTATGATGCATGCCTTGGCCGAGCGGTGGCACAGCGAGACGTCATCCTTTCATCTTCCTACCGACGAGGCCACCATTACTCTTGAGGATGTCTGATGCATCCTACGGCTACCTATTCACGGAGCCCGAGTGATCTATGATCTGAAGGAGGATAGGGATGCCTGATTTAGTGTTATGGGTGTTAATGAGCTCATCCTTTGCGATGGTCAGATAGATTTGGAGAGGTATTGGGGTATAGCCCCTACTTATAGCCTAATTGTGGCCGCCATTATTTATGGCCTTGTAGCTCCTGATCAGCGTGGCCGATATTTCAGTCTAGGTTGGGGATTGGCATGGCAGCAGATGTGTGCTCACCGAGTGTGTTTTTCTTGGGGACCAATACTGTTGGCCTCTTTGTACCGAGATTTGCACGAGTTTTCCTATTTGGATGGTTGGGCTCTTGGGGCTGGGTTGACTCTTCTACACATTTGGGCATGGGAGCGGATCCCAATACTTTTCCCACTTCTGACACCAGTTGTTCTAGATATTGATGACCCCACATTATGGGGGTATGGTGGGGCAAAGATTCACTTCACTCACATGGTATAGACAGTATAGCCCATTGACGACGTATTTTGGATGAGATGACAATGTTTATATGGAGGTTGTGGATGGGTATAGGGCCATGGTACAATGATGCTCAACATATTTTATTTTCTTGCCAAGATAGGTTTATGCAGGGCTGAGAGCACACTATGATAGAGAGGTACCTTCCTGAAAGGGTAGCTAGGCAGTTTGGTGAGGTGTGAGATATACCTGATGATCAGTATATGGCCCTCTTTGCCTCTATGGCAAAGGAGACAACATGTGGATAGTTGATTCCAGCAGAGGAGGTCGTGTCCTCATTTACATAGTTAGTGGCTTGGTCATGGCCATATGATCAGGGGCCAATAGACACAGGGGTGACTCCAACGTACAGGGCATGGTTTAGACCTCTGTTGAGATTGACAGTTCCCAGGACAGTGCTTCCACATCGGAGGCCTAGAGGCAGGTCAGCAGGAAGAGGTCGGGGAGGTGTACCACCTCCTTAACAGTCACCTCTGAGGGACCAAGCACAACATGTAGCAGGACAAGATGGGCAGCCCCAGGTGGCACCACAACACCAACCAACAACATGGCCAACGGGACAGTGAGCAGGGTAGCCAGATCCCCGTGATGCAATGATTCAACAGCTGACAGTAGAGCATGATGAAGCCCAATAGTAGGTTGCTGCAGTTACTACCTAGAGAGATTAGGCACGATCTGAGAGGGATCAGAAGATTGGCTGATGAAGACAGTTAAAGAGCGTAGCTTCCACATCCCGGGGTCGATTAGTTGACATTTGGGAGTATACAAAGGCTATTAGAGAGGCCGAGTACTATCGGCAGCACTATCATCAAGCAGTGCCAGATTTCTCCTAGCAGACAAGGAGGCAGCTGATAGAGGATCACGGTGAGAGATAGGTGGGGGAGGGCAGCAGCTAGCAGGGCTAGCCCTTTTGATCACAAACAATTTTGCATTTTTGATTTATGTGCTACACTATTTTGGCCTTATTGTACCATGTATTCGATGTACACTTGATCTGACTTGTATCATAACAGTATTTTTTGATGATTTATATGAGATGATTCACCCTTTCTTATATGTATGGTGCACATGTATGATATGCATTTTTATTATGATGCTATGAGATGTTCCTATTCTTGTGCTTATGTGATGTAATGTATGTTTCTAATGGATGCATTTGTTTTTGTATGTTTTCCATTTTTTTAATGGTGATCCTATGGATGTAATGTATGTTAATAATGGTGTAATGATATGCAAATGATTATGTATGCATAATGATTATGTATGATGTAATGCTTTCTTAAGATGCTTAGAATAACAAATTTATATTATTCCTCATAACTTAAGATAATGATATGATGCAATGTGCTAATGATTATGTAGATGCAAAGTGTATGCATTAGTGATGTTTTAATTTACTGTCATGATACCATGTTAGCATGGAAGGAAGATAGAAGAATTTTAGAATCAAAAAGTTAGTTAGGATGATGGTGGTGATTTGCATTGCTAGGAGTTGGGATTTTCAAAGGGTTAATTGCGTTATGTTTGATAACACACATAGGTATGATGTATCAAGGTATAAAGGAATAGGATGGCATTTGTACCTAGTGTGATGGACTTTGACTTTTCAAACAGATAGGAGTATTCTTGACCACACTTAGCATACGTACTTCATTCAGGATATAGTTCATACATTCTAAATATCTCGGGCCAAAACACAAGAAAGCAAGCTTTCCTATGTGGCCAACAAGATACCTAAAACATCCTCCCTACAAACCAAACAAAGCACGCATGACTAAGTTATTTTACAAGAGTATCCAACAAGCATAGCAGATAAAAAGATAATAATCCTCACCCCATTCCTTTCTCTCTAAACCTATTTTACTTAGGCATCATCGAGAGGTCCTTAGAATGGGCGCAAAATAAGATAAGTCGATAAAAGACTAAATCAAGAAAACCAAACAAGATAATGTTCTTCATACCGCTAGCCAAGACTAACTACTATGGGGTACTTGATGCTTATGTCCATCGCAGGAAAGCTTCATCCTAGGACATGTTGTGATTAGGGTTTTGATGAGACTGATTTGGGTGATAAGCTATTGATATTCTAAGTTAACCAACTTGCTTGCTTACTAACTTAGACTTTCAAGACTCTGACAATTAGAGTGTTCACTTTGGAACTAGCTAGACTTGCTTTTGACTAACTTACCAAAGGGTGAAGGCGACGATTGATTTATTAGGAATGACATAATCACAGGTGAAAGCAAGATGAGATGGATGCACCATTTTGGATTTTTCAGATATTTTCAGGCTGTTTTTGGTATTTTGAAATGTTTTACAAATGTTTTTGGTATTTTCACATTTTTCAATGTTTTTGGTATTTTGTGTCTCAGGGGCCGATCAAGGATGGCCTTGCCTACGTTTAAGCTTAGAGACGACATAGTTCGGATGACAATTGATTTGACTATTGATGAGATAGATGGGAAAACATATTGCCATTTATTGTGATGGACGCCTAAGGACTGACCTAAGATGTGAAATAGATGGGAAACATATTGCCAATGCGATGGATGCCTAAAGGACTGACCTAAATGTCTTGGGGGATGATCAAAGATCAACCTTGCCTACGTTCAAGCTCAGAGATGACGTAGTTTGACAAGGTAAAAGACTGACAAGACTCAATGATGAATTTTTTGAAGATTTTCTTATATTTCAGCATGTTTTTGAATTTTTGAATGATTTTATGATGTTTTTGGGATTTTTTATTTTCCAAATGTTTTGGGAAGATTAAAATATACACAAATCCGAGTCGATGCAAGTATAGGAACATGCCCCTAGTTTCATGCGATAGACTACTTCGATAAACGCAGGACAAACTGACCTTAGGAATATGCCAAGTAGCACTATGGTGGAATATGATATGGGCGTCAACTCAAGCTATGGTATGGATGCAAGCGAATGGGTGGATGGAGGATTAATGAAATGTGATGGAATGGATGAGTGAGTTGCGCAGATCCTGGTGGATAGAGAGTGCTTTATTTACACTTGACGCCTGTTTTCTAGGTTTTCACCAAGGTACCTGTCCAAAGCACAACCGAAGTGGTTTTCACCAGAGGATGATTTTTTTCTTTATTGTTTTCAATCCTTTTTCTGATTTTTTTTGGATTTTTTACACTTTTTGATTTTTTTTTGTTGTCGCCAAGACGCCTATTTGCCACATTTTCATCAAGGTAACCATTTTTTCAGGACTTTTTCTGATTGTTTTTGTATTTTTTATTTCTATACCTTGCAAGTTCTTAGGCATAGAACTTTTTGAGGTGAGAATTGTTCATGGGCTCCTGCAGAGGTTTTCCTTCTGGTGTTGATAACTAATATGCTCCTGATTTATAGCTTATGGTGATGATGAAAAGCCCCAACCAATTAGGCTCAAACTTTCCTTTGCTATCCGGGTTTGGCACATTCTTTTGGTTCTCTTTTAGCACAAGGTCATCGACTTGGAAGGTGCATTTCCTTATCTTCTTGTTGTAGCTTTGTTTCAGGCGATTATGGTAGACCTACAGATGATTTAGGGCATCCATTCATCATTCATCTAGTAACTCAAGCTCATTCAATCTTGTAACCCTATATTCATTATCTGTGATGAGGTTTTGCAAAGATATTCTCAGGGATGGAAGCTCGATCTCAATAGGGAGGATGGTTTCTGATCCGTATACCAAGGAGAATGGGGTGGTGCCTATTGGCATGTGGATACTGGTGCGGTAGGCCCATAAGGTGGGGTTTAGCTATAGATGTCAGTCACGAGTGAAGTCATTGACTGTTTTCTTAAGGATCTTCAGGATAGTTTTGTTGGTAGCTTCTGCTTGGCCATTGCCTTGTGGGTAGTATGGGGTGGAAAATCAGTGTTGGATTTTGAGTTTTTTACACAAGTCATGGACATCCTGATTCTTGAAGGGTGTCCCATTATCAGAGATAATGGATTGGGGAACATCATATCGGCAGATGAGGTAGTTCAGGATGAACTTGGATATTTGTTTACCTGTGATGTAGGTCATGGGAATTGCTTCGACCCACTTTATGAAATATTCGGTGGCGATGATGATGAACTTGTGGCCGTTAGATGAGTTGGGTGAGATTTTACCTATGAGATTGAGCCCCCACTGGGAAAAGGGCCAAGGTGTAACAATGGGATGTAATTCTTGAGTTGGTGCGTGAATGAGATCTCCATGTTGTTGCTATTGTAGACACCTTCTGACAAAGTCATGTGCCTCTCTATCCATTGTCAGCCAGTAGTACCTGATTCTCAACAACTTCTTAGCCAAGGTCATACCACTCAAATGTGAACCACAAGTACCATTGTGTACCTTAGTTAAATTAGTCAAGGCCTCCTCAGGTTTTGAGAAACGTAACAAGGTTCCATCGATACTTCTACGGAAGAGGGTTTCTCCTAGGATGACAAATCGTAAGGACCTTTTGACAAAGGTTCGCTTTAGGTTCAGGGTAATGTCAGTTGGGAGGATTCCTAATTTTAGGTAGGTGTAAATGTCATGGTACCAAAGATCATCAGGACCAATGAGTTCACACGCATACTATGATTTTGGTACTTCAAAATTTGGTACGAGAAGCTGCTCTATGAGGAATTTGTGTTCTGAGACATTGCGAGGGATATCTAGCAAGGATCCGATTGTTGCCATTGCATCCACTTCTTCGTTGTTTGCCCTCAATATCTGCTCAAAGGTGATGTCGATAAATGATTCCTTGACGCTTTCTACCACCTTTTTGTATGGTGTGACCTTATCATCTTTAGTTTGGTATTCACCATTGACTTGGTTAATGATAAGATACGAGTCTCCATAGACCTTCAATGCCATGATTCGCTAGTGTGCTGCAATCTTGAGACCTATGCTTAAAGCCTCATACTCTAGAATGTTGTTTGTACAGGGGAATGCCAACTTGTAAGATCTTGGTATATAGTCTCCCTGTGGGGTGATGAAGAACACACCGGCTCCTAATCCATGCTGCCATCAAAGTACATTTTCCAGTGGTTGGCTACATCGAGATTGAAAAGGGACTCATCTGGAAAATATTATATGAGCGGGTTGTCTATGTAGAGGGGAGCTTCTACTAGCTGATCTGCAATGACTTGTCCCTTGATTTCCTTTCGCTCTACATACTCAATATCATGCTCAGATAGTATCATAACCCATTTAGTCATTCTGCCTGTAAGCATTGCTTTTGACAATAGATATTTGAGGGGGTCTATCTTGGCAATTAGACTAATTTGATGAGCTAGCATGTAGTGTTTGAATTTTTGGGCTGCAAACACCACTGCTAGGTAAGATTTTTCTATGGATGTATAATTGATCTCATGCCCCACCATTGTTTTGCTAATATATTAAATGGCCTGCTCGATTCCCTTTTCATCATGTTGGGCTAAAAGGGCACCAAGGGTGGTTGTCGTTGCTAAGATGTATAGAATCAATGGTTTCGCTATGATTGGTTGCATCAACATAGGTGGTGTAAGTAGGTATTCTTTGATTTTGTTAAATGCTTGTTCACACTTTTCATCCCACCTGAATGCTACTCCCTTGTGGAGTAGGTGTGAATATGCAATTTGCTTGTCTACCAATTGTGCTATGAATCTTTGGATGGACTGGAGTCTACCTTGTAATCCTCTAAGTTGCTTTAGTGTTCTCAGTGCTCCCATATCAAGGATTCCTTTTACTTTTGTGGGATCCACCTCTATCCCTCTCATTGAAACTATGTACCCCAACAACTTTCTTGATTGTACCCCAAAGACACATTTCTTTGGGTTGAGTTTGACCTTGTATTTTTCCAGCCTATCAAAAATTGCACTTAAGGTCGCTATGTGATCCTACCTTTTCTTTGATTTAGCCAATATGTCATCCACATAATCTTCAATAGTTTTGTGAATCATGTCATGGAATATTAGTGTCATGGTTCTTTGGTATGTAGCTCCTGCATTCTTTAGCCCAAATGGCATCACATTCTAGCAGTAGGTGCCCCAAGGACATGTAAAGGTTGTCTTATGTTGGTCTTCCTTTGCTATCATTATCTGATTGTATCCCGAGAAACCATCCATTAGGGACAAAATCTCATGTCCAACCATCATGTCCATTATCACGTCAATGTTGGGTAGTGGAAAATCGTCCTTAGGAAATGCTTTGTTTTGATCTCTAAAATTTGTGCAGATGCGGATGCCCCCATTTGGTTTTGAGACTGGTACAAGGTTGGATACCCACTCAAGATATTCAATCAGGTGTATAAAGCCAACATTTAGAAGTTTTTGTAACTCAGTCTTGACTAGCAAGGCTATTTGCGGGTGCATCTTCCTTAACTTTTGTCTAACTGGTTTTGCTCCAGGGTAAACAACCAAATGATGAACCACTACCTTAGGATCCAAACCTGGCATGCCATCATATGTCCATGCAAAGTTTACCTTCCTTTCTTTCATAAATTCCACCAGTAGTTCTTGTTCCTCTGTTAGGAGAGACTCAGCATAGAAAGTGATTTGTGGTTATGTTTTTGTCCCCAGGTTGATAGGGTTGCACTGCTCTGCCAGGACTGCTGACTTCTCTTGATGTAGAGTTGTGGTGGGGAGATTGAATCCTTCATCCTTCGGTGCCTCTAAGAGGTTTTCACCATTGGATGCATCCTTTATTTTTACTGTTTTGTGGTTAGAGAGTGCCATAGTGTGGTTTTCACTCAATAACCCCGAGCTTATTCTCGATATTTTCCTTTTGCAACTGAAGGATTCAATCATCTCCCCATAATATGCTTGGGTGTCCAATGTGATGTTGAAGCCTACTTTGTGACCCCCACATAGGACTGTATCCCTTAGTCCCATGAATTCAAAGAGCACCTCATTGTTTTCGAATGAGTCTAGAATTGGCGGTCCTCGTTGGTCGTGATCGATGAGTTCTGGGTGCACTAAGGTGATTTGGTGGGTTTTTTGGTTTGAATCAACTATGGAGGAACTAATCATTAATAGGGTGGAATCCTCAAAGAGCCTTGGAAGGTTAGCTATGGTGTCATCATAATCACTACTGGCGCAAACATCAGTGACATCAAAGGTGAAGTTGTCAAGTGGGACACCTAGGCATACTAGGGGTCTAAGGGTAGTTGATGATATTTGAGGAGAGAACTTGATTGCCCTACTAGGAGTACCTTTTCCATGTATGGTTATACTTAGGGGAGTATAGCTGAGGCCAAGGCTCTGCATTCTTCTTTCTACAATGATGGGCTCTAGCCATCCATCCCTATTTTTTCCAAGGCTTTCGTTCCTATTATAGCCCATACCAAACATTATTTGTAGTCCTTTGATAGTTTCATCCATGGGTAGGGTGGGGGTGGGCCTTTCATTTTGGTACAATGTGTTTGAGATGTCTCCTTCATCCACATTTTCTTGACCGAGATCCCCCCAACGACGGAATCCAGAAGGGTTTTCCCTAATAGTGTGGATAGGTGTTTCAGCTGGTTGGGGTTGTCCATGCAACCTAGGAGATTGTGGTAACTCTCCTACAACAAATGCGTTCCTTTTCATTTTGTAGTCATCGCATCCATTGTCTTGGATCATATTCTTGATATCGGATATGTCAGGGATGGCGGGTGTCTCTGTCGCAAAAGTGGAAGCAAGGTTGGTTGGGTCAATATATGAAGTGGATGAGCCTTCATCATTTTTTGGTACTTGGGGGATTTTATAAAACTTGGCTTCCAATTTTTTGCAGTAGGAAAAAGATTAAGGATCCCCATATATAGTGACCTCTTCATTTTGGTGTGAGAACTTGATACATTGGTGATACGTTGAGGCCACTGCCTTCATTCTATGGATCCACGGGCATCCAAGGAGGATATTGTATGGTAGGTCGAGGTTGAGGACCTGATAGGTTGTCTCCATAGTTGTCGGTCCCACTTGGATGGGGATTTTGATAGTGCCTTGAGACACTCTTTCTTGATCATCATACACCCTTATCATGATGCTTTTGTTCTTATTAATGGAATCCTCGGTGAATCCCAATTTCTTTATGATCTTTAGAGAACAAATGTTAATGCCTGCACCTCCATCCACCAGGACTCTTTTGACTTTTTTTTTATGGATGAGCACTTGAAGGTGGAGTGTGCGGTTATGAGATGGCTACGGGGGGAAATCTTGGTCAGAGAATGTAATGAGATTTGGGGTAACGATGTTACCCACCATAGTCTGGAACTACTATGTTTCAAGGGTGACAGAGACGATGGACGCAGCTAATGCTACATCAAGGATCTTCCTATGGGCGACAAAAATTTTCAATAGTTCCATGATGGAAATTTGGGCGAGGGTTCTCTTCAATTGGTCAATGAAATTGTAGTCATAGGGGATGGATTTTGTATTAGAAATGGGGGCCTTAGCTGGTGCCCCAACAATGGTAACTTTTCCACCACGTGTGGTGACTCCACAGTCGTTGTTGGCTCCTTTGACATTTATGATTGTGACCATTTCATCGACACATTCAACTATCTCCTCACACAGTAGGTTATCACTAGCATATTTTTGCTTTCCCTTATTGTTCCCCTGATTATTTCCTTGATTGTTCCCTTAGTTGTGGTTCGACATTGGATTCGTGTATATTTTCAAGTCTTGGTTTCTGGTTGGCTACTCGATATTGATAATCTTATCCTCAATGAGGTCTTGGATGATGTTTTTTAGCCTCATGCAATTGGCAGTGGTATGTCCTTTGACTTTATGAAAGTCACAAAGGAGATTTTCGTTATACCATGGCGGCTTGGTCATGGGTTCCACATATTGCTCAGAGTTAGAGACGTTGATTAGATTCTCTTTGACCAGCTTCTTCTTTATGGACTCAATCGATTCACCAAGAGCCATGAACTTCCTCTTGGGGGGATACTTGCCTTGGGGAGGTGGTCCTCCTTGATTACCCAAGTTCTTGATTTGATTGGTGGGAGTTGGTTATTGGTATGCTACTACCTCATTAGTCTGCACATTGTTGTGATTATGATTTTTCGGTTGATGATGGGTTTGGATGTTCTGCTTAGGGGCACTGATGACAACTTTAGCATCGACCACGCCGTCGTTCGTGATATTTTTATTCCTCGACCATGTTCGAGGTTTATCATTATAGTTGTTAGATGGGTATTTATCCTATGGTGGAGTGAATATTGATGCGCCTCCTCACACTGTAAGGGCTCTTTCGATGTTGAGCACCTTTGGGATCAGTTGATCGTATGATGTGATGCATTGCATTTTCAAGTAGAACATCAAGTTTTCATCTAGATTGGATATGATGGTACAAAATTCTTGTTCCTCTGGCATGGTCCACTTGCTCTAATTGGCCTTGGATCACCATCTTTGCAAGAAGGATGTGAGCAACTCTCCTTTTCCTTGTTTGATTGATGATAGTTCTTCCAAACTAACATCCGCTCGCATGTTGAAAGCATAATTCTTAAGGAAAGCTTCCACAATTTCCTCGAATGTTTTAATGCCCATGGGTAGGCAAGAAAACCATTCCATAGTTGGACCAGTCAAACTTCAGGGGAATAGTCACATTAGATACGTGTCATCATATGCAACCTCCATGCAATGTACCTAAAATTCCCTTACATGGTTTTTAGGGTTGCCCGTTCCATTATACTTGTCAAATTTGGGGATCTCGAATCCCTTTGGGAATGGTATCATGGTGAGACTTTTTTCAAAAGGATAAGGGCACAAGTTGCCCAGTGTTCTCATGGTTTTCCCTACTTGTAAGTTCAACACTTGTCATGAAAGCAGTTTTATTTGTGTTGCGACATCTTTGCTTGGGTCGGGAGGTGGAATGAATGAGTTGTGAGGTGTTTGAGGTGTTTGATGGGTGGGAAGAGTACTAGTGGGGTGTTTGTTGTAAGCTCTGTTGTGCATTCAAAGCCTATTGGTATGCCTCAATTTGTGCTAACAATGCTTGTTGTTGATCTTGTTGTTGTTGTTCCAACAACGCTTGTTGTTGGTCTATCTATTGTTGTTCCCATGAAGCCTATTGTTGGTCAAGTTGTTGTTGAACTAACAAAGCTTGTTGTTGGTCTAGTTGTTGTTGCACCAATAAAGCTTGTTGTTGGTTGAGCTGCTCTTGTGCCAACAAAGCTTTTTGTTGTGTTTGAAAGTCTTGCAGGGCTTGTTGGTAAGCTTGTAGATGGATTGCTTGCATTTGCACTTGGTATTGGGCTTGTGCTTGGGCTTGAGCTTGCGCTTCTACTTGTGCTAAAGCTTGAGCTTGTGCTTGTGCTTGATGATTTTTCTTGAGTACTCTTTGTTGGTTGGCCTTTTTAAGGGTTTGGATTAGAGTGGTGAATGAATTTTCCATGTTGGCTCTTGGTGGGATTGGTGGCGGAACGGGAATCATGCCAACCATTGTGATAGGTGAAAGGGTTATGGTGGTAGTTGGGATTTGGGTTGCTAGGGGGGTGGTTGATATTCTTGGTCCTTGAGAGGGTATGCTTTAGGATATTTGAGGACCAATTGATGTATTTGTCACAGTGGCTTGAATGGTTGCCACTTGTTGTTGTGATGTTGCGGGAAAAAAGAGGGAATTCGATGTGATGTTCACATTGCCTGGATCTGAAAAGCTGTCAGTGTTGAGAGGAGGAAAGCCCAATCTGAGGGGTGATGTGGTTGTGAATGGAAATTAGGGAAGAGATGGTATTCTACCCTAGAAAGAAAAATGATTAGCAACATCGTTTGTTTCAAACAAACCACCTTCTCCTTATGGTAGAGAAGTTTGTATGCTTGATTGACAAGATGGTGAGGCATGGAATGAAGATGAACCAGTGGTATTATGGAATGTGAGTGGGATGTAAGGGTGTAATGGATTTACCAAGACAGAACTATCCAGTGTGGTGGTGATGGCCACCTCTTTGTTGGTCACAAGGCGATGCTGCTGTAACTCTCAAAACATAGCACTTCCTTTGTTCACATTTGGTGGGGTTGATGTGATGGCCAAGGTGGTGTGAGGCATTTCTTGATTGAAATTTGACATGGGGGGTGCATTTGTAAGAGGCATGTCCACATTAGTGCCTGCGTCAATGTCAGAAGGGAACTGGATCCCTCCTTCCGCTAGCATGCTTAAGTATTTGAACATGGCACTGACAATTTTGTGGTTCTCTAGATTTTGAACCATTTTTATCATTTCATATTGTTTCATCCCCATGTCTTCGTTTGTGAGATCCTCTTTGTAACTCTCCTCTTGAGGATTTTTTGATGGCAAAGAAGAGTTACTTGGGGGATTGCTTGATCCCGCAAGGTTTATTTTGGATGTTACTTGACTCATGTCAATGGAAGTTGATATTTCACTGATATTTTCCATATTCTTCTTTTATTGTGATCTTGTTTGGACCATAAAAAATAGGGATCGTTTGATCCTAACCTTTTAGGCCCAAAAGAGAAGAATCAGGGAAGTCAAAGATCAAAGAGGGTGGTAATAATGATGGGATAAAATAGGTGAAGCAATTGAGTGAAACCTTTTGGAGAACTTTTGAAGGGTTATGCTAAACTTGTTAGGACTTATATTGATCATAATGGTTTGACTGTGTATTGAGTCAAATAGGATTCTAGTGAAGTTGTAGTCCCTAGGAAGTTGCGTTATCCTAGGGGAACTTGCACAAGTGGATGAATTGGCTAAGTGTGTTAAGCCAATGTGATTATGAACTAGTAGACCTTAGTAAGTTGTGTTATCCTAGAGGTGAGTTCATCCAAGAGATTTGACTATTTTGTCTAGGTGTGTTAAGCCAAGATAGGGTGATGTTGGTTTAGCCCCTTAAGTTTAGCACGAGTGATATTTCTAAAGTTTGTTGATGGAACGAGATT
Source organism: Sequoiadendron giganteum (assembly GCA_007115665.2). Classification (NCBI taxonomy): domain Eukaryota; kingdom Viridiplantae; phylum Streptophyta; class Pinopsida; order Cupressales; family Cupressaceae; genus Sequoiadendron; species Sequoiadendron giganteum. Next base: position 490,619,441 of record CM021104.1, read on the forward strand.
TGACTTGATGGAGAGACGGATGAAGATGATGACTTTGATCCTAGACTTGAACCTAGACACAAATCTCTTTACAAAACCTCGCCGTTGAAGAACATGCTAGACTTCCTATGTGAGGAAAGCAAGTCTTTCAGAAAGTTCAGGATTTTGTTAATAGTAGAACGCATACAAAGTTGGATTATTCCTTGAAGCCTTTTTATAGAAGTTGTATACTAGTCTTTCCCTAACTTCAAGGAGCATTTCAAGGTGTTGTTCGTGGGCTTTTAGACTTATCCTTTTGAACCTTGGTTTTGGAATCTTGACCTTTTAGGAAATCATTTGGATCAACACATATGAGGTTCAATTTAGTCCTTTTATCTTGGCTTAATGAATTCCTTTTACCAAAGCTACTTGCTTGCTTGTGTTCCAAACTATATGTCTAATGTCCCACTTTTCTTTTTCATCCCACAAGGTCTGTTATGTGGAAATTGAGGAAAATGGGGCAAAATTCTCCTATATTTAACCTTATTGAAAACAAATGATGATAGAATCCAAGCACTTAGAAACCTCTAAGGATAGAATCCCTAGGGAAAGCAAGAGTGCTTAAATTCGTCAAAGGTATTTTTCTCCTCAAAGGGTTTTAAATTTGGAGGCCTTGTGAATGTTCGTTTTGCAAATGTTTTTGAGAACCAAGCAATGTGTTCTTCACTTCCAAGCACTTTTTACAACCCTAGGATGATGAGGCAATATTATGTTGGGTTCCCACTTGGACGAATCCAAACAAAGGGTTTTAATTCAGGCATTCCATTCATAGGGGATTATCCAACATCGGCGAGAGTCCATTTCTATCCATCTTGTTGGAATAATCCTCGTGATTCTTGAACTTTCCTCAAGAATCCACACTTATATACTGGTTGGAAGTCACTTGGCTTTAGCGTGTTCTTGGTTGGGTCATTCCCTTGAGTGATTACTTTTTCCCACAAGTCAGGCCTACTAAGATAAACAAATGTGAGTAAACATATTCGTAGTTTGATCAACCTTCGTTTAGAAACAAAGGGAGAACACTCGCAATAAGTTTACTCACACTTGCATGTTTTGTTCAATTGTTAGGTACCCAAATTGAAATGTGAAGGCAATATTTTTTGAAAGTTAGTGTCACCAAAAATACTTTTGATTCTCAAGATCGCCGTGAGGCACGAGAGAAGCGCATACGCCTTTTAAAATGACACTACTTTGCAAAAAAGATTACAAGACACAAAGAACACATGTTCGTTTTAAATCCCTCAAAGCAATAATGGATTCTTTTTAAGCACCAAAAGAAATGTGAGATTTCTTTGTTCAATTGTTATCCTTTAAACAAAATCTAGTATGTTTGTCTAAGGTTCTTTTTAGCCCCTTGGCAACTTTTGAAAATAAATTTGATTGTTTATTTTAGAACCCAAAAGAAATTTAGTCTTCCTAAGTCAAATGAAATTAACAAATTCCTTTTAAGCAAGACTCTAGAAATCCTTAAAGAGTGTTGAAGAACACTTTAGTGTTGAAGAACACTTTAGTGTTTAAGAACACTTTGTACAAAATGAGTATTGTGTCATAACGAATCTCCTAACTTGCTTGAAAAAATGGAAATTTGTTTGTTCTTTTTAAACCCAAAGTAAATCTAGTGTTTCTAAGGGAAAAGATATTAACAAATTTCTCTTAACAAGTAGAATTTTAAAATCCTCCAAAAGTGTTGAAGAACACTTTAGTGTTTAAAAACACTTTTTTTTTTATTGCATAATGAGTATGAGGTCATGATGAGCTTCCAACCTGAAAAATGACAAAAAACTAGAGAGAAAAAGATAGCAAACAAGGTTAGGAATTAAAAAATCCAAAATTTAAAAAGCACATGTCAATTTTAGATCTCACTGTTTTGTCGCAGTGCAATTTGGGTGAAAGCGACGCTATATAGCGTTGCACAATTGACTTTGGGTGGCACTCTATAGAAACAAAGAGTGAAAAAGCGGTGCAACTGGGGTAAGCGACATAGTTTGGAAGCAGCCCTATTTTAAATTTTGAATTTTTTAGGCGGGAAAGCTGGAGCGATTGAGTTTGGAGAATACGCGGTGTGATACGGTGCCATGGTTCTAAAGGTGGTGCAATATAGCACCGCAAAGAAGAACGTGGTGGAGTTAGGAATTTAAACAAAAAATGACAGGCGGGCAAAAAAGCGATGAGGTTAAGAAACCATGTGCGGTCAGTATTGCGCCACTTCCCTGAAAGCGGTGAAGTATTGCACTGCGCCTATGAAAGCGGCTCGATATGTCACCGCGCGGCTGTTTTCCAGTGACCTACAAGAAAATGTTAAGAAAATGTGGATTTTTTTTTTTTAAAAGTGATTAATTTCTTGACCAGCCCTCCTTCTAGCGCAAAAATATGAACCCCTAAACTTTCAAATACACAAGAGCAGCAAAACACATTAGGTTGTTAGATCAAATGCATGCAAACAAGTATGAGATATTCCCCATGAAATCCATCCATTCAAACTAAAATTAGGAAATGAAGAACACAACACAATAAAATGAAATAAAATCCTAATTAAGCTAATAGATTAGTGATCCCATGGGGGAATTGGTGCCAATGAAGTGTTGCAATTGGCCCTTTCCCAATTCCTAGGTTGAAATGTTAAATGATTGAGCAAATGGTCAAAAATCTCCAAAGACATTTGAGCATAACCTTGTTACAATTGTTGTGAAAATAGTGATAGGTTGGATGAAATAGGCAAAATTAGCTCTCAATGTGAAGAGAGTAACTTTGCATGAAGATTGTGGATGAGGAATGAGGAGAGAAGCCTCCAATTTATAACTTTTAATTTGGAAGAGAAAGTGAGTTTTGAGCAATGTGGGACTAACTTTTAATCCAATGGTTGAATGCCACATGTCATCATGTGAATTTTTAGTGGTTGTGTACATTTTGGCCAAAGTGCCAATAAATGCATTTAGTTTGAATTTGAAATTGTGAAATGACTTGTTGAAGAGGGAAGGGAAACGGAGTTAATGTCACTTGACTCAAGGCCAAGGACATGTAAGAGGCCTTAAATGCCTTGTTGGAAGGACCAAGTCCACTTGGCCTTTTTGAATTCAAATGAGGGAATATTCTCTTTTGATGCCATGTGAGGGAAAATAGAGAATTAAATAAATCAAAGTATTTGATTTATTGTGCAACTTGCATTCTCTAGAGGATTTTAATGAGAGGGATTAAATTAATCATAGTTTTGATTAATTTAATGAAGAATTAGATGATGTGACAATTTTGACTTGAATTTATGAATTGATTTAAGTCAAGAATTGAGAGGAAATGATTTATTAAATAAATGATTTGATTTATTTAACTCAAAGAGTAATATGTTAGATTAAATCAAATGAGGTTTTATTTATTTAATTTAATAAGAGGAATTTAGAGGATTTAATCAAATAAAATGATTTATTTAATTAAACAGAAATGCAAGGTTAATTAAATTAAACTGATTAATTTAATCAAAGAAGGTGATAGACCTAATCAGATAAATAATGATTCATTAGATTAAGGGATAGAACTACGATGAAATGTTGAGAGTGTGATTCTGGAGGAAATGATGTTAGTGATCGAGATCAAGCATGCCAAAAATGAAACTGTACATTTTCCATGTCTACAAGTGGAATATCTTCTGGAGTTTCTTTGTGAATAAGGTATATGGTCTGTATCTTCTAGAGTTTACCTTCAGCAACTTATGGTGTGAAATTAGGAGTACAGGGCAGTCAACATCTACATATCCTATAGAGGTAGTGAGTATTACTTTGGCTACTTGCATCTTGGTGCAGTAACAACTATGTTGATTTCAAAGTTCTTGGTCTTACGGTGTCCATTGCAAAGTGTTGGTTTGTTACTTGATGCTTATAAAAGTTGTCAAAAATGATAGGAGTTGATACTTGCTCATTCATATCATCATGGTAGTGATAAAAAGGTTCTTGGATAAGGATTTTTATTATGTCTACATGATCAGAATTTTGTTATCAATCTCAGGCCATCATATGGTAGTATGACATGACTACGTGTTAGAGTTTTTGGTCCTGACTTTTGCAATCATTGATAGTGGCATTTGTGATGCATTCTTGACCTTGGCATATACTTGTATAGTTGATGCACATATATATGTTTAAGTGATGTGAATGGTAATGGATTTAGGTATATGAACAAGTATATTTAGATCCAAATTGGTATCTATTCACAAGGTAACTTGTCTGGTGTATGGATTACATGTACTTGGTGATAATGGATTAGTTTTACATAGTGATCTAAATGATTTAACCTTTTGGCATTGCGTAAAAAGGTAAACATCTAGTAAGGAAGGAAGTGAATGGATCTTTGCTTTAAGGAAGATTTTTGCATGACAGTGAAACCTTGTCACCAACACAATCATTCAAATTTGGACTGTGATCTCTTCATGAACAATGACTTATCTTCATAAGTAAAGATATGTGGTGTCGGTATTGGTTTTTCACTGCTGCAAGGAATATGTATGCATTGTTTTTGCTAGTAACATGTTATCATTTGAGCTTTATTTAGAGCACAATGCCACAATTTTTAGTGGTATAGTGATGAATGCTTGACTACTATGCAATCATGAACCTGTTGCTTATAGTGGATGCAATATCTACATTCTTTGACAATGTCTATTTGCTTCATTTTTTAAAAATGGTAGACATTTAATTTTTGGTACAATCACTTGTGTTTGGAATGTTAAATGGTTTTTCTTAATTTTTTGAAATTACATAGCATATAGATAATAGGATGATATAGAGAAGTACATGAGATTTTAGGTTATTAGTGCATCACTTTAGTGCTTTTATCATAGTACATTTACAATGCATTTATCAGTGACTAGGACCATGTGAATTCATCTCATTTTATCAGTCAGGTACAAGGGATAGTGAGAGGTAGTGTTATTCTTGCTTGATTCAAGTGATCTTCAAATGGGATAAAAGCCCTATGATAGTGATTTTTTTTTTTAATAAGTGGTGACAGCCCACAATTAATTTGAAATTGAAATTATTGTGTGTAGCATTTTATGAAGTCTAACATTACCTATAAATGTGATGAAGAAAACTTCATGAGGAGGCATTATGTTAGACAGTCACAATGTGACATTAGATACAATGAGTTGTTTGTTGATGTAAAAGAAGGTACAGGGATAATCACAATTTTCTGGGTACAAGGATTAATTGGGACAACAAGTATAATGATAAGATTGTATTCTTCTTGGTCTGGCAGTATGGTACTCTCTTGTTACAAAGAAAAGTGATTAAAGTTTTGTTTTACATTGATATCTTGTTTGCATTAAAATATTTTGGTTCTTGGTTAGCTCATTTGATCATGGAATTAGAGTAGGTGTTTTTGTGCTAATTGTGGTCATATTGGGTTCAGGGGGAGCTTGTTTCTATATATTTTCATTCACCACTCACTTGCATGTTCAGTTTGCTGCTACATTGCTCTACTTGCAATTGGTTATTGTGCTGGATAATTGGTTGGTTTTAGTTGTTTATATTCATGGCATTTCACATTCTCTTCTTTCATTCTTTTTCATTGAGGAAAAAAGGGGGAAAGATGATATGTGTTTTTCCATCAAGGACAAAGGGGGAGCTTTTTGGCTTTCAATTGTTTATCATATTTTTCCTTAATAAAAAAATTGGTTACGTGGTTGAGGTTTGGTTTTCATGACACATGTTTCATATGCAGTTACAGGTTTTTGGTTCAGTATTTGATTGGTTAAAAAGAAACATGTTTTAGGTACTTGTGTGACTTGAGCAATTCACTTTTTTAATTTTCATGTCCTTGCTAAGGTGATTGGAATTTTCTTAAAACGCATTTGATTTCTTATTAGCATGTGGAATAAAGGTGGTTCTACCGGATCTTATTTCACTCTATACTATCAAACAAATTGACATTACATAAGTCATTTGAGAAAGTTATTCAAGAAAGGTTTTATTATTAAAAGTCTTTTTGAACATATTAAAATTCATTTTGAACAAGGTATTTTGGTTTTATTTGGGCTCATCTTAATAAGGTTTTGGGCTTTATCAAAGGCACACTAATCATGTTGGAGAATACATGAGGTATCGAAATTTTGTTTGTTTGGAATTTTTATCACATTAAAACATATGACATTGGGTATTATTGTGGTAATAATATCATTTTGTGTGAATCTATGGTATCGTTTCTATTGATAACAAACACATTTTATATGTGTTGACTAGTTGTTAGTTTCAACAACTACTTGTGACTGGATAAATGACACCGACAACCATCATGGACATTGACAACTCATTTGCGTTAATGACTTAATGTTATTATGATGTCGATGGTTTTGATGAAGTCTTTGGTAGTGGATTCTATGGAATTATAATGTTTTTTCTGGATATCAAATGTTTATGTTGTTTTAAATAGTCTTCTAAAACTATTGAAGCTCAAATTAGGGTAAATGAATTATAGTTGTTTCAATTTTGAACCCTAGCCGCCATAGAAATTTTCCTTCTCATCTACAAATCTTGGGTTCTCTCTCAACCGACACGCTAAGATAATATATTATGCTAAATGGCAGTGAGTATGGTCAGATAGATTGGCACTTTGGTTAAATGTTGAGTGTTGACTGTGAGCTAATGAAAGCTCGACTATGGAAGTTAGATAGAGAATTTTTGATGTCGTCTTCTAGCTAGGTAGTTATGAAACTTCTTGATGGTTTGTAGTTTTTATTCAATTTTCTTCCACTGTGATAAGGTAATGCAAAATCTTTATGGTTTTGAGTAAAATATTTGGTTTTTGGAATATTTTTGTTAAGGGTTTTTAAGAGCTTAACTTTTGTTGATTATGATTTATAAACCCTTTAGGGTTTCTGGATGATCTCTTCTCGGGTTGCAACAAAATATACTCTCTTTTGTTATGGGATTTGTGTATTTTCTTAAACTTGTTAAAAGAGTTTGTTAAAAGCTCTTAACCCAAGTTGGTTTATAGTTATTGCAATCAGTTTTGAAAGTTATATCTGAAAGTTTCGATGAAGGACAAATGGTAGCATATATTAATTTTTGTATACTCATATAAATAGTGGTTGATCATTGTTTTAAGGTCGATGCTTTTAACAAATTTATTATGTAGGTTGTGAATATAGAATTGTGTGATTGAAGTTTTGAAAATATGATGCAAAACATAGTATATAACTGATATGTTTGGTATTTTAGAGATTCCAGAATGAATCTTTAAGATATTAACTGTGTTAGAATGAAAGTAATATGTGAATTAAATAAAACATAGTAACTCTTTGATATATTACTGTTCTTAGTTTTTGTATAAGGGGTTGGCTCTCCTCGGAATGGGTGTTCCTAAATGTATAAGGGGTTGGTGCTCCTAAAACTTTTGGAGTTGGTGCTCTTGAACTTTATGGAGCTGGTTCTCTTGAAATTTGTAGAGTTGATGCTCTAAGTGAAGAAAGAGAAATATTTTTTGAGTGGTTTTTACTCCCCAAGAGGGTTTTCCACTCAGGACATATAATGTGTTATGTGATGAGTCTTTGTGTGATTGTTTTCCATGTCTATGTATTTTTCATAAGTTATCAGATGCATTAGTGTCTATTATTAGTTCTTATTTCTTCAATGTTAATGTATTTTTCTATTACAAGTACTTTCATAGTCATATGTTGTAAAATGGTTTAAAAGGTTTGTTTAACCATACATGTTTTGCATGTTGTGATGAAAATAATTTATTCTATCACATCACATGTTCTTTCCTTGACTCATAGTTCAAGTTTGTTAAATGTTTCAATCTGTCATAATGTTCTAAATATCTTTGTTGTTTCAATCATTCAATGCTTGTCATATGTCATTTAGTGACAAACTTGTTGTAGTGTCTCATAAAGCTACATAGAAATTCGGTGGTGTTAAAGTGATTCAATGATGTTGGTCTTCATGTACATAGTCTTATGATTTGCACCTATTGTGTCATCATACTCTGATTGTTAAACAATGTCAGTCACATCTTTTGCAAGTGCAATATATCTCACACAAGTTATATTGGCATAAGTTATCTAAATAAACTAAGTTAATTTTGTCATATATTTGTTTACCTCTTCTCATGAATTCTCTCAAAGTGATCACTTTGCTCTGTTATCAATAGAAATGATGTCCAATCTAAAAGTCTTTGTCAAAGTTTAAAATTTTAAAATTTTAGGTCTGTCTATTAGACACTGATTCACCCCCCCCCCCTCTCAGTGTCTCTCCATACTCCAACATAATGGGATTTTTCCTTGGTCAAACCCTATTTTGGTAATCAAACCTTGAATTGAAATAAAGAATGAAAGAGGGAATGAAGAATGAACAAAGCTATTTTACCACTCAACAAACCATTGTAGTAACCTTGATAATGCAGATCTTAAGAATTCTAAAATTTGCATGAAATGGCTAAATTGGATGTGGATATTGACACTAGAAATAATGCTTTTGAATTCTTAAACTTGATCTTGAAACCTAAATCAGAATGTTACCTCCAAAAAATGCATGATGAATAGATTTTGATTGCTGCAATAAATCTATGATATATCTTCTGTGGAATGCCCTTGATCATCAACTTTTCTATAGGAATGCCTACACAAAACTCTAGGTAAAACTTAGTGAAATGGCCTTGCATTTATAGGTATGTATCCTTAATATACTAAAATTAAAACATCACAAGCCGACATTTAAATATGTATTTGGAGATGTTAAAATACTACAAAAATCATAATTTAAATTTAGGTCCAAAGGCCTAGGGAGGACCCATTCACCCATGGGTGAATGGGTCCCAAGTCCCTATTCCCGGAAAACAAATTTCTCAAGGTAAAGTGTTATGTATTGGCATTAATTATTGTTAGGTTCCCCTTCAGAAAATGTAATTTATTAGGCTTTTAAATGGATAAAAGGTCTTATTAAGACATAATTAAGCTCAATTTAACTAAGAGGTCCCAAATAAGTGAAATATAAAGGGATGCATTTATCAACACTAAATTAAGGCACTATTAAGTCCATTTTAATTAGGAGGGCCCAAAAAAGTGTGAAAATGTAAAGGGATACATTTTTCTACACTACATTTAGCCCCCACTTTAGTGAGAGGATGACCTTGCATCAAACTCACTCTAAAGTAGACAATCAAGGGAGGTGTAATTGTACAATCGTTGGATGGATAGGATGAAAAAATATCAAGGAGGATGATCAAGCCCCCAAGATCTAAGATCTCATGGAAAAACCAACAAAGGCACAAGGATATGCATGCTTATGTTAAACATATATATGTACGCATCAATCACAAGATACTCAATCGTACAATGTCAAAGACTAAAAGAAAGAGAGAAAAATAAAAATAAAAAGGGTTGGATCAAGCCTCTACTATCCAACATGATGTGGATCATGCCTCAACTATTTTTACAAACATTTTTACAAGTGGAACTCATTTTCCACTATGCATACAACAATGCACACTCACATGAGCTAGTGAAATCCATTGTCCACTAAGTGAGCCCCCAAGGGTGGAAAATGACAGAATATTTTTAGGCTCCTATACCATACCAAATTTATACCTCTGATAACTTTAATAAGGGACCACACAATATGAACTTCAAGCTTCATAAGTCTTAGCAAGCTACATTATGTTAAACACTTATGAAGAAACAAGACTCCACAGGCAAGCAAAGTGTGTTATTCTTAGTGGCCATGAAAAAGGGTTGTAACTTCAAGCTTCACAAGGTTAGCAATATAAATTATGCTAAAAAATTATGAAAAAAATAAAAATAGGATAAGACATGTTCAAAGGGGTTTTTCCTAGTTCATGTAAGGTCTCCTATTAGGGAACATTGTGCCTAATGTCTCCAAGAGAGGACAAGTCTAGGATACAATATTTACAACTTAGGGAATGCAACACGTAGCATCACCACTAAGAGGAAAGTTGTATGCCAAGAAAGGTTACACTCTTGGAGGACATCAAACCCAATGACACCACCGATAAGAAAACACATCACATGAAGTAAGAAGACAACACTATGAAACAAAAGATATAGTCCAAGATCTCCAAAATGATAATGCCAATGAATTCCCCCACTTTAAAGAAATTACTAACACCATGCTGTGATCAATTACTTTAAAGTAGAAAATGATAAATACTACAAAGAAATGAGAGATTATTTTGAAATCCCTATGTAAAGCATATGTTTCCAAATGAAACTACATCATGAAAAAGGAAGGGATTGCCCCCAAAATTAAATCCCAAAATCACACAAGGGATCCAAAGATTTGGGGTCAACATATGTTTTTTCTACAAAGATATTATAGAGCTTAGAAACGTCATAATTCCCAAATTAACTCATGGAACAGCATGAATGACACAAAGCGAGCAAAAATAAAAAATAATTTTTTTTTGGGTCAACATGGAAGAGACCTAAATGTCTTGATGCCTTGCACCATCCCCAAAAGGAAAAGATAATTTTTTACGACATATAGAAGAATTTCGATACAAATAGAGGAATGAACATGAACACACATCAAGAAAAACAATATGGTGGATCACATTACACACATGCAATCACACAAAGAACATGAAAAAGAACATAAAGACAAGACTAGAAAGACATATGTGAGTCAACCTATAGTAGGTCATCTGCATCCCAATCTTTTTCATCATATGTGGAAAGCAGACAACTAGCCAAAGAGACAACTTCAAGTGCCAAACTAGGACAAGGCTATCTACCCCCTTGCCCCCACTAAGTGCATGACAAGTATGAGCCAAGATGAGTGGTGAGAATGAGCTCCTTGCAATATAGAAAATTATTTGCAATGAATGCAAAACATGTAATAGTGAGTATGTTATGATCCTACAACTACCACATGGCAAAGAGAAAATTTCATGCAATTTCTATCTAATTATGTTGTCATAAGAAGTGTTAGGAGGAGAAAAATCACTCAATATCAGCTTTAATGCCCGAAATTCATCAGTAAGATGCCCAAGAGTTCTATGATATGCACAATAATTCATGTTCTTAGGCTTGTTGCTTCTACTAGGAGGTGGTAGTTTAGTCCATACTAGATGAAGTTGTTCCATTTCTTGTTCAATTTTTGTTTTAGTATGTGGGAATGAAAACTCTTTGACTTTATAAGGTTTGGATTTATTGCCTTTTTGAGAAGCTTTTTGAGGTGGATTCGAAGGACGAGGAACTAAAACTATCCTATCATCCTTGTGAGTGATTTGTTCACTATGAAGGAGGACATTTGTTTCCTTATACGATATAGAGGGAGAAGGATCTTGAGATCCTAAACCTTTAGTATTTTCAATTGGGATTTTTTCTAACAACTTATGAATCACATGCTCATTTTTTGTTTAACATCCTTGTTTAGCTAAGATCTGAAAGCCTTGGTCATAAGTATCTTCTAGGTTGATGGGTGTGTTGATGACCTTAGTAACATAGGATGGATGGGTATGCACTTGGTTAGAGAGACTAGGTTCACTCATGGTTGGAGGCTTAGATTTGGTTTGTGATTCAATGTCAGGATATAAAAGATGAATCATCTCTAGTGGTGGAATAGTAGGAGGTGTTGGTTGTTGCATGGAGGGATAAAATGATGCATTGTTCTCAAGGTTGTTAAGGAAATTATGTATGAAATTATGCATTATTTCATCATCTTCACCTAATATGTCAACTTCACGAGGAAATTAATTAGGGGTTGGTTGAGCATGATTAGGTTCTATTGCATTAGGATCATTACCAAACACACAACTTGATACATCAACTAAAGATGTTAAGGAATTCCATATATTACTGATACACACATCCATTATGCAAGAATGAATTGAAATGAAAAGATATTACACATTTTTAGATTTGAAGAAAGATAATTTACTGATTATGCTATGCAAAAGCCTAAAAATGATGTCTTTTAGATGTAATTTTGAATTCAAATAGTGCACTGAATCTGACAAGTTAAGCTTAATGTGAACAATTTTAGATTACAAAAATTCTAGAAACTGAAACAACAAAGTGAATACAAAAACATAAAATTCATAAATAGTGTTTTTGATGCTTAGAAATTCAGAAAAAAGCCCTGATCAGGGACTCATTCGCCCATGGGAAAATGGGTCACTTTAGGGTTTTTAAAAATTAATTTACAAATTTTTGAAGTTATTTTGATGGATTTTAGATTTTGGTTTCAACCAAGAGGTTACAATTTAATATTTATGTAAAATAAGGTCTAAATGCAAGTGCAAAATCATGCTAAATGACAAGCAAGAAGACCTAATTTGAGATACAAGTTTGATTCTATTTTCTATTTTAAGTTGATCATGCAATGGTATGTAAACACTATGCAAAATGATAGAGATTTTTGAATTTTCCAAATTTTAAAGAATGCAAAAATACAAACCTAAAATTGTAAATGAGATGCAAACTAATGCAAGCAAACAACCCTATATGAGATGCAAATCAATGCAATGTAATGAAAATAAATGCAAAACCTAGATCTAGGGTTTAAAATGGACTCCAAAATCAGCAAGATATGATGCTCAAATGTTAGGTTCACCAAAATGAAACATAAAAAATAGGGTGTATTGTAAATTAATATGGAATGATAAGGGGGTTATGATGCACCTATTTTTCAATATTTCATTAGGAAAGGAGATTCCCATAAAAAATTGACTAACAACCCTTAGGTGAATTAGTTCAATGCGATAATCTATATATTTTCTTATGCTTGAAGGATGGGGGTCAAGTTCAAACAACACTTTGAGGAGAAAAACTAAAAATAACAAATCAACTCCAAAATACAATCTAACACTTGAAACAACAATATTAAACTCAATATTTGTAGAACTAGAAAACCAAATGAAGATCTAAGAAGGGAAAAAATGTGTTTACCAGTCACCAAGAGCCATTTTTTGAAGGCTAACTAGGACTCATTCTCCCATGGGCGAATGGATATTTTTTCATGTTTTTTTTATAACTTTCAGGATCTTCTTATGCTAATCTATAACTTTTGATTTGTCCAGGTTTTAGTTTCAAAAAGTCAGAAATTAGATTTGTAGTTTAGATTTCGTCATTTGACAATAACTTTTTCAACTTTGACAACTCTCCCAATCTTTCACTTCAAAAGGTCTTCAATCCTTTTTCAACCTAAGTTTGGAATCACAAACACAAGAGAGATTTTTTTTTTTTTTGGGTGAATGGGGGTTTGGCTTGGTCAAACCCCATTTTTGTAATCAAGCCTTGAATTGAAATAAAGCATGAAAGAGGGAATGAAGAATGAGAAAAGCTATGTTACTACTCAACAAACCGACAAATTTTAAAGAATGCAAAAATACAAACCTAAAATCGTAAATGAGATGCAAACTAATGCAAGCAAACAACCCTAAATGATATGCAAATGAATGCAAAACCTAGATCTAGGGTTGAAAATGGACTCCAAAATCAACAAGTTATGATGCTCAAATGTCAAGTTAACCAAAATGAAACATAAAAAATAGGGTGTATTGTAAATTAATATGAAATGATAAGGGGGTTATGATGCACCTATTTTTCAATATTTCATTAGGAAATGAGATTCCCATAAAAATTAGACTAACAAACCTTAAGTGAATCGATTAAATGTGAGAATCTATAGATTTTCTTATGCTTGAAGGATGGGGGTCAAGGTCAAACAACACTTTAGGGAGAAAAACTAAAAATAACAAATCAACTCCAAAATACAATCTAACACTTGAAACAAAAATATTAAACTCAATATTTTTAGAACTAGAAAACCAAATGAAGATATAAGAAGGGAAAAAATATGTTTACCAGTCACCAAGAGCCATTTTTTGAAGGTTGACTATGACTCATTCGCCCATGGGCAAATGGGTATTTTTTCATGGTTTTTTTATAACTTTCAGGAGCTTTTGATGTTAATCTGTAACTTTTGATTTGTCTAGGTTTTAGTTTCAAAAAGTCATAAATTAGATTTGTAGGTTAGATTTCATTATTTGACAATAACTTTGAAAATTTTTTCCAATCTTTCACTTCAAAAGATCTTCAATCCTTTTTCAACCTAAGTCTGCAATCACAAACACAAGAGAGAATTTTTTTTTTTGGGTGAATTTTGGTAATCAAGCCTTGAATTGAAATAAAGCATGAAAGAGGTAATGAATAATGAGAAAATATATGTTACCACTCAACAAGCCTACAAAATTTTAAAGAATGCAAAAATACAAAATTAAAATCGTAAATGAGATGCAAACTAATGCAAGCAAACAACCCTAAATGAGATGAAAATCAATGCAATGTAATGCAAATGAATGAAAAACCTAGATCTAGGGTTGAAAATGGACTCCAAAATCAGCAAGTTATGATGCTCAAATGTCAGGTTCACCAAAATGAAACATAAAAAAAAGGGTGTATTGTAAATTAATATGAAATGTTAAGGGGGTTATGATGCATCTATTTTTCAATATTTCATTAGGAAAGGAGATTCCCATAAAAATTTGACTAACAACCCTTAAGTGAATCAATTCAATGTGAGAATCTATAGATTTTCTTATGCTTGAAGGTCGAGGGTCAAGGTCAAACAACACTTTGGGGAGAAAAACTAAAAAATAACAAATCAACTCCAAAATACAATCCAACACTTGAAACAACAATATTAAACTCAATATTTTTAGAACTAGAAAACCAAATGAAGATCTAAGAAGGGAAAAAATATGTTTACCAGTCACCAAGAGCTAGTTTTTGAAGGCTGACTAGGACTCATTCGCCCATGGGTGAATGGGTATTTTTTCATGGTTTTTCTATAACTTTCAGGAGCTTCTGATGTTAATCTATAACTTTTGATTTGTCTAGGTTTTAGTTTCAAAAAGTCAGAAATTAGATTTGTAGGTTAGATTTCATTATTTGACAATAACTTTGAAAACTTTTCCGATCTTTCACTTCAAAAGATCTTCAATCCTTTTTCAACCTAAGTCTGCAATCACAAACACAAGAGAGAATTTTTTTTTTTGGGTGAATTTTGGTAATCAAGCCTTGAATTGAAATAAAGCATGAAAGAGGTAATGAAGAATGAGAAAATATATGTTACCACTCAACAAGCCTACAAATTTTAAAGAATGCAAAAATACAAAATTAAAATCATAAATGAGATGTAAAATAATGCAAGCAAACAACCCTAAATGAGATAAAAATCAATGCAATGTAATGCAAATGAATGCAAAACCTAGATCTAGGATTGAAAATGGACTCCAAAATCAGCAAGTTATGATGCTCAAATGTCAGGTTCACCAAAATGAAACCTAAAAAATAGAGTGTATTGTAAATTAATATGAAATGTTAAGGGGGTTATGATGCATCTATTTTTCAATATTTCATTAGGAAAGGAGATTCCCATAAAAATTTGACTAACAACCCTTAAGTGAATCAATTCAATGTGAGAATCTATAGATTTTCTTATGCTCGAAGGTCGGGGGTCAAGTCAAACAACACTTTGGGGAGAAAAACTAAAAATAACAAATCAACTCCAAAATACAATCCAACACTTGAAACAACAATATTAAGCTCAATATTTCTAGAACTAGAAAACCAAATGAAGATCTAAGAAGGGAAAAAATGTGTTTACCAGTCACCAAGAGCCAATTTTTGAAGGCTGACTGGGACTCATTCGCCCATGGGTGAATGGGTATTTTTTCATGGTTTTTCTATAAATTTCAGGAGCTTCTGATGTTAATCTATAAATTTTGATTTGTCTAGATTTTAGTTTCGAAAAGTCAAAAATTAGATTTGTAGGTTAGATTTCATCATTTGACAATAACTTTGACAAATTTTTCAACTTTGACAACTTTTCCAATCTTTCACTTCAAAAGGTCTTCAATCCTTTTTCAATCTAAGTCTGCAATCACAAAGAGAAGAGATAATTTATTTTTTTGGGTGAATGGGGGTTTTTCTTGGTCAAACCCCATTTTGGTAATCAATCCTTGAATTGAAATAAAGAATGAAAGAGGGAATGAAGAATGAGAAAAGCTATGTTACCAATCAACAAACACGTGTAGTAACCTTGATAATGGAGATCTTATGAATTCATGAAATGGTTGAATTGGATGTGGATCTTGGTACTTGAAATAATGCTTTTGAATGCTTGAACTTGATCTTGAAACCTACATCACAATGTTAGCTCCAAAAACATGCATGATGCAAGAAGATTTTGAAATGATGAATAGATCTTGATTGCTGCAATAAATATCTAATATATCTACTCTTGAATTCTATTGATCATCAAATTTTCTATAGGAATTCTTGCATAAAAGGTCTAGGTGAACATTAGTGAAATGGCCTTGTATTTATAGGTATGTATCCTTAATTCCTTGAAATTTAGATATCACAAGCCAACATCGAAATATGAATTTGGAGATGTTAAAATATCACCAAAAACATAATTTAAATTTATGTCCAAAGGCTTAGGTAGGACCCATTCTCCCATGGGATAATGGGTCCCAAGTCCCTATTCCTAGAACACATTTCTCAAGGTAAAGTGTAATGTATTGGCAAGAATTATTTTCGGGTTTCCCCTTTAGAAAATATAATTTATTAGGCTTGTAAATGAATAAAAGGGCTCATTAAGGCATAATTAAGCTCAATTTAATTAAGATGGCCCAAATAAGTGTGAAAATGTAAAGGGATACATTTTTCAACACTAAACCAAGGAATTATTAAGTCCATTTTAATTAGGAGGGCCCAAACAAGTGTGAAAATGTAAGGGGATACATTTTTCTACACTATAGTACTAGCTAGTTGTAAAAGTGTATATTGTGGGTAACCTCTACCCCTTTCAATCTTTCAAACTCTTAGCCTTCATGTCCCCTTTGTAAATCTGATAAAGTAGAGACGTGTGAGATTTTCTAATGGTTTTTTTGATACTTTGTGCAATAACAAGAAGGAATCTAAACATATTAAACTTGGTGCATAACTTTTTCTTTATTTTATGCTTTTCTCCTTCTGCCCCCTTTCCTCTTATAGTTCATAGTTTAGGACTTTCTAGCACTGGGTTGGACTAGCCCTTGTTGCACTTGGTTTTGAAAGGAATATGACCTTCTCTAGAGATTTTACCTCACTACGCAAGATCCCACACCTTGAGTTCATTTCCATTCTCTCGTTGGAATGTTGAACTCCTTGTTTAGCACGGTACAATTTTGAGTGACAATAGTTTCTAGCATGCCCGATGGGACACTAGTTTCTTATAATTGCTGATATTTTATGTATATGTTAGCAACATCTACCTTTGGAGGCAAGATCTTCACACACCTAGTGACTCTAAGTTCAATCTTCTAGTTTCAAGAAGACTAGGTGCTGGTATATTCTCATTTTTATGAAATCAATCTTCATTTTATAATTTTAAAACTTTCCATGAATTCCTAACCTATTTGAATTTTCATCATGTCTTCATTTTAAGGATATATGTTCTATCATCCTCCTTACAATGAATTTTTTTCCCAATTTCATCCTCCTCAGCCATATCATAATGAGCATGCAAATGATTTTTACCCAAACACATTTCCTACACAAGGAAACCAACATGCTCAACATGCTTACCACCCACCAACCCCTGCTCAAGGCTCATGGTAGCCATATATTTAGACCCAACCACAATAAATCCTTTATGTCTCCATCCAATATTGTCATCCTCATAGAAAATCTTCAACTATTCATAACTTGAGCATCAAAGATATTCTATCAGACTTTCAAAGGAAAATGGATGAAATTGAGGGGGTCCAAGAGCATAGCTTTCAACAAGAAGGATTGGATTTCCAGGCCTACCAACAAAAACAATACATGGAGATGCAAAGGAAACACTATTAAGAGTCTCTTGCAAGATATTTTTCTATCAAGAAAGAATAGATGAGGTTTTTGCTTACTCAAGTGCAAAGGTTGGAAATTCAACCTTCTCCCTGCATTCCATTTCAACCTATGAAGGGGCCACCCAAGTAAAAATTTCCAAGCTTCAAGCAAGGTAAGCCCCATATTTATTCAAGTAAGTCTTTTGAGCTTGAAATTTCAAGCTTTAGAGACCTTAATCCTTTGCAAAAGATTGTGACTATGCAAGTTTAACCTTGTGTTCCTCAAGAGATACCTCCTTAAGAGCCTATTACTCTTCAAGGAACCAAAAAATATTCCTATAACTATATTTCCCATCCTGGTATCATTCCTCTTTGCAAATATGGTCCCATTGTCTACTAGGATAGTTGGTTTAGTGCATAAGAGGAGGAGGTTTTTGAGGAAGAGAAGGAGGTCTCTTTCACTTTTGGTATAGTTGAGCATGTTGAGGAGAAGAAAGTTTTTTACATGTAACAAGATTTTGATGAGAATTACTAGATTGGGTATTAATTTAAAAATCAAGAAGAAGGTGTTGAGCATGAGGGTTGTATTGATCTATTTAATGATCTCCCATTTTTTGTTGAAAATAAAGAAAAGGTATTGATTCATATATCAAGAAATCAGTTGTGACAACAAGGAAACAAGCAAGGAGAAGGTGATGTAAATGAAGTCATAGTATTTTCATTTGTTGAGCTTCCTTGTTTTGTTGATGAAGATGAAAAGAGCATGCAGGCTTTAATACATTCACAAGTTTTGAAGCATATTGAGGATGAAAATGAGCATGAAAAGATGCTAGTTTGTGAGGAGACAAATGATGATACCCTAGTTTTGAAAAATGAAGAGGTTGACACACACAAGGAAAGTTGTCATGATTCTAAGATCAATCCTTTTATATAGAAAAATGAAGAAGCTGAGAAAGATTTATTTTGGGATTACTTAGAGGCATTTTTTTCAAGCTTGGATGAAAATTCAACACCTCTAGAAGAGGGAAAACATGATTAGTAGGAACATAAGGCATAAATATCTTTTCTTTTCCCAAAAAAATAACAAGAGGTGTTTTCCATAGGCCAATAAAATGATGAAGAAGAAGTGCACAAACATGAAACCAATAGGGAGAGCCCAAATTTTTTCCTTTTAGGAGGATGTTCTATTAAAAATATTTCTTAGATGGAGGCCACCAAAATATCACAATCCATTCTTTCACTCAATCACGAGGTTCCAACTGAGGAGGAATGCATTCAACCTACTTATTCATTTTGAAGTAGTAGTATGTGTGACCAACATGAGGAGGTAAGTGGGTTTTTCCTCTTTCTCCAAGAGTTGTTGCAACTCTTGGTTGATCATGTGTTCAACCTCCACCTTCCCTTAGCTACTAAAAAGAATGTGAAGCATTGCAGGTTAATGAGAAAGGGAAGCTACTTCAGAGAACCAGTAAATGGTTTTGTTTGAGAAAAAAAAAAATCCACTTTATGTACATATTAGCCTAGTATTGTTTCTAAGAAGTGCCTTTGCACACCCTACATTATCCTTAAGGGAATGCATGTGTATATAAAAAAAATTCTCCAAGTGAATGATTGCACATTTTTTTTCACCTTGGGAGGCCCAGTTGTTGAAGAAGTCTCATGACTTTGTGCCTAGTAGATATGCAAGGCTACTAGATCCAATGATTAGCAGGTAATCATCCTGTAAAAGTCATGAAGAATGTTTCCATTTCATTCCATCCTTATGACCCATCCTTGAAAATCAATCTAAGAGATATCACATGGATCATACTACATGAGTCCCCCTTTAAAAATTCCTAAATTTGATCAAGTCTTGAAGTCGTTGGTCTTTTGGTAGGCTTTCATAAAAAATTTAGGCATTGCTTAGGTTTTCATAACTTTGTCAATCATCGCCTAGGTTTTTATAACCTTTACTTTTCCTAATGCATCACACAATGTCCATCTTTGCAAATTTCTAAGTGTTTCAATATCTTTAAATGTTATTGTAACTTTTTAGTGACCTTGTTTGAGTAAAGTTGAGTCATTTCAGAGTTTTCATTGAGGTAAGAAACCTGCATTGACCTCTAAAAATTTTCTTGAACTTTCTTATTCTCCACTCAATTATGATAAAAGCTTTGAAAGCGATAAGCATAAAGGGTTTACAGTGTTTCATATTGGTTTCAAAACCCTTGTCAACTATCGACAAGGTTATTAAAACTTTTCTTTTGACCAATCAAGTGTTTTGGGTTTTTGGGTTGTCACTTCCCTCTTTCCTAGCATGCTTCCTTCATCACCCCTAATCTTCCACCTCTTTCACCTTCTTCTTCTCTTTTCCCCTTAAAATTATTGGGCATTAGTCTTCGTCCTTACCCCTTGAGCATTTCTTCTTCTTATCATAATCCATTAGACTCCCTCCCAATCTACGATTCTCAAAACCTCCTCGTGGCTTTTGGTGATTCAACCTTCACCTTCCATTTTCCTTCCACCCATTCCCAACCACGCCTTCAATGGATTCTTCCAACTCTTGATCTTTAAGATTTCAAAGTTCAGGGGTTTTCCTTACCTCTTACTCGGTAAGAGGTAACCTCTCTCCACGATCCCCAATCCCATGTTTCGATGATCAGAGATTGGGCTTCTCGCTTTTCCTTCAATTCAAACTTGTCTCCCTCCTTTGTCCCTTACTATTTCCATTGAAATCTAGATAATTATTATATTTTTGGAGTTCAAAGGTCAGGGTTTCACCTTTCCTCTTACCATCCAATGATATGAGGTAAGCCAACAAGTTGACTCTCAAATATTGAGAAGTTCCAGTCTTTGTGGCTTCTGTTGCAAGAATGAAGGTGTTGTCATTGATGTCAACTAGTCAATTGGTTATCAACTAGTTGTTGTTTTCATTGATGTCATGGATGTAGTTTATTGGTTGTATATGTCGAGGATATTGACAAAATTGTAATGAAGAAATATTACAAGTGTTCAGTGGGTGCTCCAAGGTTAACTCCTATGTTTGTGTGGTTTAGATATGTTGATCATGGTTGTTGGAAGCTTTTATATGCATATTATTGGCTTCTGATTCATTGTACAGTGTGAGTTATGTTCACCAATTATGAACTATGGTTTTTTGTGTTTTTGGCTGAGGTCTAGGAGAAATGTTGTTTGTTTGGATTTAATTTTGGTTAAGTCTTATGACTTGTGGTTCTAGAGTTAAGTTGTTATGATCCTGTTGAAGATATTTTTGGTGTTTGGAAAGATTTGATCATGCTAAGGGTTATGTGTGCTTAATTATTCTATTTTTTTTACACTAGTTTGGTTGACCTTGTGTTGAAAACTACCTTTGAAGTTGATGAAGAATTTTGGACCTATTTGGGTCTTCATCAAGCATGTGTTTGGGTCACCCTCATTCTAATTCCACCCTAGGATTTTTTAGTGTCGAACTAATTTGAATTTAACGATGGATGGCTGACTTTGGATATGTTTCAAAGCTTAAGATGGTATAAACACAGGATGAGCGGGTGGTGAAATATGTAAAAAGAGATAAGTGAAAATAAATAGAGTAAATAGATGAAAAATAAAAGCAAATCAATGGGTGTATGTGATGCGAGTGTGGCAGATTAGGGTGAAGTCTAAATGTTGAGTTTTTGGATGCAGTGAGATGAAGGTGTACTCTATCATTCATTCATGTCTACAAGTGGTTGAGTACATTGTGGTGGAAATATCTATTGTATTCATATTGTCTTCTATCTATAGCATATCTCTTCTATCTTCTTTGTATCTCTATGACAATGAGCCCTCTAGGTGGTTAACCCTATTGGATAGTGAGTCCTTGATTTGGTAGTGATCATTTTCTCTAGTAGTGAGACTTTGTAATCAATTTTGATATTCTCTATAGTGTGAGTTAATCCTCACCATGGTTTTTACCTCATTGGGTTTTCCACATAAATTTGGTGGTATTGTGTTTGTGAGATGGTTTTTAGTTTCTACACTTTCACTTAATGTTTAATCATTCTAACAGAGTTAAGAATTTGTGATTGATCATCCAATGAATGTTTTAAAAGTTAAATTTTATACAAATGATTCACAGCCCCCCTCAATTGTCTTGTTCAAAATTTGTTATTAGAGCTTGGTTCCTTGGAGTAGAGCTTAACCGCTTAAGGAAGGTTTAGGATGGTTGGAGACGTTACTCATAATTATCTAAGGTTCAATGGAACTAATTATGCTATTTGGAAAGTACTACTGGAAGAATATTTGGAGTATTGTGGATATGATGTGGAGAAACCTTACAAGAGTACTTTCACTCTTGCTAATGGTTCAAGTACAACTGATGATACCAAGGCATATGAAGCAAACAATAAGGTGAAGTGAATTTTGAAGAATAGGCTTGTACATTTTGAGTTGATTAAAGTTTAAAATATGAAGACTGCTAAGGAAGTATAGGATGCTTTGGAAAAGGTGCATGAAGGATATGAAAGGGTCGAGGAGGAAAAGTGTTAGAACTTGGAGAAATAGTTTGAGCTCCTACATATTTTTTAAGATGAGAGTGTTAAAGCTTATATATAGAGATTGGATGAGGTAGTAGTTGGAATGTGAGGATTGGTGCTACAATAGATGAATCCAAGGTTGTAAATAATATTCTTAGAACTCTCCCTTATGCTTACAATGAAAAGGAATGTGCTATTGAAGAACATATAGATTACAAGACTTACAATAAAGATCAGTTTTTGGTAACTCAGACATCTTATGAGATGAGAAATCTAAATTTGAGAAATGGATCCAAATTAGAGACTACTTTTAAGGCTACAAAAGCTGAAGATCGGGATGAAGATAATCTTGATGAAGTAGAAGCTAAATTTGTGAGAAGGATGAAGAAAGTATCTAACAAGTATGAAGGTAAGTAAACTTTAAATTATTTAGTTGTGGAGGAATATGACATTATGCTTTGAGGTGTACGAAAAGAGCTAAGAGGAATAAACAAAGACATGAGAAAGAAAAGAAAGGTAAGAAGATAAACATAGCATATTATGTGAATGAGGATGCTAGTATATCTAATGAGAAATCTGATTATGGAGATCTTGATGACAATGAATGTTTTTTCTTGGCTATAAAAGATCAACCTACTTCTGCTAATTCTGAAAAATAGGTGAAGGAATTCCCTTTGGAGAAGGAGAATAATGAAACTGTAATCTATGTCCTACATGGTAAATAGGAAAAGAAATATTGGGTTTTTTACAATGGTTATTCACATCACATTACTAGTGATAAGAGTAAGTTTTTTAAACTTGAAAAATATAATGAACGCTTAATTATGTTTGGATATGATACCGGTGCTAAGATTTGTGGGATAGGTTCAGTAAGTTTTGATGGAAAACATAATATTGATGATGTCTACTATGTTAAGGGTTTTGGATAGGTGTGTAGTAAAGGATATAATATTGTATTTAAGGATGAAATATGTGAGATCAAGAAATATTCTAGAATAGTGATTACTACAAGAAATAGATATGAAGGAAATATCTATCAACTTAGTGGTGTTGATGGATGATATTTTATGACTTATATTAATGATAGTTGGTTGTGGCATTGGATAATGCTATTGAATAGACTGGATAACTGAGAGGAGGGTGAATCAGTTATCACAAAAAAATTTCTTGACGTTAATTATTCTAGTGCAATCTTAAATCAATCAGATAATTATTAAAATAGATATGAACATGAAAGCACATAACAACACCATGCATAATGAACACCATAATTTATGTGGAAACCCAAGATGGGAAAAACCACAGAGAATGCTAATTGTCAATTATAAAACATTGATTAAGGTGACACCAATTAAGGTGATTTTTACAAGGGCTCACTGCAAAATTTCTCACTACATGTAATGCTCACTATCGGTGGGATCACTACCCAACTATTAAAAAAAAATAAAAGGGCTCACTACCAAAAGAAAAAGGCTCACTTCTAGAAGAAAAAGCCTCATTTCTAGTTGAATGATGAAAGGGAATCCACCGCTGGAAATAACTATCACCAACAATCAAACCAGAAGAACATCATTATCTATTGCCTCAAATCATATAATTTCACACAATATCTAGATTTATAGATTCACATTCACCACACTCACTTTCATTGAATGAAATGAACTTTTACTTATACCATTCCATGCCTTCATAATCTCCTAAGTTAGCCAAACAAAATTTGAATTATATCACCACAAAAAAATCCCATGGTGGAAAGGAATGAAATGTGGACCATATAGAACCTCCTCATTGAAATCAACATGCTACATATTACCAAGAAATATGGAACCAGGAAATAGAATATACATGTCATAATGCAAACAATTTTTTGGGGCAAGCTAACCAATTTCCAGATTGGTTTGGACTCATAAGAGTGTATCTCATTATGTTGCAAAATGAATGGGACTAGGAAAAGCATGACAAAAGATAGATCATCATAGCACCACATCTGGAGCACACCAATCTGGATCACCAAAGCATCAAAACCGAACCTAAGTCAATCAACCAAGATATGTTGACATCAATGACAACCATTAATGACAACAATCAACAACATAAAATTCCAGCAATCTGCCCCTTTGTCATTGATGGAAACATTCATCAGCAACAAACCAAACAACACAATGCCAGCATCAACAACATCAAGGATCCTCTTTTCTTCCCCCCCTTTGACATCAAAGACAAAGGGAAAAAACTCCCCCTGAAAAAATTACTATGTTCCCCCTATGAGGAAACCACCAAGCATTGATCTAGATAAGAGAGATCATATAATACCCTAGACCAATGCACACCCTAGTGCAAATTATTGTAGACTAGGAGGGGGCAGAACCCCTAACTTCTTCTAGAGATACTCAAAGGTATCTTTGATCAACGATTTTGTGAAAATGTCTACAATATCCTCTTTTGTAGGTAAATATTCAAGTCTTACCTCATTTTCCAAAATCTTTTCTCTCAAGAAGTGATATATTATGGATATATGTTTCGTTCTGGAGTGTTGTATCGAATTCTTGGAAATTTTTATTGCACTAGTGTACTACACATAATTGAAATTAATTCATCAAATGATATTCTAGTGTCTTTCAGTGTTTTTTTCATCCATAATACCCAAGTGCAATATGAGGATATTGCAATGTATTCAGATTCAACAGTAGATAAATATAAAAAATATTATTTCTTGCTTGACCAAGCAACCAATCAGGAGTAAAGGAAATAAGCTCTACCACTTGCACTCCACCTTTTATAAACACACCCTACCAAAAAAGCATTAGTATAGGTTTTCAAATTGAAATATGAATCCTTTGGATACCATAACCCGATATCTTCTATACCCTTCAAATATCTAAAGATCCTTTTTACTGCAACAACATGTTATTCCTTTGGTTCTTGCTGAAATCTAGCTGCTAAAAAAACAACATACATAATGTCTGGTCTAGTAGTAGTCAAATATAATAATCCTCCAATCATTGACCTATACATACTTGCATCAACTTTAGGTGAATCATCTTCTTTTGTTAGCTTACATCCAGTAACAATAGGTGTACAAACTGGTTTGGAGTTCTCCAATACAAAATTATTCAATAATTCTTTGGTATACTTCAACTGAGAGATGAAAATTCCTTTGATGTTCTGATTTACCTATAGTCCAAGGAAGAAATTTAGCTCACCTATCATATACATTTCAAATTCCTTTTGTATTTCATCTACAAATTTTTTGCACAAATGATCATTTCCTCCAAAGATGATATCAACATAAACCACAACAATCAACATTTGATCTAAGTAAATTTTGTAGTATAATTTATTGTCATCAGATCCCTTTTGAAATCCTTGTCCAATCAAATAATTGTCTAATCTACCATACAAGGCTCTAGGTGCCTACTTCAATTCGTATAAATATTTCTTCAAACTACAAACAACATCTAGGTCATTTTTGGACTTAAATTCCTCCAATTGCTCAATGTATACTTATTCTTTCAATTCTCCATTTAAGAATGTTTATTTTACATCCATTTGATAGACTTTGAAATCCTTAAAAGCTACAAAATCCAAGAATATTCGAATCGCTTCCATCTAGGCAACAGGGGCATATGTCTCTTCAAAATCAATACCTTCAATTTGAGGGTAGCCTTTGCAAACTAATCTTTCCTTGTTTCTTATTACTTTTCTATTTTCATCCAGCTTGTTCCAGAATACCCACTTTGTTCCAATTACATTTTTTTTGCCAGTTTGGGCACAATTTCCCAAGTTTGATTTTTCTTTATCTAATCAAGCTCTTCTTTCACTTCCTTTACCCAATTTTGATCATTGCATGCTTCTTCCATAGTCTTTGGCTTAGTTTATGAGAGTAAACACAATAATACTAGTTCTTGAGCTGCTTTGCTTCTTGTGGAGTAACCCAAAAATATACCTTCATCATCTCTACTGTCAAATTTTCTAAGATTGTCCTCATCTCTCTAGATGTAGCATTTACTTCCATTTTTTTTTTAAGTTATTTACTATGGGAGGTCTTCCATGCCATAGCTCATATGATGTCTTTCCATACCTCCTCTAGAACATTACTCTATTAAGAGTGTAAATTTTTGTGTGTATCACTTCTTTCTAGTAAACCTCTATTAAGCCTCCTTTGTTGATCATTGTTCTAGCTACTTCTTGAACTATCTGGTTCATTATTTCCACTACACCATTATGTTGTGGTGTTCTAGGGGTAAATAGCTATCTTTTAATGTCATGTTTCTCATAGAACTTGTTGAATTCATCAAAAGTAAACTCTCCTCCTCTATCATATCTTAAAAACTTGATTCTCTTGTCAACTTCATTCTCAACTCTTGCCTCGAAAATATTAAATTTTTCTTAAGCCTCTATTTTTTCTCTTAAAAATGTAACCCAAGTTAGTCTAGAATAATCATCTATTAAAAGAATGAAATATCTCTCACCTTGTAAGCTTATTGTTCTTGTTGGACCACATAGGTCATTGTGTACTATGTCCAATAATTTGGTAGATGATTCTTCTTTTCCTCAAAATTTTCCTCTAGTATGTTTTCCTTCTTGACATCCTTTGTAGATAATGATGTCTAGTTTGGTCATTCTTGGTAAGTCTTTGACTGCTCTTATTGAACTTATCCTTACCAAATTGTCAAAGTTGATGTGACACATCCTCCAGTGCTAGAGACAATTGGCATTGCTCTAAGATAATAAGCATCTCTTTGTAGCTCCTTCTAGTTGATACATATTCCCATTTGTTCTTTTTCCATCTGCAATAATAGTTTTGGAACTCTTTCAGATCTCACAACCATCGTCCTGAAATACAACATTATAGTCATTCTCACACATATGTCCAACACTCAAAATATTATGATATAAACCTTTCACATAGTAAATGTTGTAAGTGTTATGTTTTCCATCAAAGGTAATAGAACCAATTCAAACAATTCATGTCATTTTATCATTTCCAAATCTAACAGAATGTCCATCATATTTCTCAAGCTTCACAAACTTAATTTTATCGGTCATATGATTCGAGCATCCAATATCAATCAACCATTCATATCTATTTATTTTGACAAATAATGTAGCTTCAGTGTTATCATTAGATTCCAGAAAAATATTAGAGATATTAAATCTAGGTTCATCCTTTTCCACCAAAAACAAACAATCCTCTTGATCTGATTCATCATCTGAAATACTAGCATTTTCATTAACATAATAGGTCTTCTTATTTATTCTTTTAAAATTTTGTCTTGTTCCTTTTTCTAGACACCTAGATGTTATATGACCAATCTTTCCACATCTAAATCATTTAAGGGGTAACATACCTTTGTACTTTTGGGTACCTTTCTTTAGTTTTCTTGTGAAGTTTACTTCCAACTCATTTGAAATTTCACTATTCAGATCTTCTTCTATTTTGTGGATTTGAAGTTTTTTTCAGATTTATCTTTTTCTTTTCCAAATTTCCTCATCTCAAACATTTTCAAGGTGCCAAATAGTTTGTCTTTGGTGAATTTCCTCGGATCATAAACTTCCTCAATATCTGAGATCTTGTCATTGTAGCTCTCTAGTAGAGTCATTAGAATATTCTCCATAACATCTTCATCTGTCAGAGTGCTTCCTTGATTTTTGAATTTGTTTACTACACTATCAACTCTTTGAAAGTAGCTTGTTATATCTTCACATTCTTCCATCCTCAATTTTTCATATCTGCGCTTAGTTGTCAACTTCTTCAATAATTTAACTTTATCATTTCCTTTATAGATTTCTTTCAACTTTTCCCAAACTTCATAAGTGGTGCTCAATGAAATAACTTTTGCTAACTCAATCTTAGACAAAGCACTATAGATTGCATACCTTTCTTTTTCATTTTATTCATAAGATGAAATCTCATCTGCAGTATTAGGACCATTTTTTGGTACAACATATTTTGTCTCAACATCTTTCCAAGTATTGTAGCCTAGAGAAATTAGGTAACCTCTCATCCGCACTTTCCAGAAACTATAGTTAGATCCATCAAACACATGGATTTTCATTTTGTGTGCCCTTGGATCTACCTCAAGTGGTTAATCTCTTCTTCAAGGAACCAAAGATATGATACCAATTGTTGAACAATTCAGATAATTAAGAGGGGATGAATCATTTATCATACAACAATTTTATTGACCTTAATTAATTATGTGCAATCTTAAATCAATCAGATAATTATTAAAACATATATTAAAATGAAAGAACATAATAATACTATGCACAATGAACACAAGAATTTACATGGAAACCCAAGATGGGAAAAACCATGGAGAATACTAATTCTCAATTATAAAACATCGGTTAAGGTGATTTTTCAAGGGCTCACTTCCAAATTTCTCAATGCAGGTAAGGCTCACTATTGGTGGGCTCACTACCTAGCTATTACAACCAAAAGAAAAAAGTCTCACTTCCAAAAGAAAAAGGATCATTGCTAGAAGAAAAAGGCTTATTTCCAGAAGAATGATGAAAAGGAATCCACCGCTAGAAATAACTATCACCAACAGTCACACCGGAAGAACCACACTATTTGTTTCCTTCAATTGTATACTTTTGACCAGTATCTAGATTTACAAATTTGCATTCACCACACTTTCTTTCATAAAAAAAAATCAACTTTTACTTATACCATTCCATGCCTTCATAATCTCTTAAGTCGGCCAAACAAAATTTTAATTAGGTCACCATAAAATACTCCTGTGGTGGAAAGGAATGAAACATGGACCATACAAAACCTCCTCGCTCAAATAAATATGCTACATATTACCATGAAATATGGAACCAACGAATAGAATATACACATTACAATGCAAACAATTTTTTGGTACATGCTAACCAATTTCTAGATCGGTCCATACCCATAAGAGTGTATCTCATTATGTTGCAAAATGGATGGGACCAGGAAAAGCATGACCAAAGATAGATCATCACAACACCTCTAGAGCACACCAATCTAGATCACCAAAGAATCAAAACTGAACCTAAATCAATCAACCAAGATATTTTGACATCAATGAAAACCATTAATGATAACAATCAACATCACATTCCAACAAATGTGTCATATGAATTTTGATAACTTGGCTAGGATTAGTGCAATTCAGGCTGTGAGAGATTTACCAAGGATTACAAAATTTGTTTATGATATTTGCAGGAATTTTAGTTTGGAAAGCAAGCAATAAGCTATTAAAAATCAAAGGAACAATCTACTACTAGACTATTGGATTTAATTCATACTGATCTTTGTGGTCCTACAAGAGTGAGAAATCATATGCATTATATAGATTCAAGGCATTCAAAGCTATGGTTGAGAATGAAGTAAATTTTAGGATAAAATGCTTAAGGTCTAATAGAGGTGGTGAATTCACCTCCTATGAGTCTAATTTGCTTTGTGAAGTGCATGGAATAAAAATATAGTTATTTTCTCTAAGAACTCCTCAACATAATGAAGTTGTTGAAATAAAAAACAAACAATTCAAGAGTTCGCTAGATCAATGATTATTGTGGTTGATCTACCAGAATTTTACCAAAGATAATTTATTCTTACTTTTGTTTATGTATTCAATCAATTTCAAGAAAGATAAAATGGTACAAAGACCCGCTATGATCTATGGTGTGGAAGAATTCCTACTATTAAGTATTTCAAGATATTTGGAAGGCAATGTTATATCAGACGAGATGAAGAAAATTTAGGAAATTTTGATGCAAGAAGTGATGAATATTTTTTTCTTGGATATTCTACTAAAATAAAATCTTATAGATGTTTCAATAAAATACTGAGGAAGATTGTAGAAAGTACAAATTTCAAGGTTGATGAAGCAATGAAGAATTCAATTGATGTTGATGGACATGTATCTGATGAACTTGATTGTGTAAGGATTGAAGAAGTTGTGGAAGAATAGGAAAAGGATTATAAAGAGAAGAAGAAGCTCTGGTGGTGTCCCCTAAGACACCTAGATATGTGTAGGATAATCATTCAAAAATTCAGATCATTGGAGACAAGACAAAAGGAGTATTGACAAGAAGTAGAGTTGTTTTTGGTGAGGTAAACTATGTTTACTTTCTAAGATTGAATTGAAGGCTATAAGTGAAGCATGTAAAGATGAACGTTAGATGGAAGATATGAAAGAAAAACTTATGCATATTGAGAAGAATCAAACTTGGGAATTGGTACCAAGATTTAAAGGCATAAACATTATTGGATCAAAGTGGGTATTCAAAAATAAGTTGAATAAGAATAGAGAAGTGGTTAGAAACAAAGCAAGTCTTGTGTGTAAGGGTTACTCACAGGTAGATGGCATAGATTTTCAGGAGTCTTTTGCTCCAATGGAAAGAATGGAAGCTATCAAGATGTTCTTAGCATTTGTTGCTCATAAATATTTCAAGGTCTATCAAATGGATGTCAAGTCTGCATTTCTAAATGGGGAATTGGAAGAAGAGGTCTACATGGAACAATTGGAAGGATTTCAATTGTCAGATCAACTGTATATGGTATGCAAATTGAAGAAATATTTATATGGATTGAAGCAATCTCCTAGATATTTGTATGCAAGGTTAGTCAAGTATTTGATTCAACAAGGTTTCAACAAAGGTACGAAAGATAGTAATCTGAATTTTAAAATTGAAAATGACAAAATCTTGATTGTGGTTGTATATGTTGATGACATTATTTTTGGAGGAAATGAAACTATGTGTAAGATGTTTGCGGAAGAAATACAAAAATAATTTGAGATGTCTATGTTTGGAGAGATGAATTTCTTTCTTGGGCTACAAATTAATCAAACAAAGAAATCAATTTTTATTTCACAATATAAGTATCTGAAAGAGATGTTGAAGAATTTTGGGATGGATGGTTCCAAACTAGTAGGCACTCCTATGGTGACTGGTTGCAAATTAGATAAATATGATTGTTCACCTAAGCCTGATTAGAGCAAATATAGATCTATGATTGGTGGACTATTGTATTTGACTACTACTAGAGAAAATATTATGCATGATGTATGTCTTGTGGCTAGATTTCAAGAAGATCCTAAGGAAACACATGTTGCTATTGTTAAAATAGTATTTAAATATTTGAATGACACTCTATATTATGGCTTATAGTATCCTAGGTATATTTAATTTACACTAAGTTCTTATATAGATGCAGATTGGGATGGATGTGTAGATGATAGAAAAAGTACAAGTGGTGGCACATTCTTTCTTAGATGCAGATTGGTGGTATGGTTAAGTAAAAAGAAAGATTCATTCTCCTTATCTACTACTGAAGTTGAGTATATTGTTGTTGCATCTTGTTGTACACAAGTTCTATGGATAACATAGACATTGAAAGATATCGCACTTGTGTATGATGATCCTATTTCTATCTTGTATGATAATACAAATGCAATTAACATTTGAAAGAATCAAGTGATGCACTTGAGGAAAAACATATATCTACCAGGTATCATTTCTTGAGAAAGAAGGTTGTGGAGAATGAAGTAAATCTTGAATATGTCCCTATGAATGACCAAATTGCTGATATATTTACAAAGGCTCTTCCTAAAGATAATTTTGAGTATCTCTGGGAGAAGTTAGGGGTCATTTCCCCTCCTTTCTTGAACTAGATGCATATGGAGATGCATCAGCCTAGTGGGTCTATGGATCTATCTTTCTTTTGGACTAATGTTTGGGTGGCTACCTCTTAGGGGGAGCAGGTAGTGTCATAGTGTCATGTGTTGTCATTGTATGAGTATTCTATTTTTAATGTCAAAGGGGAAATCAATGTAAAATATACCTTTCCTTTGCCATTGATGTCAAAGGGGGAGAGGAAGAATGTGAAAAAGAGAAGAGTATCATGTGAAAAATATTATCTACTCAAGGGGAGAGACATAAAGAAAAATTATCAGAAGTGTGTTTAGAACTAGTATGCTATCTTTGATGGTTTTTCACATCATGTGTTGCCATCAATTACAAATGGGGAGATTGTTGCAAGAATGAAGGTGTTGTAATTGATGTCAATTGGTCAGTTGATTATTAACTAGTTATTGTTGTCATTGATGTCATGGATTGCATGAATTCAATGGTCGCTCTGAGTTTGGCTTTGAGATTTTCTCCTATGTTTGCGCGATTCATGTATGTTGATCATGGTTGTTGGAAGATGCTATATCCATATTCTTGGCTTTTGATTCATTGTACAGTGTGAGTTATGTTCACCAATTGTGAACTATGGTTTTTTGTCTTCCTAGCTAAGGTCTGAGATAAATTTTATTGGTTTGGATTTCCTTTTGGTTAAGTATTATGACTTGCGGTTCTAGAGTTAAGTTTTTATGATCGTGTTGAAGATTTTTTGGTGTCTAGAAATATTTGACCATGCTAAGGGTTGTGTGTTCTTAATTGTTCTATGTGTTTTACACTGGTTTGGAAAACCTTGTGTTGAACACTACCTTTAAATTTGATGAAGTGTGTTGGACCTATTTGGTTCCTCATCGAGCATGTTTTTGGGTGGCCCTCATTCTAATTGCACCCTAGGATGTTTTGGCACCGACCTGATTTGAATTTAATGATGGATGGATGACTTTGGATATGTTTCAAATTTGAAGATGGTATAAATATAGGATGAGTGAGTGGTGAAATATGTATAAAGAGATAAGTTCAAATAAATAGAGAAGATAAATGTGAAATAAATGTGAATCAGTGGGATTATTTGATGAGAGTGTGGTAGATCAGTGTGAAGTCTAAATGTTGAGTTTTCAGATGCAGTGAGCTAAAGGTGTACTCTATCAATCATGCATTTATGTAAGTGGTTGAGTAAATTGTGGTGGAAATATCTATTGCATTGAGATTTTATTCTCTCTATAATATATCTCTTTTATATTCTTTGTATCTCTGTGGCAATGATCCCTATGGGTAGTTAAACCTATTGGATAGTGAGTCCTTATTTTGGCAGTGAGCCTTTGTAATCGATTTTGATATTCTCTATAGCGTGAATTAATCCTCACCGTGGTTTTTCCCTCATTATTTTTTCCATGTAAATATGGTGTTATTGTGTTTGTGTGATGGATTTTAGTTTCTTCACTTCCACTTAATGTTTAATCGTTCTAGTAGAATTAAGAATTTGCGATTGATCACTATTGTGAATGTTTTAAAAGTTAAATTTTCTACAAATGATTTGGTCCCCTCTCAGTTGTCTTGTTCAATAGATTTGGAATTATTTCTACCAATCTTCGATGAGAAAAAATGTAGCAATAGTAGGAGGTATGCTTACCTCCCAACCTCTGATAGAAGGTATTTTTCAGACTTCATGGTTTGGCTTTCCCTCCTTCTAGTAGTCATCAAGCAGTACTCATGATGCCTAAGGTTCGGCATTCGACACCATGCAATAAGCCATATGAGTTAGGCTAGATGCTTGACCTACAATAGAAACACATTTTAGAGATTCCAAACCATTTACTTCATGAGTGGACAATGGTTCTTTTTAGGCCCGACACCCTGACCTTCCCACGATTTGATGTGTTTCTTGGGTTGATGTAATTAATGGTTGAGCAACCTTATCAACTACATGTTGTAATTCTAGGGCTTCAAGGAAATAATTTATTGCAGTTCTTGAATTCTACATATGATCTTATGGGTGTCCATGCTCATTTTTTTCTGATTATTTTCCTCCTTTTTTTGACCCATGTGTAAATCATTGATTTCATGGGGCAATTTTTGAGGGGATTTTTGGTAAAAAATTGGTTGTTGCGTATGGTGCACATGTCCAAGCTTGTTCAAGCATGGATTTCATGGAAAAATCTCCTCAATCTTCCCTGATCAAACCTTGCTAACCCAAGTTAGGTTTAGGGTTTGGTTGGTGGTTTTTAGTTATGCTTGTAATTTAAAAACAACACTTGTTATCTTTTTAGGGGTTCCTCCTTGGATTTTCTCTAATAGGTTTATGCTACTCTAGCATTTTGTGACTATAAAATTGGCTTCCATACCTATTTTTCAGTAAAAAAAAATTCATTTTACCTCCTCTCTATGCTTTCATCTTTTGTATTGTTTGATATCTTTATGCATGCACTATTCTTATCATTTTAACATGATATATTATTGTGCTAGCTAGTTGTAAACATCTTGATTATGGGTAACCTCTTCCCCTTTCAAACTTTCAGATTCTTAGCCTTCATGTCCCCTTTGTAAATATAATAAAGTAGAGAATTGTGAGAGCCTTTATAGTGTTTTTGTTGATAATTTATGCAATCAAAGGTAGGAAGAAACATATTAAACTTGGTGTATCAATTTTTCTTTATTTTATTCTTTTCTCCTTCTCCCCTTTTCCTCCTATAGTTAAAACTTTAGGGATTTTTGGTGTTGGGTTGGACCAACCCTTGTTGCACTTGGTTTTGAAATGAAGTCAACCTTCTCTAGAGATTCAACCTCATTGCACAAGGTCCCACACCTTGAGGTCATTTCCATTGTTTTGCTGGAATGTTTAAATCCCTATTCAAGAAGGTGCAATTCTGAGTGACAACAAGTCCCATTAACTCAAGAACTACATAGTTATGTTTTCCTTTCATATTCAATTCTATCAAGATGGAATACATCCTTTGAGGAGTTTTTTGGTGATTCTCCTCCCAACTAAAAATTGGAAACACTCCTAGGCTATGGGTGACCTAAAATTTGGAGTGAATCTCTAAAGAAAGTTAGTTCCCCTAGTGTAACACCTAAAACTAACTTATTATAATGTCAAAATAGAGAAAAGGGACATAAATACACATGAAATTGAGACTAAAACTTAGAAATGAAGAGATACACTAGAATATTTGATGACTTGTATTTTCCTAATTGTAAATAATAATATTAGTAAATCCAACACATCATAGACAACTCAAAATATGTCATGTTTTTTAAAATTATTTCATAAGAAGGTCTAAAATATATAAAAAAAAATTATGAGGAATATCAAGTGACCTCTAAGATCTCAAATGATCATTTTCACAATTGAAACTTACATAAATTTCACCACACACAAACTATGACCTACAAAATAGATATATTATTATTTAAAGGTAAATAAAATGAGATTATAAATCAGGGATATACTAGTTTTACCACAAGATAAGATCATTCATTTCATGATAAAGCACAATAAACACCTAAGAGAAGCTAAAAATGGTCTTTTATTGATAGAAAGGGTATATAGCTGAATATAAGTCTTTTTTTACATATAATTTCTCTTGAAAATCCTCAAACCCCCTTATTACATAAAGACTTATAATAATATATAATAGTTATCCCCTCCTTTGTAAGGTATACTACTTTACATATGCAAAAAAACTCAAAGAATCTATGAAATACCCCATTTTAAGAAATAAAATGATAAACTTTTCTTTTACAATGTATTCAAACCTCCAACTTGGATGTTAGGAACTTAAGCCTAATTTTCTACTTCAAAGACTCCATTTTGGCATACACATAGGAAATAGTTAAATTGTACACCTTAAATACTTAGAACCACTCCAATAAAAACTCCAACATCTATTTTTATTGTCATATAGTCTTGCATGGTGAGAAGGTGTTATCATAAATCTCTTAGTGGTCGTTATAACTCCTAAAATTCTCTTTGTATGAACATAACACATATTCTCTATATTATTGTAACAATTTTGGACTAGGTGGAAGTAATATCTTATTTCTCATTAGGTACTAATATATTTAAAATCTTCTTTATGAACTTTAAATTCATCTACTTAATTTTCTTCTTTCACACTACAACATTTAAGATATGCCTCCTTCTTTGTTACTATTTATTACACCTCTAAATTCGTCTCTTGATTTGTGTCTTTATTTTTACCTACATTGAGGTTGAAGGTTCACCAAGAACCATAAACCATCAGAAGTTCATATAGTTATGAGAACTATTGATTCCTTTGGCACCTTTGTCCTTCCTTTGTTGTATGTCTTAGATTTTTTCTCTCCACTTTTTCCTTGGGCTTTACTTTTGTGGTCAAGACCCTTGTTGAGGGTTAGTGAAGGCTTAGGAAATTTTTACAGGTTTCTTATGTTCATAGAATCTATCAGACCTCTAAGTCTTCTTTCATCCTTTTTTTCTCCTTGTAATTTTTTCCTTATGCTTGAATTTTTGGGGCTTAGTCGAGAACTAGGAACCATTGAAGGTTCCTATGGTTCTTGGAACCAAGGAACACCTTTATGATTTCTTTATTTTCCCTTAGTAGTTTCTCTCTTTTTTATTCATTATATTCTCCCCAATGTGAATGGTCATCCTTTATTTGAGTAGGAGGTTGTAGGTTCATCCAAAATGAAAAACTATTATGAAGGTTGTCATGGTTCTAAGAAATTCATTATAAGTTCTCATAGTTTCAGGAATGATAGGAAGCTTTGAGACTTCTTTGTCTCAATTTTTCTTTCTTTTTGATTCTTTTCTCTATATTACTTTACCTTTGATGCCTCCATTCTACATTGGCCTCTACCTTTTGTACACCTCATTCCTTGATAAGGGTTCTTTCAAAATTGGGAACTGTATACATCTAAAAATGGTCATTGCAAAACCTATTAATTAATTAAATATGGATTATTTAATTAATATTCTAAAAGTCATCTACATATAAATAAATTTGATTATTTATTTATATCTTTCATTTTTCTAATTCTTCTAGTTTAATTAAATAAATAAGTTTATTTAATTATTACTATCTTCCTCTTAGTTAAATTAAATAAATTTCATTATTTATTTATATTAACTATCATGTTATTCTAAAATTGAATTTTTGAATTATGGAATATTCTTCTAACTCATCCTTCACTCCATATTTAAATTAAATATTATAAATATTTAATATAACACTTTTTCCTTCACCTCTCACATAATTAAATATTGTAAATATTTAATTAAGCACCTTTTTCATCTCTCACATAATTAAATATTAATTATTTAATTATGGAAGCTTCTAAAATCCATGTCACATGTAATTAAATAGATTTATTTATTTAATTAAGAATTTATCCTCAACTTTCAACCAACTTTCATAAATGAAATGAAAAATGGCAGTTTGTCTCCATTTTTGAATGAGGATGGTTTTGTGGGTTGAAAACATTCTTCCATTATTCTCTCAACCTTCCACCTTTATATCAACCTCCAGAATCTCTCACCGTTCATCTTGACAAGTTCAAATTTGACCATTGAATTTTTCCAACTAGATTCTTGCCTCCAAAAATCTATATATACAACCCTTTGGTGAGTTGAAATCATCCTAGATTTTGTGAATTTAGCGCAGTTATTATAGTTGCATTCGAATCAACATTTTAGCATAGAATTTCAAGTTCATAGCATTTTAGTTTCATATCATACCTTAAATCATTTAGCAATGGACTTGCATGTTGCATAAACTCATTCTCTAAGTTGTCATTCTGCCAAAGCTACTACATACACCAACTAAGAGCCAACAACTTACAACAGATCCTTGGAGATAGAGAACAATAAGACGCTTTTGGAAGGAGTTGCTATTTTAAAAGAGTTTGTTTTACTTTTTAAAAAGTTTATTTTGATCTAATGTATTATTGGTGTGTTAGTTTAAATTATTAGTTGTTCCACATATTTTCACATAAATTTTTGGTGCCCACCATGGGGCCTTGCCCCATTTTTAATCTTTTAATTGCATATTTTCTGACAGGTGATGGACTGGAGTTGTGGTTTAGTGCATACAAGCTGTGTTTTAACACATATGACGATTGTTTTAGCATTTCGAAAAACTATTTTAGCGCATTTGCTAGTTCCTTTAGCGCATCCCTATTTGTTCCTTTAGCACATTTTTAACTGTTTTAGAGCATTTACTTGTTCTTTTAGCACATATAGGGATTGTAAAAATAAATCATGATTCTGACACCATCCGCGGACAGAGATTTTTATTTTTCTGCCTTAAGTAAAATGAAGCAATCCTAGGATAGACACTTAAATATGGAATTAATCAATCCTAGGATAGTCACCAAACATTATTTTATCTTGGTTAAAATGAATCCAATGTTTGTTGTGAAGCAACATCTTCACTTAGTGTAGAAAATTGTCATTTGGATTTAAAACTAAACCATTTGTTTGTTGTGATTGTTGGGTAATAGGTTTATGCTCTCCCCTTTACTGGGTGACCAAAACACCAGACTTACTTTTTTCATTTCTTGCATTTCATGTTTTATTAAATCCTTTAGAAGGCCTATTGTAGTGGGAAAAAGTACTCACCCTATGGGAATGACCTAAGTGGGAACAACCAAAGCCAAGTTTTCTGACCCACTCTAATCGAAAGTGAATTTTGGGGAAACCCATATTCAACGGAAGTGAGCAAGATAACCATCCCCAAAATATTTTTTCTAAAGATTAGGAGGTCTACTGAGGGAGTTTATCTATTGTCACACCGAACGAATACCTTTACTATGAACCATAGTGTAGAAAGCCAACCGTGTCAGTATCCAAACATCATAGTAATCATAGTGCAAGGGGAGGGAAGAAACTGTCCCCAAGACACTCACCATATAATTTCCATAGATTTTTTGTTCAAGGGATCAATAAATCTAACCTTGAGTATGCACCTCGAAAAGACAAAAACACAGGTGCCCTTTAGGGGGTGACACAACTATGTGAGTTGACGCAATTTTAAGATGTGGGTTGTTGTTGCTATGATGACCTTTTTGACAAATAAGAGTGAGTTTGTCTGAAGTGCTTATTTTGTTCAATACCCATGAAAATCTCAAGAACATACACTCTTTGTTTAGATTTTTAAGAGTTTCCAAAGCAACTATTTTCTACTGTATGTCATGTTCTTCCAAATTTAAATCAGACAAAGATCATCCAAAAACATCAAACTGTCAAAACATGTATGTCTCAATGCAATAATTGAATAGTTTAGTGCATCCCTGGTCTGTTTTAGAGCATATGTGCTCTGTTTCGACACATTTATGCTCTATTTTAGCGCATTTGTGCTCTGATTCAGTGCATTCATGCTCTATTTTAGCGCATCTGTGCTTTGTTTCAACACATTCATGCTCTATTTTAGTGCATTTGTGCTCTGTTTTAGTGCATACTTGCAACAGTCCAATGCATAGATTGGATAGTTTAGTGCATCTGTGTTTTGAAACTGGGTAATTTTCTAACACCCAAAAATCTACCATTTAGTCTAGTCTTTTTCTATGCTCAAGGTCTGGAAGTCTGCAAATTTTGCTAAGAAGTCCCTAGAGAAGAAGATTAGGAAGCCAAAGAAGTGTCTCAGTTATAAGAAGCTATTCAAAAGGAGAAGGTTTTTATACCAAATTCAAAGAGTTTTTCTTGAACACAAAAATTTTATTCATTGATATCATGACTTTGTTAGAGGTTTCACTAACGATTTTTCATTAGAACCATTATATTCATGAGATTTCTTTCAAAGAAGAGCTCTTTCTCAAAGGCATAATCATAGTCAGCCTATTCATTCCTCTTTTATCCCCAACCAGAAATTTTGTACTCTAATCATCCCAATCAAGTTCTACAATAGAGAGAGTAGGAGCATTAGGCATTTATCAAAAATCCTTATTTTCACAAAACTACGATCAAACCTCACAAAGTGAAACATCATCTTTATTTTGATTTTTGGTTTAATTCCCACAACAGGATCATCATCCTTTCAACTAGGGAATCATGAGCTAAAGATTAGAAATTTCTTAAGTCATATCAATAGAATCTTCATTCTATTCCAACTTGGATATCCATCAAAGTTGCATTATTTCATGTTTTGATCAAGGTTATTTAAAATTGGGAAAAATCTTATGCCTGTTGTAACAATATCTCGAAAGCACATAGAAGAAGACGGAAGGGAAAGTACATTAAGCAACATGGGTGATAAAAGAAATAGTGGTGATAAAGAAGAAAATCCTTTTCAAAGACTTCGCACTGGGAGTAATCCAAATAATGATGAGATAACAGAAGAAATGCTTCAAGAACCAAAACAAGATCCTCAATTCCATACTCTCATGGATAGAGTTTTGGAACGAAACAAAGAAAGATATTTCCTTTCATTAGCCAATCAAGGAGCTAAGTTACTTGCTGATTTTGACATAGCAAGGATTAGAGGGGATCCTGAGGTCCCCCTTAATGATTTTAGATCTCTTACTCAATAGATAAGAGCATTACAAGGGAAAATAAAGGAAATACAAGGGGGTACAACAAAGAAATATGTTTTCAAAGATATCTGCCCATATCCATTTGATAAGAGTCTTAGCATGATTCCTTTTCCAAAACATTGCGAGATCCCAAAGTTTGATAGGTATAATGGGAAAACGGATCCCATTGATCATGTGAGGGATTTTTGAAATATGAGCTTAGAATTCGCTCATGAAGATACCTACCTTATATGATTGTTTCCATGAAGTCTGGGTGGACAATCCATGGAGTGGATTTCCAAGATCACTCTCCCCATCAGAACATTTGAGGAGTTAATAAATAAGTTCATATTGTAGTACTCCTATAATATACAACACAAGATAACCATGCTTGATTTATGTAAAGTAAAAGAAAAGATTGAGGAGCCCTTCACCACATTCTTACAAAGGTGGAGAAGGTTGTTTGCAAGATATTCCCATCATGTTCCTGAAAAGGAAAAGATGGAAATCTTTATCGACAGTCTGAATCAAGAGATGAGTTATAGGCTATATCTCCATTGTCCTCAATCATTTGAAAAATTGATGGAAAATGCAATTCCCATTGAAGGTGCCTTGGTCAAGTGTGGAGCTTTAAAGCTTGATAAAGAAAGTCCAAATTCATACAACAACAACAACAATAGCAACAATAATGACAAGTCATGATTTTGGACTCAAAATAAAAATGTTGTGAATGATGGGGTGGTAGATGCTAACAACGTGAATGTGAAGCCTACCATTCTTAATGCATCAGGTGTCCAACACTCCAATAATGCTGGAAATTATAGTAACCAAAGCAATAATTTCAACCAAGGAAATGTGACCAACAATAGTGGTAATAATCTTGGCAATAATCAAAATTCAAATACGCGCAGACCTCAATTTTTTTCAAATCGACAAAGTTTAACTCCCGTGGACCAGTCTTTGGAATCAATTCTTAAAGAAATGCTGAATTAAAATGCTATCACATTTCCACCACAAAGATATTATGATCCTCAAGTTAAACCACCATCATGGAATGACTCATACTATTGCGATTATCATAGATGCAAGGGTCATAAGATAAGTAATTGCCAAGGGTTAAACAATCTTGTTTAGGATTTGATTGATAACCATACCATAATGGTTGAGGGACATAATTCCAATGATGATCATCAAGCATTCAAGGATCCTCTCCCCAATTATCAAAAATTAGAATCTTCGGGCGACAAAGGAAAGAATGTGAATCATGTCTATGACACCATAATCAATCATTTTTTCACTAACGATCAACAATTCAATGCTATCAGGATCAAAGGAAAGCAAGAATATCAAGAGGTTAATGCTAAAACAAGGGGACAAGTCAAAATCATTGTAAAAGGAAGTTCATCTAAGTCAGCGATTCCCCCTCCAAGTCAGTATAATTTGGTCGATCAATTGCGAAAAACATCAGCCCAAATTTTTATCCTAGAGCTACTCAAAATATCACCAGCACATAAGGAAATTTTGGAAAAGGCATTCGTTGACACAACTGTGTCTCCTGATCTAGATAAAAATAAATTTCAAGCCAT
The DNA here is from genome assembly GCA_007115665.2 of Sequoiadendron giganteum. Classification (NCBI taxonomy): domain Eukaryota; kingdom Viridiplantae; phylum Streptophyta; class Pinopsida; order Cupressales; family Cupressaceae; genus Sequoiadendron; species Sequoiadendron giganteum. The sequence goes on from CM021104.1 coordinate 490,661,514, forward strand.
GGCGGGACACCTATTCTCACCCACATGTTTATCCTTTGTTGAAAAGGATGACTCCTCCATGACCCATCCCCATAATTCATCGCTTTATCTAGAAGTCATGGTTCATAAATCCCGAATTAGACATGTTTTAATAGATGGGGGAGCCGGATTAAACATTTGTACTTTAAAATTGGTCCTTGCTTTGGGATATTCAAAGGAATATATAGATTCATGAAGGAAAATTACAATCAAAGCATACGATGATGAGGAAAGAGCTTCCAAAGGCCTCATCATGCTACCAATTAGAGTGGGACTTGTTGTGAAGAATACCTTTTTCTAGGTTCTAGATTGGGATTTATCCTATAACATACTCTTGGGTCACCCATGGATCCATGAGATGCAAGTAGTTCCATCTACTTATCATCAATGCTTAAAGTCCCCATATGATAGACAAGAAGTAACAATACCAACGAACCATATTAGCAGTAAAACTTGTTCTAACCTTAGAGAAACTCAAGACACATTTGTCCCACATAATAGAGAGACTTTGGCCATTTCTACTTCTAAACATAGTGAACAAGCAGGGGAAATGATAAAGAATTTTGGCACCAAGCTAAAATTAAAAGATAATGGGGTGGGGAAATATTCTTTATATCTCTCTAATCTACTCGTGTCCCCAAGATCCCATGGTCAACCATCAACATCCATACAATAGGCTACAACAACTTCAACATCAATCACACAAGCTTCGGTTCCTATCACCAAGATTGATGGAAGATTTATCAAGGTAGATACTCAATAAAGTGAAACAAAATACAACGCTATCCTTGATTGGCTCTATAAAGATGAAAATGAATTAGCCCAACATGTCAAGTTACCCACTGAGCAATATGGAAAGGGTTATATAATAATGCAAAAAATGGGTTATGAAGGAAATGGCTCTATAGGTAAGAGAAAAGAGGGTATTGTTGAACCTATCCGACTAAAAACAATGCACCCTAGAGATAAAAATGGGTTAGGATATGGTGAGGATGCAAAGGAAGAAAGAGTACAAATAAAATCCAATGAGGAGCTAGCTGAAAAAAATCTTAGAATACAAGAAAAAAATTCTTACAATGACTCCAATGAATATGAATGGGACACCATTTTTGATGATAAATTCTAGAGGGACAAACAGGTGGATATTGTACAAAAATATACACCCATGCTCACACAAGGGGAAAGTTCAAGGCCTCCACTTGATTACATCCTACAAAGTGACCATGACTCAAGTGATGACAATTCGATTCAAAACGATATAGATAATCGACAGGAGGATAGCATCATAGATCTTCCCCATAGTGAAAATGATAATAGTATCATGACCTTAACCACTAGTGACCTTAGTCCATCCCAAACTCATTGATTAGGAAAAAATTGCACCAATTGATATCCCAACTTTTCCAGACGATGAAACCATTGTAAAATTTCCTTGTTCATCCAACTGGGAAACAGGTTCCACCAGTGAATCACAAGATCAAATTTTCAGACAAGAAAGTGCCAAGTTTCTCAACTACAAAATTAACAATATAAAAGAAAGATCTAATGGTGAAAACCTAACAAAGGAAATATTAGATCATGAAAAGAGAAAAATAAAGAGTGTATCCAACAGTGAAAACCTTTGAAAGGCACTAGAGGATGGGAAAATTGACACTCTTCCTAAGCACTATCAGGAAAGGTCTTCTATTTTGATAGAACCAGCAGAGGCACTCAATATAGGTACTATAGAATAGCCCAAAGTCTTGCAACTTGTTGTGTCCTTGAAAGAAGAGGAAATCCCAAGATTCATAGAATTCCTCAAGAATAATCAAATCAATTTTGCATGGTCATACGTAGATATGCTTGGATTAGATCCAAATCTCATCATGCATCATTTATCTATCAAGTCGGGGGGAAAACCTGTGAAGCAGGAACTTAGAAAAATGCACCCACATGTTGCATTACTGGTCAAAGAGGAGTTAAAGAAATTGTTAGATGTCAGATTCATTCGGTCTATAGACTATGTGGAATGGATCTCCAATATTGTACCTATATCAAAGCTAGATGGACAAATCAAAATTTGTATAGATTTCAGGGATTTAAATAAAGCATGCCCAAAAGATGATTTCCCTCTGCCAAACATAGATATGATTGTAGATTTGACTATTGGACATGCTATGTATTCACTAATGGATGGATTTTCTGGATATAACCAAATAAAGATTGCACCTGAAGATCAAGATAAAACAAAATTCACATGTCGTTGGGGTACATATTGTTGGAACGTAATGCCATTTGGACTAAAACTTGCAGGAGATACATACCAACAAGCAATGACTACAATTTTTCATGACATGATGCACACATTCATGGAGGATTATGTAGATGATCTCTTAGCAAAATCAAACACAAGGGAAGGACATTTAGCTATCTTATCCAAAAAAATTGTCAGAATGGAAAAATTTAAAGTCAGACTTAATCCTAAGAAATGCGTCTTTGGGGTGAAATTTGGAAAGCTGCTAGGTTATATTGTGTTAGAAAATGGAATTGAGGTGGATCCAACTAAGGTACAATCAATCCTTGATATGCCACCACCAAGGAACATTAGTCAACTGCACTCATTATAAGGACATTCACAATCCATTAGGAGATTCATTGCACAACTGGTAGATAAGAGTTTACCATTCACTCGTCTCTTACATAAGAATGTTCCATTTAAATTAGAAGACAAGTGTGAAGCAACATTTGATCAAATAAAGCATTATCCAATGATTCCACTAGTGCAAGGTGAACCACTCATTGTATATTTCTGCCACGAAAGTGTCCTTGGGAGCATTATTGGCACAAGAGGACAAAACAAGAAAGGAGTGAGTAATATATTACATTAGAAAAACATTAACAAGACATGAGCTAAATTACACTTTCATTGAAATATCTTGTTTGGTAGTAGTATTTACTTCTCAAAAGTTATGACATTATATGTTAGCTCATACAATAAAACTTTTGGCTAAGATTGATCCTTTAAAATATCTTCTAAGGCAATCCTAACTGGTAGATTGGCTAAATGGGTCATGATCGTAAGTGAGTTTGGAATTCATTATGTGGATTAGAAGGCCATCAAAGGATAGGTCATAGCAGATCAGTTGGCAGAGGCACCAATGCAAGTAGAACATCCAATACACATTGATTTTCCCGATGCTAATGTTTTCACAACAACCACTAAATAGTCATGGGCACTTTATTTTGATGGCTCCTACACTCAACATGGCTTGGGAGAAAGGATTATTTTCATCGCACTTGAAGGACATACAATTCCAAAATCTTACCGGCTGATGTTTCCTTCTACAAATAACATAGTTGAGTATAAAGCATTGTTGATTGGAATGATAATTGCATTAGAATGGAAAATCATAGAACTGGAAGTTTTTGGTGATTCACAACTTGTCATAAATCAGATAAATAATGAATATCAAACTAAAGATGAAAATTTAATGCCTTATAAAAACATGGTGGATGATTTCAAGAAATACTTTGTTGATATCAAGTTCACGCAAATTCCATGTACTGACAATAAGGTTGTAGATGCCATGGCTACAATTGCATCACTACTCCAATTGTCAGAGAACCAAGCATGATATGATTTCCTAGTGGAAATTTTTTTTTCTCCCTCCTATGATAATCCATAAACCCAAATCGTTTGTCACCTAATTGGTTATGATTCTCCCTTGTATGGCCAAATCTATGTTTATCTAAAAGATACCATTTTCCCCCTAGATTTGTCTAGGAATCAAAAAAGGAATTTCATATGCCAATCTTCTTGTTACACCCTAATTGTTGACATCTTGTACTGATGTAGTCTTGATGGTACCCTCCTTCGATGTCTCAAATGCAATGAATCAGAAAAGGCCTTACAAGAGGTTCATGGTGGTATTTGTGGGACTCATTCAAGTGGACTAACCTTGGCAAAGAAACTTGTTAGAATAGGTTACTATTGGCTGACCATGGAAAAATAATCATTTATCTTTGTGAAAAAATGTTCAAAATGTCAGATTCATGGGAATCTCATTCACGCTTCTGCTCAGGAATTGAAACCCTTCACCACAACATGGCCTTTCGCTCAGTGGGGATTGGATCTGGTTGGCAAGATACACCCATCATCATCAAATGGACACAATTTCATTATCACGGACACTGAGTACTTTACTAAGTGGATTGAGGCTATTCCTTTAACAACTGTTACTGAAAAACAAGTTTCATCCTTCATTTTGAACTATATCATATGTTGGTATGACATTCCCAACTCTATTATCACAGATAATGGAAGACATTTTAAAAAATCAAAATGTTGTTGAACTTTGTGAAAGATTTCAAATCCAACACAAGTTCTCTACGCCTTATTATCCATAGGGAAATGGCCAAGCAGAGGCTTCAAACAAAACAATTATGAAGATTTTGAAGAAAATAGTAAATGACGCCAGTTGTGATTTTCATGTCTAATTAAATCCAACTTTGTGGGCATATAGAACCAACATTCGCATGCCAACAGGTTCCACCCCATGTGCTTTGGTTTATGGAGAAGAAGCCATTTTTCCATTAGAAGTTGAGATTCTCTCACTTCAGGTATCACTGAAGGGGCTCATAAATGATGAAGATTACAGAGTATCAAGATTGCAAGAGCTGGAACTACTTGACAAGTGGCGACAAAGTGCAACTAATCATTTAAAGGGGTATAAATAAATTATGTCCTATAGTTACAATCATAGAGCCAAACCATGATCCTTTCAAGTGGGTGACCTAGTTCTCAAAGAAAACCCTCATAATTAGAAAGATCGAGAAAAGAAAGGCAAGTTTGAGCCCAATTGGTTGGGTCCATTCATCATAATTGCAACATATGGATCAGAGGAATATTAGTTATCAACACTAGAAGGGGACCTACTTGAAGATCTGACCAACAACATCCACCTAAAGAAGTTTTATGCTTGAAAAATATCAAAAATAGTATAAAAAGTCTTGGAAAAATATCGAAAACAGTATAAAAAGTTATGAAAAAAATTATAAAAATTGGAAAATGTCCTGAAGAAAACTATCATCATAGTGAAAACCTGACAAACAGACATCCTTTTGACATACAAAAAAAAAAGATAAAAAATACAAACAAACAAAAAAAAAAAATTATACAAAAAGAGAAAAAGATCAAAAAAAAGGGGAAAAATAAAAAAATCGTTGCTTTGATGAAAACTTGGCAAACAGGCATCTTGGTAATAACAAAAAAATCATAAAATTAGAAAAAGTGCAATAAAAACAAATGGTGAAAACCTCGCAAATAGGCATTGTTTGTGATTTAGTTAGCTCTCCCATCTATTAAGATACAGTCTACATTATTCATATCTATTTTTTTTCAACATCACAAGCATGCCTAGCCATCATATCCACATCATACACCCAACATTTCCTTGAAACAACAAGGATTTCATCATGGCTTGATGATTAGTGTTATCCTTAACATTAGGTTGTGTCTTGTCTAGAGTCAGAGTGCGAGGTCATTGGGGGCAGTAAGCTCTTGAACCTTTGTGGCAGGAAAAATGGCAACATGTGTCAAGTATCGGAATATCAAAACAAAAAACAAAATGTCCAATTAGAATGGGTCAAAATAGTTGTCAGGCAGGAGACTGAATGAATTGGATGATCTTAATCTGAATTAAAATGAATGAAAAACTTAAAGCATAAGTTGAATTGTTGTTTTGACATTTGATGACATCATATCTCTAGAGTGATTCAATGATGTACTGAACTAGAATCACAAGGAAGGAATATGATTTTTCTTTGATTGTTGTTTGTAAGCTAATCACTTGTATTGTGCAAGTTTGTCAAAGGAATATAGTGAAATTTTGGGATTTGCATAAGAAACTGGTTAAATTTTGTCTGTTTATGCAAACAATACTCAGGTCATCTTGGTTCAATTATACCTCGATGCTTGTATTAACTTGCTATATCAAAAATCATGAAAGTTGTACTCAGGTCATCACCGGTGCTAACATCCTCGTTGATGCTTGTACTAAACTCTTAACATATCAAAAGGCTCAATGATGAAAATTAAGCACAAAACTGGTTTATAGAATGACAAATAGTGAAATGGTTCATTTAGGCATTTTAGGATTGCATGATTCATTTAGATTGATTCATTTTTGTTTTTATGGTTGTATGACAGATTTTTGGAGGTTGGAAATAATACATATCTCTTTTTAGGACATCAATTGAGTACACTTGGACATTTATTATATCTCATTTCATTATCATTTTTCATATTTCATCATATCATTCACATTTTATATATAATCATTTTAGGTTATCATGATCATTTTCACATCACTTACATCATACATTTCCATTTATTGGCTTTCATATCATTTTCATTATCATTATCATTATCAATTACCATTCATTTTCATTATCATAATCATTATTGATATCACATTTGCATCATATCATTTTTGTATTAGTATTGACATATGCATCATTTCATATCATTTTCATCATCATTTATTATTCCATATCATTATCATTTGCTATTATTTTAAATCATTCATCTCATCATTGTTATGTCAAATTTTCACCTCATTTTCATATCATTTCATGTATCATCTTCATAATCAATTTACATCAAACATCATTTGCATAATCATACATTGAGAAAAAGAAAAGTGCATCCATTGCATTCATTACATACATACTCCATATATCATGTAGAACTGTCAAATCATCCACATTGCATCATCATATTAAAATCTAGAAAATCATTTCATTTGCAAGATCATCCAACCATAAATCAATCATCGTAATTCATATCATATGCATCCATTAACATATCATCATCCATAAACATGCATAATCATAAACAACATAACTTATAGAAATAAAAATTCATACATAACCATTCATCATAAAATCATCAAGGACACACGCATATCAAAAATCGCCACCACATATCATAAATATCATCAAAAATAAATGTCCATGGGAACAAGGATATTAAATTTCTAAACAAGATATATAAGTACAATAAAAGGGGTGTATACATAATCATCACTGAGGGGTATTTGGATGAGGATCATGACTATTGCTACCTCTGGAGGTGGTGGATCTTTATGGATCTCTGCGGCCTAAAGCACCTATCTCTCGTCTAACAAGTTGTGGCACTCCTGGTATGACTGTGCAAGTGGGTATGTGATCGAGTACCTGACTTTGGATAGGATATCCTCTGCCTAGGGGGTATTGCCTCAAAGTATCTCATCCTGTAATACTCCACCTGGAGGGAAGTCTCTAGTCCCTCTACAACAACCTCTCCAATAGAGGTACTCTCAAATGATCTCAGGAGTCTCTCTGCTACCCCCTCTTCCTGTACACACCGCTCTCTAAAACTATCTTGCTCTACAGTAAGCTGGGCTATCTATGGGGCAGGAGGTGGTGGTTGTGCTATCTATATCTATAGCTCACTGATGGTGGCTTGTGCCTATGCTAGCTAGCTCTGAAGATCCTAGACCTATGCCTGAAGTGTGTCAATCTGTCCCTATGATGGATCCTTGATAGTAATGCATGGTGCTGAATTACTCAGCTACTGCACCACTCTAGCTGTACGAGGACTAGTCCTAAAGGGTACATCAAAGAATTCTCTCCCTCCACCATCTCCATCATCATCCTCATCATCATCATAAGATTTTTCATCATCATCCTCCTCATCAACATCCATGGCCACCAAACCTATATCCTCCTCTCCTCCATGTGGTTGCTCTGCCTCTACCTGTGCCTATGGCTGCCACCGTGCCCATCATAAAACCAGTCTACTTAATAATGGGGTAGGCTCATCTAGGTTGGTCAATCTAGGGAATGGATGAGTATAAAAATATGCAGCATAATCATTAGACATATGTGCATCTATCACCTCTAGATGGATAGCCCAAAACTCTAGTTGTAGCTTAGTGTACTATGCTCTAGCTACCTCAAATGTGATAAAGGGACCCCACTCTGCAACATCCTCCCGACATCTAGCATAGTGAGCCACACCCTACAACATCATCTGAACTCGCCCATACTATTTGAGTACCCGCATAACTAGAAATCGCTCAATAATAAAAGGAGTACGACCAATCAAGTATCTCGATATGCCACAATAGGGCAAATCTTTGTCATCCTCATCCCATGCCTCAGTCAATATATGGTCTCCAGATGACTATATCCATATCATCTAGCATATGCCGCCAATACTCTAACTTTCCCATAATAGGCTAGAAAAGGGGACCTATATATGCATACACATATGGATGGTTGAGCAGACGATCTCTCCATACAATAGCATGAGTAATGGCAATGTGTTCCCATGCCCAAATCAGTAGCAGTGTAACTATAGAAGATATAATCTTCCCATATGTATATACCACCTGATGAAGATCATGGTATAGATGGGAAAGAATGCAAGATCCCCATGCATATCTAGTCTAATGAAGGATCATGTCCTCCAATATTCGACCCCAACCTACTGATAGTCCCTTTGGCCTCTGATCGGGACAAAGGAAGCCACCAATGAAACTTGCCAATACTGACGAAAGTGGGGTATAACCTTCTATCACATCTCTCCAAGCAATCTCAAACCACAAGCATGTGGATCCTAGAAGAATCATCACAAGGAATTTATACCTTTGATCTCCCTGTGATCATAAATCACAAGTGCACCAACCATAGGGATTCCTAGAATCTTGTACACATCCTCTAGTGTAACAGTGATCTCTCCTGTTAGTAAATGAAAAGTATTATGCTCACTATGCCATCTCTTGGCTAACGTAGTCAACAGTGCCCTATTGACCCTATACTGAGGGATCCTAAGGAGGGAACCCAACCCACATCTAAAAATGACTCCAATATCTAGCTAGGCCAATCTGGGAATCATCTCCCATGCACAAGGAAACCTCTCTCTGATTTGGAGGATTTTAAAATCCTCCTATAACATCAATTTAGAAATCAAGTCAAATAAAGATCATCAGCAAGGAACATCAATAAATCAGGAGATCATATAATCAATATCAAGTAGGAAAATATATCATTACTATTTGATTTCATCAAGCATGGAAACAAATTTAGCAACCAATTGGCTCAAAATCAACATCTATACTATTTGATTATCAATTCAAAAAATAAATTTATCAGAATTGACATCTTACTGTTTGTTTTCAAGCACGAAGAAAAATTTATCAAATCATCATTGAAATCAAGTTAATCTATCCTTGGTGTTATTCAAAATCATCAAATCAGTTGTCAAATAAAGCAACAAATATTAGAAATCAGCAAATTAGTCTCAAAATTTCAAAATTAGCAAAAAATCATGGATGTGCTAAAACAATCTTTCAATGCGCTACTTTATCCATAGATGTGCTAAAATAGAAAACCAAAGCACTAAACTATCAATGCGCTATTCTATCAGGTATATGCGCTAATTTATCTAGCCTATGCACTAATCAAAAATCACATGCACACGGTCTTCACCTATGCACTATTCTATCTATCCTATGCGCTATTCTAGCCTATGTGCTAAATTTCTCATCTATGTGCTAGTTTGTTACATCAATGCGCTAATTTTAATGCTCTAATTTATGGTTCGCGCGCACTAAATAAAAATCCTATACGCTAAACCATAATTTCCAAAAATTGAAAAATTGAAAAATTTGAGCAAAATTCAAAAAGAAATTTCAAAGGAGGATCATGCAATCTTACCAGACGTATGTAAGCTGCTAGTCTCTAATAACAGTGGGCTCGGTCGAATTGGTGGCACTCGTAATGGATTGGAATCTCAAAAACCTCTCTCACAGCTCTGAAAATCACAAAAGGCTACTACTCAAATGACAATAACTTTTTACCTTTTCCACCTTTTAAGGGGGTAAATAATGTAAGGTTATTTTTATTTTTACCCTACGGAGCACTATTTCGGGAGATAAATCAATAAATCTCCTTTAAAATCATTTCAAACCTTCGAATCATCATCTGTATCATTCATCAACGTGATTTATCTCTCGAGGGGGCATATAGCATCATTAGTCAATTTTTCAAAGTTAGAGGCAAATTTTTGAAAACTGAATTTTTCTCTGAAGCAATGCGTAAAACACATCACTTCAAAGAGGGGAAAAATGTATACATCTAAAAATGGTCATTGCAAAACCTGTTAATTAATTAAATATGGATTATTTAATTAATATTCTAAAAGTCATCTACATATAAATAAATTTAATTATTTATGTCTTTCATTTTTCTATTTTTTCTAGTTTAATTAAATAAATAAGTTTATTTAATTATTACTATCTTCCTCTTAATTAAATAAAATAAATTTCATTATTTATTTATATTATTTACCATGTTATTCTAAATTTGAATTTTTGAATAATGGAATATTCTTCTAACTCATCCTTAACTCCATATTTAAATTAAATATTATAAATATTTAATATAACACTTTTTTCCTTCACCTCTCACATAATTAATATTGTAAATATTTAATTAAGTACCTTTTTCATCTCTCGCATAATTAAATATTAATTATTTAATTATGGAAGCTTCTAAAATCCATGTCACATGTAATTAAATAAATTTATTTATTTAATTAAGAATTTATCCTCAACTTTCAACCAACTTTCATAAATGAAATTACAAATGACAATTTGTCTCCATTTTTGAATGAGGATGGTTTTGTGGGTTGAAAACATTCTTCCATTATTCTCTCAACCTTACACCTTTCTCTCAACCTCCAAAATCTCTCACCGTTCATCTTGACAAGTTCAAATTTGACCATTGATCTTTTCCAACTAGATTTTTACCCCCAAAAATCTATAAATACAACCCTTTGGTGAGTTGAAATCATCCTAGATTTTGTGAATTTAGCGTAGTTATTATAGTTGCATTTGAATCAGCATTTTAACATAACATTTCAAGTTCACATAATTTTAGTTTCATATCATAGCTTAAATCATTTAGCAATGGACTTGCATGTTGCATAAACTCATTCTCTAAGTTGTCATTCTGCCAAAGTTGTTGGATACACCTACTGAGAGCCAACAACTTACAACAAATCCTTGGAGATAGAGAACAATAAGATGCTTTCGGAAGGAGTCGTTGTTTTAAAAGAGTTTGTTTTAATTTTTAAATAGTTTATTTTTGATCTAATGTCTTATTGGTATGTTAGTTTAACTTCTTAGTTGTTCCACATATTCTCACACACAAGAACTATCAAAGGTTCATGTGGTTCTTAGAACCATAAGAAATCTTGATTCTTCATTTGTCTTATTTTTTTTTAATACACATGTGCATTCTCTATGGGTGGTACTCCATGAACTATGAACCTTTTCAGAGGTTCTCATGGTTCTAGGAACCAATATAAATACCTATAAATCTCTTCTTCAAAATAGCTAAGGCATGGAGCTTGTGGGTAAATAAAGGAGTAAGAACAAGGAACCAATCAGGGGTTCCTATGATTCTAAGAACCTATTCAAAAGTTGAAAAGGTTCTAAGAACTTTCCAAAGATCTGATTGACTGTAACTTATCAAATTTTAATTGGGTACATCCATTTGGATGCTCTACAAGACAAAATACTTAGAAAACCTTTAAACTTATCTAATTTCATTTTTGTTTAATTTCAGTAATTGATGAAGGACATGGGAGAGAAATATCTCAGCCTAGAAGCACAATTTTACATGAATAAACCACATAATTATAGATCAAAGTAGTTATAACTAGTGGGAAGATACAAGGGCTTGAGCAAAAAGTGAAATTAAACTAGTGACCTTTGTAGGATTTTTTATTGATAAACATAAAGGACTAGTAGCCTAAAGCATCTATTAGGCATAGATTCATAGAAAAGCTAAGATATTTTAAAAGAAAAATATGAGACTTGATTGATTTTTTTTTTTTCTCAACAAAAGCCAATAAAATAAAGGAAACAATAGAAAATAAATATAAAAGGAAAACAACCATTTGAAGACAACTAAAATCCATCCACTAATAAAAATAACATGTGAAAAAACACTTAGATGAACTAAAAACTTCTACAATGTGAAAAAACACTTATTCAACATGACAAACCTATCCTAATATGCACAAGAGTGAATCATAACTTCAATTTCAATGCTTGAGATATATCCCATTGATTTTGATAGGTACTACCTCACTATCTAACTTATATAGCTAAAAGTAATTGTGTTTTCTGTAGTAAAAAAACATGTATGGTCCAATCCACATGGAATCAAACTTGTATGACTTCTAGGTTTATTCTTCACCTTGTCCCACTTGAAAACAAGGTCTTCACACTTGATCTTTCTTTAGGCTTGATGAAGTTTCAAAGTATGCATTTCTTGGTCTCTAACTTCTTCCAAATTCATTGAATTTGCAAACATAATTTTCATTGCATATTCTTCCATATTGTCCAACTAGTTAATGAGTTCTAGAGCTATTAATTCAAGTGATATAGGTAGGTGTACTTCTCTACCATAAAAAATAATATATGGTGAGTTAGCAATATAATTTTTTGGGGTAATCCTATCAGCACATAAAGTTGTTTTAGCTTTATATGCCATGATATTTGGTTCTCCTTCATTTCTCTTTTGATAATCTAGATAAGGTTATTATTTGTGGATTCTACTAATCCATTCCCTTGGGGGTTTTAATTGGAATATGTACCCAAATAGATTCTATTTTTGATTGCCCATCACTTATCCTAGTGCTAATAAAATCCATTGTATGATCAAAGATGATAGAAGAAGGAAATCCAAACCTAGTGAATGTCTTAATAGAAGTTTAAAAATGAAGTCTCATTTTCTTCCTTGAGTGCTATTTCTTATTTCCACATTTTAAGGTAACAATTGGATATTAATACCCACTTATTCCCTAGACTTGAAGGTGGACTAATCATCCCTATGAAATCTGAACCCCAATTCATGAAGGTTTGTTCTACTTGATTAGGATGGTGAGGAATGATTGTTAACTTCTATTTACTTGTGAAGAAGGAATACTTATTATATTTATCAACCCATGCATATTCATTCCTATAAAAACTAGTCCATTATTAGCCTTCCTTTATTATCTTTAAAGTTATGGTCCTTGTTGTAAAATTCCACCTACTGATTGTAGTGTCATAAAATTGTACCTTGTGGTAACTTCACACTTGCACATTTGGTTTGCTACATTTATGGAACCTAGAAACATTTATGAAAAGATCCTTATGAGTCAAAATCTCATGATTTCAACTCCATAAGGGAGAATGATGAAGTTTTAGTAGTTTTCCACTTAATTTCTTGCAAATTTATGAGTTGGATGCCTATGCGGCATGCAGATGTTTGTCTAGGAATGTAGTTGTAGTCTCTACAACTCTTCAAAGTTTGGAGAGACCCATCACTTACTTGACTCTAGCTATCCCATTTCCTAAAATAATTCAATCTATTCGTGGGGTCCCAGTCACTATTAGGTTTCCAGACCTTTACACAATATTCTTAAAAGATACAACTCTTTCTTGCAATGAGGTAGCTCATACATGCAAGACTAGAAGGAATCAACAAAATTTGAATCAACCTACTTCTTTACCACCTTCTCAACCAAATCTTCCTCCAACACCTAAACCTATACCTAAAGCACCTAGTTATTATGATCTTGTTGAGCAATTTTGTGTTACTCTTGCCAAGATATCACTATGGGATTTGCTGAGTTATTATGATCTTGGACATTCCCACATGTTCCTATTATTTAGGAATAATCACTCATGTCAATTTACATGTTCATTTAATTTGAATTTGATCTCTTTCTAATCCTAGTTTTGGGGAACACTTTCCAAGGAGTTAGGAGATACATGAAATATGTTTAAGATTGCAATTAAATGCAATCCTAATCCCAACAATGGTTATTCCCAAGCAAGTGGTTGATGCCCTAAAACTTAAATATGAGCCTCATGAGAAAGGGATCATGCAATCAGATGGAAATAAAGTTCCAACCATCGATTGCATCAAGGATATTTATTTGAACCTTTTCTCATGTCTGAGCCAAATCGTCACACAAGAAGTAATCATAATAGATATTCCCCCAGTTTTCAGAATGTGTCTTTCAAGAGAATTCACAATGAAGCTTGGAAGATCTATTTGATGCTTGATTGGTCGCATTTGATACTATAGGAAAAACATAGGGGAAAGATGAAGATCCTATATGAATCCTTGCACCCTAAACATATAGTAGACAATATGGTCTTGTGCTTTGAAGTGGCACATACCTCCTTCTCAAAAATGGATATGTATTTTGTAGAAATTTTAGAAGATGAAGAGCACATAAGTGATCAGACCCTTGAATAAGAGGTCTTTCTCAATTAGTTTATTGAATCCAACCCATTCGAGAACTTCCATGATACTAGGTTGGGCACCTATGTGATCTTTGACGATGACCAAGCCTTCTTGAGGTTGGTAAAGGAATAGGAGGAACCTAGCAGTTCAATTTATGACAATCTATGGACACTATATTTCGATGGTGCCAAGTACAAAATTAGTTCCGGAGTCGGCATTCAGCTAATATCTCCAACTAGATTAGATACCCTTAAATCCTTTTGCTTCCAATTCTCATGCTCAAATAATGATGTAGAGTATGAAGCTTTGGTCTATGGATTGATTCTTGGGGAGAAGATGGGTATAAAGAGAATACAAGTGTTTAGAGATTCAAAGTTAGTCATAAACCAAGTTCGTGAACATGCAACCACAAAAATGTAAGAATGAGGTCTTACAAACACAAAACATGGGATATGATTAAGGAATTCAAATATTTTAATATACAAGTAATCTCATGAACCCAGAATTCAGCCGCATATCAGATGGATTTGATTGGCTCATAGTTTGAGCCAACCCCCAAATCAACAAAAAAATAGAATGCAGTAGAGACCATCGTTTGATCGTCAATACCTGAAAATGATCAAAATTGGTAGGTTTTCAGGGATGACATTCATATTTCAACTTTTCTACAAAATTTAGGGAAATATTTTCATCATTCATAGTCCAAAGATAGAGGGGCTATTGAAGGACAAGAAATTCAATTGAAAAGAAATAAGCTCCCACGAGGCTTGATTTCTCTAAAAAACCTCTTCAACTGTGAGGATGCAAGAAATAGTAAACAAAGTTTCAACACCAATGAAGGAGACTATGAAGACCTCAATTTCGGGAATGACATAAAGTTAAAGGTCAAAAGAGACATCCCATAGGTGGACAAGAAAATATTGAAATACTTATGTGCTAAATACAATAGGATCATGGCCTGGACTTACAATAGATCTCAAAGTATATGATCCAAGTATCATTTAGTATACTATTGAATTAGCCAAAGGCTGAAAGACCATTCGATAGAAGAAAAGGTTGATGAATCTGAAGGTCAAGGAACTGATGGTGCAAGAGCTTATAAAATTGATCAAATCAAGAATCATATATCCAATAAAATATTCCACCTAGGTATCCAACCTCGTACCAGTGCAAAAAAAGAATGGAAACATTTGACTCTGCATGGATTTTAAGGAATTGAACAAATATTTGTTAAAAGATCACTACCCCTTGCCCTCAATGGAGAAAATTCTACAGACCATGGTTGGATCCAAAATTTTCTCACTGCTCGATGATTTTTTAGGTTATAATCAAGTTTATGTAGAGGAGGACCAACACAAAAAAATGTTCACCACCAAGTGGAGAACGTTCGCATATGAAAATATGCCCTTCAAAATATCCAATGCAAGTGCTACCTTTCAAAGAGTGATGGATATCACCTTCAAGGGATTGATCAATAAGATTATCCTAATACATCTGGATGACCTAGCTATTTTTTCAAAATCAAAAGATGATCATTTCAATCATTTGGAAATGGTCTTCCAAAAGTGTCAATAGTTTGAGATTTCTTTGAATCCCAAGAAATATGTCTTTGGAGTACCAAAAGGAAAGCTACTAGTCTTTGTGGTATTGAAAGAAGGAATAGCCATAGACCCTAAAAGGGTAAAAGCTATAATGGAGCTACCGCTACTAGTCAACCAAAAAGGGGCTACAGTCCTTTCTGGAAAAGATCAAATTCATTAGCCAGTTCATCTCAGAATTTCTGAGAATCGCGAGACTTACCATGTTGATGTTGAAGAAGAATTTAGTATTTAAATGGACTCCCAAAAGTAAACTTACTTTTGAGAAAATAAAGGCAGCCATCTCTATAACTTCAGTGTTAGCTAACCTAGACTTCTCCAAAGACTTCCTACTCTAGGTCTATAGTGGCTCACACAACATAGCTTCAATACTTACTTAGAAGGACAAGGAGGGAAGTAGAGAAATCCCCATAGAATTTCATTTCAAGACTCTCTCAAAGGATATGAAACCAAGTATAAATCTATTGAAAAATAGGCCTTTTCTATCATCAAAATCCTAAAGAAACTTTGACACCTAGTAGTGGCCAACAAAATCACCATCCTCATTGCTCATCCCAGCATTAGGGAGTATATCAAAGAAGGTGGCATAACCAAGAAAAGGGTGAATTGGATCACCAAGATCCTAGAATATGATGTGGATATCAAACCAATCAAGTTGGTTCAAGGGAGAGGTCTTTGCGAATACCTCACATAGGAATTAGGCTCCCTGGTGGAAGAAGAGATAAAAAACTAGTTCTATACAAACTAGTTTGAGTTCGACGAATCATGGGTGGTTGATCAAACATGATCTATGCACACTGGGTAGTATTCGACCAACATCTTTCCTGAAAAAAGATGCTACTACCAATTACAAGGCACCAAGTATGTACTAATTGAGGAAATTTTATTTAAAATAAATAATGATGGAGTCCTTCTCTATTGCATAGACAAGTCATAGAAAGAAATGATTCTAGAAAATTCCATAGTAGCCCCGTGGGAAGATTCTTTTTGGCCAAGAAATCTACTTTGAAAATAATGTGGGTAGACTATTGTTGCACTTCAATGTTCTCTTAGGCTTATCATCTCATGCAAGAGTGTACTTAGTGCCAATATTTCGTTGGAAAATGGAAGAACTCCACCATGACATTAAGCTTGATCATGACCGAAGAACCCTTTGCATAACAAGGTTTGGATTTTTTCAGGATGATAAATACCATCGCCAGCGTAGGCCATAAGTGGATAATTAGAGCAACCAACTACTTCACAAGATGGAAAAACGCCATTTCCCTAAAGAATGCTACAAAAATAGAAATTGTAAATTTTCTTGAGGAGTTGTTAGCAAGGTTCAGTTCTCCCAAAACTATCATTTCCAACAATGCATGAGCTTTCATAGGCTCTGGTATGTCTGAATTCTTCACTCTTAAGCATGCAGACTACCTCAAGAATTCATCAAATTATTACCCACAAGGAAATGAGTTAGCAGAATCAACTAACAAAAACCTGATTAGGCTAATAAAGTGCAACATGTCAGAAAACTAGAGAGAATGGAATTAGTACCTGCGAATCTTTATGGGCTGACAAAATTATTCCCAAGAAGATCTTGAAAACCACCCCTTATGAATTAATGCGTGGGAAGGAGGTAGTTTTACCCATTTCCATAGAAATTATGGCACTACAATTGTTAAAAGATTTAGAAGTTGAGGAAGATAGTGGAATGAAAGTAAGATTTGAAGAGACCTTAAGCCTCGAATAAAGGAGAGAGAAGGAATTTCATGCCATGATTGGATGTTAGCAGAGGGTTAAATTATGGTTTCATAAAAAATGCCTCCAACCCAGTTTTCAAGGAGGGGAGTCTTGTGCTAAAATATTATGAACGAGCTACAAAACTAGGGAAGAATGCAAAGTTTAATTAACTATGGAGGGTACCCTTCCACATCCATGCATGCAAAGAAAGGAATGCATACAAGATGGAGTATATGAATGGAAATGTTTTGGATATACCGGTAAATGGTATTCATCTAAAACTATTCAATTAAAGTGTGCACAAGTTCATTAGAAATTTACAGTTATGTACCATATGTAAAATTTTGTAAAATATATTATTTTTTGCGAATAAAAGACATGAGAGTGAACACAAGAAAATAATAGAAAGGTACTATAGTTTATATTCATCAAAATATTTACAAAATAGTACATGCTTTCGAGCCTAATGCTTCAAGAGAAGATTAAATCCTTCTCATTCAAAACCCAAAATTACATCTTGAAAAGGAAAAAATTAGGCATCATGAAAATGGTAGAAGAGAGGTTTAGCCTCTGTCAGTCACAAAATTAAAAAAAAATTGTTTTGGGGGTTTTTCCAGCAAGGCAGCAACATGGTCATCAACACACAACACACAACACACATGAGTATGGCATGAATCTTCAATCCTCGATGTTGGGGCTATACACCAGGAACTCAAAGTAATTTTTATAATCAAACCCAGTAACACACTCCACTTTATATGACCTCAATAGGAAAGAGGCCATAGGTCGAGACAGTAGCCGATGGCACTCCAAGTTTGTGGTTTAGAAGTTTGTAAGGAAGGGCAACCATGACATCTCTTCCACATAGTCAACGTGCCTCCAAATATTCATGGCAGACGGAATGTCAGCACTAGGAATTGCAACTTGGGTGATTTCACCCAGCCCATCCAAGTACACCAAATCAAACATAGGATGTCATAGCTCTATAATCCAAGGCTTGGGAATGTCCAAGTCTAGAAATGAGGCCATGAATCATGAAAAGACATTTAATTTTTGCCATGGATAGTTCTCATCCTTCATGTAATCCTTCTCGAGCACCCACTTAAACTCAACAACCATGAGGACATCCTTCATTCCTATCAGGGGTTTAATCTGCTCACTGCTCACTTCTATGAAATAATTCTCCAGCTTCTAGCTCAAGAGCCAAATTGGGGTTCCAAGACCAATCATAATAGCGGCAAGAGTTAATAGACTAGAAAAAAGGAAAACATAGAAGAAGTAGCTCACAAACTCAATAAAAAATTAGCAAGTATTTTCACCAAGTGGATGTTGTTATTTATAGAAAAATGTGCACCACAAAGGTTGGAAATGGAAAATCTCTCCCATCAGACGAAAATAATTTATTTTTTTGGCAATGAGAAGCGAGCGGTAAATCATATGGAAAATCTCCAACCAAGCCTTGAGGAATTAATTTGGGTGTTGGGAGTAAATTCTCATGTGTACAATCTTCCACCATGTGTCTGTCATCATCACCAACACTAGCCTACTTATATTTGTTAAAAGACATGTCACAAAAGGCTAAATCTTAATTAATTAAATGTAAATGTCTTTTCAAGCTACACTTCTGATCGTTCAAAGTGCGTTTTCTATTTCTAAAAGATTAATCTATCAAAAGGCAACATAGCGAATGTACAAAATATACTATCATAGTGATATTGACATTTCTGAGGAGTACAGCCCCCCCAGTTCACATGTAGTGCCTCATTGGTAGCACTTAGTGGGCCATCAATAACAAAAAAAAATTTACTGCATGTGCATGTGAGGATTGAATGCACCCAAAAGGAATTTTTTTTCTAAGTGTTAGGTTTTCTCAAGCAACTATCGCTCCGTAAAAAGTTTCTATGAACCCTTCCAAGAAAGCAACAATGGAAAAAGCATCATCCTTTGGTCGAGAAGCTAGAGCCTCATTTCAAAAGCTACGCTACACCAAAATATTTGGATATGTTTCATATGCTAATGCCCTAGTGAAAGAGGACCGAATCTTAGTGCATACAAAAACCATACAACCAGGCAACCCTATCAAGAATGAGGCAGTCAAAGATTTTGTGGATAACATCTACAACCCAAAGCTATTTGTAAACCTTGAGAGCCTTAGGGAAGGATCCATGCAATGGATGTTAGCCCATGGGTCAACATATGGTTTCACAACTCATCTTTGGCATTGTGGTTTTCCACAATTCATACTGCCCTATATGCATCCATGCCTAGAGTTGGTTAATGCTTGCACAAAAAAATTGGACAAAGAAACTGGGGTTATTACTAGCAACATGATAAGGAATATCATCAATGTGGCAGCCATCTCAAATATTTTATGTATCCCTACAAATTGGGAGGCCAAGATATTCCAAAGCAAAAGAATGAAATATTTTTTGACAACCAAAGATAAAAAGTTAAAATTCTATAGGGATGAAACAACTAAAGGGTCAGATAATGATCAACTAGTTTTCCCTTTGGCGAATAGAGAGTTCAAGTCACCTGTAAAAGAATTTTTCTCAATGTTGGACTTTATTTACAGCCATGAAAGTGATAAGGAGGTACACAAGTTCTATATGGGCCTATCCTTCATGCTTAAGAAGGAGAGGAGCCAAAATTATTTTGATTTTGTTGATGCAATCTTCAATGGAATGATGAAAATTTTGACAAATTATAGTACCACCTTTGAGTTCAGGTATTCCTCTTTCTTGCTACACTTAATTTTACATCAACACCCTTAAATTTTTAGAGGATATTTTCTACTCAGTAAGTTAGATGCAGCGGGATTATACCGGCTAGTTTAGGCCTAGACCCATGTGTTATCCAAAACATGGGATTACTATTCTTTTGTTGATTATTTCCTACAACCAGTACTCTAGGATTTGTCTCTGGACCCTCTAGGTAGGTTCTCCCCTGAATTTTTGGAATGAATGAAAAAACATCAAACCTCAGTGGATTATTTCCTTGAAGCAGATTTCTTTTTCATCAAATTTCACAATTTTGTTAGGGAACCTTTTAGGCTTCCTAAATTTTTAACAGATAGAACCTTCGCTTTGGAGAAATGCCATCAAGAATCCATTTATGACAAATCTTATGGTAATGGGAGACATAAGAAATAACTTTATGCAATTCCCCTTACCATTTCCAAAATTCATATAACACTTGTAAAGTGAGAAGAATATGAGGTGTTGACTAGCAAGTTGGCTTGCTTGGGTTAGGTTCTTATTTGTGATACATGGAAGTATAATCTTGTTGGGTGTCTTTCGACTATCAAACATGAAGAAAGTGTGTACTTTGAGTCAAGGAAGAACTTGATTGAGGAGACATTTGGCAAAGGTCTACATTGACCTATCCTTCATACCATTTGAACAACTCCCATGACATAGCTTCTATCCCAGAGTGGTAGATTTTCGACAAAGAATCTAGATGAGTTAATTCCTTAAAAAATAGATAAATAATTTAGGGTGCTTGGACAAGAAGAAGGCCAATTTTTTGAGGTATAAACAAGAAATCAAGAACCTCAACGCCCTATATAGAGTAGTCATGCCTAATGATGAGAATTTTGACAAGATCTATAATGTTGAAGCTGGGTTTGATAATAGAAATCCTGAATCAGATTGAGGGATAGAATGGGAGCACTCTCCAGTTTCTACCCCTTGCCTCAAGAGCTCAACATAGGGAAAATGAAGGGAAAGGGGTTTAAACACAAAGGATCACAAATCACATCCTCCACCAGCACCTTGTCATAGGGAAAGAGGGCTCGATGGTCTCCAAAAAGATCTACCGTAGTTCTAAGGACCCAAGGTTTGTAGGGATCAATTTCTATAGAATCTAAAAGACCAATTCAGCTTCTACAAAGAGGAGATGAGTCCAAGACTTAGGTATACTAGGCGTGTCAAATATAGAAGAAGAAGTGGACTCAACTCCATCAAGATTTTTGGCTTCGACGATCCAAGTAAGTCTTGCACTCGCCATCCTTCCTTCTAATGCATATTTGATTGCTCCTACCCCCTCATCTACTAAAAGAGATCCTCTATCTATGGGTTCCAATGTCCTTGTCCTTAATATGCCCTCAATCATATTTGATAATGAACCCCAAGAAAAAACCCCACACATTGAACAAGCATCTTTCACTTCAACCAAAATTGATTCTCTGATTTCCTTGTCAAAGGCACCCATTTTAAACACTGATACACCCATGCTGCCAATTTTATCGCACCCATCTACTTCCTGAAAAATGCCTCTTTTTTCTACCACTTCCCCTTTTAATCCAATGGGTGTCCCTCCTTCTCAGTCCATACATGGCATCCCACCCTTTTCAATGATAACACTTCCCTTTATCTCTCCACAACCTTAGATGAATGAGGCCTCTCCTTTCATCACACACTTTAGTCTCCCTGGTGGTGTTTCTCTTGTCACATAGAGTATTGAGTCCCTACAAAGCCTTCAGACTCATATTGAAGCAACAAGAGAGGCTCGACAAGTAAGAAATAAAAAAATGTGGGGAAAATCCATGACAAATCTAGCTACTCTAAAGTTCGAAACTTGTTTTGATGAAGAAAAAAATTCTCTACTAATCAAAACTATGAGGTCATGGATGTCCAAGCCAGAGGGAGAAATGTAGTTCAAAGATTATGGAATCCAAGCTATGGGTCTAGATTTAAGTGAAACTCTTCCTCACAATAGGGTAGTCTTGGACAAAGTAACTCATAAGTTGGTCTATACCAACTACAAAAATCTAGATAGAAATTTGAAGAAGCATTAGGTAGTTTTTGAAAATGTAAAGGCCACGATGGACATACTACATGAAAAAATCAAAGGCAAGTATTTTGAGATGGATCACTTGAGGCAATTCCATAATCAGAAAGGTGAAGCAACTAAGTTTCTTAAGGGGGCCCAGAGTGAGAGGGACCATCTTCATACCGAGGTAGAAATATTAAGAAGTGAAATCATGGTTGAGCACAAAACAACTACGGAGCATCGATAAAGGAAAAAGAGGTTGGAAAGTGATTTAGCCAAAATGAACGCCATATATAATGGGTTGCAAAAGGAGCTATAGGAAATGGATCAAGAAAATAATGATATGTAGAATGAATTGGCTAGTGTATGGTCTCAAGCCTCCAATGATCTTTAGAAGGCCTAGGTGGAAATAAAAAAAGAGAAGCAAGAAAAGAAGGACATCGAGTCTATTTTGCAAACCCATGACGAGGAGGTTCAAAAGCTATGCTCCGAGCTTACAAATAATTTCCAAGGGAATAATAAATTGGAGGAAAGCATAAGAGCAAGAGAATCCCAATTCCAATAGGAATTAGCCACAACATAAGGAATCAGGCTCCTCCTGGTACATAAAAAATTAATATCTACTCATTGGGAGTGGATCATCGTTGCAATAGAAGCCCTAAAGCCAATCATGCAGTTTCTAATAGATGCTCAAGAATTAAATGAAAAGGCCAGCTCATTGGTTAACCAAATTCTGCACATGATCACTCCGCGTGATAAGAAATCAAAATCCTTGATCTTGAAACTATATATAGTGACTGAGGAAGCTTTGAAGGATGTTGGGATTCCTAACTGAAGAGAGACTACATGAAAGGAAAATGAATTCATTATTTGCAACTAGGTCACGGTCAGAAGAAGAACATGTCATATGGCATTGAATAAATAGGTCAAGGAGATAAAGGAAGAATGTAATATTGTTCTCCAATTAGGATTACCCACCCTTTTCTCATCAAACAGAGGAGTGTTGATAGTAGAATAGATCATAGAGGAAAAAATGCTCAAGATCCAAGACTCTATAGTGCTTTAGTGTTTAAGTCTATCACCCATAGTCAAGGAGATGGAGATCTTTCCCCTTTTTTGATTGTACTATCACATTGGAGTTTCTTCATTAAGGTGGGGATGAGTTTCTTTTAGAGAGGTCCCCTATCTTGATCAGGTGTACGAGACATTGCACACCCTCTTCCTTCCCACCAATGGAGAATGGGAAACCCAACATGTTGCCTTCCTCAAAATTTGAGAATTACTTGAGATCTAGGTTCATGCCTCTGCAAGCAAAGGCCCCCTATGAGTCACCAGAACTATGTAGAATATATTTCCTTCAAACATTTTGGTTTTCATCCCTTACTTCCTTTCCACTTTGGGATGGCTCCATGCATAAAATACAAAGACTACTCTCACATAAAGGCACACAATGTTCCATGTGGTGATTGTGTGGCTTTATATATATCATTTTCCTTTCGAGCTCGAACCAAAACACATGTCTGCTTGGTGGGGATTTCTTCAAATTCATTCTCATAAAATCTAAAATTGCCCACCCGCTTTCCATGTCATCCATGGATGTTTTTATTTTTGGGTGGAGTTTTTCAGAGAGCATGACAAAGATCTTATTGTCGGGTGTGAACCTTTGAGTCTGCATCATCATTCCTCATGGCTAATTTGATCGTGTTTTAGATAGGTTATGTTGGGATCTGATTATCTTATGGAATCATATCTTTGTAGAACTTCTACAAAATCTAGAGCCATTAATGAGGCAACCCAGGACTTTATGAGCAAATATTGTTGTGATCTAATCAAGCTCTAGATCAAATTGTTGTCAATCAAGTGAAGACATCTGGAATTTGTTCATCTCTTCTGGTTGTAATGGTGGTTCTTTATTTTGGCTATATAAAGAGGTTCATGACAGTGAAAGAGGGAGTTTTTTTAAGTTAAAAAGAAGAGTTTTTGGTTTTAGACCAGAGATTATTTAAAGTGATTTTGTACAAAGCACTGTTTACGCTCTATGGTATGTATTATTTATCAAAACTATTAATCGAATTGGAATCTGACCTTTGTTTTCAATTGTTTATTACAAAACATATATTATCAAGGAGAAGCTTTTGAAATTGTGCATGTTATAGCCTTTATCATGAATTTTCACCTTTTTTTATATCATCTATGTTGAAAGCTCTATGTAAAAATTTTCCTAGATAGTCAAATAATTATTCTATATGTTATTAGATTCTATGTTTGAAAGTTATCTTTCAAAAAAATGAATCATGTTAGTATACTCTTTCCTTTTTTGTAGAATATTATGTTGAAAGACATATTATGCTGTAAGAGAAAGGGTAGTCCTATAAATGTTCGAGTATCTTGATAATCTTTAGGGTTTCTTTCTTTTTTTGAACCTTAATGGATGCTTCCCATAGGAAGATTTGAATGACCTTACTATGCTTTTTAGCTTTGTTGTTTCATTCTCTTTCCAACAATGACGGGTTTGTGAAATTTTGTGTTCATCTCATCAGAAGTAAGAGATTGCTAATCTTTGAAAGGTTGTAAAAGCTTTGGCACATTGCCATCTTTTTATTTTCTGTGTATTTCTCTTCCCCTTTTTCCTAAAAACCCAAAGAAGAGCCAACTTTCTTTAAAAATCCTAGAGGTCATTCAGTGAGGTGCAATTTGGTCCCTCACTCATTGAATTTCCCATAAGGCTATTCAAAGAGGTTCAAGATTTTATGATCAACAAGTTCATTGTATCTTTTTTATATATCTATTTAATCTTATTAGTTATTATTTTAATAAGTAATAAAAATTGATTTATGTTGTTATTTTTATTAACAGTTAAAAATAAATTTTTAAAGGGCCCCACTCCTTAAATAATGAGAATATATAAAATTAAAAATTAAAAATCCTAGTGTGATGTGGGAAAAAGGATCTAAGATCTAAATCACACTTTCTCCTACATCACAACAGAAGGAACCCAAAATGATCAGAATGTTTCAACATCATTAGTGTTTTCCTTGACATCATCCTATGTCAAACTCTAGTGTGGTCATGATGAGAAGGTGTTTGTGGTGTTGAGTAGGTGTTGTAGATGCAACATAGTAACTTGGTTTCCAAGTGATTTTGAGAAAATTTTCTTAAAGAGTGTATAAGGTGATAGGGGTTTTTTCTGTATTGTGCTCCACATTTCTTCATTATTGAAGATGTGCTTGTGTGGTTTGTATGTGATGTTCAAAAAAGTTCATAGGTGTTATATCCATATTTTTAGGATTTGAATCATGCAGCAATAGAAGATGTGTTTGATAGTGTGTTGGACTATGAAGAAGGTTAATTGGGAGAAATTGAATTGCTCCACATTTCTCTGTGGTGAAGTCTCTTGTATTTTAGATTTGGGAATATTATAATGATGATTATATCTATCTTCCCTTATAATTTTTTGTTTTCAACTATTCCACAAGCTTGGTTCATGAGTTGTGTCTCAGTGGCAGTTTGACTAGTTGCACAAGATGATAGTATTATTAATTGCAGGTGTTTGCAGTAGTGTTTTTGAATGTTTTTTTGGTGTTGGAATATTCCATGATTTTATGTAATTTTTCTATGTGGTATGTAGGTTGTTTCTAGACCTATCAAAATGTGAATGTAGTTGCTTGTTAGCATTAATGTTGGTTTGGCCAACTTGGCATGTTTTTGTTTCTTGCAAATGTGCTTCATTGTTTGTGGAAGTGTGGTGTAGTGTGGAGGTGTAGATTTGGGTATTTTTTATCCCTTGGTGTGGTTCACCTTCACTTATTTCCATTTTGGAAGTATTTTGTGCCAACCTATTTAGTGGTTGCACATTTGAGGTGAATACGTTTCATTGAAGTTGAATTAGAGAAGGTTGCTTGGGGTTATAGAGGATATATATGGAATGTTAATATTTGGAGAAGTGTGTAGTGTGTCGTGTGGTGTGAGATGATGTGTATGTGATCAATTTTTGAGATCAGAGTGTGAGATTGAATTCCTATGACTACCAGAAGTAGTGAGCAGAAGGTGTCTATATTTTAGTGTGCATAAAGTTGTTGGAAGCAGTGAGCTAAAGGTTGTAGATGGTGAGGAGTTGTGGTGGATTCTCCTATTTCTCAGAGGTAGTGCATCTTCTTGTAATGGTTCATTTCTATTCTTTTTCTATATGGGTAGTGAACTCTTCTTTCTTTTGGACAATGAGTCCTTTGGGAAATGGGCCCTTTCGATAGTTAACCTTTTGTAATTGGTGTTGTTATTAATATATATGTGAGTTAATCCTCACTCTATTTTTTCCTTGATTAGGTGTTTGCACCTAAATTTTGTGTTCTATTGTGTATGGTAGTTGATGTGTTGATGTTTCATTTTTTTATATTCATGTTGATACATTATAAGGGTTTGAAGATCTATAAGGGTTTAAAGGTTTTAATGTACAACTAATTGAGCCCCCCTCTTAGTTTTATTTTGTGTCTAACACACAACACCCACTTGGATACTAACTTATATGGAAGATAAAAAATGGTGGATAATTAGTTTGGTTCTTTCTTTTGGGGTTGATTGATTGATTGATGATTGACTTAATTTGATGATGTAAATGTGTGTTAGAAAATGTGCCCTAGCTTGCTGGCTTGGACCTCTAATAGAGGCTTGATGAATTTATGCCCTTATCACCCATGGATTCATGCCTTAAAGGCCATTCCTTCCACATACCACCAATGCCTGAAGTTACCTTTTGATGGTACTGAAATTACTATGCTAGGAGATCCTAATCCATTTCAATATTGTACCAATCTAAGAGCCACTATTGAACACCAGGTACCCATTAATCAGGAAGCCTCAACTTCCACCTCTTCCAAATATATTGACCTGTCTGCACTCACCAAATCATCCGTTCCATTGACTTCTACCACACAATCTTCCTCGACCTCTATACCAAGTAAAGACCTTCAGATCTAGGACCTTGGCTATGAATAATTCAAACTGAATATGGCTTACTATATCACCACAATACCCAAGCCACCTAAAGTCTATGGTAGACCGTGTTTCACAGTCGAGCCCAAAACAACTTTCAAGGTTCCATCAAAAAGTGTTTTCACACTACTGGGCGATATGGGTAATGAAATCATTATCGACATAGCTAACTGAATCTACAAAGACCCAAAAGAATTACCTCCACTACCAGTGCATCTCTATGGAAAAGGCTATGACATATGCAAGGCACTGGGTTTTGACGACACAAGCGGTCTTGGAAAGGCCAACAATGGAAGAAGAGAACCTGTCATTATCTCTACAAGACCAAGGTACATTGGGCTATGGTTTGACCAACTCAGAACTGATGATCAATGTACCTATGAAATTTCAAGAGAGGACTTAGCGGCCCTAGAAAGTGTCAAGACAAGAAAATAATCCCTTACCGAAATTGACTCTAATGAATGGGAATGGGGATCTATGAAAATCGGGAGTAATTATGATATTGACGAACTATTCCTGGACCCTAGTCAACTCCCCTTTGAAGAATGATTCTGAAAAGCATACAACATTGATCCTATTGACCATCATTCTAATAATAAGGAATGGGTAAGCATTTCTTGGGATCCAAAAGAACATAAGTTGTTGTCGACAACATCGGAATTACCCTGCCCCATTCCCAAGCCCACCCATGAGCCTGACATCCCTAAACCTACTATCCATGCCTTTGAAATTCCATCCAATAATCATGATGCTAATACTTTTGTGCCCTATTATGACTATGAATTCAACCCATCTGAATCTGAATATGGTCCATCCATTGCATCTGACATGGAAGTTGAAATTAACAACTTTTCCTTCACACTTGAGGCTTCAATTTGCATACTTTCCGCATCTTCCCCATCTTTTACCAACACTAACGATGGGATTTCCCTTGTTTACCCACAACTGATTGACTGGGACCGACAAGAACCACTAGTGATGGATATATTTCAGAATGATGAGGCAATAGAATAATTCATGGGACTTTGTCAAGCCATACCAGGGGGTGATCACAAAACAAGATTTTCCATTGACCTAGAGACTATGCAATCCTCCAATCACAAAAATACAAAGAATAAGATTAAAAGAGAAATGTCTTTAGGTGAGAACTACAAGGCACCTTTTGACAATAAAATAGTAAAAATAAAGGACGTATTTGAAGGTGAAAACCTCTCTGAGGCGCCTAAGGATGGAGGATTTGACTTTCTTTCCATAACACAGGAAAAATCGACAATGCTCATTGAAGACACCATCAAAGTTAACATAGCTACACTAGAAAACCCCAAAATGGTTCTCTTGGCCGCATCATTGTTAGAAGAAGAAAACCCTGAATTTCAACAATTCTTCATAGAAAGGAAAGTTAACTTCGCATGGTCATATGCTAACATGCCAAGCCTAGATCTAGAATTGCTATTTCATCATCTTCTATTAATCCCAAATATAAAACCAGTCAAACAAAAATTGCAGAAAATGCATCCACAAATTTTACTACTTGTAAAGGATGAACTAAAGAAGTTACTAGTTTGCAAGATTGTTGGTCCCAGTTCACCTTGGTACCAAGACATCTATGACTACCTTAAGTCCCAAACCCTACCACCCAAACTTTCCAATAACCAGAGAAAGTCCTTAATATGAAAAGCCGCCTGACACACTATCATTAGTGACACCCTATACTGTCATGGTTTTGACAACACCCTTCTTCCCTATCTCGAAACTGATGAATCCCAAACAAATTTATGAGAAGAACATGTGGGTATATGCAGATCTCATTCGAGTGGTCCAATGTTAGCTAGGAAAGTCACCAGATTGGGATACTATTGGCCGACATTAGAGAAAGATTCTCTTCAGTTTTTCAAAACATGTCAAAAATGCTAGGTGCATAGTGACTTAATTCATGCTATAAATTCATCGTCCATCCATCGTGGGAGAGATCCATCCATCATCCTCTGACGGCCATAAATTCATAATCACCGCCACTAAGTACTTTACTAAGTGGATTGAAGTTGTCCCTCTCACTTACATCACTAGTAAGCAAATATCAAATTTTATCCTTAATTACATCATTTTTCGGTATGGTGTGCCACAATCCATCATCACAGATAACGGTCGTCCATTCAAAAATTAGGACGTTCATGAAATCTATGAGCGATTCCATATCCAACACCATTTCTCCACACCATATTATCCACAAGGTAACGACCAAGATGAGGCGTCAAATAAAATAATTCTTCGCATTCTTAAGAAGACCATCAAGGACGCTGGCCGAGATTGGCACCTACAATTAAATCTTTCCTTGCGGGCCTACCATACCAACATTCGTACACCCATTGGAGCCACTCCATTTTCCCTTGTCTATGGATCTGAGGCCATATTTCCCATCGAGGTTCAAATTCCTTCTCTCTGAGTCTCCTTGAAGGGAATGATCAATGATGAAGAGTACAAACAGTCTCGCCTACATGAGTTAGAAATTTTACAAGAAAGACAAAAAAATGCCCTGAATCACTTGCAAGCATATCAAAATCATCTCTGCCAGAGCTATAACAAAAGAGTGATGGTGAGAAAATTTGAAATTGGTGACTTGGTCCTCATGCAAAATCCAAGAAATCAGGCTCATCATGAAAATCCTAGAAAGTTTGACCCTAATTGGCTCGGTCCTTATATTATTACTGCAACATTCAGTTCTGGAGCTTATTAGTTGGCCACACCTAATGGAGAACAGTTGACAAAACCCATCAAAAACCTACATCTGTGAAAATTCTACACATAGCATCAGAGAGCTTGGCTAAAAACCTAAAAATACAAAAAAAATGAAAAATAAAGAAAAAATTGTCCCTTGATGAAAACCTAGCAAACAGGCATCTTGGTGACACCAAATTTTTTTTTAAAAATGACAAAAATAGTAAAAAGAAATAAATTCATCCAATAGTGAAAACCTATCAAACAGGCAATTTGGATAAGTACCATGGTGAAAACCTGCCAAACAAGCGCCATGCGTAGTCGATCGTTGCTTTACCATCTACTATTACTCTAATTAGATTTTATCCACTTTGCATAATTATGACTTGATAGATTCATGACATTCATACTAACTCCTATCGATTCCGGCCATGGTTAGCATCTGGTTGACATCACCCCTTGCATATCCTTGCCTTTTTCCCTGTGTCTACCTATTTCCATATTATTTGACCTAGGTAATCCCCAATCTGTCTGGGGGAAAGACCTTTATCGTGTAACTGTAGTGGGTGTCACACATGATCCTACATTCATAAAAAGTCCTAAAAAAAGTCATAAAAATATGAAAAAGTCCTAAAAAAGGTCATAAAAATTTGAAAAAGTCCTAAAAGAAAAAAGACCTAAAAATTGAAAATGTCCTGAGAAAATACCAAAACATCCAAATCAATGTCAAAATAAAAAAAATAGAGTCAAAGTCAATGTTTTTCTTGTCAATCTAATTAGTCACATCAATCAATATTTTGTCCATGTCTGAACTACGTTGTCTCTGCGAATTTGCTACGTAGGCAAGATTCATCTTTGAATCCCCGAGACATTAGTTCAGTCTTTCTAGGTTTGTCAAAATAAATTCATGATTCAAAATTTTGTCCTTTGGAGAACGTCATTGGTCATGTCAAACTATGAGGTCTCTGAGTGCACGACGTAGGCAAGGCCATCAATCGATGAGCCCCTAAGGCCGCACAAGGTCAGTCCATTAGGGTTCATGGAATTACACTAGCACACACGTGAAAAGTCTTCAAGTAAGGACAAGTCATTTCCAAACATGGAAAAATCCTAAAATGAATTACGACGGTCACTTATTCAACATGACAATCACACCAGCATGCCAATATCGACATGTAGTCAACATAAATCAACTTCAGTCAAACTTAGTCGAAACAAGTCAAATTTTCACAACCGGTCAAAATTTCAATTCTTGGTTATCTTTCAGATGTATCCTTCTAAAGAATAGCCTCTATCATTTATGCCTTAGGATGTGTCCTTCCTAGGCATCATCATCGCCATCTGACATTTTGAGGGATCCTCTCGACATCTAACGATCATTCCTCTTGACATCAATGTTCTTTCAGATGTGTCCTTCTAAAGAATAACCTCTACCATTTATGCCTTAGGATGTGTCGTTCCTAAACATTTTCACTGTCACTTGGCATTTTGAGGGATCCCTTTTGGCATTTAGGGATCAATCCTCTTGACATCAACATTATTTAGGATGTGTCCTTCCTGAATTTTGCAATCTTTGGCACTCGTCATCTTGGCATCGTCAAAACCTTGACACCTTGGCATCGTCAAAACCTTGACACCTTGGCATCTCGACATCATCAAACCAGACATGTTGACATTAAAACACTTGGCATTTAGACACACTTGGAAAAAACTTGGCACTTGTTACTAGTTTTTCAGCGAGATCCCAACAACAAGATTTAGAGAAACAATGACGTCTCATGACATTTGTCTTGTCTTTTAACACTCATCTTACTAGTTTCTCAGTGATGTCTTGACTATATGATTTAGAAAAAAAATGACATATCATGACAATGGCTTTATTTTTGTTCTTTTGGCAATCATGTTGCTAGTTTTCTCGAGGATGTCCTGGAAACAAGATTTAGAGAAGCAATGATGTTTCATGGCTTGTCCTTCTTGTCCTTTTCTGCTTGCAGTTGGTTATGACAAAAAGACTGGGGAAATTGCACTCTTAGTATGAGTCATGATCACCTTTGTTTGCGACTGCTTGTCTTATATTATGGTATGACCTTGCACATCTTGATTTATGTCATATCATGGTGTTTGTTGGCCATCACAATAATTTTCCCAATGATAATTAAGAGCAATAAATATTAAAGTCCTATGGTAATATGTTGAAGGATTTGGTCTAGGAACTAACATGCATCTCCTTTTATCTTGTCATCTTCTCTCGCTCATCCCATATAGGCATTGCATCCATATCATCATCCATATCTTTTACACTAACATCTCTTTGTCTCTTCATATTCTAGTCTTCTCATCAATTTCGAGAGCACACCTATGTTCTTGGAACCCATCTGTCCTCTTGAGGGGGCATACCACTACCCTCCTCATCGTTCTTCCTCACCTGATTTTGCATTGGGGCATATTTTTGACTTATTTTCTTTGTCACAATGCGACATGCTACATTATGACAAAGAGGGGAAAAATGTAGGCACTTAAAAATGACCTAGGCCTACAAGCTCTATTTTACCACTTTCGTCCTAGCATAATTATGACATTTAATTATGTCCTTGGTCCACATTCGACTATTAATTAAGTAATTCATTATTATTTAATTAATTCATGTCTATTGTATTCTTCATGATTATTAAATAAATAAATTATATTTATTTATTCAATACGTCATTAATTGTCAATTGTCTTCTTACAATTAAATAAATCTATTAATTTATTTAATTACCTTTTATTCATTTATTCTTCCTGATTATTAGATAAATGAACTTTATTTGTTTATTTAATATGTCACTAATTCTCATAATTAAATGAATTTATTAATTTATTTAAGTATCGGTCATAATCCTCTAAATTAAATGATTATCTTTAATTATTTAATTACCTAATTTAACATTTCTCTCATTTTAAATAAATGAAATTATTTAAAATAATTTCATTTTATTAACTGTCACTTCATTTTGGTAAATAATTTGAGAAAGATTATTTATTGTCACATAAAATCCTTATTTTGAATTAATTTAATTCAAAATGTTAATCTTCTTCCAAAAATCAAGTAATTGAGAAAATTCTTGATTTTCCAAATCTGCTTTCCAGTTCAACTCTTATCTTATTGATTTTTTGAATCTTACAAATCAAGCAATCTTTATCTTCTTGATTTTCAAAAATATTTATCTTTTTGACTAATTATCACATTTATTCTCGACCGTCGATTTGATTTTATCAAATGAAATCTTGGCCACTCATTTAACAATCTTTCCCTAACCCTAATTAGGGATTGTCACATGGAATATCGTCCACTGATTTTAGGATTCTATTAGCTTTTAATCTCGTCTGTCAAGCCAAATTTGCATTTTCTATAAAATGTCAATTTTGTTCACAATTTCAGAACCACTTCATTGTTATAGACTTTGCATTTGGCTTATTAGATTTGATTACTTTTCATAGGAATAATCTTTTGTCATTCAAATCCTTCAAAACTTGCATAGGACATTGTCATAGTTAAATTGCTCACACACTCGATATGAGGGCTACAATCATGGAATTCCAAGCTAGAAGGTGTTATGGAGGTGAATCATGGAAGCTTCAACGAATATCTCGTATAATCATTCTTGTTATTTTCTTTCTTTGTGCTTCATAACTTCTTTTGGTTGGATTGACCCTTTGGTCGCAGAGACTTAGTTTGATCGGCGAGACTTCAAGGGTTGTCACTATGATGGGCCGACAAGCATGGAGTTGACATTTTATTTGTTGGCCTCGGCTTTATCGGCAGTGCAGTCGTCTATCGAAAGAAGGACTATCTGGCCATTGACACATGTTTGCGCCTCGACAATTCCTTAGGGAATCTAGAGGATGTTGTTAGAGATTCCTTGAAGGAGCTCCAACTGCTTCCACATAAGCCATGCGGTGTGCGCGAGATGTGGATGTGTGGCAGCTTGTCAAAGTGGTGAGCGCAGCGAAGAGATGGTGGGGCTCAGGTTTTCTTTATGCAAAGGTTTGTCTAGCCATGGAAATTTGTCTGCACCTCAATATTTTCCTGGGGAATCTAGCAGATGCTGCTAGAGATTCCTCGAAGGAGCTCCAGCGGCTTCCATGTAGGCCAAGCGGAGTGCACGAGCGGTGGACACATGGTAGCTTCGAAATTTCATTTCAAGTGAGCTCATGGGAATCTTGGCGATACTCTTCTGGATGCCCTAAAACCCCTCGAGTGGTTGACACATGGCTTGTGGGACCTGATAGAGCTAGCGGTCAATGTTTTGGCAATAGCGGATATTGTCAGCTCGAAATGTGATGCAACTATTAGCGATGGCGAAAGGTTCTCGGAGCCCGATGACAGTTGACTACTCACTACTTGTTCAAGCAACAAAATGAATAGTAGTGCGACATGTGGTGTTTTCTCATCTATTTTTTTTGCATCATTGTTGCAAAATAACATTTATTCTGAAAGCTGGATTGGTGAAAATTGATTTACTATGCAATCTTTTGTGATCGAATGTTGGTGATTGGCAGAGCCTGAATTGTATTTTTCTTTGCAATGAATTTATTGTGGGGGTGGTTCAATGGAGGATTGCAGGTGGATCTGATCCAAGATTGATTTGGTGTGTTAGTGAAGAACTAAGTTTAATGCACTCTAATTGGTAGCTGGATGAAGACTTGATATTTTTAGTCTTGACAAGAAGTCGAAAGAGAGAATACTGAAAAAAGGGGTTTATGAGTTTCTTGGATTGATTGTATGTCAAAAGAGCATTGTAACAGTGTGTGCATGGAAAAACTCAAGTGTTGTTGTGAGTGAACTATCAGAGTGAGAGGACTCTAACTTTGTATGTAATATTTTTCTTACTGTAATAAAAAGTGTCTTTCTCTTGGTGTGGTGGGTTTTTTACTCGAAAGAGTTTTCCCACGTAAATCTGGCGTTATCTCTGAAATCATTTTATTTCTATTACTCTTGATACCCTACCCTGAATGTGTTCATCTTAAGTGTTTTAATGTTTTAAAACTAGTCTCTGCATATCTCCTCTATGGTTTTAGCATTAGGAAAGCATTTATGTACCTCTGCTTTTCCTTTCAATGTGCACCTACATCAACTATTGAATTGTAGAAAACTATGATTATTTTAGAAAAATATAGAATATTAATATAGAAACCAATCATAAAATAACAAAGTGTAGAGATGAAAAAACCGAACATATGAATTTGAGCTTAAATTGGGTGGACAAGGGCACTGGAACTCTATAAATAGAAATGTAGATCCTCAAAGTTAAAAATTAGGTATTATATGGTCACTAGTTGTTGGTTATTCCCTTTTGGACTCAACTCAAAACTTCATGTGTCAATGATTAATTCCACTTTCCATAATTTATTTACATGTGAGGTTTGAATCCTTGATCTTACAATTAAAACTTCAATCCTTTAACAAATCCACCTTTGTCTGACACTACATATAAGAGAGGAGAGAAAGGGTTGTGTAGTATAGGTGATTACCAAATTCAAACCCCATTTTTGTGTTTCCACCTCCACAACGAATATGATGATGTAAAGAGTGCTTACCCTCAATGTTGAGCAAAGAAAAATGGATAAAATAATGATAATTGACAAGTGTTGCAACTTACCACTCAAATATTTTTTCCTTGATGAAATAAAGTTATTGTAATCATAACCTTCAAGGAGATTTAGATTTTTGATTGAAGATCATGCAAGTCTTAGTACTTGCAAAAAAAAAGAACATAAAACATGAATAAACTCACATATTAAATTAATGCATTACATCAATATGTGTGAAAGGAATATCTAATAAAAGACTTGTTTGACCCTTATGAGGTTGAGAATCAATCATGTTGATATCATTGGATAGATCGTCAACTTATTCTTCAATATTAGTGTTTCATAAGAAAAAGAAGGTGGGGGTTTGCATCAAAATGAAATGATCAAAATGATGGACAACCAATCTTTCCTATAAATCATGCAATTATGTGCAAGATATGATGCAAATAACAATGTGAAACTAATCCTAATTATTATAGAAACAATGAGTGAAGTTTTGAGAGGTTAGAATTATGTGTACCTTACTACAAGAAGGTTGTTGTTAGGTCACAAAGGAGTCATTCGCCTTTACTGGTGAATGGGTCCCTATTAGGATTTTTGAAACTAAGACCTGGGTTCTATTCCTTGATCTATACACTCTTAGATAATCGATGATCAACTCCCAAAAAATTGAAACAAATATTGTAGCCTTCTCTTCATATTCTTATAATGTGAATAACAATTTTGCAACTTGACAACTTTGACTATTTTACTCCAATCTTGTTCTCCACTTGATCTTCAACCTATAAATCTACAAACACATATTCAAGAGGACAAAAACGTGATTATTATTAGTGAATAGGGGTGTTCCTAAGTCAAACCCATTTTAGGTAATTAAACCAAATGATGAAACAATGAAATAAGGACATAAAACATGAAACTTGAAATGATGATACCTTGGAAGTTGTCTTGGAATGTAAATATGCAAAATAATGTATGAAGTGGCCATGAATAATGTAGATATTAATCTCAAATTATATGTGATACAATTCTTGCAAATAGATCCTCAATGCTACATCAACAATCTTAGCTCAACAACATACTTGAATGCACTATGCCTTTGACACGATTATATGACCTTTAATTGTTGCACTAAACTCTTAATAATCTACCTTTGAATGCCTTTGAAATTCTCTTGAGAATTCCCTTGTGTAAGTTCTCTTGATTGCTTATAATTCTTAGGGTTGCTTAGGATGAAACTATGTGAATTAACCTTATATTTATAGTAAATCTAAGAATTAACCCCAAAATTCAAATAATCCAACCTGACATCAGATCTAGAATTGAAAATCATTAAAATATTGCCACAATTAAATTCAAAAAGGGGTGTCCTATGTGAGGAGGACCCATTCACCACTAAAGGTGAATGGGTCCTAGCACAACTTTCTAGGACCATGCTTCAAGGGGATGAAATAACATCAAAAACCTATTTCAAAAATTCCAAGAAAGGGGTGTCCTATGTGGAGAGGACCCATTCACCACTAAAGGTGAATGGATCCTAGCACCATCTTCTGGGACCTCAAATTTTCCAAGTTAAATGTCATGCAATATCATTATTGGGTGTTATCATAGATCCTTCAGAAAGTGCAATTAATAGGGCTTCAATTTGAATTAAAGGGGACAATTAAGCTCAATTAACCACAATTAATTAATGAAACCTTAGATAAGTATGAAAGTGTAATACAACACTTTACAACACCCTAAATAAGTCATCATTAAGTATATTTTAGTTAAAAAAGGCCCTAGACTAGTATTTATATGCAATTGTTCTAATCTCTTGAAAATAAAATGTTCATAGTCTACAAATGAAAATGGAAATTCAAATAATAAAATGTCAACACCGACATTCAAATTAGACCCAAAAATGGTTGGAAAAGGGCATGGGGAACCCTATTCCAAACCCATCCTTTTTGGGGCTTCAAACATTTGGGGAAAATATTAAATTCTTATTTTCATTCTCATTGTTTGATTTTTTAAAGATATTTATAAAATGAGAAATTAAATACATAATTAGGTCCAAGCACATATGGTGGAGCTAAAACAAGTGTGAAATTGGTAAGTGTAATAATTTTAAATTGTACATTTAGCCCTCACTTTAATCATAGTATGAAATTATTCTTAGACTCACACTAAAGTATTGAACAAAAAAGAGGGGTTCAATTATCAAAACATTGAAGAGATAGGATGACATTGAATCTGAGGGATGCACTAGCCCCCATATTCAAGATCCTATGTCATAACAATATAAGGACAAAGGAAAAAACTTATGAAGTGAAGTGTATCATGATAATCACAAAGCATATATGATGAAGAAAAGAACCATCACACAATATGAACATAAACATGAAATGGGACACTACATAGTGAAAATAAAATGTAAACACAATACCAAAACAATACCATCACAATGAAAACACAATGCAAACATGATATAAACATGCAAAAAAATGGGTATGATAATCACAAACTAGAATTTTCAATAGAAATCTTACTAGGATCCATACCCAAGGCATTCATGTGTCAAAGGATAACAAAGTATGATATTTTCTAAGTGACGCATGAGCCAAAGCATCATAGGCTAATGAAGTCAAATATTCACTAGATGAGCCTTAACAAGAAACAACATAGGCTAGTGAAGTATGATATTCACTAGGTGATTTTATACAAAGGTAGAAAATGAGAGGCACTCAAGGGCTAATTAAGTCCAATATTCACTAGGCATGATCTGATTTCAACCATACCAATAATTATATTGCTAATAATTCTGAAAATGCACTACGAAAATGATCAAAATACAAGAAAGCGCATTACCAAGATCAACACATGTGAACAATGTGAAGAATACAATGGAATGCATGCCCCTACCTTAAAGTAATTTCTAACACCAATTGTGAGAAATTTCCTTTAAGGTAGAATAAAACAACATATGCAATATGAAAAGGACATGAGAGCTAATTGGAAAACCCTATGTCAATGATATGTTTTAAATAAATTTGACTCATAACAATGGGTTTCCCCCAAGACAAAACAACATAGCAAGACAATAAATAGCACATAAGGGATCCATAGATCTGAGATTAGAATAGACCATAGATAATATATAATATGATTATGGTTGGAATTGACATCATTCCTTGAATACTCATGGAATTACAAACACAATGGAGGAATCAAACATGAAAACAAAATAAATAGATTTTGGGTCAACATGGAAGAGACTTAAATGTATCAACACCTTGCATCATCCCCAAAAGGAGAAAAAAAGGCAACAATGTTTATGACATAAAGAATAATGGAGGTATAAATAGATGAATTCTATGACAAATTCATTTTCTTTGTATCCTTGTGCCAATGAGAACAACAAGGGTCTTTAAAATTTAAAAAATGATATATGCCAATTATTACAACATAGAAGATCACATCACATGTAATAAAAAACATAAAAATACACAAAGGTACTACACATGCGAGTCAATATAAAGAAACCATCCACATCCAAATCTTTCTCATCATAAATAGAATGCAGATAATACACTAAAGGGACTACAACAAGTGTATTACAAGGAGTAGCACTAGGTAAAATGTATGGTGAGTTTCTATCATCAGGAGGATGATCATGGCTGCCCTCATTAAAATTCATTGATTTATAAAATATAAGAGCTAGTTCATTATGATCTTCTTTGTGTTCTTTTGTCTTGTCTTCTTCTTCACTATCCAAATATATCAGAATAGGTTGTTTATTATCACCATAATCGCAAGGAATATCATTCATAAGATTCTCTTTCATTATTTTTTTAGGTTTGGATAGGTAAGGTTCAATTTCATGGTTTGGTGAGGGTGGCAGGGTGGAATCAAGTGATGATGAGGATGGATGGGTGGGAGGTAATTCATTGAAGCTAGATTGGATGGAAATATGATCATAAGGTAAGGTTTCACTCTTTTAAGCAAGTAGATGAGCTAAGGCATGGAATCTTCTTTTATTCTCTTTTTCACTTCTTTTTCTTCTTACAAGAGTTTCAACTTGTGAAGTGGTAATAAAGGTGTTCCTCATATAGATTTCTTTTCTTCCTTTGAAGGAGGATGTGTAGGGACCACCATAGTTTGGGAGACCATATTTTTAGGTCTAAAATTAGATTTTTATTGTGGAGCCACAAATTTAATGATACAATTATCTCTTGGTATTTATATGATGGTGGAGGTGGAACCACAACATACATGCTAGGTGAACAAGGGAGGATACCCTATTTTGAGTTAAAATTATTCTACTACCTTTGAGGTAGAAGAAGCATCCATTAGATTCATTATAGACCAAGGAAACTCAAGTGGGATATTACTAAGGGATAACTCAGCTATATTCTTACCTTTAAACTTTTGATATGATATAAAAATGATCCTCACAAGGCTTAATAGGTTCAATAGGTTAAGACTAAAAATAATCTATTGAAAATTTTCCATAGGAAGCCAAAGGTTTAAACCAGCTATGATAAACAATGTATATTTCTTCTTCAAATGGGAATTTTATACACTTGTGGATAATGAATGGGATTGCATTCATAAAGTATAACCATGGATAGCCTAACTTCAAATAAAATTGGTCTGACAAAATAATTATGATGAATTAAACTATAAAGGAGGGGATTCACTACCCTCAAGACGACAGGGTCTCAAGGAGAAAATAACCCTCAATTACCTCAAGGAGAAATGCTAAGATGATGGAATAAATAATGAAGAATGTTTGTATAATTTAATTGAACTAACACTAAGCTATAAATAACAAGAATAATGAAATCAATTATTTATAGGGACAAATGACAAAATTAAAATCTCTAATATACAGAAATGGAAAGTACATGAACTAAAAAATTTACCCTCAAGAGGATTAGCTCTCAGCCATGAATGACATGTTTTGGGGATGTATATGCCCTACACTATCATATCTGATGAAATAGAAAGTAATATTCTAGAATCCAAAATCTACAACTTGCTAAACCTATTCACCTAAACACAAACAAAATAAGAA
This sequence comes from Sequoiadendron giganteum, assembly GCA_007115665.2. Lineage (NCBI taxonomy): Eukaryota > Viridiplantae > Streptophyta > Pinopsida > Cupressales > Cupressaceae > Sequoiadendron > Sequoiadendron giganteum. The sequence continues at coordinate 490,702,296 of CM021104.1, forward strand.
AAATGTGGGAGGCTATTTTAGGGCTTGCCTCAATCAAACCCCCATTTTGGTTTTTCCACTTCCATGGATAGGTGGATAGGATCAACATAGATAAAAATGCATAAATTAAAATATGTGTGATCTAGAAACAAACCCCACAAAGGAGGGAAAAACCTATCAACACATGTGATGAGATAAAATAGACAAGATAATATAACAATAGAGCATTACCAACAACCTATAGATCCCCTCTTGGATTGATATATGTGATGGATACACATGCAAGAGAATCCTTGAATATTGCTTGAGAGAAAAATTCAGTAGAGCTTCAACGTGAGAGAGAGAGAGAGAGAGAGAGAGAGAGAAAGAGATAGAAGAAGATGTGAAAGTAGAGTTTTGTGAGGTTGTATGGGTAGGAGGATCCATTACACATAGTTCTTTATTGCTACATGTTTCATAGGAAAGGGATGCAATATATTTGTATTTAAATCTGAAAATTTGTGGGGATTCTACTACATCATTGATACATCTATGAGTTGTGTGAGTTTCGTACTCAAAACTTTACATAAGTTAGGAAATTGGACTACTAGTGCTTCATCATTGTCACCTATGAAGTTAGAATCATGAAATTTCAACTTATAGGTTTTTTTCATAAATGTGATGGGCCTAAATGCATAAGTGTGAGATTCAAACATGGTGGTTTTATATGACACTACATTCTAAGAAGACATAAATGCTAATATTGAAAAATTAAATTAAAAAAAAAAGAGATATTGTAGAGATTACAGAGGTTGAGCAAGAAGATATTGGTGATTCCCCCAATGCCCAAGCCAACCAAAAACCTATAACATTTTATTTGAAATTCAGTTCTACAAAACTAAAAAATGGGTTAGTGTTGAAAATTAAAGAAAATCCCATGGCAAGAAGAATGCTTAATAAATTTTTTGGTGAATCGGAAGAAAAATGTGGTAAAGAAGTGAGTGTATTCCCCCTCTTAGTTTTTCTCCCAACCAAGTGGTTGAAAACAAGAAGGTGAAAAAGGGAAATTTTGTCATAAAAATGGGCAAAAAATGGATAGGTGGGCCCATGAAAGGTCATTTTCAATTTTCAAGATAGTTTTCAAAAAAATACCTCATAGATGAGACTTTAGGCTACCAAGGATCGAGTAGCTATAGACCGATGTGGAGAGTGGTGATCCACTAGATGAGGTATAAGGAAATTCCCCTAGCCTTTCTTTTTTGTGTGTTTTTAGCATTAGTAAAATCATGAGCAACATAGGCGTCCTGTTGGTGTGAAAAAATCCATGGGCATCCTAGTGTCCAGCTAGTACAGTGGATTTTGTCGGCCACACTAGTGTCTGAACTATGCACTATCATTTTTCAATGAGGCCTCAAACACCATTGTTTCATGCAGACATTTGCATGATGCATTGTTGACTTAGAGAAAGAAAGAAAAAATTATATGATGTAAAGTAGATATAGATTTGCTTGATATAATGTTTTTATGGTTTTGTAGGAGTAGTCTTAGATCCACAAGCACAATTGAGGTGTGATTATATCATTGTTAAGGAGTTACATCCATGAGATCATCACCAATGACTATGGTTTGCTACAAAAAGTCTATTGTAGGTATACACCATGCAAAAGATCCACTTCCACATGCCAATGATAATGAAATTGATGGAGGATGGGATGCATAAACTTTCTCATTTCATCTCCCTATAGGGGAGTTGGCTGTTACTCTTGAGAATGTCTAGCATTCTTTAAATTCTGAACCAGGGACAGGGGTGGCATATGAGGAGAGATGATCATCCAAAGATGTGCAAGAAGTGCAAAACACTACATGCCATTCTTGTAGATAGCATCAACCATGTTTATATGAGATGGTTGGAGTAGGTTCGCATGGCTATACCACTAGTACATCACATAATCATCATGAAGGTGATACTATGCATCACCATTGATGGGTAGGGCTATCACCTTCATGGGGGCCTTGTCCATTACATTTAGGCGATGGAGAAGAGGACTATCTATTCTTGGGGTCAAAGCATATTGGATCACCTATACCACAACCTTAGATGCTATGTACATTACAAGTACCATAGCATCAACACTTACACACTTCTACAGGTTTGGATGTTCAAGCACATCACCTACACATGACCAATCGAGTATCCTCAAGGCCTAGGGTAGGGTGACCCTCATGTTCACACATAAGAACTGGTGCATGAATGACACTTTGAAGATTTTCATTTTTGGTGGGATATTTTTTATAGACTAAGGAGTGGCATATAGGTGCATAGGAACCTAGTCATTAAAGAGGAGGCAACTATGGAGGATATACTAGGGAAAAAATCCTAGTTAGTTGGTTTGATCATATTATTGGCAATCATTCACATGGTAGTTCAACTAGGTGTGGGGCATTCCACCAGCCACACCCATGTGCATACAACCACAAAAAAGTGTGGCCCAAGTAGGGGATCTTCCTCAACCTACCATCTTTGATATTTCAGTTAGTGGCAATGATGGAGAGCATGATGACCTTCCTAAGGCCCTAGTGACTATTGATGTTAGTATGTTAGCTAGATTTTCCAACTGGTGCTTGATAATAGGTCCTACCTCAATTTTTCAAATAGATGTCATGGGTGATGATGGTGCTCAAGGGTCTAAGGGTGAGGTGACAAAGAGTGACAAGGAGGAGGGTGTAGTGGTAGAGAGTAGAGTGGAGGAGATACTGAGGTAACGATAACAAGTAGCATCACTGGTACATGCTCCTACAACCTCAGTCATACCATGTGAGATTTGACTACTCATGCCACCTTTTGTGGTTGCTAGGGGGGAAAGTATTGTATCTAGTAGTGGTGGTCCACCCTCAGATCCATACTGGTAGGTTGGGGACCTAGGTACATATTTGATTTGGTAGATATAATTGTATTTTAATTATTTAATTATGTTATCATATATGTATGTTTTTATGATGTGATATTGACATTTTCCATTTTCTCTATGGTTGAAATGTTGACATAAGAGTGGCCTAAATTCTTTGGTGAGCGCATATCAGAGGTGGTCCCAGTTGTCCAGATTTATGGGTAGGTCCTCAATGCCAACAAGCCACCCATAATGGGGTTTCATGCCCAACTATTCGATCTTGTAGTGTGTTTGAGGATAGTCTATGAGGAGACCTGGGTGAAGGTGGACCAACGTGTTGTGAAGTTGTAAGCGATGATCGCACAGGGGGATTAGAGGGGTGAAAAACTCCTCTCTATGCTCACTAAGAGAAAATAGGCTATGAAATCATCTGAGAGTATCGATCACACATGTGACACTCTATAGAGCTAAGTTAATGACATCGAGAGGTAGTTGGAGGTTTCTAGGAAAACACCCACTAATCTCTAATATCCTTAGATGTATCACCTAAGAGATGAGCTAGAAATACTGTGGCAATGGGTGGACACACTCACAGAGCATGTCGCATCCCTGAAAGAGTAGGTGGGTATGTTGGAATGTTGTGTTGTCATTTGAGTCAATAGATTTTTTTGTTAAATTTATGTCAACCTATGGAGATATGGCTTGATTGTTTGCATTATGTTGTCATTAGTAGTATCACTAATGTCAACCTCTAGTATTTTTTTGATGAGCATATGCTTGTGGATGTTAAATATCTTGTGTGATTGAGATGTTGAAAGGGTGTTAAAGATGTTGAGATGGTTTTTGTGGCACTTGGTTTCCAAGTTCTTTTGAGAAAAAATGAATAAAAGAGGAAACAATGTGGTACAAAGTATTCAGTGTTGTAGATTAGTGTTCAATGTCATAGAGTGGTGTTCAATGTTGTAGTGTGGTGTTCAGTGTTCAAAGGTGTTATATCCAAAGCTTTAGGTTCTGGATCATTAGGTAGAAGTTATGTTCACTAGTGTTTGAACTGTGATGCAATGTTGTTTGGGATAAATGTGTGGTTCAAATATGTTGATCAAAGGTGTTATATCCAAATTTTTAGCTTCTTGATCATTCGGTAGAAGTTGTGTTCACCAATGTTTGAATTTTGATGCAGTGTTGTTTGGGATATATTTTTTTTCTCTACATTTCTCCACATTTTGGTTTCTGGTTTTGTGGATCTACAAGTGTGCTTATATTGCTTGTATCTATCTTCAGTATGAGTTATTTGAGTTTTGGTGCTCGACAAGGTTAGATTCATGAGTTATAGTGTGTGGAAGGTTAACTAGGTGTACAAATGAGTATGTTCTTTAGGTGTATGATGTTGTGAGGGATTTGTTGGATTTCAAGGTGTTGATGGAATATTCTAGATTGTGTTTAAGTGTTTTGTGTGGTTTGTGAGTCATCTTTGCATTTTTTGAAGCGTTTACTTAAATTTTTAATGGTGTTAACACAAGCTCAATAGACCTTAGTTGTGTTGTGGTTTTCCTTCATTCCTATCCACCATGGGAATTCTTTGGTGTTGACTTGATTTGAATTTGCACATTTGAGGTACATATCCAACCTTGTAACCTTGTAGATTATTTTTAAGGTTGTGGATGGTATATATATATATGTTTAGTTGATGAAGGATTGTGATGTGAAGTGAAAAAGTGCAAAGTGGGGTATGAGATTTAATGACTAAGACTACTAGAAAAAATGAGAAAAAGGTGTCTACATTCTATAGAGAGAGTGTGAATGTTTTGGTGAAGCAATGGTTGAAATTTTCTATTTCTCTAAGATGGATTTCTCATTGTAACAATATTCTATCTTTTTTTTTTTTGTTCTAGCAGTGAGCCCTTCGGTAGTGAGCCTATTGTATTCGGTGTTGTAATAATTTATATTGTGAGATAATCCTCACCGTGGTTTTTCCTTTATTAGGTTTTCCACATAAATCTAGTGTTCTCATGTGTATGAATGTGTTTGCATTAGTTTTTCTCATGTTTATATTCTACTAATGCATGATAAGGGTTTAAAGGTTGTTAAGGGTTTAAGGATTAATGTAGATCTAAATTTTAATGTGGCATTTGATGTTTTAATGTACAACTGATTCACTCCCCTCCCAGTTGTCTTGTGCATTCACCAATCAGTATCAAAGCAATGTTCCTTGGAAGAAATATTATCCACTTGAGGTAGATCTAGGATCATGCACAAGAAGGAGGCTCCTATATTTGATGGATCAGATTATGAATTCTAGAAGACCAAAATGGAAGGTTTCATTATTTCTCTAGGATTTAGATTTTGAAATTTTGTTGAAAATTTATATACAATTCCTCCAAATGGTTTGAGCATTGATGATGAAATCAAGTCATATGAGAACAATGACAAAGAAAGGTATGATATTTTGAGTGGTATTTCTAATTTAGAACTTGTGAAGGTTATGAGTCTTAAAAATGTTGGTGAGATCTAGAAAACGTTAGAAAGTATCTATGAAGGAGATGACAAGGTCAAGCAAGCAAATATGAAAAATATGATGACTAAATTTGAAACCCTAAGGATGATAGAAGATGAAGATATTATAGGCTACATGCATGGAGTGGATGAATTTTTCAATTCCATTAGAGGCCTTGGTGGAAAAATTGAAGAAGATGAGGTTGTAAAGAAGGTATTAAGAAATCTTTCTAAATCTTATAGTCATAAGTTCTGTGTTATTGAAGAATCTCATAATTTAGAACATTATTCTAGAGATCAACTATTTGGTGCTTTAACTAATTTTTAATTGAGAGAGTTTTGTCCAAGTGATTCAAGAAAAGAGACTACTTTTAAAGTTGGAAAAGCAAAGAAGAATGAGGAATCTGATCATATGAGTTTGATGAGTTAGAAGAAAACTTTGTGATGAGATTGAAAAGGGGGACTGGAAAATACAAAGGTAAGTTACCTTTCGAATGTTTCAAATATGGAGAGATGTATCATTATGTTTCAATATGTTTGGCCAAAGCTTCAAATGAAAGATTTAAGGAGAATAAAGGTAAATAAATTAAGAGAAGGTATTATATTAAAGAAGATTCTAGAGGATCTGATGATGAATCTGATTACCTGGATGATGAAAATGATGAATGCTTGTTCATGGAACTTAATGTTGGAACTAATTTTTCTAACTCTAAGAGATGTATGAATGAAGTTGCTCTAGAAGCAGGTCAGAATGGAACTATGGTGACTACTTTTCATGCCAAAGAAGACAAAAACTACTTGATTGTTGATAATAGTTTCTCAAATCACATGACAAGTGATAAGAGTAAGTTTGTTAAACTTGAGAAGTTTGAAGGTGGTCTTTTTAAGTTTGGTGATGATATATTTGCTAAGATATGTGAAAAAGGTTTAATCAATTTTTATAGAAAACATAATACAAATGATGTTCTTTATATTAAGGGTCTCCAACATAATCTTCTAAGTGTAGGACAAATGTGTAGTGAAGGATATAATACTATATTTCAGAATGGTGGTTGTAAGATTAGGAAAGGCTCCAAAACTCCAATTTCTATAGGAAGAAGGATAGATGGAAATTTTTATTGGCTTAAGGGTGCTAATGGTATGTGTTTTATGACTCAAATCAATGAAATTTGGCTATGGAATAGAAGAATGTGTTACATCAATTTTGATAGCTTACTGAATATCATCTATGCTCAAGCTATGAGAGATCTTCCAAAGATTTATAAAGCCTATAAATGCAATTTGTAAGCAATGTCAATTTGTGATTTTTTTTTTTTAAATTTCAATGTTAAAGAAAATTCTATCACAAGACCTTTTGAGTTGGTGCATACAGATCTTTATGGACCTACAAGAACAATAATTTTTCAAGGTGATAGGTATTTCATGTTGTTGATTGATGATTACTCTAAAATGACTTGGGTAACTTTTCTCAAAGAAAAATTAGAAGCTCTAGATAAGTTTAAGGCATTTAAAGCTATGGTTGAGAATGAAATGGATATGAAAATAAAATGTTCAAGATCTGATAGTGGTGGAGAGTTCACCTCTAATGAGTTAATTTTTTTTTGTGAAGATCATGGAATAAAGAGACATTTATCAGCTCCTAGGACTCCTCAACAAAATAGAGTGGTGGAAAGGAAAATAGGACTATTCAAGAAGAAAAAAGGACTATTATGAAGGAATAAAATCTATCATATTGTTACCTATCAAATTTCTTTTTCACTTCAAAAATTTAATTTTTCTTTTTAATAAATGAGTTTGACGATGCTCTATAATCCGGTCACAACCCTACCAAATTTCCTAACCAAGTCATTAGTTTCTAAAGTTTCAAAACCACCCGATCGCCCAACTCACTCATATCTCTCGAAGTTTGAAGCCTTATCACCTGTTGTCCCATGCAATCGATGTTTCATAGGTTCTTAAAACTATAGAACCTCTGACAAATGGTTATAAATTTCTATCCCTCGACGATGAAGCAACCTCAACAAGATGCTCAACTTTCAAGGTGTCAACCCATTTAATGAGTTTTACGATGCCTTTAAGGGGATGTCTTTTCATACATTTCAAAATACCAACTCCAGTTTTAAAATGTAATCTTTAAAATCCTTTGAAATGACAACACTTAAACAAGGAAGGTGGTGGAACAAATTTAGTAACAGATTGGCACATTTTTTTAGATGAATAAATGGTCACTCTTCGCCGCCAAAGTTAAGTGAACCTACATACAAGGAAAGGTGGAAACATTTCTAAGTTCAAAATTTTCTCAGAATCATACTTCTTGGTGATATTAGGGAATAGGAAGATGAACCTATACCTATCGTGCAACCATATTTGAATTGGCTTGAAGAAGAGAAACTCGATATCATTTTGGAGTTGCGTTCGCTAGCATGGAAGGAGAAAACAAGCTATGCTGAGTACAATAGAGTGATTTTCATTTTAGATGAAGAAGAAGAATGTGATGAACTTCACAATTTAGTTATGGAGATGTAGCTAGAACTATACAAAGACCTGAAACCATCGGTGGTTTGATCACATGCATGCAGTCTTTTAGTGGCATGTAATGATAGCGCTTGTTTTGAAACTATTTTAATTTCAAATTCCTTGATTCCGGTCATTTTCAAGACCATTATTTTTGTAATGTAACAATTTTGGTGTTCATATATATAGGGAATTTCGAATGTAAAAGGGGGGTCAGCTAACTTTCATTTACAATAGAGTGATTTTAATTTTAGATGAAGAAGAAGAATGCACTAAACTTCACAATTTAGTTATGGAGATGTAGCTAGAACTATACAAAGACCCAAAACCATCAGTGGTTTGATCACATGCATGTAGTCTTTTAGTGGCATGTAATGATAGTGCTTGTTCTAAAACTGTTTCCATTTCAAATTCCTTGATTTTGGCTGCTTTCAAGACCATTATTTTTGTAATTTAACAGTTTTGGTGTTCATATATATAGGGACTTTTGAATTTAAAAGGAGGGTCAGCTAAATTTTTGGAAAATATAGTCTTATAGTAAAGGAAATTGAGGCTTTGAACTCAATTTTGGAATTGAAGAAATAAAGAAAATATTTTCGATCTATGCATTTTCTATTATTTTCTTTTGATTACAATTGAGCTTTGAATCATTGTAATTAATTTTCTCTGTGTGCCTTGTTCTATGAGATTATGTTTGTGTTATTTTTGAAGCTTTGAATTCAGATTAATTCACCCATAAAGTAATTTTTTGTTCATCCACTTTTGATAAGCATTCATGAATTTGGGATAAATGATCTTTGTGCCATTTGTTTGCACCTTCTTTACCGTAAGCATTAAATTATCGCATCTATTTTATGAATGAGTAGATGTTGGTTACCTTTCCTTCTTTCTAGTTAAAAGCATATCTAGGACATTCATTCATTGCACATTAGTCAAAGGTAGTTGTGCCTTGTAAAATAAGCAGAGAGCACTTGCAGTTATCACTGCAAGTGTCTCAACTATTGGCCAGGTTGTCATTTGTGTGGGTTAGAGTAAAATTAAAATGACAAATCTATTAATCAACATATTTTTGGTGACTCCACTAGGGAAACTTGATTTCAAATATGAGTGTTTTATTCTCAACCTTTTGAAAATATCTCTATGTGCAGGGAGATTGGTGACTCCATCTAAAATTTTGAAGGATCATGATGCAAAATACGAAACCTCAAAGAAATGGGAAAAGACTCGGGTCTACTATCCCAGAGGTCCTTGCTATGGATGATAAAGTACTCCATGAATTTTGGGAACACTGTAAAGAGAGTATTGTTGAAGCTACAAAAATTGGTTTGAGTATTGAAGAAGATTACAAATCTTCACTTTTGATGAGAGGTCTTCATGTTAGGTTTCTTAAGCTAAAGCAGCTTGAAGAAAGAAAGTGTTTCCTGAAACCCAAGAGAACAGGATAAGGAAACTCCAAGAAGAAATTCGGCTTAGTAATGACGACTCTCTAGGTTTCTCTGGTCGTCTTTTCTTTTCAACTTTTTATGCTCAAGAAATGGGTTTTATCAAATCTCATGAAAATTCAATATTAGAGAGAAATGAAATTGACAATGAATTGCTGCGATTTATTTCTACTCTAGAGTTAGAAAAGTTTCATTTTGATACTGTTGAGGAAGATAAAACTCTTCAAATTGATTCATGGTTAGAGTATGAATTTCATGGTCAAGATGATAAAAAGGGATTTTGTGAATAAATTTTTGAGTCTTTTCATTTTGAAGATGAAGGAAATTTAGCTCTTATAGCTTTGAGGAACAAGCTCTGTATTGAAAATAAGGTGAATGTCTATCTAATTAATGATCCTTTGAGACTTGAGATCATAAAAGAAATTCCTAAAAAATCAGAGAGTGGCACGATTCTAAGGAAATTAGAAGCTTTAGGTGATGATTCTATGTATGAAGAAGAGATTATACAACAATTTTTATCATCTATTGAAGGAGAAGATTCCCTTTTTGAAGCTTCAGTTATAGATGTATTCACTTTTTTAGTCATTGATAAAGAATTTTCTGATTTGATTGCAACAAAAGAAGATGAAGTCTCTATAACCAAAAGAGACCCCATGCTTTATGAGGCCCATATTCCTTTCAAATTGAGAAGGAATCAAGATATCAAAATTAGTTTTATGCATGATGAGAATGATAATGAAAATATAGGAAGTAATGAAGTTGACATTTTTTAGAATCTTGGCTATTTTCACAAGACGCTATTTTGTAGTTCATTATTCAACCATGAAAACATTATTAACAATATAGAGAGCAAGCGTCTAAAAGATCAAGAATATCCAATTTTTTTGATGAAAAATGGTTGTTTGGTAGGCATCTTTATGAATCACTTCATTCCAAAAGCTTCAACTTTACATTCAAGGTTTTTAACGTATTAATGATTTTGTGATTGCTTCATGAATGGATGTCCCTATTTCACAATGGCATTTATTTCTCCCTACCATTCAATGGTTTTGCATAGTCCTTAAGGATTCAAGTGTCACACTTTGTCCTAGTGCATAGGTGTCTTAGGTCACTTTACTTTGAGTCTTTTGGTGTGGTTCCATTTTTGGTTTGTGCCTTGTTCCCCTCCACCCCATCTGCAAAGTATCACCTAGTCCTCCTACCTTCCTTCCGACAACATTGCCTAAAGGACTGGCTTGTACCAAAGTTTTCGAGTTCTCTGTATTTTCTTCAAAAATTTAGTCCCCAATCAGAGCCAATGTTACCTGTCAAATTTATTTTTCACTTCAAAAATTTTTTTTTTTTTTTTAATAAATGAGTTTGGTGATGCTCTATAATCTAGTAATGGCCCTGCTGAATTTCCTAACCAATTCATCAGTTTTTGAAGTTTTGAATCCACCTGATCACGAGAATCACTCGTATATCTCAGAGTTTGAAGCCTTATCACATGTCCCATGTTGTTGATGTGTCAGAGGTTCTTAAAACTATAGAACCTCCCACATATGTTTATAAAGTTCTATCCCTCGGTGATAAAGCAAAATCAATAGAATTCTCAACTTTCAAGCCATCAACCCATTTAATGAGATGTACAACGCCATTGAGGGGATGTCTTTTCATACGTTTCAAAACACCAACTCCAGTTTTAAAATGTAATCTTTAAAATCTTCTGAAATGATAGATCTTAAATAAGGAAGGTGGTGGAACGAATTTAGTAACAAATTAGCACATTTTTTTAGATGAATAAATGGTCACTCTTCATTGCCGAAGTTAAGTGAACTTGCATATGAGGAAAGGTGGCAACATTTCTAAGTTCAGAATTTTCTCAAAATGGTACTTCCTGGTGATATTAGGGAATGGGAAGATGAACCTGCACCCGTCATACAACCATATTTGAATTTCCTGAAGAAAAGTGTCTCGATATCATTTTAGAGCTACGTTCGCTAGCATGGAAGGAGAAAACCAGCTATGTTGAGTACAAAAAAGTGATTTTCATTTTAGATGAAGAAGAAGAATGCGCTTAAATTCACAATTTAGTTATGGAGATGTAGCTAGAACTGTACAGAGACCCAACACCGCTAGTGGTTTGATCACATGCATGCAGTATTTTGGTGGCACGTAATGATAGCACTTGTTCTGAAATTGTTTCTGTTTCAAAGTCCTTGATTTAAGTCATTTTCAAGACCATTATTTTCATAATGTAATAGTTTTGGTGTGCATATATATAGGGAATTTCAAATGTAAAAGGGGGGTCAGCTAAATTTTGGGAAAAGATAGTCTTATAGTAAAGGAACTTGAGGCTTTGAACTCAATTTTGGCATTGAATAAATAAAGAAAATATTTTTGATCTGTGCATTTTTTATTATTTTCTTTTGATTATAATTGAGCTTTGAATCATTGTAATTTATTTTATTTGTGTGCCTTGTTCTATGAGATTATGTTTGTTTTATTTTTGAAGCTTTGAATTCGGATTAATCCACCCATAAAGTAATTTTTTGTTCTTTCACTTTTGATAAGCATTCATGAATTTGGGATAAATGATCTTTGTGCCATTTGTTTGCACCTTATTTACCATAAGCATTAAATTATCACATCTATTTTGTGGATATGAGTAGATGTCAGTTAACTTTCCTTCTTTCTAGTTAAAAGCATATCCAACACATTCATTCATTGCACATTATTTGAAGGTAGTTGCACCTTGTAGAATAAGCAAAGAGCACTTGCAGTTATGACCACAAGTGACTCAATTGTTGGCCAGGTTGTCATTTATGTGGGCCAAAGTAAAATTAAAATGAAAAATCTCTTAACCAACACATATATGTCTACTAGACAAAAGAAATGCATACTGCAGTCTACATACTTAACAAAGTGAAAGAAAGGAAAAACACTTCAAAGAGTTCCTATGAGTTGTGGTATGTCAGAACTCCTATTGTCAAATATTTTAGAGTGTTTGGAAGAAAGTGATGTATCAGAAGAGATGAAGAAAACTTAGGAAATTTTGATGCAAGGTCTGATGAAGGAATCTTCCTTAGATACTCTAAAAAATGCAAGGCTTTATAGTGCTACAAAAAGAGGCTAGAAAGGATTGTTGAAATTACAAGTGTCAAAGTGGATAAAGAATTACATAAATTTTTAGTAATGATACCCCTAAGTATGTGCACAAGAATCATTCTGAAGATCAAATCATTGGTGGAAAAAGAAGAGGTGTATTGACAAGGAGAAAGGCTTCTATGATAGAAGAAAAAGTAAATTTATGTTTAATTTCCAATTTTGAACCAAAAATAGTGATTGAGGAATGCAAAGTTGAATTCTGGATCAAGGCTATGGAAGAAGAACTGATATAGATTGAGAAGAACTAGACTTGGGAAATTTTCCAAAGACCAGTGAACAAGAATTTGATTGGAACTAAGTGGGTGTTCTGGAACAAGTTGAATGATAATGGAGAAGTTGTTAGGAACAAGGCAAGGCTTGTGTGTAAAGGCTACTCACAAGTAGAAGGAATAGACTTTGAAGAGACATTTTCTCTGGTGGAAAGGATGGAGGCTATTCCAATTTTTTTGGCTTTTGTAACACAAGGATTTTACTATTTATAAAATGGATGTGAAGTCTGCATTCTTGAATGGTGAAGTTGGAAGAAGGTATACATTAAACTATTAACATATAGTTTCCATTGATGTCAAAGCAAAAATCATGCAAGGTAAAGTGTTGGCATGATGAAAGAGGGTCATAGATGACATGGAGTTGATCATGCAAGTGAGGATAATGACATTAATGGAAAGTGTCATTGATGTCAAAGAGAGATAAGGTTTGCAATGAATATGGAAGCATGGGTAGAAGTTGTTAGTGAATGCATATGCTATGATGTTGTCATTAATGTAAAAAGTGCAAATCATGCAAGGGAGATTGTTGGCATGATGATAGAGGATGAATGTGAGAGAAGTGGACTTGGTTCTAGAAGTATGTGGATTAGTTGTTGTTGCAAAATAGAAAATTGATCAAAGTGTTACATAATTGACAAAATGTTGTCATCGAGCTCTAAAATAGTTTCTTCCAGGTATTTGATGGAAAATTAGGTACCAAATTCAACATGGGTTTTCTAAGAGCTTCTCAAAATGTGTGGTCTAGTTCTAGAAGATGCAAGAATTGATCATAATCAAATTAATTATACTCTCTGGTGAAATCAGGGTTTTTGCAGCTAAACCCTAATAGGTTTACTGTCATGGCATCGTGAACATGAATTCTATTTTGTTTTTAACTATGTATCGGAGGTTGTAGGTCACATAAGTTACAACTTATTTCTTTGAAGCCATGGGTATGACCAAACCCTTCACCTTATGTTTACTGGCCCAAAAAATATTTAGAAGTTATAATATTTCCTAAGTCACAAGTGAAATATTTCTCTTTGCTTGATCAATGGTGGATTTCAAGCCTTGGAGATCGGACAATGCCCATTAATTCAGTTGAATTTTTTGGTGGGGCACGACTAAGTCTCATGGGGACAGAGGAAAACTATTGATATTAAAAATGATCAGATGGTACATGATGATGGCATATGAATTTAGTTGAAGGTGACATTAGAGGTGTATACATTGTAGTAGCCCGTATACCTCACTAAAATTTTAGTGGGGCCTGATCAAGACCCATGGGGTCTATGAGGAGCGGTGGAAATTAATCCACAGTGGATGAATGATGATCATTGATGAAGTAGGTGGGACCTACGAAGGAAACACACAAACACATCAGAATTTGGTGGGATTCGATAAGCTGGTGACAATGACGGGTTGTGACGAAGGCTAATCAGTGGCAGCTTGCAATTTCTCAATATACCAACTCACATCATTGTTGTGAGTTATGCAGCAATGATGTGGATGAAAAATGGAAACAACCTACAAACCTCACTAATTTTTTGTGGGCCCATTGTCTGAGCTCATAGGGATAGTAGGATTTGGACGCGTGTCTTAGTGGACCCCGTGTTTGGCAAGCGGTGTATGAAGGAGATTTGTGATGGAGATTTAAAGGACCATTCATCTAACGGTCAAGATTGAAGGATTTGAATAAATTTGATCTGATGATCATGATTTAAGGTTATTACAATGCACTATGTGATCATAATGGTTATGTGATTGATGGTGGAGATAAAGCAGAAAATATTTGATGGCGATGTGTGACATGATGAATACCCCCAAGATCGACGATGGTCATTTGAATGACCACTTATCTAACAAACAAAGTTTAAAGGCATGGCACCGGTCTAATTGAAGCTAATCAAATGGTTGTGTTTTAAAGGCATGAAGATGAATAAATGATTGTAGGATCATGGCACAAAAGAGAAGATCAATGGCTGGTATTCAAACTTGAAGATCTAGAATGGTTTGGTCAGTATGAACAAGGTTACGACTGGTAACTGACATAGAGGAAGGAACTAATTGGTCCAATTGCACCAATGACCAATCTAAATGAAGATTTAATCTTAAAGGCGATAGAACAGATCACAAAGGTGATCGAGATCAAATCAAATCAAATGGTCAGGAGAATGCATTGAATGCATAATGAAATTTTAGGGTTTGATAAAGATAATGAACAAAAATTATTTGTATCTGAATTAAATGTTGTGTGGCTTGATGTAGAGGTATGGCCATATTTGATAAATCCTATCAAATGTCTTTATGATGAGTTGGATGATGGTGTGTAGCTTAATGTATAGGTATCTTGCTAGTGAATTTTGCAACCAAAGGAAACCCTAGTAGAAGATTTTAGAATATTTGAACGGTGGTGAGAATCTCAAGGAAAATATAACAAGTCGGCGAAGAAACAAGAAAATGAGATATTATCAAAAGTCTGTATCAATTGTGAGTTAGTGCAATGGAGTGAGTTTGCAAGAAAGAGAGAGTGAAGTGCAACAAATAGTGAATGCATTTATGAAGTCCTAGACTATAATATAGAACATCCTCTAGGTTTTTTCATTCATGGTGAAGAGAGTGTATAGTGCAACAATATAGAATAGTGATTGTTCTATGTGGAGAGAAGAGTGCAATGGAGAAAATAATAAAGAGGTGCAAAAGTATATGTTGATGAGAGTGCCACTTCAGGAGTAGAGTGTGAGTAAAATAAAGTGCAACAATGTATTGAATGTAATGATGCATGATAATTATTTTTAGAAACAAGTCTTATGTATACTTGTGTTCATTATCACAGAGGTGGTTGCCTCAATGTACTGAGTTGTAGCTCAGATTAGGGTGTTGTAGTCTCCTTGAAGTTGCAGCTTCTAAATTAGGGTGTTGTGGTATCCTTGAAGTTGTTTCTTCTAAATTAGGTAGTTAGTTCTTCCTTGGGTTGTAGCTCTAAAAAATTGTATAAAAGATTTTTTTTGTGATTTTGTATTTGAGTAGTAGACTTAAGCATCCTTGGTCACTGTGGTTTTTCCCATCCTAGGTTTTCCACGTACATATGGTATTATGTGATATTTTTGTGTGCATTCACATTTATGTCTCTACATGTTTAGTATCCTCACATTGGGTGGTGAACCACAAATTTTAAGGTTGGAAAAAGGAGGGTTCCCCAAGGGTTTCTAGGGTTTTCACCTAGAAGGATGGAGATCTCCCTTTACACACCTAAAAATTGGGCTTCATTCAATATTAGGGGTTGAATGCGATTGAGATGCCTATATGAAGTATTATAAATGTAATATTTTGATAAATGAAACTAACTATTGAATGCAAGCTAATGAAATCTACATTGTTTGAAAACACATGATGTTATGCAAAAAGGATAAAATAAAGAGTATAGAAGGCAAGATAATAGAATAAATCAAATAAGTGCACCTAGAAACTTATGAGGACTAAAGTGGAGATTGGAGAAGCCTTTGGAAATATATAAAATTTGAATTTTATGCCAACTGGGACAATTACGCTAGATTGGGTGACTTAATCCTAGTCCTGGCAAACTACACCAAGCTCCCTTCCAACCAATTGGGTACTCAAATCTGCAAAAATCACTGACAAAATCCTACAATGGGACTAATTCACCACTATTGGCGACTTAGTCCCTTTCAACTTTTCAAGAAATCTGAAAGTGGAGTCGAAAGCCTATAGTCTGAACTTTGCTTCTTCATTGAAATGTAGGTTCAGATCTGCAAAATCACCTGTAAAACAGAGTATATTTTGGTTTCTAATGTGGAATTTTCCTTGGTCAAACCCCTAGTTGGTATTTAAACTTTGAAAGAGGTAATAAATATGCATAAACCCTAGCCCTTCATGTGTCTAGAGCTAGGAAAATTTGAAGTAAGACAAAACCCTATTCTAATGTGCTAGAATAAGATGCATGCATGAGATTTGAATGATGTAAAACTTAAATACAAGAAAACCTACAACATTAAAAATGAATATAAATGAAGTGCAAATGGAATGCAAACCTTAAATATGAAGATAGAGAGACAATGGAAGATGGAATCACTTTGAAAACAAGCCTTTAGGTGTGATTTGGTGGATAGTTGCACCTCCTCAATCTAGATTTCTCCATGATTCTCCATAGGCATCCATGATAAATTCTTTGCAATGTGAGATCTTGAGTGAGAAGTAAGCTTGAAGACCTACAAAAACCCTAGTTTTCTACCCTAAGCTTCAACTTTGTTGTAGGAAGACAGATGAATCTTCTTGTGGAAGATGTTCAACACTTGATTCTTGAGATTTCTTGTGAAAAATGACCAAAAAGTTCAAAAAGTCCTTGAAAATGACCTAAAAACATGTATTTATAAGAAAAAATACCTAGTTGTAGGTTATTTTGACCTAAGAGGCTGACACCCATTGGAAATTTTAGCAAGTCGGACATTTTCCCGCTCAAAAATGCAAATAACCCTAAGAAGAACTAAGTCACCACCTTGGGCAACTTAGTCCCACCAGGGGTTTTTGAGGTGGGATTGATGATATTTGAGTTATTTTGATGTTTTTTTTCGGAACTTGTATGATTCCTTAAGTAAAATAGGCCTCAAATTCAAAGATAACGAGTCTTAGGGGCCTATAAATGTTGTTTTAGGAGGGTTTTTGATGCAAGGGTGTCTAAAGTAGGAGCAAATTAGGCACAAAATTATCCTTTTCTTCAAAGGTATACAATTTTTGGTGACACATTTAGCCCCCTCTTTAGTTCCCATATGACTCTATGTGCATATGTAAGCTACATGACTCTAAACAATGCACTTTGTTTTCATAAAAGGATAAGCATTGAAAGGTGGGAGAATGTGTAATACCCCTCTGTTTTGATCTATTGCACGAACTATGTTGTTCCTCTCTATGCTTTAGTTTTGCTTTGTACTTGGACTATGTACTTGATTTTAGTGGATCACTATTTATCGTGACATATTTTGATGTGGTGATATTACATTTGGATATCATTATTATGTCGTGTTTGGAATTAACACATGTGGATATTTAACTTATGATGTTTCATGCTTTCGATTATGTTGCTATGTTAGATGCGTCAGTTAGAACTATTGTATTGGTGAAGAGGACGGTATCGCATCACTCGCTTGCAAGTGCCCTGCGATCTCGTGATTTCCTCTTCATGGTGTGCCTTATTTATAACATATTATTGCATGTGGATATATTTTATGTTTGCAAGTTGACAGGTACAAGACATCGACTCCACCTGGTTTCTCAGGTTCGAGCGTGTCCATTGCCCAATGACAATCGATTGGGAGATAGTAGCTAGGATTTCTGCATCAAGTCGTCACCCTAGTTGTAGTGTGTTGTCAGTCTTGTATAATCCTGTTGTTCTATTTTGCTCCTTTTCCTATTTTTGGTCTATTTAGGGAGTTAGAATAATATAGGATTTGTGATTCAATTATTGAATAATTTAATTTAATTAATTGTTATTTAATCTTTAGGTAGATTTAATTATTAATGGATTATGTTATTCATGTTGAAAGGATTAAAATTATTCATTTTGAAAAAGCATGCAAATTTGAATTTGAAATTGGAAAATTAGAAAAATAAATTAAAAGTCAAATTTGAAATTCAAAATTCAAAAATTCAACAAAAAAAGATATTTTCCTAATTTCTGTTTTCAAAAATTTATGATGGTTATTGAGGATTTTGGGGAAGGATTTTTGCATTTACTTGATTTTCTTCACAATTTTTAGTCATGGAGTTTTTTTGGAGAAATTGAAAAAGAGAAGGGAAAGTTTGCTCAATTTTGTGGGTTTGGAGGAAAAGCTTGAAGAATCAGTGGAGCTTAAGAGGGTTTCATAGCACCATCACGGTCTTCCACATACTTCAAAAGAATCAAGTTTCATTCTTGTTCTAGTTGTTTGTGCTTCAAACTTGAATAAATTGTTAATTTGGAAATAAAGAATTTCTTGTTGTAAATGGTAATTTCAGTTTGCTTCTCTCAATTTGTTCTTCAATTTTAGAGTTTTCAATCTGGTTGGGTAAAGAATATGTGTAGCCTCCTTTAGGATCTCTTGTAAATAAATATTCATATACTTGATCTGAAGTATATGAATATTTTTATAATTTTCTCTAATGCAAGGTTATGCTAGCAAAATTTTATTAAAATAAAATTTTCCCATAATTTTTCATTATGCCATGCCTTTTAAGGTTCTGGTTTTGGTTTTTTTTTTTTTTAAAAAAGTGGGAGGGCTGGGGCTTACCCATTGCCACCCGCATGGGGGCGGAGTGGGAAGCCACACCAGCTCCCCCGCCAACCACGGCCCACGTGAGCTACGCAGGCAGCGGCCGCCACATTGGTGGCAACGCTACCAGTGCCGCCCACGGGGTGTCTGCGGCGGCTTCCGCCTCCCCTCCTCCTGTGCAATGGTGGCGCCACCTCTATGGCCACCAAACCCCCATTTTGGTGCCACCTGAGTGTATTCCATGGCCAGCCAACCTCCCATGAAATTTCAAATAGTTGGGCATGGATTTCAAGGTTCACGCGACCCAACCTTAGGGTTGGCACGTGAACCGAGGCCGCCCTTTTGCATTTTAAAATTTTAAAATATATTTATTAAAATAATAATATTTTTAATTTAAAAATATTATAATTTTTGTAATATTATAATATTATAATTATTATAATGCTTTTAGTTTAAAATTTATTATTTTAATATGATTTATGTTCATATGATTAAATACATGAAAATTTTAATAATATGATTATTAAATTGAGGAACTATGGAAATTGTAAAATATAATGATAATATTATTATTGAAATATTAATATTTTAAAATGAGAATATGATTATATTATTTCAGTTATTTTAAGGGGGAAATATCATTTTCTTTTAATGGGGTTAATTATTTATTTCTTTGAGAGTGAAATTTATTGATTATGCAATAAATAATTTACGTAATAGAATCTTGTTTTAATTAAAATATCTGGACACGGGTAATGTCTTATGCATTTAAAAATTGTAGGGAATGAAATGTTCATTTTAAGATGACGTAATTAACTCCGTCTGTTGAACGCACTGTTTAATGAATGATTAGTTAGGACATGGGTTTAGTGAACCCAAAGTAGAATTTGATTGCTATCTTTGCATTGATCTACGTGCATATCATTGGGAAGTGTGGGTCTTCATGTTTAACAAGTTTTCCAGTTGGGATTTCAGTCTGTGGGTTGTCTTTTGTGTAGTCAACCATAGATGGCCTAGGGTAGTGCGTAACTAGTATGTTTCCTGGTTATCACGTATGGGAGTGTTGTTGACTATATGTCATGGTTAGGGATGTGATATCCTTGTGTAGCACTTGTGTACCCTTGGGTTGTGGAGTTGTTCCACGTGTCGTCTTAGAGGAGTGGCTTATAACGGGGGTCGGCACACAAAGTGGTGCCAGGATAACTCGTTGTAAGTTAGTTAATCCAGTGATAACTAAATTAAATGATTAGAGTATCCTATAGCATCAAACATTTAATAAGATAATTATGCCTCGCTCCTTACCACAAGGGCTTGTAAAGACTTGGGTCGCGACGGGAAGGCCTGGAATGGCAAGATCGTTGTCTTGTCACCACGAAAGATAATTGATTCCGCATTGGTTTACATGAGGGGTTGGAAGTCGTTAGAGGTTACTAGGATAACCCGAGATGGGGGCCGGGACCCAAGAAGACTCACCAGGATAACCTATGTAACAATGTGATGACACTTCTCCTAGGTCGACAGTATGTTTGCATCAGTGATGCAATTGATTATGTATATCTGGAAGCATTGTAACCCTATGATTAAATGTCATTATTGTATTTATTTCAGTATGGATATGTTAGCCTATGTCTAGTGGTAGACATCCTTGGTTAGAGATTTTGGTTACTATCTCCTAGCACGGGGGGTGGACTTTTGGGTTCCACTTGGTTGGGTGGCGTGCACCTTACTCCATTGGGTTTTTCTCCTTGTACATGTGGACAAGACTTCCAGTTGGAGAGCTCGTGGTTATTTCAGTTACTGTTACTCTTGTTATCGAGGTGGAATTTGTAATTTTAACCCTATGTTATTGGACTTGCCTCATTCGGGGAATGAGTGATTGTAACCTTATGGTTTATTGAATGGATTAATGTAATCGAAAGACTTATCTTATGCTTGTTGTTATTGCATCTTACTTGGAATGTATGCATTAATGTTTTGATTAAATAATTGTCATAGTTTATATTCATGTTTTGTTGAGGTTCTATATAACCTTTGTCTCGTAACCTTAGAGGTTGTTGGCATTAATTAACTTACTTATTATTTATCCTTTTTTTTAAAAAAAATTATTCTATTTAAGTAGTTAAATGCAACTTCCTCTAGGGTTGCATGGTGGGGCATTACAGAATGAAGCCCCCATTGTAGTTATTTGCAAAACCGGAACATTAGGAACCACATCTTGCAATCAAAAACTTGTTACTAGAAATAAAATTTGGGGGTAGATGTATTCCCCCCTTGATTTGGCTTGCTTTACGGAGGTGGAATCAAGGTAGAAATCTAGCCACATCAAAGGGAATTTCCAAGTACCATGCCACATAATGATAGGTGAGTGGTGATGTAGGGTGTGGAAATATGATTCTAACACAAAAAATGGCATAAAAAATGGAGTTCCCTAGCACTCGGTATGTTGTTTTTAATGAGAAGCACACTAATAGGTCTAAAATGGTAAAAGTACAAATATGCTTACATGAAAATGAGAAAGAGTAACAAGAATGAAAATGATGTAAATTTTCACTTACTTGTTTATTTACCTTTGTGTAGCACGAGAGTCATGAGGAGATAGCGAAAGATGTCGAGCACAAGAGATTTTACACTTGCGAGATTGGATGTGTTACGAGACTAGGTGGCATGCAATGAGCGATATCATGAGGTGAGTCGATTCTACTACCTTTTCTTTGTGATTTTTTAATTATGGAATGATTTATATGCATATTTAGGTTAATTTAGGATCTTGGAATTTTTTTTCGCAAAGTGTCCCCTTTTTTTGCAAAGTGTCCCTTTTGTTTGCAAAGTGTCCCACTTTTTCGCAAAGAGTCCCAAAAGGGTTCTAAAGTGTCTAGGGCCTTATAGAAATAACACTAGAACAACATTAGTACACTTGCATGATGAATTAGAGTAAAATTGAATATATTAGATGATTTAGAGAGCATATTTTGATGTTTTTGATTAGTACCCACCCAATCTCATTAGCATCTGGGTGGGAGATAGCTGAGCATTTTGAGAGATCTAGCCACCACTTTGTCAGTAGAAGACATAGAGAACTTGTAGAAGGTATGTATTTATTGGGGTACCTCATGCCACCCATGAGGTACCATGATGCTATGCTGATGGCACTGTGTGAATGATGGAATACAGATACATGCACATTCGATCTTCCTACTGGAGATATGACCATCACCTTAGAGGATGTGCACTGCATACTCTGAGTTCTTTTTCGGGGGGAGTGGGTGCACTTCCAAAGGGACCGTACCTTTTGTGAGTAGTGGGCAGATATTTAGGACTGCCTTGATGGACCAGTTCATGATGAGAAGTTGTTAGGATGGATTGACCTAGCACTGTTACATTATTCACAAGCATCAGTGGTGAGATAGATTATGATGCATACCATCGCATTGGTACTCCTTCCAGATGGATGAGCAACACACCTTGAGGGTGAGCTAGTGCATCTGATATGGGGGATGGAAGAGCATAAGACAATGTATTCTTGGGGAAGTTGCATCCTTGCACACTTATACTATGATTTGGGGTGGCTTTTATTCTATGAGGTGGAAAATATGGTGCATTGTAAGCTTTTGCAAGTTTGGTGCCTAGAGCATATCACTTGCACTAGGCCTACTAGCTTCCCGTGTCATATAGTAGTGGGGTATCATCAGGCCTTTAGCTATCCTCTTCGATGGTTGTGGCAGTATGGATATTTACACTTTGGGAGAGTGAGGTTCAACCAACTAAAGGAGGATGAGATCTTGTGGAGACCTTACCATCTTGTACTACAATGGCTAGACTATACGAGACAAATGAGGAGAATTCAATTGGATATGTTTCTAGTTGGTTGGTATGATTACATAGTACACCCCTTCTACTATGTTTGAGTCATTCAATAGTTTGGACAAATTTAGAGACCACCCAGGGCATGATCATCTTCCAGGAAGTCAATGCAGAGTGCCCAAAGACTTGGTGATACAACATGGTTCACACTAGATGATGTCATCCAGAGTGACTCTAATTATTCTTATCACGATCAGTCGCCGATCTCTGATGCAAACAACATCAATGCCACATGGGATCATAAGGAGTGGTGGACAACATCATTAATATCTCCTATGTTTCCAATTGATGAGACCATAGGATATGCATGACCATTATCAGATGAGGGAGATGAGAGAGAGGATAGAGCCGAGGAGACATGCTACAGGGCTATAGAAATATTTACCGACATTATTGATGAGGAGTATGATGAGGATGCATATCCATATTATGATGGACACGAGGGAGAGGAGAAGGATCAAGAGGAGGATCAAGAAGGGGATGAGGATCCACCTCTGAGTGAGAGTGATGAGGAATCAGCTAAGGATTGATACGAGTGGGGAGAAACCTCATCCCTTCATATGACTAGATCCCAATCAGTGGTAGCAACAGGCACCAGTACACATAGCCGAGGAGAGGCTAGAACAACATCCATACCCCGTACACAAGATGAGGGTGATATTGCTCAGCCTACCAGAGATATAGGTAATGATATTTAATTTGATGCATGTACTTTGTGCTTTTTATGTATTACCTTATGCATATATATATATATATATATATCATTGTGTATTTATTATGTTTTGTTTCTATCTTATAGGGCCCATAGAGGATTGGCGAGATCTCTACTGTTAGGTAGTTGTAGAGATAGAACCAACATATTTCGATGAGGAGGAGATGGACC
Organism: Sequoiadendron giganteum; assembly: GCA_007115665.2. Lineage (NCBI taxonomy): Eukaryota > Viridiplantae > Streptophyta > Pinopsida > Cupressales > Cupressaceae > Sequoiadendron > Sequoiadendron giganteum. The sequence continues at coordinate 490,725,996 of CM021104.1, forward strand.
CAAATTACATGCCCCCACCTATTGTGGAGTGAGATCCAAAGTCACTAAGACCCTTCACGAGACTACAGGAAATGTATGAGAGCTTGAGGAGATAGGTCCACAGAGTTAGACTGCATCACAGGCACAATCATTGCAAACTTTGATAGAGTTTGAGAGACTAGAGAGAGAGGTGACATGACTACATGTAGAGAGTGATCAGATAGTAGGAGAGCATCAGGTGGCACTTGCACCAATGGAGGGGTTGGAGTTTGCGATCAAATTTAGTGGATCACGATCACAATCCCGCATGACCATTTCCTGATGTCTAGCTACTGATGCAACATGAGTACTAGATCCTGAGGGATCTGGTAATCATAGTCCGTAGTGACATTGTATACTATGATGACATGTACATAATTTTTTGATATATATATATAAGCATTTTTATGTTATATATTTGGTTTTAATGTGTGGATGTTAAATGACAATGTGATTAATTAAATATCCTTTGTAACATTATGTAATTAATGTCTTCATGATTTAACAAAGTTTTATGTGATCTAACTAAAACTTATTAGAGCTTCTTTTAGATACAACATAAAGATGAAATATGTTATGCACTTGTGATTTCAAAGCAACATAACAACAAGAGGAAAGTTTGAATAGTATGAAACCTAAAGCAATTATAAAATGAATTAAATAATCACTTTAGTGTTCAAGACCCATACATAATGATTTGTCAAGAATGAAGAAATGAGAAAGCATATAGGTCTAATAACAATGCTTTATAACTCATACCATTCAAAAGTGGTTTAGACATAATACCTACGCAAATGTGTGGAATTAATAGGGTCTTTAAGAGGAGTTCCATCTCACTCTGTTAAAGTGTAGGTGCTAGATCCATAATTTGTATTGACCACATATGGGCCTAATCAATTACTACTAAAATTGCCTTTTCCAGCATAATCGATAGTAGTGTTTCACTGATTTTCATATAAAACTAAATCACCCTTGTTGAAATTCCAAGGAATGACACCAATATCATGTTTGCATTGTAATTGTTTAGTGTAATCTTGAAGATGCTCGAGAGAGTTAATGCACTTTTCAGTGACCATTTCAAGCTGGTGTAATCTTTGTTGCACATTGGTGTCATTATCAACAAGGCCTTGAAGAACAATCCACAATGTGGGGATTTCTAACTCCAAAGGTATGATCGCTTCAGTACCGTAGACAAGGATGAAAGGTGTATTTCCGATAGAAGATTGAACACTTGTGCGATAGGCCTATTGATGGTCACTATAAGACAATGTTAAAACATAATATTGTTGCTTTATCTCTCCTAAAAAAGATAAATAACCTATAGCCACCTATCCTCCAAGGTCTCTGTAGTTGGTTCTCAATTGTGTTGATATCATTCAGTGGCTTATACAATTGTGATGTTCAAGGGACCTACGTGTAAAGGGTACAGAATTCATAATAAAAATTAATCTAACATTTGGGGGGTGTAAATAAACATCAAAAGATCGAACTGAGCTTAGGACAACAAACATAAATGTAAATTCATTTTAATTCAAACATATAAACTTCATAATGAGCATTTCTTCCAAACAACTAAAACCATAAAATGATACAATCCATAGAATATTCTACACCATTGCATTCGTTCATAGTGCTAATTCAAGACATACAATCATCCATCATTACTAAACTTTGAAATCAAACAAGAACACATGACCAGCCCATTACTAAAATTCATAGATCAATAAGCACAAATAAATTTCATTCATAGATAACTCAATAAAATAGTCTCACATTCAGAATCTTCTATTGATTTTCATCAAATAAGAGATATTTCTACACAACATTCACTAGCATATGAATGACCAATTTTCATCAATATTACCATTAAAACATAATTCGGAATGACATAAAACTGTATTGAAAACTTGTAAAAATGTATAACTATCTTGGCATAAAACCATAAAGCTTCTAAAAAAAATCTGTAAAAATATCCTAGATCTCTCTTTAGGTGGCTAATCCTTGCTTCAATGAGCTGACCCTTTCCAATATGGAGAGAAATTCTACATATAGAAAAGTTCAACACTCATTTCTCTCATCAAAATTGAGATCCAAAAATCAAGGAGTGAATGGGGTTGTATGAGGAAACTTCCTATTATGATCTTCAATTAACAATTGATAGCTCCTTATCAAAAATATATAGGCAAAGGGAGGAGGTTGAACTATTGGGGATCCTTAATTAAACTTGTGTCACATTCTTGAAAAGTAGGAGAGAGCTTCCTAGCTGGCCGTATCAATTCAAAAAGGAATATTCCATAGCCACTTCACCCATCTATCTTTTGTTCAAGTAGATACTCATCATAACTACTTAATACTTGTTTAATTAAATCTGCATCTAGCCCATCCACCCAATTGTCTTCAAATTTTATTCTTTTTAATTCAGCAAAGGTGAAATTTTGCATTTCATTTAACTTAGTAAGCTCCTTCCGAGAAATCTACACCACCTCTTTTATATCCATGAGCCTATCAATCGAAAAATCATCATCATCATCTCCCTTCTATATTGCCTCTTGGAATCTATTATTCCATTTTTTCTTCATCTCATCAACAAGGAAACCATCCTTTACAGGGACATCCTCATTCACAATCATAACTACAAATGCCTCTAACTCGGCAATTTGATTAACCAAATCCTTCCTAACCTGTTGCACTTCATTCCTATGTGCAAATATGAATGAAGACTAAAATATGATGATGCTAATATTTTTATCAACAAACTCTTCATTACCTTCTTCAAGAATAGACTGCTCCAAAAGTGTTTGTTGAGACAACTTAGTAATTTCTTTTAGTTTCTTGACATGTTCCCTATACTCATCTTCTTATTTCCAGAGGGTCTCATCATATCCAACCATATCATTGACTAATTCTCATGCACCTCCATGAGATTTATGACTTTCAACAAGAAGCTCCTCCACCTCCTGGTTCAGCTTATCAGTCCATCTCTCCAACATTCCCACCTTACTTCTCATTTCAACAATGTCATCAACTTATTTCTTACTCAACAAAATTGGCATTTCTAGAGTAGTAGATTGTGAAGAAACAAGAGAAGATAAGTTCTTTAAGAACTTGTTTGATTGATCCACCTGGGCTTTGAGCTCATCCTTCCTTTTATTATCTTTTATCATTCTTGACTTAGTGGAGGATGCCACAATATCAATGAGATCCATCTGTTGGTTCCTTGTGGGTCTCCCTAAGTTTACAGTTCCCAATTGATAGTCACTCATCTGCATCTCTTTTTTATCTTTATCCACCATGGGAATGGCACATTCAGCTACAATTTACCTAGCATCTATCTACTTTGTGGAAAGAAGGACTCACGCCTTCTTCTTGGGCCTTTCCTTTTCAATTTCTTTCATAAATGAAACAAGAGGAGTAAGAACTTGTTGTGAAGAAGAAGTGGAAAAAAAAGGGGTTGCTAGAGTGTTACCTTAGGTTGAGAATCAACCTCTTATTGCTAACCCTTTTTTTCCATCTCCTTGGCAAATCTGCCAGCTTCAACTTTCTCTTTTTCTTCTTCTTTTCTCCTTTTTTCTAACATATTATCTCTCTTTTTTTCTAACTCCTTAACCTTTTCCCACATCTTTACTACCTCCTTGTCATGCTTGGCTTGTTCTTCTGCTTCTATCTCCTTCAATAAGAGCTCTTCTTCTTCTTTCTTTCTTTGATCCTCCTCTGCAGCTTTGGCCTTGGCCTCAAGATCTTCCTTTTTTTTTCTTTTTTTAGGCCTTTTCCTCCTCTAGATCACAAATCTTTTGCAATAGAGCCAATTTATCCTTTTCTGCATTAGGGTATGTGCAGGATCATCATGGAAAAAATAGGCCCTTAAGTGGCAATAAAAAGAGAGAAAATCAGAGTTAGACAACTTGACATAAAAATTTGAATAAGCTATCTATATTATTTCAAAAAAAAGTAAAAATAGAATATGTATAAAATTGAATGTAGTTTCTAAACTACTAGACCTTTATTTTATTTTTTAAAATCTATTTGGTGAAAATTTGAAATTTCAATGCAGTAGTATTTAAATTTCAGGGTAAAAATAAGAAGTAGGTGTCTGTCTAACCACCCTAACCACAATAAAATGATAATATTTTTTTATAAGATTTTATATATAAGTAGAGGACTCATGTCTTGATGTGATGCATATTTGTTTATAAATTTTTTCCTTGTAAATAATTAATTATGATTTTTTTATTACAAATTAAAAAAAATATAAAATCTCGTATGTCTAACCACCATAACTTGGTCAAAAATTCATGAAATTCAATTTTTTTTTAAAAATCCTATAGTATGCAAAGCATAGAATGTGACGCATATTTCAGATTCAAAAAATGTGATAGGATTTGAAAGTTATAGATTTTTTTCAATCAGCCTATGAATCAAGACTTTATTCATAATTATAATAGAAAATGAATAATAAGTATTTATTAAATTGAAAGTAAAGCATAATTTATAATGGTGGAAAGCTGAGAATCTCCTCTAAAAACTCTTTTCGTTTCATCAATTTTGGGTAAAAAAAAAGTCATCAACCACATGGGCCATCATATGGCTTACATATCGCCACTTTTTCGTCCATCATGATCCTGCACATACCCATTAAATTTCCATTATTTTTCTTTCTGTTGCTATAGGAGTTCCTTCTTCTCTTTATGTTTCCTTGCTAATTATTTAGTTTTCGCTATGGCCTCCAATTATTGTTGTTTTTCAAGTACAAAAACTTTAGCCTTGGCCTCCAATTCTTGTTGTTTGGCACGTGCCTCAGCTTGTTCTTTTGCATCAACATCCTTATTTTCTTCCTCAAACAACTTCCATTGGTACTCTGGAGTTAGGACATGCCCGATCCCAACGTCTTCATCATCTTCAGTAGAGATAGTCATAAGAGGATCATTATCTGATTGTGTGGCCTCAATCAGTATTTATATCATGAATCTCAATTTCCTTTTCTTTTCCCCCAAGAGTTTCAACTTGTTCATGTAGGCTCCCTGCAGGTACTTCCTCAGTAGATTTTTCAAGGAGAGAAGGTTGAGATGAGGATCCTTATCTAGTTGTGGTAGTCTCCAAACCTAGTGATTCATAGGTTTCTTGAATAGGTACTCCTAGATCAACATCTCCCCCAGAGCTAGGAGGATAATACTCCAATTGTTCCTTATGGGTTTATCTCCTCATGGTTATCTTATAACCCTTAGTAGCTCCTGCTTTCCTCTTCTTTGAGGATTGATATTTTGGCTCCTTTATCCTCATTATTACCCATTAGATACTTCTATATATTACTATTCTGTAAATTTTCTTAACATCTATAAATTACTCTTCATCCCAATTTATTAGGTACAAGATTTTGGTGCCTATCTTCCTTGCTTCATACCCGGGGTCCAAAACTACACCATCATTTGATAGTGTATCAATAATGTCCTCCTCTACCCCGTATACAATCATCTATGGGATGGTCAGCCTCTCATATCTCCTCCTCCTAACATCATAATCATCTTGCAAATATATCCAAAAATCTCCCAACAAGCTATAATGCTTATAAACAACAATAGGATTTAAACCACTCATCTTATTCTCTAGATCAAATTGTTTCTGGTCTGTATACAATCCCAATTTTAAATAACTCAATTCTTCACACACTTTGCATCCAAATTGTGAAGGAAAAAATATTCTCCCAAATTCATGGGAAATTTATGACATCCAGGCTTGTGTTTATTAGAAAACTTTTGCATTGACTCCTATAGCTTGATATATGAACTCCATAAGAACAATCCTATTATTGCAACAAATTTGGTAGTTGATGAGGATGTCTATCAAAACCTGCCAACCTAAAGTAAGAAAACTTAGGGTACTGGATATACCAATGTCCCCATTCAGCATTGAGGGCCATAGCTTCCCTTCTCATCCTATAACCATCATCTCCTATCAATCAGTTAATAATAACAAAAAAGAATGCATTGTTGAGCCTCCTGTAATGTAGTTTTGATGGTTATAGGGTCAACTAATCATAATGAGCCCATATTGTCCAAGAGCTTTTCCCAATATGCCCATTGCATTTAATCTAGGGAATATGCCTATCCTTGCAGTTGCATATACAACATAGGAGGTCATAGAGAAATTCTTTGTTTGCCCCACCTTGAGCATATGATTATGAAAATTATTTGACAAAATCATCCCCCAATCAAATTGGTGTCTGCCATCAAAATAGTTTCAATGAATGGGAACATCCATTCCTTAAATCATGCAAAATATTTCTTTCCAAATAGCTTGGAAAGCATCATGATCAAGTCATCAACTTCTTGGTTGAAGTCTCCCCTTTTGGGTTGTTCAGGAACCTTGGTTAAGGACTTCTTCTCAATCCTCAACCACTTCTTGTTCATATGAGATCTATTAACCTCTTTATTCTTATTGAGTAGATGTAATGCTTCTACTTTAGTCAATTGTTTGGGGTTCTTGGGGGTAGGTGCATTGAAAAAGAACCTCATCATCTATGGTGATAAGTCAATAATTGAATTTCTTTGGAGGTCCACACATTGCCTGGATACCATATTGTAAGCTCTTGCTACTGTGAGTATAATATTTGGGCACTAAACTGATAAAGGAAAGAGTGTGACATGTTCTAGCCTAGACTGGGATATTCTTTTTGTCCTCCCACTCACCTCCTCACATTTGAATGGTCCCAAATTAGTATTTGTGATGTCATCCCATTTTGAATCCAATTTTCTAGTTGTAAGAGTAGCATCTTCATGTTTATATCTTAAGGTGTAAGGAAATTTCTCCACCTTTATCTTCTTTGGTTTTTCTCCCTTAGAGCTCTCAACAGCTTGCCCTTCCTTTTGTGAAACGTCCTCAGATACTCCTAACATTTTTTACTCCTACAAGGCAACATTAGATTAGATCAATAAAAGGAACAAGAATCAACATTGTAAATGTTACCTTTCATACCCCTCTATTCTTCCCTAGGTAACCCTCCATACTTCGCAAAATTTAAAACCTAGCAGAAGAAGGACCAGGAGAAGATTAGGAACCAAAGAGCTGAAATGAATAATAAATTCAAAATAAAAAATGGGACTAGATCAAAAGTTGGAACTTTTTCAAAGAGCTCCAATATTTCATGTCCTTCGGTTATCCGGTTCTTCCAAACCTAGTGGGATTGGATTCGAGATCAGAATCCTACCAGGAGTGGGAGAATTTCTGGAACAAAACTCTTTGGTGAAAGTTCATTGGACGAGTTCATCTCTAGCTCCAATTTCACTATAGATTACTATCAAAAAGAGAATTCTCCACACACACTTACATCATTTTGGGCTTAGGTTAAAAAGAAGGCGAGGGGAGGATTCAAGCCCGATTTCGCTCAAATAAATGGAACCGTGATCAAATGAACAATGTTAATTATGCAAAAGGGGTGTGACACACAGAACCCTAACTCATACAACCCATTGACTTATATTAAAACTAGGGCATCAAAACCCATTAATTAAACTAGTACAATTGAAATAGGAACAAAATTGAAAAGGGATGAGAGAAAGATTCCAATAAATTTTAAACACTAACAACCCCTTTCAAATGAAGCCCAAATCAAAACTAGGGCACAGTGGAATGAAAATGCCACCGTGAACAACAAAAATGACAACAAACAAAACAAAAACAAACAGAGGAAAGTAGAAAACATAAATGGAAAATTGGAAATGAATGTAAAAAAAACAAAAACAAATGAAACACAAACGAAGATCCACAAGAAAATTCCCGCGAATATGCAAAAACAAATGAAGTGAGAAAACAAGAAAATAGAAAGATAGAACAAAAGAAAAATACCTACTACAAAAAGAAACTAGAGAGTGTTGATAAATGATTGGAATCCACTCACTAATGCTTTCCCCCAACCAAATTGTGCTCCTCTTTGAATTACTTTAGTTCTGGCTCGTTACTAACACTTTTAATAGTTGTAATGACCCAAATGACCTTGATTAAGGTTTTAAATTTGGTTTCGTGTTTGTGAAGAGCCTATAATTAATGCAATTAATGCAGTTGGTAGGGAGCAGAATCACAACCAAAGTGAGTAAAAAACTGTGACGTACATCAAAGGTAGACGGGAGTGGAATCAAATTTGGGATAGAATCAAGAAGTTTGTCAAATAGTTCCACATTTTGTTTCAGATTTGTCTCTGGTCACATGGTAGGGAAAGGACAAAAGAAGAAATGGGGGTGAGATCTGAACCAAATGTGGATCTAGATATTTGTGAATTTCCAGCTTCGGATCCCTCTCCAATTTTTTTCCCATCAAAGAGAAACAAAAACAATGAAAAATGAAGAACAAAGGAAAGTAGGATCATAACGAAACCCAGATTCAAAACTTTTACAAAGTTTCGGGTCAGGTTACTATTCTGGTTCTGCTTCCACCAAAAGGAAAAAAAAAAAAGAGGAAGAAAACAAAAGAAAAATTAAGGGAGAAAACAACCCAAGAGCCCAAGACAAAAAACAAAGAACCCAACAAGGCAGTGAATGGAGTTGGGATCAGAACAAAAACTGGACTAAGAACTTTGTCAAATTTCTAAATCCAGTTTCGGCCCATGTTCCAAATCCATGAAAAGGAAAAGAAACAAAGACTTAGGAGAAAAAAGAACAAATCCTAAGACCCAAACAAGAACACCAAAGACAAACAAACAAAAATGGGGACCCATTTTGACCAAAAAAAATGGGGTGGTTATGCAAGGCATAACAATTGGTGACTCGGTTGGGAAAATGGTTTACCCATTTTCAAGACACTGAAGAATTCAATCACCCAAAACCTTTGGTTTAGAAATATTTTAACTCAAGTGTGATCAGTTACGACAAACAAGGTTGAGCTAGAATCTCAAATGTAAATCAACAGAAACAACTTTGAATCTAAGTGTGTGTATGTATGGTGCATCCTTTCCATAAAGAGCCTACCTATCATTGAGTGATTGTATTAAGATTCAAGCTACATCAATTGAGTCACTATGACTGTCGTGCAATGATATCCTGGGCATTTCTCTGATACCATCTAGGCATCCATAGCCTCAATGAAGATACCTCTAATTCTCTCAAAGTATTTCTCTACTGCCAACCAAATGTCCATAGCCCTAGTAGAGATGCTTGAATTACCCTTATTATATTGAGTTTTCCATTCTTCAATACTTCTTTTTCTTATTTTTTTTTATATTTGTTGTATTGGATCAATAATTTCATCTTCTTTCCTCAATACTCAGACATAGTCATCTGAAAAGTGGGTTGAGAACTACGGTGGACCTCATGACAATGTTAGGACTCAAATTTTTCACCTAAATCATGAATATAGTCACCCTAAGATGAATAAGTCTTATGAAGTCAGATGAGTCTATCTAGTTTGTGATAAATTCAACTGTTGCTTATGAGATTACTTACAATATACCTGTTTGTTACTACCCTTTTGAACTGTCATTGGAATATCAATAAAGCACAAGTTTTTAAACTAAAGAGCCCAACAGACAGGCCCGAAAATACAAATAAATTTCTCTCCTAGTACCTTTAATATTCTTTGAATAACTTCGCCCATCACTTGAAATGGAGAAAATGAAGGTCCCAAAAAAAACAAAACAAAACAAAGAAAGACGACAACAACCAAGACAACGAAAACACAAATGAAAAAAAAACAAACCAAAAATGAGAAATAGCTAATTACATATATACAATCAATCAAAGATCAGACCATCATGGGAAAAAATAGTGTTTTAGAAACTATCTATTGACTAGCAAGGGAACAGATTCTCCTGTCAAAGTACTTAACCGAAAATCATTCTCACCAAGGATTTCAGCTATCTGATATGGGCCCAACCAAATCCGATCAAACTTCTGGTCTTCACCTTTCCTTTCTTTGGCTTTGTCCCATAACAGTACCAAGTCTGATATTCTAAAAGCTTTGATTTTGGCTCTTTTGTCAAACCATCATTTGACAATAGCTTGATGTTTGGGTATGTGCAGGATCATGATGGACCAAAAAGTGGCGATATGCAAGCCATTTGATGGCCCATGTGGCTGACGAATTTTTTTTTACCCAAAATTGATGAAACAAAAAGGGTTTTTAGAGGAGATTCTTAGATTCCACCAATATAAATTATGCTTCAATTTGAATTTAATAAATAATTATTATTCATTTTCTATTAGAATTACGAATAAAGTCCTAATTGATAAGATGATTGAAAAACATCTATAAATTTTAAACGGTATCACATTTTTTGAATCTGAAACATATTTCACATTCTATGCTTCCCATACTATAGGATTAAAAAAAAAAAAATTGAATTTCATGAATTTTTGATCAAGTTAAGGTGGTTAGACAGACGAGCTTTTATATTTTTTAAAAGTTGTAATAAAAAATTCATAATTAATTATTTAATTTGAAAAAAATTATAAAAAAAAATGCATCACATCGGGACATGAGTCCTCTACTTATATCTAAAAGCTTATAAAAAAAATTATCATTTTATTGTGGTTAGGGTGGTCAGACAGACACCTACTTCCTATTTTTATCCTGAAATTTAAATACTACTGCATTGAAATTTCAAATTCTCATCAAATAGATTTTATTTTTTTAAATAAAGGTCTAGTAGTTTAGAAACTACATTCAATTTTCTACAAATTCTATTTTTACATTTTTTTGAAATAATATAGATAACTTATTCAAATTTTTATGTCAAGTTGTGTAACTCTGATTTTCTATCTTTTTATTGACACTTAAGGGCCTATCTTTTCCATGATGATCCTGCACATACCTGTTTATAAAAATGTTGTAAAGTGATATCTCTTTGTTCTTCTAAGCTGAGTAAATTAGCTAATCAGGCCTCTATCCTATCATCTTGGGAGTAAAATTTATGCATTAAGCACAAAATAGGTATCTATACATGGATAGGAAAGACTGGATCTTGGCCATAAACTAATTTAAATGTTGACTTCCCTAAAGCGACTTTGATTCTAGTCCTATCTTCCCATAAGGAAAATCTCAATTGTGTGTGCCAATCCCTAGGATTAATTTCTTCCAGCTTCTTAATGACTTCTAGTAAATTCTTATTGGTAAACACTACTACCCCATTCCCTTATGGATAGTAACTAGAGGAATATTTTAGAACATTTTTTTGTTCAAATTCCCATTGAATAAACTGAGTAGAAGAGAAAGAAGGGTCATTATCACATACCAGAGAAAATGGTACTCCAAACCTGGTAATGATACACTCATCAAGGAAATTGATCATGATATCATTGGTGTAGTTTTTACAAGCCCGTGCCTCAGTCCAATGCATACAATAATCCTCCATAGTCAAAATGAACTTGTGACCTATAGAAGAATTCAGATTAATCACCCCAAAAAAATCTAATGCCCATTGGGTGAAAGGTCTTACCTCATAGAAAGGTTGTAGGGGCATAGTTGGATTGAATTCTCTACCCGTTTGGTGAAAGGTCTTACCTCGTAGATAGGTTATAGGGGCATCGATGGATTGTGTTCTATTGATATTGATGTTTTACATGTGTGACATGTCTTGACATGCTAGTGGGTGTCTTGAAACACATGAGTCCAATAAAATCCTGATCTTAAAATCTGGTATGCTAAGGCATTGGCAGACCATGCCCAGTACCATATTTACCATGAAATTCCAGAATGGCATGTTTTGCTTGCTGTTGATCCAAACAACATAGATAGATACCGTCAAAATTATTTCAAAACAAATCTCCTCCTTTGATCATGTAATGAGAAATTTTAATTATCAATTCCCTCTTTTGTGTAGCATTCATTCCATCAGGACACTTATTATTCAACAACAAAGAAATTAGGTCTACATATCAAGGGTCATTTGTAAATGATTATATCATGTACTATTGGAAGGTAATATTAGGATCTACATTTGCTATGGCCTTAGGAAAAAAAATTCCTCGCACTAGCTTCAATAGATGTATTTGAAGGTCAAAATACAGTAGAATGGTCATCCACTTCCCTTTTCTTTCTCCCAATTCGCTTTGCATCAGAAGAGACTTTACAACAGGGTTAGAAACTATGGCAGTGACCTGACTGCAGAGGATATAGTGCCTAAACTTCTTAACAGCTCTTACCAGTGTAAAATATTTTTTTTCTAAAGGTGTATACCTGACTTCAACATTCTTGAATGGAGAAATCATGAAAGCAATAGGTCATTCATCTCCCTCATCTCTTCGTTGTGTCAAGACAACAACACACGAATGATCAGATGCAAATGAATAAATATAAAAAGGTAGTGAGTAATCATGACTAGTTAGAACAGGTGCCTCTATAATAGAATGTTTGATTTGCATGAAGGAAACCTTGGCCTCATTTCTCCTTTCAATCGTTGCATCCTTTTTCATCATTTCATTCAAGGGTTTGACGATCTCCATAAACTGATTATAAATTTCCTTACAAATTTTATCTTTTCAAAGAAAGATCTCATTTCCTTTTTACTACCTAGCATGGTCAACTTGGGAATGGATTTTACTCAATCAGGGTCAATTGATATTCCTCTCTTTGATATTATGTGACCCAAGAGCTTTCCCTCTAAAACCCCAAATACACACTTCTTCGGATTGAGAGACACACCATAACTTATGCACTTTTGAAGGACCTTTGATAGATATGCAACATGGTTTCTTCTATTCTTTGAAAACATAGTGAGATCATCCATGTAGATGATAATGCATTTTCCTACCAGATCTTTGAATTCCATGTCCATTGTATGTTGAAATGTGGCCCCAATGTTGATGAGACCAAATGACATCCTCCTATATGCAAATGTCCCCCACTTGGTAATGAAGGTAGTTTTCATTCTATCTTCATGTTTGACCAATACCATATTGTACCTTGAATATCCATCCAGGAATGACAACATCTATGAACCATTTACTATTTGCAGCACCTTGTCAAGGGAAGGGAGTGGATAATTGTCCTTCTCCAAAGTTGTATTCAGATTTTTGAAGTCGACACACAATCTGATTTCTCCGCTCTTCTTACAAATATGGACTAGATTAGCAACCCAAGTTGAATGCCTTACTGGAAAAATTATCCTTTCTGAAAATTACTTTTGTACATCCTTAAGAATTAGAGGTTCAATGAGAGCATTGACTGGGAATTGCTTCTATCGAAATGGCTTTGCTTCAGGTTTCAACAGGATGGTGTACGTGATCACTGAAGTGTTGAAAGTATTCAAGTATTCATATCACCATGCTATTGATGCAATGTCTCTTTTCATTATCCCCAAGATTTTGTCTCTGATTTCCTTGTGATAGGTTTTACCGAGAAAAAAATTCTTCTTTGGGCCTGAATTTGCTAAGTTAAATGACTCATACTTCCTTTAGCATCTGTAGGCACTTTCTCTCGAGGTCAAGGATCAAAATCAAATATTCTCTCTAATTCCACCATTCCCTTAGGAATGTTGTTGGATTTCAGGTTCACTATTCCTTCTACACCACAATTTTTTGGATCTCAATCTCCTTGATCTTGGTTAGATTCATTGATGATCTGACCTTCAAACACCTCAGAACTTGCGAGAAAAGCAAGAATATGTTGGTCATCGTCAAACACTTGGAAATTTCGTAGATTGTTAGGAACAGTAGGGACAAACACTAATTCCACAGAGAATCTTTTTAGTTTGGCATCCTAGATGGGCTCGAAAGTACTCACAAAAATAGCTAGGGCATATGCGATCTAATTATCTTCTTTGGGAATCAGTTTGATTCCAAAAGCATCGAAATATTTTATTAGATTCCATACCTTGTTCCTATATGCAGCCAATCTTTTATTATGACATGTATATTAACTGTGAACTTGTTTAAAAATTAGCTTTGAATCTCCCATGACCATCAAAACTGTGATCTTCTTCTGATGTGCAAACATTAGTCCTTTAGCAAGTTCTTCATATTCTACGACATTATTAGTGTAGCCAAACTGCAACCTGTAAGAAGAAAAATATATTTTCCCTTTTGGGTTTGTTAGTTCAACTCCAGCTCCACTCCCTATTTTAGACTTAGAGCCATCAAATTTAAGGGTCTAAAGTTGGTCAGGGGGTGGGGTTTCCTTCTTTGGGTGAATCATGGGTGCTTTTTTATGAGGAATAACTAGCAGCTCAAACCAGTTCAACACGTAAGGCTTAGGATACTAGTGCACAATATGTTCATTAGGTACTTTACTCAAATTTGAAACTTGTGTGGGGACTAGTCCCTACACCTCACCTTGATCAACACTCTCACAATTGGTCATCTTTTTGAGAAATTCCTTGGGGAATTGGAAGATTAGTAGGAGCGGGGGTGTTGATTAACTTCTGAGATTCTTCAGTGTCCTCTTGTGAATCATACAATAAGACTTCAATTTTTTCAACATGTGGTTTGAATTCGTCCTTGGCATGATTGTTCCTCATTAGGATAGTCACATTTCTAACCTCAAATGGGAACTGACTCGAAGGTATTCTAGGGTGGGATTTATAATTGTCACCTGACTGACAAACATGATTTAAAATGTTTAAACAGGGTTGACATATCAACTCAGAATGACTCTAGTAGTGAACCCTACACAAGTTTGGGAGTAATAGACTCCATAAATCAAAATCATCCCCTAAAACCAACCTATCTTGTATTTTTCTCACTAGAACTTGGTGATTGATAGTGGTCATATCGTCACTTGTTCCAAAGGTTGTGAATGTTCAAGGTTGACCATTGAAAATGTCAAAATTTCTTCTTCTCTCCTATACACTCCCATCTCAGTTTCAAAATATGCAACCTTGTTTGGATAATCATATTCCATGATCATATGTTTCAATCGAGGTTCAATTTTTATCCCAATCTGGGTTGAAACCCTTTTTTGTGGAAGCCACATTTGTGAGAAATCTACAGAAAGGTAACCTCCAAGACACTTCATCAAGTATCATCTAAGAAACATGTTGTATGCTTCAGGGATATCAACCACTTGGATATCTATATATGTTTGGATCTATGGGTCTAATCCAATCTACACATGCATATTATTTAGTTCACCAATGATATTAATCTTAGTTTTATCTAATTTTATTACTTTCTTACCTTTGTATAGGGTTGCATTCATATCAGTGGTTGGAGTCACCTTATTCTTTCCTTTTGACTTGTTTTCCTCCTCCAAGGATTTCAACACAATATGATGTTGGGTAGGAAACCATTTTAGAATGTCGAAAAATGACACAAAGGTCCTTTGTTTATGCATTTCTGAAGTGAAATCAAAATCTATATCTTTATTCCTAGGAAACCAAGGAACAAAAGTAGAGTTACCTTTGTTATGTGAATTGGATGGGCCTTTCGGTGGAGGTGGATTGTTGTTAGCATTCTAGTTAAAGGGAACCATTGTGTTAGGAGGGGTGGATGTAGTAAATGACCCAATGTTCTGATTCCTTAGGAAATGGCCTCCCTTGGTTTGAAAGGCCAGAGCATTGTAGGTATCTTCCTTCGGTTCATTCTCCCTACATGGGAAACTAGTATCATTCATCAATGGTATCAAAAGTCATAGAAATTTACATTGGACCACTACCTTGGTTGGGATTTCCTTGTGGCGGGTGGGAGTCAGCTTGTGTTATCTTGACAACCTTTTCCATTTCAAGGCAATTAACTTTAGAGTGTAAAGCAATATCATGTAACCTACACCAATTAATCATGAGATTCAAATCTACAACATTTGTAGTGTGAGGCTTGTCCTCATTGGATTGATAGTTTTGGGATACTCCTCCATTGTTTGGTTCAATATTCCATTGCCTATTATTATTTGATCTCTGATAATATCCCCTATTTTGGTTCTGATAGTTTTTATTGGGGAATTTTGGACCTTGAAAATTCCTCTTGTTTTGATTGGTATATTTGTTTTGGTTGGAAAACCCTCCCTGGTTCTGATAATTCTGATTTTGGTAACCTTTACTCTAGTTTCCCTGATTTTGATTATGGCTTTGAGAGGGGTTTAGTTTAAGTTGAGTAATTTCATTATTCACCTAAGATAAGGTTTTCTTCAAAGTTTCTACCTCTAAAGTCGATTGGGTGGTATGCTCACTTTCTACTGAATTCATAGCGGGTGAGTGATTTGTGGGATTAGATCCTCCAGTGAAATTATATGGGTTATGAGCCTATTGGGATGGATCTAGAATCCCCCCATTAACCCATCATTTTGGGGAAGGAGTCTGCAACTCAATTAAAGGTCCATAAGAAAATTGAGGCATCCCTAGGACTATCTTAAAGAGTGGGGTTGGATTATACATTGGAGGGTAACCTAAGGGAGGAAAAACTCCTTCGAGGCTACTCAATTGCAAACTTATCTATTGTTGTAACTTGATGGCAAGGTGATGCACCTGGGACAATGAATCAATGTTTGCTTCAAGATAAGTTATCTATAGAAACAAACCAATCAACAGGTCTACAACCTTTAGGTAGGACCGGATGGCCATATTCTCAGCCACTAGATAGGGATCTTGCAACCATCTATACATCCTTTGGAAATGAGTGTTAAAGAGTGGCAATGGCTCATGTGGTTCTTTCCTAATTATGGAAAACTAGCGATATAGGATAGCAGGATCTATATAGAATCAAAATTGATTGATAAAATCATCTTCTAAGTTTTCCCAACTCAAGATGGATCCAATGGGTAAGTTTAAATACCAATTATAGGCCATATCCCCTAATGAATAGGGAAACAACTTGCATGCAACATCATGGTGGCCTATCTTAGATCGTGTACAAGCATATTTAAATGCCTATATGTGATCTTCAACACTTCATGATTCTTCATGGGATTACCTAGGACTAAATTTCTCGGTTTCTTAGGCATCTCATGAATGCCATCAGGAATGGTTCCCAATGGAAAAGGATTTTTTGCAAAGAATGCCATGGGTGGCAATGGATTTAGCTATGCCAGTTGTGGTATTGGTGGAAATCCAGGTGGAGTGGTTAGTGGTGTTAAATGCCTATGAGTTATGGATCTAGTAGTTGTTCGGAGTTTGAGAAATGGGTAAGGTTTTGCAAAGGATCTGAGAACTCTTTTGAACCTTTCTAGTGAAAATGACCCGATTCACTCTAGTTTGTTCCTCTGGGCCCTCCTTCTAGTGCCAGTTTTGTTGATGGTCAGTATAACACAATAACATTAAAATAGAATATTACTACTCTATCTCTCTTGAGAAAGATAAATAACCTATAGCCACCTATGCTCCAAGGTCTCTGTAGTTGGTTCTCAACTATGTTGAGTTCGTTTAGTGGCCTATACAACTCTAATGTTCAAGGGGCCTACTAGTAAAAGGTACAAACTACATAATACAAATTAATCTAATGTTTGGGGTGTAAATAAACATCAAAATATAGAAAAGAGCTCAAGACAACAAACATAAATGTAAATTCCTTTTAATTCAGACATATAAACTTCATAATGAGTGTTTCTTCCAAACAACTAAAACCATAAAATTATACAATCCATAGAATATTCTATACCATTGCATTCATTCATAGTGTGAATTGAAGACATATAATCATCCATCATTCCTAAACTTTGAAATCAAACAAGAACACATCACCATCCCATTACTAAAATTCATAGATCAATAAACATAAAGAAATTTCATTCATAGATAACTCAATCAAATAGTCTCAGATTCGAGATATTCTATTGATTTTCATCAAATAAGAGACATTTATGCACAAAATTCACTGGCATAGGAATGACCATTTTTCATCAACACTACCATTAAAACCTATTCTGGAATGACATAAAACTATATTGAAAACTTGTAAAAATGTATAAGTATCTTGGCATAAAATTGTAAAGTTTCTAAAAAAAACTGTAAAATATCCTAGATCTCTCTTTAGGTGGCTAATCCTTGCTTCAATGAGCCGACCCTTTTCAATATGGAGAGAAATTATACATATAGACAAGTTCAACACTCATTTCTCTCATCAAAATTGAGATCCACAAATCAAGGAGTGATTGGGGCTACATGAGGCAACTGCCTATTATGATCTCTATTTAACAATTGGTAGCTCCTTATCAAAAATATGCAAGCAAAGGGAGGAGGTCGAACTATTGGGGATCCTCAATTGAACTTGTGTCACATTCTTGAAAAGTAGGAGAGAGCTGCGCAACTGGTTGTATCATTTGATGCTTCATTCAAAAAGGAATATTTCATAGCCACTTCACCAATTTGTCTTCTATTCAAGCAGATCATCATCATAATTTTTGTGTACTTGTTTAATTAAATGCACATTCGGCCCATCCACCCAATTTTCTTCAAATTTTATTCTTTTTAATTCAACAGAGGTGAAAATTTTCATTTCATTTAACTTAGTAAGCTCCTTTTGAGAAATATTCACTACCTCTTTTATATTCATGAGCCTATCAATTAATAGATCATCATCATCATCTCCCTTTTGTATTGCCTCTTGGAATCTATTATTTCATTTTTTCTTCAGCTCATCAACAAGGAAATCATCCTTTATAGGGACATCCTCATTCAGAATCATAGCTACAATTTCCTCTGACTCGACAATTTGATCAGCCAAATCCTTTTTAACCTGTTGCACTTCATTCCTATGTGCAAAAATGAATGAAGACCAAAATCTGATGATGCTAAAAGTTTTATCAAAAAATTCTTCATTACCGTCTTCAAGAATAAACAGCTCCAAAAGTGTTTGTTGAGGCAACTTACTAATTTCTTTTAGTTTCTTAACATGTTCCCTGTACTCCTCTTCTTGTTTCCAAAGGGTCTCACCATATGTAGTCATATCATTAACTGATTCCCACACACCTCCATGACATTTATGAATTTCAACAAGAAATTCCCCCACCTTTTGGTTCAACTTATCAGTCCATATCTCCAACATTCCCACCTTACTTCTCGTTTCAACAAGGTCATCACCGTCTTTCTTACTCAACAAAATTGGGATTTCTAGAGTAGCAAATTGTGAAGAAATGGGAGAAGATAAGTCCTTTAAGAAATTTTTCAATTGATCCACCTGGGCTTTGAGCTCATCCTTCCTTTGCTTATCTTTTATCATTCTTGTCTTAGTGGAGGATGTCATAATATCAATGAGATCCATTTGTCGGTTCCTTGTGGGTCTCCCTAAGTTTAGAGTGCCCAATTGATAGTCACTCAATTGCATCTCTTGTTTGTCTTTGTCCACCATGGGGATGGCACATTTAGCTAAAATTTCCCCAACATCTGTCAACTTGGTGGAATGAAGGACTCGAGCCTACTTCTTGTGCATTTCCTTTTAAATTTATTTCATCATATCATCCTAGTTCAAGGGTTGAGGTTGGACTATCTATTTCTTCTCCAAGTTTAACTTTAACCATGTTGGGAAAATAGGAGGAGTAACCACTTGTTGTGAAGAAGAAGTGGCAGAAGAAAGGGGTTGCGACAGTGTTACCTTGGGTTGAGAATCAACCTCTTGTTGTTGACCCTAATCTGCCATCTCCTTAGCTAATCTGTCAGCTTCAAATTTCTCTTTTTCTTCTTCTTTTCTCCTTTCTTCTAAAATATCATCTATTTTTTTCTCCAACTCCTTAACCCTTTCCCACATATTTGCTACCTCGTAATTCTTGGCCTATTCTTTTGCTTCTATCTCATTCAACAAGAGCTCTTCTTCTTCTTTATTTCTCTAAGTCTCCTCTACAGCTTTGGCCTTGGCCTCAAGATTTTCCTTTTCTTTCTTTTGTTAGGCCTTTTCCTCCTCTAGATCATGAATCTTTTGCAATAGAGCCAATTTCTCCTTCTCCCATTAACTTTCCATTCTTTTTATTTCTATTGTTATAGGAGGTCCTCCTTCTCTTTATGTTTCCTTGCTAATTCTTTAGTTTTTATTATGGCCTCAAATTCTTGTTGTTTTGCAAGTACATCGGCTTTAGCCTTGGCCTCCAATTCTTGTTGTTTGGAAAGTGCCTTAGCTTGTGCTTTTGTACCAGCATCCTTCTTTGCTTCCTAAAACAACTTCCATTGGACCTCTAGAGTCAGGACATGCTCATTCCCAACCTCTTCAACATCTTCAGTAGAGACAGTCACAAGAGGCTCATTATCTGATTGTGTGGCCTTCGAATCAATATTTATATTATGAATCTCACTTTCCTTTTCTTTTCCCCCAAGAGTTTCAGCTTTCTCATGTATGGTCCCTATAGGTACTTCCTCAGTATATTTTTTAGGGAGAAAATGTTAAGATGAGGATCCTTCTATAGCTGTGGTACTCTCCAAACCCAATGATTCATGGGTTTCTTGAATAGGTGTTCCTGGATCAACATCTCCCCCAGAGCTAGGAGGATAATACTCCAATTGTTCCTTAGGGGCTGCTCTCCTTTTGGTTCTCTTATAACCTTTAGTAGATCCTTCTTTCTTCTTCTTTGAGGATTGATCTTCTGGCTCCTTTATCCTCATTATTACCCATTGAATACTTTTATCCATTATTGTTCTAAAAATTTGTTTAACCTCTATAAATTCCTCTTCATCCCAATTTATTGGGTCCAAGATTTTGGTGCCTATCTTCACTGCTTCATACCCGAGGTTCAAAACTACACCATCATCTGATAGTGTATTAGGAATGTCCTCCTTTACCCCATATTCAATCATCTATGAGATGGTCATCATCTCATAGCTCCTCCTCCTAACATCATAATCATCTTTCAAGTCTATCCAAAAATATTCAAACAAGTTATAATGCTTATAAAAAATAATAGGATTTATACCATTCATCTTCTTCTCCAGATCAAAATGTTTCTAGGCTATATACAATCCCAACTTTAAATAACTCAATTCTTCACACACTACCTTTGTAGCCAAATTATGAAGGCAACAATATTCTCCCAACTTCATGGAAAAGTCTTGGCATCTAGGCTTTTGTTTATTAGAAAAATTTGAATGGAATCCTATAGCCTGATATATGAACTCCATAAGAACAATCCTATTATTGCAACATCTTGGTAGTCAATGAGGATTTCCATCAAAGCCTGCCAACCTAAAGTAAGAAAACTTAGGGTACTAGATATACCAATGTCCCCATTCAACAATGAGGGCCATAGATTCCCTACTCATCCTATAACCAACATCTCTTATCAATTGGTTAATAATAACATAAAGGACTGCATCGTTGACCCTCTTATAATATAGTTTTTATGTTTGTAGGGTCAACTGATTATAATGATCCCATACCTTCTTCTGTCTACGAGCTTCTCCCAGTATACCCACTGCATTTAATCCAAAGAATATACCCATCCTTGTAGTTGCATATACAACATAGGAGGTCATAAATAAATTCTTCTTTTTAACCACCTTGAGCATTGGATTGTGAAAATTATCTGATAAAATAATCCCCCAATCAAATTGTTGCCTGCCATAAAAAATGGTTTCAATGAATGGGAACATCTATTCCTTAAAGCATGCAAAATATTTCTTTCCAAACACCTTGGAGAGAATTATAATCAAGTCATCAAATTCTTTCTTGAAGTCTCCCCTCTTCGCTTATTCAGGAACCTTGGTTAAGGACTTATTCTCAGTCCTCAACCACTTCTTGTTCATATGAGATCTATTAATCTCTTTATTCTTATTGAACAGTTCCATTGCTTCTACTTCAGTCAATCGTTTGGGGTTCTTGGGGATATGTTCATTGAACAAGAACCTCATCATCTATGGTGATAAGACAATAATTGCATTTCCTTGGAGGTCCACACACTGCCTCCATACCAAATTGTAAGCTCCTGTTGTTGTGAGTATAAGCTCCAGGCACTAAACCGATAAAGGGAAGAGTGTAACATGTGCCAACCTAGATTGGGCTATTCTTTTTGTCCTCCCACTCACCTCCTCTGAGAAAGTCTCTACAATCAACTCCTCACAGTTGAATGGTCCCAAATTAGTATTTGTGATGTCAGCCAATTCTCAATCCAATTTGTTGGCTATAAGAGTAGCATCTTGGTGTTTATATCTTAAGGTGTAAGGAATTTTCTCCACCTTTATCTTCTTTTTTTTTTCTCCCTTAGAGCTCTCAGCAGCCTGCCCTTCCTTTTGTGAAATTTCCTCAGATACTCCTGACCTTGTTTACTCCTTCAAGTCAACCTTAGATTAAAGATATCAACTTTCCACAATCCATAATGTTCTTTGCAATGATTTTTGGCTTTGATTGTGTGAGAATTTTTTCATCAACATTTTGGATCACACTCCATGATCCATCATCAGGATGAGAACAAAGCTAAAGGAGAGAATGAATAGATGCAGACCAAGAGCTATTTAAAAAGAACAAAAGCAACGTGAGGAGAGAGAGGGGGCACAAATACCAAGAGGAACAAGACAAAAGAGAAAGAAGTTAATTAATTAAATAAATAAATAATTGAAAACCAAATAGAATAACAAATAAGTTGGACTATAAATAAAAATAATAATTAGAAAAAAGAACACAACCAAGAGAAAATGAAAATCACCAAGCCAAAACAATTACCATAATAAACAAATACAAAACCACCAACAAGAAAAATGCAAAACCACCAAACAAAACAAAAACCAAAACAAAAAACCAAAATAGGAATACCAACCAAAAAACATACACATAAAACATACATACACGTATACATATGGAAATACATAAGCAAATGCATAACAAATAAATGAAAACAAAAAATAAGTAAAGAGAGAACAACATAAATTAAAAGCACAAAAACAAAAACCAGGAATAAAGAAAACATTATGAAATAAATAAAAAGACAAATAAGCCAAATGCAACAAGAAGCAAATAGAACAACACAAGAATGCAAACAAAAGACACAAACACAAAAAACAAAACCAAATTACAAGAAGATAAAATTACAAAACCATAAAAATGCAAACAACAAAACCAAATACCAAAAATAATAACGAAGCAAAAAATAGATATATAAGAAAGGTATGCAAATATATATTGAATGTAAGAAAAAACAATTAAAAACAAAGAAAGGTGGGAGAATGAGTATATGTATAAGTGTATGTATATGTGTGTGTACATTGTACATTTACATATACATATATTTATACATGAAAGAGAATGCAAAAATAAGAAAAGAAAGAGAAAATAAATTTAAAGCACTAAAACAAAAAGATCAACGAATACAATTAAATTACGCAACAATTAAAAAGATAAATAAACCAAATACAACGAGAAATCCCAAAGCCCACACATTAAGAAAAATTAAAATAGCATGTGTATGCGTATATGTATATGTGTATGCAAATAAAACATACATACACATATACATATGCAAATACATAAGTATATGCATAAACAAATAAATGAAACCAAAAAATAAGTAAAGAGAGAACAACATAAATTAAAAGCACAAAAACAAAAACAAGGAATAAAGAAAAGATTTCGAAACAAATAAAAAGAAAAATAAGCCAAATGCAACAAGAAGCAAATAGAACCACACAAGAACGCAAACAAAAGACACAAAAATCAACAAAATATCAAAAGGAAAGTAAGTAAAAAATAAATAAAATATTTAAAAATGCAAGCACAAATATAATTATAAATGCAAAAGTATATGTACATATACATAAACCAAATACAATTAAAAATGCAAAATAATGTGTATGTGTATATGTATAATAAATAAATATAAAGACAATTATAAATATAAATATAAATATAAATAAATGCAAGTGTATGTGTATGTGTATGTGTATATGTACATATAAATGCAAATAAGGACTCCAATTGAAGAGGGTTTGATCAAACCACCTTAGATCAAATCCCCTTGGATAGAACCTTCCTAGTTTTAAACCATACATATAAATGAGTCTCCTTTACACCTATCAAAATGCTAATAAAAAATCACTTTTAATTTACCTTTTTGGGGGTTCAAATGAATTCATTTAAAATTTATTTCAAATGATTATGGTAGTCCTCGAAATGAGCTATCCCACGAATATAATTTTAATATGTTTTGGTTTTATTATGTATGTGTTTTTTTAGTTTTATTAAACATGGGTTTTTCACCAAAAATCACGCTCTCGATTTTGCACATGTGGAAAAATAGAAAATTATCAAAATAATTTTAAAAAAAAAGTTCGTGCTGGTTATTAATGTCCTTGATGCATTAAAAAAAATAAAATTGAATTTTGATACATACAAAAAAAATTATGTTGTATACAGTCCGCCTATGTTTGAATTGCAATTGGTTTGACTTCAAAACTCTATTAAGAAAAAAATATTCAATAAAAAACTACGAGACCAAATGAAAGTGCTAGATATTGTAGTTACAAATCTAAATTCGAAAAAATTAGAATTTTATCCTTCATACAAAAAATGTTATGTTGTATACGGTGAGCGTCACTTTTTAAAAATGTTGTTTTCTGAAAAAAACCAGTTTTCGTGGGAGATGGAAAAAGAAGTGTAATCTTATTCCAAAAATTTTGAAAAAAATATTTTTAGAATCTATAGACAAAATTTGATGACTCTAGTTTGCATCATCTTCAAATTCCTCATGGTTTAGCCATTATAGGTGCCCAAATGTGAAGATTTATTTAAAAATAATAATTTCAATGTCCAGTTTGGCCAAAAATTGTAAACCACTATTGTGGGATCACCCATATACATATACTCATACACCTGCTATTTTAATTTTTCTTAATGTGTGGGCTTTGTGATTTCTCATTGTATTTGGTTTATTTATCTTTTTAATTGTTGTGTAATTTAATTTTATTTGTTGATCTTCTTGTTTTAGTGCTTTAAATTTATTTTCTCTTTCTTTTCTTATTTTTGCATTCTATTCATGTATAAGTATATGTATATGTAAATGTACAATGTACACACACATATACATAGACTTATACATATACTCATTCTCCCACCTTTATTTGTTTTTAATTGTTTTTTCTTGCATTCAATATATATTTGCATACCTTTCTTATATATCTACTTTTTGCTTCGTTATTCTTTTTCGTATTTGGTTTTGTTGTTTGCACTTTTATGGTTTTGTAATTTTATCTTCTTGTAATTTGGTTTTGTTGTTTTCGTTTGTGTATTTTGTTTGTGTTCTTGTGTTGTTCTATTTTCTTCTTGTTGCATTTGGCTTATTTTTCTTATTATTTGTTTCGTAATCTTTTCTTTATTCCTGGTTTTTGTTTTTGTGCTTTTAATTTATGTTGTTCTCTCTTTACTTATTTTTTGTTTTCTTTTATTTTTTAATGCATTTTCTAATGTATTTGCATATGTATACATGTATGTATGTTTTATGTTTTCTGTGTATATATGTTTTAGGTGTATGTTTTTTGGTTGGTTTTCCTATTTTGGTTTTTTGTTTTGGTTTTTGTTTTGTTTGGTGGTTTTGTATTTGTTTATTATGGTAATTGTGTTGGCTTTGTGATTTTCATTTTCTCTTGGTTGTGTTCTTTGTTCTATTTTTTTTTTTTTTTATAGTCCAACTTATGTTTTATTCTATTTGGTTTTCAATTATTTATTTATTTAATTAATTAACTTATTTCTCTTTTGTCTTGTTCCTCTTGGTCTTTGTGCCCCCTCTCTCTCGTCACGTTGCTTTTGTTCTTTTTAAATAGCTCTTGGTCTGCGTTTTCATTCTCTCCTTTAGCTCTGCTCTCATCTTGATGATGGATCACGGAGTGTGATCCAAAACATTGATGCAAAAATTCTCACACAATCAAAGCCATAAATCATTTTAAAGAACCTTAGATTAGATCAACAGAAGGCATAGGAATTAGCATTGCAAATGTTACCTTTCATACCCCTCTATTCTTCCCTAGGTAACCCTCCATACTTAGCAGAATTTAAAACCTGGCAGAAGCGGGACCAAGAGAAGATCAGGAACCAGAGAACTAAAATAAATAATAAAGTCAGAATCAAAACTACGACCAGATCAAAAGCTAGAATTTTTTCAAAGAGCTCCAATTATTCATGTCATTTGGTGATCCAGTCCACCAAACTTGGCGGGATCAAATTCATGATCAAAATCCTACTAGGAGCGGGACCATTTCCACAATCGAACTCTTGGGTGACATTTTATTGAATGAGTTCATCTCCGGCTCCAGTTCCGCTATAGATTACCATAGCGAAGCAAATTCTCCCCACATGCTTACATAAATTTGGGCTTAGGTTAAAAATAAGGTGAGGGGAGGATTCAAGCCCTATTTTGCTCAAACAAATGGAACCAAGATCAAACGAACTATGTTAATTATGCAAAAGGGGCGTGACACCTAAAACCCTAACTCGTACGACCCGTAGACTTAAATTAAAACTAGGGAATAAAAACCCTCTAATTAAACTAGCACGAATGACATGGGCACAAAATTGGAAAGGGATGAGAGAAATATTCCAAGCAATTTTAAATACTGAAACCCCTTTAAAACGAATCGCTAATCGAAACTAGGGCACAATGGAATGGAAACGCCACCGCGAACAGTGAAAATAACAAAAAACAAAATAAAAACAAACAAAGGAAAGAAAAAAAGACAAATGGAAAAAGAGCAATGAACATAAAAAATGAAACACAAATTAAGATCCACAGGAAAAGTCCCATGAACACGTAAAAAACAAATGAAGCTAGAAAATAAGAAAATAGAAAGATAGAACGGAATAAAAACACCTACCACAAAACACAACCAAAGACTGTTGAAAAAACTATTGGAATCCACTCACTAACACTCACATGCAACCAAATCAGTCTCCTCTTTGAATTACTTTAGCTCTTGCTCATTAATAACACTTTTAATAGTTGTAATGAGCCAAATAACCTTAATTAAGGTTTTAAATTTGATTTCGCACGTGTGAAGAGCCTGTAATTAATGTAATTAATGTGGTTGGTTGGGGGTGGAATTGGAACCAAATTGAGTACACAACTATGACGTACATTAGAGGTAGACAAGAGTGGAATTAGAGTCAAGACAAAATCAAGAACTTTTTAAAATAGTTCCACATTTCGTTATGGATCCGTCTTTGGTCACGTGGCAAGGAAAGGACAACAAAAGAAATGAGAGTAGGATCATAACCAAATGTGGATCTAGAGTTTTGAAAAGTTCCATCTTTAGATCCATCTTTGGTTTTGGTCCCGTCAAAGAGAAATAAAAATAATGGAAAATGAAGAACAAAGGAAAGCGAGATCGAAATGAAACCCGAATTTAGAAATTTTGCAAATTTTTGGGTTCAGTTACCGTTCTGGTTCCGCTTCTACAAAAATCAAAAGAAACAAAGAGGAAGAAAACAAAAGAAAACTCAAGGGAGAAAACAACCACAGAGCCCAAGACAAAAAACAAAGAACCCAACAAGGCAAGAATGGAGCCAGGATCAGAACAAAAATTGGACCAAGAACTTTGTCAAAGTTCTAAATCTAGTTTTGGCCCGCATTTTGAATTTGCGAAAAGGAAAAGAAACAAAGACTTAGGAGGAAAAAGAACAACTCCTAAGACCCAAAAAAGAAAACCAAAGACATAAAAATAGAAAGGGAGACCCATTTTGACCAAAACAAAAACGAAGTGGTTATGCAAGGCATAACAAGACCCATAATGAATATTGCAATTATGTGTGCCAATATTTTTTATTGAGATTGACAATTTTCTTAAGGATTTGTTTGAGGATTTTATTAGTTCTTTTATCTTGACCATTAGATTATGGGTAGTAAGGTGTTGAAAAGCAATGTTGAATATGAAAGGTCTCTAGGAACTTCTTCACATCATTATTTTTAAATGGTGTTGCATTGTTTGAAACAAATGCAGAAGGAAGTCCAAATTGAGTGATGATGTGTTCCAATAAGAAATGACATATCACATCAACAGTTGTGGACTAAACAGGGATTGTTTCGACCCATTTGGTGAAATAATAAGTGGTTGTAATGATAAACGTGTGTCCAATAGAAGAAGATGGTGAAATTTTTCCAATTAGATCCAATCCCCACATAGGGAATGACCAAATAGGGATTTGGGCATGGAGCTTAGAAGCAGGAGCATGAATCAAATTTCTATGTTATTGACATTTGTGACATCGCTTAACATACATATAACAATATTCTTCCATATTACTGCAATAGTAACCCATACAAAGGAGTTTTTGCACCAAGGTTTTTCCTCCAAAATGACCTCCACATGTGCCAGAATGGGATTGTTCAAGGGCAATATGAGTTTCAGAATCCTTGAGACATCGTAGGAGAATTCCATCAAAGGATCTTCTATACAATGTATCAGCAAGGATCATGTACTTAGTGGCTAACATTTTTAGGTGAATGTGGGTATTTCTGGTCATAGGCTCAGGAATGGTACAATATTTTAAATAGTTATATATGGCATCATACCATTCACATGAATTATTTGGGAATGTTGGGAGGACATCATCAGGTGTATCACTGATTGTGGGTTTCATGATTGGGTGGATGGTAAACATGACTTTTTCGGAAGGATCTGAAGGAGATATGAGAGAAGCCACACTAGCCATTGCATCTGCATGTCTCTTATTTTTTCGAGGGATGTTATCAATGGTGAAGGATTCAAACTGTGCTAACAAAGTCAATGCGATATACTTATATTGTGATAATTTATCATGGTTAGTTTGATAGACACCATTGATTTGTTTGATCACTAATTTTGAATCACCATAGATCTTAATATCTTTAATTCCCATGAAAAAGGTAGCAAGCAATCCAAAAATTAATGCTTCATACTCAGCTATATTATTAGTACATAGGAAATTGAGGTGATACGGAAAGGGAATAGGCTTACGTATGGGAGAAATTAATATCACTTTAGCACCATAGCCTATTTGAAACTTGGATCCATCAAAGTGAAATTCTCGTGTAGGAAGCTCTATGGTCAACACACTATCATCAGGAAAAGAACATTGGTAGGTAATGCTAAAGGGGAAGGAGCATCGGCTAAGTGGTCATTTAAGGCTTAGCCTTTGATTAGTTTTTGGGAAACAAATGTAAGGTCAAACCTAGTCAACAACATAACCCCTTTAGCAAGATGTCTTGAAAGGTCTGTTTTATTGAACAAATATTTGAGAGGATCAAATTTTGTCATTACTTGTATACAGTCTGCATTTATTAAGTAATGTTGCAACTTACTAGTAGCGAATACAAGAGCCAAACATTAGTTTTTGATTGTTGAGTAGTGTGTTTTGTAATCTATGAGAGTTTGAATGATGTAATAAACAATATTCTCTTTACCACTGTCATCTTGTTGGGCCAACAATGCAACGAGAGTGTGGGCGGAAGAGGTGATGTAAATGATGTAGGGTTTGTTTGGTAGAGAAAGTTGTAAAACAAGTGGAGTTGTAAGATACTCTTTCAAACTCTCAAATTTTTGTTTACAATCATAATTCCAATCAAAATTCATATTATTTTTGAGGAGGTGTGTAAAAGGTAATGTGTGATCAGCTAAGGAAGTGACAAAATGACGGATGGATTGAATCCTTCCTTATAATGTGCTCAATTGGGAAATGTTGCGAGGAGGTGGCATGTAAATTATAGCATTAATTTTCTTCGTATCCACCTTGATGCCTCTATGAGATATGATAAACCCTAAAATTTTACCACTATCCTCTCCAAAGACACACTTTTTTGGATTTAAGTGCATGTTATATTTATGCATGCGCTCAAAGATTTGTTGAAGAACATTCACATTATCTTGTTGGGTTAAGGATTTAGCTAGAATTTCATGAACATAATATTATAATATTTTATGTATATAATCATGAAATATTAATGGAATTACTCATTGATAAGTAGCACCTACATTCTTTAATCCAAAAGGCATCATAACCCAACAATATGTTTCCCAAGCAGATGTAAAGGTTGTCTTGTATTGATCTTGTGGGTTGATGAATATTTGATTATATCCAAAAAATCCATCCATAAAGGACAACAAATCATGTCTAGTAGTTGAATCCATTATCATGTCAATCTTAGAAAGAGGAAAATCATCCTTTAAAGAGGCTTTGTTCAAGTCTCAAAAATCCATGCATATCCTAACATGATTATCAGGTTTAGCAACTGCAACAATGTTTGATATCCAAGGAGAATAATCGATAGGTCGAATGAAACCTACATCAACGATTTTTTCAAGTTCTCCTTAAACATGCAAGGCTGTCTTGGGGTTCATCTTTCGTATCTTTTGGTGAATGGGCTCAAATGTTTTAGCAAGAACAATGTTATGAGTAACTATCTTTGGATCTATTCCTGGCATGTCAAAATATTTCCAAGCAAATAGTTTAGGAAAAGTGTGAAGCAAGGTTGGAAGATCCTCTTGTTCTTCATCATCAAGGTAATTCCTAATTTTAATGACTTTTTCTTTATCATCTATGTCCATTGGTATTTCAATGGTATCACCTAAGGGGAGTGCATTTGACTTAGGAAATTTTGGATGAGATGGTTTTGTGCTTGTGGTAGTTTCATTAATGTCAATGACGTTAGTCTTGGAACTTATCATAGCACAAGAGGCATTTCTCTTGGAGATAGGAATCTTATTCAAAGCACCTAGCAGGTGTTTCAAATATTTATCGTCATTAACATAATCAAATGGTGGGGAATCCATATCAAGGAATTCAGGATGTTTAACCATGAGATTGATTCTTGGTGCACATGTGATGGTGTTGATGTTGAGTGAGGGTCGTTGATTTTATTTTGTAGTTTTAGAAAAATAAAACCCTAGACCAGTATTAGTTTTCTATATTTTAGGTTCAATTGGAACACAAATTCCTTGCTCATGCTTTCCATATCCTTTACCATTGTACCCTAATTGCTTCACAATATCATAACCTCATCCATAAAGTATTTCCATTTCTTGTGGGTTAGGTGGTTGTTCGTAACCTATCTCATCAATATTTGTTGTATATGTTTCATTTTATTCCAAAGGAGATGAGGTAGAGGTGTGAGAGGGTTTTTCGTCATTCTAGGTGGAGAGGATTGCTAATTGTTCTTGTTTTTCAACCTATTTGTGGGTAATGATGTACTCACCCATAAATGAAGGTGTGAATTCCAATTATCCCTAATAATCACCAAGTAAGGTAGACTTTGAGTCTTCTTCTTGTTGATACTTCTCAAGAGGGGTGATGTTGGAGGTGGGAATTAATGTGTTGAGAGGACTTGATGTTCCCTTTCCAAGTTGTAAGAAACTCTCAGGAAAAAAAATTATAGACATATTTAATTTTGTAATGAAGGTTTGAGGGTACCACATGCATCTCATGAATCCATGGTCTTCCCAAGAGGAGATTATAGGAAATATCGTAGGAAATGACATGAATAGGAGTTTACAGTGTAACCATTCTGATGGTAATAGGTAAGGTAATGACACCAAGTGGTTGTTTTGTAACATTCTCAAATCCTCTAATGGATAAGGAATTAGATTTGATTTGTGATCTATCCACACATAACCTATCAAGAAGCTTCACACTACACACATTTATGGAAAATCCATTGTCAATGAGGGTATGTTTGATTCCTATCTGATTATATTGAGCTATTATCATAAAGGCTTCATTTTGTTTTCTTAATTCTAATGGAGGGAGCTAATGTTGGTAGAAGGTAATTTCTACATTGACTATATTCATTTCTTGTATTAGAGATCCCACACCATTAGCATTAGTACCAAGAGGGACCACTATTTGTTGCAATGTTGTTTGAAGCATAGAATGATAGTTACGGGAGTTTTGAAGAAGATACCAAAGGGATATCTTGGTGGGAGTATTATTAAGTTGTTCAACAATATCATAATCCCTAAGTTGTGAGTTTAAATGAGGGGCCATAGGTAAGATTGGATTGGGTAATGGTAGGGGTTTTGAGGTGGCTTGTTGGGGGTTTGAGTTATTTCTAGTGTAATGAGTATGAGCAACAATATCATGCTTGGATTGGGGTTGGGGTTTATGGGAAGGTGGGTAGAGAAAAAATTGAGGTTGAATTATGTTGACATCTTTTGTTTGAGGCTGCTAAAAAAAACCTTAGTGGATGAGTTAGGTGAGGTGAATTCCTAAAGAGTTTCATCTAACATACCCATATCATCACAACTAAAAGGTTTGGGAGATAGGTTATCAGTGGTTGGTTTGGGTTTGTCATCACAAACCTTAGTGGATGAACTTAGTGAGAGGAAGCATTGTAGAGATTAATCTAGCTTATCCAAGTCATCACTACTAAAAGATTTAGATGATATGGTTTTCCTATATTGAAGAAGTGTTTGCATTGTTTCATGTGATGTTTCTACGGTTTTGTTGTCATGTTCTAATGAATTTAATTTAAATGAAATAGGAACTAATGCTGAAATTGAAACTTGCAAAGATCTAATGCTATTCAGAAATGTCATCAAAGTGAAATATTCTTATGCTAATTATAACCATATAACAAAAAGTAACTAAATGTAAACAAAGACACAATTGAAACAAATAGAAACTTCATAAACTAGCAAGTAAATGTAGAAACCACTGATGAAAAATGAGCACTAGGACTAAGTCGCCCAAGGTGGCGAATTAGTCCCAAAAGGGGTATTTTTGACTTTTTTTTGAGTTTTTTGATGAAAAATGATGTATTCTGGGCTGTAAAGTGTAAATCTAAAGTATATATGCATAATTTCTCTATCATGCAAGGAAATAAGATGCAAAAAAGAAATTTTCACTAATGCAAAGTATGAAACCCTAGGATGCAAGTTTAAACAATGCAACATGCAATGCAAGGTAGATCAAAAGTAAGATGTTTCTTCATGCCAGGTTCACCAAAATGAGCCGCAAAAGGTTGGAAAAAGGAGGTTTCCCCAAGGGTTTATAGGGTTTTCACCTAGAAGGATGGAGATCTCCCTTTACGCACCTAAAACTTGGGTTTCATTCAATATTAGGGGTTGAATGTGATTGAGATTCCTATATGAAGTATTCTAAATCCAATATTTTGATAAATAAAACTAACTATTGAATGCAAGCTAATGAAATCTACATTTTTTGAAAACACATGATGTTATTCAAAAAGGATAAAATAAAGACTATAGAAGGAAAGATAATAGAATAGATAAAAAAAGTGCACCTGGAAACTGATGAGGAGTAAAGTGGAGATTGGAGTAGCCTCTGGAAAGCTAGAAAATTTGACTTTTATGCCAATTGGGACACTTACGCTAGACTCAGCGAGTTAGTCCCAATCTTGGCAAACTACACTGGGATCCGTTCCAACCAACTAGGTACTCAAATCTACCAAAATCCCTGACAAAATCATGTAGTGGGACTAAGTCACAACTATTAGTGACAGTCCCTTTCAACTTTTAAGGAAATCTAAAAGTGGAGTTGGAAGCCTATAGTATATTGCACTCTACTTCACTGAAATCCAGGTTTAGATCTAAAAAATCACTTGCAAAATAGAGTATAATTTGGTTTCTAATGCTCGGTTTTCCTTGGTAAAACCCCTAGTTGGTAATTAAACTTTGAAAGAGACAAGAAATCTGTATAAACCCTGGCCCTAAGTGTGTCTAGAACTAGGAAAATCTGAAGTAAGACAAAACCCTATTCTAATGTGCTAGAATAAGATGCATGCATGAGATTTGAATGATGTAAGACTTCAATCCAGGAAACCCTACAACATTAAAAATGAATGTAAATGAAGTGCAAATAGAATGCAAACCTTAAATATGAATATAGAGAGACAATGGAAGATGGAATCACTTTGAAAACAACTCTTTAGGTGTGATTTGGTGGCTAGTTGCACCTCCTCAACCTAGATTTCTCCATGATTCTCCATAGGAATGCATGATCAATCCTTGGCAATGTGAGATCTTGAGTAAGAAGTGACCTTGAAGACTTGAAAAAACCCTAGTTTGTTGCCCTAAACTTCAACTTTGCTATAGAAATAGAGATGAAACTTCTTATGGAAGATGTTCAACACTTTATTCTTGAGATTTCTTGTGAAAAAAGACCAAAAAGTTCAAAAAGTCCCTGAAAATGACCTAAAAACATGCATTTATAATCAAGAATACCTAATTGTCAGTTATTTTGACCTAAGAGGTTGAGAATTTGTAGCAACTCAGACATTTCCCCGCTCAAAAATGTGAATAACCCTAAAAGGGATTGTCGCCACCTTGGGAAACTTAGTCCCACCAAGGTTTTTTGAGGTGGGATTGATGATATTTGAGTGATTTTGATGCTATTTGTCAGGACTTGTATGATTCCTTGAGTAAAATAGGCCTCAAAGTCAAAGATAACAAGTCTTAGGGGCCTATAAATATTGTTTTAGGAGGGTATTTGATGCAAGGGTGTCTAAAGTAGGACCAAATTAGGCACAAAATTATCCTTTTCTTCAAAGGTATACAATTTTTGGTAGTAGGGTTAAGGAACTAATATTCATAAAGGTTTTGAGAGCCAAAGTTTTGAGTATCTACTGATTCACACCCCCTCTTAGTAGATCATTGTATTCCAACATGAACAAACAAAAGGATGTTAGTTATTAGATGATCCTAATACGGTCTATAGATTGAAGAAGGAATTATATGGTCTCAAGCAAGCTCCCAAAGCTTAGTATGTGAGATTGGATAGGTACATATTGCAATAGGGATTCAATAAAGGTAATACAAATATCAATCTTTACTTTAAAGTTGAGAAAGATCAAAATTTTATTTTGGTTGTGTATGTTGAGGATATAATCTTTGGAGGAAATGAAAGAATGTGCAAAATATTTGCAGAAGATATATAGATAGAGTTTTAAATGATTATGTTTTGGGAAATGAATTTCTTTCTTGGATTTCAAATCAATCAGATAGAGAAAGGTATATTCATTTCACAATCAAAGTATGTCAAGGAAATGCTAAAGAATTTTGGAATAGAAGACTCTAAACTAGTATGCACTCCTATGATTACTAGTTGCAAGCTATGTAAGAATGAAGAACCTCCTAAGGATATTTAGAGAAAGTATAAATCAATGATTGGAGGACTGCTATATTTAAATGCTACTAGACTAGATATCATGCATGCAGTTAGTCTTGTGGCTAGATTTTAAGAAGATCCCAAAGAGTCACATGTATAAGTAGCAGTAAAAAGAATATTCAAATACTTTCAAAAGGCACTCTGAAACATGGTTTACGATATCCAAAGGATATTGATTTCTCTTTGAGTTCTTATGTAGATGTAGATTGGGCACATTTTGTGGATGATAGAAGAAGTACAAGTGGTGGTGCTTTCTTTCTCGGAAGTAGGTTGGTGTCTTGGCTAAGTAAGAAGTAGGATTTAGTGTCATTATCTATTGTAGAGGAAAATACATTGATGCAACATCATATTGCACACAATTTTTATGGATGAAGAAAAAATTGAAGGATATTAGAGTGTCATATGATGAACCAATTCATATATTTTGTGACAATACAAGTGCTATCAAAATTTCAAAGAATCTGGTAATGCATTCAAGGTCAAAGAATGTCTCAATCTAGTATCACATTCCAAGGGAAAACGTTGCAAAAAATGAGGTGAAGTTGAAATGTGTGCCTACTAAAGATCAAGTTGTAGATATATTCACAAAGGATCTTCCTAAGGATACTTTTTAGTATCTTCGGGATAAGTTAGGTGTTATTTCCCCTCCTTCTTTCAATTAGATGCAAAATTTTATGCACCAGTTAAGTGGATTTCAAGATTCATTCCTTGTTCTAGATTGATGTTGGAGGCTACCTCTCAGAGGGAGTAGGTAGTGGAATTGTTGTTTGTTGTAGTTAGCTGGGAGTAAGTGTTGTCATTGTGTTGTATCTTGGTGTTGTCAAAGGAAGTATAAGCTAAGGCTACAAAGTAGTTGTTGTAGGTGTTTCCCTTAGGGGAGAGAAAGTGTATGTGATTAATGTCAAAGGGGAAGAAAAGAAAATAATATATATGTTATCATTTTCCATTGATGCCAAAGGGAGAGAGAGAGTTAACTAAAAAACCATATGAAGAAAGGGGGTGAGAAGTCCTATAAAAGAGAAAGTATTGGAAAGTATAGATTCTTGTTTAAGGGGGATTAGTATGCACTATGGTGTAGTATATGATTCAATGATCAAAATTGTTGTTTTTGTTGATGTTTTTTCATATCATGTGATTCCATAAATTAAAAAGGGCGAGATTGTTGGAGGTTTGTGTTATCATTGATTTCAACAAATATTTGTCATTGCATTGATGTCAATCTATGGTGATTCTTTGATTAGTTGCATTGTGTTGTCATTAGTAGTATCACTAATGTAAACCTCTAGTATTTATTTGATGAGCATATGCTTGTGGATGTTCAATCTATTATGTGGTTGAGATGTTGAAAGGGTGTTGCAAATGTTGAGATGGTGTTTGTGGTGCTTGGTTTCCAAGTAATTTTGAGTTTAAATTTGAATAAAAGAGGGAAATAGTGGAAGTCAGGGAAAACTTTAGTGGTGAATCTTCGTCAATTGGTGAATACTACAAGTTAGAAAGGATGTTGAATCACTTGGTTTTTACAAAAAAATAAAATTGTCTCGATTAATTCGCCAATGCATTATTTTTTAAATGAAGCATCATTGGAATTGATTCACGAGTATTTTATACTGTAATTACAGATATTAATTATATTCACCATTAATTTTATATTCCTACAATTATTTTTTGGGAAATATCGCCACTAATAATAATTTACCTTTTCATTTTAGGGATATTTTAGCCTTGAATAGGTTTTTAATTTATTGCCATCGATTATCTTTTTAATCAAACGGATGCAAGTCAATTTTGTGAATTTATATGCACGTGCCTTTTAAAAAGGTTGTTGAGGCCCGAAATTTGATCTCCACCATTCACTGTTGCCAATAGTTGATGACATACATCATCATCGTTATATCGGTGGGACATCCCTAAGTGTCCCACCAATGATGTTCACTCATGCCAATAAGGCTTCCATACTCAACCTGGGGTCCACCAAGGCACAAGTACACCACTTGTGTAATTCTGTAGAATCATGAAGGGAATCTACAATATTCGTGCCAAGCTCCCGGAAAGACATCCGATCAAAGCTCTGTTTGATCTCCACCATTCATTGTTGCTGATAGTTCATGACATATTCCATCATTGTTGTATCGGAGGGACATCCCTAAGTGTCCCACCGATGATTTTCACTCACGTCAATATTAGCTCACGGAATGAACTTGCTGTCGTCCGATTTAAAAGCTAATCGATGGTAAAATTTTCAAGTTTCATTTAGTCTTGACCCCTCAACCCCCACAATGGGGTTTTGCTCCCTTGACCCCATAGGTGGCTACTGCCCTTGGGCCCCTACTTCAATATTTTTTAAAAATTAAAAAAATGGGGGAACTGCACCGACAAACTACGCAAATTTTTAAATGAGAGATTCACCATTAAAATTAATTGTTTTAGTGATTATTCACAAGGATTTGCCACTTTGATTTTTTTTTTTACCAATTATTCATTAAGATTCCCCAGGATTTTACAATTTTTTTAATACTTTGCATAAGATTTGCCGGGGAAAATTACTATTTTTTTCAAATAAAAGGAAAGATTTGCCAAGATTTTACACCTTCGTAGAGGGGGGTGTAACGCACCACCGTGCTAACCCCAAAGGACAACTAAAACTAACAAATTACCACGCAATTTTTATTTTTTGAAAGTAGAACATTACATAAGATGAATACGAACATACATTACATGTAAAGAAATTATACAATTACAATATCAACTTCGTTCTCTAGGGTACACAAAATGGTCATTACAAATCATAAAATTTTATTAACAAAAGAAAATAAAAGCCAAGATTACATAATGATTACCTGCAACCATCCATGATCGAGAGAGATTAAAATATACATACAATGTTTTATTACATTTCAATTTATAGTTCAATATAACAGTGTGGAGTATATTTCCACAT
Organism: Sequoiadendron giganteum; assembly: GCA_007115665.2. Lineage (NCBI taxonomy): Eukaryota > Viridiplantae > Streptophyta > Pinopsida > Cupressales > Cupressaceae > Sequoiadendron > Sequoiadendron giganteum. The sequence goes on from CM021104.1 coordinate 490,763,856, forward strand.
ATACAACACATCAGATAATGGCCACCACAAATGGTTTACAATGGTAAAAAAATACATTATAGACATTTTAAAAGTACATTACATCACTTCAGGAGTACAATACATCACTTCCTGCATCAAATACAAGAGTGTTACATAAATGAAGAATAAGTTACAAAAATGAGTAATAGTCTTCAACAACGTGAAGCTCTGGAAAACTTTGCATCCACTTCCACATCGCGAACACAACTTGGGAACCCAATGGGGTGCTTAGCACATTCCACCTGACCATGTGGACCCGAAGGCCCACCCCCCGTACTAGGAGATAACAAGAAAGGACCCACAAGCAAGACAGACAAGAAAAACTATTGCAAGACCAAAACATATCATACAACACTCTCAACGACCACTTACAAGGTGACTGTTTCCAAAGGGATACAAAGGAAAAGCAAGGGATTCCATGATACTAATATTCATATACTCCCAATTGAAGGGTACGCAAATACTTGGGTTCCCAAATAAACTCACATCATGGGACTCCAGAATGACTATGTAAAATCTACAAAGGAGACAATTGTAGAATAAAATTAATACTCATGACAACAATAACAATCCACCAAGCAAATCTCAACTTGAAAGAAAATCCAATAATTCAACTTGAACAACCAACCAAATTCTTCACACTCTTGCTAATTAACTACTTATACAAAGAGAGCATTCCTTAAAGCATTACAACCAAATACCAAGGCACAAACAATTAATGAAATGTGATCATGAGTACCTTCGCATCTCATAAGATATTAAAATAAAACTACGTAACTAACATATGTAACAAGCTCATTAACCATAATGAAGGAATTTGTAAAATTAGATCAATTAAAATAGAATCTCATATTTAGGTAAGCATGGTTCCATTAAGCAGTATAAATTCTTAACAAGAACTAGGTTTTATCAATAGCTTCTAGGATAGTATAATAGTTTGACTAAAGGTCATACTCTAACATTATTCAATGTATACCATCTAGTAATTGATCAATGCCACCTTTGTATATATATATATATATCTTTTATCAATACAAACAAAAGATCACTTAGATAACAACTTAAGAATTAACGAATAAGTAACTGATCAACTTTTCCAAACTTAAATATATCCTTATTCATTTTATTAACTTCCAAATATTGAAACAAGCACCTAAGAAAGACTCACTTCAATGTTATTATTAATTATGAAAATATTAAATATTACCCCTTGACTTCTAAAAGCACTTCAACATAATTTCATAACCTAATATACAATTCAATAAACCATCTATATGTTGAATTTCTATTGTGCTAATTTGTCCTTGATGACAATTTGTATTACATTTTGGCATCTTGATCTTGGTTGAGGTATTCTAGTTACAAGTTCTTTGTTCTATATTTATAAGTAATGATCTTTGGTTCTTGTGCTTGGGTTCATGAGATGCAATTTGATTTTCAGTTTTAAGAAAACCCTATTGAGTTTCCTTAATGAACTGATAATGGTTTATGGTATGTAGAATGGCATTATGAATTTAACATGCAAATTTAGTCTTCATTACCTCATATGTCATTGGAAATTATTTGGCATTGGCACATTATATAGCAATGGACATAATAAGGTCGCAATCAACTTTGGTGTTTTTGAATATCGTTTGGCATTGGAAATTATGGTTGGCACACTATGGGAATGCATATTATATTGCATTCAGGTTAATGATGGAAAATGCACAAGGCTTAAAAGCCGCCAACTAGTATAAAGTTGGTCTTTGGCAAGGCTGCAAACTTCAAAGGGAATTATGAGTTCATACATTATCAAGGTCTTACCATGGTACCACTGGCAGTTAAGCCAATGACTGTGGTAGTGCGGTGAAAGCGGTTAGCCACATGCAAGGCAACTAGCCTTATACAGCAGGTTGTCAGAAGGGTAACCATGGTAGTGTGGTGGAAGCAGTTAGCGGCATGCAAGGCAGCTACTGCTATACTACAAGTAGTCAAAAGGGTAACCGCGGTAGTGCGATAGAAGCAGTTAGTGGAATCCAACGTAGCTACTGCTATACCATGGGTACTCAGAAGGGTGACCATGGTAGTGCGGTGGAAATGGTTAGCGGCATGCAAGACAACTATCGCTATACTATAGGTAGTCAAAAGGGAGCTCGTGCTTGAGCAGTAAAGAAGCAGATGTCAAATGGTATAATGAGTTTTTCATTTATTAATTACTATCCTTTCAGACTCCAAATGATTATCATTTTGTGTAAAGGAATTCGATTGATTATTTTGGAAGTTTAGGTCATATTTTTGCTTCTCTTGCTCGAAGGGTTTGGAACCCTATTCGGGCCCTCACCATGGTATCTTACTCACAGTCGTTTCACTATGTAATCGACTAGATTTATGCAACTCTTGGATAGCGAATGGGGAAGCTTGAAATACCATCAGAATGGTCATTTCTCTTGTCAAGTTCTTGGCATCGGGTGAATGCTTCAAATATCAAAGTGGCACAAGTTGCTCAGCTTAGCTGCAAATCTAGTAAACTCTTTTGTGACAACAACTCCATCACTATTCTCAGGTATTCTTTCAGTTTTCTTTACAGATCCATTACATCTCAGGAAAGTTTATTTCGAGTTAAGTTTTCTATGCAAAAAGAAAAGTGAAAAATGAGTATTCCTTTCATGGAATGTAATGATGTAAAATGTAAAAAGGGGAAAACAGAGAAATTAGGGCTTGATCATTACTGCGAAACCTGAAAAGACAAAAGATAACAACAATGCAAAATATAAGAGATTTGTATGAGATAAGTGATTTTTTATTCTTTCTTTAGCTGAAAAATAGGAAAATGCAGTGCATTAACTGTTTTGAACAGTATCATGAAAAATGTATGAAATAGAGTGTGAGAAAAAGAAATTTGTACACACCACTGGTAATATAGTTTGATGAGAAGTTGTATTGAGACTGTAACAATATTTTCCTCAAGTTGTCTTAAGGCTTGATAATGGGTGGAACTCTAAAGTGTCACTATTGACATTTGAGAATTCTACACATTGTCTGTCAAGAGGCACTTGATAGAAATCAGGGAAACACAAAGATCCTATGTATCATTGTATGTTCTATTGAAAAAGAGAAAATGGGTTGGTGCTCCTTGATATTGGTGTCTCTAAAAAGAGGGTTTGGTGATCCTTGAGTTGGTGCTCAAAAATTAGTCTATGAGGCATTGTCAAAAATGATTATTGAAATGAAAGCCTGAAAAAGGCAACAAGTTTAGGAGTTGTTTTTCTACCCCAGGAGGGTTTTCCACTTGGCATATCTTGTGTCTATTTGAGTATCTGTGGTTCATTTGATTTAGTGCTTTAATGATTTAAATTTATATGGCTAACTATTCTCATTTATGTTTATATGATTGCATTCAATACATGAATGAGTTTATCATTGATAAATGAGAGCATACATCTAGTTTATTTCAGGTTCAGTTAAAATTGGTAAAGAAGTTAATAACATTGATTCACCCCCCCCCCCTCTTCATGTCTTTTCACTCCAACAATTGGTATCAGAGCATAGGGTCCTCTGATAGGTCTTTCCACCCAAGGATTGATTCTGGCATTGGAGTCTATTCAAAATGTCTCAAGCTCATAAAGGTACTTCCATGACTAGAGCTCCATTATTTGATGGAACTGAATATGTATTCTGGAAAATCAGAATGGATAATTATTTAACTTCTTTTGACCTCAATGTCTAGAGCATAGTATTGTCTAGGTACACTATACTAGCTACTCTTCCTACTACTTTTGATGAAAAGAAAAGATATGAAACCAATGCAAGAGAAAAACATGCTCTTTTGTGTGCACTGACTAAAAATGTTTGTATAAAATTCATGCACTGCAGCTCTGCTAGGGAAATCTGGGTTAAACTTGAAACTATCTATCAAGGAAATGAAAAAGGTAAAACAGTTTAAAGTCCTCACTTTAAAACACCAGTTTGAAGATCTAAAAATGAGGGATGATGAGAAATTTGCTGACTACTTTTTGAGAGTTGATGAAATAGTAAATTCCATGAAGGGTCTAGGAGAAGAAGTTAAGGAATTTTATGTTGTAACTAAGTTCATCAGAACCTTGCCAACAAAATTTGAAGCTAAGGTTGCTACTCTAGAAGAGAAGAAACATTTTTCCCAACTTACCCTTGAAAACCTACAAGGCACCCTAACTGCCTATGAAATAAGGATCAGCAAAAACAATACTTCTACAAAAGAAACTGCTTTCAATACTAAAAGAAAAGATAAGGATGAGCCCACTGAATCAGAACTTTCTGATTCCAAAGAATCCCACTTTGTGAGGAAACTCAAAAAGGGTTTTGGAAAGTATAAGGGAAAACTTCCCTTCAAATTCTTTAACTGTGGAAAATAGGCCACTTTTCTGTAAAGTGCCCCTATGGTGACACAAGTAGTGATATCAAAAAATCTGAAAAACTGGCCAAGAAAAAGGCTTATAAACCCAAACAAAAATTCAATTTCAAAACAAAGAAAAGTTTGTTCAACAAAAATGAAATAGACTCTGAATATGAAGATTCATTAGATGAAAAGGATGAAAATCTATTCATGGCTGAAATCATTCAGCAAGATGAAACTAACAATAATGATGTTGAAGATGGAAAAGTGGATTATGAAGGGGAACTAAAATGTGCTCTAAAAGAGCTAAGGAAACTTAAAAAACAAATGTGTGCTCAAGAACAAAATACTGCTCAAGATATTTCACAGGAGCAAATCATAAATCTTGAGATAGTCTCATTAAAAACTCAACTTGAAGAATCCAAGAGAATTGAAGACTATCTTCGTATTGGCATAAGCTTTAAAGATCAAGAAATTCAAAAACTTGAACATGAGATTGTAGATCTCAGAAAGACCATTGAGAAATATGAGAGCACTCTTAAACTGAATGACATGCTCAGTAAACAGAAACTGAACAATGACAAAACTGGTATCGGTTTTGTGAAAGGTGAATGTTCAAATAATAGTGCTAAGGACAATGTTGTTTCTGGAAACAAAATTCCTAAACTCAAACATCTTGACTTTGATAAGGATCATGTTCATCCTTTTAGGAGCAACATAATGGCTTATAATTCCTACCCTTTCTTTTATGGATATTGTTATTTCTGTAACAAATTTGGTCACAAGGTGAACTCTTGCAGATTTATAAGTCCCAGAACTCCTAGATTTGGTGTTAGACAAAATCATAGCCTTGCAAGACAGATTAGATGTTTCACATGCAAGTCTTTGGGTCATTCTGCTAAGCAATGTAATGTTGATCAGAAGAATAAATAGCAGAAATCTATAAGGGTCTGGAAACCCAAAGCTATCAACAACATAGAGTAGACCATGTTAGTTCAAACTACCTTTCACTCCAAGAAAAGGGACTTATGGGTCCTAGATAGTGGCTGTTCAAACCACATGATTGGTGACAAATAAAAAAATTTTAATCTCGAAGACTATGTAGGTGGATATGTAAAGTTTGGAGACAACTCTGGAATTCAAATCAAAGGTAGAGGTTCTCTTTTTCTGAATGAAGACACTCCTATTTACAATGTGTATTATGTAGAAGGATTAAAACATAACCTTCTGAGTGTCAGTCAAATCTGTGACAGTGGCTATCAAGTCCTATTCACTTCACAGGGATGTGGAATCAAAAATAATATTGGAAAAGCTATTGTTGCTGGAAGGACTAAGGGAAATGTCTACAATTTACTTGACACTTCTAGAAATGAAAACAATCAAGGTATGTGCTTAATGAGTCATGTTGAAGAAATTTTGTTGTGGCACAAGAGACTAGGTCATATTAATTTTGACAATATGGTTAGAATTAGTAAAAATCAAAATGTAAGAGGCCTGCCTATTCTAAAAAATCCTAATAATGCAGTATGTAAAAAATGTCTCAAAGGAAAGAAAACTAAGGTAAGCTTTAAATCCAAGGAACATTCATCTACTAAACCTCTGCAAATTGTTCACATTGACTTATGTGGTCCTACAAGGACTAGGTCTATCAATGGTGAGAAATATTTCATGTTATTTGTTGATTACTCTCGTATGGTATGGGTTACCTTTCTTAAGAATAAATCAAAAGATTTTGAATATTTTAAAGTCTTTAGAAAAATGGTAGAAAGAGAGTCAAGTTTAAAATTGAAATGTCTAAGATCTGACAAAGGTGGTGAATTAACCTCATAAGAATTCATTGACTATTGTGAAATACATGGCATAAAAAGATAGTGTGTTGCTGCCAAAACACCTCAACAGAACATGGTAGTTGAGAGAAAGAATAGGATTGTAAAAGAAATGGCAAGGACTATGTTGAATGAAGAAAATCTGCCAAACATGTACTGGAAAGAAGTTGTTCATATAGTTGTCTACATTTTGAATAGAGTCCAGATCAGAGTGAAATCAAATTTCACTCCATATGAACTGTGGTATGGTAAATCCGCCTCAATTAAATACTTCAGAATATTTGGTTACAAATGTTTTATCAAGAGAGATGGTGATAAGTTAGGGAGTTTTCAATCTAAGATAGATGAAGGTATGTTTTTAGGATACTCTACTCACAACAAAGCCTTTAAATGCTTTAACAATAGGCTGAATAAAATTGTTCAATCTGTCAATGTCAAATTTGATGAAAATCTTCTTTTAGATGTTGAACCTATGCAAGATGATGAGGAGGAAGAATTTGAACTTGATATAAATTTTGAAGGCTTTGAAACTTCAAAGCCTGAAAATAAATCAGCAAGTTCTAAACTAGCTAAATCAAAATCTGAAGATGCTGAAACTAGCTCTGAAAAATGTGTAGCTAAAACTCCTTCAAAATCTCTTGCTAGAAACCATCCTAAAGATCTGATTATAGGAGATAAATCAATAGGAGTTCAAACAAGGAAAAGAATAGTTAACTATGATGCAAAATCTCACATAGTTGATCTTACTACTTTTTGTTTATTAACTCAGTTTGAGCCCAAAAAATTTGATGAAGCTCTAACTAATGAATGTTGGCTTAATGCAATCCAGGATGAAATTGATCAAATTGAGAAAAATCAGACTTGGGAGCTAGTCCCAAGACTAGATGAAAAAAATGTTATAGGAGGTAAGTGGATTTTCAGAAATAAACATGATGAAAATGGCCATGTTTTTCGCAACAAGGCTAGATATGTCTGCAAAGGATATGCTCATCAAGAAGGTATTGACTTCGGTGAAACCTTTGCACCAGTAGCTAGACTTGAATCAATTAGAATTTTCTTGGCATATTTTGTTTTCAAGAACTTTAAGGTATATCAAATGGATGTTAAAACTACCTTTTTGAATGGGTATTTGGATGAAGAAGTTTACATAGAATAGCGTGAAGGTTTTACTTGTAAAAAGAAACCCAATAATGTCTAAAGGTTGAAAAAGGCTCTATATGGCCTAAAACAAGCTCTAGATCTTGGTACTCTAGATTGGACAGTCACTTACTATCAAAAGGTTTTATTAGATAAGGAGTAGACATCAATATTTATGTTAAAATTGAAGGGTCTGATATTCTAGTTGTTGAAATTTATGTTGACTTTGGCTACAACAACATTGCTTTGAGTCAAAAATTCTCACAGATTATGGAATCTGATTTCAAAATGTCTATGTTGGGAGAATTGTCCTTCTTAGGTCTTCAAATCTCTCAACTTGAACTAGATATCTTTCTCTCTCAAACAAGATATGCTAGAGAAATGTTAAAGAAATTTCAAATGGATGAATGTCATCCAGTTAGCACTCCAATGGCTACCGGTTGTAGACTCAACAAGGTTGATGATTCTTCTGCTATCAACCCAACTGACTATAGGTCAATGATAGGCAGCCTATTATATCTAACATCCTCAAGACCTGACATTATGCAATTTGTTTTCATGGTTGCTTGATTTTAGTCATCTCCTAAGGAATCTCACATTAATGTTGTTAGAAGGATTCTTAAATATCTACAAGGCACAATTGACTATGGACTCTAGTATCCTAGAAGCAATGACTTTTCATTAGTGGCTTATACTGATTTTGACTGGGCTATTTTTTTGGATGATAGGAAAAGCACCAGTGGTGTTGCTTTCTTTCTTGGTGATTGTTTAGTGGCTTGGCATAGCAAAAAACAAGAATCTATTTCACTCTCTACTGCTGAAGAAGAATATATTGATGCCACTTCTTGTTGTACTCAGGTAATATGGATGTCACTAACATTATCTAACATGGGTATTCAAATCCCTAAACCAATTTCTATTATGTGTGATAGTACTAGTGCAATCAATATCTCAAAAAATCTTGTAATGCACTCTCTCACTAAACACATTGGTATTAAGCTTCATTTTCTTTGTGAAAAGGTGTTGGCTAATGAGATTTTTGTGCAATATGTTCCTACAAAAGCATAGGTAGCTGAAATTTTAATAAAACCATTGGCTAAATATGTTTTTGAAAGACTTAGGTCTAGATTGGGAGTTGTCTCTCAATCTCTGTTATCTTAATTAGTCTATCCTGGTGATAGGGGAGCTGGTTAGCTCATCCTGTAGCTCATATTTTTCTACTCAATTGTTACATCTTCAGCTTCATGGAATTCCACTGTTGATTCTGGTTTATCTTTGTTGACTTCCCTTTATCCTTGTGACAAAAAGGGGGAGAATTATGAGCATTCGGTTCTAGTACTATATTTTGGCTTGGTGGCCTAGTTTTTGCCATCAAGGACAAAGGGGGAGTTTGTTGAATTTCTATTGTGCTAATTTTTCTCTGATGACAATTTGTATTACAGTTTGGCATCTTGATCTTGGTTGAGGTATTCTGGTTATAGGTTATTTTTTTTGTATTCTATAGGTAATGATCTTTGGTTCTTGTGCTTGGGTTAATGAGATGCAGTTTGATTTTCAGTTTTAAGAAAACCCTATCGGGTTTCCTTAATGAACTGATAATGGTTTATGGTATGTGGAATGGCATTGTGAATTTAACATGCAAATTTAGTCTTCATTACCTCATATGTCATTGGACATTATTTAGCATTGGCACATTATATAGCAATGGACATAATAAGGTGGCAGTCAACTTTGGTGTTTTTGGATATTGTTTGGCATTGGAAATTATGGTAGGCACACTATAGGAATGCATATTATATTGCATTCAAGTTAATGATGGCAAATGCACAAGCCTTAAAATCTAATGGCTAGTATAAAGCTAGTCTTTGGCAAGGTCGTGGACTTCAAAGGGCATTATGAGTTCATACATTATCAAGGTCTTACCATAGTACCACTGGCAATTAAGCCAATGACCGTGGCAGTGTGGTAAAAGCGGTTAGCGACATGCAAGGCAGTTATCGCTATACTGTGGGCTGTCAGAAGGGTAACCATGGTAGTGCGGTGGAAGTGGTCAGTGGCATGCAAGGCAGCTACCGCTATACTATGGGTAGTCAAAAGGGTAACCGTGGTAGTGCAATGGAAGGGGTTAGTGGCATGCAAGACAGCTATCGCTATACCACGAGTAGTCAGAAGGGAGCCTGCGCTTGAGCGGTAAAGAAGCGGATGTCAAATGGTATAATGAGTTTTTGATTTATTAATTACTGTCCTTTCAGACTCCAAATGATTATCATTTTGTGTAAAGGAATTTGATTGATTGTTTTGGAAGTTTAGGTCATATTTTCTCTTCTCTTGCTTGAAGGGTTTGGAACTCTATTCTGGCTACCACCATGGTATCTTACTCATAGTCATTTCACTGTGTAATCAACTAGTTTTCTAAAACTCTTGGACAGCGAATGGGGAAGCTTGAAAGAACATCACCATGGTCATTTCTCTTGTTAGGTTCTTGGCATCAGGTGAATTCTCAAAATAGCAAAGTGGCATGGGTTGCTCAGCTTAGCTACAAATCTGGTAAACTCTTTTGTGACAACAACTCCATCACTATTCTCAAGTATTCTTTCAGTTTGCTTTACAGATCTGTTACATCTCAGGCAAGGTTATTTTGAGTTAAGTTTTCTATGGAAAAAGAAAAGTGAAAAATGAGTATTCCTTTCATGGAAAAATCTGAAATGATTGCTCTAAAATGTGACTGCATTTTTATTGAAGGTTATCATGATAGTTTTAAGGGGATAGTGATTTCAATTTGTGGGTAATGATAAAATATTCGAAACTCTTCAGATCCTTAGCTAAATCTTTGGTAACTTCTCTTAAATGCATGATTTTGGTTATGGGCATTATTATTTTAGTTAGTTCTTTTTGCAGCAATTTTTCTATGGCCATTATTTGAAAATTACATGCATGCCTTGATGTTGTTTGGTTAAAGCACTATTTGTGCAGGTTGCCTGAGAGGACAATTTTCTAGTATGCCTTCTAAATTTGCACAATGCTTGAGTATTCCTATCAAAAGACCTTATTCAGATTGATCCTTCCCTCATGATCATGATAACATCTGACATTGTTGCTTGCAAGTAGCATGGTAACCTAATAATCATCTTTGAGTAATTCTTTGAAAGTGAAAAATGAGCAACTGTTGTAACCTTTCATGGAATGTAATGATGTAAAATGTAAAAAGAGGAAAACAGAGAGATTAGGGCTTGATCATTATTGAAAAACCTGAAAAGACAAAAGATAATAGCCGTACAAAATATAAGAGCTTTGTATGAGATAAGTGATTTTTGATTCTTTCTTTAGCTAAAAAATAGGAAAATACAGTGTGTTAACTGTTTTGAATAGTATCATGAAAAATGTATGAATAGAGTGTGAGAAAAAGAAATTTTTACACACCACTGGTAATACAGTTTCATGAGAAGTTGTATTGAGACTGTAACAATATTTTCTTCAAGCTATCTTAAGGCTTGATAATGGGTGGAACTCTAAAGTGTCACTATTGACATTTGAGAATTCTACACATTGTCTTTCAAGAGGCACTTGAGAGAAATCAGGGAAACAGAGAGATCCCTTGTATCATTGTATGTTCTATTGGAAAACATAAAAGGGGTTGGTGCTCCTTGAGATTGGTGTCTCTAAAAAGAGGGTTTGGTGCTCCTTGAGTTGGTGCTCAAAAATCAGCCTATGAGGCATTGTCAAAAATGATTATTGAAATGAAAGCTTGAAAAAGGCAACAGGGTCAAGAGTGGTTTTTCTACCCTAGGAGGGTTTTCCACTCGGCATATCTTGTGTCTATTTGAGTATCTGTGGTTCATTTGATACAGTTCTTTAATGCTTTAAATTGATATGGTTAACTATTCTCATTTTTGTTTATATGATTGCATTCAATACATGAATGAGTTTATCATTGATAAATGAGAGCATACATCTGGTTTATTTTAGGTTCAGTTAAAATTGGTAAAGAAGTTAATAACATTGATTCATCCCCCCCCCCCCTCTCAATGTCTTTTCACTCCAACACTATATGTTCATGTACCTCTTTCTTGGATTAATAAAATGATCATGGAATGAATTTAAATATACAAGCTACAATTTAGGATACAAATTTCTAGAATACCATAACATTTTGCATAGTCTTAGTATACCCTTTCTCTAAGTGAGAAACACAACAATATGGTCTATTTTTAACTTCTTAGAGTAAATTAATATTTTCAAATTTAAGTAAAAAGTAATAAATATTGATTTTTTAATATTTTTATTTATTTATTTATTTATATATACTTAACTATTACTACTTTTCTTGGAAATAATAGCTTACTCCAATATAATATCATTTAAAATTCTTGAACTAATTTAACTTCTTAAAGTAAATTAGTATTCCCAAATTTACCTACTCATTTTAACTTATTAAAATAAATTAATATATCTAATAATAAAATACAATAGCATCCACAATATATAAATATAACAAACAGAACCATATTTAATTCTAATTAATATTTTATAAAAAAAAAAATCCACAACATATATATTCATATATATAAACTAAAAACCCACATCATATATATTCATATATATAGAATCAAAACCCACAACATATATATGATTAACCATATTCATTATAAAATAACCACTATTTTTTTATATTTAAATATAATTGTTTCAGTTGTTTTAACACAGTCATAAAGAATTATAATTAACTACAAATAATATACAATGCACATATATATATATATATATATATATACACACATAATTAAAAAAAAACATAAATTACATGACCATACAAATACATATTATAAATCAGACATTATATAGCATATAGACCAGGGGCGCGGCTGGAACATGGAAGCTAAATATTTTTCCATTTTAAATTTTTTAGGACTAATGTGGATTCAAGATAAAATTACCAACCTGAATTTACAATTGGAGTCGGGAATGGAGTGTGCAACAATTCTCCTTGCAATCCAAATTTCGTTCCATCCAAAATTCACCTGGTTGAAAAAATTTCTTCTACGGGGTCAAATGAAAATAATCCCTCTCCTTGCAAAAATTTACCCATCCCATGTTTTTGTAGAAATCCCCAAATAAATTAAGGCAAAACTCATTAGTTTTTTGGTAAAACAAAGAAAACAGGTGGCAAAAAGCACAATTTTTAATTTAACATCCGAGACATTCATTTTACTCCGTTTTACCACTTGGAGGAAAATTCTTCGTTTAAAGAATTTAGAAATCTACCCCCACTAAGGTTGATTTCATCTACAGGAAAAAATTTCATTCTTAGATTAATATTTACCCGCTAACAATGCATTATTATATTGAATTAAATTAAATTAAACTTAAACTTACCCCATTTATCATTTTATTGGGTAACATTAAATCAACCATTTCATCTCGAGATTCCTAAAACTATATTTATATTTTAGAATAAATTCTTAACAAAAATTAAATAAATAATATTATTAATTAAATAAATAACATTATTTAATTAACTTAAGAATACTATTTAATAACTAATTGGGAATTTACATAGTTGAAATTAAAATATTATTATTTATAATTAATAAAATTAAATCATGACAATTCAAATAATAATCTTTTAATTTTACAAACATCATTTAAAATTTTCAAATTAATATAATATTTAATTAAATCTTAGGTAATTTCGCAAATCACCTTACTAATTAGGTTTGATGCTTAAATAAATTAATAACCATCACTAAATAATGATAACGCATTAAAATCAAACAATTATCATATTAAGATTAACATGTAAAATGAATGACATAAGACAAAATGAAACATAATGAATCATGAATTCATGAATAGATACTTACACAAATTTCTAGAACGATCGATACGGAGGAGCGCTACAGGGGGGGTTTCTTAAAGTTATCCCTGGTGGACGTTATAAAGTGTTCAGTGTTTTTCTCCATATTTCTTCATGTTTGAAGATCTTTTGTGGTTTTGATATGTTGATTAGAGGTGTTTAAAGGTGTTATATCCAGAGTTCGAGGTTTTGAATCATTCGGTAGAAGAAGTTGTGTTCACCAATGTGTGAACTATGATGTAATACTATTTGGGAGAAATCGTTTTGATCAAAATTTCTCTCTGTTGTGGTTTCTAGTTTTGCAGATTTGGAAGTGTGCTTATATTTCTCATATCTATCTTTAGTCTTTTTTTTTTATAGTTTTGGTGCTCTAGAAGGTTGGATTCATGAGTTATAGAGTGTCGAAGATTAATTGGGTGTATAGAATGGGTATGTTCTTCAGGTTTATGATGTTGTGAAGGATTTTTTGGATTTCATGATGTTGATGGAATATTCCAAATTGTGTTTAAGTGTTTTGTGTGGTCTGTGAGCCATCTTAGGATTCGGTGAAGTGTGTACTTAAATGTTTAATGGTGTTAACATAGGTTCAATCGACCTTAGGCATTTACACTAATTATGGATATGCTTCAGTTTTTTTGGAAGTGTGGTGTGGCATGTATATGTGGATCTAAGTTAAGGTGTGTTGTGGCCCCCTTCTTTCCTATCCACAATGAGAATGTTTTGGTGTCAACCTAATTTGAATTTACACATAAGAGTTGCATATATGACCTTGTAGATTATTTTCAAGGTTATGGACAGTGTATATATGTTAAGTTGATGAAGGATTGTCATGTGAATTGTATGTGATGTAAATTGTGATGTGAAGTGTGAAAATGTGAAATGTAGTATGAACTTTAATGACTAAGACTACTAGAAGTAGTGAGCAGAAGGTGTTTGAATTCTATAGAGAGAGTGTGAATATTTTGGTGAAGCAGTGGTGGAATTGTTCTATTGTTGTGAGAAATATTTCTCATTGTAAAAATCTTCTATCTTCTTCTTTATGTTCAAGTAGTGAGCCCTTCTTTCTTTTGGGCAATGAGTCCTTCGATTGTGATCCTATTGTATTCGGTGTTGCAATTACTTTATATTGTGAGATAAACCTCGCCATGGTTTTTCCCTTGGGTTTTCCATGTAAATTTGGCTTTCTCATGTGTATGAATGTGTTTGCATTACTCATTCTCATGTTTATATTTTTATAATGCATGATAAGGGTTTAAGGATTAATGCAAATCTGAATATTAATGAGGGTTTTGATGTTTTAATGTACAACTAATTCACCCCCCTCTCACTTTTCTTGTGCATTCAATAATATAGTTGCATAAGGAGCTATGGGGACTTTGATCATGTATCATGCTTCTGTATTTATCACACAAATCACATTTACACACCTTTATCTAGTAGTGCCCTCTGCCACAACTAGCACTACAAGGCTCTAAGAGCCACACCTCGAGTGGCTGGACATATTTTTGTTATTATATCATATCATGATTGTATAGAATTTTTTACATGTATAGGTTCATAATAAAATATACAAAGACCACATTTTATTACAATGATGTGATACATGTACATTACATTAATTTGATATAAAAATATATGAGATTTTGGATCAACACCATATGTTCTTATGTGTATGATTTATTTTCATGTATAATTATGTTGTGGATGTATGTTTATGGATTTATACTTATATTAGATGCCATCATGATCTAATTAAAGACATAATGGATGTAGGGTGATCCCATAATACTAGTTTACAATTTTTTTGAGGAAGGAAAATTGCAAAAATGCTCCCATGAAAAAAAATGGTTTTTAGGGGTTCACATGAATTGGGGTGTTTGTATGGACCCAAAATGAGTTCGCTCAAACTCCCTTTGAGCGAACCCTCTTTAATGATGGGACAAACCTTTTGGCACATTTTTTAAAATGAAGACAAAGGAAAGTTCAAAAAAATGGAGGTTTGTATGGAACCCCCTTCGAGTGAAACCCCCTTCACTCGAAAGGGTCAGGGGGTTCACTCGAAGGATGGGTCCATACAATCCCCCTTTTTCCCCTTCTCCTCCTCTTCTACCAAATCTCTATTAATTTTTTCATTTCAAAGCTCAAGTTGAGGATGAAAATGGAGGATACTTCATAGACCCAATTGGATGATGGTAGTCCTCATAACGAGCTTTCCATCGAATATAATTTTAATATGTTTTGGTTTTATTATGTATTTCTTTTTTAGTTTGATTAAACATAGGTTTTTCACTGAAAATCAAGCTCTTTGTTCTGCACAAGTGAAAAAATAGAATATTATCAAAAGAATTTGAAAAAATATTAGTGTGCACTAGATATTGATGTCCCTGATCCAACAAAAAGTAATTAAACTTGGATACATACAAAAAAAGTTATGTTTTAGCTAGTAAATCATGTCCAGATTGTACCTGGTTTGACTTCGAAACTTAATTAAGAAAAAATATTCAATGAAATGATATGAAACCAATTCCATGCACTAGATATCGTAGTTAGAAATCTAAGTTTAAAAAAATAGAATTTTATCCTTCATGGAAAAAAGTTATGTGTTAGCTAGTAACATCACTCTTTAAAAATGGTGGTTACTGTTAAAAAATAGTTTTTGAAGGAGATGGAAAAATAAGTGCAATTTGATTCCAAAAATTTTGAAAAAAAAATATTTAGAATCTATAGACAAAATTCACAAATCACTAGTTTGCATCATCTTCAAATTCTTCACGGTTTAGTTGCTATAGATGCTCGAAAGTGAATATTTAGTTTTAAAAAATTAGTTCAATGTCCAGTTTGGCCAAAACTTATAAACCAGTATTGTGGGATCAGCCTGTATGCTTAATTAAATGCAATTATGATCTAACCAATTCTTAATTATATATAATATGATACAAAATATATGGATACAAGAATTAATCAAACACAATGCACTGATGCATAGCATAAAGATAAAACACATGTATACATAATTATTAATTAAATAAATTAACTACATACACATGTTTACATCATAACATAAATTAAAAATATAATGTGTTAATGAAGAAGTGTCATAGCATAATAGACTATGATCCATGAAGAGGGATGAATCTCATGCACATTCCATATAGACCCTATGCATAGTATCTATGAAGATGCATTGCATTGACCAATTATTTTAGAGGAGTACTATTCATAGATGATAATCCATATGCACCAAAACCATACACAAAGGTGATTATATAAGGACATAGCCAATTAAGGATGAATTTCCCCTTTTGATCAAGTAGCACATTTATGTTTCTCTTGTTCTCATAGAGAATGATATCACCCACCTTTAAGGTATGAGAAAGAACACCTTGATAATAATGTTTAGATATATCTTTGATAAGCTTGAAGATGGTCAAGGGCTTGTAATTGGTTCTCATCGAGAAACTCAAGATGATTTAGATGTTCAACATGTTAAGTGTCATCATCAATTAAGCCTTTAAGGGAAACTTGCAGACATGGAATTTCCAACTCTAAAGGCATAATAGTCATAGTACCACATATACAAGGTTATACAGGGTTATACTAGTATCCATACAGACTCTTGTGTGATATGCCCATAAGGCATAAGTCAATTGAGTATGTCACTCTTTACCATGTGTGTTCACCATTTTTCAAAGAATGAGTTCAAGGGTTCTATTAGATGATTCTTCTTGGCCATTAGATTGAGGATAGTAAGGTGTAGAAAATTTATGTTGAATGCAGATTTAATCTAAGAATTTATTTACCTCCTTGTTCTTAAATGAAGAACCACTATCAAAAACAAGGGTAGAAGATAATACAATATGAGAAATGCTATTATTCAAAAGAAAGTTACAGATTTCTTCAACATTAGTAGATCAAATTGGAATAGATTCAACCCATTTCATAAATTCATTGGTGTTGAGCACACCTAGATACTGACAGGGGGGTGAATCTATATCTTCAAAACATAAACCCTTTAGCATAGTACACTATTGAAATTTTAAGAACATCAAAAACCCTTAAATAGATCAACAACTCTTAATCAAATCAGAAACAATGAAAGATAAATAAATAAATACACATGCACAAGCTAACACTAGATATATGTAGAAAAACCAAGAAGGGAAAAATGATAGTGAGAAATCTCACAATATATGAAGCTCACTACTTAAAAAAATTATAATTTGTTTTAAGGCTCACTACCTAAGGAAGCACACTTATCCCTAAAAGACTTGCAAAATAAGGCCACAAACTTAGGGAAAGATACTAATGGACTTGCAGGCTGAGGCACACAACCTCAAGGCAAGATAGAAGGACATGCAAAAGACACTCTATCTGATAGCAGGATACATGAAGATTTATAATTACAATGTATTTCAACAATACACTCTGCTGACTAAGGCATTAAAGCACATTTGACTTTTTATTTCAATAAATCACTGCATTTTCCATATTTTCACACCACCACATGTGATCAAATTTAAATTGATTTTTTCTTCCATTTATATCCTCCACGAGAAAATAAAACATCAAACTAGGTCCACCAAAACAAGAGATAAGAAATAACCTTCACAAGTCAGCCACAAAACATAATTACAGTGAAGGAATTCTTATCCAAAAGATAGAGAGGATGAAAAACAACTTATGACATCTTTCAATGTGATCCCAAACAACACACATGTAGGTGCACATCAACCCAATTTGATAACAAGGAAACATGGAGCATATTACTAGTTGGTCCAAAAACACATCTTCAACAAAATTTACTCAATGTGGTTCTAAACAAGATAGGACAAAACTTAAACAAAACTTAACACAACCTCAATTGTTAAAAAAGATACCCTAGCACAAAGTGCAAGAAAGAGAAAAAAAAATTGTCATCTAGACATCCATAAATTACCCATAAAACTAACTCAAAATAATATGCAACACCAAATAGATCACACATTGATGTGTGGGCTAGAAATACACGTTTCATGAACATCCAACGACACTTCCATATACTTCTTTCACACTATCATGCCACAAATAACCACCACAAACCAAAAAAAATCAAAACGTGCATCATCCAAGAAGCCTAGAAGACACATCCATAAGATAGGACATCAAAAAAAATAAAATTGATAAACTTCATCACATGAAAGATGAAATGAGACATTGAAAAACACTAACAACATATCCACCAAGCCGTAGGAGCAGAAACAACAATACAAAGCATTTTCTGGACTAGTCCTAACATGCAACAAAATTGTCAACCCATTGCAATTACTAGAAACCTCCTCGACAAAATTGGTGGCTTGAAAAGGTAGGGGGTAAACATCCATAGAACATAAACACCAAATCCAAAACTATAAGACCATATCTTCAAAGGTGGATGAATGTAGAGCATTCTCCCAAACAGTCTTCAAAGCAATTTCATGTAGCAAAATATTTCACCAACATCTAGAGACTAGAACTTCCTTGTAGCAACAAATACTTCCTCAAGAACAATAGGAGAGAGCATACAACATACTAGAGACCATCAACAACATCTCTCCAACTTCATAATTACTTCTAATCCTCATATTAATAATTCTAATCCTCATCTTATTATATCATCTATGCTAACAAAAATCATACTCAATACAACTTTAATTGTCATAAAAAAGGCATGACATCCAACCATGAACATCAACAACATCAATGTTAGCACATCATCATACATCAATAACAACCTAAACTGATTGTTGAAATCAATGAAAAATAATGCCAAACATCTGTAAAACAATCTATCCCTTTGGCATTGATGATAACACACACCTACATATTCTCCCCCTTTGACATCAAGGAAAAATGGCCAAGATCTTGAATTAACTCATCAACATATCCATAACAACTGCACTTCTTCTTAGAAAATTACATAAGCTCTCCATATTAGAAACAACCAACCAACTACCTACTCCCCTTGAGAGGTAGCACACATCTATCCAATATAAAAGGATATGACATAGATTTATCCCCCTAGATGGATGCACCATCTATGTGTCTAGTTAAAAGAGAGAGGGGCAATAACCCTTAAATTTTTCTATAGATACTCAAAAGTATCCTTTGAAAGTTCCTTAGTGAATATGTTTTCAATCTAATCCTTAGTAGGAACATACTTGAATATGACTTCTTGTTCTATAACATTTTCCCTTTGAAAGTGATACCAGATATAAATGTGTTTGGTCCTTGAATGCATCATCAAATTATTGGAAATATTCATTGTACTAGTAATTATCACATAATATGGGAATGGGTTCATCATACACCATATTTATATCCTTCAAAGTTCACTTCATCCAAAGCACTTGGGTGTAGCAAGATGTTGCAACAACATACTCAACTTTTGTTGTAGATAAGGACATTGAGTCCTAGTTCTTATTGAACCAAGAGATCAATTTGTCTCCTAAGAAAAATATGCTTCCACTAGTGCTTCTCCAATCATCCACACATCCTACCTAATCAGCATCAATATAAGAACTCTAATAAAATTTATCATCCTTCTTATACCTGAAACAATAATCTAGAGTTCCCTTTAAATATATGAATATTATTTTTTACTTCCTTCTCATGAGTTTTCTTAGGATTAGCTTGATATTTATAAACCAAACATACAGCATGTATAATATTAGGTCTAGAGGTAGTCAAATACAATAAACCTCAAGCGTATACCTATAAAGGGTTTGATCAACCTCAAATGACTCATCAATCTTTCTCAAGTAACAACCAATGACCATATGAATAGTTATTGGTTTGGAATCCTCCATTCCAAACTTCTTTGACATCTCTCTAACATACATATCTTGAGTGATAAAGATACCATTATCTAGTTGAAAAATTTGAAGCCCAAGGAAGAAAGAAAACTCACCAATCATAGACATCTCATACTCTTTTTACATCTCTTCTACAAACCTCTTGCACGTATTATAATCACCACCAAAAATGATGCCATCAACATACACAAGTAGAAATATCTTTTCTTCCTCTCACTTAATGTAAAGATTAAACTTTTTGCAATACCTTTCTTGAAACCTTGTTGAAGTAAGTACTTATCCAACAAAGTATACCAAGCTCTAGGAGCTTTCTTGAGTCCATACAGATATTTCTTGAGTTTGAACACCATGTTTAGATCTTCTAATAGTTGGAAACCATATGGTTGCTCAATGTAGACCCCTTCCTCTAAATCACCATTCAAGAAGGTCGACTTGACATCCATCTGATAGAATTTTAAATTCTTGTGAGAATCAAAGGTAAGAAACATATGGATTGCCTCCATTATGGATACTATAGAAAAATTCTCCTCAAAATCAATACCTTCAACTTGAAAATAACCCTTGTGTACCAATCTAGCTTTGTTCCTCACAACTTCACCATCTTCATTCAAATTGTTTCAAAACACCCACTTTATTTCTATAACATTCTTATCAGCTAGTCTCGGAACCAATTCCCATGTCTATTTTTTTACTATTTTATTCAATTCTTCTTCCATTTCCTTCATCCAACTTTCTTATTTTCTAGCGTTACAAAAAATTTTAGGCTCTACCTTTGACAGTAAACACAAATTCACATGTTGGATTTCTTTTCCAAGCCTTCTCCTAGTCAACACACCCTCATTCTTATCTCAAATGATCCAATCTAGTGAATGGTTATTCTAAACATATTTTGTTGGAGAGTTAGGGGAATTTTTTAATTCTTGTTACTTCTCTTCTTTATTCTTCTTCTTCTTCAATGCAAGGAGGTATATCAGATCCACAAATCTCTAGTTCTTGTGAGATATGACACAAATCTTCATCTACTTTAACATTTTTTCTTTCAATCATATTTCCCAATCTCTTGTTGTAGCATATATATGCCTTTCTTTTGGTTGAGTAACCAAGGAAGATCCCTTCATCACACCTTGAATCAAAATTTCAAAGGTCTTCTTCATCTTTCCTGATGTAACATTTGCTGCCAAAACTCCTAGAGTATCTAATAGTGGGAGGCCTTCCATATGAAAGCTCATAAGGGGTCTTAGTTCTATTGACCCTCAAATGTACTCTGTTAAGTAGGTAGACAATAGTGATAATCACTTCCTTCCAATAAATATCAAGAAAATCAACATATTTAATCATTTCCCTAGCCATCTCTTGCAAAATACTATTCTTCCTCTCCACTATCCCATTCTTCTAAGGGGCCGTAGGAGAAGACAAATGTCTTACAATACGTTGATCTTCACAAAAAAGTTCAAATTCATTTGAAGTAAATTCACCTACACTTAATCTTAGTGTGGACCATTTCATTCTCAACTTTTTCTTTGAAAATCTCAAACTTATCAAAAGCTTCTAATTTTTCTCTTACAAATGTAAACCAATTCATTCTATAGTAATAATCAACAAGCAACATAAAATACCTTTCACCTTATTGACTCTTATTTCTTGTATTTTTGCATAGATTGGTGTGAATCAACTTCAATGGCATTGTAGAAGAACATTCATTGCTCTTGAACCTTGTCTGTTTCTACTTTCCCATTTGACACTCCTTGCATAATGTGTTTGTAGGCTTAGTTATCCTAGGCATATCTCTGACTGCATGATGAGAATTTATCTTCACCATATTGTCAAAATTGATGTGCCCCATCCACTTGTGCCACAACAAACATTCACCATATTGAGCTAGTAAATGTATTCTTCCAATTTCCTCCTTTAGATGATAGAAATTTCTATTTGTCCTAATACCTTTTGCAATTAATATTTTAGACCCTACCTTCCTAATCTCACAACCTTTGGCATGAAATATAAGGTTATATCCTTTTTTGCACATTTGACTGACACAAGAGAGATTATGCTTTAGACCTTTGAAATAGAGGACATCTACAACCTTTTTCTTTCCATCAATGGTTATAAAACCCTTTCCACAAATTTATGTTGACTCATCACCATCGAAATTGATAGCACTACCATTCCACTTCTTAAGGATGATGAACCTGAAATTTTCAAGAGTCATGTGGTTAGAGAAACCATTTTAAATCACCTAAGAATTAACTTCTTTCTTTGCATGAAAGGTAGTCCACACAACCATTGATTTTTCATTATCTTTTTTAGCCTGCAAGGTACCAAACTTCTTACATTTTTTAATATCACTCTTTTTATCACCAAATTTAAAGGCCATGAAGAGGGTTTCATCATTTGAATCATTATCCTCATCTTCTTGGAATAGATATTCCTTTTGAAATTCTCTCTTTTCTTGCTATCCTCTCACTCTTTAAAAACATATTTAGAGGGAAAATGACCAATTCTCCCACAATTGAAACACTCAAAAGGTAACTTACCTTTTTATTTGTTAGTTCCCTTCTTCAATATTCTCAAAAAGTTCACTTCTACCTCATCAAATTCAACATTAAGATAAACTATTTCATATTCTACCTTCTTACTAACTTTGAATGTTGCTTCCTTCTTTGGAACATCTTTTCAAACTCTCTCATTTCAAAGACTGTTAGAACACCAAACAATTGATCTAATGGATACTTATCCAAGTCCTTAGATTCCTCAATAGTAGATACCTTATGGATATAATATTTAGCGAGAGATATCATAAGATTATTCATAATATCATTTTATTTTAATTCTCCACTAAAATCTCTGATGCCAGTAACCACTTCATCCACATAGAGCATGTAACTAGTAGTATCTTCATCCTTTGTCATCCTCAGGTCTCAAATTTTATCTTGAATTAATTCAATTTATTATCTCCTTCATAAATGTTGCTAATCTTTTCCTAGACATCCTTAGCAGAACTACAATTCATCACCTTATGAAGTCCTGAATTAGATAACCCATTGATGATATCATTCTTTTCCTTGGCATTATTCTTGTATAGTCTAATCTCAGCTAGATTTGTTGGAGCAGTAATAGGAGCAATATAATCATCCTTAATATATTTTCAAACACCAAACCCTAGAGAGTATAGATGGCCTTCCATTCTTACTTTCCAAAAGGTGCAAATTTTTATTCCATCAAACCTAGGCACCTTGTAAGGTCCATTATGTGCCATCTCAGACCTTTCCTCAAGTGGTTAAGCTTCTTAAAAGGAACTTGGTTATGATACCAATTATTGAACACACCTAGATGCTAAGAGGGGGGTGAATCAGACCTTTCCTCAAGTGGTTAAGCTTCTTAAAAGGAAATTGGTTGTGATACCAATTATTGAAACCACCTAGATACTAAGAGGGGGTTGAATCAATATCTTTGAAACTTAAACCCTTCAACATAATTTAATTCCAAAATTTTAACAAGATCAACAACCCTTAATTAAATTAGAAGAAATGAAAGATGAAGCAATAAACACACATGCAGAAGATAACATTAGATATACATGGAAAACCTCAGAAGGGAAAAACCATGGTGAGAAATTTTACAATGCATGAAGCTCACTGCTTACAAAAATTAAAATTTGTTTTAAGGCTCACCACCTAAGGAAGCACACTATTCCCTAAAACACTTGTACACTAAGGAAAAAAATATGAGGGAGAGATACAAAGGACTTTTAGGCTGAGGTGCAAAAAATAAGGGCAAGATACAAGGACCTATTGAAGAGACTCACTATCTAATGGCAAGATACATGAAGATTTAGAATTACAATAAATGTCAACAATACACTCTGATGACTGAGGTGTTATAGTGCATCTAATTTTTTTTATACAACTCATTACATCATTCCATACTCACAAACCACCACACACTCACTCAAATTGCAATTGATTTTTTCCATTTATATCCTTCGTAAGAAAAGAAAACATCAAACTAGGTCAACCAGAACAAGAGATAAGAAATAACCTTAACAAGTCAACCAAAAAACATAATTATGGCGAAGGCATCCCTATCCAAAAGATAGAGAGGACTGAAAAAATATTAAATCTTTCAATGTGATTCCAAACAACACACATGTTGATGCACATCAACCCAAGTCGACAACAAGGAAACATATACAATAAATGTATAGCACATTACTAGTCGGTCCAAAAACACATCTTCAACTGAATTTACTCAATGTAGATCTCAAAAAGATATGGAAAGACTTAAATAAAACTTAACATAACCTAAATTATTGGCATAGATCCCCAATCACATAGTTAAAGCAAGAGAACAAGCCCTATCAACCAAGCATCCACAAATTACCTAGACAACCAACTCAAAAAAATATGCGGCACCAAAGAGATCAATAATTGATGTGCAGACCACAAAGAGATGTTCCATGAACATCCAAAAACACTTCCATTTACTTATTTCACACTATCATTCCACAAACAACCATAACAAGCCAAAGAGAAATGAAACACATCACCCCATAATCCTAGAAGACACATCCATGAGATAGGGCATTAATAGACCAAATCACAATAAACTTCATCACATGAAAGATGAACTAAGAAACTACACAAACACTAACAACACATACACCAAGCTATAGGAACAAAAACAATAATATAGATAAATGCAGAGTATTTTTTGGACTAGTCCTAAAAAGAAACAAAATTTCCAACTGACTACAATTACCGAAAACCTCCTCGACAACACTAGTGACTTGAAAAGATAGGGGTGCAACATCCACATAACATAAACATTAAATCTCAAACTAGAAGACCATATTTTAATGATAGAGGAATGTAGAGCATTCTCCCAAATAGTCTTCAAAGAAAATTTCGATAGCGAAATCTATCACCAACATCTAGAGACAATAAATTCCTTGTAGAAACACATACTTCCTCAAGAACAATAGGAGAGAGAATAAAAAATACTAGATACCATTAGAAAACTCTCTCCAACTTCAACATTACATCTAATCCCCATCTTAATACTTCTAATCCTCATCTTAATATATCATCATGATATCATTTATGCTAATAGCAACCATACTTAATACAACTTTACTTTTCATCAAACAAGGCATTCCATCCAACCATGAAAATGAACAACATTAATGTTAGTACATCATCATACATCAATAAAAACCCAAACTGATTGTTGACACAAGCATAAAACTCGGTGTTGACATCAATGACAAATAATACCAAACATATACAGAATAATTGGTAGTTTTGATGATGAAGGTATGTCCCTTAAAATAAGGAGGTGATATTTTTATGATAATATCCAACCCCCATTTTACAAATGGCCAAGGAGAGTTCTAATTATGAAGCTCTTATGTGGGAGCTCAAATAAGATTACTATGTTGTTGGCATTGAGTAAATTTCTTGACAAAGGAAAAGGAGTCTTCCTCCATTGTTTTCCAATAATGTCCTATATGAATCAATTTATGCACTAAGGATTTACCCTCAAAATTTCCACTGTAGATCTTGAATGAGCTTCTTGAAGGATAAGTGGTATGTCAGTCTTAGTGAGACATCAAAGAAGAATACCATTGTAGGACTTTTGAAAAATAACATTAGAAAAAACAATTTATCGAGTTGAAAGCTTTCAAATTTGAATGCAAGTATTCTTATTCAAATAATTAGGAAATTTTATAGTCTTTAGATAATTATAAATGTGATAATACCATTCCCCTGAGTCTACATTGGCACACATAAGAATATTAGGTTCAGGTTGGTTTGAGACAACGGGAGAGTAGAGAATCTGAACCATAAAGTGGTATTCATCTATACCATTAGTCAAGGGTACAAGGGAAGTTGTGCTTTCCATTGTATCTATGTTGAAATTTTATCTCCTAGGAACACTATCTATGGTAAGCAAAGAGAATCAACCATGTAAGGATAAAGAAAAATATTGATACTAAGATAGATTTCTCTTCTTAGCTTAATGCATTCTAATGATTTGATTTACAATAAGATCATAATCACCATGAATGCATATATGTTTAATTTTTAGTGCTATTATATCATGTAAGCCAAAAATAAGGCTTTTATACCCAGTGATATTATTAGTACAATAAAATGAAAATATAGAGGAATCAACTTCCGTTCAGGTGATATTAAAACTACACTTGTCTCAAAGCTAGTTTGACATCTCAATCCATAAAAATACATTTCCCACATAAGTTCATGATCTAATGCGAATAAATTTTCATTCAGAAATAAATGTAAGTTAGGAAAGGAATGAGGTGAGGGAGCTTCCACTAATTTATAAGAAAAAACTTGTCCTTTAATTTCCTTTTGAGTCACAAAATTGATATTGAACTTAGAGAGAAAAAGAAACCATTACACTAACCTTACAAAAAGATCAATTCAAGTATGTAATGATGTAAAATGTGTCCCCTTAAATTTTTGCATTTGTTTGGGCCCTCCCTATTAAATTGAGCCTAATCTTGCCTTGAATTAGTGTTGTAATGTGTTTAACAAATTCACATTAGGTCTTTGGCCCTTGTAAACTAAATGAACTTAATTATGCCTTATTTAGGGCATTGTAAAGTGCATATTAATAATTTCACACTAATTTATGGTTTTCTTAATAAATTGGGCTTCTTTATGCCTCATTTGGTCCTATTTTACATCCACAAGCATTAATTAATGCATCTTTTTGAGATTAATCCTGATATTTACCAATATCTAATCATAATTCATGTGTTTTTTGGATTTCATGAACCAAATTTAGTGATCTGGGACTCATACGACTCCTTGGGCATATGGGTTCCACCTAATTTTTGGGGCCCTAATCCCGATTTCACATCAATCTAAGCATTTATTGAAAAATGTGTCCCGAAGCTTAGTCTAATGGGACTCATATGCCACTTCTAGTGTATGAGTCTTGTGTGGCTTAAACTTAAATTAAATTCAAATTCTTGGTGGGATTTTCTTCTCCTAGATATGATGTTGGCTTGTAGTGTTTCAATTTCAAGAAATTTGGCATAAACAAGTATAAATACATGGCTATTTCACTCATTTTTATCTGATAATTTCATGAGAGCATTCCTTATAGAGAATTTGAGTTTACAAGAGAATTCAAGAGCTGATTATCAAGTGTTTTAGAGAATTATTCAAGTATCAAGCATCATTTCAAATTCATCATGCATCATGTTTATTTTTTAGCTAACATTTGTGATGTAGGGTTTCATGATTTAAGCAAGCATTCATGTCAAGATCCATATCATTCAAGTAAGAGTCGAGATCTACATACTTTGTAGCCATTTCATACATGTGTGCAACACTTTATTTTTAAGGTTTGGTGAGTTAATCATTTTTTTCATTCATCATTCTTCCTTTTCATTCCATTTCAAGGTTTGATTACCAAAATGGGGTTTGACCAAGGCAAACCCCTTTCTACTAAAAAGTTAAAAAAATTCCCTCTCTTTAGTGTGTGATTTGTAGATCTAGGTTGAAGACACATTGAAGAGAAATATTGGAGAAAAAATTTCAGGTTTGTAAAGTTGTCACCTTGTTTACAAGATCACTAAAAGGCATCTACAGAGAAAAATTCAACATTTCAGATCTGGAAATCAGGTTGAGAAGTTAAAGTAGAGATAGAAGAGTCGATTCAAATCTTGATCCTCCAAAAATGCTAAGTAGGAATTATACACCACTTCTGGCATATGATTCCTATTATAGTCAAATTTATAGATTTAAGGAGTTCTAGACTTGCCATTGCCAAATTTATATTCCTACCCAAAAACCCTAATTTGGGACTAAATCGCCCAACCTGGCATATGACTCCTAGTGTGCATTAAATTTAGTATTTTCAAAATTTGAATTCTTCATTAAAGCTTTTACAGGTTTCTAGGTTCCCCTCTATACTTTTCCAATTTATTGTTATCTTTTGCATTCATTTCTAGGTCATTTATTCAATTCTTTCATATCATTAGGCTTTGCATGTTACTTGTCTTTCTAAGCTCTAGCTTGGTGGTGAACCCTCTCTTAGCTCTTCATCACACCCTAGGATACCTTATTGCAATATCTCTTTCACCTTTTCTACCTTTCGATTGAGATCTCTAAGGTTTCCTTGAATGGAATAAGTGTGAAATAGGAAACCTACCCTCGTGCTCCATCTCCTAAAAGGCGAGGCACCCTATTTCTATTGATAATTTTTTGTGAACCCGATGTGAACACCTCTTTTTAGATTTGGAGTGCATCATAGTCCTAGATCTAGGTTACATTAACTTTGCATTAGGGTCTTGCATTAGTTGATTTGCATCTAGGGTTTATAAATCTTGCATTAGTGAAAGTGCATATAGGTTGAATTTTTGCATCTTGCATCATAGAACTTCATCTGAAATCTATAATTTCAGTTAGCCTAGACATCATACAAACCAAAAAGTATAAATTTCACTTAAATTTTCTAAAATTCAAGCAAAAACCTTAATCTGGGACTCAATTTCCCCTCTTGGTGATTTAGTCTTGGTACAGGTGGTTTTGCCTAATTTTTGGGTATTCTATGGTGACTGATATTTAGCATTTTGTGAACCCCAATCCTAGACCTGCACATACATGAGAAAAAAACATAAAATTAGGTCCATATGCAAGTTAGAACAAGGATTCCCCATGAAATCCAGCTACAATACTCAAAATAGGAAATGAAATGAAGAGTAAACCAAGAAACTAAGTTAAATCCTATTCAAGTAATGCAAACACTTAATCCCATGGGGGAATTGGTACCAATTATGAGTGGAAATTGGCCCTTTCCCAAATCCTTTGTAAGCTTGATGATTTGATGGAGATTGATCCACTTTTTTGATGAAGAACAAGATGATTCTTTGAGAAAACCTACAATAACCTAGCTATGGTGATGGAAAATGCTCAAGAAAATAGATGAAATTGCTATAATGTGAAGATAATAACTTTTCTTTCAAATTGTGGATGAAGATTGAGGAAAAGAGCCTCTTATTTATAGATTTAAAAATTGGAAGAATGAGAAAGATTGAGCAATGTGGGATCATTAAACATCCAATGGCCAAGTGCCACTTTTCAAGATGTGAATGGATGAAGGTTGTGCACATTTTGATCAACAATAAATGTTATTAGGTGGATTTCAAATTTGTGAAATAACTTATTGAAGAGGGAAGAAAAAAAGACTTAAATGCCACTTGGCTCAATGCACAAGGACATGTAAGAGGAGTTAAATGCCTTGTTGGAAGGACAAATCCCTATTGGAGGGATTTTCAAATTTGGAGGAATATTCTCCTTTTATGCCATGTGAAGGAAAATAGGGATTTTAATAAATAAAAATATATGATTTATTGTGCAAGTTGCATTCTCTAGAGGATGTGACATGAATTAGGATTAAATTAATCCAAGGTTAATTAATTTAATGGGAGATTAGGGGATGTGACAATTTTGACTTAAATTTATGAGTTAATTTAAATCAACAATTGGGAAGAAAGATTTAATTAAATAAATGATTTGATTTATTTAACTAAAGGGGGTAATGTTCGATTAAATTAAATAAGGATTAATTTATTCAATTTAATAAGAAGACTTTAGAGATTTTATTTAAATAAGATGACTTATTTAAATAAACAAAGACTTAGGGTTAATTAAATTGAATTGATTAATTTAATCAACAGGGAAGAATGACTTAATTAGATAAATAATAATTTTTTTAATTAAGGGATGAAAAGTGATGACAAGTTGAGAAGATGATTCGGGATGAAATGATGTTAGTAGTTAGGATCAAGTGTGTCAATCAATTTTCCATATCTACATTTTTCCCCTCTTTGAAGCAGTGCACTTGTTGCGCTGGTTCAATGAATAAACTCATGTGATCAAAGTTCAATAATTTTCTCAATTTTTATATGCCCCACTTCTACCGCAGGGAGAAGGATTATGCTGGTATATTTCCCCCTTGAAAGATCAAACAAAAATTTGGATTTTTGGGTGATCTTGCGAAAAAAAGAGGACAAGGTGCCTGATGAGTCTAGAAATGCCCGAGGATGCCAAAAAATGCACTAAAATGGAAAAAAAGATACAAAATGGCCCTTGGGTGGGAAAAAATGGGATTAGAGGTCTAAGCCCTAGGCTGGATGGGCAAATTAGGTCAAAAAACCCTAATTTTCAGGCTTAAATAGACCTTGAGGGGTCCCTTTCACACTTAGCCTTTGAAAATTCTTTCCTCTTGAGATCTGAGTCTTGATCAATATGGCACAATGGCAACTTCCCCAACACATGTCAGAGAGGGTATGAGTGCACGAACAGCCAGTTGGTGCAAGACCCGTGGTATGTACCCCTATCTTGACTTTTTATTTTATTGTTTTACGCACATTAATTAGGGTTGAAGTCGGGTTAGGGTCAAGCAATGCTATATAGCACCACTAAAAATGCTCAATCAAAACCGCGCAGCCTCAAAGAGCGTCACATGCACAAAGGGTGCCATTGCGAGCTAGTTAGGAAAATTAGGGTTTCTGATCAAACTCAGTCGCACTTGTAAATTGAACCACGTAACGTAGTTTAGGATTAGGGTTTAAGTACACAGTCAACCACATGTGCAAAGAGCACCACGTGATGCATTTTAGGACCTTCGGGTTTGTAAACTTTGTCATGGTGGCATAGTTTGGAACTTTACAAATTGGGCCACATTTGTTATTTCAGGTGCGAAAACTTTGTGCGAGACTTAGATTTTCTATGAAACTTGACGCGATGGTTTCTCTTGTGTAGGAGGACCTCGAGATACTTCACTCAAGGGAGAATAGATTCCCAATATTGTGGAGACTAGAGGGTATGCACATGTTCCTTCAGGAGCAGCTTGGTGCTCTCGGCCTTTGGTTTGTTGTGTACATTCGTTCTATTCGGACCCATCTAGGGATGATGACAGCCTTAGCAAAACGATGGCACAACGAGACCTCCTCTTTCCATCTTCCTACCGGCAAGGGTACTATTAATCTTGAGGATGTTTAGTGCATCCTACAACTACCCATTCATGGAGCGAGGATGATCTATGATCCAGATGCTAGGAGGGATGCTTGCTATGATGTGATGGATTTTGATGAGGTACATTTCTCTAAGGGTCAGATTGACTTGGAGAGGTACTGGGGCATAGTTCCCACCTATAGGTTAATAGTTGCAGCCATCATTTTAGGTCTTGTGGCACCAGATCAGTGTGGCCAATACTTTAGTCCAGGTTGAGAATTGGCATCGGAAAGGATGGTCATCTACAGGAAGTTCTTTGCTTGGGGGGTCCATGATGCTAGCTTCCTTGTATAAGGATTTACATGAGTTTGCATATCTTGACAACAGAGCCATCAGGGTTGGAGTTACTTTGTTGCACATCTAGGCATGGGAGAAGATTCTAGTGCTTCATCCGCAGGTCACACTGTTTGTTTTGGATGTTGACGATCCTTTTATGTGGCGGTATGGTGGGGCACATATTCATTTCACTCATACTGTCATAGGTGGCATCACCCATTGGTGATGGGTTCTTGATGAGATGAGAGAGTTTATTTGGAGGCCCTAACTTACCATAGGCCCTTGGTATGATGATACACAATAGCTATTCTTCATCTAGTAGGATAGATAGATGCAGGGTAGAGAGCACACTATGATAGAGTGCTACCTCCCAGACAGGGTAGCCCAATAGTTTGGTGAGATTCAGGATAGGCCGGATGATCAATACATGGCGATCTTTGCCCGTACCACATGAGAGACAACATGGGGTCAGCCCATTTCAACACCGATGGTAGTAGCCTCATTCAAATAGCTATTGGCCATTCCATGGCCATATGATCAGGGGTTGGTAGATGCAGGAGTGACATAGGTGTACAGAGCTTGGTTTCGGCCTCCTCTCAGATTGACAGTTCTAGGTGCGGCACTACCATGACGGGTGTTGAGAGACAGGTCGACTAGTAGGGGTAGGGGACAAGGAGGCAGAGGGGATGGTGATAGGGACAAGGATAAAGATAGAGGAGGAGGTGGACCACCTCCACATTAGACACCACCCATGGACTAGGCACAATTCACACCACCGCGGGCAGCTACACTTTCCCGAGTAGAGGTTGATGAGATCCCTCTTGTTGATGATTAGCCTAGAGATGGGGATAGATAGGTCCCCTAACAACAACCACCAGGGCAGTCGATCCACAAGGATGCACTGATCCAACAACTATAGGGCCAAGTTCATATTTTGAGAACAAAGAGAGGTCAGGCTCGACAACAGGTCACAACGCTGACAATAGAGAGGAACCAGGCTAGGTACAAGAGAGACTGAGAGATTGGTCGGTGATGACAGTTAGAGAGTATAGTCTCATCATCTCAAGGCCGATCGCTTTCCATACGGGCATACAAGGAGGTGGTGTGGGAGGCTAAGTACTACAGAGTGCATTATAGGAAGACAATGCCACCAGCCGGCTGGGTGCTAGAATTTTCTCAATAGAAAGGGATGAGACTACTAGAGGATCACAGTGATAGACCAGAGGGGGAGGGGCATAGCCATTAGGGCCATCCCCTGATCACATACAGTCATCCACTTTTTGTTTCATCGGCTCTGATTATTTCCCCTATTGTATCATGTACTTTGATCTATATACTTGATCCAATTTTTGTACCATGACAGTTGTACATTTTTTATGATATATATATTATATGATTCTATTTATGATATTTCCTTATGATGCATGAATGCACTTTTAATTTCCTATATGCGATAATATGTTATGAGATGTATGATGTGATGCAGTGATTGTGGATGCATTTTTTTTGTATTTTTCTATGTGTTTTATGGTGAAAATGTATGGATGCAAATGATTTATATTATGCCCATGATAGTTCATGTGATTCATTATGAGTAATAATGATATTCTTTTCTTTTCTTTATGCAAAAAAATGATGTATGATATGAGATTAATGTAATGATTTCTTAAGATGCTTAGAATAACAAATCTATATTATTCTTCATAACTTAAGATGATGATAATGCCAGATGGTATGACCCAAATGATATGATATGCATTTATACTGATGATTTGTGGATGCAGGATGGATGCTTTAGCAAAGATCTAATTAACTATCATGGTACAATGTTAGTGTGGAAAGAATATAGAAGAAAAAAAGATTCAACAAGTTGTTATTGTTAGAGCCGATGATAACGATTTGCTTACCAGGAGTTGGGATTTAAAAAGAGCCAATTACTTTATGTTTATAACACACATAGGTATGATGCATCAAGGTATAAAGAACCAGGATGGCGTTGTACCTAGTGTGATGGAATTTGACTTGACAATGAGATAGAAGTATTCTTGTTCACACTTGACAAACAAAACCTTATTCAAAATTCAATTCAAATACTTTAAACATCTCAGACCAAAACATAGAAAAGAAAGCCTTCCTATGTGGTCAACAAGATATCTAGAATACCATCCCTACAAACTAAAAAAAGCATGAATGACAAAGTTATTTTACAAGAACATCCAATAAGAACAATAGATATAAAGATCATGATCATTTCCCCATTCCTTTCTCTCTAAATATTTATGTTTAGACATCATCGAGAGGTCCTTGGAATGAGCGCAAAAAGATAAATCCAAAGCAAAGATAAAGTAAAAAAGCAAGCTAATGTTATTCATACTACTATCCAAGACTAAACTATGGTGATGCCTGATGTTGATGTCCATCGCAAAAAGGTCACATTCCTAGGAAATGTTGTGATCAAGTGATAATGATATTTTGATTGGATGATAAGCTATTGATGTTCTGAGTTGATAAACTTTCTAACTTACTAACCTAGACATGAGACTTTGATGATTAGGCATTCACTTTAGAAACTACTAGACTTGCTTCTGATTGACTCACCAAAGGATGAAAGTGATGATTGATTTATTATGGGTGAGATTATTGTGGGTGAAAGTTAGATGAGATGGATGCACCTTTTGGGTTTTTCAAAATTTTGGATGTTTTTGATGTTTTCAAAATGTTTTGAGGTTGTTTTTGGGATTTTCAGGTTTTCCAATTTTTTGGATTTTCTGAGATTTCAACCAAGAGACTAGCTTAAAGACCTATCTTGGGGGTCTCAAGAGCTGATCGATAGATTAGCCTTGCCTATGTTATACACGCAGAGACCACATAGTTCGACTAACGATAGACTTGATTCGTTGATGAGATAAATGGGCAAATAGACTTCCAGATTGAGATAGACGCCTAAACGACTGACCTAGGGTGTCTCAAGGGATGATGAAAGATCAACCTTGCCTACGTTCAAGCTCAAAGATGACACAATTTGGACTAATGAAAGACTCTACTGAATTGATTTATTTTTTTATTTTTTTTTTACTTTTTGACTTGTTTTTGGATATTGAATGATTTTTTGAATGTTTTTGGATTTTTTTATGTTTAAAGAAAATCACAAGAATATACATGAATCCGATCCAATGCAGGTATAGGAACATGCCCCCCACATGATGCAATAGACTACTTTGATACAGGTAGGACAAACTAACCTTAGGAATATGCCAAGTAGTACTATGGTGGAACATGATACAAGCACAAGGTCAAGCTATGATACAGATGTAGATAAATGATGGAAGGATAAACAAAATGTAATGAATAAGTAAGTCATAAATATCCTAGTGGATGGAGAGTGATTTATTTATGCTTGGCACCTGTTTGCCAGGATTTCACCAAGGTACTTGTTCAAAGTTCCAGCGAAGTGGTTTTCACTAGAAGACGATTTTTTTCTTAACTGTTTTCAATCCTTTTTTAATTTTTTTGTTGTCACGAAGATGCCTATTTTCTAGGTTTTCATTAGGGTGACCATTTTTTCAAGACATTTTTTTGATTTTTTTGTATTATTTGGTTCTATACCTTGAAAGATTTTAGGCATAAAACATTTTGAGGTGGGAGTTTTTCATGGGCTCCTATAGAGGTTCACCTTCTGGTGTTGATAACGGATATGCCCCTAACTTGTAGCTTGTCGTGATGATGAAAGGTCCCAACCAATTGCGCTCAATTTTTTCTTTGCTTTCTGGGTTTTTTGGCACGTTCTTTTGGTTCTCTTTTAGCACAAGTTTGTCGACTTGGAATGTCCGCCTCCTAATCTTCTTGTTATAACTCCACTTAAGTTAGTTCTGATACACCTATAGATGGTTTAGGGAATCCATACACCATTCATCTAGTAACTATATCTCATTCAGTCATGAGACCCTGTATTCTTCATCTGTGATGAGGTTTTGCAGTGATATTCTCAAGGATGGGAGCTTGATCTCAATGAGTAAGATGGCATCTGATCCGTAGACAAAGGAGAATGGGGTGGAACTTGTTGGTGTGTGGATGCTGGTGCGATAAGCCCATAAGGAGGGATTTAGTTGTAGATGCCAATCACAACTAGTGTCATTGACTATCTTTTTAAGGATTTTCAAGATGGTTTTGTTGGTAGCTTCTGCTTGGCCATTTCCTTGGAGATAGTATGGAGTGGAAAAGTGATGTTGAATATTGAATTTTTCACATAAGTCATGGACATCCTAGTTTTTGAAAGGTGTCCCATTATCTAAGATAATGGCTTGGGGGACACCGTATTGGCAAATGAGGTAGTTCAGGATGAACTTGTATATCTGCTTTCCCATTATGTAGATCATGGGAATGGCTTTGACCCACTTTGTAAAGTACTTTTTGGTGGTGATGATGAACTTGTGGCCATTGGGTGAGGTGGGGGTGATTTTTCTGATAAGATCGAGCCCCCATTGTGAAAAGGGCCAAGGTGTAACAATAGGATGAAGCTCTTGAGCTGGAGAATGGATGAGATCCCCATGTTATTGGCACTGTAAGCATTTTCTGACAAATTCATGTGCTTTTCTTTCCATCATGGGCCAATAGTATTGGGTCCTTAGAAAATTCTTAGCTAAGGTCATACCACTCGAGTGTGAACCAAAAACTTCATTATGTACGTCAGTTAGAGCAGTCAGGGATTCCGCAACATTTAGGCAGCGTAGTAGGGTTCCTTCGATACTTTTACGGTAGAGGGTTTCTCCTGGGATGAAAAAGTGGGTTGACTAATTGATGAAGGATCGTTTAAGGTTTAGGGTTATATCAGTGGGAAAGACTCCTATTATTAAGTATGTGTAAATTTCATTATAATAG
Source organism: Sequoiadendron giganteum (assembly GCA_007115665.2). Lineage (NCBI taxonomy): Eukaryota > Viridiplantae > Streptophyta > Pinopsida > Cupressales > Cupressaceae > Sequoiadendron > Sequoiadendron giganteum. The sequence continues at coordinate 490,800,083 of CM021104.1, forward strand.
GGATCACCGGGACCAATGATTTCACACACGAATTCAAACTCTGGTACCTCGAATGCTGGTACGAGAAGCTACTTTACAAGGAATTCCTACTTTGGGACATTGTGTAGGATTTCCAAGAGTGATCCAATTGTATCCATTATGTCTATTATTCTATTTTTTTCTCTAGGTAGTTGTTCAAATGTGATATCAATAAATGACTCTATGAGGCTCTCGACCAACTTCTTGTATGATGTCAGTTTATCATCCTTTATCTGATATTCATCGATTACCTAATTGATTATGAGCTAAGAGTCCCCAAATACTTTTAGAGCCATGATCATCCATTGTACTGCAATCTTTAAGCCTATGATGAGAGCCTCATACTCTACTATGTTATTCATGCGTGGGAATGATAGCTCATAAGATTTGGGTATGTAGTCTCCTTGGGAGTTATGAAGAAAATCCCTGCTCCTGATCTGTGTTGCATGTAGGATCCATCAAAATAAATCTTCTAGTGGTCTGCAACACTTAGCCTGAAAATTGATTCGTCAGGAAATTCTGAAACGAGTGGTTTTTCTGCATATATAGGAGCCTCTGCTAGTTTATCTGCAATTTCTTGTCCCTTGATGGCCTTGCACTCCACATAATCAATGTCGTGTTCTATCAATATCATGGACCACTTGGATATTCTCCCTATGAGAGTGGCCTTAGAAAGTAGGTACTTGAGAGGATCTATCTTCACAATTAGCTTGATTTGGTGAGCCAGCATGTAGTTGTGCTATGAATCTGTGGATGGACTGGAGCCTACCTTGTAGACCTCTCAACTTCTTTAGTGTCCTGGGTGCTTCCATGTCGAGGATTGCCCTAACTTTGGTGGGATCCACCTCGATTCCTCTCATTAATACTATATATCCTAGTAGCTTTCCTGATTGCACCCCAAAGACACATTTCTTTGGATTGAGATAGACCTTATATTTTTCCAATCCATCAAAAATAGAGCTCAAGGTTTCTATGTGGTCTTGTCTTTTTTTGGATTTAACCAATATGTCATCTATGTAGTCTTCCATTTTCTTATGAATCATGTCATGAAAGATTAGTGTCATGGATCTTTGGTATGTTCCACCTGCATTCTTTAACCCAAAAGGGATCATGCTCCAGCAGTAGGTCCCCCATGGACATGTGAATGTTGTCTTGTGTTGATCCTCCTTTGCTATCCTGATTTAGTTGTATCTTGAGAAACCATCCATTGATGATAGCATCTCGTGTTTAGCCATCATATCCACTATCATGTCAATGTTGGGTAGTGGAAAGTCATCCTTAGGACATGCTTTGTTTAAGTCTCTGAAATTGGTGCATATGCAGATGCCCCCATTTGGTTTTGAAACAGGTACAATATTGGACACCCACTCTAGATAGTCAATCAAACGTATGAATCTTGCATCCAAGAGCTTCTGCAGTTCCACTTTGACTAAAAAGGCTATTTGGGGGTGCATCTTTCTCAACTTTTGTCATACTGGCTTTGCTCTCGAATACATAGCTAAATGATGAACTACCACCTCGGTATCAAGACCCAATATGTTTGCATAAGTCCATGCAAATTTCACCTTTCTTTCTCTTAGGAATGCTACTAAGAGTTCTTGTTCTTTTGTGAGAAGTGATTCAACATAGAACGTGATGTGAGGTGTTTCTTTTGTTCCCAAATTAATGGGGTTACACCATTCTGCCAGAACTGCTGATTTTTCTTGATGAAGTGCAATGAGGGGAAGATTGAATCCTTCATCCTCTGGCACCTCACATTGGTTTTCACCATTGAATGTGTCTTTTATTTTTACTATTTTATGGTCAAAGAGTGCAACAATGTGGTTTTCACTCAAAGACCTCGAGCTTATTCTCATTCTTTTGTTTTTGTGACTAAAGGACTCAATCGTCTCCCCGTAATATGCCTGCATGTCTAGTGTGATGTCAAATCTCGCCTTATGATCTCCACATGGTATCATATCCCTTAGTCCCATGAATTCTGAGATCACCTCATCATTTTCAAACATGTCTAGAATCGGTGGCCCTCGTTGATCATAATCGATGAGTTATGGGTAGACCAGGTTTATTTTGTGAGTTTGGTGGCATGACTCAAAATATGATGTACTAATCATAACTAAGGAGTCTTCAAAAAGCATGGGTAGGCCTATTAAGGTGTCATCATCATCACTACTACTATAGACATCGGTCACGTCAAAGGTGAAGTTGTCTAAAGTTAGACCTATGCATACTGGTAGCTGTAGGGCAGCTGCTGATAATTGAGGGGGGGTCCTAACTACTCTAATAGGGGAACCTCTGCCATGTATGCTTATACTCAGAGGGGTACATCTGAGGACAAGATTCCTCATATGCCTTTCAAGAATAATTGGTTCCAATTGGCCATCGTTGTTCTTTCCAAGACTTCCATTTATGTTATAGCCCATCCCAAGCATCATTTGTAGTCCTTTGCTTCTTTCATCCATAGGAAGGTTGGGTGTTGGCCTTTTGTCTTGGTATAGTGAGATTGAAGTGTCTCCATCTACCGTCTCCCGACTTAGATCTCCCCAACATTGAAATCTAGAGGGGTCTTCCCTAAAAGTGTGGACAGGTGTTTCAACTAGTTGGGTTTGTCCATGTGACCTAGGAGATTGAAGTAACTCTCCTATGAAAAATAATTTTTTCTTCATTTTGTATTCCCCACACCCATTGTCTTGGATCATAAGCTTGATATCAGATATGTCAGGGATGGATTATATCTCTATCACAGAAGCGAAGGCGAGGCTAAATGGGTCTATATAGGGAGTGGAGGGGCCTTCATCATTCTTTGGCGCTTGGGGAACTTTGTAGAACTTGGCTTCTAGATTCTTGCAATAGGCGAAGGGTTCAGGATCACCATGAATCGTGACCTCTTCATTTTGGTATGAAAATTTGATGCATTGGTGGAATTTTGAGGAGACTACCTTCATCCCATGGATCCATGGGCATCCTAGGAGGATATTGTAGGGTAAATCAAGGTTGAGGACCTGACATTTGGTTTCCATAGTAGTTGGCTCTACTTGGATTGGGAGTTTGATAGTTCCCTGAGACACTCTTTCTTGGTCATCATATGCTTTGATGGTAATAACTTTGTCTTTGTCAATGAAATCTTCGTAGATCCCCAAGTTCTTTATTAGCTTTAGTAAACAAATATTGAGGCCTGCACCTCCATCCACCAAGACCCTTTTGACCTATTTCTTGTGAACCAGAACCTTGAGGTGTAATTCATGGTTGTGAGATGGTTGGGCAAGGAAGTCTTGATCGGAGAAGGTGAGGAGATTTGGAGTGATGATGTTACTGACCATAGCTTGAAACTACTCTATATCAAGGTTGGGAGAGATGGTAGATGAAGCTAATGCTTTCTCAAGTATTTCCCTATGGGCAGTTAATATTTTTAGTAACTCCATGATGGAGATTTGAGTAGGGGTTCTATTTAACTGGTCAAAGATGTTGTAACCATTAGGAATATATTTTGAGGTGGAAGTATTAGGTGGTTGTGATGTACTGACAATGGTGACCTTGCTGCCACGTGTGGTGACTCCACAATCAACGTTGGCTCCCTTAATGCTAACAACAATGACCAATTCATCAAGGCATGCGACAAGACCCTTGTATACATGGTTAAATTTTCCCAACTTCTACTTACCTTTATCATTTCCTTGATTGTGGTTGGGTATCAGATTCGTGTATATTTTCAAATCCTAGTTACCTACTAGTTGCTCCACATTTATGACCTTATCCTCAATGAGATCTTAGATGATGTTTTTCAATTTCATGCAATTGGCAGTCGTATGCCCCTTGAGTTTATGATAATCGCAAAGGATATTTTTCATTTTACCATAGTGGTTTTGTCATGGGTTCTGCATACTTCTTAGAAGTGGAGATTTTGGTAAGGTTCTCACTTACCAGCTTCTTTATGGTAGATTCTATTGACTCTCTAAGGGCTTTGAACTTCCACTTGGGGGATACTTGTTTCGGGGAGGTGGTCCTACTTGGTTGTTTAGGTTATTGATTTGATTGTTTGGAGGTGGTGGTTGTGGTACTACCACATTGGTTTGCACATTTTTTTGGTTATTATTTTGCAGTTGATGATGTGTTTGATTGTTTTGTTTTGGAGCACTGATGACGACCTTGGCATCGACCACTCCATTGTTGGTGACATTCTTGTTCTTTGCCCATGTGTGAGGTTTATCATTATAACTAGTGGATGGGAAGTAGTCTTGATGTGCAAGATATGTAGGAGTGCCCCCTCACATAGTAAGGGCTCTCTCGATGTTGAGTTCTTTAGGGATCAGTTGGTCATATGTAGTGATGCATTGCATCTTTAGATAAAATGCCAAGTTTTCATCCAGATTAGCTATGATGGTGCAAAATTGTTGCTCCTCTAACATGGTTCACTTGATCCAATTGGTCTTGGATCACCATCATTGCAAGGAGGTGAATAACTCCCCCTACCCTTGTTTGAGTGTTGATAATTCCTCGAGACTGACATCTGTGCCCATATTGAATGCATAATTCTTGAGGAACGCATCCATGATTTCTTGGAATGTTCTGATGCCTATGGGTAGATGAGAGAACCACTCCATGGTGGGACCAATTAGGCTCCAAGGAAATAGTCGCATTAGATACGTATCATCGTACACAACTTCCATGCAATGTACTTGGAACTCCCTAATGTGATTTTTAAGGGTTTCCCATTCCATTATATTTTTCAAATTTGGGGATTTCGAATACCTTTAGGAATGGTACCATTGTAAGGCTCATGTCAAAAGGATAGGGACAAATATTATTGGGTGTCCTTGTTGTTTTTCCTAATTGAAGGTCTAGCACTTGTTGCAAGAATAGTTTGATTTGTGCTATTACATCGTTTTGCGAATCATGGGGTGGGATGAACATGTTTTGAGGTGTTTGCAGTGTTTGATTGATGGGTGGGGTGTTGATGGAGATTTGTTGCAATATTTTTTGCACGATTAAGGCCTGCTGATATGCCTACATTTTTTGTACCAATAATGCTTGTTGTTGGTCCTGTTGTTGTTGTTCCAACAAAGCTTTTTCTTGCTCTTGTTTTTGTTGTTCCAAAAAATCTTGTTGTTTGTCTAGCTATTGCTATGCCAACAAATCTTGTTGCTGGTGTAGTTGCTGTTGCACCAACAAAGCTTATTGTTGGGCTACTTGTTGTGCCTAAAAATCTTGCAGGGCTTGTTGATACACTTGTTGATGAATTGCTTGCAATTGTTCTTGGTATTGTGATTGCGCCTTTTCAACTTGGTGTTGGGCTTGAGCTTGAGCCTGTGCTTGTTGGGCTTCTTGTGCAACTTGTACGGCTTATGTGGCTTGAGCAACTTGTGCGACTTGAGCGGCTTGTTGGGCAGCCAACTATGTAGCTTGTTGATTTTGTTGAAGTACCTTTTGATGGGCAGCTTGTTGAACTAATTGTACCTTGGTGATGAATGAGTTCGTCATATTGACCTTTGGCGGTACTAGCGAAGGATTGGGAAAATTTTTGACCATGGTGATGAGCGAGATGGTCATGTTGATGATCGTGGTTTGAGTGGTGGATGGTGTGATCGAGATGTTTGGTCCTTGAGACACCTAAGGAATGGTGGATGTGTTGACCATTGAGGTTTCTTGGATGGTTTCCATCTATTGTTGTGATATCAATGGTAAAGCAAGAGTTCTTGATATGATGTTTTTATTGCTTTGACATGGTAGATTGATGGCGGGTAAGGGGAGAAGTCCCAACCTAAGAGGTGATACAAATGTTAATGGTAATGGAGGGAATGATGGTGTATTCCCTTGGAAAAGTGATGATGAGGAGGGATCAAAGACTCCCCCTATTCCAAATGACCCACCTTCTCCTTGTGAAATCATGGGGAGAGAGGTTTTCACATCTAGCAGATAGATTGGTGTTGCATGAAATGAGGATGAATCCATATGATTATGGAATGTGAGCAAGACGTAAGGGTGTAATGGATTTATCGGGATAGATTGGTCCATGCAGTGCTTGTATCCAACCTTTTGTGTCTCACAAGGAAATGTTTTTGGAGTTCTTGAAGCATTGCACTTTCCTTGTTAACAACCAGTGGGGTTGAAATGATAGAGGATATGATTTGTAGGATGTCTTGAGTGATGCCTGGAAGTGAGATTGGGGTTATGTTCACAAGAGTTCTCTCCACAATAGTAATTACATCATAGTCAAAAGGAATTTTGGCCCCTTCTTTCGCTAGCTCAAGTATGTATAGGGAGGGATTGAGTTTCAACGTGGTGTTGGCGATTCTATGATTCTCATGATTTTGAACCATTTCAAATATTTTCTGTTGTGTCATTCCCAAGTCGTTGTCGGTGACGTCCTATTCTTGAACTCCTCTTGAGGGGTTTGTGATGGTAGAGAGGAGTTTCTTGGAGGATTTCTTGATCCCACAAGATTTATTTCAGGAGAAGTTTGACTTAGATCACTTGAAGTTGATGTTTCCTTAGTGATTTCCATATTCTTCTTCTATTGTGATCTTGTTTGCACCATAAAATGGAGATTGATTGATCTAATCTTAGGCATGAAAAGAGAAGAACTAGGATAGTTTAAGGATCAAAGTGATGATGGGGATGAGATAAGCGGAAGATGGATGATACAAATGATAAAAACTCTTGAAGAACTTTGGGGAAATTCTCAACTTTAGGGCTTGATTTGATTGGATTTTGATTGAGGGTAATTTGACTAAGTGTGTTAAGTCAAACAAAGTGATTTTGGACTTGTAAACTCTAAGAAATTGTGTTAGAGAAAACTCATGCACAAAAGGATGATTTGGCTAGGTGTGTTAAGCCAAACAAGATGATGAACTCCTAGACCCCAAGAGGTAAAATTGTCCACAAGGATTGATTATTTGACTAAGTGTGTTAAGTCAAACAAGATGATTTTGATTTTTCCTAAAAGTTTAGCATGATGGTTTCAAAGTTCCCAAGATTTTTTTGGTGAGATTATTTTTTATTTTTTGATGTTTGAGAGATGGGTGCGAGTGATGATTTTGATCCTAGAGTTGACCTAGATAAAACTCCTTCTTACAAGACCTTGGTTTTGAAGAACATGCCATACTTCCAATGTGAGAAAATAAAACCTTTGAAAAATATTAGGATTTTGCTGATAGTAAAACTCATACAAGTTAGGGTTGTTTCTTGAAGCTTTCTTGTATAAGTTGTAAACCAATCTTTATCTAACTTCAAAAAGTCTTTCAAGACACTCCTCATGAGCTTTTGGGCTAAGAATTTTGAACTTTGGTTTCTGAATTTTGATTTTGTGGGAAATCATTTGAGGGAACACATGTGTGGGGTCAATTGTCCTTATCTTTTCTTAATGAGTTCGTTTTACCACAAACAATTTCTTGATTAAAAATTTCAAACTAAATGTTTATACCTCAATTCCTTTTCATTCCACAAGGTCCATTATGTGAAAATCAAGGTTTCAAGAGCATAGTTTCCTAGGATGACTTTAGTATGAGAAAATTATGACGTAAATCCAGATTCTTAGAAACCTCTAAGGATGAAATCCCTAGGGAAAGCAACAACACTTGGATTTGGTCAAAGGCACCTGACCCTCCTAAAGTGTTTGAATTTTGGATGATTCATGAACGTTCATTTTCAATTTTTTTGAAACCCAAGCAAAGTGTTTTTTATTCCAATCACATGCAAAATCCTAGGCTGGAAAGACAATATTTGTTCAGATTCTGACTTGGATAAATCCAGTTGCACCTATTCAGTGCAGATGATTAGATGCTTGACCACACTGGCTCCCCTCCATGACACACACTTCTCGAGTCAGCCAAGAATTAGTACCCATGAATCTCCCATGGTATACTTTCCATCTCTACAACATAACCGCATGTTACGTGGGGCAGCTTCAAAGGACATGACCTTTTGCACCAACAAATAGAAAATGATTTTTGGCTTCTAAACAAAATTTTGTAGTAAGGGCATCCAATTTAGGGGGTGAAATGATAAAATCCTTGTGAGAGATCTCCCAACCCTTAGAACAATGACTTTACTTATCACATGGATACTGGGGGAGAGTTATCATGCACCACTTCCCATTGTCCATGGCTTTCACCATGAACACAAATTTATATAGCGGTTTGGAAGAGCTTGGCTTTAGCTCGTTACCACTTGAGTCATTCCCTTGGGGTGAGTAATTTTTCCCACCAAGGCAAGCCCTCTAAAGTAAAAAAAAGCAAGCGAACATACATGTAGTTCGATCAATATTGTTGAGAAACAAAGAGAGAAAACACATGATATTTCACACTCACACTCGCAAGATTGATTCAATTTTAAAACCCAATTTGAAATGTGAAGGTAATTTCTCACACAACTTAAGATCACTAAAAAGAATTTTGATTCTCAAGATCTCTATAAAGCACGAGAGAAGTGCATACATATTTTTAGGGATATTACTTTGGGTAAGTAATTACAAAACAACAAAATAACTTGTTCATTTTAAGTCCACAAAGGAATGATTTGATTCTTTTAGAGCACCAAAACGAAATATGAAGTTTGCCTTGTTCAATTGTTAATTCTCAAACCAAATCTAGTGATTTTGTCCTTAATTTATTTTCAATCCTTTGTTTGCAAAAATTGAAAACTTTGTAATGTTCTTTTTAGGACCCAAATGAAATTTCGTGTTCCCTAAGGCATGAAGGTAACAAATTCTTTTTTAAGAGAGATTGTGATTTCTCTAAAAGTGTTGAATAAACACTAAAGTGTTGAAAAAAACTTGGTATGTTGTGATGATGATGCCATAATTCAACCTCCAACTTCATTTTCCTCCTTGCCCTAACCTACAAAAATTGATTAAAACTAGAAAGCATAGAGACAGAAAATGGGTTAGAAGTTCAAAAAAGCAACATGTAAAAAGCACATGTCAAAATTAATCTAACTTGCACTTTTTACTCTAACTCAGAGGCACTATCAGTGGGTGTGATGTAGTTTGGAAAGGTCAGCGTCACTAATTTTTGACAACAACACTCTACAGTGAAACAAAGAGTGTGATTGCGGTGCTATTTGACCCAGCGACGCAGTTTGAAATTTAGAAATCCGCAATAGAGTTTGAAAATTTGAATTTTTGGGCAAGAAGAGCTTAGCAGCGGAGTTTGGAACTTTAAGAATTCTGATATTGCGTGGCTTGACATTCAACAACTCAGTTTCCTGGAACCTGCAAAAAAAAACAAAAAAGCATAAAATTTTTGGGAAAAACATGATTAGATCTTGAGATTTGCCCTCCTTCTAGCGCCAAAATGTGAACCCCAATCCTAGACCTACACAAACATGAGAAACAAACATACAATTAGGTCCATATGCAAGTTAGAACAAGGATTCCCCATGAAATCCATCTACAATGCTCAAAATAGGAAATGAAATGAAGAGTAAACCAAGAAACTAAGTTAAATCCTATTCAAGTAATGCAAACACTTAATCCCATGGGGGAATTGGTGCCAATTATGTGTGGAAATTGGCCCTTTCCCAACTCCTTTGTAAGCTTGATGATTTGATGGAAATTGATCCACTTTGTTGATGAAGAACAAGATGATTCTATCAAAAAACTTGCAATAACCTAGCTATGGTGATGGAAAATGCTCAAGAAAATAGATGAAATTTCTCTAATGTGAAGATAATAACTTTGCTTTCAAATTGTGGATGAAGATTGAGGAAAAGAGCCTCTTATTTATAGATTTAAAAATTGGAAGAATGAGAAAGATTGAGCAATGTGGGATCATTCAACATCCAATGTCCAAGTGCCACTTGTCAAGATGTGAATGGATGAAATTTGTGCACATTTTGATCAAAGTGCCAATAAATGTTATTAGGTGGATTTCAAATTTGTGAAATGACTTGTTGAAGAGGGAACAAAAAATGACTTAAATGCCACTTGGCTTAATGCACAAGGACATGTAAGAGGAGTTAAATTCCTTGTTGGAAGGAAAAATCCCTATTGGAGGGATTTTCAAATTTGGAGGAATATTCCCCTTTTATGCCATGGGAGGGAAAATAGGGATTTTAATAAATCAAAATAAATGATTTCTTGTGCAAGTTACATTCTCTAGAGGATGTGACATGAATTAGGATTAAATTAATGAAAGGTTAATTAATTTAATGGGAGATTAGGGGATGTGACAATTTTGACTTAAATTTATGAGTTAATTTAAATCAAGAAGTGGGAAGAAAGATTTAATTAAATAAATGATTTGATTTATTTAACTAAAGGGGATAATGTTAGATTAAACTAAATAAGGTTTAATTTATTCAATTTAATAAGAAGACTTTAGAGATTTAATTTAAATAAGATGACTTATTTAAATAAACAGAGACTTAGGGTTAATTTAATCAACATGGAAGAATGAATTAATTAGATAAATACTAATTTATTTAATTAAATGATGAAAAGTGATGACAAGCTGAGAAGATGATTCGGGATGAAACGATGTTACTTGTTAGGATCAAGTGTGTCGGTCAATTTTCCATGTCTAGACATTTAAACCTTGAAAAACCTTGATGTCGACTCATACACCCCTTTGGGAAATTTACTCTAGTTTCAGATTTTAAGCTACATTTTCAAACATTAAAAGCTCTATTATTATGTTTTTGGTTCGTACTATTAGTTATCTATTCTAGTTTGCAGATTTTTTGTTTTCTTCAATTCATTGCATCTAGCTTAAAACAGTTCATTTTGTGCATTTTTTAAATTCAAAATTCCATTTCATTTAAAATTTTTGCATAGTGTAATTAATAAAATTACCTTGTTTAGAATCTGAAACTTGCATTCACTCTTCATTTTAGAGACATGTTTCATTTTCCTTTATCTTCTTTCTATTTTGGGTTTTCCCACTAAGTTTGTAAAATCTTGTGCGAGCTTTACAACTTGGTGTCCTATTAGAAATAATATTGTGAGACATATTTCGAGACTCATGTCATCCCATGATACACCACTCATCGTGGATCTTGAGTTCTCTATCTCTCTTCCTAATAGCATTGAAAATCAACCCTATATGGATCCTAGTGTGCATACTTCACTTCCCACGACTACCATGCCTTCAACTACTATGTTTCCTATTAACAAAAGTATCCCTACTATCGCTAGCTCCACTCAAGCTTTGGGATGCACTCAAAGCCAAGGTGGAAATTCCATCCATACATACACTAGTACTCAACCTACCATAACAATTCAACCTACTAGCAGTGTGAACACTTCCTTAGGCATTCCCACAGAGAATTACTATAGCTTTGTGCCCTCAACTATAATATCTCCTCAATCCTTCTCCATCCTAAGTTTACAATTCACTTTTCCTTCACATAAATACACTACTCCACCTTATACCCCTCCACCTTACAAAAAAAATGATGCTATCATTAACACACTTTTACAAAGCATGACATCCCTCCAACAACAAGTTGCAACCCTAAATCAGAACAACAATGATCAACCCTCATAATATATCAAGACCAATCCCTTATCCTTGAAGATATTGAGAGAACAAATTCCACAAGGTGTAGAAGTTCCTCGATTTGAGAAATGTGGTGGGAAAGGAGATCATGTTAACTATGTTTCCACTTTTAACGCTCTATGTAGTGATTTCATCTTTGAGGACAAACTTCTAGCTCAATTATTCCCTAAATCCTTGAAAGATACTTCCTTAGAATAATTTTCCTTGTTACCAAATAAACCAATTTGTTCATTCAATGAACTTACTAAGGCCTTTATTAACCATTTACAAGTGCACATGACCCATAATATGACCTTGGCTGATTTGATAAGATGTAAGAAAAAGGATGATGAAAAGGTTATTGACTTCATTTCATGCTACCAATAACTTTATTCCCAAATTGATGTACAAATTCCCAATCCTCACCTTCAAATAATGTTCATTGAGAACTTGAAAACTAAGATGCAAGATAATCTTGGCATGATGAAATTCCCTTCCTTCATTCACGTGTTTATTTCCCTTCATGATTATCAAAACTCGATTAGTAGTCATGAAACAAAATCTACCTCTCTAGCCGTCCTAAAAAGTCTGAATCCACAAATCAAAATAGTTACCAATCCTTTAGAAAATAGAATAAAGGTTTCCTCAAACTAAACCCTCCTCAACCAACTCAACATGTTGATGCACAAGTGGCTGCTATAAGGAAGACAACTCCTTTCATATTTGGGGATCCAACTACACAATTTACTCCCTTACCTGATACCCTTCATAAAAAAAATTCACAACTTTTAGAATAGAAAATGATCACCTTACCTCCCGTTAGAGCACATGATCCTAATAAATTGTTATCATCAAAATTTAGATCAAATTCTTATTTCCATTATCACCAAAAAATGAACATGACACAAAAAACTGTAAGCATCATAAACATCACGTGAAAGACCTCGTTGATTCTAGTCTACTTTCAATTGGAGGTGTTAATGATCAAGGAAAAAATTATGTTGTTAAAATTATTCAAGGGGTAAATGCTTTTGAATGGAGCTATGAACTGGAATACAACCATTCAACAATACCACCCCAATGGGGTTTGAAACTTGGTGGAAAGAACAACAATGTCATCTATAAACCATCACACCATGCCAATACTAGCAAATAATTTTGTTGTTGCTCCTAACCAAAAATTTCAAATCTTTACCAACCCTATGCCAAAACACGATGTTTCATTTGTGAATGAAACTAAAAATAATGATGTGATGAATGTTAACATGGATGTTGACAACATGGATATTGTTGAACAAGATCCTATAGATACTAACAAATAGAGTCATTTAGATGATATGGTTGGATTGATCAAAATTCAACCTCGTAAGGGCCGAACTAAAAACCCTCTTGAAATTTATGTCTCATCACAAGATATACTTAAACATGCACCTGATGGTCCTCTTTACATAGCCGGTTGAATCTATGATAAGCCCACTAATGGGATATTAATTAATCTCATTTGTGGAGAGAATGTGATCACCGAGGAATTATTACTTGTGCATGAAATCTATCAAGAAACATATGATAAACTGAAAGCATGGATAAAGACACATAATGGTTTGGCTTTCCCTGCAATAGGATAAATCACCCTTACTTTAACTGTTGGACCAAAAAAATTAGATGTCTCATTCTCCATCATCTCAACATCGGACCAATTTCATGTGAAGCTTGGCTATCAATGGCTATGCTCCATGAAATCTATCTTTTCGATTGTGCATAAATGCTTAAAATTTCCCTTTGAAAATGAAATATTTACTATGCATCATAGTGGATTTAATCCTCTATCTTCCTATGGAGAATTTCCCTTAGATTTCTTTTGGCCTGAGCTTATGGATCCTATTAAACCTCATGAGGACATCATTTTTAAATCCTAAAAAAAAATTAAGGTGAAATATATAGCAAAAATATCCCTCAGAAACATGCCTCAACCCATGACTAAGCCTCTTATCCTTGATGAAACTATGATTGAACCTAAAGACATTCCAAACAACCAAGAGCAGCCTAAGATGGATCCTTCACCCATCTCCTATAAAATACCAAGAGACAATGAAAATAATCCTTCCACGCCTCCTAGGATAAAAAAAATAATACAAAGCTAAAGAGAAAGCGATTGAACAACCTCCCATGGTTCCTTCCATTCCTCCCCTTAGGGAAGAAAATAAACCTATTGTTGATAAACCTACTCCTACACAAACGCAACTTAAAACCTGAACTAAAAGAAACCAAAATGGTAGATAGCATAGGCGTAGATGTTGTGCTCTTTCTCGAAGGTTAAATGAAGACACCAACAAAGAAAATCAACATCCAAACTTGACTGAAGCAATGTACAATGATTCTCCCTCGCTACAACAAAAAGATCCTATACCGCAACTCCAATAGGAGCTAAATCCTTCTTTGGACATTATCATTCGACCTCCCATTATGATTAACTTGAATAACGATGATGAGGTTTCTAAAATTGATGAAGAAATGCATGATGAAATGAATACATTTTTTCCTCTTCTATGAGCTTAAATGATAATTCTCCGAAGAAGAGCACTGAACTTGGTAATGACCCTAGTTCAACACTTGCTATTGTCCCTTTGGCTAGATGTCTACCTTCTATATACAATGAACACGATTGGGATGCAGATAACCTACTGATAGGTTGACTTGCATGGGCCTTACTAGTCTTGTCTTTATGTTACTTTTTCAACTTTCTTTTGTGTGATTGCATTTCCATAATGTGATTTCCCATGATGTTTCATTTTATGTATTTCTCTCTCTTTGTGGCATTCCTCTATTTGTACCTACATTCTTCTTTATTTCATAAATATTTTACCTTTTCATTTTCCTTGTGTTTTCCTTTTGGGGATGATGCAAGGCATCGAGACATTTAGGTCTCTTCCATATTGACCCAAAATCTTTTCATTTATCTTTTCTTTGTCTTGTGTTTTCCTTTTGGTGATGACACAAGGTATCGAGACATTCATGTCTCTTCCATGTTGATCCAAAAGGTTTTTCTTTTTTTTCCACTCTCTTTGTGTCATTCTTCCTATTTCATGAGTATTTGGGAAATGATGACAATTTTGATCTCTATAAAAATATTGTAGAAAATATATACTGACCTTGAATCCATAGATCCCCTATGTGATTTTGTGGGGATGCCCCTTTTTCATTGGCATTATTCTTTCATACTTCATTGTGTAGTCTTCTTACTTCATGCAATGCGTCTTTCGCTTTGTGGTGACATTGGGTGTAATGTCCTTCAAGAGCGTGATCTCTCTTACCATATTATATTCCTCTTAGTAGCTTTATGCAACACACTGCATCCACTAAGTTATGAATCTTCTATTCTTCGATTGGTCCTCTCTTGGAGACATTAGGCACAATTTCCCCTATGTTAAGACCTTACATGAACTAAGAAAAACTCCTTTGAATGTACCTTACACTATTTTGCATTTACAATAACTATTATATGGACACCTTGTATAACACACTTTTATTGCCTATGGTGCCATCTTGTTTGTTCATGGGTGTCAAGAATATGAAACTTTGCTTGCCTCATGATGTGGGTATGTGCGAGATCTTGATGGGCCAAAAAGTGGTGATATGATGGGTATGTGGTTGGAAACTTTTTTTTTACCCAAAATTGATGAAATGAAAAGGGTTTTTAAAGGAGATTCTTAGCTTTCCACCAATATAAATTATACTTTACTTTGAATTCAATAAATAATTATTATTCATTTTCTATTTGAATAATGACTAAAATCTTGATTGATAGTTTGATTGAAAAACATCTATAGCTTTGAAATGG
This sequence comes from Sequoiadendron giganteum, assembly GCA_007115665.2. Lineage (NCBI taxonomy): Eukaryota > Viridiplantae > Streptophyta > Pinopsida > Cupressales > Cupressaceae > Sequoiadendron > Sequoiadendron giganteum. The sequence goes on from CM021104.1 coordinate 490,815,410, forward strand.
TATCATATTTTTTGAATCTAAAACATGTGTCACATTCTATGCTTCACATACTATAGGATTAAAAAAAAAAAATGAATTTCATGAAGTTTGACCAAGTTAAAGGTGGTCGACATATGGGTTCTTATGTTTTTAAAAGTTGTAATAAAAAAACATAATTAATAATTTACTTGGAAAAAAATTACATACAAATATGCATCACATCGGGACATGAGTCCTCTACTTATATCTAAAATTTTACAAAAAAATATTATCATTTTATTTTGGTTAGGGTAGTTAGACAGACACATACTTCTTATTTTTTCCTTGAAATTTAAGTGCTACTACATTGAAATTTCAAATTTTCACCAAATAGTTTTTTTTTTTTTAAAAAACCTATTAGTTTAGAAACTACATTCAATTTGCTATAGATTATATTATTACATATTTTTGAAATAATATAGATAACTTATTCAAATTTTTATGACAAGTTGCCTAACTCTGATTTTTCTCAATTTTTCGCCACTTAAGGGCCTATTTTTTCCATGATGATCCTGCACATGAGGCCCAAGTATAAATTTTATATGGTTACCATATGGGATTTTAACTTAGGCATGAATTTCCCATAGCCACTTGCTTGTTTGTGTGAGTGCATACCTCTGTATGTGTATGTGTCTCACTAGGGGCTCACCTAGTAGATACCAAATTCCACTAGCCCTTGTGAGTGTGCATTGGTTTGCATAGTGGACATCACATTCCACTTACAAACATTTATTTTTGGATAAAAATCCTAGATATGATCCCTAATGTTTGGGAAAAATGGTCAAAGCTTACATCAATCCACCCCTCTCTTTTATTTTTGTTTTTTTCTTCATGTCTTTGGTAGTGTATGCTTGTTCCTTGATGTTGCTCCTTATATCATTTTCATGTGTGTCCTCTTGAAATTATGTTGGTTTTCTATAGGATCTTGATCTTGGGGGCTTGGAAATATCCTTTGATCTTTTTCATCCTATGATGCCCACATCAATACACTCAGACCCCTCTTGATGCGAGTTTGTCTACTTTAGTGTGAGTTTGAAGTAGGTTCATCCACTCAATAAAGTGGGGGCTAAATGTAATGACAAAAAATGTATCCCCCTACATTTTCACATTTTTTTGGGCCCTCCCTATTAAATCGAGCCTAATGTTGCCTTGATTTAGTGTTGTAATGTATTTAACACATTCACATTAGGTCTTGGGCCCTTGTAAATTAAATGATATTAATTATCTCTTATTTAGGGTGTTATAAAGTGTATCCTAACACTTTCACACTGTAACAACAAAAATAGTACTCCCCAACTTCAAGGCATAGAGCATAAGAATAGGGTTCCTATTTCACAATTGCTCCACCAAGCTAGGCCTTGGAAAAATGTATAAAATTCAATATCTAATAATTGAGCTCAATGATGCATAAAACTTCACTAAATGAACTATAAATACAAATAAATCATAATAGCACCTGGAAACTTGAGAGAGCTTGACTGGGGGCTTGAAATGCTAAATAAATTGAAATTTAGGCCTACTAGGACTCATATGCCAATTTGGGTGTATCAGTACAGATGAGCACTTGGAAACTTGAGAGAGATTGAATGGAGGCTTGAAATGTTGAATAAATTAAAATTTAGGCCTACTAGGAATCATATGCCAGTCTAGGCATATCAGTCCTAAACCTAGGTTTTTGTGCAGGAACGGGTTTTTGGAAAAAGGGTATCTGAAACAGCAAAAATCTGAAAAATGACCTAAATTGGGACTCATATGCCAAGATTGGTGTATGAGTCCAATTAGGGTTTTCTAGAGCTTCAAAGTTTGAATCTATTCTTCAATGTTTTCTCTTTCTGTTCCACTTGATTTTTGGATCTGAAACCCTGATTTCGAGGCTATAGGTCTTTTTAGTGAAGATTACAACCTTGCAAATGAGGGGAAAATTCCAACAACTTTCTCCAAGCTTTTAACCTAATCTCCAAGGGATCTTCAAGCTCTAAGACACCTATATATTCAATCACACATGTAGAGAGAGAAAAACTTGTTGATTGTTAATGAATGGGGGTTTGCCTTGGTCAAACCCCATTTAGATAATTAAACCAAATGATGAAACAATGAAATAAGGACATAAAACATGCAATATAGGAAATGAAACATGAAAAATGATAACTTGAATGATTCCTTGTAAATGATGTCTTGCAAATCTGCAACTCAACATGAAATGGCCATGAAGGATGTAGATCCTGATCTTGACAATAGGTGTAGAACAATGCTTGATCTTGGATCTTCAATGCTACATCACAACGCTAGCTCAATAACAAGTTTGATGCTTGATAACCTTGACATGATGATGGATCTTGAATTTCTACAACAATTGATGAATAATTCCACCCTTGAATGCCTCAGAAGTGATCTTGAATGCTCTCTTAATGATCTTGTACAGTCTTGGAATGTTTAACTCTTGATTTCTTAACTTGATATCATGAATGAATAATGAAATAATTATTTGAGACCTTGTTTATATAGGCAATCCCTCTAATATCTTGTTAATTAGATGCTAAAGGCCAACATACATGAAATTTGAAATTAAACCCCATTTTTTCCCACTAAAAACCTTAAAAATAGGCCAAATGGGTCCCACATGGCCTATTTGAAGAGAGAGAATGTTGGGGAGTGAAGAAATTGAGTTTATTTATTGATCTTGTTGAGTTTTTGATTGAAATACACCTTGGGATGCATAATATAGGGTCTTAGGGGCCTATTAATGATGATATTAAGGTCATAAATGTGAGAGGGCCCAAAATCCAATTTAAAATATGAATAAATACACTTTAAAACACTAAATTAAGACAAAATTGGGTCTATTTAGCTTAAAAGGGCCCTTAATCCCATGTGAATGTGTAAAACACATTACAGAATTAGATTAGGTCCATTTAGTTTACAAGCCTCCTAAATTTAATGGAAAGGTGTAAATAAATATACTTTCAACATTAAATTAAGGAAAATTTGGGTTTATTTAGCTTTGAGAGGGCCCAAAACCTAATGTAGATGTGTAAAACACATCACAAACACTAGATCAAGGCGATATCAAGTCCAATTTGTCATTAATTATTCTCGAATTAATATAAATTGCACCATCTCCAAGGGAGTACAATTTTTTTCATTACACACACTAATCTAGGGTTTTATTAATAAATTCGGCTTCTTTATGCATTATTTTGTCCTATTTTGTATCCACAAGCCTTAATTAATGCATCTTTCCTAGATTAATCCTCACATTTACCAATATCCAATCATAGTTCATGTGTTGTTGGATTGTATGGCCTAGATTTAGTGATTTTGGACTCATACGCCACCTTGGGCCTATGGGTCCCACCTAAGTTTTGGGGCCCTGATCCTGATTTCACATCAATCTAATAATTTCTTGAAAATGTATCCCAAAGCTTAGCGTAATGGGACTTGTGGATTAAAAAATACTTAGAGATCCCTTAGGGAAGACATTGAAATTTTTGCATAAGCCCCGACCCACACCTTACATGTTTAAGCATCACCAACCCCTTTTCATAGCGCTCTTGCACGCTTCCTCCACGTGCCCACCGCACACTCATTGAAGGGGATTCTTGCCTTGCTTCTCTTTCAAGCCCCACCCTTTTGCCACGTGTCTGAAGCATGCACTTTGGCAGCCCTCTCCCCTTTGTTGCTCCTTCGAACACCGCCCATGTGCCACATTGCATCATTCCACGGGTGAATTTTTGGTAGTCCCCACAACCAATATTTGAATGCAAACTTCTCCACGTGTCAGCTTCGTAGGGATTTTAATCAAAAGGTTGGAATGAAAAAGTGTGAAGATCTGTCTCTTTGCCATGTGTCATAACCAACTATATGGGTGAGTGACATGTGTCACTAGGAGAGTTGCGTTGCTTCTTCCTTTGGACCACAGTCATCATTTGCTGGGGAGTGAATCTTGTTCGAAGGAAACTGCATGCAATGAATCAAATCTTTATGTTGCAACGGCTTTGGAAAATAATGACAACATATATATTTACTCATACTTGGGAATATTTTCAATTACTAGCTCGATGGCGATGGACGATCTATATATATTGCTCTTGCTCTCTGAGAAAGGGTTCAAAAATTATAGAAAAGCGATTGAAAAGCTCTAAGCCTTTGTAGTGTTTTCTAATTATTCTATTAAGAATTAGAGACTGTGCCAATTGTTTGACCTCTATGTTTCTTAGTTGATATAAGACATTATATTGTGCTACTTGTTGTATTAAGTAGTTTATCTGCAACTTTTATAATTTCAATAAAAATTTATTTTTCGGATCATGTCTCAGACTCTTCTTGTTCAGTAGATGTATGCAAAACTTATATTATGTCATTTAATTAAATTCTTAAGATTTTCATCTCTATTTTTTGTTATTCCCAGACATGTAAATTTTTGAACGGGCCCTCAAACCTCATCTGAAAGGAAGGTTTCCCATGCCCACATAACTAAATCTTGGTGAGTTGCCTTAGGGATTAATCGTTATTTTATATATATTTGTTTCCTTTTCCCATTCTAAACCCAATTACGGAAGGATTCAGCTGCTTTTAAAACCCAAAGGTTACTTAATTTAGTGCAATTGGTCCACCCATTAACCGAGTTTCCCATAAGGTTGTTTTCCTAGAAACATTAGGCATCAACATGAACCATACACCACTTTTGGTGTATGAGTCTCATGTGGCTTAAACTTAAATTAAATTCAAATTCTTGGTGGGATTTAATTCTCCTAGATTTGATGTCAGCTTGTAGTTTTGTAATTTCAATAAATTTGGCATAAACAAGTATAAATACAAGATTATTTCACTCATTTTCACCAAAGACTTTCATGAGAGAATTCCTTATAGAAAATTTGATTTTACATGATCATTCAAGAGAATTCAAGAGCTGATTATCTAGTGTTTTAGACCATTATTCAAGTATGAAGCATCATCTCAAAGTCATCATGCATCATGTTTGTTTTTGAGCTAACATTTGTGATGTAGGGTTTCATGATTCAATCAAGCATTCAAGTCAAGATCCATATCATTCAAGCAAGATTCAAGATCTACATCCTTTGGAGCCATTTCATACATGTTTTTATCACTTTCTTTCTAGGGTTTGGTGAGTTGCAACATATCATTTTGTTCATTCATTATTCCTCCTTTCCATTTCATTTCATTTCAAGGTTTGATTACCAAAATGGGGTTTGACCAAGGAAAACCCCTTTCTACTAACAAATCAACATGTTTCCCTCTCTTTAGTGTGTGATTTGTAGACCTAGGTTGAATACACATTGAAGAGCAAGATTGGAGATTTTTTTTCAAGTTTGCAAAGTTGCCACCTTGTTTACAAGATCACTAAAAGGCATCTACATAGCAGAATTCATAATTTTAGATCCATAAATCAAGTTGAGAAGATAGAGAAGACATAGAAGAGTAGATTGAGATATTGATCCTCCAAAAAAGCTAAGAAGGATTGATACTCCATTTTGGTGTATGAGTCCCAGCACAGTCAAATTTCTAGATTTCAAGAGTTTTAGACTTGTAACTACTAGATTTTTGTTCTTTCCTAGAAACCCTAATCTGGGAATGAATCGCCTAGCCTAGCATATGAGTGTGTATTAAAATCAATATTTTCAACATTTCGGGTCTTCATTCAAGCTTCTATAGGTTTTAAGGTGCCCCTCTGTACTTTTCCAGTTTACTTTTTTGTTTTGTATTCATTTATATATCATTTATTCAAGTCTTTCATATCATTAGATTTTGCATGTTACTTGTCTTTCCAAGCCCTATCTTTGTGGTGAACCCTCTCTTAGCCCTTGATCACACCCTATGATACCTTATTGCAAGTTCTCTTTCCCATTTCTATCTTTGGATTGAGATCTCTAGGGTTTCCTTGAATGGAACAAGTGTGAAATAGGAACCCTACTCTCATGCTCCATATCCTAAAAGGTGGGGCACCCTATTTCTATTGTTACAAAGTAAAAATATGTTTAATAATATCACACTTTACAATCATATGAGTCTCTATGTGGAGAAGATAATTTCATAACTTGTGTATTGCAAAAATGATAGTTTCATTTTTTCTCCATATCAAAGTATCAAGTTTCATAGTCAACCAAAATATGACTAATGTAGTAGACCACTCTTTCTTTACCATCAACATCATGTTGAGCTATCAAATCTATTAAATCATGAGGTGATGTGAAAACATAAAGTAAAAGGGGTCTATTAAGCATAACTGGTATCAAGATGGGAGGATTAGCTAGATTATTCTTGATAGATTCAAAAGCTTTGTGGTATTCATCATACCATTAGAAATTATCATCTTTCTTCAATAAGAATGTGAATGGAAGAGTATAATTAGCCAATTCATATATGAATCTATGAATTGACTAAATCTTCCCTTGCAAACTGCATAGTTGAGAGATGTTCTTACATGGAGACATGTTAACAATTTCATCAATCTTACTTGTATTGAAATTTATTCCATGATGGGAGAAAATAAATCCTAAAATATTGTCGGTATCCACTCCAAAGACATGCTTAAGAGGATTCAGTCTCATCTTATGGATTTGAAGCCTTTCGAAGATAAGACGAAGATTTTGCACATGATCTTGGTGGGTTGTATATTTAGCCAAGATGTCATCAACATAATATTCTAAGATCTTGTGAATAAAATCATGGAAGATAAGATTCATCACCTATTGGTAAGTTGTTGTAACATTCTTTAATCCAAATGACATGACCATATAGCAGAAGTTACCTCAAGGGGAAGTGAAGGTTGTCTTATACTATTATTTTGGGTTAATAAAGATCTGATTATAGCTCAAAACACCATCCATGAAGGATAACAAGGCATTTCCTCTAGTTGAGTCCACAATCATATCAATATTAGGAAGCATAAAATCATTCTTAACCTGGAAGCCTTATTAAGATCAAAAATGTAAATACAAATATGTATACAACCATTAGGTTTACTAACATAAATTATATTTGATATCTAGGGTGAATAGTCAATGTGATGGATAAAACTAGCTTTTAAATGATTTTTTATCTTAGTCTTGACTAGTAAAGTAACCTTGGGATTCATTTTATGGACCATTTGTTTAGCAAGCCTAGCATCAAGACATATAATGATATTATGAACTACTACAGATTCATCAACACCAGGCATGTCCACATATGACCAAGCAAATATATTGAGATGAGAATGTAATAAATCAACATGTTGTTTAGATTCCCATGATGAGGGACATTTTCCAATATTAATTACTTTCTTAGAAGATAGGATCCATGATAACATTAGAAGTATCCCATTTAAGGAGAGTACTACGGTCTTTAGGATGAGGTATAGAAACACTGACATACACATTAGATAAAGGATCCTTCTCATTAGAATTCCTAAAAAACTCTCCAAAATATGCCTAATCCTTAAGATTAGATCAGACCAGTCCAAAAAAGATATCCCCCAATCTTATTAGTGAAATCTCTAGATAAACATAGCCCAAAAATTGGAGGATATCTATTACTACCGCATATTGGGCAACTGTAATGCTAGGACATGAATAAAGAGTTATGGGGAGAATTTTGATTAGACCTACAACCTTAACCCTTTTCCCATCTAATTTCATGATTCCTCTATCAAGAGGCTCATAATCTAATTTTAATGAATCTACAATCAATTTAGGAATATTTATGGTTCTTGCACTAGAGTCAATCATAGAATTGTGTAGCTTCTTATCCCCTACAATGAGGGTTAAGAAGAACACAGTAGGTTTTGGCTTAATTACCTCTTCCTTTGCCACCTTTTCTTTTGTATTTATGAATTCCATGAATCCTAAGACCCTAGACTCTTTAACTGGCTCTTTTTCTTTCATTAATTATATTTTAGGACTACACTAGCCTATGACTATCTTTTATCATCTCCTAAATTATCTAAGAACAAAGAATTCTACTCTAGGATAGCCATGTATGGGGAACTCTAGCTCTTTTATTTTACTCAAGATTGTCTTTCTCTACTTTTTGGATGTTGGAGCTTCTATCGGTGGTCCCAGGGCTTTCTAGGGGATGGGCATGGGTTGTGGTATAATGGGTATATGCTCTTTAGTCAGCCTCCTTTTAGACTGGTTATAATAATATGATTAAACCTAAAGAGTCTTTGAAGCTGATAACTCATTTGTGAACATATCTTCTCCTTCCATCCAAGAAAATAGTGTGTGATTAAAATAAATTTCCCCTTCTTTCTCAAGGGAGATGCCTTGCACTTGTACCACTATGATAGAATTTTCCACTGTCAAGGATTCATAGGCATATGTGCTTTCATCATAAATGATTCCTTGGCTTTGTTGTTCTAATACCCTCTACTAGAGATTACCCCTAGGGAAATTTTGTGACATGTGTGCATCGTTACAGGGAAGCACCAAGATTTAGTGTAATTTGTAAGGTTATTTTCACTAGCAAAAATTCAATATTATGATTGGGTGATGTGACTTGCAATGAGGTTGGGACTGGGACTATTTGATTTGAAGGTTGCACTTGATTATGTGTCCACACTCCTCCCTAGTGTTGGTTACGCTGAAAAGGGGGTCTATTACCTTGAAAGCTCTAGTAAGGGGGCTTAGGAGGTACAACTTGTTGAATACCCAAGATACTAAGAGGGGGGTGAATCAATATCTTCTTAAAGTTATTGAAAAAACACCATCCAATTTATCCAATGCATATAAAATTAAAGATGAGAAAAATCATTAACAAAACATGAAACCACACAACACATGAACACTGGAATTTTTATGTGTAAAACCTAGAATGGGAAAAACCATAGTGAGGATTAAATCACAATATAATGTAGTTCAAAAACCGGATACAAAAAGAGGCTCACTACCATATACAAAAGCTCACTGCTTACATAGAGGACTCACTATCCAAGTAAGGAGACTCACTACCTATAAAAGGATTACAATAACAAAATGACTTACAACCAGGACATGAATTGACGAGGTTACACCTAACAAGTGCAGATTCAGTTCCTTTGATGCTCAATAAATAGACTTAACACACTTCATCATTTTTGCACACTTCGCTTCACATTCGCACCATACTTTGCATTGAAATTGCTTTCATTCATATTCCCATTCATTCCATCGATATCAAACTCAAAACTATCTAATATATATATATATATATATATGATACATCCACAAGCATCAATTAGATCGACCTAATTAGATGCAATCATTATTCACCAAAAAGTATAACTGTCAGCTCCAAGTCAGTACAAAACTTTTCCAAGAACAATTCAACCATGTAGCATGCTATATCATGTTAGCTTGGACCTAAGATAAATCACTCATATATTTGTAATATAAAAATTAATCCACTATGCCACCAACTATTTATTAGGTCGGCTAGAGATAGACCTAATAGAAAAATTTAAAACCAAAGTAATGCTAACTCATCGTACATGATCACCTGAACCCATGAGATATTGAACATACAAGCTTCCAACATCCAAAAACCATTTCCCAAAACCATGAGTAATGATGATCACTAGAGGAGGATTGCAGACCAAAATACCGGAGGATGTAAACTGGTTCTTCATACCGGTTCAAAGTACTAGATTAAACTGACAACTTAATTAACATGGTGACATCAATGAAAACATGAAGTCTACACAACTAGACATTCTTCTTCATTCTTCCAATAATCTCCCCATTTTTCATTGAGGACAACATGTGCCAAGAGAATGTATAACCCTTTGCATACCTTCACATAGTTATTCATTCTTTTCTCTCCCCCTTTGACATCAAGGACAAAGGGTGACCAAAAAATAGGATGTAAACGTATGTACATAGTGAGAATGTATATAAAAATAAATTCTAACTCCCCATTTCGAACATACAAACTCTAACTCCAAAGCTACAAACTCTAAAACTCCAAAACTCCCCCTTTGTCTAGCAATTCAATATCTCTTTTTGTTTTGTTTTAATTTTCATTTTTCTCCCCCTTTTTTCCATCAAAGGAAAAGGGCCAAAATTTGATTATTCAGAAACTCAAGTAAAAATAACACTTTTCACCTGAAATTTTTTCTTTTACCTTTCTCTCATAGTTGGAAGAATCCTCTTCCAAGCTAACATTGCAAAATCTATTTTGGTACACATTCTATCCAACAAATTCATCAATGTAAATGAGGAAGACCAGTCTAGAGAGAACCACTATCGTTCACAATCTTCTACACTAGAAAGTATTTCAGAGAGATGATCCAAATGAACCTCAACAATTTCTTTAACAAGCTAGAAGGTTCTAACCAAATCTTCCCTCTATCTCTAAACAATCAACAATTCCGCTTGCAACTCTCCAACTCTTATTCTCTTTTTTTCCATATTTTTCTTTGAAGAAATCAAAATTCTTTCCAATATTATTCATGTCAGATTCAATGGCTTCAATTCGGCTTCAAAAATTATCGATAGCTGTAGGCCACTAGAGACAATACTTGTAGATGTCAAACATATCCTTAATGCATTCTCTTGTCTCACCAATGTGTTTGGATAAATTTTGTTTAGCTTTGACACATCTACTCTCAACCATAGCTTCAAACTTATGTCCTTCAGGTCCTTCCAACAACATTCTTTCTTCAATAACTTCTACTAGATTATCTGGTAAAGAGTCAGAAACATCTGAAATATCATTCCCTTCTTGAGAAAATACTCAACCAAAGCATCATTGATTTGAAGCCTATCTACCGAACGATAGGCACACCACATTTTACCAATATTCTTCATATCACCTTTATCTAACATCATCTGAATATCATCTGGATTGAAAGATTCAGATCTAGACAGGGACTATTCTTCATTCTCTTTTTCTTCCAAGGTAGTGATGACCTCTTCTATGTTAAATTTCCTCCTTTTATGTTCCAGAGGAGAACCACTAATAACAACTTCCAATTCCCTCATACTAGAAGAGGAACCCTCCTCAAACCGACAACTGGGCATAGCACCAAACACTATCATACCAAAGCATAGATCCTTCTGCAAGGATAAGAAATAGACTTTGCATGCACTTTATTTATCCTCCATGCATTCCAACTACCTGTGAACTTGCTTTCCGATAGGGATGAAAAATTCCCACTTAGTATTCTCTCTTTCTAGAAGCGAACTCAAAAAGTGAAATACCAAACATATAAGCAGAGACTCAAACCGGAAAGGATAACCCTCGACATTTTCACATTTTCAATTAGGTTTTCCATAATTAGGCTACACAAATCAAATTTCTTGTTTTCCTTCACCATTTTATGTGCAAGATATACAACAATAGCTGAAGTATAACCTCCATGATTTCTGAAATAGATTTTATAAGTGATCTCGTAGGTGACATACCGTACTGTAGGATCGACAATGGTATTTATCCGTAGAGCTGAGGGATCTTTGTCGACGCTAGTAAATTCCTCCACATCTTTGTATTTCATTGTTTTCTTCTCAGAGATGTCACCAATACTGCACAACCTAGTAATAGCTTTAATTGCCTCCTTCATGATTGGGTAGGTTTTGTCAAAAATAATGTTGTCATCCTTTAATTGACTTAACATGAACAAGATAGATTCTTTGTTTGCAAACCAAGGAAATTCTCCCCGTAAATCCATACCTAGGGTTTTTATGTTTTTCAATTCATTCATCTTCAACCCTAGTTCCATTTCCTTCATCTTCTGATGATCAAAATCTTCCAACTCAATTCCCTTCAGCCTTAGCGAGATATTACCACTTGATCCTTTGTCAACAGATTCCATTTTCATGATTATCTTCTTCAAACTCTTTCTTTCTCAACAAAACTTCTCCTTTTCCCTTTTATTTTGTAAATAAAGAGAGATGATCTTGAACATTTCTAACTTTTAATCTTGATTATTCGTAATGATTTCTCCATATTGCCTCAAAATCGTTCCAAATCACTTCAGAATTGCTTCACGATTTCTCTAAATCGTTCTTCAAATTATTTAAATGCACAAGTGATCAAAAATTACTTATGATTTTTTCTTTATACACCATCGCGCTGCCCTAATTCACATTAAATGTGATAGATTTCAAAAAGGTAATAAAAACCCTTCTTCACTACACTGAGAAACCCTAATTTTCTCCAGAAATGAACATGCCTACACATTTTCTTCCAATTTCTTTTGCATAAACTCCACCTATTCATTCCTTATAACATATCCTTGTGCTAACATTTGACAAGCCATATATCCAGGGGTTCAAACAATTTTATGTTACTACTCCCCCTAAGACCATGCTAGGTATAATTCTCGAAGGAATTGTCTACATCGAATGAGGGCACAAACACATTAGTCATCTCTAGCTCTTCTTTATTCCTCCATATCTTGTTCATTTCTTGCTTAACCTCATTCTTGTCAACTCTCTTAATAGGTTCATTCTTCTTTACCGAAGCAGACTCCTTTCCCTTTTTACTTTTGCATACTCTTGAAATATATCTTGATTTGTTGCAATTGTAGCAGACAACATTTATCTGATTTTTTTGACTTCCACTAACCCTTGATCTACATTGATTTTCTTTGTTTCCAAAATTATTACAAGTATATAAGTAGCCAACAATAGATTGATTCATTCTACCTCCATTAAACCAATTCATCAACTAAGTTTTGCATTCACTAGCTCTATGTCCAAATTTCTTGCATGAAAACATTGTCTCAATAAGGAATCAAAAGATTGATTCATCCTACTTCTTTACTCGGTTTCCCTGTGACCAAATTTATTACATGAAAAGAAAACACCATTGAAATATGGGTACCTTTGAGAATTTGGTTTTCTGTTAGGTGATCTTCTAGCAAAGCTTCTTGGATTTATTTTTTGCTTCCCTTTATCTCGAGTCTTTTGATTATCCACTAGATTTGAGGTCTTCACATTCTTAGAGTTTTCATCAGCTTCATTTCCCAAACCACCTTTTTCTTTAGAAGGTCTCTACCCTTCAATCAATTCATCAATCTTAGTGGAGCTTGTCTTAAAACTATCTTCACAATTTTTTTCTTTCTCTAGATCTACTTTCAGGTTTACCACTTATTGTTCAAGCCTTGAGCATACATTAGAATTTCTTTACACCACTGTATTCAGACATTCTTCAATTCTCTTCTTTTCCTCCACTTGCACCTTCCATCCGATAATCTCTTCATTTTCTTGTTTCAATTGCTCGCTCACTTCTCTATGTATTTCTTTGGATTTATTCAATTGTTCTTTCAATTTCCGGATGCATTCATTTGCCTCATCAATATTTTCTTTTAGATCTATATTTTCATTTTCAGCCTTGTCAAGATCTTCAAAAGAATACCAAAGCTCTTCTTTATCATCCATTTGTTCAATCTACATGATCTTCCTGAAGTTGTTAGGATTTTTCAGAGGAACCAAGACTCTGATACCAATTGTTGAATACCCAAGATACTAAGGGGGGGTGTGAATCAGTATCTTCTTAAACTTATTGAACAAACACCATCTAATTTATTCAATGCATATAACAGTAAAGATGAGAAAAAACATTAATAAAACATGAAACCACACAACACATGGACACCAAAAATTTTAAGTGGAAAACCCAGAATGGGAAAAACCATGGTGAGGATTAACTCACAATATAATGTAGTTCCAGAACCATATACAAAAAGAGGCTCACTACCAGATACAAAATCTCGCTGCTTACATAGAGGACTCATTGTCCAAGCAAGGAGGCTCACTGCCTACAAAAGGATTACAATAACAAAATGGCTTACAACCAGAACATGAAATAATGAGGTTACACCTAACAAGTGTAGATTCAATTCCTTTGATGCTCAATAAACAGACTCAACACACTTCATCATTTTCACACACTTTTCTTCACATTCTCACCATACTTCGCATTTGAATCGCTTTCATTTGTATTCCCATTCATTCCATCAACATAAAACTCAAAACTATCCAATATATATGTTTGATACATCCACAAGCATCATTTAGGTCGACCTAATTAGATGCAATCTTTACTCCCCAAAAAGGATAATTGTCGGTTCCAAGTTAGTACAAAAATTTTCCAAGTATAATTCTATCATGTATCATGCTACATCATGTCGGCTTGGACCTAAGATAGATCGCTCATATATCCATAATACAAAAATTAATCCACTATGCTACCAAATATTTATTAGGTCAAACAAAGATAGACCTAATAGAAAAATGCAAAACCAGAGTAATTCCAACTCGCCGTACAAGCACCTAAACCCATGAGATCTTGGACATACAGGCTTCCAACATCCAAAAATCATTTCCCAAAACTGTGAGTAACGATGACCACCAGAGGAGGATTGCAGACCAAAACATTAGAGGATGTAAACTGGTTCTTCATACCAGTTCAGAGTACTGGATCAAACTAACAACTTAATTAGCATGGTGACATCAATGACAACACAAAGTCTACACAACTAGACGTTCTTCATTCTTCCAACACAACTTTCTACCTCTTAAGGTTAATTATTTCATTGGAGAAGGTGCACAACGTATTTTTCATATCATTAACTTATGTGGCCAATGAGGTAGAGGTAGTCACATTAGTCTGTGTATTAGGATATACATATATTGAAGGGGGCACAATGAAGGTACTAGGGGAATCTTCAAGGTGGCAGAAATGGTATTTTAGGGAATACTGGCATAAGCAGCCGAGGAGGGATCTTTCTAAAATCTATAAGATTATTCTCAACTCTAACAACCAAGTCATATGCATCAAGAAGGGTCTATCCTCCTAGCAACTGGGTCATTATGGCTATGTCAAACTTAAATGCCTTGAAGTAGAAAACAATAGCCATACTATCTAGAGACATTTGCCTATCACAAGGATCCTTTGCTAAGTTTTTTGAAACATGGTGTTGAAATCTATGATAGCCTTTCAAGGAGCTCTTCTAATGGTTATCAATTGTTAGAGAAAGGAAGACCAGTCGCCTTTCTCTATAAAGCGGTTGAAGAAGCTATCCTTAAGTTAGAAATTGAATTAGGGGATAGGGATCTATACTAGTCCTAAGATTTACATTTGAAAGAAGCAATAAGAAGCCTTAATGCTATGATTTTCTCCATTACATGATGCATTGTACACACATTGGTGACATCCTTCAAATTTTCTATCAGTGTCTTAAAATCTTCTCTCGTGAACTTAGGGAGTGCCTTTAAAGAATTAGTGAGAACTGGATCCCATTAAGATGGAGGGACTGGAGGAATAAGTAGGCTTTTTTTATTCCATGATATGAAGTTTCTAACAACCATTTGTGGTTGTACTTGTTCTTGAGTCAGTTCGCTTCTTGTGGCTTTCTATCATCTAACAGTCACTAGTGGGGGTAAGAGTAATCCAATATTACATGTTGTCAACGATCTTGTAATGGGCATTCAACTCAAAAATCTACTTCTAATCGATCTTGAAGTATTATAGGTCCCATCGAGCGTGCTAGAAAAGGAACTATTGAACTTGAAATCTTATGAGCTTATGAGATTCAACCTTTGGGAAGCTCTAAGAATGTGGGATCATGTCACTATCCTCTAAACAACCTCTAGGATTTTAGAAGCTAGATCTTCGTTTTAAACTAATGGGGGGAGGAAAAGGGGAAGAAATTAAATAAAATGCATACAAGTAATTATTCTAAGGCAATGTGCTAGAATGTCATAATAGTATTACCCATCAATCAACATAACATAATTTTAGTCTTATGATGATTTATAGGAGCTTGAAAGAGTGCTAGCATGATCCAAAATTCTGCATATGTGAAACTAAAACTATAAAATATTGCTATAATAAATAACTACTACAATCTCTCAATGAAAAAATAGAGCATAATTATATTTAGAGTGAGAAAATAAAACACACAACAAAGACCAATAGAACACAAAATTATGCATTTAGTCTTTCTCATTACAAAAATAAAGTTACTAAGGTTTGAGAAGTTATAGAAATCAGCTACTATCTTTTTGAGTCTTTTTAATAATGAACAACACAAAGCAATGCCATGTAGGGCTTGAATAGAAAAAAATTCCCCTCAAATAAGAATCGTAGCAACCAAAAGGATTCCCCCACTACCATGCTTGTAAGTCTCGCCATCATGGTGACGGTTGAAGCGACCTAAATCGGTAGTCATAAACAACCCCAAAGTGGGCGATGAAGCCATCTATTCCTCCATGATCTCCCCTTGTAACTGCTTGCAAGACTCATTACTGAGAATCAGTGATTGGAATTCATTCCTCAAGATGCACACAGGCTTACCATGTGTCGACCCTCGCAGTTGTCTGTGGTGGGCTTGCGAAAATTCCTTGGCCGAGTGTGCTCCTTCAGGCTGTGCCAGCTTGACACATGGCTAGGATGAAAGAGGGCTCTTGATAAAATACAAAAACTAGTCCATCTGGAGGGAGCCTCAATTGGTGTGTGAACCCGCCATGTGGCAGTCCACCGTATTACACAAAAAACGTAATCTTTGGATTGGGTGGTAATTGTGTGGCCTTCACATGTGGCTCCTCTCTATGCAAAATTTGATCCTAAACATAAAAACTATGACATCTTGGGGAAAAGGAAATTATTTCAAATAACGTCTTGGAAAAGGACCCCTCCCAAAAATAAGGGTGTAGTAGGTAGAGTCTACTTAACCTCCATGTGTCATCATAGTACAAAAAAAATAAAATTCAAAGATTGACACATTCATAGTATTGGGCTACTAGCTAGAACATCCAAGTTAGTTTTCAATGGGACTTGTATTTCTTTTGAAAGCTATCAATACAAGATGTTGGGTCTACAAAATCTTCAAAAAGTGGAGGTTTTTTTCTTGATTCTCAAAATTTATCATAGATGGACTAAACATTTGAAACACTTACACATAGAATCTTTATAAAGGTTCAGTAATGAGAAATGTATTATTTTGAGTCTATTTTTCAAATATCTAATTTATTCTAATACCTAGACGATACAAATTAATTTTCAATCAACATGTATAAAAACTACTTTTTAAAAGTCACTTTTTTAGGACCATACCATGCACATGTATGGCCATCATAATTTGACCTAAATAAAATTATTTCTCTAATTCATTTTTGGAAAGATATGTATTATAATGAATATTGATGAGGATATTTTTTCATAATTCTTTCCCAAATATTTTTCATTAATTTTTTATTAGACCTAATTGCTATTTTGGAAAATCTCTCATGTATGACCACCATAATTTGAGCTAAAATAATCATTTTTTAAATTGTTTTCATCATGTAAAGAATTGTGTGTAGATTGATGTTTTTTTTACAAAAGACTTGAAAAATAGAAGTTATTAAAAAAAATATGAAATCTTGACATTTCAATTTTATGGACCAAATTCCTCATAAATTAGTTAAAAAATATAAAAATTGCATATTTGAAAAATATACATCATCATCTATAATGGGTTCTAATTTCATAAAAAAAAATTGAAGAAAGAAATTGTCAACCATATTGCCAAAGTTAGTTTTTCTCTTGATGTTTTCATGGCATTGTACTTGTAGGTCTAAGGCTAAGGGGTGGGTCTCCAGACCTATTTAACAAAATCAAAGGAATGGGTTTCAAATTTCACATTTTATGAAATGTGTACCCACTCTAAAATATATACACATTGTAAAATATTATATAATTTGAACCATATGGAAAATGGGTGGATATCTTATAACCTAGGTCATAGAACACCACTATTCTCCAATGATCATTCAATAACGTTTGAGGAACCCTAATTTGTGAGCTCAAGCCTAAATAGGTACCCATTTTTATGAAATAGGTTCCCATTTCTGTTGATATTTTTTGCAATCTTGAAACTTCCCCTATATGCAGAGCCAACTTCTTTCTTTTACCCATCATAATAGCATGATGAGAAAAATTATGGAACTAACAAACCTTTTCCCTTGTGCTATTGGTCTAAAAAGTGTAAGTCATTAGTAGGTGGGTCTAATAAAGATAAATAATGGAAAGTGGATGAGGATCCTTTATGGGACATGTATCATTTTTTTGGAAGGTTGGCACCTTCATCCCCTTGGTTTTTTAACACCACCCTCTAGATTCGTGACATGGCTTAATCGCCTATTGTGGATCTTGTATAAATATAGCATTTGTATCAAGCATTAACAAGTCAATTTTTTAGTGCAACAACGAAGCCATTGCAACAAATGGTATCAAAGTGAGGTCATAGGTTTGAATCTCATAGTCACATTGGGAGTGGATTGTTGGAAGGTTGGTGCCTTTGTCCACTTAGTTGTTCAATGCTACCCTCTGGATTGGTGACATTGATTCATCACCTCCCTTGGATATTGTATAGATTTGGCATTTGTATCAGGCATTAACAAGTCATTTTTTGGCGCAATGACAAAGCCATTGCAACATAATCTTGACCCACCTTCTCGAAGATGGTAGTACTAAAAGGTTAAAGTTGTTTTTCTATTTATATTGATGACAAATTATCAAGCTTATAATTCCTTTGATCTGTCAATTGAAAAGAGATTCATCAAAGGGACACATGGCATCACTACACAACTTGTGAGATAAAAGAAAATAACATACTTTTTCAGTGAACAATTGGATATTGAGTTCCAAGTTGGAACAATGGGTCCCCATTTTAACAAAATAGATCTCAAAGGCTCCTGATCATTGATCATCAACATAAGATATCAAATGACTTGTGCATTGGGGAAATCTTCATAGAATGGAGAATGTAAAATTTTGCACTATTGGTTCAAGATTAATGAGTCCAAAATTTCTCAAGATTTCCCCTATTAGACAAGTGTCATCCTCACATTCCTTATAGAAGCAATATTTAAGTCATGGTTCTCAATGCACATGGTTCATCCAAGTTTAGTAGTTCATATAATGTAGGATAGATATCTCATACATTTGAAAGGCTAACAATTTCCTATTTTGATCTATAGTTAACTAGAATTTCTGTAAATAGAAGACAACCCATGCCTTCATTATAATTTCTATAGTATCAAGTAGGATATGATCAAATTATTGTTAAAGAAGGTGTATGAAATTAATATGGGAGTTTTTCTAAAAGGGAAAAATAATCAATTGAAATATTTTGGCCTTAGTGGATGCTTCTCAAAATTGATCAAATATTTAATAATTGTGAAAATTGTGCCTTTGATATCTTGTTCTTAGTTCAATGATGAAGATAATGTGATAATTTGAGGTGTATTGAATTTTTTGAGCTCTCTATTATCAATCATGCCTTTATTTATTTGTTATGATGAATAATATTTATAAATGTTTTTAAATCATGCATACATATGCTCTTTGATGCAAGGAGTAGATGTTATTCTTGAATGGAAAATGTTATGCCATCTCACCATGAGTATAAGAATCTCATTTAGTGCATTTCCTTGTTATAGTTTTGAGAAATTATTTTTATTTCCTTTCCCTCCACAAGATCAAAATTAATAAAAAAATATTAAGAAGAGATAGCTTCTAAAATCTTAGAGATTATCCTATAAAATAGTACCACATACAATATTTCCCATTGTTGGTGTTGGTTTATATCAAAAATAAAAAAACATCAATAATAAAATTAATTGTTTTTAGTCTATTTTTTTTTAGTTTCATAGCTTCAATATACTCTAAAATAGTATTGGATTAGTTTCTCAAAAATTAGACAAAGTTGGATAACTTTAGTATAGATTCTATTGAAATCAGTTCGAAAGAGAGCTAGCATTTCTTTTATTGGGTCAAATTTCAATCTCTACATGCACTACACCTAGGGTTGATGCTACATTGTGTCAATAATTGCTTATTAGTTTTTTTGTAGATCCTCATGAATGTCTTTTGGAAGGAAACTAAGCATATCTTAAGGTATTCTTAGAGAACTTCAATTTTTCATTTACTACACTTTAGGAACTACTTACATTATGAGATTCAATGACTCAAATTGAGTTGTTGATATTGATAATTGAAATTTTAGTTTTATTTATGTGTATTAGTTAGTTTCTAATTTGATTAAATGGTCTCACAAAAAGTAAACAATTACACACTCATCTACATAATTTGAGTATCAAGCAAAAATTCTTGATATCTAGGAGGTAATTTGGCTTCACAATTGATGAAAGGATTTTCTTTCCTCAAAATAATCCAAATAATATTTAGTTTAATTATTAGAGTCTCAAAAAATTCATCATGTAATCATGTGGAGCATTATTCATCTAAGATATTGTAGTGTAGAAAAATGTACTCCTTTACATTTTCACACTTTGTTTGGGTCCCCTCAATTAAATTGGACTTAATTAAGCCTCTAATTGCCTAAATTTTGCACTTACAAGCCTAATTAATTGCAATTTCCAAAGGGGGAAGTGTGATTTAATTAATGCATTTATCATTATTAACACCCCAAAATTCTAAAATCTTGATAACTTAGGTTATGACCTATTTTCTCATGGGAAAATGGGTCCCCCTTAAGTTGCAAATTAAAATTTTAAATATTTTCTGGCGGTATTTTAATGGTCCCAAATTCATATTTGAATGTTGGCTTGTAATGCTCAATTTTTTAGAAATTAAAAAATTGTTTATAAAAGTGTAATGGCATGAATTTGCACCCCCTTGAAAATTGCCCATTTATGCTATCACCAACCTTAGAAAATTAAGTTCAATAATGCAACTCATATTTTTTCCACCCTCCCTTGTCCACTTGGCAGTTGTTTTACGTGTCGATGGGGGATATTCTATCAAGGACACTAGCACTATGTGCAGACATTTGTGTGGCATGTTGTCATCCTAATAGGATTCCCACCTCTAGAATCTACACTCCTCCATTGGACATGAGGTGTAACATATCCTGCCCTTTGAATTGAATTTGAATGGCTCCTTTGCCTCCATTTTCACCATTCAAATTCATCTCATTTATTCCTTCATGCTTCTTGATCATATTCACACTTGAGACTATTCTCTTCACTCTTTCCACTCACTTTCAGCTCCTTCAAGCTCTACCACCTCTATTGAAGCTACAAGTTGGTACTTTGTTGGTTTACTCTCTTTGTTGTTGCAAAAACATTGGTCTTTGAAGGCTTGCATGCCTGCTCCTTCACCCATTTTCCTTGAGTGCACATGATTGAACATAATATCACTCCATCTTCCTTTTACTTTGCATTATCATTTTAATATCACAACATATTATTGTTCAATGTATTATTTTGTATCTCTATTTCTACGTACTTTCTTTATCGCCTTTCTCAAATCATTACTATTTGGTTGTCTATGGAGGTGGAAAGACCAAAGCGGGGGACTGACCGTGGTAGTCCTTTAAACACAAACCCAACATTTTCCCCCAACATTTTCCCATCTTCTATGTGTAGGTTCTCCTTGAGGTGAATATCTTGAAGATATCAAGTCATGGGTAGGAAGGTGCACTTTCCTCACCCTTCTTTATCATTTCGAAATTAGATATAGTCTTAGTGATTTCTCAATATTCCATTATTTTGTTCCTCTTTATTTCTGTTATCCCATCAAACTACATTTGTTAGGTCGTTGGTAGGTTTTCCTTAGTTTTTTTACCATACTTTATGCTTTCTATCCTTATGGATTCTAGTGCCCCACTAAGACGCCAGTGCGCCATGATGTTGTCCATGTCCCGCATTATAGTCCTCTGGCAGTGAGTTGTCTAGGTCACAGTTTGGACTCTAGAAACTTACTCACCTGACTTCCTAAAACATTAGGGCTTGTAAAAGGATAGCTGCAACCTAGTTGCTCTTCCTTTAAGCCTTTAAACTTTAAACTCTCCCAAAATAATTATGTTATCTTAAGGTAGATTGGGGCAATCTATTGTTCTAGACCCCGCCATGACCTAGGTCTTGAGCAGTCGACCCCCCTCCTCTATAAAAAGAAAGGTCTTTTTATCAATTAAACAACTAGATTTTCAAGAGATATTTCACAAGAGCTAAGATTGTTGTAAAAACATGTTCAAGAGTAGATTTCTCAAGAATTTTTTGTAGCATTCAAGATCTCAAGCATCATGTCAAAGTCTTAAGCATCATGCATATTTTTGGAGCTAACATTATGATGTAGGTTTAAAAAATAAAGTCAAAGTATTCAAGAATCAATTCAAGTATCAAGATCCACATCTATTGAAGATATTTCATGCAATATCAAGATCAATATTTTAAATTTTCAAAGGTTTATTCAATGGTTTGGTGAGTTACAACTTTGCATGGTTCAATCATCATTCTTTTCATGTTTTATTTCAATTCAAGGTTTAATTACCAAAACAAGGTTTGACCAAGGGAAACCCCCATTCACCAAAAAAAAAATAATCTTTCCCTCTTGTGTTTGTGTTGTAGGTCCTAGGTTGAAGAAAAAATGAAGAGTGGAGATTTGTAAAGTGCAAAATTGCAAAAGTTACAAAAGTTGTCAAAGTTGCAAGAAAAGTTGTCAAGATCACATAAACTCATATCATGGATTTATTTTCCATCATTTTTGAGTGAAACCAGTGGGAAATTGCATCTCAAATCTATCTTCAAAGGCTCCCAAAAATTAAGTTCAAAAAGTTGTCTTAGGACCCATTTTCCAATTCAGGACACCTGGCAACTGAGTTTTGAGACAAGTTTTAAGTGTCTTCCACTCATCCAAAAAGTACATTTAATTGACTATTTCTATCAGATCTAGGCTTCATCTACATGAATCATGTCTCAGGTTATAGATTTGAGGTCATTTACTATTTTTAGTCTTTCTCCCAAAAGCGTTGTTTGAACTTTACCCCCTATCCACACACACATAAAAGAAATTGTTAGATCTTTCACAGAATTGACTCACCTAAGGGTTGAAAGTTAATCCTATCTTGGAGGATCTCATTTCCTTAATGAGATAGAAAATAGGTAGGCTCATTACACCCCATTTTTCCCTTTCTATTTATAGAAATTTTGGTGAAACATTCCAAATTTAGTACAAAACCTTATGTTTTGGACCTATCACCTATTTTTTTATGTTTCAAATATATTAGGATTCACTTTCACTTCATTTAGTAGCTTATCTAGGATGGTGTTCACAACATGGAGTATCTATGTACTAAGGAGTAGATTCCAAACATCTTCAATAAACCTTAAGTATTGTCTCATTATCTTCAATTGTGGTTGATACATATGGAGTTAAGTAGTTTTTCATCACGGTTCATATTGAGTTCTTTTTCATTCACATGTTTTCTCTCTTGTAGGGAGGATTTTTTCCCTACATTTTTCTCTCCTTTTCTTCATCTATGACTGATATTTTGTATATGATTACCTCATTAGGCTATGTTTCTAGGACCCTTCTTTGAGTCTTTTGTTCTTTTTTTTTCCTCCTAAGTTACACTTAAGGGAGTTTTGGTGTAACATGTCTATTTCCTAACCAATTTCCTTTTTGAGCCTTTTTCACACTTAGTTAAATTTACATAGGGAATTTCTTTATTTGTATCACTATTATTGTGGTCATAACACTCATCACAATCACATCTTATCCTATGTCTCACCCTTTTCTATATATACAATAATTCTCTATGCATATTTTATTCCATTATAGTGCATTATATTGTACCAACGTTGACATATAACATTGCTTATTACTTCTCTCTTGTGAAAGAGTTTTTTGTGTGGTAGAAACATTTTGCTCCTATGAAGTTTTTTTGCAAATGTCACGAATTATATAGTGTATCATTTATATTTGTTGGTGTACACATCTTACACACATGGCTTACTTAAGTCTAGTTAGTTGTCCATGTAGTTGAGTTGACACTCCACTCCTATCCACTTCGTGTGGATCTTGATCTTGATTTCCACATCTTGTAGATCTTGATCTTCTTGTAAATTCCTATTTATGGTTTCTCTTTTGCTCAATCTAAATAGAGAGGGTTTTAAATCACTTTGTGCTTGTTTATTATCTCTGCAGATCTATAGAATTCTACATGGTATCAAAGCATGGTCAGAAATAATTGCAAGCCAAGAAAAATGAACAAAATTGTATTTTGATTGTTTTATTCGTCTCTGCATGTAATATGATCTTGCAGGAAAATTGTATCAATCGATAGTATCGACCCCATCCCTGAGGCCATTGGAGCTGACCTTGAGCAGAAGAAATCTCTGGTGGTCTGGGACGAGGCTGAACTATTTCATTGCATGACTCCCTCCTCCGACGTTTCAATTTGTGGTGCTCTCTAATCTGTGAGGCTTGATTGCAGATCCGTGAGGTGAAATCATTTCATTGATTTGCAGCTTCAACCGTTGGGCGATTAAGGGGTAGTTACCTCTGTCCATCGCGACTCTATTGTCGTTCATCATGATTTAGGTTGTGTTCATTGCATTTTCACCTCTCCATCGAGATTTCATTTGTGGTCATCGTGATTCTACATATGTTGACTAGAATTTTGGCTGTGTAACCTTTTGTAGAAGTCGCGAAGGTTGTTCTTATGTTGCTCAGGCCACAATTTTTTGCAAGCCACAATCCAATGTCTCTCTTGCGATCTGGGTATGATTAGCCTCTGTGGAAGGGCATTGAAGGTTGTTTTTTTTTAAATGCATGCCGTGATAATCGGAATATCTCTGCAACCAAGGAAAATTGCAACCCCTGCCATATTTTGGCAGTTTCAACTCTCTAGCGGAAGCGATTAAGGGGCAGTTGGCGTTTCTAGCATTGTTTGACCACTTTCAAGGCTGTGACTTCTGCTAATTAGCACTAGAAGGCCGATTCATGGGCTTTATAAATTTTTGGCGACTCTCTCTGATGAGGCCGATTTGCACAGGCCGTGACGCTCTAAATCTCCTTCATTGTTTGTCTTTATTCAGGTAGATATTTCTTGTTGTGAGAGTTTAGTCTTATTTTTTTCCATGCGCTATGTTTTTCCTTGTAGATTAGAAATCCAATGATTACAGGCCATGGTTCTTCATGTCAGCTTGGCTTTTGCATGTAATAGTTTTCTCTTCTTTTATAGGCATTTTTTAAAACTGCAAGTGCAATTGAACAAAATTTGTTTATGCACAATGATAAAGTGTCAAAAATCAAGGGGGATTTATTAGAAATTCATGCACTCATCTTATAAAGTGCTAATTAATGAATTGAAATAAAGTTTTAAAGGAGGTAATAATCTATTTGTAATCATGGGATATGAAACCCACTTTTCTGTAATCAACCTAAAAATGAGAAACTATAAGTTTTGGTGTGAAGGCATCCTGAAACATCTCAGGTTCCATAATCTCATGCCATATCTATATGGACTTATCCCTGAACTAGGTAAACAATCTCAGAAGGATAAATGGTGTAATAATTGTGATCATATTTGTGGATTAATCGGTTTACATATTCCAAATGCCTCTTTGTACGACATCATGGATATTGAAAGTCCACATGCATTATGGATCAAAATTTGGCAAATACATGGAGACTCCAATGTTTCTCCCTTCCCGCATGATCCTACTATGATCACAACTCACATCCCACATCATGATTCAAATACAGAGCATCCAATTGAGATAGAGGAAACCATCATTCCTCCACCTCCTCTTGTTGCTTCATCGGATTTCAGAGTTGCTTCTTTGAAAGCTTCCAACACTTCTTTGCAATAGGATATTAGTCTTCCTAGCATTGTTGATTGGGATGAATATCTACCCGACATTTCATGTCTTTTCATAGAGTCTCGCATTGCTGACATGGAAGCAGACATTGAGGACATCAGTCTTCTTTTTGATGAAAACTTCATTGAAGTTGCATTATCCTCGTCTTCTTCAGATATTCTTTCTCATCCCTTTCCTACTACAACTTCTATAGTGAATATCAAATTCTTATGGTTCCAGTTATAGTCATACATCTATGATCCTTGTGGTCCTTGTTCCCGAATCTTTGTCACACATCAGATTTGGCTTGGAGATCATTGAGCATTCTATGAAGACATCATGGGCATCATCTACGTCTTTGGATCTTGTGCATAATTCAAAGACCTGTATACTTCTTTTTGCATGTTCCTATCAGGAATGGGAAGATAGTCTAGACACTTTTGTGGTTCACCTTCTTCCTAAAGGGAAAAATGTGGTTCAACGTTCATGGATTCTCTTTAACATACTTCATCGAGCATCTATGTGCACTACAACATATCTTATGGGGAGCTTCCAAGTCTCTCTATTTCTCTCCCATGGGGGAAATATCTCTTGTACTTTTTTTATAGAATTAGTTCTTGGGGGGTCTTGAGTCCTCCTTCTATCTTTCTTCTTCTTTCACTTGTACATATTTTGCTTTCTCTCTTTTTGGAGGATAGTTTTCTTCCGCTGGGTTTTCTATCTTTCTCCATTTCTAAGAGTCTTGCAGTGTGCATGGGTACATAAAATGGCCTTGTTGCTGGGACCCATCTTTATTATTCCCACCTAAGCTATGCTTAAGGGGGGATGCCGGTGTACACATCTTACACACATGGCTTACTTAAGCCTAGTTAATTGTCCATGTAGTTGAGTTGACACTCCACTCCTATCCACTTCGTGTGGATCTTGATCTTGATTTACACATCTTGTGGATCTTGATCTTCTTGTAAATTCCTATTTATGGTTGCTCTTTTGCTCAATCTAAATAGAGAGGGTTTTACATCATTTTGTGCATATTTATTATCTCTATAGATCTATAGAATTCTACAATATTTAATCAATATTAATAAATAAATGAACCTATAATTAAGAGTCAAGTCAAGAAATAATTACATAAAAATATTCATAAATAATTATAGAAACTCAAAAAAAGGATAAGTGGACATATCTCTAGGGTTTATTGAAGATTATTTTATGGTAGAGTTATATGATTCATTATTGTGTCCAATAACTAGATTTATATTGAATGGCTCTTGGTAGATTATAAAATATACTACACTCTACATTTGATCAATCTTATAGCTTTAGAATTGATCCTTACATCTATTTTATTATATATTTTTGTGGATTCAACCTTCTTATATGACTATGATCTTCTTCATAATTCTATATGTTTTAGATAACTTAGCATTTTGGTGCTAGTAAATATTCTATAGTATATTTTTTCTTTCCGTAAAAGGAACCTAACTCTCCACCTCTCACCTTAGTTAAACTTTTCAGTTGATGTAATATTTTTTCAAGTTTGAAAACAGTTGATGTGGTCATCCAAATGGATTATCTTTTATTATTAATATGCGTTTCAATATTAAATTATACTCTTGTATGACACTGATGAGATGTTTAATTGACTCCTTAATGATTAAAGTTAACTATGGTTTTTTCTTTCATATAACACTCTAGCATGTTAGTGAATATTTCATGCTCAAGTTGATAGACACAGAGTAGTTGGAAGGGGATAGACTTGGACACATAAGTTAAATTTAAATTGGAAATTTTAAGGGTTAAAGTTGTAGTTGCAAGTTATAAATATATGATTTCAACCTAGGTTAAGGAATGAAGAATCTATAAATAGGTTCTAGATCTTTAGAAGGCACAAAATCAATTGAATTAAAAAATAATGGGAGAAGTACAAGGTATGTTCTTTTTACCCTTTCAAATAAACTTTGAATTATTCAATAGGAAAAAGTGATTCTAATTATTTTGACAATCATCAATATTTATCTTTATTTTTTTAATAATTGAATGATTAAATTAAATATTAATTTATACATAAAATACATTTATAAATGATAGGTTTTATTAGCAAGTGGTAGTAGAGGAAATTAATATTTTATTAAGTTCCCTTAGCTATATTTAGATATAGTAGGAAATTATAATAAAGTTCAATTTTAAAAAACTCTTTTGTTTTAGTTGATTTTTGAAAAATATTTTGTCTCGATTGATTTGATGATGATTTATTGTCAATTTAACTATGATTTAACTATTATGTTAATGATGAATCATTATTATTTATGTAGTAGAATGTTGAGAGTGATTTGAAATATAATTATAAAAAATTATTATACATATTTTTAAAAGCTTTAATAATATGAGTTAATATCCTTTTAAAATGTATTTTGACATCTATTTTATATCTTATATATTATAATTAATTAAAAATTTATCAAATAAATAAAATTATTATTAATTCACATATCTATCATAAAAATAATATAGATGAAGTTAAAGTTTAATAAAAATGTTTTAAGGGAACACCTAATACATATCTATCCTATATAGTCTCCATGACTTTTTCAATAATAAACGACAAAATATAGTCTCGAAGACTTTCCTGGAGAAGTAATAAAAATAAATCCATTTTATCATAAAACAAAATCATATGCTTGAATGTAAATAGTAAATAAACAGGATTTTGAGAGAAACTGATTAGGCAATGATTTTGTTTATAAAAGAAAGAATGATTACATCTTGTAAAGAGTTAAATGATAAGAACCAATTACATCTCCAAAAGTATAAAGAAAGATTTAAAAAGATAACACGAAAAAATGTGAATGGAGACTCTGAAACCCAAGAAAATGCAATGGTTACCCAACAAATTTTCAGCAGGAGAAGAATTAATTTGAAACATAATTCTAACTCGACCACAAACTGCAAAACAATTTGAACGACAAAAACAAAGAATTGAGATTGATCACAAAATCTCAAGAAACTGAAATTGTGATCAGCATTTTGGAAGATCTAAAGGAGGCTGCTCCAGAGTGGACGCGTAATCAGCTCCATTTGGCACCACAAACACCATGGCCAAACCCCACCCGATGTGCACATCCAAATGGCAGTGCAACAACCAAGTTCCTGCAAAACCATAATCCACAGTTATACACGAAATCCGAATCAGAGAAAACATAATTCAGGACTAGTAATTTTGCAATACAGATGAACACAATGCTTAAATCTTACCGGGATTGTCAGCTACAAATCTGATTGCAGCCCATCCGTTGACTGGAACATTAACAGTATTGCGCATGAGAGGATCAACCAAATTGAATTTTTGAGGATCTGTTTTGGCATCATAGTTGCCGAATCCCGATCCTACGATGTAAAAGTCGTGCCCATGCAAATGGATTGGATGGCTTTCGGCCGTGAAGATATTTG
Source organism: Sequoiadendron giganteum (assembly GCA_007115665.2). NCBI lineage: Eukaryota > Viridiplantae > Streptophyta > Pinopsida > Cupressales > Cupressaceae > Sequoiadendron > Sequoiadendron giganteum. The sequence continues at coordinate 490,844,452 of CM021104.1, forward strand.
TGCCCTGAAGAATCACCTGCACTACTGAGTTGTATCTCAGCACTTTTACTGTGGTGGTTTTCACGGGGGACCAGAGGCTCCTGCTTATGTTTTGCCCAGTGTAATCGAACTGCACGGGAGGGGCGTCAGGGAAGCCAGTGGTGAAGACTCCCTTGATGCCGAAATGGTGAGCTTGCAGTATTGAGGTAGATGATGGCAGTACGAATGAGTGATTATTCATGCTGGCTGTAAATCTTGAACCGTTGGGCCCTCCGCATGAATTTCCGGGGCAGGGGATTAGTCCCAATCCGACTGTGTAAAAGAGATTATCATCGACATTGAGAGGAACAGAAACAGGGTGTTCCACAGAGGCCAGGCTTCGAAGTTTGGTTTCAAGCTTGGTGACGGCTTTGGTGTTGTTGTAGAAGGGCAGTTTGGGCATCACAGGGGAGCCTCCTTTGCTATATTCGAAGATGGCAGTGGTGGTGGTGTTATCAAAGGGGGCTCCCTGAGCACTGGCATATGCTCGGGCAGCCATGTAAAATCTGCCTCCAGCCTTATTGAAGTGCACCAGCACATCTGTGGTCTGCCCTGGCCCCAACAAGATAAATTTTGTTATGTGGGGCTTTGTATATAACGCATCCACGGCTACAACCGTCATTTTGTGATGTGCAATGGAGACAAACAGATCGGTATTGAGTGCAGCGTTGATCACCCGAATCAGATTCGTTTCCCCTCTCTTTACAGGAAAGCTCAATGTATCTGCATCCATGCCCATCACCAACAATTCATTTTCGCTCTTCCCGTCAATACAGAGGCACCCATACATTGAAAACATGGTAGAATTATTACCTGAAGTTGAGCATGGATAGAGGTCTCCTGGTTGGCCATTTACAGTGAAAGCGTCCGAAGTGTTAGGGGAAGCTCCTGTTTGCGTTGCTGCTTTCACCACATCCATTGGATTCGCATTCCACCATTCCCCTGTTTTTACACATTCGATATATCTTATGAGAATCGATTATACAACTACTGTATTCGCAGTAACTTAAGAAATGTAATACAGAGAGAAGAATTTATTCAGAGAATTTATACCCAGCAGGATTGGAATCTCCTGAGCAGGCTTCTTGAAAGGATAAGTAGTGTCGCTTTTGGGGGAGATAATCAAAGCTCCATAAACAGTCGCTCTGAGCCATGAGCTGTGTGCGTGCCACCACAGAGTGCCTTCTTGACCAGTAACGCTGAATCTGTAAGTGTAACTCTTTCCAGGAAGAATTGGGCATTGCGTTATATACTCGGGACCATCAGACCACGCTGTACGGAGCTGCCGTATTCCGTGCCTGCAAATATACATTCAAGAAACAGGAAATGTGAAAAGATGTGAAATTGTTTGACAGATGCATGTATTTTCATTGTTTAAAGCATTACAGGATAGAGTTACAGACCAGTGAATCGTAGCGTTATATCGAGCTTCGTTAAATACTTTCACTATCAAAATGTCTCCATTACTAACGTGAATTGTTGGACCTGGAAATTGGTCGTTCACTGTAATTATAGTGTGCGTTTGGCATAGCCTCGTCACGGTCTTCGATTGAATCTGTAATCGACCAGAGAAGCGTCAATTTCATTTAAACCCACTACCAGTCATGCAAACTCTTCTCCCAATTCTAACGAGTTAGCCTTACGTAACTAATAAAAGAAGAACATCCCAAGTAAAAAAACACAGAGACCAGAAAACTTACGACAAAATTGTGTTTGTGTATTGTGCCCGCCAAGGCCATGGCAAATAGACAGGAGATACACAGAACCACCCATTGAAAACTGAACCTGAAATCCACCATTGCAGAGAAACTATGAGCAGCTGAACAAGAATTCTCTTCTCTCGAATTAAGCCAAACACAAGCGGTTGGCTAGGTGTTTCCCTGGCAATGCGGATTACGAAGGAAAAAGATTCGAGTTAGAGTGGATTGGAGAGGAATCGATATCTATATTTATATGTGCTCAATAAAATACCCATGCGAGCACATATAAGTGTAAACAGCTCGAGGGTTGATAGAAAATGGAGTCGGTGAGCGTGGACAAAAGCAGTTTACCAGCATTAGAGTAGGGTAAGCGACAGCAATGAGCTTTATTAACAGCACAACCTCCTTGTCCTATGCTCATTATCAAGTCAACAGCACATAATATATTCAGGTAGAGGTTTCGTATGCTGCTCACGCTCTCCATAGCTTTCATAATGTCACCAAATGTCATTCAACTCCGGCATTGTTAATGTGGATAATGCCCAAACCAAGCTTTTGACCAGGAGCACAACCCACCTAACCTCCACCAAAACAATATAGTATGTTCCACAGTCAGTAAGACATCACTATCGGTTAAACTGCAGGCGCCATGCCATGAATATTTCTTTATCATCCTTCTCATTATGATATTCTTGCTTGTGTACCGAACCTTGTCAAGCTTCTCCAACGAGAAAAAAACAAATTCACTCTGAATTATTAAACATATGAGTTTACGCAAGCACTCCGGTCTAACTGATGCGGCAGCCAATGTGAATAACCATTTCTGGTTTATCTTCTTCTCTCCATTTTTCTCGTTTTTACTAAGCTTTCCTAGCAAGTATGGAAGTTCTAGAACATTATTTCAGCTTGTTTTTCCCAACAACCAGCATAAGTAACGTCACCAGCATATTGCTTAACACAGAGATGGAAATTATGATCGAAAAATTAACCAGATGATGTTATCATTTTGAATGTACGAGTGTTTATAGAATTCCAAATGAACACCCAATCCAATCTTGGTTATTAATTATTCCAATTCACTTTGACACGGCAAAGTAACAGCTTAATCCGTAAGCAAGAACAAGTTTTTTAACTGAAATTCACCTGGTCAAGATTTATTCTTGCTTCCAGAATTTTGTTTGTGAAGTCAATACTGTGATGTTATCTCTGTCGTTGAGATTCCTTCAAAACTAGATCTCATATTTGTTTATTACAAATCTATTATGGTAATATCACGTACTTTAAAAGAAGTCTAATTACATGTGTCAGTAACCAATTGACATATTCCATCGTCCTTCTATTCTAATATTCAAACATTGAATTGAGCAGTTAAACAAATTATTTAAGAGTCAACTTTTAATGTTTGGTACAGAGTTGTTATTTGCATATTTAAATGGAGCAATTGTAGGTTACCAACTTTTGAAATACATATTTTAAACATTGCGACAACTTTTTAGAATATAGTGGAGTCAAACCACATCAATTTGGCTTTATGCCGAGCAATGAAATTGAATTTTAAAACAATAATATATTTTATATTTTATAATAAATAAAATAATAGAAAAAATAATAATTAATAAACTTTAAGAGTATAAAACTTGTATAGCAAAGTAATTGATTTAATTATAAGATAGAGGATCATTGAGCTTATTCTCTCATCACTAGGGACAACATCAATAGGGATGACTCCTATTTAATCTTAAGAGCTTGTTCTTAATTATCATTTGATTCCATTTCTTGTCAAGAGTGTGAGATAGTCAAAGCTAAAGTAGATAATTCTCTCTATGGTTGGGCTGTCTAATTGTTGAAATCTATGCTATTATGACCAAAGTTGTCATTGCTACCACTTCCACTACACTATAGAAAAGGTGACCTAGATTATGCAGAAAAAAAAAGGCAGTGTTGGTTACTACAAGAATAACATCTATAAAATCCTCCAAATCCTACACAAAAAGTTGAATAGTAGCAAGAGAGTCATGTGAAACCTAGCTAACAAAAAATGGGCCATTAGTCATAGGTTCCAAGAAGTTCTTAAGGTGTTCCCGCTCCAAATGAACATTCTTTATATCTACTTCAATTTTGAGCATGACATTATAGATCATAGGAAATTTGTTAGCCATAGAAAATTGGCCACTAATAGCTTCATGATTATAAAAGGTAAAAGACTTTTTCTTTCCATGATAGAAGAAAATTTTAATGAAATATTTTCCAAATTTAATCATACTAAACTAACTTAAGAATACACGATCCCATAATAAATCCATCCTCTAAGTGAAATATTATAGTTTGGATAGATAAAAAGAGGAATTGAATTAACTTGCAATAAGATTGAGCATGACTAAAACGATAAGAAAATGTTTAATGATGTTATATTGATTGTATGTGGAATAGAGAGGGTAAGCAATCCCCATGTGCCTAAGCCCATCACCATTTGAGAACCCTTAGGAGTACAAACACTAAAACAATAGCTTTCTCCACCTCTATGTTTCCTATCACTATTATTGGGTCTTTCTTGATTTATGGTTTTCTAAATGCTTCTTCTTGTAAGAACAATGCTAGATCCCATCCACCTAAATGAATTCCCACCAATTATTTTGTAAACTTATGGATATGTATGCTAGATAGTTCCTACATATACCTAGCATGTGATGTTAGTGACAGTATTATATTTTGTATATGTTAATGTGTTAGATAATCATATTTTGGAATTATTGTTCTATGTCATGATTCATGCTTCCTCTATGGTTATTTAATCATTGTTCTTCATTTAAATGACATGAAAGTGCATGTGTAATTTGATGCCAAGACCCTTGAAAGGGAATGGACTTATTTAAATGTGGAAGTTTTCTTGGGGTGTGTGCATGATGCAAGATTTCCTGAGTGATTATTATTATTCTTCCATTCATAAACATATGCATCAATATAGATATTCTAGTCAAATGATATCATGAAATTTATCATTGAACTACAATGAAACTATGGATGTGAATCTTCTAGGTCGGGGGAGTCTGACAACTCTAGTGATGATGATGAATCTTCTGGGTCGGGGGAGTCTAACAACTCTAGTGATGATGATGAATCTTGGAATATGACCTCTGCCAACTCTCATGTGCACTCTTCAGATCAAGACCATAACTCGAATGTTCCCAATACCCCTCCCACTTCTAGCCCTAACCCACAAAATTCTCCCAACCTGTGCATCAACTTGGAGGAACCTGGTACTGAACCTAGGTTGGTTCGTACCCCTGCTAACCTCCTAGGAAAAAAAGTTAATTACATTTCAGATACAATTAACATTTAGAAGGATATCATGAAGTGGCTCCTGGGTTAGTTGGTCATGGCTAAAGAAAGAATCCAAATTCTAGAAGGAAAGGTTCTAGAACAATAGCTCCTATGGCCTAGGGAGGTGTAGAATAAGGTGCATTGGGACATGATTGCTTCTTTGTCCAAGTCTTTTGAGAAGTGGGAGAGGTGGGTAAAAGAGTTGGATGATCTACAGGCTATTATTGGTACTGAGGAAGAAAAGAAGAAATTTTTGATAGAGATTGATGCCATACATCAAAAACAAGAGAAGACCATACAATTTTTGAGGGTCATCATGACTACAACAAAGATAGCGTGAAGAAAACTTATCTCACTCTTCAGGTTTCTCGGGATGAGTTAAGGAAGTGTCAGGGGAAGCGGGTTGCGGAAGTTGTGGAAGATGGTCACACTCAGATGAAGAAGGGAAAAAAGGTGGACACCTCACCTCATGATGTCATGATGGAAACCTAAGACATTCAACACGGGCCTATGAATTTCAAAAAGAAGCTCAAGTTCCTATCTTAGGAATGGAATGAGATCACTAGTCTCAAGTTACTAGGAGACCTGTAGGTTTCCTATGGTTTTGTGTTGGTCTCAGCTTTGTGGGTTTTTTGACTATTTTACTTCTAGTCAAACTGTTTAAGCTTTAGTTTCTATTTACTTTTTTTGTTTTTCCCACTGCTCATGAGTTCCTGGTTTGCCTCTATGGTTGTTTTGTAAATGGGTACTAGCCCTTCCAGTTTTAATCTAATCAAAACTATAGATGTGATGTGTTGGATGTTGTGGTTATTTTGCTGATACATTGTTGTCATTGATGTCAACACTATTAGCATTTTAATTTGCTTAAGGTTGTATATGTCGAGGAGATTGAGAAAATTGTAAAAATTATAGTATAGGTAGCCAGTGGAGCTGAAGAGGTCAGAATGTTGGAAACCTATGTGTGTTGAATATTTGAAGGTGCACTTCAAAGGGTTTGGTGTTGAACCTTTCTTGAACGTTGTCTGAAATTTTTAGTTGTGTGTATGAAGTTTTGTGGAAGTTATGATGATCTGTGTGCCTATAGTTATTCAGCCTATTTAGATGGTGTTCTTGGCTGACATTGTGTTGTTAGCATGTTGCAAATCCATGAGGATTAATATTTTATAGTTTGGCGTATTTGGAGATGTTTGTCTAGGTCCTCACTATGTTATGGCTAACTTGTGTTGGTACGCATTGAAATTTATACATGTATCAAGGCCGACAGTTGTAATTTATTCTTTATTTATGGTCGAGTGAATAGTGGATGCAAATTCGTGTAGCGGATATATATACAAGATTGCTTTCCTCGTTTAAAGGTGCACTCAACTGTACAAATGATGTACAAGTGTGAATAAAGGTCAAATCATTCAGAGCAGAGTGTGGAAGAGTTTGAAGAGGTTTTAGTGAGCCTAACTAGAACTGTAATCAGACTTTTGCAGAAGCTATTTTCTTAGTTTAAATTCATCAGATGGATTTAATCTGATTACTGTATGTAAGGCAGTGAGCCTTCCCTTTGAGCAGTGTGCCTTAATGCAAGTGCATTCTCTTTTATTCTTCATTGTACTTCTAATAGGGTATAATCTTGTGGACTAACATCCACCGTGGTTTTTCCCCTAACAGGGTTTCCACGTATAAAATTTTGGTGTTCATGTGTCTCTAATGTGTTGTTCTTATGCTTGCACTATTGATTATCAAATCTGTGATATAAGGATTGGTTAATGTTGTATAAAATTGATTTTGGTAACAACTGATTCACCCGCCCTCAGTTGTCTATCCTTGTTTTTCCAACATGATGTTGTACACTGTGGGGTATTTATGTAATGCTTCAACTATTTATATGTATGGAGTAGGTACACTTGATGTGTTTTTTGATTGGTTATAGGTATTGGGTATTCCTCCACTTGGATCCACAGGTCTAAGTATACCTCGATAGTGGTTATAAGGAGATGTCACATTGGCCATTTATTGTTTTGTCTTACATGTCATACTTAATTTGAGTGTGAGATCCTTGTTATTTTACCCATGTTGACCCAGATACCGCCATTGGTATGATTACAAATATTGTAACCTTCTTGTGGATGTCTTGTGAATTTGTGGTTGATGTTTGTTAAATTTCCCATTTCTATAATTTAATTAAATTAAATGCTTATATGGATTTAATAATTTTTAGAAACTAGGAGATCTAGTAGATAGAAATACAAACACATGAACAAGCTGAAATTGTATTAGCTGACCCATCAATAGAGAGCTCAAACCCTCAATATATAGTATGAGGATGAGCAACTACATAGCACAAGAATAGGCACACATGCCTTACAAATAGGCACATGTGCCATGGAATGAGGAGAGGACTCCTCAGCCTTCAGTGGTGGCGAGTTGCTCTCCTCTATGCAAGGGACAGGTGTCAAGAGGGATTGGAAACCTCTCAAGACACCTTCAACAACCTTGACACCTCATGGGGAATGAGTCAAGGGTTCACTCCAACACCTAACTAGGCTTAAGTTAGCCTAACTAGGGTAGAATACACTAACAATAATGAAATTATAGGTTGAATGTTATTGGGAAATGAATTTAATTTATTTTTGGGACTTGGGGGGTATTTGTGGGAAGGATAAATAGAAAACAGAATGATATTAATTTAATTGGATTTAAATCTTTATTTTTGCAAAGTAATATGAAATAGCGTGCCTTATATATAATTAAAATATTATTTAAATGTGGAATGGTGAATTAGATTGAATGTTAATATCTTATTATAGATTTGGGGAAATCGAGGACTTAATGTGATTAATTAGAAAATAAAATATATTATTTTATTGGAAAAGAAAAGGGGTTAAAAGGAAAAAAGGAATTTCATTTCATTTATGTGTTATTTTTGGAGAATTTTGGAGATGAAAAACCATCTTTCCTCCAAATTATGGGTTTTTTGAATGGGTAACAAATCGGAGGCCAAATGGAGTGTGATTTGTTGCATTGGGATAGGAATTGGTAGGGGATCATACTGGTGTGTAGATTTGTGCATCCATGAGGTGTGTTTTAAGTTCTCCTCATTTCAAATTTTGCTAAAATGAGAGGTAAGTTTTCCATATCTTATCAAATGTTTTTTTTTCATTTTGAAAGGTTTCAAATGGATTGGTTGGATGTTAGAACCTCCCAATGCCTTTTGTTTCATATAATTTGATTGTAGATTAGTTTATATATACAAATTTTTATAATTCTCCAAAATATACCATTATTATGCCCATTTTTTTTGGAAACATGTAAAATGCATGTTTTATGGCTTGAAAGGGGTGTTAGGAACTTTTTACAAAAAAGGGTATTTTTGAATTTTGATTTTCAAAGTTTGATTTTTTGAAGAATTTTCATGGCATTTTTGGGAAATTTTATGGTTTTTGCATTCTCAAATTTTTGGAAAAATTAGAATTTTCGTATGAAAATGATCGAATTTCAATGTTTTAAATACTGAAACCTCGCAATATGTGATGTTATACGTTGTGGTAAAATATCATTGAAATTGAAGAAAAATGCATTTTCCATTGATTTTCGTGCCACACTCATTAGAGGGTGTGATGGATGTTTTAGAGTGTTTTGATAGATTTGTACGTCATGGATTGTGGTAATATTCATTGTGGAAATTTTTTATTTGAATTTAGATAAATTAGAAATGATGCATTGGGTTGTGTGCCTTAACTTGAGTTTGACATATGTGTTGACTCTAGGACTTGGTCTTTTTTTCAATGAGATTTTGGATGGTTTCCTCCATTCATGGATGTGCCCCAATGTGAGTTTTTATATATTCCATTGTGTTCATGTTGATGCATTTGTGATTTGGATCATTTTTTGATGCTTGATTGTCTTAGCTACTCTAATTGTGTGATATGCTTGATAAATATTTACTCCATGATTCGCGTGAGTGTATGCCCTTTCCCAATGTGTCTTGTGTGAGTGTGTTCAAGCCTTATGGAATTTCCTAGCATAGTAGGAGTGAAACTTGTTGGTTTTTGTATCGTAAAAAATGTATCCTTGACATTTTTCACTCATTTGGGAATTTACTATGGATTTTGGCCCGATTTTGCCTAGATTTAATGTTGCAATGTGGCCAACACATTAACATTAAGCATTGAATTCTTGTAAATAAAAAAAAACCTAATAGTGTCTTACAAAGGTGTTGTGAAGTGTTGTAACACATTTTCCCACTTTTCTAGGACCTTTCTATCATAATTCATCTAAACAAGCTCTTTGTATCACTTACCAAGTCTTATTTCAAAGTTTTGTAAGGTGTTGTAACAAAATCTCACACTTTCCTAGGCTTGTCATCAAAAAATTGACCCTTTCTTATGTTCAAATAACCCCTTAATGCACTTATAGGTCCTACTTAAGTGTGTTTCAAAAGACAATCCCATTAAACAACATTAATCACACCTTAATTCCTGACATCCACTTAAAATTGCCCAAGTGGACTAAGTCACCACCTTGGGCGACTTAGTCCCATTTGGCATAAAAATAAAATTTAATCCAAATTTTTCGTGGGATATTGTCTCCTAAACCCTAAGGTCAGCCTCTGATGAGGTATTTTCAGGAAATTAGGGCACATCATGTATAAATATGTGGCTTTCCACTCATTTGAGGATCTTCTACCTCCTAAATCACTCAAAAAAATTCATTCTTCCCAATCAAGCATTCAAGCACTCTAAGTACTTGAAGCATCAATCTATAGTAGCTAATTACTTGCATATCTTCAGACTTCTTCAACAAGGGTTTGGTTTGTATGCAAATTAGTCACAAAGCAAGGTGATAAAAGGTTTCATCTTTCCATCAAAATTATTCAAAGTCAACAAACCCTAAGAGGAGCTTGAAGACAACTTGCAGGTCAACATCTAAAGATTCGGATATGGGTTTCTGTCAAAAATAGAAGTACAAGTGGGTAGCTACAAATTCTAGTCTTGAGATTCGCGAAAGTCACAAGTGGACTAAGTTGCCATCATTGGCGAATTAGTCCCACTGCCAGGCCTGGAAAGTGATCTTTGTAGATTTGGACACCTATTTCCCTAAAACCTGTTACGACAAAGTTTCCCAGAAGAAGGACTAAGTCGCCCAGCTTGGTGTAAGTGTCACAACGTCCTTCAACAATAGATTCTGGAGGATTCTAGGGCTCCTCTTCATCAACCTTCAGCTTCCAAGTGCACCCCTTTTGTTACATTAATTTATGTTATAGTTTACTTGCATTTTAGGTCATTTACATAGTGTTTTCAATAGCGTTACAATACATTAGTTTAAATTCAATAGATAAGTTTTCATTTCGTTAGTTTGCAGCATTTAGACACAGTCAAACAGACACACACATTACACATTCAACCCCTAATCTTTAATGAACCCCTAGTGTAGTTAGGGTAAAAATATTAGCATAAAATGCATAAAAAAATTATAATGAAAAACCCTAACAAGCACAATAGAGCACAAACTAGCATGAAAATCAAAATAACAAGCAAATGCAAACCGATCTCTAAGCTAGATTTGATTTATCTCCATTTCTCTTCTCCACCTGCATGAGAATGCAAGATTTTGAAGGTTTGATTTTTTTGATATGTTGATTGCTCATTTTCGCAGCATAATGATAAGATGAATATGATAGAAGAAAAATAGATAGATAGATGAGAAGATTGAGAGAAATTTTGGTAGAGTGAGGATGCTAGAAGAAGATCCTCCAAATGACCTATGAAAGGCTTGATTTATAGAAGAAAGCTGATTTTATTCGATGGCCATGATTAAAAGTCAGATTTTTGATATTTATGGCTAGGATTAAAAGTTTATTTTAGTGCCTATGACACACATTAAGTGGGTTATGAAATGAGACTAAAATTAGGATGTGAGAAAATAAGTGAGATTCTTTTATTTATTTTGGAAGAAAAGATGCTTATGACACACAATGAATGGGGGTAAAAATAGGATGTGAGTGGGAATCTCATAATTTAAATAATAAAATTATTTAAATTATTTATGCCTATGAAGAGTTGTAGTCATGTGACACATGTTGCAATGTGACAATAAGTGAGGGATTAATTCAAATATTTAATTTGAATTATTTTGAGACATGTGAAGGGGGAATTAATTAAATAAATGAGATTTATTTAATTAATTGGGAAGGTGATTAAGTGGAATAAATGGGATAAGTGGGATAATGTAATGACCTAGGATAAAATATTACAAAATGTCTTACAAGGTCATGTATCAACTAGGTAATATTATGACATGGACAATTTTGGGTGTCTACATGGGCTGATGCAAGAAGTTGGGTCCACAAAAAGCTCAAAAAGTGGAAGTGTTTTTGTTGTTTTTCATAATTTGTCACACTTGGACTGAAAATTTGAGGCACTTACACAATCAATTTTAAAAAAAATCAGTAATATGAAAGTTTGAATTTTGAATCTAGTTTCTAAATATGTAAATTATTCAAATACTCAAATTGTAGAAATTAAATTTTGATAGGGATCTATAAAAACCACTTTTTAAAAGTCCTTGTTTTTTTACCATACCATGCACATGTACGGACACCACTTTTTGACCCAAATAAAAGTATTTTGCTAATTCCTTTTGAGAAAAGAGAGCTAACAACATGAAGATTGATGAGGAATTTTTTTTGTAATTTTTTGTTGAATATTTTTTTTTTTATTAAATTTTTATTGGACTTAATTGTTGTTTTTAAAAATCAACGTGTACGGACAACATAATTTGACCTAAACTAAACATTTTTTGAAACTTTTTTTTTTCATTCTGTAAAGAATTGTCTAAAGATTGATGTCATATAATTTTTTTTACAAGAAACTTCACCAAAAAAAAGTTATTAAAAAACAAAAAAAGTCTGATATTTCATGTTTAAGGACTAGTTTGCTTTGAAATTAATTTAAAAATATCAAATATAATCCAATATTAATAAAAGTTATATATTTGGAAACTAGAAATCGTGTTCTGTAATGAGTTTTAATTTTATAGATTGATTCAGAAAAAAGGTCCATCAACCATATTGTCAAAGATGGACATTCTTCTTCAATCTACCTTAGTTTTTTAGTTGCAGGTCAAAGGCTAAGGCTCGGATTGCCAAGCCTTTCCCGAGCCTAAAACCAAGACTGCAAGTGGGTTGGAGATTCAAGTTTTTAAAAACGCGTATGCGTTTTTAAAAACGCGTACGCGTTACAAAACGCATATGCGCTCTTTATTTGTTTGATTATTTTTTTTAAAAATATATTTGCGTACGCGTTTCTAAAAAGCATTTTTAAAACATAAATGATTTGTATGCACTCAAAAACACGTATGCATTTTATAACGCATACGCATTATAAAACGCGTACGCATTTTTTTAGGCTCGGGTACCCAATGCATAACGCATACGCGTTTTTTAATAACGCGTACGCGTTTTTTGCGAGATTTTTTTTTTTGGCCGAAACTTCCCCTCTTCGTGGACCCAACTTCTTGCACTTACCCACATTTTTCCCCTCTTTAAGATGATGTTCGAGATGGTGAGATTTATGTCGAGTAACATTATTTCAAAGAAGCTAAGGTATGGATAGATGAAAAAAAGATGATGCCCCAACCACTTGAAGAAGTGAGGAGTACGATGAATGAAGGAGAGGGATGATAGAAGAATATGATGATGCAAAAGATATGAAGAAATGGGATGATGATATAGGATATGATAATGATGATGATGCCCCCTCGAGAGGATAGGCAGTGTTAGAACCCAAAATTTCCATAAAAATTCCTAGTGTTTTCCTATTATTTTCTATAAATTTCCATCAAAATCCTAAGGTATTTTATTTGTTCATGCCTTATATTTTCACCATCTTTCACCATGTCAGAATTAAATTCTTTTAATAAATCATAGTGGTCTTAGGATTTATTTTGGATTGTTGAAGAAGAACTTGGTAGGAAAACATTCGAGCACTATTTGTGCAAGACATAAATAAATGAAGTTTTATGCTAGTCATATAGTTTCATTTTTCAAAGTGCCTAGCAGTCTGAATTTAGACAGAAAGGGAAGTACATACGTAATTCTTAATTTTGACTCCATTGCCCATGTGGATAGAAGGTACTAATTTGCCTCAACCCAAAGATCAAATTTCATACAATTATTATTTTCAAATCCTTTCATTTATGCAGTAGGAGTAGGAGTAGTTTTAGTGATTTTATCTGTCCACTACCTTTTTCCGTTGTGGATAGATTGATCAACCAGGAAACACATTTCAATTTGCATCATTCATATAGGTTCAGCTACCTTGGTCTAGCAGAACCTAAAGAGAATAAGGTTCAATTGCATCAATTAGCCTTGTACATTGGCCAAAAGTGTTGTGAGAGCTTGGAAACCTCTCTGGTTCAAACCTACATTTTTGAGACCCAACAGTTTGGTGACTCCACTAGGGAATTACTCAGGAAGTTTTCAGCCTTTCCATTTATAGAGTCAACAAAGTTTTATATTTTTGGAGATTCCACTGGGGCAAACCAAAAGCAATCCTTTTCATTTTCCTACTTTTGGAAAAGTAGGTGGCGATTCTATTTTAGATTTGATAAATAATGCATGGATATTGTGGAACAGTCACATTTTTTCAAGATGTCAGAAGAAGAGATAAGACAACGGTCAATAAGAGAATTGAAGGAATTGAGACAACAGAGGCTACAAGTGAACCAACCATTGCTGCAATTAGGAGTCAAAGGTGCTCAAAATACATCACCAAACAGGCCATCATATAGTGAGAATGAAGACACAAGTGCCCTATGATGCAATTGAGGGGAACTCTGGAAACAAAGGTAATGTACTCTATTCACAACAAAGTACTTGTGATGAGTATATTCAAATTGAAGAGAGAGGCAAAAATTTTGTGGATGTTTTTTTTTATATAAGGAGATATAAGGGAGAATCTATGAGTTTTTTATACAACAGGATGGTAGATGTCTGTATGCAATTACCTCCTCATTTTAGGCCCACAAGACCCACATTTGTTGCACAATTTTTGAGAGCATCAGAGCCTGAATCAATTTATTGGTCAAAGTCATTAAAACAGAAAGCCTTTGATGTAGCAAATAAATTTATTGATTCCATGCTTGGGACAAAGTGTGTGGATACTACCAACAGTGCTTCAGAAGCTGAAATAGAAGAACATGTCATGCTGTCCAACAATGAAGATATGGAGAGTACCTCTAGCATAACAGATTGTGAGTCAAATTGTGAGGATGAAATAGTGGATATTGATCTTCAACAGGATGATTGTTGCAACTATTATGAAGATCAAGAAGAGGTTGGAGACATGGTAGAAGACATGGAAGCAGAGACTTGTTCACTCAGCAGTGAGCAAGTTTTAGATTTGTTAACTTTGGAATACTAGAAGTATGCACATAAAGATGGTTCCAAGACTTTGGTCCCAGCCTATATATGCTTTGACAGTGAAGATACTGTGTGTAGTGATTCAAATGGTTCCATGTCCATCTCTCACAGTGATGAAAATTTTGAAGCTGATCATGAATTTGTTTGTGTCCAAGAAGAGGATGACTGTCTGGATCAAGTATGTGTGTTAATGCCAACTGGTGATGGGAAAGAGATGGAAAGTAATTTTGATTTGATTATTTCAAAGGATGTTGATGAGATTGAATTTGTATTCCCATGTGAAGTATTTAGATTTTCAGGTCCCAGTGCAGTTGCAGGCACACTCAACAACATATGACAGTTATCATGCTTATGAATGTTTTGTTGAATTTGGGTACACTTTGTATGCTGAGGATGATAAGTATTTTTTATATGATAATGAGAATGATGAAATGCAGAATGGTAAAATGAATATGAATCAGGTTGAATTCAATGATTTCTTGAAGGTTTTCAATGGCAGTACATGTTGCAGGGTAGGTGGAATGGATAGTTTCAAAAGAAACCTGATGAGCTCTAAACAAAATAAAGTCTATGACAAAGGAAAGGGTAGGTTTTTCTTTTTGGGTGGCCCGGGGCCATCCTTGTGGTTTGATTTTTGAACCATAGTAGGTGTAGAGGATTAAGGATTTCCAATGAATGGACAATTCTTAGCAATGCCTCCTTAAAAATTGTCTTCCATGCACAGTAGCTTAGGATTTTCCATTCTCCATTTGCTCCATCTTTCATATCATTTATTTGTTCATTCCCTTCATCTGCCATGGCCTTCATTTTTCATGGCTTTGCTTGATCTGCTCTACCAAAGATACTCTGGATTTTTGTAGTGGTTTGCAAAATCACTCATCCCCAACAGAAGCCACTATTAGAACCCAAAATTTCCATAAAAATTCCTAGGATTTTCCTATTATTTTCCATAAATTTCCATCAAAACCCTAAGGTATTTTATTTTTTCATGCCTTATATTTTCACCATCTTTCCCATAAAAGTCATTAACCGCCCTCACATATTCCCCCCATATATTTCACTACCTTCTCATGAAAAAATTATCTTTACCGCCATCCAACAATCAAAAAGTTGACTTATGTGTTATACCACTACCATAATATTTTTGAAATTCCTATCCTTTTTCTTCATACTGCTTTACCGCGGCTTCCTACAGACTAGCCCATGGTATAGCGGTGGTGGTGAGGGGTAGTCACACTAACCTTTACCACCATACCACAGGGGGACATCACACTATTTGCGGTAGTGCGGTGGTCGGGTAGCAGTTAACAGGCGGGCATAAAATGTTTACCGTGCCACCGCGCGCGATCAAACCACAGACCGTGGTAGCACGATAATAGTCAGAGATTAAATGGTGCAAGTAAAGAATTTTTACTGTGGTACCGCTGGCGGTCAGGCCAGTGATCGTGGTAGCATGGTGAATGGTTAGCAAGCGGCAATAGCGAGGTGGTGGACAGGTTCAAGCAACTAAGAAGATAGCGGCCTAGCAGCGATCAAGACTGGTTATCGCAATACCACTGACTGTCATCAAGGAAACCGCGGTGACCACGGTAAACATTGGAGAGGACTGTGACAGTTAATACCGCCATACTACGAGTGGAAAATTCGAAGACCACGGTAGAGCGGTAGGCGAGGAGGGAAGTGATGAATGATTACCACACAACCGCGCGCGGTTAGTATGGTCACCGCGGTAGCGCGGTGGACAGTCAATGAACGGGCCAGGGCAGTCAGTGGTCAAAGCCCGAAGTTGAGTGGTCAAAGTAAAGGAAGCTGCGGTGAATGAAATAAAAATCACAGGGAAATAAATGTGGAGTGATTAAAAATATCAAAGTAAAATGGAAGATGAGAAAGTATTAAGGAAAAATTAAAAGCTCGACTATTATAATATTTAATCTGCCGAGAGGCAATATAATTAAATATTTTAAATCTCTGTTGTAGAATTTAAAACGATTTTACCATAATTGTGAAGGGTCGTGACTCTTCAGATATGATGTATAAATGATTTGAAAAATCGGTGGCAGAAAGGAGTGGGGAGGAGTTAGACTGTAGGAGTTATATTTTTCTCCCGAGAAGGGATGGGGATGTAAAATAGGTAGAGCCTTTCCTGAAACAATGCAGTGGAGATTAATATGTTAAACTGATGAATTCCATTTTGTGTTCAGTTGTTGTGTTATAATTATTTATATTTCCTATCTTGTACTTCCAACTTGCAGTCCTCTGATCATTTAAACCAATATGTCAAGCATGTGTTTGGTTTATCAAGGTGTAATTTTTCACTTTGTGTGATTTCATTAATTGGTGTCTGCATGTCAGAATTAAATTCTTTTAATAAATCACAGTGGTCTTAGGATTTATTTTGGATTGTTGAAGAAGAACTTGGTAGGAAAACATTCAAGCACTATTTGTGCAAGACATAAATAAATGAAGTTTTATGCTAGTCATATAGTTTCATTTTTCAAAGTGCCTAGCAATTTGAATTTAGACAGAAAGGGAAGTATATACATAATTCTAAATTTTGACTCCATTGCCCATGTGGATAGAAGGTACTGATCTGCCTCAAACCAGAGATCAGATTTCATACAATTATTATTTTCAAATCCTTTCATTTGTGCAGTAGGAGTAGGAGTAGTTTTAGTGATTTTATCTGTCCACTACCTTTCACCATTGTGGATAGATTGATCAACCAGGAAACACATTTCAATCTACATCATTCATATAGGTTCACCCGTCTTGGTCTAATAGAACCTAAAGAGAAGAAGGTTCAATTGCATCAATTGGCCTTGTACGTTGGCCAAAAGTGTTGTGAGAGCTTGGCAACCTCTCGTGGTTCAAACCTGCATTTTTGAGACCCAACAGGCAAGTTGCATAAACATGGATATTCTCTCGAAATGAATGAAATGATAAAGGAGGGATAAGATGAATGACACGCTATGCTACAATAAAGTGAGCAATCATATGTTTGATATAGCACTAGACATTATGCACCAAGGTATAAGGACCAAAGTGACGATGTGTCTCGTGCCCCAATGTAATACAACCTTGTCTAGATACAAGATATGAATATTAGCTGGGAGTGATTAGGATTTGATGCAAATGCAAATTGAAATTATAAAACACACAAGCAAGCAAGAAAGCATTCACAAATGATACAAAAACAAAGGTATTTCCCCTATCAAGCTGTAAATCGATGATTAATTGATTGATTGATGATGATGATAGTGTTTTCATTGTGGGGAATGATATATCCCTTTATCAACACAACGATGATTGATTGATTGGTGATAGTGTTGTCATTAAAGGGAATAATATATCCCTAGATCAACACAAGGATGATTGATTGATTGATTGATTGGGTTTACAACAAGATTAGGATCAAGACCAAAATGTGATCGGATAATTTGACTTGATTGATTAACTTAGTTGGTATGGATTAAGGATTGATTTGAATTTGGACTATTTCTTGGAACGATTGAAGATGCTGGATTTGAAGATTTGGATGATGATTGATGAGTTAAATTGAGGAATGATTTTGATTGATTGGATTGATGGAGAAATGATTTGATTTGATGATAATGATTGGATTGATTAGAAGAACGGGTTTGATTAGAAGAAGTGATGTGATTGAATAATTTGATGAAGAAATTGATTTGAAGCATTGATTTGAAGAAGTTGAATTGATGCGTTGAATTGATTAGAAGAAGTTATTTGGTTTGATTTTAATGCTTGGATTTTTTGTTGGCTATTTGATTTTTTTGTCTTTTTTTCAGGAGCCTTTTCCTTTTTTTGGGGATATTTTGAATTTTTTTTGGGTTTTTAAAATATTTTGATTTTTTTGGATTTTTGAAATGTTTTGATTTTTTTGGATTTTTGAAATGTTTTGAGATGTCAATGGATGGAAAATTGGGTAGTCTTTGTGCTAGATAACAATGACAAGGGAAAATAAAGTCTAGGTGCAATTAGATAGATGGGATTGATGGATGAAAGGGTGGGTGATAGGATAAGGGGTAGAAGGCTCATTATAGATAGATCGATAAAAATGATAAGTCATAATGAATGAAATGGACGTATGCATCATAAGAGAGCAAGGATGTGATCTCCAAATACTATGTCGCATAAGAATAACATGCCCCATTCTAGGTACAATACTTAGGATTTTTCATGACAAAGCTTATGACACTAGGATAAAGATGGGCTTGTTTGGAAGGATGAGGTATATCAAAAGATATCCAAAGCATGTTTCAACATTTTTCCCCATATTTTTATCAAGATCAAAAGGAGGAAGAGAGGATGAATGGACTCAATATGATAAGTATATGGGTATGATGGCTAAAAATGGTAGGATGGTAAGATAGAATGATATGACATGAAAATGATAGGTTGGATAGATGAGACATTATGCCCCCAAGTGTAAGTGACATAGAAGATCAGCCTACACATGATGCCTGTTTACCAAGTTTTCATCATGGCACTTATCCAAGGTGCATGTTTACAAGGTTTTCACCATTGGACGAAGGGATTTCTCTTTACTTTTTTTGATTTTTTTAATTCTTCTTGTTTTTTTTTTTTACTATTTTTTCTTTTTTTCTTTTTTTTTTTTGGATAAGAGAAGGAGAATATGGATAGGAGGGACTCAAGTGTCTAGTTCCATGAAAAGTGATAGTCCCACTAGAGATGGATGTCATCGCATGGACCATGTCAAATGTGCTCATAGATGTTGGTAAGGAATTGCATGAGTGTGAGATGGATTATGTAGATGATGGATTATGATGTGGATTATGGAGGGATTGGTGGATTATGATGTGGATTATGTAGGGGAGATGAATGGGAGGCTTAGCCAATAGCATGGACCATTGGAAGGTGATGGGGGAGATATGTAGGATAATGAGTGAAGGGTGAGGAGATGGAGGTATGTGGAATTGTTGTGAAATGGAAGGGAAACATGACCAATGGTTTCACACACTGTGATAAATGTTGAAGCTTTTGATGTGAAGGGGGCGTAGGAAGCAATGGAGATTTTTTCTTAGGAGATGCATGATGAAGTGCTTTAGGTACCCACATAGACTTAGTATTTTTATGAATTTTATTTTGCTTGTGGGATGAAATATGAGATTCGTGAATAGAGTGGGAATGTGAGGTGGAAGTGGATGGTTGGGATTTTTGTGATGTAGATGTCTCATTTGACTTGTTTTCCTTTTTCTTAGGTACCCAAACCATTTTGTTTTTAGACTTTTATTTTGAAGGTATGGGCTTATATTGCTTTATGGATGGAATTTTCTTTGATTCTTTACTTTTGTGTCCTAGGGTATGAGGACGCTTCAATTTTTTTTCTTTATAGATAGAGGCATGAGATTTTTTTCTTTTAAATCCCATGGGTATGGTGGAATAAGTGAAAGCTTTATGCTTAGACAATGTTTGCATCGATTGGTCATGATTAGGAGTTTTAGAGGATTTATGGATAGGTGGGTAAGGGGATTGGATAATGGGGATATTAGGTGTTGGGAGTAGTGGAGGTAGATTAGATGGAGGGATATTAGGAGTTGGAAGCAATGGTGACAAATTTGATGGTGGAAGATGTACGGTCACATGCTTTTAACATTTGTAACATGATGGAGGAGGGATTGAAACATATGTTTTAGGCATATGATAGGATTTATGGTGGAAATAGGACTTATGATGGATGGAGGAAGTACCAACATCTTTAGATTGGTGTCCTTGGGGTGTATATCCAAGGTCATAAGAGCATGGAGGGACCTTGACATGGATTGGCTCCAAAATACCTTGTTCATAAAGGCCTAAGCCTTTACCTTGATAGTTCATGTTTTGAAGCATGTGATGGAAAATGGGACTAGGTGTGTTTTGGACACTCGACTTGAGCTCATTATTAGATGAAGAAGGTGAAGTGGATAAAGGTTGTTGTTGTTCTAAGGAGGAACATTCATGAATGAGGGTGGTAAGAGCAAGTGGATATGATGGATTTGAAATGGATTTGATAGCGGATGATGGAGGATTTAAAGGATCTTGAGCATGTTCATTTAGATCCACACTATTGGTTTGATATTCTAAATTTACTTGGGAGGCATGTGTCTCAGCATGACAAGTGAATAATGAGGGATCATGGATAGGACTAGGTAGGGGGTTTATAGGATAAATTGAAGTTTCTTGTAAATGGATAGGTGAAGTGATAGGCTCTTGACCATGGAATGCATAAAGCTAGATAAGAGGATCATCATGGCCTTCTTGATCATAGGTGGGATCTAGATCATAGAGGGAAGCTTCCTCATGAATAGGACCAAGTATGTTATGAGTGGGATCATTAGAAGGGCCTAGATCTTTATTAGAATGATAGGTTAATGTTTCCTCATGCTTAGGATAATTCTCTTGACATAGCTCTTGGATTTGAGTGGAAATGAAAGTGGAAGGCTCTAGAAGAGGCTTGGTATGCTCTTTATGATCAACAACATGAGGGCATGATGGAATTTGACTTAGACATATAATATCAATAGGTTTCGGAACACATTATGGAGTTGAAAGAATAGGCATGGCATTCAAAGGTTCATTGGTAAGCTCATTAATGGGTGCTTGACATGGAGATGGTCTATTCCATGCTAGTAGTCTTTGGAGAAAATCATTAAAGGATTCTTTGGTTGATGGATTAGAGCTTGAGAAGTTGGATGGTGGTGTTGGTGTAGGACTAACTTATGCTTTGAGATGGGAATTTTATTAGATGGTGATGGAGGAATAGTAGATGAAATGGTGTATGATTCCAAACTTAGGGTGGTATTTCCCCTGTCAATAGTTTCATTAAGGTGACCTAAGATTTCTACAAAGTTTTCATCATCAATAGGATCTATAAAGTTCTCATCATCACTAGGATCTACAAAGTTCTCATCATCACTAGGAGCAAAGTTTGAACCACTTTGGAGGATATATGGTTTTGGATTATCTTCATGATTAGGCGAAGGGGCTCCTCAAAGTATGACCTTGGGCTTGTGACTAAGATCGTTAAGGGTTAGGACCTTTTTAGCAAGTGCTTCCCTAGGATTAGGGTGATGATGATGATCTGTGGAATGATTAGATTGGATGACTTGGATTCATTAGGATGAAATTGATTGAAATGTGAATAGAAAAAGGATTATTAGGATGATTAGAATGATATGTTTATGTGTTGGTTTTTATAGCTTGATATGGAAATTTTCAAACAAATGATTACACATGTACACACATGAATCACACATGCAAGACACATAAGAAATTTTGAATTTGAAATTATGAATGTGATGATTAAACACACACATGAAGAAGACACATCAAAATTTTCTAGAACTATTCAAGTGGGTATGGCCAATTATGTCTTAAGCTAGGATGCACAAAGTTGACTAGGGATAATTTGAAAGAAAAATCATGCCAGACAGCCAAGAGAAAGGGGTAACCCACCTTTCACCTTCACTTCCCAAAGGTATAAAGTTCTTTTGGGCTTAGCCAAGAGTGACAAGATTTTAACTCCCAAAGAAGCGTGTCTTTTGATTCACACCTTGATTGAGGTCATCCCTAAGGGTAATGAAATCCCCTAGTAGGCCTCCTATGAAGGGTTTGACAAAAGTGAACCAAGTGAGGTGTTTTTTATCACACACACATTTGATTCACACTCACAGTTGTTAATTTCCCTTTAGAAAATTCAAATCTGTGTAAAACAATTCAAGCACTTGTTATTTTTAACCCAAAGAAAAAATGTGTGATTGAAGACAATGGTTATTTTTAAGCTCAATTTCAAAGTGTGATTGCAAACAAGATGTTCTTTTTAAAGCTCCAAATTCAAGTGTTTTGCAAACAAGATTGATTGATCAAATGAGATATTAAGATAATAGAATGAGTGCACCTGAAATTTTTTTCTTTCCAATCTGATGTGTATGACTGATATTGCTGCTACTATAGCTCCTTATGATCACCTGGGGTTTTTTCCAAAAACTGGCAGATCTGCAACAAAAAGTTAATGAAACTTGCAAAAAATAAAGCTAGATCAAATGATTCATGTCAGGTTCACCAATGTAGTTATGGTAAAAATATTAGAGTAAAATAAATAAACAAATTATAATGAAAAACCCTAACAAGCATAGTAGAGCACAAACTAGCATTAAAATCAAGATAACAAGCAAATGCAAACCGATCTTTAAGATAGATTTGATTTATCTCCATTTCTCTTCTCCACCTATATGAGAATGCAAGATTTTGAAGGTTTGATTATTTTGATATGTTGATTGCTCATTTTCGTAGCATAATGATAAGATGGATATGATAGAAGAAAAATAGATAGAAAGATGAGAAGATTGAGAGAAATTTTGGTAGAGTGAGGATGCTAGAAGAAGATCCTCCAAATGACCTATGAAAGGCTTGATTTATAGAAGAAGGCTGAATATTTGATTCAATGGCCAAGATTAAAAGTCAAATTTTTGATATGTATGGCTAGGATTAAAAATTCATTTTAGTGCCTATGACACACATTAAGTGGGTTATTACATGAGACTAAAATTAGGATGTGAGGAAATAAGTGGGATTATTTTATTTATTTTGGAAGAAAAGATGCTTATGATGCACAATGAATTGGGCTAAAAATAGGATGTGAGTGGGAATCTCATAATTTAAATAATTAAATTATTTAAATTATTTATGCATGTGAAGAGTTTTAGTCATGTGACACATGTTGCAATGTGACAATAAGAGGGATTAATTCAAATATTTAATTTGAATTATTTTGAGACATGTGAAGGGGGATTAAGTGGAATAAATGGGATAAGTGGGATAATGTAATGACCTAGGATAAAATATTATAAAATGTCTTACAAGGTCATGTATTGACTAGGTAATATTATGACATGGATAATTTTGGGTGTCTACACCTAGATTTTTGGTGTGAAAGAACTTTCTCCTTTTAGGTGAAAACACTAGAAAGTGCAAGGGAATCCACTTTCCCCCAAAATTTGTGGTTCATTTTGGTGAACCCAACTTTAGAACACTTGTTAATCTTCTGATTTTTCAGTGCATTTGCATCCTAGGAAAATTTTACATCAGCATTGCATTAGGGTTTTGCATTGTTTTACATCCTAGGAGTTCCAAAATTGCATTAGTGAAAATCTCATTTATCTTACATTTTTGCATTGCATTATCATTGAAATTTTCAAAAACTCTGCATTTTCATTTTGTACTTGCATTGGAAAAGCCTGAAAATCATAAAAAATGTTCAAAAATTCTAAAAAATGCTAAAAAAATCACTGTTGGGACTAATTCACCACACTAGGCGACTTAGTCCACCTGCACATTTTGCACTATAATTTCTGGCATTCTCAGAGCATTTTCTACATTTATATTTTCTATTTCTGCATTTTTGTCTTGTTTTCCGAAGTTTTAATTATAAGCATTTTAGTGCTCTTTGTTTGTATTTCATTTTCATCCACCCCACATTTAGAAAACTTTGCATGAGTGTTTGGTGTCCTATTATTAATGCCTTAGTGAGAATAAGTTCAAGACTCATGGCATCTCTTGACAACACACTTTTTGTAGATCTTGGTTTATCTCGAGCTTCCACTCCTAGTAATGATAATAGTACACTAGGCCTGGAAACTACCCTTAGTAACTCTTTGCATTCATGTAGCATGCATACTGAACATAAATCTGATGATATCCCACAAGACAAGATCATTCACCTTCATGAAGACTTAGCACACTTGCAACATCAAGTGAGCCTTGAAACAATTTCCGCTACTGCCATTCCCACTATAGACATCCACTGCATGCTTGAAAGTGATGAAGGCCTAGATGTTGTGAAGAAAATAGTTGAGATATATCAAAAATATGTTCCTTCCAGTTCTAGTGTCTCTCAACCAACAAACATTGTGGCTAGTCACGGAGGACCCCACACTCCTCCTCCCTCAACAGTAGCTTCCATACCTACCTATGCTTCACCTAATATCATGACCAAAAAGCAACAAGTTAGAAATGTGTTCCTTCCCCTGGTATTCCTACTATATCCCTACCTCCTATGTGACATCGTATCCTTTATCCTCTTCTACCATACCCTCCATTAGCATCCCACTCACTTTCCCTACCACTATACTTACCCCCTCACCACTTTCCCTTCCTTCACACCACCTACAATGACCCTCTCATAACACTTTTCCAAACCGTCTCATCCATGCAACAACAAATTTCTACCATCAACCAAAACTAAAATGGATCACCCACATACTATGTCTGCAAGAACCCCTCATCCCTAGAAATCTTGTGAACCCTGATGCCACAAGGAGTAGAGATGCCTAGGTTTGATAAATATTGAGGGAAGGGTGATCCTTCTAACCATGTTAATGCATACACTGCTTTGTGTAGTGACTTTTTCCTTGATGACAAATTGTTAGCTAAACTGTTCCCCATGACCTTAAAGGATACTGCCTTGGAATGGTTTTCTTCTTTACCGAACAATTCAATTCATTCATTTAATGAAATTGTTGATGCATTTATCAATCATTTACAAGTGCACATGACTCCCAAGAAGACCTTGGCCAATTTGATGCGATGTAAGCAAGATAATGATGAAAAGATAACATATTTTATCTCACACTATCAATCACTTTATTCCCAAATCCATGTCAAGATTCCTGACCCACATCTTCAAAGGATGTTTATTGAAAATTTGCTAACACATCTCCAAGACAAACTCACCATGATGAAGTTCCCTTCCTTCATGCATTTATGTACAACCCTTTTTGATTATCACAATTTGATTAGTAGTCATGATACACGATCCACTTCTAGTCAAATCAAGAAATATGGAAATACCAACCAAACCAACTCTTTTCCATTTAGAAAGAAAACCAAAGGGTTCTTACAATTTAACCCTCCTCAACAATCCCCTCTACTTTTCAACAACCAGGTGGCAGCTATTAAATTTTTAGTACCTTTTTATTATGGAGGTTTTAAGAGATACTTCACCTCTTTACCCGACACCCTCGAAAATACAATGTCTCAACTTCTGCAGCAGTAAATGATTACCTTACATGTTGTTCATGAAACCGATCCTACCAAACCTTTACCTCGAACTTCAACTCCAAAGCTTATTGCCATTTTCATAGAAAAAATGGACATGACACAGAACAATGCAAGCGTCTTAAGCATCTCTTTCAAGACCTCATTGATTATGTCTGTCTATCCGTTGCCAGTATTAATGATCAAGGCAATAAGTCTATTGCCCCTCCCAACCAAAATTTGCAAATTTTCACTAATCCCATGCCTAAACATAATATTTCATTTGTCAAAGCTACTAAAACTCCACAAAATGATGTTATAATGTTGATACAAATGATGATCATTTTGATCTTACTCCACATGTGACCCATGTCAAGCCTATGGATGAAATGGTAGGCACAATAGACGTTATCCCTCGTAAGGGCCACCCTAAAAAATCTCTTGATATTACTTTTTCTTCTCAAGACATGTACTTCAGAATCTCCCTGATGGTCCTCTTTACATAGTCGGCCATATCTATGATAAGCCCACTAATGAGATATTGATAGATCCCGCCTGTGGAGAGAATGCGATCATGGAATAATTTTTGGTATTGCATGACCTTTATCAAGATGATTACGATAAACCTAATGCATGGATCAAAATGCATAATGGTTTTTCTTGCCCTACGATTGTATCAATCATCCTCCCATTACAAATAGGCCATAAGAAATTGGATGTTACATTATCTATCATCCCGCAGTCGAACCAATTTTGTTTGCAGTTAGGTCATCCATGGCTTCGATCAATGAAAGAAATCCCTTTAGTTCTTCACAAATTCTTAAAGTTTCCCTTTGACAATGACATATTCACTTTCCACCATAGTGGCTTTAATCCCTTATCTTCCAAAGGAAACTTTTCCTTAGAATCCTTTTGGCCCAATCCCATGGAACCCATCATGCCTCGAAGAGATTTCCTTTTCATTGCCTATCAAAAGTTTAAAGAAAAGAAAATATTTGAGCTATCTCTTCGCAAAATGTCTCCATCCACATCAGTCACTACCATCCTAGATGAAACCATGCTTCAACCTGAACAAGACCAAGCTCAACCAACAACTGATACTTCACCTTCCTCATCCAAGAGACCTAGAGATTGTGAAAGTAACTCTATCATGCCTCCTCACATAGAACAAGTTTATAAAGCAAAGGATAAAATTACTGAATGACCTTCTATGGTTCCTTTTGTTCCTCCCCCTAGGAATGAAAAGAAAACTATGGTTGATCAACCTTCTCCTTCCTAGACGCAACTTGACAATAGAATTAAAAGAAACAGAGGAGATAGGGGGCATAGACATCACCATCGTGCTCTTTCTTGCAAGTCACATGACGAAGAAAATAATGAAAATCATAATCCACACTTTTCGGAAGCAATGCATGACAACCCTCCTCCCCAACCACCATAGCATGATCTTATACCTCCATCACAACCAGAGTTTCACGCTTCCACTGACATCATCATTTGTCCTCCTATTGTCATTAACTTGGATGACGATGATGAGGAGATTGCTAAAATAGATGAAGAGATGCATAACAATTTGAACACATTGTTTTCATCTTCCATCAGCTTGCATGAAAACTCTCCTAGGACAAGCATTGATCTTGATGCTAGTTTTGCAATTTTTGTTGTCCCTCTAGCTAGTCGCCCACTTGCACTTTACACTAAATAGGATTGGGAGGCGAATGACTTGCTCGACTGTTGACTTACATTTTCCTTAGTATTCTATTTCTTTTTCTTTTTTGTGTTTGTTTGTGTGTAACGTGTTTTCCCTGTAGTGTTCTATTTGATGTTCTCTTTCTTTGTGACATTCTTCTATTTGTACCTTCATTCTTCTATATGTAGTGCATTTCTTTCACTTTTCTCTTTTTCTTTTTTCCTTGCTTTTTGGGATGATGCAAGGCATTGAGACAACAATTTCCCTTTCATGTTTACCCAAAAGGCCCTTTGTCCTTTTCTTTTACTTTTTTCCTTCCTTTTGGGGATGATGCAAGGCATTGAGACCGAAATGTCCCTTTCATGTTGACCCAAAAGGGTCTTTTTCTTTTTCTTTTGGTTTTCCTTTTGGGGATGATGCAAAGCATTGAGACATCCTATGTCTCTTCTATGTTGACCCAAACCGACTCTTTCTTTTCCTTTATTTTCTCTCTTTGTGTCATTCTTCCAGTTTTATGTATTTGGGGGGATTATGACAGTTTTGCACTCTCTAAACAAACA
The DNA here is from genome assembly GCA_007115665.2 of Sequoiadendron giganteum. Lineage (NCBI taxonomy): Eukaryota > Viridiplantae > Streptophyta > Pinopsida > Cupressales > Cupressaceae > Sequoiadendron > Sequoiadendron giganteum. The sequence continues at coordinate 490,872,205 of CM021104.1, forward strand.
TTGCAACAATGAACATACTGACCCCAAATCCATAGATCCCTTATGTGTTTGGTATTTTCATTTTGGGGGCAACCCCTTCTATTTTATTTCTTCCCTTTCCTTTGCATGGCGTAGCCTTACTAGGAAATATATGACTTGGGATAATGGAATTTCCAAGTTGGCTCTCATGTCTTTCTTTCTTTATTCATTTTTCATTTTTCTACTTTAAAGTAATTTCTCATAGTACGGTGTTTCGCAATTCCTTTAAAGTGGTGGCATACATTGGAATTATTTCTTTTGCATTTTTTTTCTTTTTTCTTGATTCTTAGTGCAACCTTGTTACTTCATACGATGCATTTGTTGCTTTGTGGATGACATTGGGTGTGATGTCCTTCACAAGTGTGATCTATCTTAGCATATTGCATTCCTCTTAGTGGCCTGATGTGACACATTGAATCCCCTAAGTTATGAATTTTCTATTCTTTGATTGGTCCTCTCTTGGAGACATTAGACATAATGTTCCCTAAGTCAAGGACCTCACATGAACTAATCAAGACTCCTTTGAATATTCTTTTACATGTTGCATCTTCCATTATTTTGTTTTTGCACTTTGCATATATGGCCACCTTGCATAACACAAATTGCATGCCTATCGTGCCATCTTGCACCTGTTCATGAGCTCCAAGCATACAAAGCTTTGCTTGTCTCATGAAGCTCAAAAACCTTGTCTTTTGTGGAACCAAGTATCAAAGTTATTAGGAGGTATAACTTTGGTATGGTTAAGCGGGAAGCCCAACCAATGACACAGATTTCCCCATAACCACCTGTGTGTCTCTGGGAGCATAGCAGCCATGAGTGTATGTTTCTCACCTTTTTGGCCTTTTCACCTGACGGACAACCACGAGTTATGTCGCCTCAGAGTGAGTACACATATTTTCGGACAAACAACCTAGATATGATCCACAACTAGCTGGACAAATGGTCGAAGCTTGATCTGACTTTCCCTCTCTTTTCATTCTTTCACATCACTTTCTTATGCGATATTTTGTGATGATGTTTGGTTTTCCATGGGATCTTGATCTTGGGGGCTTGATCATCCCTCTTGATTATTGTTGTCTCATTTTGCAAACATGAGTACATTTGGATCCCTCTCGATGTGCATGTCTTGGCTATTTTAGTGTGAGTTTGAAGCAAGTTCATCCTCTCACTAAAGTGGGGGCTAAATATGTCACAAAAAAATGTATCCTTGATATTTTTCACTCATTTAGGCCTTTCTTATGTATTTTGTCTTGATTTTTCCCAGATTTAATGTTGCAATGTGGCCAACACATTCACATTAAGCCTTGAATCCTTGTATATCAACAAAAACCTAATAGTGTCTTACAAAGGTTTTGTGAAGTGTTGTAACACATTTTCCCACTTTCCTAGGACCTTTCTATCATAAGTCATCTAAACAACCTCTTTTTATCGCTTACCAAGTATTATTTCAAAGTTTTGTAAGGTGTTGTAACAAACTCTCACACTTTCCTAGGATTTTCGTCAACAAATTGACCCTTTCTTATGTTAAAATGACCCCTTAATGCATTTATAGGTCCTACTTAAGTGTGTTTCAAAAGAAAATATCATTAAAAAATATTAATCACACCTTAATTCCTAACATCCACTTAAAATTTCCCAAGTTGACTAAGTCACCACCTTGGGCGACTTAGTCCCATTTGGCATAAAAATAAAATTTAATCCAAATTTCTAGCAGGATATTGTCTCCTAAACCCTAAGGTCAGCCTGTGATGAGGTATTTTCAGGAAATTAGGGCACATCATGTATAAATATGTGGTTATCCACTCATTTTAGGGTCTTCTACCTCATAACTCACTCAACATTGTGCATTCTTCTCAATCAAGTATTCAAGCACTCTAGGCACTTCAAACATAAATCTATTGGAGCAGATTACTTGTATATCTTCAAACTTCTTCAACAAGGGTTTGGTTTGTATGCAAATTAGTCAAAGAGAAAGGTGATAGAAGGTTCCATCTTTCCATCAACATAATTCAAGGTCAACAAACCCTAAGAGGAGCTTGAAGATAACTTGCAAGTCAACATCTAAAGATTCGGATCCAGGTTTGTGTCATAAACAAAAGTACAAGTGGGTAGCTACAGATTCGAGTCTCAAGATTCCCAAAGTCATAGGTGGACTATGTTGCCATAATTGGAGAATTAGTCCCACTGTTAGGCCTAAAAAGTGATCTCTGCAAATTTGGACACCCATTTCCCTGAAACCTATTCTGGAAAATTTTCCCTGAAGCAGGACTAAGTTTTCCAACTTGATGTAAGTGTCCCAGTGGCCTTCAACATTAAATTATAGGGGATTCAAGGGTTCCTCTTCATCAAACTTCCATTTTTAGGTTCACCCCTTCTGCTACTTTAGGTTTTTTATAGTTTACTTGCATTTTAGGTCATTTACATAGTGTTTTCAATAGTTTTACATTACATTAGTTTACATTCAATAGATAGTTTTTCATTTCCTTAGTTTGCAACATTTAGACACAATCCAACACACACACACATTACACATTCAACCCCTAATCTTGAATGAACCCCTAGATTTTGGGTGTGAAGAACTCTCTCCTTCTAGGTCAAAAACCTAGAAAGTGCAAGGGAATCCACTTTCCCCCAAACATTTTGGTTCAGTTTCACATAGTAGGGTGGCGTGGAAACCACTGTTGGGATTCGAAGGTTCGAGGAGTGAGTTCGACATCAATATCCTCTTCTTCATCATTCATTTTTTTTATTAGTTTCATAAAATGTAATTTATTTTTTAAATGAAATTTGATTCCTTTCTTATGTAATTGTAATGTATTGAATAATTCATTTTATAAAGGGGACCTCTCTCATGAGATGGCTTGTAATTCATTCTCATCAGTTTGTGTTTTAGCCTAGTTACATGTCTCGATGTTGGTGTTGGGAATGGTCATAAATTATTATTAATTTAAATATGAATTGGAGGCTTAAAATTAACTTAGGCACATTTGATTTGGTGTTTAAAATGAATTTCTTAGTTGAATTTCAAAGAATTGGGTGACCCAGTATTATACCTAGGTGGCAATATTGTAAGCCAAGTTAACCTAGCTTTCCAAAATATTATCTAACTATATTAGGGTGGCCTAGGTAATCCTTGGGTAGCCTATTAACAACTAGGGTGACCTATTATTCATGGGTGGCCTAGTTTGTAGGTTGAAAATCTTAAAATTTTCACCAAGTGTTTTAGGGTGAGTTGGTTCTATGTTGGGATGGCTTGATCCCCATACATTTTCCAGAATGGGAAACCTCTTAACCAAGGATAGATAAGGGTTTTCTAAGACTTCTCCCCTTGTCAAATAATTTTTATTCTCTTTCTTTTTCCTATGACCTGATCATTTTTATCATCCAAGGCTTCAAAAACCTAGTCAAATTTTCTCTATTTTAGTTGTGTTAGTTCCTCTCAATTTCAGGACCTCAAATGGGTAAACCATGTAAATGAAAAATTTTCATCATGGTCCTAGGGGTATAATGATGTTTGTAACTTTTCCTTAAGTGGTTTTTTTGAGGACTTCTTAGTTCCCCTACATAATTTTGCATGCACTCTTTTGAAGTTGGCCCTTTGTCAAACCTAGGGTTAGGGAGCTCATGCACCTTGTCTTGTGAAGTCTTGGGAAGTTTGTAAACCTTCTTGGTTTTTCTTGATAGTTTCTTCAAAACTCGTCATAGGTCTTGAGGGTTGCATTTTTGTATTTTTCCATTTTTATGATGTCTCATTATGGAAGGACATCTTGGAAAGTGTGTGGTTGGTGTAGAAGTTAGTATCATTATTCTAGTTAGTGGAGATTTTGTATCTCTTGGTTTGGAATACTTTGGTGAAGGTATCTCATTGTGATGTTTGGGTTAAGTGATTTTGGAGGTGTATTGGAGGGTGATAATTCCCTCATCCTATTCTAGATTTGTGTTGCGAGAGAACACAATTAGGCGTTCTAACCGATCATCATATTGGAGATGTTCCTCCTCTCTCTCTCTTGTTATTTGTGGTTTATTTATCACATGAGTGGTTAGTATTCCACTATTTCCACCTTTCTTATGTAATTTTTATGTTATCTTGTGAACTATATAAAAATGGTGATGATGTTATATGGTCTATACAACACCACTATTCTCCTATTATCATTCGATAAGGTCCTAGGAATCCTAATTGGATGGACTATCAACCTCAAGGGGTGAGTAAATGCTCAATGAGGAAGACCTAGGAGGGGGTTCTTTTACCTTTGAGGGGTTCACTACCAAGCAAAAGCTTGGAAAAGACAAGTAAACATTCAACTCACAAAACCTAGTAATGCAAGCCAAATAATGAGTGCAAATGATGAAATTAGGCAACACCAAGTTAGGGTATGTGTACCTAGAAGTTCTAGAAGTTCTAGAAATGTAATGAGGATTCTAGAAATGCAAAGAAGTTGTCAAAAATGTCTATGGAGGACTAAGAAACACTTACTGTTGTCTTAGTCCCACTACTATTTTTTGGGGAAAATGTAGAGTCTTCAGATGCCAGAATCGGATCTAAAAGAATTTTTGAAAAATAACCTCGGGAGGACTAAGATGCCCTAGGTGGTGACTTAGTCCCATTCTGAATTTTTAGAAATTCTAAATTTGGTCCTAAGGTCCAAAGTCTACACTTCCTTCTCAGATCTCAAATTTTGAATCTTTTGAATCTGGCCTGTAGGTGATTTAATCTATAATCACAAACATATAAGAGAATAAAAACTTGTTGATTGTTAGTAAATCGGGGTTTGCCTTGGTCAAAACCCTTCTTGGTAATTAAACCTTAAAATGAAATAAAATGGAGGGAAATGATGAATGAACAACATGCAATGTTACAACTAACCAAACCCTTGCTCTGAAGTCTGCAAACTTGTGTGAAATGACTAGCTTTAATGTAGATCTTGAATCCAATGAATGCTTGATAGATCTTGACTTGAATTGCTTGCTTGAATCAAAACCCTACATCACAAATGTTAGCTCAAAAATACACATGATGCCACAATCTCCTTGATATCATGCTTGAATCTTGATGATGGCTCCAAATTCTTGATGAATTACTCTTGAATGCTCTTGTGAACACAATTATGCTATGATGAATGCTCTCACACAAGAATTGTTATGAAAATGAGTGAATGAACCTTTTATTTATACTTATTCATGCTTAATATCCCAAAATTACACCACAACAAGCTGACATATGAATTCATTAATTAAAGGAGGAAAAATCCTGCCATAATTTGAAATTAAATCCTAAAAAAAAATTAAAGGTGACTAAGATGCCCTAGGTCCAGTAGCTTAGTCCCAAGTCCTGAAAACTTAGGGCACAGACTTTAAAAATGGGCCCATTTAAGGTTCCATTGAAAAGGGGGTCCCAAGATCTTTGGGGGACAAAGACGCCCTAGGTGACATCTTAGTCCTGACCTAAAAATCAAGGACACTCAACCAAAATCATTAAATTATCATTTATCCATTGATGTTTGTCAAGATTTTCCAAAAAAATATAGTTTATAAGGCTTGTGGATGTAAAATAGGACCAAAATTAATACATAAATAAAGATGAATAAAGCAAGGTGGGCCCAAAAAAGTGTGCAAATGCAAGGGTATACATTTTCCTACACTATATTTATCCCCCACTTTAGTGAGAGGAATAACTTGCTTCAAACTCACACTGAAGTAGCCAATCATGCAATCAAGAGGGGTTCAAATGTATAAATTTTAGTAAGATAGGAAAACAATAACCAAGAGGGATGATCAAGCTCCCAGGGTCAAAATCCTATGGAAGACCAACATAAGCATAAAGGAACATCCTTGCAGATGATATATGAAGCCATAACAAGATTACAAACATACACCATCAAAGATAAAAAAAGGCAAAAAGGAAACAAAGAAAAAGAAATGCAATGGATCAAACTTCAACTCATCACCCAATGCGTTATGGACTGGGTCTAGGTTGTTTGTCCAAAAAGGTTTACAAGTGGAATGCATTGTCCATTATGCAAAAAAAAGTGCATGCTCACAAGGGCTTGTGAAACTAGTTGTTCACTAGGTGAGCCCCAGGAAGTCCATATCAACATCATACCCCCATGAATTTAATAAGGATGAAAAATGCACACTCACAAGGGCTAGTAAATCCACTTGTTCACTAGGTGAGCCCCAGGGGACCATATCAAAGTCATACCTACCATACCTCCATGACTTTAATAAGGTACAAATAAAAATGTAACACAACAAGAAAGAGGAATGTTTGAAGGTATTTTTCTTAGTTCATGCAAGGTCTCATCTTAGGGTAAATTGTTCCTAATGTCTCCAAGAGAGGACAATTCAAAGAAATATCACTCTCAAAGGAAATCAAACCCAATGATACCACCTAGAAAAGAACGCATCACGAGAAGAAAGAAAATAACACAATGAAACATGAGTGTCGATGTATGCACCCACTTTAAAGCAGTTGCTAACACCATTAATATGAGAAATTTCTTTAAAGTAGAATAATACATGAGCGTATGTCACATGCGAGCCAACTTAAGGCATGTTGTCCACATCCTAAGCTTGCTCATTTATGTACATGAAAGGTGGTCAACTAGCCAAAAGAGGCAATGGAAGGTGGCATACGAGGACAAGGCTATCTAACCCCTTTCCCCCACTTAGTGCAAGACAAGGATGAGCCAAAATGAAAAGTTGAACTAGGTGCTTCAACCTAAGGGAGAGCACCACAGTCCTTAAGATGTTGAATTTTGTTACTCAAAGCTTTGCATTCATTAGTATAATGACCATGAACTCTGTGATATGCACAAAATAAATGCTTGTAGTAGAATTTTTTTCATGTTCTTGGAGGGAGAGATATCAAATGATCTTGGAGGAGTCTTGCCAAGATACTCTCTTGATCAAAAGTAGAAAATTTTTCTTTATTTTGTGACAAAGATATTTCTTGCTTAGTACAGGATGTCATACTTACACACGACTCTTTAGATTGCGAGAATTTTTTCTCTTCTTTAAAGGAAGATGTAAAATATATCCAATTCAGATCATTAGTTTTTTGTGTGATGACATTAATGTTAATTGAGGACTTCTTTGTTTCTCTCAAATAATAACAATTAAGATCACTAGTGTCTATCAATTCAAGATGCACTATTGTTAAGGTCATCTGAGAGGAATCTTTTGTAAGAGTGTTGATGTTAAGTGAAGGCTTTTTTATTTGTATCAAAGGACAATAACTAGGACCACTAGTTTTTCCTTGTGTTTGAGGCTCTATAGTGACACATATACCTTGTTCTCTAGCCCCACATCCTTTTCCACTATATCCAAGCTGTTTCATAATCTCATAACCTTTTCCATAAAGCTTTTTCATTTCTTTTGGAGTTGGTGGTTGTTGATAGTTTATCCCGTCGAAGTTTATTGTGTAATTTTCTTTTTCTTCTAAAGTGGTTAAGGTGGATGCTTTCGAAGGGTCTTCCAAATTTTGTGTTGAAATTATTTCCTTTTATTTGCCCTTGTCAGAGTCTTTGTTTATGATTTTGTATTCTCCCATGAATGTTGGTTTGAAACTCAATGATCCCAAATCATCTAGTGATATAATTGTGAACCTGGTTTAGGACATATATCTTTTTGTTGTTCTTACATGGTTTCCACTTGTGTAGTTGGTGTCAATGTGTTGAAAGGATTCTCTTTATTTTTCTTAATGTTCAAACAACTATTTGGTTCAGGGTCAGCTTCAAGTGTGTACAATTTGTTGTTATAGATGTATTTCACTTTACAATGAAGGGTAGAAGGCACTCCATTCATTGCATGAATCCATGGTCTTCCTAAAAGAATATTATATAAAAGATCATGAGGCATAACATGGATCAATGTTTCTGATGTGGGCTTCCTAGCTGTAATAGGGAAATTTCTCATGCCAAGCGATTGTTTTCGCATATTATCAAAGCCATTAATAGATAAAGAGGCAGGTTGGATTTTTTATTTATCGACACCAAGATTATCCAAAAGTTTTATACTACACACATTTAAGGTTGAGCCATTGTCAAAAAGGGTTCACTTTATCCCCATGCTATTGTATTGAGATATGATCATGAAAACATCATGTTGCTTTTGCACTTCCAAAGGAGGGAGCTCACTTTGGTGGAAAAAAATGTTAGCATTTATTCCTTGAATTGAGGCTGCTATTTCATTTGGTTGTGCATTAGAAGGGGTAGGAACTTGTTGCAAGGCAGTTTGAAGCATAGTGTGATAATTAGGTGAATTGTGAATTAGGTCCCATAGGGATATATTTGCAGGAGTATTCTTAAGTTGTTCAACAAGGTCATACTCCTTTCCACTATGCGAAGGTAAACGAGGAGGACCGGGTAAGATAGGATTAGGCAATGGAAGGGATGTTGAAGTTATTTGTTTTGGTTGCAGATTGTTCCTAGTGTTATATGTATGAGCAATGGTATTATAACTCAGTTATTGTGAAACATTTTTCTTAGGTGGTTCAAGGATGAGGATAGGTTTATTTTGAGTTTGCAGTTTTTGAGAGGGTGGATAAATGATAAGTTTAGGCTCGGGAGAGTACTCCAAGGGGTATCTAATGTGCATAACCTTAGAATACTTATCCTTATTTTCATGATCTCTTAGTGAAGGGGAGTCTAATGTTACTTCATCATCTTCACCTAAGGAATTACTATTGTCAATTTTCTCATTTTCTTCCACCATTATATCTTCCCTAGTAGGAGAGTTTTTAGGAGAACTAAAAACCAAGCATTTGTGACATTCAAAGGTTGGTTCTTCTAAGATGAATTCATCGCATGTAAGGGAGTTACCAATGGTTGAATTGTATTATTCATCAATGATGTTTTTTTCTTGTTCCATAATTTTTTCCTTAGGGGAAGAGAGGAAATCAAGATTCTCATGACTTCCATCGATTAGATCTTCTAACATCAAAGTATCATCTTTACAACTAGGAGATACATTAGGAGAAGAAAAAATGTGACTTTCATGATCATTTACAGTTTCATTCCTTTGTTCCCTAATAGGATAGGTAGGGGAAGGATCACAAAGAGGTTGTCGTAGATCTTAAAGTTTTGATCATCCAACACCAACATATCTTCACTTACACTTTCACCCTCTAGAACATTATCACAAGAGGTGAAGATGTTCAGAGATGAATGTAGACTAGTTGAATTTTTTGTGGTCTCTTTTTGTTCTATGTGGTCGTCATTATTACCTATGGTTGTTTCTTCTTGTTCATCAATGTCTTGTCCACTAAAAGAGGTAGAAGGAGAGAAACAACTAGGACTCTCAAAACTCTCATTGATTGGTTCTTCTAACACCAAAATATCTTCTTCAACAATAGGAGAGATATTAGGAGAACAAATATGATCTATAGGATTGTCCAAGGTTGTATTTTCTTTCACTAAAACACTCTCATAGTGAGGGGATGTGAACTTTTTCTTAACGTGCCTAGAAAGGCAAGTTACTAACATTTTTTGACCAAAAATGAAAAGAACTTTTAATCATCTCATGCAATGCTTTAAGAATGTAAACAATGTATATCCAAAAATGAAAAATGCTTTTATCCAATGTATGCAAAACTTTAATAATGCAAACAATGTATATCAAAAAATGAAAAGCATTTTTATCAAACTTATGTGAATTTTTATGAATGTAAACATTGTATATGCAAAACTGAAAAGTATTTTTATCCATATTATGAAAAGTTATAAAAATGTGAGCATTTTCAGATCTAATGATGCTTGTAATTAAAATTCTTTCAAAAATGAGAGCCCTCGATTGATATTTTGACCTAGATGCATAAAATAGGTGTTCTCGAAAAATTCCAAACTTATAGTATATGTTACCAGGAGGCTTGGGAAGCATAGAAAAGTAGATTTAAATCCTAAAAATTATAGTTTTAAACTCAACAAGGACTAAGATGCCAAAAGGGCATCTTGGTCCTATTGAAGGATTTTTTAGGTCTCAAAAAGTTGAATAGAAAGCAATCAAGACAGACAAACCTTTCTAAGCTAGAAACCTATAGAGGAACTAAGACGCCAGTAAGGGAATTTTAGTCCCAGTAAGGGTTTTTGTCATAAAACCAAAAAATTCTAAGTTGATTACAGTGTTCCCAGATTGCCAACCCAGGGACCTAATTTTTAGAAACATAAAAATGTGCAAATGAATGCAAGAAAAAGTAACTAATGAGAAGCAATTGGATGCAAAAGTGAATGTATTTTTTTCAATTTTGAATGCAATAACAATGTTCCTAAATACAATTGGGATGATTGAAAATACACTTTTATAGTTTTTCAATAAGATGAAATGATGCAAGAAAGAAAAAATGCAACTTATATGCACTTTCACTAATGCAAATGTGAGAAACCCTAGATGCAATTTCACTAAATATGAGAAACCCTAGATGTGCTTTCACTAATGCAAGATGCAATGCAAGAATAAATGCAACCTAGACCTAGGAATTTAATGGACTCCAAATCAAAAAATGAATGCTCTAAAAAGGCCAGGTTCACCAAAATGAACTATATGAAAATGGTGATGATGTTATGCGGTCTATAGAACACCACTATTCTCCTATTCTCATTCGATAAGGTCCTAGGAATCCTAATTGGATGGACTATCAACCTCAAGGAGTGAGTCAATGCTCAATGAGGAAGACATGGGAGGGGGTTCTTTTAGATTTAAGGGATTCACTACCAAGAAAAAGCTTGGGAAAGACAAGTAAACATTCAACTCACAAAACCTAGTAATGCAAGCCAAATAATGAGTGAAAATTATGAAATTAAGCAACACCAAGTTAGGGTATGTGTACCTAGAAGTTTTGGAAAAGTAATGAGGATTTTGTAAATGTAAAGAAGTTGTCAAAAAGTGTTATGGAGGACTAAGATGCCCTTACTGTTGTCTTAGTCCTACTGCTATTTTTCAAGGAAAATGCAGAGTCTTTAGATGCCAAAACCAAATCTGAAATAATTTATGAAAAATAACCTTGAGAAGACTAAGATGCCTTATGTGGTGACTTAGTCCCATTTTGAATTTTTGAATTTTCTGAATGTGGTCATGAGGTCCAAATTTTGCACTTCTTTCTTCTAAGATCTCAGGTTCTGAATCTTCTAAATTTGGCCTATAGGTGAGTTTCCAGAAGATGAAAACTTTGTGATGCAACTTTTCAACTTTTCAATTCAAATGATCTTCAAGTCTTCAACCTAAATCTGCAATCACAAACACACAAGAGAAGAAAAATGTGTTGATTATTAGTACATGGGGGTTTTCCTTTGTTGAACCATTTGTTGGTAATTAAACCTTAAAATGAAATGAAATGGAGGGAAATAATGAATGAACAACATGAAATATTATAACTCACCAAAATATTGCTATGAAGTCTGCAAACTTGTATGAAATGGCTAGCTTGAATGCAGATCTTGAATCCAATGAATGCTTGATAGATCTTGACTTGAATTACTTGTTTGAATCAAAATGGGCTACACCATAAATGTTAGCTCAAAAACATGAATGATGCCACAATCTCCTTGATATCATGCTTGAATCTTGATGATGGCTCCAAATACTTGATGAATTGGTCTTGAATGCTCTTGTGAACTCAATTATTCTATGACGAATGCTTTCACAAAAGACTTCTTATGAAAATGAGTGAATGAATCTTGTATTTATACCTATTCATGCTTAGTATCCTAAAATTACACCACAATAATCCGACATATGAATTCATTAATTAAAGGAGGCCAAATCCTACCAAAATTTTAAATTAAATCCCAAAAAAGATTAAGGGGGACTAAGACATCCTAGGTGGTGTCTTAGTCCCAAGTCCTAAAAAACTTGGGGCACAGACTCCAAAAAGGGGCCCATTTAAGGTTCCATTAAAAGGGGGTCCCAAGATATTTGGGGGAAAAAGACTCCCTAGGTTGCATCTTAGTCCCTACCCAATTATTAGGGACACTCAGCCAAAATCATTAAATTATCATTTATCCATTGATGTTTGTCAAGATTTGCTAGAAAAAGATATAGTTTATAAGGCTTGTGGATGTAAAATAGGACCAATTAAGACATAAATAAGGATAAATAAAGAAAGGTGGGCCCAAAAAAGTGTGAAAATGCAAGGGTATGCATTTTCCTACACTACATCTTATTGTTTTTCTATTTGTCTTGGTTTTCATGTGATACTTGTGTGCACCTTGTGTGCAATCTTGACATTTTGATGTTGTATCCTTAGTGTTGTGGTTGTTGTGTTTCAAAAAAAGTTGATTGTTCAGTTTTACCTTGTGCTTCGAGTGGGGCATTACATATGCATTAAGCTTATGATTCCATATCAAAATTTAGAACATGTGTGTGTCATTAGATGAGATTCTATACAAGGTTTGGACCATTTTTTTGTCATAAATTTCTTAGGTTTGTTCCCTTTAAATGATCACTACTTTTATAATTTCAACCATGTTGAATTCTCTTTAGTATTATTAAATTATTGGTCTATACCAAATAAATTTTGACTAAGCCTAGGAGAAGGCTAAGAAACTTGAACATTTTGACATATTTTAGTTTAGTATCTATATCCAATTTATTTTCTAAGGTTTTTGAATATAACCATCCTTCATTCTACTTTGCATTTGAAATCTATTAAACTAATGTGGATCAAAATTTTGACCTACTTTTCTCTTTTAATTAGTATCTTCGACATTCTATGGTGGTGTAGTGGCCTATCCTTGTATCCCATCCAATTCCATAAGGATAAACTTTCCCAAAATTATTATGACCATAAAATAGGAAGAAATGTGATAAGCCTATTATAAGGGAGAATAGTGGTATAAAAATATCAATAGAAGCGAATCTATGAAGGAGAATAGTTGTATCAATATGTATCCATTAAATGGATCTTGTCCTTGGTTAGTAATTATATTTTACAACCAAGGACCGTTCCCTTCAAGGTGTGAAGAGATGTTCCTTCCAAATAGAATGCAAAGAGTGTTAGTTTGATTCTATCTATATTATCTTCTTACAACATGATGATATCTATTTTTTATTTTATAATCAAATCTTTGACCATATACTCATAGTACAAGAGTGAAAACCTTTAAAATTTTCAAGATATATTATTACAAATTATTAGGATACTAGGGTGGATTCTATTTTCATTTTATTTTTAATCAAATCCAAGAGTTTTTCTATATGGACAATGATTTATCATCCACTAATTCTAAAGAAGAGTACAACTTCTTATTGGAGATCTTAAATAATGTCAAGTAAGTTTTTGAGATTAGAGTATTTTTCCTTTCTCCCTTAAGCCTAATGGGTGGTTCTTTAGTATTGAATCCTCTAAATACTTCTTTAGAGATGATGAAGCACTAATAAATATAGGTAAATGAATGGAAATAGAGAGTAAAAAGTGGTTGACTTTATTCTTGAAGTCAACAAAAGATAAACTTTAACACGTGATTTGAGATTCCTACACTCAAATTTTTGATGTGATAATAACAATAATTCTATCACTCATAATCTAGTTTCTAAAATACTATAGCTTTTTAATGGTGGATATTAAGAGGGTTAACCAATAAGACTACTCTAAGTGGTCCTATTTTTATCTTAAATATATATAAATAACATAATATGTGCTTCTTCCCATCTTTTTAGTTCTATTATATATTTTGTAAATCCCTTTATTTGAAGTTATCTAGAATCACGTTGTAGAAAATCTCTTTTTCCTTGAATTTTTAAATGAATACACCATTCTTGACCAACTTTCTATGTGGACACATCCTAAAAAAATTAAACTAAGCATGTTCCCCCAAACTTTGAGATATAACTTTAATTTATTTTCAATGGATATAGAATGGAGTGTAGAATGTATTTTTTTAAAAGGGATGAATAAATAAAAAATTACATATAAAAAAATTATAACACAATTATATGTCTCACTTGTGGTATAAGGCACACAAATGAGTTTTAGAAAGTAAAAATAGTTGAGCAATTGAAAAGTAAAATGCTAGCCATATAAAAATAGAATTTGAATGAATGGAGGTTTGAATGAGGGTGGTAAGGTTCAATGGAAGGTATTTTTTTCATTTTTAAATATTGCATGCTCAAAATTCATACAGGAAGGGACCTCCAAATTAAGGCACCTTTAAACAAAGGTTTAGACCATCAAATAGATTCACCATTATATAAGATTTTATAATCTTGTATCCCTAAAAATAATTCTTCTTGAGAAAGATGACTTCTATTATTTTATTTTATTATTATATTTTTTATATTCTCTTGTGAAGATAATTTCATTACCAAACATAAAGATCTATATTTGATGCAAGTAGAAAATGAAAAAAGGTAGGAATTTTTTTTAAGAAAATATAGACACCCTTCATATTTGATATCTTTGTTTCAAAAAGGAAATTAATTTAAATATATACAAAAAGGTTATCCATTATGGCATTAGATTTCTCTAAATTATAACTTATCTAAATTAAAAAAATAATAATAAATAAAATATATAATAAAAATTGAATATCTTTTCTTTCAATATAAAATGGCGCCCTCTGCTCTGAACACTTTTACAGCTCCTGCGACCTCCAAACTAGTTCACTGCGTGTAATCATCTGTAAAGGGCGTTGGCTTGGAGGTTGTGGGGGCACGACGTCAGTTCTTGCAACCCCTAATGTGGTTTTTGGGGCTTCTCATTCTGTGTGTTGTCTCTCATAAGGTGGGAAAGGATGTCCTCTTCAATCTTATTTTTGGTTAGATTCATGCATGGGTGTTGTTTCTTCGCATCTGGATGGTGAAAGATTGTGTTCTATGGTTTGTTCTCCCCATTCTGTGGTGGATCCGAATTTGGGTGATGGTTGCGCAGTTGGGTGTGGCTCAAATAAAAAATTTGCAGATGCCCTAGCTATGTGCCCCCATTCTCCACAACGCGATCACCATTGGGTGGAGGGGAACTTTGGATCGAGGGCTTCTAGATCATCCTCTTCCAAACACAATTTTGATACTCAAATGTCGAATGGTGGCTCTTCTTTGAACCCACCCTTTGTTGTTCAGCATTCACCTTCTACTCTGGAGATCTACCTAGATGACCTTGCCTGCAACAAAGAAGAATTTTTGGTGGATCATGCTCTGATTTGTTGATTTATGAAGGTCTGGCCTAAACTCTGTGATCTCCATTCATGGATTGATGCAAATTAGAAAAATTATCTGGAAGGTGAAATCAGTATCTACCCATGTGCAAAGGGGTTTTTTATTTTAGAATTTGAATCTATGGAAGACAAAGAAATGGTGCTCAACATGGGTCCGTGGTTTTTTCATGGTAATTTTTAATGCATGAAACCTTGGTTCCCCTCATTCGATCCCTGTATAGATTCTTTCTCAACAACATTCATGTGGGTTCATTTACTCTACCTCCCATTACAATTCTGAGAAATCGGTTGCTTGAAAGTGATTGCCAATGCCTTAGGGAATTATCACAGCATCTCAAAGGAGACAATCAACTATGAAAACTCAACTTATGCCCGTCTGTGTGTTGAGATGGATGTCTCAAATGGTCTACCGGTATAGATTTTTCTCAAAGTTGGAAAGAGACATATTATGCCTTGCATAACCACCCCATCTTTTGCCTTGGTCAAAATGGGTCCCCCTTTGTTATTTTTGTACTTAGTTGTTTTTTGAAATAAAGTTTGGATTCTTTTTTTGCCAATACTTTGTTTTTCTTTGGTTTCTCTGTTGGAATCAGAACCGGAACTGAATCGGATTCTGAAATTTATTTTGAAACTTTTTTTGGTTTCCATCCCGACAGTCTTTCGTTTATATCTTTTGTTTTGTCTTCAACGGACCCAAACCTGGAGTGGGTGTTAAGTTGGTTTTTATCAAAAATTGCAAAATCATAATCGAGTCTGCCCTCGCCTCCGCTTTTCGACTTTCGGTTTTGGTCTAAGTCCTTTTGTTTAGTTTTATTATGTCAGTCTTTTGTTTTGCTTTTTGTGTTTGGTTTTGTTTTGTGTTTAGTTGGTGGACCTCGAACTAGAATTGGAATGAAGTTTGGAAATTTCTTAAAAGGTTTTGAATCGGTTTCTATTTCAGTTCCCCTGCCGCCATTTTTTCTAGATCATTGTCTTTTTTGACTGAAGTTGCACTGTTGTGAAGTGTTGGTTCTCTTTCAGTTCCGACTCCACCTTAATTGTGTTTTAATGCATTAATGATAGCTGCTCGTGTAGGTAGAAATCCTCATTTTTTCCTTCATTAAGGATTAAACGAATTATTATTATCATTGTTAAAAAACTTGAAGAGCAAGGAAGAGCAGTGGCAGAGTTCATTTGAGCGAATCGATTGAATGACAGGAAGATTATTGTGTGCGAATCAGTTCAGAAGGTTAGCAGGGTTCTGTTGTGTTTGAGGTAGGGTTTTCTTATTATTGTTGTTCTTCGTTTGTTAATTGTTGCATTTTTTATATTTGCTCATGTTTGGAATCATGTCGTTTTAAACAAGTTTGTGATTCTTGGCGTGCTTGTTTAAATGGGTGCTTTATTTTGGTTGTCTGGTTGATTCCTCGTTTCTTTTTGCTTTTATTTTTAGTTCTTTCTATTTTAGGGCATGGTCGCTTTCACGTTTTAGTCGTGATCGCGTCATGCTATTTTAGGAATTTACAGTGAGAGATTTACAGTGAGTTAGGGTTAATTGATTCTTCATTTTTTTTACTTAGGGTTTTGTCACACGTTCAATTGGGTAAAATGGTAAGATTTAAAATTTGTGTTCTAGTTTTATCATGTTGTTTGTTAGATTAGGGTTTCGTAGGTTTTTGTGATCACATTTAAATGATTAAAATATGATACCCCAAAATTCAGTCGTTCCCCATGGTCATATGAGTATAGTTTTTTTAAAGCCTCTTTTCATTTAATACGACCTTGGTTTTAATTATGTAACTATAGGTTAAATTGATAAAACCTTTGATGATGTCATGGTCAACCTAGATGGAGACAGGATCAGAATCGATCTTGAACTGAAGAATTTTGTTTTGCCAAAGGTATTGATTCCATTTTCATCCCGTTTCCAGCTCCGCATATAATAAAGAAGTCTTCTGCCGAAATAACGATGACCAAGTCAGAAGCGGAGGCGGAATGGAAATAAAATATGGAAAAATAAAAATTTGAAGAAAACCAAATCCGTTTTTCATTCTGATCCCGGTTCCGATCATCTCCCCAATTCCGACTCCGAGCTCGTTCATTATTAGTGAAATATCTATATCGATTTTGGCTTCGAGTCCGGTAGTATTGTAAAAGAGATTGTTTTAGGTTGTATTTCTGCCTGGTTTCGCCTCCGGTGCATATATGAAAGGCATGGTTTTTAAAGCATGTTTTATGATGATATCTAAAGATCTAATTAGAGATTTTGCTTGTAGGAAAGTTGAAATATGTCAAGAACATCAGAGGAAGCTGCTCAAAGGAACCAGCCTATAGGAACATCAAAGGCAGCACCAAAACCACAGAAGTTAAAGCCAGAACAACTTCCTTATACCTTGAGGTATAATCATAGGAGTCTTGTGGTGAAGGTGAGCAAGATGGAATCAGACTGGTCAGACATCACTGATACGAACCTGGGCTAGTACAACTTTGAGGAGTTACATGGAGAAACCTTTGTAGAACGAGAAAATCTAACAGGAAGGACACAAAGGATTGTTGATTCTGGTTTGGCACATATTATTGTGTTCCCTTTATCAGTCTAGTGCCCGGAGTTGATCTTAACAGCAGCTAGTGCCTACAATCCTGCTACAAGACTATGCATGGATTCACAAGATAGGGTGATCATTGATCTTACTCCTCAGATGTTTCAAAGTATATTTAATGTCCCGAATCCTAAGAGCTTGGTGCAGTTGGATGAGGCAGAGGCCCTGGAGAAATATAGTAAGTATAAGGACTCCAATGGGTTTCATTTGAATAAAAAGTGGTTGAAGAATGAAAATAAATCTCTATCCGAGCTTGCACACCAACCTAAGAGGGTAGATTTAAAGAAGGAAATATCAGATTTAATACTAATGTTGTCTAGGGTATTTGGGAAGAGGGATGCATTCCACTTTAAGGAATAAATGTTTCCTTTCATCAAAATAATCTTACAGGGTGACTATCAATTTGATTGGCCAATGATTGTGTCAAATGCTATCCATGATCAGTTGACTAACATCAAAAGCACTAAGTGTTTCTTTATGACTTCTTATGTGGTGTATTCAGCAGCAAGATTGGGTGTTTTCCTAGGTTTGAATAGAGTGGGCATAATGGGAGCACTATGACCAATTGTCTCTTCAAGTTGCTGAGACTCATTTCAGAAGAGTCAATGATGCATTTTTATATGTGATCATCAACCAATTGAATGGAGATGCAAGATACCGGTTGAGTCAAGAAGCCATGGCATTCATTGCTGAATGGGGATGTTGGTACATCCAGTACCCCAAATTTACATACTTCAGGTTGGCTGGTTTTGAACACCATCCACATTTGCTTCCAAGATGCTACAATAACAAGATAGTGCTAATGGAATTTGTATATGAGGCTCTTGGAGTTAATGCTCGGTTTGGGATCAAACATAAAACTAGACATCATAAGTTTCCCATGAAGTTGGGTGAGTATGGTTGTCAACACTTGGTAGGAGCAAAGGTGGTTTGCAATGAATTGATACAATTGAAGTTGGGTTTATACATAGCTCGTAAGTGTTTTGATCCAAAGGGTAAGATGTATTCCTTGTTGCCTTCAGTGTTTACCAGACATTTCAATTTGCTAGAGGATTTTTGGAGTGATCGGCAAGATGAGTATGATCTAAGGAAGAAGAACTATGAAAGGCCATCTGTCGCACTCATGTCCGAGCTTGGTGTTGAAGAGAACATTCCTGACACATTGGTGGATGATGGAATTGTGTTTGATCCATCGTATGAAGCTTTGAACATTGGTAACAAGAACCTGGATCCAATTGACTGGGATGCTGAAGAAACCATTGATATTAAGTGGATCGGAAGGACAGTGTTGGATAGAAGTGTGCAATGGTTAGTGCTAAGAACCCAGAATCCTCAATAACCAACCCCTAAAAAGGGTAAGGGATACAAGAGGATCAAAAGAAAGACACCTCTCAAAGAGCCATTAGAATTCCTTCCTCCAAACATTGAAGAAATAGAACTTGAGGCAGTAGAGGATGAAGAGGAAATGCAAGAAGGGGATGTTCCAGTAGGATCTACTATTTCGACACCCACATTAGGTGAGTCATCCGCACAAGTCCTACTTACAAGGAAGAAGAGTAAAGAAATTCAAGAAGGAGCTCTTCATAGCATGGCTGAAACTGCCAAGGGAAAAGAAGTGGAGGAGGAAATTCTGGAGGTTGAGACAGATTCAGATGAGACTCTGTCAGAAAAAGATATGCAAGAGAACATGCCTCTAGAGGAGGATATGGAGTAGGTTTTGACACAAGAAGAACAATGGAAGTTGTTTGAGGATGCAAAAAGAAATTTTGATGCAAAGGCGGCAGCGGAGAAACAAATGGAAATTGATGCTAAGGTACAAGCTGATGCTATACTTCACCAGCAACAATTAAAAACTAGACAAAGTAAAGCTAAGGCAACGGCTGATGAAATAGAGAGACAAAGAAAGCAACAAGAACATGAACTCAAGGTCAAAGAAGAGAATGACAAGTTGGAAGTGATACAAAAGATCCATGACCTTGAGGAGGAGAAGGGAAGGAACCGAACGAAAAAGGAAATCTTGGTTGCCAGGTTGAAACTTGCAGAGGAAGCTCGACAAAAAGAAGAAGAAGTTGAAAGTTTAAGAAAGAAAAGTGATATTGAAGAGTTGGTTAAGAAGCGGTAAGAAGAAGAAGCTGAAGCTGAAAAACTTAAGGTTTTGGAGGCAGAAAGGTTAGAAAGGGAAAGACTAGAGGCCTTAGAAAAAGAGAAACTGGAAAGGGAAGCTCTAGAAAGAGAAAGAATAGAGAAGGAAGAATTAGAAAAGGAAAGGTTGGAAAAGGAAAAAGTAGAGAGAAATTAGTTGGAGGAAGAGAGGTTGAGGAAAGAAGAGGAAGACAAGGAAGAGGCTGAAAAGCTTGTGCAAATGCATATACTGCAAGAACAATAAGAGAAAGCAAGGGTTGACTCTCAATCCTAGGTAAATATGTAGCCACCTTCTACAATTATTGCTCCCTCTTCCTCTATGATGACTACTGCTCCAAGTGCTCCTACATGGCTAAAATTGGACTTGCAGAAGAGGGCAGTAACCCCTTCAAAACCTCTCAATTGGGAGGATATGATGAAGGGAATTGAGCAAGAGAGGCCTAAAAATAAGGCTAAGATTCTACATTCTACCCGACTCACAGATAAAGGAGAGATTGTTGTTGAATGTGTCATGCCAATGACAGAAAAGGAGGTAGGGGACATGCAGCTAACGGATTATCAGTTGAGTATTGTCAACTTGGGAAGGCCCACTAGGAATCAACAGATGAACTTGATTGATGTGGTGGCTTCAACGACCAAATCAAGAATGATAAAGGATAAGAAAAAGAAGGATGAGCTTAAGGCTCAATTGGATCAATTACATTCATTCTTGAAAAGTGTTTCCTCTCTGAGATCACAATAGGTAACTGCCATTGAGACTCCTATTCTATTAACTAAAAAGGAGGTAGATGATTTGCTGCAGGTAAGAGGCAAAGCGGAGATGGTAGATAGGTGGACGGACAAGTTGAATCAAGAGGTAGGTGAAGTTTTGGTTGAGGGTTTTGAGACCTACAAGGACACAGAAGGGTTAATAAAAGAGATGCATCAATACATTGAAGCATTGGAGAAACAAGAAGAAGACTATAAAGAATACAATAAGAAATTGGAGAAGGTTAATGCATTACCTTTAGCTACTCTTCTTGAACAGTCCATACTTGAGGAGGATAATAAAGATTTTATTGGAAAAACCTCTCGTATACTCTGTTTTAGAACTAGCTTCTTGTGTAAACATAAGGATGAGATCCAAGAGGCTGTTAATAATTTGACTAAGCAATTGGAAGAGCTGGAAGCAATCATTGCTATTATTATAGATGTAAATGCATTTACAAAAGAAGGCATGTCTTTAGGTCAAGTAAAAGAGAAATGGGATGAAAGATTCAGAGGACTGATGCGGAAAGGAGATGATGATGGAAATTTGATGTTGGATCGGTTAATGGATATCAAAGAAGAAATAAAAGCTACTGGAAGAGAGTTGACAAAGGTAAAAGGTATGAGGGAGTTTGTTGCAGCAGAATTGGATCGAATCAAATTTGAAGATAGTTGGGTCAATGGGCTAGAAATAGATGCATTACAGCAAGTCTTCGCCAGTTATGATGAGTTCATTGCAGATCCAGCTTCACATGCATAAATCTCTTACATGCATGATTTCCTTTTTCTTTGCATGTTGCATGTAGCACTGACAGTTGAGGTGCATGAAATATTTTTCTTCTATTTTTCTATTCTCTAGTTAAACTGAACGTCTAATGTAAGAACTCAAGATCAAATCGATCTGAGTTTCCAAGAAATTTTTTGTTCCTAAAAAGGTGGATAACCTAAAATAGAAGTGAGATTCGAACTTTTTGTATAATCTATAAATACCCTATGGGTATCATATTGTAAAGGTCAGCTAATTAAGAATAGGATTGGCTTACCTGATTTTAGGAGATAGAATTTTGTAGTGATTACAGAGATACTTTGTACTTAATCTTTTACAGTTAATAGAATTACAGGTTTCACACAATATGGTATTACAATTGAGTTATTTTATTTGATAAGGCTGATAAGTTATAATCTATCTGAATGCCAGTGATTGTGCTAAAGCATGATAGTTTCTTATGTGATGAAAGTCATTAGAAGAAACCAGATTTAATGATTATCTTATTGGATTATCATTGAGTTGAAGTTATTAAAGTTTGTTGATCTATAATTTTGATGATGAATGAATGTGTGTTGTTTTGAAAATCCTTGAAATATTTGTGAAAAGTAATTGTGAAGTTAATTAAGCACCTAAAATGTATACAGTGGTATAGATTATGCTATAGATTGTGTCATCTTATGGTTTTCTTGATCTAATTGGAAGAACATTCATTATTTGGAGGTATATGTCCGGATGCTAGATAAATTTGATTCATACTTACTGATTTACTCCTTTGGTCTATCTTTTCCTTTTGTTTGAAACCCCATTGATTTACTAAAACAACTCGGTAAAATGAGTCATCACTTGAATCTTTTTTTACCAGCACAGGCCCCTTGAATATCACAGTTGCATGAACCGATTGAGTGACACCAGACAGTTGAGAACCAACTACCAGGACCTTGGGAGTTTGTCTACTACATGTTGTCTTTCTTTTTCAGGAGAAATAGAGTAGAAATATTTTGTTTTAACGTTGTTTATGTCATTTTCACCATCAACAAGATGATGGTGTCAACCAATAGATTATGAAAATATTGCATTCAAATGCAAATTTTGCTTTGCTATAGACCATGGTACTGCTCAATGTAGAAGAAGTCATGTTGGGGTGTCTGCCAAAGATGCTACTATGCACAATCCTTCATTGTGGGATGGGGCTGATTCTTGCCACTATGTTATTTCCCCTCCTTTAAAGCCTGCAACTCCTTCCTCTCCCTCTTCTCAGTGCTCGGCTCCTATCCCACCCCCCAACTTGAATGTTGTTTGTGTTGCTAATTCTACTCTACCCTTGGTGCTATCCAACACTTTGCCTTCTCCTCATGTGGCCATGTCACAAGGAAACTGTTCTAATTCAAGAATTGCTAATGCCCCTATGTCCTCTCCAAATTTTTCACAGTCAAGCTCCCTTAAAAGTGTCGAGGTTTCCACTATATCTTTAGCAGCCTGTTACAATGATGCAGTGAAGAATAAGCATGGGTGTACAAATCCGGTACCCACCTCTAAGACAAAACTGGATTGGACTGAAGTTAGGCGAAAAAACCCTCTTCCCTTTATCCAAACGACTTTAAGATCTGTAAAGAATAGGATTGAATGATTATCATGTGAGTAGTAGGTCTGGACTGCTCATTTTTGGGCTGTCTTGTGTAGCACCCTGGTGGCAAGGGAATTCATTTATTCTCTTTGTTGGATTCGTATTTTATGGGAGTTGTCCCCTTGACAATACTTACCTAAAATATATATATATATACAATAAAAATCAATTGAAATAATATGCATGCCCTAGATGTTAGTAGTAATAATACATGTTTAAGAAATTATGAAATTTTCTTAATTATAAAAAATGATACATAATGGCATTATATCATTTGGTATCAATATTATTACATATAAAAATAAGTTACTAACAAATTTTAATAAAATGAAATAAATTATATTTTATAATTTAAAAAATATATATTTAGAATCTACACATGAAATCTTAAAAATCACTAATTAAATTATCTTAAATTCTTAATATTTTTTTCACTATAAGTGATAGAAAGAGAAAATTTGGTTAGAATTGCTAAATTGAGTGTGCCACTGGGGCCAAAAATGGGATACACCATAGTGTTATCTCCAAATAAATTGATGTGTATTTGTAGAGAAATGAAGACATTACTAAAAATAGTTAAAGGTAGAAGTACTTATATATTTGGATTTTGAAAATACAAGGTTAGAAAGCTAAGATGGATCTAGATGTCATAATCATGTTTTCATAATATTTTCTTAAAATATGCAAGCATAATGGACTCCATGTTCACCATTTGTATGATTTTTTTGCAAAACATGTATTTGGGAACATTACATGTAGGTCCAAACCTTGGACTTGGAAATCCAAGCCAAATCTAGTCCTAAGGGGTGGAATTCCTAAGCAAGTCAAACTAGATGCATTTGTGTTATAATGTGCATGCATAATAATTTAAAAAAATATAAAGTAGGAAAGGTATCTCAATATATAATTTATTGTATATAGTTATAATACGCAAAAAGTATGATATATATATATGAGAGAGATGTGAGAGAGAGAAATGGAGAGAGTGGTAGGGAGTGATGGAGGGATAAATAGGTAGATAGAGGGAGAGGGGAGATGTAAAGAAGTATATATAGAAGGAGAGAGGGAAGGAAAAGTAGGGAGGGAGGAAGTTAGAGGTGAGTGAGAGGTGACATAGAGAGAAAGAGAGGGGGGGGAGAGAGGGGAGAGGTAGGTAGAGAGAGGGAGAGGAGAGATAGAAAGGGGGGAGGGAGGGATGTAGAGAGACGTATAGAGGGAAGGATGGGGGTAGGGAGGGAGACAAACGTGATATACATATGTGTAGAGAGAGAGTAGTAGGGAGTTATGGAGGGAGAGGTAGGTAAGGAGAGGGAGAGGGGATATAGAGATAAGTATAGGGAAGGAGAGGTAGAGAGAGAGGGAGGGATGGAGGGAGGGAGAGAGAGGGAGAGAGGTAGGTAGATAGAGGGAGGGGGGAGATTAAAGAGGGGAAGGGAGGGAGAGGTAAGTAGAGAAAGTGATGGGAGAGATAGAGAGAAGTAGAGAGGGAAAGAGGGAGAGGTAGGAGAGAGATAGAGGTGAGATAGAGAGGTGTAGAGAGAAAGAGAGAGAAAAAAGTAGGTAGAGAGAGTGGTAGGGAGTAGAAGGGATATGTAGGTAGAGAGAGGGAGAGGGGAGACAGAGAGAATTAGATAAGTAAGGAGATATGGAGGGAGAGGTAGGAAGGGAGAGAGAGGTGAGAGAGAGTGGTTGGGATTGATGGAGGGATAAATAGGTAGAGAGAGGGAGAGAAGAGATAGAGAGAAGTAGAGAGGGAATTAGAGAGTGAGGGAGATGTAGGGAGGGAGAGAGGGAGCGAGGTGAGAGAGGTGAGATAGAGAGATAGGGGGGATGGAGAGATATGGAGAGAGAGTGGTTAGATAGAGAGAAGTAGAGACGGAAGGAGAGAGAGATAGAGGAGAGATGGAGGGTGAGCTAGAGACAGATAGGTGAGATAGAGAGAAGTAGAGATAGAAAGAGAGATAGGGGGAGAGATAAAATTAGAGAGGGAAAGAAGGATGGTGGGAGAGACAGAGAGGTGAGATATAGAGAAGTAGAGAGCGAAGGGAAGGAAGAGTGGGAGATAAACATAGAGGCAGGAGAGGAGAGAGAGAGAGAGAGGGAGGAGAGAGAGAGAGAGAGAGAGAGAGAGAGAGAGAGAGAGAGAGGTAGGGAGTGATGGAGGGAGAGCTAGGTAGAGAGGGAGATGGAAGATAGAGAGAAGTAAAGAGGGAGGGGGAGGAAGGGAGTGATGGAGAGAGAGGTGAGATAGATGTGAAATAGAGAGAAACAAAGAGAGAGAGAGAGAGAGAGAAGTAGAGAGGGAATGAGGGAGAGAGGGAGAGAGGGAGTGAGGGAGAGTGATATGGGGAGAGAGAGAGGTGAGATAGAGAGAAGAAAATAGGGAAGGAGAGAATGTGAAAGAGAGGAGAGAGGGAGGGAGAGGTGGAGAGGGATAGTTGAGATAGAGAAAATTGGAGAGAGAGTAGGGAGGGTGGGATAGAGATAGAGGGGAGGGAGGAAGAGGTAAAGAGCCTAGATAGGTGAGATAGATAGAAGTAGATAGAGAGAGATGGAGAGAGAGATACAAATAGAGGGGGAGAAAGAATGGTGAGATAGAGAGGAGATAGTGAGAGAAAAAGAGGGGGTAGGGATGGAGGAAGGGAGAGAGAGAGATGATATATAAATAGTAGAGAGGGAAGGAGGTAGGGAGGGCTACATAGGTGAGATAGAGAGGTTTAGAGAGAGAAGTAGGTATAAATAGAGTGGTAGGGAGTGATGAAGGGATAGGTAGGTAGAGAGAGGGAGATAAAAATAAGTAGATAGGGAAGGAGAGGTAGAGAGAGAGGGGAGATAGAAATAAGTAGGAAGGAGGGAGGGAGGTTGTGAGAAAGAGTTGAGATAGAGATAACTAAAGAGATAAGGAGAGAGAGAGGGAGGGGAGAGAACTGAGATAGAGATAAATGGAGAGAGAGGTGATAGAGAGAGTATGGTGGAGAGATTGAGAGAGAGGGAAGGAAGGAGGGAGAGAGAGGTAGAGCTTGGGATAGGTTAGATAGAGAGAAGTAGATAAGGAAGGTGGGTGGGAGGAAGGAAGAGAGAGATAAGTAGAGAGGAAAGGAGAGAGGGGGAGAGAGAGAGAAGTAGAGAGGGAAGGAGAGAGTGAGAGAAAGAGGGGGAGAGATAGAGAGAGAAGGATGGATAGGTAGAGAGGTAGTTATTGATCTCAAGGGAGAGAGTTAGATAAAGGAATGGAGATGGTGAGAGAGAGTTCTAGAGCATAAGGGATAAACAATGAGTGAGATAGAGAGAGAGAGATGACACAAATTGTTGATTACTAAAATTTGACCTCCTGGTTGCTAAATGTTGATTACTAAAATTTTATTAAGTCTAAAAAATTATAAGATCTTCTAAAAACTAGAATTTACATTATAAAGCTTAGAGGTCCAAAACCGCTCTCAAACATTCTAAAACTATATACATGAAATATAACTTAAATTATAAGAAAGTAAATGTCCATATATAAATGGCAACTTATAAGAAAGTAAATGTTCATAGATAAATGTGAACTTAAATCTTTATTTCATGTATATAGCTTCATCAAAAGAAAAGAGAATGAAAAAGAGAAAGAAAAAAAGAAAGAGAACAAAAATTCAAAGAAAAACATAATGCAAGTGCATCATAACATGCTCGCATTTTGTGAGTGCAATCAAATAATGTACTTGCATTTTATGAAAGCATTCAAATAACATGAGCATGTTATAATGCACTCGTTTAGTTTTTTGTTTTGGAAGTTTCTAAGACTTTTGCTTGGATTAGCCTTGGGCTTCCAACCCAAATTCTTGGAGTGACTTTTCAATGTCCAAAGATGTGTTCTTTTAATTTGTAAAAAAATTGACATAATCTTGAGTGTGCTCCCCAACATGTTTGCACGTGTTTCAATATCAAATAAAAAAATATCATGATAATGTTAAGCTTTCTCTTAGCTATCTTACCATATATTTTTTTTTCATGTTTTGAGTATGTTAAGGTTTTCATCTTTAATTTATTTTGTTAGTGTATCTATTTTTTGTCAAAAACAAATCTGTGGTATTTTTGACTTTATTTTTCAACTATTCATCAGAATTTCAAATAAATTACATTTTTAGAAACTAGACTCCATTTTATACATATTCAAAAATAATAATTTTTGATCATTTTTCAAAATAATTAGGGGGGAACACGCTCAATTTATTTTTTCAAGAATTGTCCACTTTTGAAAATTAGTAAAAACTCATATATTTATTAAAAAATTAGAAAAAAAATTGGGGGTAAACTACATGGTGTCATCTAATTTCCCACCAAAGCAATTTTTAAAATAAATTTAAAAAGTTAACATTTTAAGGGAGCCACACCAAACACCATGCTATGCTTTTTTGAAAAATAGGACCAATTTTTGTGGCCCCCCTTTTTGAACCCCTTAATCTCTACCATTTTAAAAAAAATAGTAGCTTAGAAATTAGATTCAAAGTAATATGACTCTTATTTTTGTTGCATCTTCATATTTTGAATGTAATTATGTAGCTATCTTCAATTTCTCATCCAAGGTTAGTCTTTCCTAATTTCAAAAAAAAAGTGGCCACTAAGACCCTTTTTGGTCCCTCATCTTTTTGTGCTTACCCCTCTCTCCCTCTCTTTTATCACTCTCTCCCTATCTCTATCACTCTCCCTCCATTTCTCTTTATATGTATCCCATATCCCATTTCTCTCCTATATCTCTCTATCTCATTATATCTATCTCTCCCTCTTTGACTCTATCTTTCTATATCTCCATCACTCTATCTCTCTCCCATCTTTGTTTCCTTCTCCCTCTCTCTCTTTCTATCTCCCCCTCTCTTTATATCTTTGTATCCCTTGATCTCTTTCTTTCTCTCTCTCACTATCTCTACACATCTCTCTCCCTCTCCCTCTTCTTTATCTCTCTATCTCACCTTCTCTCTCTATATTTTTTATATCTCTCACTATCTCTTTATTCGTCTCTTATGACCTCCCTCTATATCTTTGTATATCTATATTTTTATATCTCTCTCTTCTTCTATTTCTCTATCCTCTCTCTCTATATATCTTCTTCCATATTTTTATCTATCTCTCACCATCTCTATCACTCTATCTCTACATCTAACTCTCTTTCATCATCTCTCCCTCTCTCTATATATATATCCTCCTCTCCCTCTCTCTCCCCTCTCTCTTTCTCTATATTTCTCCCTCTCCCTCTACCTCTCTCACTCTCTATCTCTCCCTCTCTTTATCTCCCAATCCCTCTATTTCTCTCTCTCCCTCTCTCTTTATATATATATCACTATATCTATATGTCTCCCTCTATCTCTCTACATCTCCCTCTCTATATATTTATATATCTCTCTCACTATTTCTTTTCCTCTTTCCCTCTCCTTTAATCTCTACCTCTCTTTCTACATATCTCTATCATCACTCTCTCGTTATCTCTTTCTAGCTTTCTCACCATTTATTTATGTTCATATCCCTCTCCTCAAACTCTCTCCCCCTCTCTCTCTTACTCTTTGTATCTATCTATCTATCTATCCCTCTCTATCTCTATCTATATCATCAATCTCTCTCCCTCCTCTCTCCATCTCTCTCCCTCTATTTCTCTCATTCTAGATCTCTCTCTCCCTCTCTATCTCCTTCTCCCTCTCTCCCTCTCTCCCTCTCCATCTCCCTTTTTGAATCTATCATTCTCTATCTCTCTCCCATCTCTCTATGTCACCCTCTCCCTCTCTATCTTTCTATCCCCCCTCTCTCTTTATCTCTCCCTCTTGTTTTATATCTCTTTATATATCTCTCTTGCTATCTCCATTTATCTATCCCCCTCTCCCTCTTCTGTATCTCTCTATCTCATCCTCTCCCTCTATCTTTTTCTCTTTGTCTCACTACCTCTTTATATGTCTCTTACCCTATCCCTCTATCTCTCTACCTCTCTCCCTATATATATTTATATCTCTATCTCTATTTATCTATCCTCTCTCTCTCCATCTCTCTTCCTCCCTATCTTAATTTATCTCTCACACCATATCTATCTATCTCTACCTATACCTTTACCTTTCTTTCTCTATGTATCCCTCTCTCGTATCTCTTTCTATCTCTATCTATATCTTTATCTCTCCCTCTCTTTATCTCTCTATCTCTCACTCTCTATTTTTCTCTCCCCCTCTCTATCTCTTTATATATATATATATATATATATATATATATATATATAATAGAGAGGAGGAGAGAGATAGAGAGATAGATGGAGAGAGAGATGTCTCTCCCCATATATCTATCTCTCCCTCCCTCTCTATCTCTTTTTATATATATATATATATATATATATATATATATATATATATATATATATATATATATATATATATCACTATCTCTATATGTCTCTCCCTCTATCTCTATATCTCTCTTACTAGCTCTATGTGTCTCTACCACTATCTCTCTATATCTCCCTCTCCATCCATATGTATCTCTCCCTCTCCCTCTCTATTTCTTTATATATCTCTTGTCTCTCTCCATCTCTTGTACTCTCTATCTCTTTCTATAATCCCTCTCTCTTTATCTCTCTCCCTCCCTTTCCTATCCCTTCATCCATCTATATCTCTCTGTCCTCTCTCCCTTCCTATCTCCTCTTATCTCTCTCTCTCTCACCATTTATTTATGTTTCTCTCCCTCTCACTCTTTATCTCTCTCTATATTTCTCTCCTCTCTTTATCTTTCACTATCCTCCCTCTCTCCCTCTCCATGTCCCTCTCCCTGTATCTTTTTCTATCTCTCATCATTTCTTTATGTTTCTATCCATCTCCTTCTTACACACTCTCTCCCTCTCTCTTACTCTTTGTGTCTATCTATCTATTCCTCACTCTATCTTTACTTCTCTATCCTCCCTCTCTCTCCATCTTGTCTTCCTCCCTTTCTCCATCTCTTTCTCCCTCTATTTCTCTCCTATATCTATATCTCACTCTTTCCCTCTCTATCTCCTACCTGTCCCTCTTTAAATTTATCTCTCTTTATCTCTTTCATCTCTCTTTCTATTTATAAGATACTTTCTATAGAGCTTAAAAATCAAATGTAATTACAGTACTTTATTAGATTTATTATTATCTATCATATCATGTATTTTGAGAACTTGTGCATCAAATATATGTATGCTAGCATGGTGTTAGATTTTGAGTGATTACATGTTGCATCGAATTTTATCATACATGTCAACTTGGCATATCTAGATCCTTTGTGAAGGTTTAGACTTCTCTAGTTTGGAGTATGGCTAGGGAAGCTTATCACTTTGTGGTTGGACAAAAAATTGCTTTAGTGATGCTCTCTCTCCTTGCCAAGTTTGTAGATATTCATTTTAGAAATATTTATGGAGTGATTTATTTATTTTGATTCTTCTGTAAATGAACCTATAAGGTCTTGTTGATTTTAAAAGGACTAAATCTTGATTGTATATCTTGAACTACGTTGAATATTCTTCATGAATAGAAATGAAGTTTATTTTAGCACCTATTTGATGAGTAGCAATGGTTATTCTTGTATAAAATTTAAATATTTTATCCATTAATCATTTTATTGCTCTATTTTATGGATTCAAGGAGATAATTCTTTGCATTTATGTCATAGAAAACATCAAATATGTGACATAAGTCATAGTAACCTAAATCTAGTTTGAATCCATGTGTCACAAGTTGAATCCATGAGGAATGCCAAATATGTGACTAAAAATAAATTCTATTGTGTAGAAGATTGATATGTCAAATTATGATACCATCTATTTTCATATTTCATTATCCTATTTTTAATCCATAGAAAAAATTTATGATTAAAAATTATCATCAAAACCACATACAACTATCTATAAACCAACAAAATCAACTAACTTTAAAAAAAAAAATTAACTCCAATTTCTATTACATAATCAAACCCAACTTTATATTAAATTAATTAATTGACATAATAATTAAACCTATTTTTTAATTGTTTGTAAGAAGCTACACGGTTCAAAATAGATCAAGAGTGGGGATTTGTTCTTTTCATAATAAAAAAATGACAAAATATGATTCAAAAATTATCATCAAAATCACATACAACTATCTATAAACCAACAAAATCAACAGACATTTTAAAAAAAATTTAAACTCCAATTTTTATTACATAATCAAACCCAACTTTATATTAAATTAATTAATTGACGTAATAATTAAACCTATTTTTTAACTGTTTGTAAGAAGCTACACGTTTCAGAATAGGTCAAGAGTGGGGATTTGTTCTTTTCATAAAGAGATATTCTAGCGCCCGTACTCAATTCTTCTTATGAGTTGGTGAATATAGGTTGCCCAAATCTTCAGCAATTGACCAGGAACTTCATTGCAGGCTGGCATTGACGTGAAAGAAACCATGCAGATCACGGGTGTCTCAGGCTGTGTAGCCACTACAAATAAAAAAATGTTTTGCTGAGTTGCACTCTGAGAGATTACGTTGTTGTTAACTGTAATAGCTGCGCTTAATTTAGTATAAAAGACCAGTGCCTTGTATTATTATAGTTCACCAATCACCCTATTCTCTAGCATCTCTTCACTTCCTAGACTACATAAATGATTGATCTCGGTTTTTTCTCGAATCATTCGGATTTCCTAATGTCTTTTAGTGGGTGCGTACTGGGTAGTGGGTCCCTGCAATTAATTATCAATGGCAGATTTCCAATTTAACCAGGCATTGTTCTACACTGCAGCCATGACAAAAAAGCTTCGATTGGTGATTGTCTGCAACCCAGCGTCCAATCCAGCCAGGAGGAAACTACAATTACAGATTCACCATCACCGACCAAGAAGGTACTCTGAGGTGGCATGCGCACAGCTCGTGGCTAATCTGTGTAAACTACATTTTATTTTCAATCCGTTTAGTATTAAACTACTGTGGATGAATACAGATACATTTAGAGTTGGTGTGAAGACAGGGTAAACTAATCTTCTCCGAGTGATAAACTCTGAACTTTATACCGACCTGTTTATCCCCCTTGCGGACCACAAAATGACCGTTGTGATTGTAGATGCGTTGTATACAAAGCCCCACAAAACAGAAGCTATCATGCTGAGAATGGGCCAAACTACAGACGTGCTTGTGAATCTCAGTAAGACTGCAGGCAGATTTTATTTGGCTGCTCTTGAATATGCAAGTGCTAAGGGAATCTCATTTGATAATACCTAGGAAATGATCGAGAATGAGCCTCTTAAATTTGCACTATCAGATTGAAAAGTTCAATGGAGGGGGGGGGGTGTCTGCCCCTGATGGATTCTTGATGGCTGGTGGATGGGCAGAGGGTGGTGCCACCAGTAGAGGTGGTGGCCTAGTGGGGCATAAGTGGCTAGTAGGCTATTGAAGGGTTGTCGCCAGCGAAAGGGCCGCTTGCGTAACAAGATGGTGAACCGAGAAAGGTGGTGTAGGAGGCGGCACATAGGACTACAGATTGGTGGTATTAGGCGACACGGTTGCTAAACTGGTAGTAGTGAGGGTGTAGAGTAGTGGGAACCGCAAACAAGGCTAGCTAGGCTGTCTCGATCCCAAAATGGGTTGGCAGGGCTGAGCCCCTTAGGTCTATAGCCTGGACGGTGGGTCGCTCGGCCTATACTGGGGGTGGACCCCAGTTTGAAAAAAAAAAAGCGATCCATACAACTACACAATATATTTATATGGCGCATCTAAGAAAAGAAAAATTCCCTATTCTTCTAGGGTAGATTTCACAAGATTTCACAAGATGTGTAGAAAAATAGTTGCTAATTTGAGATCATGTTCAATATTTTTTTATGTAAGCTAGGATTCTAAATTTTAATATTGACTAAATGAAAGTCAAATTTAAGTTTATTGAGCTTCTCATACATAATGAAAGAGTAAAAAATGTTGTCTAAATTATTAAAAGTTGCGAAATTTAAAATCTAAAAAATCAAATTTAAAACTCAAAGATATTAATTTTCATGACAAACTTATTTAACTCCACAACTCATCTAAAAATACAATAGAAAAACATACTAAGTTTTAGAAAAAATTGCATGCAAAAAGATCACCACCCTTATCCCCAATCCCTCAAAATCTATCCCACCTCCTCCACCTTAAATCTCAAAAACTATAAAGTAAAAGATCTATGCTAGCACAACAAGCTCTAATATCATATTGGATTCATTAATAAATTTAAGTTATAAAAAACTTAGTGCAAGAAATAAAATCAAAAGAGTATAATATAGTTGATTCTTGTTGGAAAATTAATTTCTCCCACCCAGTGAACCTTCCAGTGACTTCTAGCTATTCTGGAGATTTCTTGCACTTAACTCACAAGTAACAGGTGAAACCTTTAAATGTTATGAGCGCTCATTATCTGGAAGCTTCTTGAGGCTTCTCGTGAACTCTAATCTAGGAATTTTTGTAACTCCAAATTTATGTAACTCCTCTATAAAAGAGGACCAATGTAACCAGTTTGGTATGCAAGTAATAAAATGTGCAGCTGCATCTGTGGAGTAAATTTGTTTGCATTTATTCTCTGTGTTTAAGTTTCTTTTAACATGGTATTAGAGCAGTGAGCAAATATTGGGTTGTGGGTGTGAGGAAAATGTGAATTGCAAAAAGAAGCCAAAGATGGAGGGAGTTGCATGAGTCAGAAGAAAGTGCTATGAAGATTGCTAAGTCTAAAGAGAGAAAGTACGCATCAGACAAAATGTGTTGTTGAATCATCTCAGACCCGTTGCCTTCCTCAAGTCTTCAAATGATCTTGTGGGTGCAGTATGTGTTGTTGGAGCTGAGATCCACCGCTTCAAAGGAAAGGTCATGATCATTAAGGAGGAAGTCGCAAAAAACAAATGGAGGTATTAAAGGAAGCCAAAGTTTACAGAAGGAATAGTCTCTGCCACTTATCGCTATTTTGTAGGAAAGCAACTTTAAAGTCGTTGAAGCTCAGTTAAAGGAGATCCCAAGCCTGAGTATGAGGAAGATCACAAAAAATATCGATGTAGTGAAGATATTGCATAAAGGTAACCTCTATTTTGTTATAAAAAAAAAGAAAAGAAAGATTGATTGTGTGTGTGAGTGGTAGAGCAAGAAGACAAAGTGGGACAATAAGCCATTTTTAATAGTGTTGTTTAAGGAAAAAAATGGAAGTTTGCATTAATAAGAAGTAAGATGTCACCAATAGCTAAAAGAGAGTGTCAACATAGTTGTTGTTGTTAAAAGTGTTAATCTTTTTGAAGAGGTAAAGGTAAATCAGATTGTTGTTAAAGTTGTAGCTAACCTTAAAGAAGAAATTGAAGAAGAGTGAAGGAAAATAGAGAAATTCTTATTGCAAAGTCAGGATAAAAGTAAGGTGAGTCAAATAATTTGTTTCAATGGGTAAAATTGGAAAAAGGGTAAAAAAAGAGAGAGACATTTTGGAGGAAGAACTGTTATATGTTCAGAAACAAAATTCTGAATTGTTAAAAGATTTAGATAAAATTTCATTCGAAAACAGTGAACAATTGATAAAATATTATGATCTTAATATTGAATTAGACAAAGTTAAAAGAAAGAATGAGGTGTTAGAAGAATAGATATTGTTGCTTAATGAACTTTTACAAGACTCATGGAAAGTTGAGAAGAAGAACAAAGAACTAGAAGAAAAACTAAAAGTGGTTGATGAGGTTAAGAAGAAAAATGAAAAAATAGAAGAAAATATTAAAAGATTAGAAGAGAAAAATAGTTTGCAAAAGGAAAAAATATCAAAATTGAAAAAGGAGAATGAATGTTTAAGAGAAAAACCATCAGTTTGTGATGCTTCATGTAATACAGAAGACCTCAATAGTTCAGCTGATGAATCAAATGATTTGTGTAATATAGCTAAAGAAGAATGCAAAGATGAAGATAAAAGTGTGTTTGAATCTACAAATCTCAACAATTGTAATGAAAATAATGTTGCTTTGAAAATAATGAAAAGAATGGGATACAAAGGGCAAGGATTAGGAAAACATGAGCAAGGGATTAAAGAGCCTATTGAGCCAGTTATGAGGCCCAAATATGAAGGCCTGGGGTATGTCACAGGTAGAGGAAATAATGATACAAGCATTCCAAGCTCAAGAAAATTCATTCAAGAAATGAAGTGTAGGCAATGTTCATATTGTAATAGAATAGGTCATACAAAGGAAAAATGTTGGAATTTACATCCTTGCAGTATATGTGGATTAAAGAGTCATTATGAGAAAATGTGTTTGAAAAAAGACTGGAAGAATAAATCAATGATAGGTTACATGAAAATGGATTGTGGATGGGCTTATGGACCAAGTTGGAAGAAGATCACAGGTATGATCAAAAGACTGTTCAAGTATAAGAATTCATATGTCATCAAAAATAGAAAACAAGAAAAGTTTGATCATTGTGTTATAACACATTATGCAAACAGTGAGTGTAATTTTGATTGAAAGATAAATCGTTTGAAGAAAATGTTTGACAAAAGCTATGAAGATCTTGAAGATAGTTTGAACATTTGAGAAAAGTGAGATAATTTGAAGGAAATCATTGTCTTGAAATCCATCATGGAATTAGGAAGATTATAGTTATTGAGTTTTCAAAAAGGGTGCATCTAAGATTCAAGTGAAGGTGAAAGTGCATGAAGACACCAATGGTGCAGCAATTCCAAGGACTGTAGCTGATTTCAAAGGCGATACCATGAGGGAGATTACTTCCAAAAAGGGAGAAATTGGATTAGTGAGCATGCAAGGAATTTGTACAAGAAGAATTTTCAAGGATCAAATTTCAATATTTGATGATCATCATATAGTGATTAATTGAATGTAAATGGGTACCTAACAAGGCTTTAGGCTGGGACCCATCTTTTTCGATTATGCCAGAAAATGATTTAGTGAGTCTGCAGACTTGAAAGAAAAACTTGCAAATTACGAGTGGTCGAAATTAAGGGGGAGTGTTGGGAAATTAATTCCTCCCACCCAATGAACCTTCTAGTGACTTCTAGCTATTCTGGAGATTTCTTGCACCTAACTCACAAGTAATAGGTGAAACCATTAAATGTTATGAGCGCTCATTATTTGGAAGCTTCCTGAGGCTTCTCGTGAACTCTAATCTGGAAATTTTTGTAACTCCAAATTTATGTAACTCCTCTATAAAAGAGGACCAATGTAACCAATTTGGTATGCAAGTAATAAAATGTGCAGCTACATCTTTGGAGTAAATTTGTTTGCATTTCTTCTCTGTGTTTAAGTTTCTTTTTACAATTCTCATAAAAGACATACAAGTATGTTTACAAGAGTTCAAAAAATATAAACTAGCAATCACACTTTGGTGTGCGATGGGTATGTTGGTGGTTTTTTTGTTAATTTAGAATTTGTATGGATAGAGCTTAGTATTTGGCATTAAGTATAATAGAATGTAATTGTGAAATTTTTTGAATTAAGAAGAAAAATAATTTGAAATAAATGTTTGTTTTGTGTAGGAAGATGGAATAAAAGTACTTATTAATGATGGTATATATATTATTATAATGTTTGAAACTAAATAATATTTAGTATACATTCAAAACATTAGATTAATTGTTTTGCATGATTATAATTTAATTTATAAACTGTGAATATTAGTGGAAATTTAGAAACAATATTTAATTCTTTACTTTTTTTATTTCTATAAAATGCAATAAATATTTTGTTAAGCTAAATTCAGTGTATTTAAATATTTTATTCTAAAATATAATAGTTTTCCATTTGTAAAATATAATAATTTGAATTTTTTAGTTTTTTCTTTCTTTTGACCTTTATAATATGAATGTGAAGCATATTTTCTAATGGAAATGTAGAAAGAATATTTGATTCTTTGTTTTCCTTTTTTCTTTTTTTTGATTATTTTATATTGGGTTCATTGAAAGGTTAGATCTTTTTTAATAGTCTTGCATCATGCTAACACATTCTCAACTATCGATGTCTTAATAATATTCTCAACTGTTGATGACTTAATAATATGTTTTATACACTTTGAATATTAGTAGAAAATTAGAAATAATATTTAATTATTTTCTTTCTTTCTTTGTATAAAATGAAATGATTAATTAGATAAGGTAAATTATGTGTAGTAAAATATTTTTTGTAAAATATAATAATTATTGTTTTTTTTTTACCTTTATAATATGAATGTAAAATATATTTCTAATAGAAATGTAGAAAGAATATCTAATTCTTTTCTTTCTTTCTTTGTATAAATTATTTTATTTTTTTAATATTATTTTTATTTATTTTATATTGGGTTCATCGAACGGTGAGATCATTTTCAATGGTCAACCATCATTCTACCACATTCTCAATTGTCAACTATTAAAGTTAGCTAGTAATGTTCATATACGGAACACCTTCGACATAATGAATAACAAGCTAAAGAAGTGGATGCATGTATAGGAAAGAGACAAGGCAAACCAACCAAAGAAAAAAGTAACTCCAGTAACCCAAAAATAGGTAGCATTTACAATTATGAAAAATAATAGCTATCATTTTTCATTTATCATTTTCTATGACACACTCAATACCACTAGTCCTTATGCCATAGAAAACATCAAAATTTTAGGAAACATAATTCCTAGCAATCCAAAACTAGTCCAAATCCATCTATCACATATCAGATCCATGAGGAAGGTCAAATATGTGACACGAAGGATGAATTCTATGATATGAAATTTTTATATATCAAATTATAATAGCATCTAACTTCATATTTCACCACCATGCTTCTAATGCATAAAAGAAATAGTGATTTTCAATTATAATTCAATATTTCATATCAAAACCACATATTACTACTATTAACCAACAAAATCAACTAAACATATTTCTTTTTATTATTTTTAAATTTCAATTTCTCTTACATAATCAACCCCAACTTTAAATTAAATTAATTGATTGTCATATTCATTAACCTTAATTTATAAAATTTATATCATTTCCTTAAAATTATATGTAAGAACAAATGAATACCACCAAACTAGTTTACGTCACCATGACAGTGGCACCGAACTAAATATCCATATAAATTATGGACTAATAACTTCAACATAGCATTATATAGAATATAAGATTAATTAATTATTTATTGTAAATAAAGTTGGTTATTCATTTGTTTTTACATATAATTGCAAGGAAATGATATAAATTTTATAAATTAAGGTTAATGAATATGACAATCAATTAAGTTAATTTAAAGTTGGGGTTGATTATGTAAGAGAAATTGAAATTTAAAAATAATAAAAAGAAATATGTTTAGTTGATTTTGTTGGTTAAAAGTAGTAGTATGTGGTTTTGATATGAAGTACAACGCGAAAGAAAACATGCAGATCACGGAAGCATCCAGGTCACGGGAATATGAAACGTGTCTCAGGCTGTGTGGCCACTAGAAATAAAAAAATATTTTGCTGAGTTGCATTCTGAGAGATTACGTTATTGATAACTGTAATAGCTGCGCTTAATTATTATAGTTCATCAAGAACCCTATTCTCTAGCAACTCTTCACTTCCTAAGCTCCCGTCTAAGCCTGCGTCCTTGGATTGCTGTTGCCCCCGTTGATTCCTGCTACCACCTGCTGATCACGTCAACCCATCTCGACCCGGAATGGAGAATGAAGCTTCAATGTCTCAAACGCCTAGACGGATAGAGAATGAGGCCAAGACAAGCAGCTCAATCCGATAGCCTCTATCCAATGCTTGATTTAGAGTTACAATTCGCTCCCACCCAGAATTGAGATCGCTTGATCGGAGACTGCGGAATGGAGGAATGGGCCGGCACCCCTCTACATAAATGATTGATCTCAGTTTTTCTCAAATCATTTGGATTCGAATATTTTTCCTATGTCTTTCAGTGGGTGGGTAGTGGGCCCCTGCAATTTATCAACAATGGCAGATTTGCGGTTTAACCAGCATTCTTCTACACTGCAGCCATGTCAAAAAAAGCTTCGATTGGTGATTGTCTGCATCGCCTTTCTAACTGCTACGGCCTTGGGAAGTAACATACACACTCACACTTTTGTTGTAAGTCGCTTCTTCCTAGAACTTTATTTTCTTGATATTTTCTACTAATTAGTATATAGATATCTGATATCTGAAACAGACCGGGAGATGTTAGTTTCGAAGAGTTAATATTGAAGAGTTAATATTCTCAACATCTTTAGTTTAACCATGTTGCTTCCAATTATAGTTACAACCATTGGGATGATAATTCGTTCGGCTGTTGTCCCATGATTTTCTGCACAATCACAGATACAATCAAAGTCCCTAACGAGGCTGTGTGGAACGTATAATATAATTACAGTGAACGGGCAGTTCCCAGGTCCGACGCTCTATGTTAGCAATGGAGACAGTCTCATTGTTGAAGTCTTTAACAAGGCGCAGTATAACGCTACCATCCACTGGTCTGTGTAGCTTTCTATATTATGACTAGAACAACCTCATCTGTATTCAAAGAAATTATTAATTCACACTCAACCTTCGAGTATTTATTTTACAGGCACGGAGTGCGGCAGTTGCGAACAGCGTGGGCCGATGGACCAGAGTATATAACCCAATGTCCAATCCAACCAGGAGGAAACTACACTTACAGATTCACCATCACCGGCCAAGAGGGTACTCTGTGGTGGCATGCGCACAGCTCGTGGCTTAGAGCTACAGTGTACGGAGCCCTCATTATTTCTCCCACACAAGGAACATCTTACCCATTTCGCAAGCCCACCCAAGAGATTCCCATCCTGCTTGGTATGCATGCCATACAATTTATACATTCCCATAACTGTTCATGAATAATTAACTCTATGATTTTTATTCTCACAACGTATTGTGTGTTAACAAACAGGAGAATGGTGGAATGCGAACCCCATCGATGTCATCAACGAAGCAACACGTACAGGAGGCGGCCCTAACAATTCGGACGCTTTCACTATAAATGGCCAACCAGGAGACCTCTATCCATGCTCAGCTTCAGGCAATACTTGTAATTCAAAAGCTGTGTAAACCAAAATTTATTTTCAATACATTTATTATAAAACTAATGTCGGTGAATGCAGATACATTTAGAGTTCCTGTGAAGACAGGGCAGACTAATCTTCTCCGAGTGATAAACGCTGCACTGAATAACGACCTGTTTGTCTCCCTTGCGAACCACAAAATGACCGTTGTGGCCGTGGATGCGTTGTACGCAAAGCCCCACAAAACACAAGTTATCATGTTGGGACCGGGGCAAACTACAGACGTTCTTGTGAAATTCAGTAAAACTGCAGGCAGATTTTACTTGGCTGCTCGTGCGTATGGAAGTGGTACTGGAACCTCATTTGGTAACCCCACCACTGCAATCTTCGATTATGGTGAAGGAAGTTTATCCACCTCAGAAAAACCTAAACTGCCAAAGCTTCCCATGTACAACGATACGAAGACTGCCAACGAATTTGAAAGCAGTCTGAGAAGCCTGGCGTCTCTCGAACACCCTGTTTCGGTTCCCCAGACAGTTGATGAGAATTTTTTGTACACGGTGGGATTGGGACTAATCGACTGCCCCAACCAGTCATGCGCAGGGCCCAACGGAGCAAGAGCTGCAGCAAGCATGAATAATCACTCATTTGTACTGCCAAAATCCTTGTCAATACTGCAAGCTTACCATTTGGGCATCAAAGGAGTATTTACAGAGGACTTCCCTGATAACCCTCCACTGCAGTTCGATTATACTGCTCAGAATATCAGCAGTAGCCTGTGGTCAACAGTGAGAAGCACCAAAGTAAAAGTACTGAAATACAACACTGCAGTGCAAGTAATTCTTCAGGGCACAAATATCTTAGACGCCGAAAGCCATCCAATCCATCTTCATGGCTATGACTTTTACATCGTAGGATCGGGATTCGGCAATTCTAATGCAGAGAAAGATTCTCAAAAGTTCAATTTGGTGGATCCTCTCAAGCGCAATACTGTCAATGTTCCGGTCAGTGGATGGGTTGCCATTAGATTTATAGCTGACAATCCTGGTAAGATATAAGCATTGTGTTGAAAAATTACAGTCGTAAATCATGTTTTTGCTGACTGAAATTTGTGCATAACCATGGGTTATGGTATGGCAGGCGCTTGGATGTTCCACTGTCACCTGGACTTGCACATCGGGTGGGGTTTAGCCATGGTGTTTCTGGTGCACGATGGACCTGACTATGCCTCCACTCTCCAGCAGCCTCCTCCCGATCTTCCAAAATGCTGAAAAATGAAAAAATACAGTTTTGAGTTTAATTTGATTTGAGAATACTTTCTCTCTATTATGTGTCGTCCGCGTTGAAATAGTTTGAGAAGAATTTACTTTCACATGTTTATTTTGTATTTTGGAT
Organism: Sequoiadendron giganteum; assembly: GCA_007115665.2. NCBI lineage: Eukaryota > Viridiplantae > Streptophyta > Pinopsida > Cupressales > Cupressaceae > Sequoiadendron > Sequoiadendron giganteum. Next base: position 490,913,602 of record CM021104.1, read on the forward strand.
AGGTTTAATGATGGAGAACTTGTATTCTTGAAGAAGAGGTCATAAGTTCAAATTCTAAGGGGTAGGGTGGGTACACTTTGTATTGTGAAGCAGGAGCTAGGTGCTTCTTGCATATTGAAAGTATAGGGTAGCCCCATATACTTAAATCCATCTGTAGACCCAAAAACTGATCATCAAGTATCGTAGACTATAAAATGACCTTTCTTTCCTTTTCTTAATATTTTTAAATATTCTTTAAAAAGTTCCATATTCTTGAATTTTGTGACTTCCATTCTTGAGAATGAGGAGAACGTTATTGCGTTTGTTTCTTGAGAAACACACTGTTTGGTTGTTAGTGCATTCAAATAATTTATAATTCATTCGCAAAAATATTTTTAAAATTGAAGTAAATCACTAAACTTACTGATTACCCTTTCCATAAATATTGCAATGAAACAATACACTAGGTAAAATATTTATTTGATTTTCTCCTTTTCAAATAGTATAAAAACATAATTGTTGAAAAAGATTAAAATTTCGATGAAATAATTATTAGTTTAAAAACCATTATTCAATTTATAATACTATTATTAATTAAATTATAGATATAGTTTAACAAGTCCTAGAGAAAATACAAAGTAAACAAAGAGAAAAATTATTTATAGCTCATATATTCAAATCTCTAATTTCTCAATCAAGGTTATTAAATTTTCTTGTGAGAAGAGCCCAACAAAGGTATAACTTAAGAATATGTTATAAAAGGCACTCAAAATTATTTTATTACAAAATAAACTTCTTTGGTTAACTTGATCAAGAATATATATATATATATATATATAATTGAACAATATCCATGTTTTTTTATAATCAATTCTACTCTACTACATGTAGGAAATTTATTAGAACTATAAACATCCCTATCGACACATCCCTTTAATAATCCCTTAGAATTTCCTCAAATGTATACTTCATACCACCTTATAGAGTCCAAGCACACTTTTAGTTGGAGTTGCTTGACAAAAATCTATACAAGATTTTTTATTTTTCACTCTCTTTTAGAAACTAATTTTCTCTATTGCATGAAAAAAAACTCTAACAAAGATACCTAATCCCAAAGTTTCATCCATCTCTTTGATAGCTTCTTCATAATTAAACAATTTCACTTCATATTAATTCTTTTGAATTAATGAAGATTCTAGTTCATCCAAAAACTTTATTGAATTAAAACTCATTATTAAGTCGTATCTATTCCTATCTGTAAATATTGAAATGGCTCATGAAGGATCAAATAACATAGTACAAATAAAATCATGACCATATCATTACAAAACTGATAGAGCAACTGCTTGAACTTGGTGTTTATAAAGATTAAATCTATTCTCTACCCATCTCTCTAGTATACTTGTATTCAAGAGTGTCTTCAACTCAAGAAAATTATCAAGAGGCTTATTCTTGTATTTGTCTCTATGAAATGACTTCTTGGGAAATTTATATTTTCAACTGCTCCATTATCAAAAAGGTTTGCAAATGAGTTCACTTGAGACATTGAATTTTATATTTAACTTGGAATAAAAATTAAAACTTAAATTTTTTCTTTGTTCAACACTCTACTCACTTCGAAAAACCTCAAATCATGCCTTCATATGAAATTGTGTTAATTCCAAACACATAGCCACATCATTTTTGTTGAAACTGAAGTATTTTTACACTATTGTAATTTAGGGGTATAAAGATCTTGTAGCATCAAAAACTTTCACTCTTGACAATTTCATACTAGGTTTTGCTCCCTCCCTATGTGCTTGGACCTAATTATGCATTAATGGCCCACTTTTATAAACATTATTAAAAAATCAAACATGGAAAATGAAAATGTATATTTAATATTTTACCCCTGACACTTTTAATCCCTAAAAAGGTGGATCTAGTCTAGGGAACACCTAGACCACCTAATTTGGCCCCAAATTTAAATATGTCAGTGTCAAAAATATATTATTTTAATTTCCAATTTCAGATGCCATCTTTCGGTATTTAATTTTTAGGAAATTTGAATAATTGCACATAAATACAAATCATTTTTATCATTTCAATAACAGAAGTAAGAAGGAAATTTAATTGAGAAAATTGAAGATCCTAAAATCAATCAAGGGAAGTTAAGGGTAAAAACAGAAAAAATATTACAACACTTTCATCAATCAAGTTCAAGTTTGCAAGACACCAAGATGAAGGTAGCAATTATGTTCAAGGAGCTATTATAATCAATCATGCCAAATCTTGAAGATGTGTTGAGTCATCCTCTACATGCTAGTTGTAGCAATCTATTGTGTATGTGAGCTAACCTTTTGCAGGTCTATCAAGAATTCAATGAATACATCAATCAACTTGTGTGTGATATCTCTTCTTCAAGGGTTTTCACATCAAGGTAACATCACCATTTATCATTTCATACAATTATTGTTGTTTTGGTCTCTACCTGACCTAGGGCATGCCCTCTTGCTCATCATCAATCATTGTATGTGGAGGTAGAAATACCAAAATGGGAGTCGACTAAGGCAAGTGCCTATACAACACAACCTTTTCTAGATCATTTTCATGTGTGTAGGTCAAATCTGAAGATTTTAATAAGTGATAGTCTAGGGAAACATAGTGCAAACTACAAACTTCAATCTGAAACTTTCAAATCTAAAAAAGAACCAATCCAGTCTAGGTGTATTGTTCCCTTGTCCTTGCAAATCGAGCTCAAATTTATAATATAGGTTCTTCTTTCTGACTCAATCTTAAATCAAGGTTAGTTTTATAACTTTTTATTTTCCTCTATCTATTAAATTACATTTTTTATATATAGGGTTGTATAGAAAATAGGCTTACTAAATTACACATCAGCTTTATCATCGTCACAACTCAAAAACATAATATAAACACTAGGAGATCGGCTCTCCATGGTGCAACAATTCAATCATCAAACCCTAGTCAATTTATGATTAATGTTCATTCAAATGAAAATGAGATAATCTTAGTTATCTTAATTGGATCTAGGATCACTTTTCCTACTCAACATTTTGGTGAACTCGATGTATCCTACACTTGCAATTTTTTAATTTTTCATTGCATAAAATTTGAAAATTGATTCATAACCTTTGTGCTTTGAATATCTAGTCTGCATTTGCATTATTTGTGCATCATAAATTAAAAAGAAAAAATTACAAATAATTTGATTTAAATTGCAAAGTTTCAAAACTGACTTTTCTTTGTTAGGGATCAAATCTCAGTTGTTTTCATTAGGAAATTTCATTACTATTACTTTGTCATTTATTCTACATATTTTAGTGAAAGCATTAAAAAAGGGAAAAATTACATAGCATTTGCATTTCAAAAGATCAAAAGTATTTCTTTTCTATATTTTTTAGAAAAAATAGTCAGTTATAGTATTCAATTTCTTAAAATTATCATTTGAACATACTCAATTATCCTAAAAATATCAAAAAAATGCATTCATACATGTACTTCATCTAGAAAAATTAGGTTTGGGTGCATTTCAGAAATCTATTTGTATACAGACCTGAACCTCTAAAACATAGGACCCTCAGACACTATAGATGATTCCCATATTTTAAATTTTATAAAAACATATGTCTAGTCTAGTGTGTATTTCACCCCTATCTAGTTAATTCAGGCTAAACAAAATTATGAGAATCCCCACCAGTGTTCTCTATCCAAATTTGATTTATGTTCTAGTCCTTGTTCTGAAACCTATCTAATTTTTTTGTGCATCATTCGTTTGATCCATAGGGAAAATAACATGTTTCCTTTTCAAATATGTTGATTTTATATGGTAAAGCATGGTTTTTATACATACATTTTTTTCTACTTATGAGAACATTGTGAAGGAACACGATAAAATCATTGACAATCATAACAATCATGTTAGTTCTTCTCCCAATATCTATCCTACATGTGAGAGTATCTTGGCAGAAGAGGATCCAATCATTGAGAATCATGTTTAGTTCCCTCCTAATACCTCTCCTACTTGGGAAGATATTGTGGCACAAGAGGTAGAAATCATTGACAATCATGTTAGTTCTTCTTCCAATATCTCTCCTACTTGTGAGAGTATCTTGGTGCAAGAAGATCCAATCATTGAGAATCATGGGAATCATGTTTGTTTCCCACCCAATACCTCTCTCACTTGAGAAGATATTGTGCCACAAGAGGATGAAATTATTAATACATTTTCTCTTTTAGTATAGTAAATTGGATTTCATGGATGAAGATTCAAAACTAACATTAGGTCCTCCATTGATTGAAGATTTCCAACACGATGAAAATATACACCTACATTTGATTATTGAACATCTTTAGACTCCTTTAATTATTGGATCTCCTAAACCACCTATCATTATAGGACCTCCAAAACTTCATCGCCATATCCTAAACTTTGTAAAGCAACTTAGTAGTAGTCATGTGAAACAAGATATGTTGAAGCAATGAAGTTATCATGCATTTTCTCACACATATAATACTATAAATAATAAGTAAAAAAAACATCTATCATATTATCTCAAACATATCTCCCACCCCCACCTAGCCTTCCCTAGCATATCTATTAAAGAATATGATCTTATTGAGAAAATGTAATAATCTAGCCAAAATATCCCTTTGGGACTTATTCAAACATCACCTACATACCACAAGATGCTACAAGAGGCTTTGTAAAAGATCCCTTTGGACAAGATGCTATAAGAGGCTTTGTAAATATGTAATAATCTAGCCAAAATATCCCTTTGGGACTTATTCAAACATCACCTACATACCACAAGATGCTACAAGAGGCTTTGTAATTGATATCTCACCTTCTATCAAATAGAATGATATAGTGGCTTTGTTTGATTGTATGCAAACAAAAACTTTGGATAGTACCTTCCTTCAACATGAACTACCCTCACTTGAGATCCAAAATAAATATGAGGCTCTAATGATAATGGTTAGAATTAATAAAATTGGGGTTAGACGTACTTTTATCGATAATGGGTCAAGTCTTAATATTTTTAACATGGATCTTCTAGATAAACTTGGTGTGGATAAGAACCTTATAGAACCTAATAATCTTTATAAATTTGTTCCTTTGACAAGTAGGAAACCATTAGGGATAATCACACTATCGATTAAGGTAGGGATTGTGGCTTTTCCTACCCCTATCAATATCTTGTTAGGATCACTTTCATATAATCTTCTCCTAGGTAGACCATGGATTCATGCCATGAAGGGAATCTTGTCTACTCTCCACCATGATATTAAATATGAATATAATAACAAGATATATATGATAAAATCAGATGAACAAAATGATAATTCACAAATTGAAGTCGAACATAACACTTCCAACTCTCTTAATAATTTGAATTCAACTTCAAAGGTGGAATCTATACATGTTGAAGATAATGATGATGGTATTTCAGGTCTATAAAAAAAAATTTAGATGATGATTGGGGGTTGTTATATTTTACACCTTGTTTCAATGGGGAATCTAAAATTTCACCTCAAAATTCCAAAGAGTTGAATATGCATAATGATTATAATATCACTTCATATTCAAAAACATGTTTTGGTGATGATTGGGGTTCAATAGATTTTACACCCTTCTTTAATGGAGAGTATAAAATATCACAATCTAAACTTAAAGAGTCTTGTGTTTCATTTTCTCAATCTTGTTCTACATAAACAAATTCAAAAACATCATCCCATGATGGTGATGGGAACCATTTAACTTTTGTCCCTCATGTGTTGGTGATGCCTAACTTTAAAATGATTTACATTCTTGCAAAATAATCAATTCTTCTCATCTACATTTAGATAAGACTTCTCCATCTGAGTTGGAAGAATGTTATGGGCTTGGATATAAAATAATTTCTAAAAATGGATATCACAAAAACATACAACAAGGAGTTAAGGATCATGTGAATTCTATACTGTATCTATCAAATAGGGGTTTGTCTTTCTAACCTTTATCTACATATTCATCTCATGCTCCATCTTCTACTATATTTATGACTTCTTGTGGTAAGTGAGCAATATTTTCTTCACAAGAGAAAAAAATTTCTCCTACATCTTTATCAAAGAAAGAGCATATTTTTTGAGGCTTTTCAAAGCTTGCTTGATTACTCTTCCTCCTCTAGCATGAAAGAAATTTGATAGAAATAACTCTTTTTCTGCATATCATCAAGTGTGTGGTCATTCCACTAATGAATGTCAAGGCTTGAGTGTTAAAATAAAATAACTTGTTGATTGTGTTTCTCTTTCATGTGTTGATGTACTTAATCACTAAAAAATAATGATCTATCTTCAAAGGTATTGCTCCTCACTATGTGGCATTTGTAGCTTTATATAATAGCTCATTTCTATTCATGGTGGTACAATCTGAAGTGCAACCATATTTTTCATGGTAGCTCAACATGATAGTCTCTAGCATGGTTGTTCTTGTCTTTACACTTGGGGGAGAAGAATAAATAGTTTTGGGAGGTGTGTATTCTTTTCAAGGATACCTTCTTCACATCGTTTTCCTTAAAATGCCAACATAGCAAGTATGTAGAAATTTTAAGGGGGGCATATTACCCCTATCCACTCCATAGATGTCTTGAGAGATTTAACTTATCAGCATACCCCTTTAGTGGTGGTGGTTTTATAATTCCCCTTGAGGCATGGTTATTGAAACTTAAGAAATAAGGTGCTCCACCTTTTAGGAGATGGAACACAAGGACCTATTTCACAAGTTTCACTCAAGGAAACATTTGAGATCTCAATCCAAGGGTGGAGTGAGGGAAATAGATCTGCTAAAGGTTGTCCTAGGGTGTGATAAAAGACTAAAGAGGGGTTCACCAGCAAGCTAGGGCTTGGAAAGACTAAGAATGTAAAAGGTATGCAAAACCTAACTATATGACCTAAGTTATGAAATTGAAATGCAGAATAAAAGATTGAGAAAGTATAGAGGTGCACCTAGAAACTTAAGAGGCTTGAATGAAGACTTGAAATATTGAAATTTTTGAATTTAATGCTCACTAGGACTCATACACTAGGTTGGGTGATTTAGTCCCAGATTAGGGTTTTTGATAGAAACTGGAATCTAGAACTATTGAATCAGGATCTATAGAAAATGTTTGAGAATGTGTATATTAGGACTCATACACCAAAAGTGGTGATTTAGTCCCAATATTAGGGTTTCTTTGAAACTCTAATATCCTTTTATGACTTCATGTAGCTTCTTTCCTACCAAATCTCCAAGTTTGAATCACTAAATTGTAACCTATAGGTGACTTTCCATGATCTTGTAAGTAATGTGACAACTTTGACAATTTTGCAACCTTGACAACTTTTCTCCAATCTTACTCTTCAATGAGTCTTTAACCTAGATCCACAAATCACACATCAAAGAGAGGGAAAAATCTTGTTTTATTAGTGGATAGGGGTTTTCCTTGGTCAAGCCCCATTTTGGTACTCAAACCTCAAAATGAATAAAAATATAATGGAGGAATGGTGAATGAACAAATATGTAATGTTGCAACTCACCAAGCCCTTAAACAAAAGGATACAATCTTATATGTAATGGCTAGCATGAATTTGGATCTTGACTCTTGCTTGAATGATATGGATCTTGACTTCAATGCTTGCTTGAATCATAAAACCCTTCATCATAAATATTAGCTCAAAAACAAACATGATGCATGATGACTTTGACATGGTGCTTGATACTTGAATAATGCTCCAAAATGCTTGATAATCACTCTTGCATGCTCTTATAAACTCTTGTAATCATTAATTTTCTATAGCGCTTGAATACTTGAAAGATTAGGAGAAAATATGTGAAATAACCTTGTATTTATACTTGTTTATGCCAAATTTCCCGAAATTACAACACTGCAACCTGGCATCAAAACTAGGAGGATAAAATCTCACCAAGAATTTGAATTTAATCTATGTCTAAGCTAAGTGTGACTCATATGCCAGTTGGGGCGTATGAGTCCTATTAGGCTAAGCTTGGGACACATTTTTCAAGAAAGGATTAGTTTTATGTGAAATTCAAATCTAGGCCTCGAAACCTAGGTGGAACCCATGTGCCCAAGCTAGTGTATGAGCCTTAGATCACTAAATTTGGGCCATACAATTCAAAATCATTAAATTCTAAGTGGTCATCTGATACATGTTGGGATTATCCTCATAAAAATGGATTAATTAAGGCTTGTGGATGAAAAATAAGACCAAATAAGGCATAAAGAAGCCCAATTTTAGTAGGGGGGCCCAAAAAAGTGTGAAAATGTAGAGGGATACATTTTTATAAACTACAATTATCAATTAATCCCCTATGATGCTAAGAATTAATTCAACCCCCACAAAATTAAACCTTTGTGTGCTCCTTGAAGGGTGATTAGAAAAGTAGTCTATGGATTTGGCATAATGAAGCTTGTTGATTCATGAACTTGAGCATCTTTTAACATGGCCACCTAGCATGACACACCTTGCTTGGCAGTGTAGCCATGTGTTTCATGACTAATTTTGCATCCTTATGAGAGCACCATTTTGTTGAGACAACACATTCGATGGATGACATTTAGTATTTGAGACAAATTTAAGACTGAGGTATGAGGTCTCTTTGCCTTACCGATTCAAATCCTTTTTAGTAATAACCTTATGTTTTTGACTTGTGATTATTATATATCTTATGATTGTTATGTGTTTGCATTGTGTCTATTTTGTACTTTGTTACTTCATTTCATGTTTGCATTATGTTATGTTCATCGTGTGTCTTCATTGTGTATGCTTTGTGTTGTATTAAATCTCATACATTTGTATTCCTTTGTCCTTATTTTGTCTTGTCATAGGATATTGAATCCTAGGGGCTAGCACATTCCCTATATTTAATGCTATCTTATCTCTTCAATATGTGAATAATTGAACCCCTCTAGACATATTCTTACTTTAGTCTGAGTCTGAGAATAATTTCATACTCTCACTAAGGTGGGAGCTAAATGTAGCATCAAAAATTGTTACCCTTGACAATTTCACACTAGGTTTTGCTTCCCCCTATGTGCTTGGACCTAATTATACATTAATGGCCCATTTTTATAAAAAATTATTTTAAAATCAAACATGGGAAATCAAACTATACATTTAATATTTTTCCCCCGACACTTTTAATCCCCAAAAAAGTTGGATCTATTCTAGGGTGCATTGCACCCTAGACCACCTAATTTGGCCCCAAATTTAAATTTATGAGTGTCAGTAATTTATTATTTTGATTTCCAATTTAAAATGTTAGCTATCATATTTTTGATTTTTGGGAAATTAGAATAATTGCATATAAATACAAGTCATTATTATCATTGTAATGAGAGAAGCAAGAAGGAAATTTAATTGAGAAAAATGAAGATCCTAAAATTAGTCAAGGGTAGAATTAGCAGATTTATTACAACACTTTCATCAATCAAGTTCAAGTTTTAAAGACATCAAGATGAAGGACATAAATATGTTTAAGGAGCTATTATGATCAGTCATGCCAAATATTGAAGATGTATCGATTTATCCTATACATGCTAGTTGCAAAAATCTATTATGTAGGTGAGCTAACATTTTATAGGTCTATCAAGCATTCAAAGAATCCATCAATCAACTTTTGTGTGAATTCTCTTCTTCAAGGGTTTTCACATCAAGGTAACATTATCATTTGTCATTTATCATTTCAGTCAATTATTATTGTTTTGGCCTTTTCTAGACCTAGGTCATGCCCTCTTGATCATCATCAATCACTGTATGTGGAGGTAGAAATACCAACATGAGGATTGACTAAGGTAAGCCCCTATAAAACACAACATTTTCCCCCATTTTCATGTGTATAGGTTAGATCTGAAGATTTTAGCAAGTGATAGTCTAGGAAAACATAATGTAGACTACAAACTTCAATCCAAAAAATTTAGATCTAAAAAATAACCAAGCGAGTCTAGGGCACATTTCACCCTTTTCTTTGCAAATCAGACTCAAATTTATATTACAAGTTCATCTTTGTGTCTCAATCTCAAATCCAGGCCAGTTTTGTAACTTTCTATTTTCGTCTATCCACTAAATTATATTTTTAAATGTAGGGTTATATGTCAAATAGGATTAACAAATCACACATCAAATTTATCATCCTCACAACTCAAAAACACAACATAAACACTAGGAGATTGGATCTCTATGGTGGTAGCAATTCAATCATCAAGCCCTAGTTAATTTATGGTTAATGTTGATTCAATTGAAAAGGAGATAATTCTAGTTATCCTAATTAGATCTAGGATCACTTTTAATACTTAATAGATTCTTTAGATTGATACAATATATAGGAAAATGTGGCCCTATGTGATAGATGCATCTAGGTAAACCCACAAAAGTGGTTTACAATTCAAGTGAGGAAGGAAAATTTGCAAAAAATGATCCCATGCAAAAAAAAAAAACTTTTTAGGGTTCGAATGAACTATTTGGTTTGAGTGAACCCAAAAGGGGTTCACTCGAACCAAGGTTCAAGCCAACCCATTAAATGCTGGCCCCTCATTTCCCATTCAAAAAAATAAAATAAAATGGTAAAGGAAAGGGGGTTTGCTCGAGCCAAGGTTCGAGCAAACCCCTAGGGGTTTGCTTGAGCTATTCGCTCAAACTCCCATTTTCCCCCTTCTCCCCCTCGGGCACCAAAAAAGTCCATAATTTTTCACTTTGAAGCTTAGGTTGAGGATGAAAATGGAGGAGACTTCATAGACCTAGCTAAATGATGGTAGTCCTCAGAACGAGCTATCCAAAAAATATAATTTTAATATGTTTTGGTTTTATTATATATTTGTGTTTTTAGTTTTATTAAACATAGTTTTTCACTAAAAATCAAGCTCTATGTTCTGCACATGTGGAAAAATAGCAGATTATCAAAAATATGAGTGCACTAAATATTGAAGTCCTTGATCCAACAAAAAAATTGAATTTCGATACATACAAAAAAAAGTTACGTTGTATACAATCCACGTATGTCTGAATTGTAATTGGTTTGACTTCGAAACTTGATTAAGGAAAAAATATTCAATAAAACACTATGAGACCATTTGGAAGCACTATATATCATAGTTACCAATATAAATTCAAAAAAATTAGAATTTTATCCTTCATGGAAAAAAAGTTATGTTGTATACGGTGAGCGTCTCTCCTTAAAAATGTTGTTTACTGAAAAAAACTAGTTTTCAAAGGACATGGAAAAAGAAGTGCCATCTGATTCCAAAATTTTTGAAAAATATATTTAGAATCTAAAGACAATTTCATAGACCACGAGTTTGCATCATCTTCAAATTCCTCACGGTTTAGTTGCTATAGGTGCTCGAAAGTGAAGATTTAGTTAGAAAAAATTATTTCAGTGTCGAGTTTGGCCAAAAATTATAAACTAGTATTGTGGGATCACCCATCTATATGTAATGGATGTTTAGAAAATGTGAGAACATAGAGTTTATATTTCTAATGATTACCCATAAAAATATTCCATCATAGAAAACATTGAGATATATGCTTTATGCAAGCATGAAACACGAAATTCTTGAATATTTTTAATGTAAGTTGATTATGTTTGTAGCTTGTCTAGCTACAATTATTGCTTTGTACTTTTTGATTGGGTCATAAGGTTTTAAAAAATTTCAACACCTATTTACAATTAATGGATTCTTAATCGATAAATAAAGTAACCAATTCCAATACCTATTTTGATGAATGCAATACACCTCCTAATCTAGTAGTCATTTTCATTTTTATTTGCTTAAGTTATTTGGCATTAACACATCATTGGAATCATAGTCTTATAGTTTTATTCGTTCTCTCCTTACTCTTTTTTCTCTCTTTAGAGAAAAAAAATTGTGGAGTGGACAAGGAGCTTGAATTTGGCTCATCAATACCATCTCTTTCTTCAACTGAGTCAATAGTGCATTCTAGTTTTGTTTCAACCTTTTATGGTGATCATGATGATGTATCATTATCATATTTCTCATCTAGCAAGTCAACATGACCAACACTAGGAAGGTGGCACTTTTCCTTAAAAATTTCATCTCTAGAGATGTGAACTTCATTTTCTTTTAATCATGCAGTCAATAGGTTTTATTATAGTCATCATTATCAAACAAAGATGTATTTTTTACTCCTACCATTATATGTCATTTCCATATCTTTCGGTATATTTCTATTGTCCATGCTCCCAAAAATTCTCAAATGCCTAACTAATGGTTTCCTTTAAAACCATGTTTCTTTTGGATATATGTCTTTCAATATTTTAGTCAAATTTTGATCAAATAACTTTATGTATGAACTTAAATTAGATCCCTACATTTTATCTTTAATACTTTAATCCTTGAGCATCACTTTATATTTTAATTGAATTATCATATTCGTTTTTTTAGCTACTTCAGTTTTTTGTGGAGTATATGGATTTGATAGTTGCCTCTTGATTACCTTTTCTTCACAAAATTTTATTGTTTTTAAGGCATACTTGAACCCCATTACCTTACCTTAGCATTTTAATTTTTATATAAATTTTATTATCGACTTGGTGTACAAACTTCTTGAACACATCAACTACTTTAGATTCATTCTTCACAAAGAAAACGTGTACCTTATGATTGAATTCATTAATGAATGTCATGAAATGTCAACATTTTCACATGGGAAATGTATTCATTGGTCTAAAAAGATCAAAATGAACTAACTCCAACTTTTGGGAAGCTCATCCAATATTTTCTAGAACCAAAAATTTCTCTACAATTTTTCCCCATGAAAAAAAATTCATAGAAACATTTCTTTGTAGTGATGGATGGAAGGCCATAAACCATCTTTTTATTCAAAATTTTCTCTAGTGACTTGAGGTTAATATCATGGTCAATCCTTTTATTCCACAACTAATTTTTTGAAGTAAATCTTGAAACTAAGGATTTAGACAAAAAATATTAAATAAAATGATCCTCCTTTAATATATCCATCACATACTAATTTTTATTACTATAGTTTCCTATTAAAAATTGACCTTCATATTTTTTTCAATGATTTGGCTATTGAGATAAGATTTTTCTTTTTCCCTAAAATGGGTAAAATATTATCAATAAATTATTTACCTTGAGTTGGAACATTGAGAGGATCTCTAAAACCTCCTTCAATATGTAGGTTTGAATCATTTCCTAATGCAATGATTTCTATTGATTTCATTATTACATTTATCAGCTTGTCAATATTAATAATCATGTGGTGAATAACACCTAAATCAATGTTAAGCATCAGTTGTCTTTCATGGGTTGAATATTTCTTGAAATCTAAATATTTTAGGAAGGTTTGGTTAGAGGGAGATTCATTAAATGTTATTAATAACTTGAAGAATTCTCCTCCCTCATGGACTATTGATTCCCTAATTTTTGATGTGAATAATATATTGAATTCCTTTGATGAATTTTATATATCACATTTTTTATAGAGAGGATAATGGTTTAGCGGATGTCAAGTGGCTAACATTGGAGTTAGCATACATAGGATTTGGGATGAGGATGGTCCCCTTCCTATAGAAGCCCTTGCTTGTCTAAATAATGATCTCAAAAAATTCTAAGGAAGGTGTCATCTTTATAATGACCTATTTTCACATAAGCCTATTCACATGGCAGATTAACCTTTGGTGTGATCTTCACTTGGATCATTCTTGGTTTTCTGATGATTTGAATTGCATTTGTATGGGGCAGCCTTTAAGGATAATAATTTCCTTCTACCACCTTGTTGTTTTCACATGGATTGTGGGTTATTCTTTACCTTTGTTCTCGAGGCTTTTCATTTTTTTGCAAATTTCTCAAGTTGTTGGGTTTTTCTACGTCTATGATCATGGGTGGAGCAAGGAACAAGGCTGCACCATTTTCCTGTTGAAAGGTGGAAGATTGTTTCATTTCCCTCCTTAGGGTTTAAGACCTAGAAGGGACAATTTTCACTAACTTTCACTCAAGAACAAACCCTTGAGATCTGAATGGAAAGGGGAAAGAGATCTTGCAAGAGGGTTGTTCTAGGGGTTGATTATAAACTAATGAGGGCTTCACCACTAAGTTTAGACTTGGAAAAGATAATTAAATGAAAGATGAATACAAAATCCTAATATGATGCAAACTTGAATTAAATGACCTAGAAATGCACATAAAACAAAATAACAAACAATGAGATGAAATGTGTGCACCTAGAAACTTGAAGATGACTAGGAGTCTTGAAATGCTAGAAATTTCTATTTTTTGACCTACTGGGACTCATTCACCATTCTAGGTGGATCATTCCTAGTTCATATTTTTGCACAGGAGCACGTTTCAGATAAAAGGGTATCTGAATCTACAAAAATGTCTAAGAAAAACCTACAATGGGACTCATTTGTCACTTGTGGCGAATCGGTCCATTTTGGATTTTATGGAACTTCAAGGTCTAAATCTATTCTTTAATGTTTTCTCTTCATGTTTCTCTTGATTTTCATATCTAAAACTGCCAATTTTGAGCATGTATGTGAATTTTTGTAAAGATGACAACCTTGCACTTGAGGATACAACTCCAACAACTTCTCCAAGCTTGTAACCTATTCTTCAATGATATTTCAAGATCCAATACACCTAGATCTTCAATCACACATTTAAAGCGGAGAAAACTTGTTAATTGTTAGTGGATAGGGGTTTTCCTTGGTCAAACCCCTTTTAGGTAATTAAACCAAATAATTAAATAATTAAAGATGAATATGAAACATGAACAATGGTACCTTGAAGGATGTCTTGTAAATCTGCAATCTAGCATGAAGTGGCCATTAAGGATATAGATCTTGATCTTGAAATGAATGAAGAATAATGCTTGACCTTGGATCTTGGATGCAACATTAGAACACTAGCTCAAAAACATGCTTGGTGCTTGATATCCTTGACATGATAATGGATCTTGAGTTGCACAACAATTAATGAAGAATTCAGCCCTTGAATGCCTTAGAAATGATCTTGTAAACTATTGAATGCTCTTGTGAACTCAAACTTGCTATTATGAATTCTCTCACAAAAGTCTTAGGTGAAAATGAGTGAAACAACCCTATATTTATACTTAATTATGCAAGAATTCTTGAAATTACAACACTACAAGCCGACATCAGATCTAGGAGGGTTAAATCCTTCCAAGAATATGAATTAATTTTGATTTTGGGCCACATGAGACTCATTCACCCAAAGTCGTGAATAAGTCCCATTAAGCATTATGTATGGGACAAAAATTCAAAAGTTCTTAGAAAGGTGTGAAATCAAGTTTGTGACCCAAAAATCTAAGTGGGACTCATTTGCCCAAGGTGATGAATGAGTCCTAGATCACTAAATCTAGGCCACACAAGCCAAAAACACCTGAATTATGATTGGGTGATGGTTAATGTCAAGATTATCCTCAAATCTATACATTAATTAAGGCTTGTGGATGCAATTTAAGGCCAATTAAAGCATAATAAAGCCCAATTATTAAATAAAACCCTTAGAGAAGTGTGAAAGTGTGTTAAAAAAATTTACAACACCGAAGAAAATGCATTAATTAAGCGCATTTTGGTTAAAAACATATCCATTAGGCTCAAATACTTAATAAAATCCAAGAAAAGTGTGAAAGTTGACTACAACACTTTACAACACCCTTACAAGGCATAGTTTAAATGTATATTATTTAGTTTCCAAGGGCCCAAGACCTAGTTTGAATGTGTTGAAAAGACCTCACAACACCAAATCAAGGAAAATTTTAAGCTTAATTTAACAAGAAGGAGCTAAACCCATGTGAAAATGTCACTGATGACATTTTTTGACAGTAAACTTGTGATACCTTGAGATCCAAATCTAAAGTGTGGGAATGGTTGTAGCTATTGTGAGACTCCATGGGAATGATTTGAAGGTGACAAATTTATTTGTTATGGGTTGGCATAACAGGGTTCTCAAGCTAGGTGGAACTAAATTTGATATAAATGAAGACCTTATTGCTAGTATCACAGGCCTATCTACTGAGGGAAGGAAAGTGTATAGAGACAAGGAGTCCAATGTAGAATTGGAGATCTTCTTTAAAGATGATGAAAGAAAGAAGTTAGAGAGTGCTAAATGTGGTGGCTACTACCATAGCTCTATCAAGTCTCTTTCGAGAGATGTCACAAAATAACTTATGAGGTATATAAATTTAGAAGGTCATTTCTCTATCCTTTCTAGTTATCATTTTGTCCTTCTGAACCACTTTAGGGATAAGAATAAAGTTTATTTTCCTTTCTATTTGTCAGTTTACTTGGAAAGTGGGATTAAGGATCACAAGCGTAATCCTAAAAATCATGTGCTTTATGTTTCTTTAATTCTCCTCATTTTGGATTATGCCAAGTCTTATGTGGTTCCTAAGAACCCTAAGAAGGTTTCTAAAGGGAAGAAAAATAAATTAGATTTGGAGTATGAGATCGAGTTAGAGGTGGATGATGATTATCAACTTGACTTGAAGGCCTCTGTGAAAGTTTGTTTAGGAGAAAATTTGTACCCCTTATGCAAATTCCCTTTTCTACACCCTCACCTTAGAAAATCAAATTTGAAGGTGAAATTCCACATCACCCAACTACCATCCTTCCATTTGGCATCTATTTGTTGTGTCAATGGGAGAATATTTGTTAGGGACATCTGTGTCATGTGTTGTCGTCTCTCATAGATTCTTGTGTTTGAAGTTGGCAGAGACATTAGACTCCCAATTAGGGATGAATTGTAATGTCCCTCTTCGACCAACCAACCCAAAAATTCCTTATTCTTCCTCATTCTTCCTTTAAATTGATCCATTCTCACTCCATTTTAGGCTCTTAGCAATTCATTGTGAGATCTACATACATTCTCAAGCCATCTCTTAGCATTTCCAGCATTCACTCACTCTCAAGAAGCACTTCAACACTCCATTGCAGCAACAACACTCCATCAACTCCACATATCAATTTTGAAGCAATCCATAGCAGTGTGAGCTTGGAGTCTTGCGAGACCTCCCTTCATCGCATTTGAGGTTGTGGTGACCTTTCCAAGTTTGTATTCTCCTCCATTGGCTATTAAGTTGTTGGGTGGAGTTGGTAACATTTCTCTCCTCTCCTTTGTGATTTGGTTGAGTAGCATTATACTATTTTGTAGTGATTTTATTCTCTCTTCTTTCCTTTATCACATATTTCTAGTACATTTCTTTTTGGTTGTCCATGGAGGTAGAAACACCAAAATGGGGGTTTGACTGAGGCAAGCCCCTATACAACCCCAAAATTTTCCCCTCTCTCTTGTTTGTAGGTGACAATTCATTTGGATCTAGCTAGCGAACGGGTGCATTGGTGAGATCATCTTCATCACCCTAGCTTTTATCTAGATCTACTTTATCATCTTCGTTTGTAATTTTCATATATTATCAGTCTATTTTGTTCATTTAAGAATAACCAACTAGGATATTAGTTTGATTTTTAGGTAGTTTATATTGTGCTTCTTATCTTTTGGTTGTATAGATGATAGCACGCCTGAGAGACACCAGTGTGTCACACTGTCATCCCAAAACTACATTGTCATCCTCAGATAGAGACTTGTTTGAGGTGCAATATCGACTCCAAAAGCTTGCTCACTTAGCCTAAACTTGGATTTCAGGTATGAAGAGTGATAGAATTACTTTATAGTCCTCATCATTTTTGACCTCTATCCAAAATACCCCTTTAAATTGAGGTAAGTTAGGGTATCCCTCCACTCTCGGCACTTTGTGACCAGGAGCCTTGATGTGGTTGGTCCCCCTCTCTTACATTTTTGGTGAACCTGATGTGAACCATTTTGGTTTCATTTAGCAATACTAAAATATTCATTCCTTGTGCTCTACGAGCATTGTAGATGTGAGTGTTGTAGGGATTTTCACCTTGCTACCCAACCTACGACCCCTAGTAGGCATAGTTGGAAGGTTTCGTAAGTGTTGTGCAATGAAACCTTAATTGGTTCACTATCATGTTTTACAACCTTTGGGGGGCTTTATGAGAATATCATTAAGTGTGTGTGATGGCCTCTTTTCTACATCTTCCCATCCCCTCTACATAGCCTACGAGTGGTAGTTCAAGTATAACCTTCACATCACAAGATCTGTCGATGGGCTTTAATAAGGAACCATCTCCTCTTTAATATCCCTACATGGATCAATGAGAACGCTTGTGTCACCAAAAAGTGTATACCTTTGAAGAAAAGGAAAATTTGTGCCTAATTTGGTCCTACTTTAGACACCCTTGCATCAATCACCCCCTAAAACAACATTTATAAGCCCCTAAGACTCGTTATCTTTGACTTTGAGGCTTATTACACCTAATAAATCATAGAAGTCTGGACAAAAAGCATCTAAATCACTCAAAATTCACAAATCCCACCTCAAAAACCTCTGGTGAGACTAAGTCACCCAAGGTGGTGACTTAGTCCCTTTTAGGGTTATTTGCATTTTTGAGTGGGAAAATCTCCAACTTGATAAAAATTTATGATGGTTGTTGGCCTCTTAGGTCAAAATAATTGATAATTAGGTATTGATGCTTATAAATACATATTTTTAAGTCATTTTCACAAGCCAATTCAAGAATCAATTGTTGAACATCTTCCACAAGAAGATTCATTACTCTTTCTACAACAAAGTTGAAGCTTAGGGCAGCAAGCTAGGGTTTTTTTAGGTCTTCAAGCTCACTTTTTATCCAAGATCTCATATTGCAAAGGGTTGATCATGGATGTCTATGGAGAATCATGGAGAAATCTAGGTTGAGGAGGTGCAACTAGCCATCAAATCAACTTAAAGACTTGTTTGTAAAGTGGTTCCATCTTCCATTTTATCTTTATCTTCAGCCTAAGGAAGATTTGCATGTCATTAATATTTATTTCTGATGTGATTTAGGGTCTCTTGGAATAACTCTTGCATTGTTCTAGTTTCATTTATGCATCTTTTTCTCACAAGTTAGAATAGGGTTGCATCATACTTCAAATTTCCTAGTCTTAGACACACTTAGGGCTAGGGTTTTATGCAAATTTCTTGTCTCTTTCAAAGTTTAAATACCAACTAGGAGTTTGATCAAGGAAAACCCCACATTAGAAACTAAGCTATATTCTATTTTGTAGGACATTTTGCAGATTTGGACTCGGATTTCAACAGAAGAACAAATTATAGATTATAGGCTCTTGTTTCCACTTTCAGATCCTCAAAAAAGTTGGAGTGGACTAAGTCACCAATAGTGTAACTTAGTCCCACTGCATGTTTTTTTCAAGGATTTTTGAAGATCTGGATACCTAGTTGGCTGAAACAAGCCCAAAGTAGTTTACCAAATTTGGACTAAGTCACCCAGCTTGGTGTAAGTGTCCTAGTTGACCTAAAAAGAAAATTTTCTAGAATTTCAGAGGCTTCTGCAATCTTCATTGAAACTCGTATTCGTTTCTAGGTGCACTCTTCTTATCTATCCTCCTATCTTTTCTTGTGTTGTTTTTTATCCATCTTTTTGTATATCATCATGTGTTTTTAAACAATGTACATTCCATTAGTTTTGCATCAATAGTTCAGAAACCAAGACCAAATATGCAAACCAAAAAAAACCTTCCACAAGAGAAAAATAGAAAAAGCACAGCAATTTGCATTAAGACATGCAAATGAATTGTATTTAGGAATTGAGAAATTACAAGAGATGAATTGCTTTAAAAAAGAAATGTGTGCATAACCCTAAAGGTAAAACCTAATTTTGAACTAAAATTAGCTCAACTAAATAAAGTTTACTAATAATTAAGTAAACTAATTATTACCTAAGTAAACTTAATAAAGTGTAATTAAATAATTAATTACACCAACACCCCCCCCCGCTTAAGTGCAACTTAGGGAGACTAAAAAGCATGCACCTAATGCTAGGATGAATGCAAGAATGCATGAAAGCATGAATGGTTCCCAGAAACTAGTCCATGTTAGGTACCCATGTACAAATGCAATGAAAACTAAACCAAACTAGGGTAAAGGAGAAAACCACATGGGACAAAACTCCTCCCTAAAAAATAGGATGCAAAAAAACTAAGTGATGAAAGATGGAGGACTCCATAAGACCCCCCAAGGACACCATCCGTCGTGAAGATACATGAAAGAACCCCCACAGAAGAGAGGAATGAAGAGACCACATAACCCCCCCCATAATGAAGTAGCTCCAAAAATACTAAAGAAACCACATCTCCTAAAAGAAGTGAGAGGGAAGAAGCCTCATGAATGCAATCCCTGAAGGTGAATCAAGTGAAGCCCAAGTTGTCTCCACAAAAGTAGGTGTGACCTCAACCAATGAAGAATTCAAAGTAGGTGAAGACTCAAGAGAAACCTCCAAAGATGAATGATCAACTAGGTCCTGCTACACTGAAATAGAAGAAAATACATCTATATCCATAGAAGTATCAGCAACTACAATAGTAGGTGGAGGAGATAGAATGGATGGCTCAAGAATTGGGTCTGAAATGAGAACACCAATGTTCAAGAATCCAAATGTCTCCTTAGAATGATGATTCACACTACAAGTGTGATGAACAACTGCAAGAACAAAAGCACCATTAGAAGAAAAATTTGTAAAGGAATACAACCAAGAGGAGTTATCCACCACCCCAATAGCAATAACCACTCTACTCTCAAAGTCTTTGATGATAACTGAATTAGACAACGTGAAATCCATAGATCTCCCATTGCCTCCATGTGTGATCTGATATATGGAAAGAAGGTTGTTCGTCAAATGAGGAGCACACAATACATCCTTAAAAGTGTTGTCCCCAAAACTAATAGACCCCTTCCCTGTAACACTCATGTATGTATTTTTTCCCATAAAAATAGGATACACATTGCAAGGATCAAAGGACGTAAACATAGAATATGAAGATGCCATATGATGAGATGCTCCTAAATTTAGAAGCTACCTCCCTGATCCATGACTTGAATAAGCACAAAGAGCATGTCCCTGTATATCTAATGAAGTATGCAAACCAGTTGTGCCCTTGTCAAACTGTTGTGAAGAAGAAGAGTGAGGAGAAGGAGATGATGCACACATCCTAGATGGAAAATCAATCTGATGTTTCTGAATAAGATGCTTCAGCTCATCAATGTCCTTCTTATAGCAACTATGTTCTACATTTCCTTCCCTCTTGCAATATGCACATGTAACCTTCTCCTTCTTAAATGATTTACCCTTTGAATAAGAGGATGAATCTAAGGACTCCTTTTGTTGCTCATGATATTTTGAATTATTTTGTTTCTATTTCTTTCCCTTTCCACTGGAAGCCTTCTAATCTGTGTGCCCTTAAGATGCAATAAGTGTCTATGATATAGAAGGTTTCAACTTGCCCATCCTAGCCAACTTAGCTTGCTCTTGAGTGAGAGATGAAGAAAACTCATCAAGAGATGGCATAGTAAACCGAGTACTAAGAGAATCCCTAGTGGCATAAAATGTAGATACAAAAACTGAATAATCTAGTCCGAGCTTAGAAGAATGGACAATATTAACTAAGAGTCTTGCTTCTGAATACCACACTGTGTCAACTACAACCTAAGAGGCTTGAGTTTTTTGAAGAACTCTTGGATGTTGTCAAAATCCCTAGGATTTAAGCCAATAAGCTCATTCTCCAACTGGAATCCTCTCATAGTATCATGCTTCCCAAACAAAGACCCTAAAGTAGTCCAAATCTGATGGGGTGTAGTGCAAGACTCAACATGAAAAATAAGATCAGGAGAAATAGAAAAATATAATGTACCAAAAGCTTCATCACACCTATTAGACCACTTTCTCTTTTCAACAGCACCTGTAGGTTCAAATTTTGTACCCATGGTCACTTTGTACAACCCTCTATGCATCAAATGAATCTCCATTTTTTTTTCCAACCAAAGTAGTTGAATGGAGTAAGGGATGCAATATTATGTGAATCCATGATAAAAAAAAACAACAGTATATACTCTCAATGCAAAAAAAACTCTTTCATCTCAAAAAAATAGCTTGAATTACATGTTTCCCAAGAAAATAACCAAGAAATAAAAAGCTTAGATCTAACAAAAAATCAGATACCTGGTAAAAATTATGGAAAATCAGGTCTGAGATCTCTGTAGAGGACTAAGTTAGCTTTTTGATGTCAAGAGAATGGCGAAAGTCAGAGTCCGAACACAAAAGTTATGGCCTTGAAAGTGCAGAATGCAATTTTGACTTTGACTCGAAATAAATGCACCAAAATAGAAAAATCAAGGAATGAGACCTATACCACTATGTTGTACTCAGAATCATCTTTCTAGTGATATCTCATTTTTGGAAAATGGACACCGTATGTCAAAGTTACGGAAAAAGAACAAACCCCTCCTCCTTTAGGCTTCAAAGACAAATGGGGGCACCTCTACTAGGGGACTAAAATAGATTAGCTCCTAGCTCGATCAGTGATCACCCACTGGCTATTTAGGCACTAGGGCGCTCAACGGAGCCCCTAGGCATAGATGTGACTGGGGATACTCGATAGGGGGCCTGTGGGGTCTTAAGCCAACCGACCGGCGACAAGGGAAGAACTGGGTGGTGCTACTCAGAAATCTACCCTAGTGGCTATGAGTGGGGACTAAAATAGCTTAGCTCCTAGTTTGATCAGTGATCACCCACTGGCTATTTAGGCACTAGGGTGCTCGACGGAGCCCCTAGGCACAGATGTGACTGGGGATACTCGACAGGGGGCCCGTGGGGGCTTAAGACAACTGACCGATGGCAAGGGAATAACTAGGCGGCGCTACTTAGAAAGCTACTCTACTGGCTATGAGTGGGTGGCATGGTGGTGGCAGGAGGTTTTAAACTGGATGTGCCAATGGAGGATTTGAAAAAACACTTATTTTTATTTTTTTGATTTTTCACCTCAGAGTGCATGTTGGGGAGGTCGTACGACTTCCCTGGCAAAAATGTTTTGCCTTTTTTTTCAACTACTCCAAAATTGACCAAATGACACTTGTTCCTAGGGCTTTTGGCTATTTTGAACACAATGGCGACCTCCTTTTTTTCCCAAAATTCCCAAAAATATTTGCTACCCCCAAATCTTGCAAAAATATCACCAGACTTGAAACCCTTGCTGATCTAGAAAATGGTGATGAAAATCAATTAAACAAAAGCCAATCCTGACTTTTTTCAGCACTCTAAATCCAATTGAGATTCTTATTCTGATCAAAATAACTCTATAAATAAGCTCAAGGTATGAAACCCTCAAGGATCCTCGAACTTGCTCTATAATGATTTTCTCCAAAAAACTAAGAAGGGGTTGCAAATCAAGGCTCTAATACCATGTTAGAAACCAAGATCAGACATGTGAACTAAGAAAAACCTTCCACAAGAGAAAAATAGAAAAATAAAAGCAATTTGCATTAAGATGTGCAAATGAATTGTATTTAGGAATTGATAAATTATAAGAGATGAATTTATTTATAAAAGCAATGTATGCATAACCCTAAAGGTAAAACCTAAGTTTGAACTAAAATTAGCTCAACTAAATGAAACTTGCTTATCAATTAAGTAAAATAATTATTACCTAAGTAAACTTAATCAAGTTTAATTAAATAATTAATCACACCAACAATCATGTGTTTTCAAACAATGTACATTCCATTAGTTTTGCATCAATAGTTCATGTACACTTTCATTTCATTGCATTTAGGGTGTCCTATCTAGATATATTTCAATCACATTTAGCAATTAGTTTGAATGAGCTAGAAGTTTTAGAGTGGAAAGGCCTCTCTCCTTTTAGGTGAAAACTATAGAAGTGCAAGGGAATCTATTTTCCCCTAAAATTGTGGTTCAACACTGTGGTAGGTGTTCTTGTTGACCTCACGTCTGAGGTGAATATCATAATTGAGGAGATCATTTTGATTAATTTCTTACATAAACATGGGTACGACACACCTATGAGCACCATTTGTATGCATAATGAACTTTTTGTACCTCCCCTTGGTAGCATCATTTTGTCAATCTTTGTTAGACCTAAATCTGTAAACCTATTATTTGACATAATCCAAGGGTCCGAACTCTTCAGAGTGAAGTTGGGTTTCCCCTAGTTGGTAGCTATGAACATAGTTCCCCTGGTTGTGCACAAGTGTCTAAAATTTATTCATGAGGGTTTTTTACATGTGATCCATGACACCAGTTATAGACCGTCGGTTGCATGTGGTAGTTATTCATTAGATCACTTTTGGCTTATACCATTCAGTCCTCTCCCACTTAGGAAGGACCTCTTATACTAGACATATCAAAAGTATAAGAAAGGGAACTTGATGCCTAAATTAAGGTACACTCCATCACATTATGTTGTTTCACATAGGGCATTGCCTAAAAGCTAATAGTGATTCCACCAAGGCTTATAGAAGAGAAGAAGAAAATCCCTCCCAAGGCCCCTCTTCTTCCTCTTCCACTGTTCAGCCTGATGCTCCCTCTCATCCTATTATGGTGCACCAAATTCTATTCTCCACTTCCAAGAGAATCCTATGGTTCCCACTTGGTGAAAGCCTAAGCATCTCGTATTTGAGCTTCTTGTTCTGCCCATGGAGCCTAGGCCCATTCGATATGGTAGAAGGAAGTGTCCCTATGGGGAATCCTCTATGTCTCAGTCTTCACAGCCTTGTACCTCCCCCACTCCAAAAGTAGTAAATGGGAAGAGGCCTACTACTGAGGCAATAGAGCTAAATCACCCCATTGTTTCTCAACCTGCTCCCCATGCTCCCATTTAGGATCCTATCACTCTGCTAGAAATGGCTATAGTGGACAGTCCTATGGCTAAGCAGGAGCCTTTTGTCACTTCATACCTCTTGGCCTCTAGCTCAAAGAGTCATAGAAACCATCTTGCATGTGAGTGCAAGCTCTGGTGAAAGGCTCTAGCAGCTGAGCAAGTCGTTTTGCAGAGAAAGGATGAGGAGTCGATCACCCCTGTATTAGGGCCTCCTACTGTGTCCTCCCCTCACCTCCCTTCTTCTTTCATTCAATCTAGCTCAATCTCGCTTTCAACTCCTACTATGAGTGAGAGTGTTCCTGACCCCATAAAGGTGCAGGTGTTCATTGCTCTTCTAGTTGAGTCACCCTTGTTGATTCCTCTTCCATGCATCCTGCCTTTCTTGAAACCCGTAGACATGCCAAATACTTTGATAGTGTCTTCCATGGTTTTCTCCTCCTCTTCCTCTACACCTCTCGCCTTGTCTATGGGAATTTCCCATCCCCTAAGGAAGCCGAAGGTAGAAGTGGGTCCTTCCAACAATGGAGGGCATAAGAGGATCCCACCTTCTCTAGAGGGTGGTCTTGTAACAGAATAAGTCTTGGCTTCCCCTGAGTTCGTCACCACTCCCAAGTCACTCGATGATCCAAGTGGTGAATCTTGAGCACAATTCTCTCCGTTCATTGAGGTACGACATGGCACTCCTATGAAGTGTATGTTTAACTCTTTGGATTACATTTTGGCCTTTTCAATGATCTTCACAAAGTCACTGACTATAACTCCACAAGAGCCTAGTGGAGAAAACCTTGTGGGACCTTCTTCCTTAGTCCTTTTTGCAAGAGGGTCGAAAGCCACTGCCCTTAATATTCCACCACTGTAGGCTCATCCTCCTTCCGCTTATGATGATCTAGAGTGTGAAGCAGATGACCTCTTGATTGATGAGTGTTAGGAGGAGGCCTCTTCTTTATCTTTAGATTAGTTGTGTGTGTTGTGATGTGTTCCCCCATACTTGTGCTATGTGTTCCTGGATGACACTTATCACCCTTGTTGGTGCTTGGATATAGGAGTAATTTTATTTTTACTTTGTTTTTTGTGAATTCTTCTTGATTTGGTTTGGGATTGATGATATTTCACCTTGTGCCATGGTTACCTATTATTTATATAAGCATGAGTAGATGTGACCCCACAAAACTAGATCCCTCTGTGCCCTTTGTTTTCACTCTTTTTATCTTCTTTGCTTGAGTTTTCTTCATGTGTGACAATGCCATTTCTATGATACTTCAATTTTCAAAAAATGCATTTGTTGCCAATGAATCTTTTCTTGAAGATTATCACAAACATTTATTTTTTGGAAACCGCATTCATAATTAGGACCCCTAACAAAGCATGTTTCCTTCATCATGGGTTCGCAAAGAAAGAACCTGAGAACTTTCCTCTAAGGTGGAAGAAACTTTGGCCTTCCTCTCACAAGGGGGAATTTTATTCCTTTTAAATTCCTTGATGAAGTGAATATATTTTGAAAGGATTCCTAGATGATGAATCTATTTGAGAAAAAAACATCTCTTTTGCACTTCCAAATGGTGTGTCCCTTGAGTGGAACCCTCTTCACATTGGCTTCCTGAGGGACCCATTTGAAATCTTCCAATTTGTTTATGGTTTACATGAATATCTACTTGATTTCTTGTGTGGCCACTTTTTTTTCAAACATTCTTTATCTGTGGGTAAACATGTCACTTTGCATGTGTTCTTGTAAAGCCACTTTCCAATTCTACTTTGTGGAGTCCCCTTCTTTGGGTTTCCTCCATGTAAGAGATCTTGGGGATGCCTCCTTGCAAGTTTGCAAGCTTGTAAGGCACTTTTTTCTTTGGCTTTCCTTCATGTGAGAGATCTTGAAGGATACCTTCTTGCAGGTTTGTGGGCCTGTAAGGTGCATACTTCACAGGGCTTCCTTCATGTGAGAGATCTTGGGGTCTGCCTCCTTGCACGTCTGTGGGCCTTTAAGATGATTTCATCCTATAGTATTTTTCCATCATTGGTCTGAGGGCCTTCGGTGTACCTTGTTCAACTTCATAGAACTTCTATAGGGCTATGGATTCTTTTGTTTGAAACTCCTCAGGTAACGTGCCTATGGAGTCTTTTTCCTATCTTGCACTTTCAATCTCACCAGATTATGGTCTACTTCCTCGATGGTGCAGGTATAAATTTATAACCCTACTAACTCTTCAATCTACTTTACTAAAGCACTCATAAGTACTCATGCTTGCTAAAGTGGGGGGAAAATGTATAGGAGTGAATTTTCAACCCTTATGCAAATTCCCCTTTCACACACCCTCACCATAGAAAATCAAATCCAAAGGAAAAATTCCACATCACCCAACTGCCTTCCTTCTATTTGGCATCTTTCTGTTGTGTCGGTGGGAGAATATTTATCGAGGATGCATGCACGACATGCAAATGTCCACACAGAGTGCTTTTGTCCCTAATGGATTCCTACATCTAAAGTTTGCAGAGGCGGTACACTCTTGATTGGGGATGAATTGTAATGTCCCTCTTCAACCAACCGACCTGAAAATGCCTTATTATTTCTCATTCTTCCTTCAAATTGATCCATTTTCACTCCACTTTAGGCTCTTAGCAATTCATTTGAGCTCTACACACATTCTCAAGCCATATCTTATAATTTCCATCATTCACTCACTCTCGAGCAACACTTCAACACTCCATTGCAGCAATAGCACTCCATCAACTCCACATAGCAAGTGTGAAGAAAGCCATAACAACGTGGGCTTGGAGTCTTGTGAGACCTCCCTTCATCACAGTTGAGGTTGTGGTGACCTTGCCAAGTTTGCATTCTCCTCCATTGGTTAGTGAGCTTTTGGGTGGAGGTGGTAACATTTCACTCCTCTCCTTTGTGATTTGGTTGAGTATCATTATAGTGTTTTGTAGTGTTTTTATTCTCTCTTCTTTCATTTATTGCATATTTCTACTACATTTATTTTTGTTTTTCCATGGAGGTGGAAACACCAAAATGGGGGTCTGACTAAGGAAGACCCCTATACAACCCCAACATTTTCCCCCCTCTTGTGTGTAGTTGAGAAATTTGGAGCTAGCTAGTGAATGGGTGCATTAGTGAGATCATCTTCATCACCCCAGCTTTTATCTATATACTTTATCATCTTCATTTGTAATTTTTGTATCTTATCATTCTATTTTGTTCATTTAAGAGTAACCAAGTAGGCTATTATTTTGTTTTTAGGTATTTTATATTTCATTTCATGTATTTTGATTGTATGGATTCCAACGTGCTGGAGAGACACTAGCGCACTGTGTTTTCATCCTAGAACTGCACTGTCATCCTCGGACAGAGAGTTGTTTGAGGTGAAATATTGACTCCAAAAACTAGCTCACCTAGCCTAAACTTGGATTTTGGGTCTGAAGAGTGATTGAAGTACTTTATAGTCCTCATCAATATTGACCTCTATCTAAAGCACCCCTTTAGAGTGAGGTACGTTAGGGCAGCACTCCACTCTCGGCCCTCCGTGACATGGAGCCTTGACGTGGTTGGTCCCCCTCTCTTACAAAATCTACTTAGAGCCTCCTGCTCCTATTAAGGGTGGTAAGAAAGGTAAATCTACCTCTATTTCCATGGAGTATGAGGCTTATAGTGATGAGATGACTATTGAAAAACCTAGCAAAATTGGGAAGAGTGACCCTAATGAAAGGGAAAAAAGCTATTGTTAGGGAAAATATTGGAACACCCCTTATGTTCGGGTCTAAGAGGAAAAAGGGAATGAAGGGTGGGAGTAGCAAGAATATGGCTAAGTGGATTGGTAGCCCTATCAAGGAGGAGTGAATTTGTGTTGAGTCTCCTCTTAATGTTTTTGGTGGGTAGGATAACATGGATATGCCTAAACAGGGGATGAAGATGCAAAATAGGGGGAGGACTATTTTTGATGATATTGTAAGCCCTCTTCACAAAATACAGACATTGATTGTTGGGAATAGAGGGAAAGAGGTGATTGATAGTCAAAACCTGAGAAGTGACTCCTAGGAGGTTGAAGCAAAGGCAATGGATATGTTTAATTTTAACTTGGAGGATCTATCTAATGTCTTGGGCTTAGTGAAGGAGGGTACTATCTCTCTATTTAGGTTGTTCAAATGGGATTTCCATGAACTAAATATGCCCAATGTGAAGGTTCGTGGGGCTATGAGTAAAGTTGGGGAATCTTTAAAGTCCTCTCTACAGGCTCAAATTAATAATATTTTTGATGCTTTGAAGATAGTTACTAATGAAATGTCAAATTTGAAGCAAATTTTTGAAAAGAGGGGTGTGGCCTTGGAAGAGAAAATGGAATAGGTTAATCTAAAATTCGATAAGGTTGTGGAAGTGACCAAATATTCCTTGAGGAATGAAGCAAAGGATTTGACTATCCTCAATGAGAAGGCGAGGCAATGGATGGTGGAAGCTTCGAGTGGTAAGGGCGATGCTGGGAATAGGTAGGGGATGGAGGAAGCTTTTATTGGGAAGGTTTTTGCTGGGAATATTATTGGTTCGCATGGTATTTTGATGAAAGAGGTAAGTGAAATGGGGCCATATACTCGGACCTACAATAAAACTAAGCTGAAAGTTGGGGTACCTGCCAAAGAGATTTATGAAGTAATAGATGTGCATTAGAAGACGATTGATAGCAATATGGAGGTTGCTAATATTTTGAAGAATTTGTAGTTATTGTTTCTAGTCCTCCTTTTTTGGTATTTATTTTTCTTATGGTATGTTGCTTATTGGATGTTTGTTAATGTGTGCTTATCTTTTGAAGTAGCTCTCTTTTTTGTAAAGGGTTTCAGGGTCCCTTCAAAACTTGCTTTACCTCTAATCAAAAACACCTAAATCAATTATCCAAATGTTATGATTTTTTACATATTTTGAAGCATATTTTGAAAAATATCTTTGATGTTCATCGTCATCTTTAACATCAATATCAACCATTTTATCTCTTTTTTTTTTAAATGTTCAGATATTTTTTCTTCTTGAAGCATTAGCACGCAAAATAACCAAGATGATTACAATAAAAACTAGCCTTTCCTTTGCACTACTCATGATTATCCATAATAGGATGTATTTTCCATTGAATCCTATTCCTCTTGAACTTAGAGGAAAAATAATTTGTTGATTTAAATTTGTTATTTGCATTAACTATTTCTTCATGTTGGAATAATAGACCCTCTACAGCATTAAATTCTAGGATTGTCAATTTTCAACTTAATGTGAGCATATTATTGAAAATATCAAAGAAATTTAGAAAACTATTAAGAGTTATGGAGATGAGATCCCTATCAACAATAATATCTCTTCCATCAATGATATAATTTTAAATTCCTTGATTTTTGAGAAATTCTCAATTAGTAGTCTATATATTCTTAGATTACATAATTAATGTTGGAGAATATATGCTCTCAAATCATTCTTCTACTCATTTAAGATTCTAGTGACTGCATCCCATTCTTCTAACACCAATGGAAAAAAAAATCAAGGCTAGTTCTTGGCATGATTTCTTATCAAATTCTTCTTATAAATGAAATTTTGTGGGATGCCTTGTTATAGTTCCATCAAATTGATAATAGAAATGAGATCTCACATGAGAATTTTTGTATTTGATGATGTTATTCTCCATAGCTATTAGTGTTTGAGAATTCCAAGATCAAAGAGAGAATGAAACAACCTTCACAAGTGAATAAAACATGCACAATAGTATATCTATCAAATATGAAATGAAGAGTGTATGATACAATGATCAAACCTTGCATATCTATAGGTAAGGATGGGGAGGTAGGAAGGTAGGACTAAACTATTGACTACCCCTCTAAATATGGGACACTTGTGAGCTCACTTGACAAGTGGGTGAGAAAGTGTCAATAAGTTTCTCAAGTCATGAGGACATATGTCTTAATACTATGAAGTGAGACAAAAGAAAAATAAACCTAAGTAAACTTAAGCTAGGTGTGAATAGGTCAATCTTAGAAAGGTGATTATCTAAATAGGTAGATAATGACACTATTTACACTAACACCCCCCCTTAAGTGCAACTTAGGGAGTAATGTATGCACTAATGATGGGTCCTAGATACTCAGCCATGTTAGGTACTCATGTACACATATCTCATATAAAGTGTAGTAAAGGAGGAAACCCACTAGAAAAAAACTCCTCTAAAATAAAAATGCAATGAAATGAAATGTACAAGTGACAAAGATAAGTGATATAAGTTTATTTCTCTTATAGCCAAGTACTAGTGTGCAGAACCCATGTGGATAAGTTAGTGTATAGCGTGTTGTGACATACTTAAAACTCTTTGAAAGAGTGTTAATCACATTCAAGAATTGAATGTTGTTTGCTAAGAAGCCATTGGTGTGGTAAACTATGAGGAAGGTACACTTTAATATTAAAATTGTATGTATAAACAAAGCTAAGTCATATGTTGGATTTGTAGGTCACTAGTTAATGTAGCCACTCAAATTCAATAAAGAGAGGGCACAAGTTTAGGTTATGAGGGTAATTTTAGACATATAATGCAATCATAAATATTACAAAATATGAATGTTATGCAACAACAAAGTGGTTTTTTGGTATAAGTGTAGGTCATTCATCTTCATTTTCATGAATTTCCTTCATATACCATGCTTCCAGCCTTAAAATCCTCCCTCAACCATTTCATGTAATCAATGCTTAAAAAAATTATATAGGTGGAAAGAAGACATTCACTAAAAATTGAGAGAGCACAGTGGGGAGTTTGAATGGAGATCACAAGGATGATTTCCAAATCCTCATGCCAATAATATTCCTAGATGATGGGGTTGGTTGGGCAAGGTGATGAAAATGGAATGCTTCCAAGTATGGAATTATCTTCACCCATGATGACCTCCCAACCTTCTAACTTGTTAGTTGAAAGCTTCATGCCTTAGCAGAAACAAGTTGGCCACCAATAAAAGAATATCTCAGCCTATGTGAAGCATGTGTGGGTTTCTAGATAAACAGAAAGATGTTATAGTATTCAATAGATACCCCTAAAAATAGGCCAAATAGGCCACATAACACTAGATACCAAAATGTGTTGTAACCAAACACCGAAATGTGCCATGAAATAGAGAACAACTCTTGCAAACTAGTTGATGAAGGCCACAAAATGGCAACTATATTTCCTATAATAATAGGACAAAAAATCTATAAAAAAATCTACCTTAAAAATCATATGAGCAAAGGGAAGATTGGCTCTCTACTAAAAACACTTCACTTTTTAACTTTTTGTACAATGTGCATAATAACAAAAAAAAAAAATTAATTTTTTTTTTAATCAAAATTGATGAAATGAAAGATATTTTTTGTTTCCCACGCCTTCTAAATGTGATGGTACTATCTATTTGTATCTATGATGCTTCATTGATAGGGCTATGTGCAATATTTACCTTGATGTGGGAAGGAGCATGTTCTCATGGCTTTTATACCATGCTGGAGTATGTAAAGATCAAAGAGAGAATGTAACAACTTCCACAAGTGAATAATATGTGCACAATAGTATATCTATCAAATATGAAATAAAGGGTGTATGATACAATGATCAAGCCTTGCATATATAGGCAAGGATGAGGAGGTAGGAAGGTAGGATTGAACTACTAAATACCCTTCTAAATCTATGGGACACTTATGAGATCACTTGAACTACTAACTACAAACATAAGCTTGTTGAAATCAATGACAACACCAACTACTCATACTTGAAACATTCTCCCCCTTTTTCATTTATGGAAATACATGATGTGAAAAACCACCAACAACAAACATAACAGCTTTGAACACTCAACAACAAATATAACATCTCTAAGCACCAACACACTTCTCCATACCAACTCTTTTCTCTTTCTTTTTCACATTATTCTCTCTCCCTTTCTTAATTGATCCTTTTTCACATTTCTTCCTCTCTCACCCTTTGAAATCAATGGAAAATGGTAACACATTTGCATCTATTTCCCCCTTTTTCATTAAACATACATACTTTCTCCCCCAAAGGAAATACCTATAAGGGACAACAACTACTCTACATACTCTCCCTTAGCAGCACACAACAAACTGTAATAACTATTAACCTTTTCACAACACCAACCTACATCAAAACTTACTCCCCTATTTGACTACAACAACCAACAAATCACTACTCACTCCCCCTAAGAGATAGCCTCCAACATCAGTCCAAAAAACATAATGAATCTTGAAATCCACTAGACTGAAGCATATCTTTATGCATCTAGTTCAAATAATGATGGGTAATAACCCCTAATTTCTCTTAGAGATACTCAAAACCATCCTTAGGAAGAGCCTTAGTGAATATATCAATAATCTAATCCTTCATAGGTACATACTCAAGCTTCACTTCATTCTCTGTAACCTTCTCTCTCAAAAAGTGATATTGGATTGAGATATGTTTTTTCCTTGAGTGTACCACAAGATTCTTTCAAATGTTAATAGCACTTGTATTATCACAAAAGATAGAAATTGGTTCATCATATACAAATTTTATATCTTTCAAAGTTTTCCTCATCTAAAACACCTGTGTGTAGCAAGATGTTGTTGCAATATATTCTACCTCTATAGTAGATAAAGACACTGAATCTTGCTTGTTTCTTAGACAAGACACTAATCTACATCTAAGAAAGAATGTACCTCCACTTGTACTTTTCCTATCACCCACACAACCTACCCAATCCACATTAGTATAAGCACTAAGAGAGAAATTTGTATCCTTTGGATACCACAAGCCATGTTCCAAAGTGCCCTTCTAGTATCTGAATATCCTCTTTGTTGCTGCAACATATGACTCTTTAGGGTCTTCTTGAAACCCATCCACAAGGAAAACTACATGAAAGATATCTAGTCTAGTAGCTAATTAAGATATAGAAATACTCCAATCATTGATCTATATTTTCTCTTATCAGCCTTAGTAGATTCATCATTCTTACTTAGCTTGCAACCAATAACTATAGGAGTACATGTCAATTTAGAATCTTTTATTCCAAACTTCTTCAACATTTCCTTGACATACATTTATTGTGAAATGAATATACCTATCTCTGTCTAATTAATTTGAAGTCTGAGGAATAAATTCATCTCCCCAAACATAAACATCTCAAACTCTTTTTGCATCTCTTCTGCAAATTTCTTGCACATAGCTTCATTTTCTCAAAATATTATATCAACATACACAACCACAATCAAGATTTGATCTTTTTCAGCTTTGAAATAAATATTTTTATCTTCACTATATTTATTGAATCCTTTCTATATCAAGTACCTATCCAACCTTGCATAGCAAGCTCTAGGAGTTCGCTTCAATTCCTACAATTCCTTCTTCAATCTAAAAACCATACCCAATTTGTTTGATAACTAAAATCCTTTTGGTTGTTCCATATATACTTCTTCTTCCAACTCACCATTCAAGAAATCAGACTTCACATCCATTTGATAAACCTTGAAATCCTTGTGTTTTAAAAGCTAAAAATATCCCAATAGCTTCAATTCTTTCCACTAGAGAAAATATCTCCTCAAAATCTATTCCTTCTACTTGTGAGTAGCCCTTACACACATGTCTTTCCTTTTTTCTTACCAGTTCTCCATTCTCATTCAATTTTTTTTGTAGTACCCTCTTATTTCCAATCAAATTCGTGTTTGTTGGTCTTGGGACAAGTTCCCAAGTCTGATTCTTCTCAATCTACATTAGTTCTTCTTCCATATCCTTGATCCAATACTCTTCCTTGCGTGCTTCAATCATTGTTTTAGGTTCAACTTTAGAAATTAAACATAGATTTATTTGTTCTTCAGCCATAGTAGCTTTTCTCCTTATCAACGCACCTTTTTTATCACCAATGATCTAATCTTTAGAATGACTCTTCTACACATACTTAGGAGTCTTAGGGATATTTTCCAAAGCTTCTTCCTCTTTAATCTAAACTTGTTTTTCCTTACCTTCATCTTTATCGTTTTCTCTACAAGAGGACTCATTTGATTCATATCCATCTATCATCACAAAATTCTTTTGTAAGTCTTCATCCATTTTGACACTTTCACTCTCAATGATCTTCTCCATCCTCTTGTTGTAGCATTAATAAGTTTTGATTCTTGTATAATATCCAAGGAAGATACCTTCATCAGATCTTGTATCAAACTTTCCCAAGTTTTCTTCATCTCTTCTAATATAGCACTTTCTTGTAAATACTCTAAAATATTTGATAGTAGGAATCCTTCCATACCACAACTAATAAGGATTCTTTGCACTATGTGTTCTTTCTTGAACTCCGTTAAGAATGTAGACAATAGTATGAATTTCTTCTCTCTAGTAGACCTTCGATAGGTTTTCCTCTTTCAGCATTGTCCTTGTGGCTTCTTGAATAGTCCTATTCCTTCTTTCATCCACTCCACTTATTTTGAAGAGCCTTAAGGTCAGATAAATGTCTCTTTGTTCCATGATTCTCAAAAAAACTATTAAAATCATTGGAGGTGAACTTTCCACCTCTATCAAACCTCAAAACATTTGATTTTCATATCCATTTAATTTTCAACCATAACTTTGAATATTTCAAACTTATATATAGCTTCTAATTTTTCTTTAAGAAAGGCAATGCATGTCATTCTAGAATAATCATTAATCAATAGCATGAAATACCTATCACCTTGAAAACTTATTACTCTGGTAGGACCACAAAGGTTTGTATGCACCAACTCCAACAGTTTGGTAGTAAATTTTTCTTTGACTTTAAAAATTCTTCTTTTTTGCTTCCCAATTTGACATTATTTGTAGATAACATTGATGGGTTTCCTAATCCTTGGCAGATATCTCATAGCTTAAACTGAATCGATCCTTACTAGGCTATGAAAATTAATGTGACACATCCTTCTATTCCATAGAAAAATTTCATTAATCTGAGTCATAAAGTAATTACCATCAACACCTTTAAGCTGATAATCATTTCCATTTGTCCTTCTTCTAGTAGCAACCACAATTCTAAATCCTTTTTTGATCTCACATCTATCCTCCTAAAACATAAGATTATATCCTTTTCTACACATGTTTCCAACACTCAAAATTTTATGCCTTAAACCCTTCACATAAAGAACACCATATGTATTGTGCTTGCCATCAAAACTGATATAACCTTTTCCATATGAACCATAGATTTTTGGGGAAAGGATGATCCTTAACACTTCTAGGGTTTTTCACTTAAAAGGAGAGAGATTTCCCACAAAAGATCTAGTATTTAACTCAAAACTAATGCTAATATGATTGATATATGTCTAAATATAAGGTCTTAAATGCAATAAATTGGCAAAAGAGGTAAATGCTAATGCAAAACTAATGAAATGTAGATTGTTTAAAAACACATTGTCATATGTAGAAAGATAAATTAATTGCAATATAGAAAAAGATGGAAAGGATTAACAAAAAGAGTGCACCTAGAAACTGACAGAGGCCAAATAAAAGATTGCAAATGTCTCTAAAATTCTAGAAAATCTAGTTTCTGGCCAATTGGGACACTTATGCCAAGCTAGGTGACTTAGTCCCAGATTTGGGAAACTACTCTAGAGGTTGTTTTAGCCAAATGGGTGTCTAGATCCAAAAAAATCTCTGACAAACATATGTAATGGAACTAAGTCACCATTGTTGGTGGCTTAGTCCACTCTGGATTTTATAAAAATCTGAGTGAAAATGGAAGCCTATAGTCTACACTCAGTTCTCCGACTGAAATCCAAATGCAAACCTATGAAATAACTTGCAACACAAAATATAATTTGGTTTATAATGGGGGGTTTTCCTTGGTCAAACCCCTAGCTGTAATTTAAACCTTGAAAGAGATAATAAAATCTGCATAAAACCCTAGCCCTAAGTGTATCTAAGACTAGGAAATCTGAAGTAAGATGCAACCCTATTCTATCATGCAAGAATAAGATACATAAATGAAACTAGAATAATGCAAGACTCATTCCAAGAGACCCTAAATCACATTAGAAATGAATCTTAATGACATGAAAACCTTCCTTAGGCTGAAGATAGAGAGGTAATGGAATATGGAATCACTTTGAAAACAAGTCTTTAGGATTGATTAGATAGCTAGTTGCATCTCCTCAACCTAGATTTCTCCATGATTCTCCATAGGGATCCATGATCAACTCTTTGTAATGTGAGATATTGGACAAAAAGTGAGCTTGAAGACCTACAAAACCCCTAGCTTGATGCCCTAAGCTTCAACTTTGTTGTAGATAGACTAATGAATAATCTTATGAAAGATGTTCAACACTTGACTCTTGAATTTGTTTGCTAAAAATGATTAAAGGTTGTCAAAAATGACCTAAAAACATATATTTATAGGTATCAATACCTAATTGTTTGTTATTTAGACTTAAGAGGCCGACATCCATCAAAAAAATTGATCAAGTTGGTGATTTTCCCCCTCAAAATTGAAAATTCCCTGAAAAGGGACTAAGTTGCCACCTTGGGTGACTTAGTCCCACTAGGGGTTTTTGAAGTGGGTTTTATGAAATTTAAATGATTTGAATGTTATTTTTTGGGACTTTTATGATTTATAGGTGGAATAAGCCTCAAGATCCAAAATAATGAGTCTTAGGGCCCTATAAATGTTGTTTTTAAAGGGATGACTACTGTAAGAATGCCAAAATGGGTCCAAATTAAGCATGAAATTGCCTCTTTCTTCAAGAGTATACAATTTTATACGTTACATTTATCCCCCACTTTAGTGCCTATATGACTCTACGTGCATATGCAAGCTAAAGGACTCTAAATAGCACACTTTATTTCATAAAAGGATAATCATTTAGAAGATGGCAGAATGGAGCCCCCAATGTAGTTATCTACAAAACCACAACATTAGGAACCGCATCTTGCAACACAAATTCGTTAGTTGAAAAAAAATACTCTTATAAAACTTCTAGAAATCAAATTAAAGGGTAGATGTATGCCTCCCTTGATTCCTCTTGCTTTACGATGGTGGAATCAAGGTAGCAATCTAGCCACATCAAATAAGGAAGAATCATATTGTAGGACATATCCAAGTACCATGCCACATAACAATAGATGGGTGATGATGTAGGGTGTGGAATCATGATTCCAACGAAACAAACAGTGTCAAAAATGGGGTTCACTAGCACTTGTTATGTTGTGTTGAATAAAAAGAACTTTATTATCTCTAAGTTAGGGAAAACCCTAATTTGCATATATGAGAGTGAAAAAGAGTTAAAAGAGTGAAAAATGAAGTAATTTTGTCACTTACTTGTGCATTTTTCCTTCTTGTAGCATGAGAGTGATGAGAGAATAGTAAAATATTCCAATCAGGCGTGACTATACACCTGCGAGACTAGACATGTTACGGGATTAAGTGGCATGCGATGAGCATCATCATGAGGTGAGTCGATTTTGCTACCTTCATTGTGTTTTTATGCTATTATTTGATGATTTTTATGTATTTATAGGTTAATTTAGGATCTTGGAAAAAAAAATTCGTGAAGTGTCCCTTTTTTTCACAAAGTGTACCATCTATTCGCAAAGTGTCCCTTTTGTTTGCAAAGTGTCCCTTGTGTTCACAAAGTGTCTTATTTCTTCATGAAGTGTCCCAAAAGGGTTCTAAAGTGTCTAGGGCCTTTAAGAAAGCACCCTAGAACAACATTAGTACACTCACATGATGAATAAAGTAAAAATTAAAGATGTTATATGGTTTATAAAGAATATTTTTGTGTTTTTGATAGGTACCCACCTGTTTGTATCAGTGTCTAGGGGGTAGGTAGCTGAGTTTTCTAAGAGATTTAGCTCTCACACTTTTAGCAAAGGACACAGAGCACCTACAAGCTATTGGGATATATTTGGTTACCTAATTCCCCCCATGACGTACCATGATGCGATGTTGCTGGCACTAGTTGAGAATTGGGATGAAAATACCTATACATTCCACCTTTCGATGGGTGAAATAACAATCATGCTAGAGGATTTCCACCATATCCTCTGAGTTCCCATTTGAGGAGAGGTGGTACAATTCTAGAGATATCGTACATTTCATGAGAAGAAGGTTGACATATAGTATTGTCTAAATTGGCCAATGCATGACGAGCGAGTGAGAGGGTGAATTGATCTCACTATGTTGCTATATTCATGAGCCCCAATGGTGAGATGAATTATGATGTACACAGTTGCACTAGTTCTCCTCCTAGATGGACGTGCAACACACCTAGAGGGAGGGATAGTTCACCTGATATGTGGGATGGAAGAGCATAGGATAGTATATGCCTATGGGCATTGTATCCTAGTGTATTTATACTATGATCTTAGGTGGTTCATGTTTCAGGAGGTGGGAAACATGGTACACTATACACTTCTATAGGTTTGGTGCCTTAAGCATATTACATGTACCAAACCTATCAACTTCCTATTTCCAGTAGTAGTGGGGTATCCTCAGACCTTTGTCTATCCTCTATGACAGTTGTGGCAGTACGAGGATTTACACTTTTGAAGAGTGAGATTTGATTGATTGGAGGAGGATGAGATCTTGTGGAGACCCTATCAGCTGACATTGCAGTGGCTAGATCACACAATACAGTTGAGGAGATTATAGTCAGATAGGTTTTTGGTTAGCTTTCATGATCATGTAGAATGTTCCTTCTACTATGATCAAGTCATGTGGTAGTTTGGAAAAATTCAAAGGCCACCCAGGGCATGATCCTTTTTCAAGAGGTTAGTGCGAAGTGCCCGAAGACCAAGTGATATAGTACGGCTCACTCTAGACAATGTTGTTAAGAGCAACTCTTATTTCTTAGATCACAATCAACCTCTAGTCTCTAATGCAGACAACGTTGGTGCCACATGGGAGTATGAGGAGTGGTGGACAGTATCACAACCAAATCATGTTTATCTGATTGATGAGCCTATAGGAGATTCAAGACCATTGCCAAGTGAGGGAGAAGATAGAGAGGACAAGGTTGAGGAG
The DNA here is from genome assembly GCA_007115665.2 of Sequoiadendron giganteum. NCBI lineage: Eukaryota > Viridiplantae > Streptophyta > Pinopsida > Cupressales > Cupressaceae > Sequoiadendron > Sequoiadendron giganteum. The sequence goes on from CM021104.1 coordinate 490,953,381, forward strand.
ACATGTTACAGGGTTGTGCAGACATATTTACGGATATTATTAATGAGGAGTATAATGAGGGTGTAGATCTTGACTATGATGGCTAGGAGGGGGAGGAGGAGGACAAGGAGGAGGACCAAGAGGAGGATCCACCTCTGAGTGAGAGTGATGAGGTAGTAGTTGAGGATCGACATGAGTGGGGAGAGACCTCTCCCATTCGTATGACTAGATCACGAGAAACAGATATAATAGGCATCAATACCCAAAGTCATGGAGAGGCTAGCACATCGTCCATGCCCCCTACATAGGACTAGGTTGATATTTCTTAGCCTACCAAAGATATAGGTGATGATATTTAATTTTATGCATGTACCTTTTGCTAATGTGTATTATTTTATGTATATGAATATCATGATGTGTATTGATTGTGTATTGTTTATACCTTACAGGAGCTATGAGAAATTGATGAGATCTCTACCATCTAGTAGCTACAAAGATAGTGCCAGCATCTATCGACAAGGAGGAGATGGAATCATACTATGTGCCCCCACCTATTGTGGAGTAGGATCTAGAGTCACTCATGCCATTCACAAGATTACGAATAGCATATGAAAGTCTGAGGAGATGAGTCTGTCAAGTTGAAACTGCAGCAGAGGCACAATCATCTCAGACCCCAATAGAGGTTGAGAGACTAGAGGCAAAGGTAGCAGGACTATAGGCAGAGAGGGATCAAATAGCAGGAGAGCAATGGGTGGCCCTTGGATGGATACCAGGCTTAGAGTTTGTACTCAGATTCGACAGATCACGTTCATGATCACATACGACGGTCACCCAATGTCCTACTACCAAATCAGCATGAGTACTAGACCTTGAGGGGTTAGGTACCCATATTCCTCAATTATATTGTATACTTTGATGACATGTACAAAAATATTTTTGATATATATATATATAGATACATGGGCCTTCAATGTCTTATTACTTTTCTTTATGTGTTTGAATGTTAAATGACAATGTGATTAATTAAATAGCCTTTGTAATATTACTTAATTAATGTCTTCATGATTTAACAAAGCTTATGTAATCTAATTAAAAATTTCTATAGTTTCTTTTAGATACAACATACTAGACCTCAAGGGGTCAGGTACCCATAGTCCTCAATGATATTGTATACTTTGATGACATGTACAAAAATATTTTTTGATATATATATAGATACATGGGCCTTCAATGTCTTATTACTTGTCTTTATGTGTTTGAATGTTAAATGACAATGCGATTAATTAATATCTTCATGATTTAACAAAGCTTATGTGATCTAATTAAAACTTGCTATAGTTTCTTTTAGATACAACATGATTATTAAGGATGTCAAACACTTATTATTTAAGTTAACATAACACACAAGATGAATTTGAATAGTATGAAACCTAAAGTAACTATAAAATGAATTAAATAATCACTTTAGTGTTCAAGACACACACATTACCATTTGTCAAGAACAAAGCATTGGAAAAGAAAATTGGATATAATCTAATAGCTCTAACAACACTACTTTATCATTCATACCATTCAAAGAGACTAGACATAATACCGACATAGATGCATGACATTGATAGGGTCTTTAAGGGGTGTACCATCTAGCTCTGTTAATGTGTAAGCACCAGATCCGTAACTTGTATTGGTAATGTAGGGTCCTAACCAATTAGGACTAATTTTTCCTTTTTCAGCATAGTCTATAGTAGTATTGTGTTGATTTTCATATAAAACTAAATCGCCCATGTTCTAATATGAAATGACATATTACATTGGTAGTGGTGGATCGAAGAGGAATGGCTTCTACCCCTTTTGTAAAATAATCAGTCGTTCTAATGATAAATGTATGTCCGACCAAAGAAGGTGGTCAGATTTTTCCAATGAGATCCAATCCCCATATAGAGAACGACCAAATAGGGATTTGGCCATGAAGCTTGAAAGCAAGAGCATGGATCAAGGTGTTGTGTTCTTGAAATTTGTGGCATTTCTTAACATACGCAAAGCAATCCTTTTCCATATTTCTCCAATAGTATCTCATACAAAGGATTTTTTTCAATAAGGATCTTCCCCCAAAATGACCCCCACAAGCACCTGCATGGGCCTGTTCAAGGGCTATATTAAGTTTAGAATATCTAAGACATCTAAGGAGAATTTTGTCAAAGGATCTTCTATACAACACATTGGCAAGGATTATGTACTTGGTTGCTAATTATTGTAAGAGAGTTCAAGTATTTTTCCGTTGTGGGCTTGAGAATGGTACCATCTTTTAAATAGTTATATATGGTATCATACCATTCATTGGAGACATACTTTTCTATTGGTAACACATCTTCTGATTTATCATTGATGGCAGGTTCCATGATTAGGTGAATAGTAAATGTGATGTCTTCGAAAGGATCTGAAGGGGATATGAGAGAAGCCACACTTTCCATTGCATATGCATGTTGATTATCTTTTTGAGGGATGTTATCAATGGTGAATGATTCAAACTATTCTAACAAGGTCATTATGAGATCCTTATATTTCAATAATTTATCATGTTTAGCTTGGTAGACATTGCTTATTTGTTTGATCACTAGTTGCAAATCACCAAAGATCTTAATATCTTTGACGCCCAAGATTAAAGCAGCACACATTCCAACAACTAATGCCTCATATTTAGATGTGTTGTTTGTACATAGAAATTTTAATTGAAACAACAAGGGAATAGGCTTTCTAACAGGTGGAATTAATATAATCCTAGTGCTAGAGCCTATTCAACACTTGGATCCATTAAACTATAACTCCCATATAGGAACCTCAATTGTCAACACATTTTCATCAGGAAAAGAGTCATTTCTAGGTAGGGCTAAAGGAGAAGGAGCATCGGCTAAGTGGTTAGTTAAGGCTTGGCCTTTAATTGATTTTTATGAAACAAACTTAAGGTCAAACTCAATCATCAACATTACCCATTTAGCTAGATGTCCTGATAAATCTGTTTTATTGAAAATATGTTTGAGAGGATCAATTTTTTTCATGAATTGTATTTCCGCATTTAGTAAATAGTGTCGCAACTTACTAGTAGTGAATACAAGAGACAAACATTGTTTTTCAATTGGTGTATATCGCATTTCATAATCTATGAGAGTTTGACTAATGTGATAAACAAGATGTTATTTACCATTATCATCTTGTTGAGCCAACAATGTTGCAAGAGCATGGGTGGATGCAGTGATATAAAGGATGAATGGTTTGTTTGGTATAGCAGGTAGTAAAATGAGAAGAGTTGCAAGGTATTCTTTCAAACTCTCAAAGGAATGTTTACAATCCTCATTCCAATCAAAATGCACATCCTTTTTAAGGAGATGTGTGAAAGATAATGTTTGATCAGCTAAGAAGGTGACAAAATGATGGATGGCTTGAATTCATCCTTGTAACGTGTGTAATTGGGAAATGTTTTGAGGAGGTGGCATATGAATTATAGCATCAATTTTCTATGTGTCCACCTCAATGCCTTTGTGAGATATGATTAACCCTAAAAAAATTCCACTATCTACTCCAAAGACACTTTTTTGGATTTAGTCGCATGTTGTATTTACACATCCATTCAAATATGTTTGTAAGGATATTCACATTATCTTGTCGTGTTAAGGATTTGGCTATAATTTCATCAACATAACCTTCCAAGATTTTATGTATGTAATCATGAAATATCAATGTCATTTCTCATTGACACGTTGCGCCTACATTCTTTAATCCAAAAAGGCATCATAACCCAACAAAATGTTCCCCAAACATATGTGAATGTTGTCTTATATTGATCTTGTGGGTTAATTAAGATTTGGTTATAACCAAAAATTCCATCCATGAATGACAATAAAGCATGTCCTATAGTTGAATCCACTATCATGTCGATATTAGGAAGGGGAAAATCATCCTTTAAAGAGGCTTTATTCAAGTCATGAAAATTTGTACATATCCTAATGTGATTATCAAGTTTAGCAACTACACCAATTTTTGATATCCAAGGAGAATAATCAATAGGTCAAATGAGACCTATGTCAAGGATTTTTTCAATTTCTCCTTTAACATGCAAGGCTATCTTAGGGTTCATCTTGCATATCTTTTGGCGAAAAGGCTTAGCATTTTTAACAAGAACATTGTTATGTGTCACTATTTTTGGATCTATTCCTGGCATATCTTAATATTTCCAAGAAAAAAGTTCAGGAAATTCATGAAGTAAGGTTGCAATATCCTCTTGTTCTTCATCATCAAGGTATTTCCCAATTTCAATGACCTTTCTTTATCATCTATGTCCATTATTATATCAATTGTATCCCCTAAGGGGAGGGAATTTGACTTAGGAAATTCTAGATCATATGGTTCCATGTTGGTGGTTGTTTCATTGGTATCAATAATGTTTTGCTTGGTACTTATCATAGCATAGGTAACATTCTCTTAGAGACAGATATCTTATCAGAAGCACCTAACATTTGTTTCAAAGCTTCATCATTGTCAACATATTCCCATGATGGTGGTAAATCCATATCAAGGAATTCATGATGTTTGAGTGTGAGATTGATTCTTGGTTTACAAGTGATGGTGCTGATGTTCAGCGTTGGTCATTGAGTTTCTTTTGTTATCTTAGAAAAAGAATACCCTAAACTAGTCTTTGTCTCTTGTGTATTAGGTTCTATGGGAACTCGAATGCATTGTTCATGTTTTCCACATCCTTTACCATTGTATCTTGATTGCTTCACAAGCTAATAACCTTGTCCATAAAGTTTTTCCATTTCCTTCGGGTTGGGTGGTTCTTGATAATCTATCTCATCAAAATTTGTCGTGTATGTTGTACTATCTTCCAAAGTAGATGAGATATATGCTTGGGAAGATTCTTCTAAATGCTGAGTTGACATAATTGTGGGTTGTTCATGTTTTCATCTTCTTTTCATGTGATTATGTATTCACCCATAAATGAAGGTGTGAATTCTAATGATCCCCAATCATTACCTAATAAGTTAGACACAGGTTCTTCTTCTTGTTTGGTAGTCTCAAGAGGTGCTATGTTGGAGGTTCGAATTAATGTGTTCAAAGGACTTATTGTTCTTTTTTCAAGTTGTAAGAAAATTTTAGGCTCGGGGTCTATTTCAACTTGGTAAACTTTTTTTTATAGAAATATTTCATTATTCGATGAAGGGTCAAAGGCACCATGTGCATCTCATGAATCCATGGTCATTTCAAAAGAATATTATAGGAAAGGTCATAGGGCATAACATGAATAGGAGTTTGCAGAGTAACCATTCTAACTATAATAGGTAAAGTAATTACACCAAGCGGTTGCTTTGTGACATTGTAAAATCCTCTAATAGATAAGGAATCAGATTTGATTTGTGATTTATCCACACATAATCTATCGAAAAGCTTCACACTACACACATTAAAGGCATAGCCATTTTCAAGAAGGGTCTATTCAATGCCTATTCGATTGAATTGAGCTATTATCATAAAGGCCTTATTTTGTTTCCTTAATTCCAATGGAGGGAGCTCATATTGGTGGAAGGTAATGTCTATATTAACTATATGCATTCCTTGTGTTAGAGTTTCCACATCACTTGCATTTGTGCCAAGAGGAACCGCTATTTGTTGTGATGCTTTTTGGAGCATGGCATGATAGTTTGTTGAATTCTAAAGAATATCCCAAAGGGATATCTTTGTGGGGGTATTCTTAAGCTGCTCAACGAGATCATACTCCCTAAGGTGTGAATTTAAGCAAGGGGAACTAGGTAATATGGAGTTGGGTAAAGGTAATGGTGTTGGGGTGGCTTGTTGGGGTTGTGCATTATTTCTAGTATTATGTGTGTGAGAAACAACATCATACTTAGGTGGGTAAAGGGTAAACTCAGGTTTAGATGGAGGTTGAGTTTTATGGGAAGGTGGGTAGAGAATGAGTTGAGGTTGAATTATATTGACATATGTTTTTTGGGGATATTGCAACAAAACCTAGTGGGTGACCTTGGTGATATGAAGTCTTGAAGGGCTTCATCTAACATGTCCAAGTCATCACAACTAAGAGGTTTAGGAGATAAGTTATTGTTGGTCAGTTTGGGTTTTTCATCACAAACCTTATTGGATGAATGTAGTGAGAGGAATCCCTATAGAGCTTCATCTAACTTAGCCAAGTCATCACTACTAAATGGTTTGGATGATATAGTTTTTCTAAAAAGGAGTGTTGTGTGGATTTTTTATGTGATGTTTCTAATGTTTTGTTTTCATTTTCTAATGAATGTGACCAAAATGAACTAGGAACTAATGCTAAAAACAAAACTTGTAAATATCTAATACTATCCATAAATGCCATGAAAGTAAATGATGCTTTTTCTAATGATTATCATATAACAAAAAATAACTAAATTAAAATAGAAAATTAATTGAAACAAATAGAAACTTCATAAACTAGAAACAGAATGTAGAAAATACGGATACAAAATTTATATTGGGACTAAGTTGTCTAGGGTGGCGAATTAGTCCTAGTAGGGGTATTTTTAAATTTTTATTTATTTTTCTAATGGATACTAATGTGTTTTGTACTTTATAATGAAATTCTAAAGTGCAAATGCAAAATTTCACTATTTGTTCCAGGAAATGAGGTGTAAAAATGAGATTTTCACTAATTGAAAGTATGAAACCCTAGGATGCAAATGTAAACAATGTGACATGCAATATAATGTTAATAGAAGTTGTTCCTAGTATGCTAAATCAGAAATAAGATGTTTGAAATGTAGGTTCACCAAAATGATCCATAGATTTTTGGGGAAAGGATGCACACTAACACTTCTAGGATTTTCACCTAAAAAGAGAGAGATTTCCCACAAAAGATCTAGGGTTTCACTCAAAACTAATGCTAATATGATTGAGATATGTCTAAATAGAAGGTCTTAAATGAAATAAACTGATAAAAGAGATGAATAATAATGCAAAACTAATGAAATGTAGATTGTTTGAAAATACATTGTTATATGCAAAAAGATAAATTAAATGCAATATAGAACAAGATGGAAAGGCTGCAAAGAAAACGTGCACCTAGAAACTAACAAAGGCCAAAATGAAGACTACAAATGTCTCTAAAATTCTAGAAAATTTGGTTTTCTAGCCAATTGGAACACTTATGCCAAGCTGGATGACTTAGTCTCAGATTTGGCAAGTTTCTCTAGAGCCCATTTTAGCCAAATGGGTGTCCAAATCCATAAAAATATCTGACAAACATATGCGATGGGACTAATTTGCCACTGTTTGCAACATAGTCTACTAGCTTTTCTGAAATTCTGAGAGTGAAAAAAAAGCCTACAATCTGCACTTTGTTCTTTGACTAAAATTTGGATCTAAACCTACAAAATCACCTATGAAATAGAATATAATTTGGTTTCTAATGGGGTTTTTTCCTTGTTCAAACCCCTAATTTGTATTTAAACCTTGAAAGAGATAATGAAATATGCATAAAACCCTAGCCCTAAGTGTATCTAAGATTAGGAAATTTGAAGTAAGATGCAACCCTATTCTATCATGCAAGAATAAGATGCATAAATGAAACTAGAATAATGCAAGACTCATTCCAAGAGACCCTAAATCACATTAGAAATGAATCTTAGTGACATGCAAACCTTTCTTAGGCTAAAGATAGAATCACTTTGAAAACAAGTCTTTATTACTGATTCGATGGCTAGTTGCATCTCCTCAACCTAGATTTCTCCATGATTCTCTATAGGAATCCATGATCAACCCTTTGATATATGATATCTTGGACAAAAATTGATCTTGAAGACTTGCAAAAACCCTAGCTTGCTTCCCTAAGCTTCAACTTTGTTGTAGATAGACTAATGAATCTTCTTGTGAAAGATATTCAACACTTGAATCTTGAATTTGTTTGCTAAAAATGACCGAAAAACATATATTTATAGGCATAAATACCTAATTGTTTATTATTTATACCTAAGAGGCTGACATCTATTGGAAATGTTGATCAAGTAGGTGATTTTCGTCCTCAAAATTTGAAATTCCCCCAAAAGGGACTAAGTTGCCACCTTAGTCCCACCAGGGGTTTTTGAGGTGGGTTTTATGAAATTTAAATGATTTGAATGTTATTTTTTGGGACTTGTATGATTTATAGGTGAAATAAGCCTCAAGGTCCAAAATAATGAGTCTTAGGGGCCTATAAATGTTGTTTTTAAAGGGATGACTGGTGCAAGAATGCCAAAATGGGTCCAAATTAAGTGTGAAATTGCCTCTTTCTTCAAGAGTATACAATTTTATACATTACACCATATATCTTTGCAGATGTATTATCACCAAACTTAACTTAACCTCCTTCATATTTCTCAATTTTCACAAACTTACTTTTGTCATTGATCATATGATTTGAGCATCCACTATCAATGATCCATTAGTTCTTCTCTTTTCTAGCATGAAAATTTGTCGTCATAGCATTATGACCTACTTTCAGAGCACTTTCCTTCACATATCTCTCAGAGTTAGAAAAATTAGATTCAACTTTCATAGCCATGAACAAACATTCATTATCCTCATCATCCCCATAATTAGATTCATCATCAGATATACTAGCATCTTCCTTAACATAATAACTTTGCTTGAATTTTTTACCTTTTTTTTCTTTGTTCTTTTTAGTCAAAGCTCTATTTGGACATCTTGAATCATAATGACATATCTTACCACAACTAAAAAATTTGAAAGGTAACTTATATCTGTATTTATTAGTACCCTTTTTCATTTTTCTCACAAAAATTATTTTTTCATCTTCAAGTTCCTCTTGATCTAATTCCTCGGTCTTCTCTTATTTTCTAGCCTTAAAGTAGTCTCAACTTTTGCATTACCTAGACCAAATTATCTCACTTCAAAAGGAGATAAACCACCATACAATTGATCTCTAGAATATTTTCTAAATCTTGAACTTCCTCAATTATTACTTTGTGACTGTAAAATTTAGGAAGAGTTCCTAGTACCTTCTTTACCATTTCTTCTTCTTCAAGCTTTCCACCAAGACCTCTGATGGAATTGAAAAATTCATCCACCTTCTACATGTAGTTGTAATGTTTTCATCTTCAGACATTCACAGGTTCTCAAATGTGATCTTTAGGTTTTGCATCTTAGTTTGCTTCACCTTATTATCTCCTTCATAAATACTTTCCAACTTTGTCCAGATATCTTTAGTAGATTTCAAACTCATAAATTTCACAAGTTTAGTGTCAGAAAGATCACTTAAAGGAGCATACCATGCTTTACCATTGTTCTCATAGGCCTTGATATCATCATTAGTTTTTAGTATGTATAGTCTCAACAGACTTCCAGACTCCAAATCAAAGAGATACATAAAAACCTTTTATCCTTGTCTTCCATAAACCATAGTCCAATCCATAAAACAAAGGAGCATCCCTCTTATGCATCATCCAAGATCTACCTCAAGCAGTTAATAATTCTTCCAAGGAACCTTTCTCTAATACTAATTGTTGAATTCATAAAACAACTGAGAGGGGGTTGAATCAATTGTACATTAAATAATCAAAACCCTCATAAACATTCATATCCACATCAACTTTATTAACCCTTAATCTATTAGAATGATTGAGCATGAAAGAAAATAACATAAATTGAAATGTGCATCAACACCATGCACAATAGAACACTAGATTTACATGGAAAACCCAAGAAAGGAAAACCATGGAAATGATTATCTTGAAAATATAAAGTAATTGCAACGCTGAATACAAAGAGGCTCACTACCAGAGGGCTCATTGGCCATGAGAAAGAAGGGCTCGTTGCCAATGTCTCATTACCATATTATAGAAAAGAAGAAAGAATAATGTTACAATGAGAAATCTATCTCAATGCAACAGAAAAATCCACCATAGCATCACCAACACATTCACAATCTCTCTAAATATTGTAGACACCTTCTACTCATTGTTTCCAATAGTCTAACTCATTGAATATTGCACCACACTTCATAAATTTACACTTTATAACTCTACAATTTACATCATAAACTCTACTCATAATTATCCATCAACACATCTCTTATTTAAATACCTTCTTCAACCTTGAAAACATTCTCCAAGGTCAGCTATGCACCTCAACCATGCAAATCCAAATTAGGTCAGCACTAAGGATTCCTACAGTGGAAAGGAATGAAAGTGGAACACACCACATCTTAACTTGGGCCCAAATCATACATATACACCATGCAATGCTTCCACAATCACTGAAGAAAATCAATAATTAGTGTAAAAACTCAAGGTCAATCGAACCTGTGTAAAAACCATTAACATTTAAGTACATGCTTCCTTAAATCCAAAGATAACTCATGGACCACACACAACACTTGAACACAGTCTAGTATATTCCACAAAAACCTTGAAATCCAACAAATTCCTTCACAATAACTTTAACCTGAAGAATGTATAGTCCCAGTACACTTTGACAACCTTCCATACACTATAACTCAAGAAACCATCTTTCAGAGCACTCAACCATAAACAACTTCAACTATAGGTAGATACAAACCTTATCAGCCCACTTCCAAAACCAAAAGATCAAAAACCAAACTGTAGAGAAATGTGAAGCAAAACCATTTCTCCCTGACAACATTGCAACACAGCTCACACATTGGTGAATACAACTTCTTCTACACAATGATCCAAACCAATAAATTCTAGATATAACATCTATGAACACCTATGATCAACACATCTGAACCACACAAGAAGATCTTTAACCATGAATAAATGTGGGGAAAAACCAAAACACCAATCTGTATACCATAACACCTCTACAACACATTTTTTCCTCTTTTATTCAAATTATCTCAAAATCACTTGGAAACCAAGCACTAGGTACACATTCTTATCATATTCAGTGCTTCCTCTTCACCACTAAACCAACTACAACATTGCAACTCAACTATACATCCATAGACATAATCTTATCAAAGCAAAACTAGAGGTTGACACCAGTAGCACGTACTAATGACAACATAATGAAACTAATGAAAGAATCATTACAACTTCCCAACCATTACCATTTGAAATTAATGAAAATATAAACATACACCTATTGACATCAATGACAACACCAACTACTCATACTTGCAACACTATTGAAGTCAAAAGTGTTTTTTTCACTCCTGAGCTCACAACTTTTGACTTGTTTCTCCTTTTTTCACAATTCTAGTTGTGTTGCGATGATATTTCAAAGCTCTTCATAGCCATCCATGAAAATTTTCCATCCTTTTATCCAAGTACATTTTATTTAGGTTTTGGTTTTTTTGCACTCTAGTGAATTACTTGGATGTTTTAGCTCTTGGAAACTTCTTGTTTGTGTGGGATGACTTGTTTTAGGCTGTTCTACATGTATTTTTAGTATTCTAACCTATTTGGGTATTTTCAAAATTTTTTGCATGCAATTCCTCTTTTTGAAATGCACTGAGATAAAGTGCCCTTCTAGTTTATACTTTTGGGGAATTTCACACATCTTATTGTGTTTTTTGTACTCACACTATGATATTACCATGGTGGGTTGTGATTGTCTTTGTTTTCCATCACACCTTTTTCATGTGGGTGTTCCTTGTTTCATGCACAAGACAAGTGAGGGGGGTGAATTAGTTGTACATTAAAACATCAAAACCCTCATTAACATTAAGATCTTCATTAATCCTTAAACCCTTAAAAACCATTAAATCCTTATCATGCATTAGAAGAATGTAAACATGAGAAACAGTAATGAAAACAATTTTTATACACATGAGAACACCAAATTTACGTGGAAAACCTAAGAAGGGAAAACCCACAATGAAGATTAGCACACAATATAAAATAATTGTAACACCAAATACAATAGGTTCACTATCAGAGGGATCACTACCCAAAATAAAGAAGGGCTCACTAGAAAGTTAGAAAGAAGAAGATAGGATATTTTTACAATAATAAATCCATCTTAGAGAAACAAAAAATTTCCACCATTGCTTCACCAAAACATCTACACTCTCTCTATAGAATGTACACACCTTATGCTCACTACTTCTAGTAGTCTTAATCATTAAATATCATATTGCACTTCACACTTTCGCACTTCACATCTTAATTCACATCACATACACTTCACATCATAATCCTTCAGGCAACACATATGTATCATCCTCAACCTTGGAAACAATCTACAAGGTCAGTTTTGCACCTCAAACATGTAAATTCAAATTAGGTTGGCACCAAAACATTCCCATGGTGGAGAGAAATGAAGGTGGACCAGAAAACATCTTAATTCAGACCTAAATCCACATACACATGCCTTGCCATGCTTCCAAAAACATTGAAGGATATTCACAATTAGTGTAAACACCCAAGGTCGATCAAACCTATGTTAACACCATTAAACATTTAAGTACACACTTCCTCAAATTCAAAGATGACTCATGGAAAACACACAACACTTAAAATAAAATTGGAATGTTCCATCAATGCCCTAAAATCTAAAAAATCGTTAACAACAACATACACCTAAAGAACATACTCATCATGTAAACCAAGATAACCTTCCACACACTATAACTCATGAATCCAACCTTGTAGAGAACCAAAATTCAAACAATTTAGACTAAAAATAGATATGAAAAATGTAAACAAACTTTCATATCTACAAGACTAGAAACCACAATGTAGAGAAATGTGGAGAAAAACCATTTCTCCCAGACAACACTGCAACTCTGTTCACACACTGGTGAACACAACTTCAAGTTTTTTGAATGATCCAAAACTGAAACTCTAGATATAACACCTTTGAACATATCTAATCAAAATATCCAAACCACACAATAAGATCTTCAAACATGAATAAATGTGGAGAAAAACACTAAACACCACTCTACTGTATTGAACACACTATTTCCTCTTTTATTCAAATTTTCTCAAAAGAACTTGGAAACCAGGCACCAAAAACACCATCTCAACATCTCAATCACACAAGAGGTTGAAAATCCTCAAACATATGCTCATCAGAGCAACACTAGAGGTTGAAATTAGTGATACTACTAATGATAATGCAACCAATCAAAGCATCTCCATAGCTTGAGATCAATGGCAACACAAGCTTCCAACAATATCCCCCTTTTTCATTGATGGAAGCACATGATATGAAAAACCATCAACAACAAAAACAACTCTAATCAACAACTCATATACTGCACCATAGTGCATAGTGCTCCCCCTTACACAAGCATCTATACTTTCCAAAAATTTCTCTTTTATAGGACTTCTCTTTGTCTTTCTTCATATAGTTTTTCAGTTAAATCTCTCTCAAAGGGAAACACATGTTTCCTTTTCTTCTATTGTACTCTATTTTCTTCACACCTTCTCTACACACTCCCCCTTAGGAGTACAGAACATACTACACAAACCAACACTTACTCATCTTGACAGTAACAACCAACAATACACTACCTACTCCCTCTAGGAGGTATCCACCAATATTATTCCAAAATAAGGAATGAATCTTGAGATCCACTAGACTCATGCATAACCTTATGCATCTAGTTGAAAGGAAGGGAAATAACACCTAATTTCTCCTAGAGATACTCAAAATTACTCTTAGGAAGAGCCTTAGTGAATATATCTACAACTTGATCTTTAGTAGGCACATACTCCAACTTCATCTCATTCCATGCAACCTTTTCCCTTAGAAAGTGATACCAAATTAAAAAATGCTTTGTCCTTGAATGCATTATCAAATTCATTAAAATATTGACAGAACTTGTATTATCACATAAGATGGGAATTGGTTCATCATATGACACTATGATATCCTTTAATGTTTGCTTCATCCACAATGCTTGTGTGCAACATGATGCTACAACAATGTATTCTTCCTCTACAATAGATAATGGCATTGAATACTTCTTCTTACTTAGCCAAGAAACCAACCTGCTTCCAAGAAAGAAAGCACCACCACTTGTACTTCTCCTATCATCCACACAACCTATCTAATCTGCATCTGTATAAGAACTTAGAGAGAAATCAATATCCTTTGGATAACATAATCCATGTTCCAGAGTGCCTTTCAAATATCTAAATATTCTTTTTAATTCTACCACATGTGACTCTCTAGGGTCTTCTTGAAATCTAGCCACAAGGTAGATTGCATGCATGATATCTGATTTAGTAGAAGTTAATGATTAGAAGAAAAATAGGATGCTTTAGGGTTAGGACCCAGATTATCACATATCTTCCATTAATCATTCAAGGATTCCCTAGATATATTCACCCCAAGAGTGGAATAAAGGCAATATATCTACTAGGGTATTGTTCTAGGGTATGAATCAATGAAGGGTTCACCACCAAGAAAAATATTGGAAAAATACAATTGAACATTCAACCCACAAAATCAAGAAATGCAAGTCGAATAAGGAGATCCAATGATAAAATTCTGCAACAAAAAGTTAGGACGCATGTACCTGGGAAGTTTGGGAATGTGATGAGGATTCTGGAAATGCAAAAATATTGTCAAACAGTGCTATGGAGGACTAAGATGCCCTTACTATTGTCTTAGTCTCATTGTTGTTTTTCGTAGTAGATGCAAAAGCTTTGAATGTCGAAACAGAATCTGAAAGAATTTATAAAAAATACCCCTGGGAGGACTAAGACACCCTCAGTGGTGTATTAGTCTTATATTGGATTACTGAAAACTCAGAATGTGGTCCTTAACTCCAATGTCTATACTTGCTTCTTCTCATATCTGAGGTCCTGAATCTTCCAAATCTGGCTTGTACATGAGTTTTCATGAAGATGGAAACTTTACAATGCAACTTTGCAACTTTGAACTTCAAATGATCTTCAAGTATTCAACCTAAATGTGCAATCATAAACATGTAAGAGGGGAAATTTTTTTGATTTTTAGTGAATGGGGGTTTGCCTTGATCAAACCCCTTGTTGGTATTTAAACCTTGAAATGAAATGGAATAGAGAAGTAGAATGATGAATGAACAAATGGAAATGCTACAAATCACCAAATGCTGAAAAAATGCTTGAGAGGGTTGCAATGGATGTGGATCTTGAATCTTGCTTGAATAAGATAGATCTTGAATGCAATGTTAGCTTGAATTATAGAAACCTACATCACAATTGTTAGCTCCAAAACAAACATGATGATGCTTGATTCTTGACAATGGATCCAAATGCTTGATGAATTTCTCTTGAATGCAATTGACTGACTTAAATGCTTGATTGATTAGAGATGAGATAAGAAGATGAAAATGACTGGAGGAACCTTGTATTTATACTTATCTATTCTTAATATCCCAATATGACACTACAACAAGCCGACATATGAAATAATTAATCAAGGGAGGCTAAATCCCACCAATATTTTAAATTGAATCCCAAAAATACCTCAAGGAGGACTAAGACACCCTAGGTGGTGTCTTAGTTCCAAGGCACGAAACTTGGGGAACAGATTCTGAAAAGGGGCCAATTTAAGATACCTTGAAATCAGGGTCCTGTTGGTGTGTGTTTTGAGTACGCCACCGAACACAGAATAAAAATGCCCAAAGGACATTCTTATCCTCTCTTGAAAAGTGCTTGCAAAAATCTAGTAGACAATACAATAACTCCAAGGTTTCTTCGGTCAGGTCTTGACATGTGGATAAGGCCAGTGGGCATTGTGATTGCTGGTAATCACAAGGGGACTTACATGAAATTCTTTTTGCAGGTTGGAGACTTAGACGGTTTTATCCTTGAAGGCTTTTTCGGTGGGTATCTTCAGATATTCCAAAAAAGGGCAAAAGGATAAGGGTTTAGAGATCTAAACTACGCCTAAGAGTTCAAGAGACAGCAGCGACTAGATAAAATGGGTAACCACACTTCGTTTCGCCACCTTCGGACAACTACGTGAAGCAGGTGCAATCTTCAACGGAAGTGATAAGAATTTTCATATTTGAATCGGTAATTGAAACAAACAGAAGTTAAGCATCCACGATTTAATGGCTCAGACTAAATTTACACGCCAAATGCAAATCATTCACTTGACAAAAGTATGAGCAAAATTTTATCTGCCACTACGATCAAATCTATCATTCATCTAACCAATGTATAAATGAAGTGCTATTCTAGTTCTAATCTAAGTGTTGAAGGAGAAATATTAAACCTTGCATACTACTTGAAAATAAAAGTTGTTCTTAGCAAATCATGCACAAGAGCTTTTATAAACGGAAATAGTTTCGTCGCAACAATCTTTTATTACTCACTTCACACATTACAAATGAGGGTCCAAGAGTTTATATAGAGTTCCATAAATTGAATAAATGGCTCAAATTAAAAATGAGCCGACGGTCAAGATTTAACAAACGAAACCCTAATTAGGGTTTCCCAAAATGACCTTAGTTAACTGGTAGTGAACAGCAATGAGTTGGCATTCGGAGCTATTTTCAAGGGACTACATCCTGATCCTCTCGAGCTACTGTGTATTTGCTGAATCTGGACACGATCAAGGCAACCTCATCCATGGTAACCTGCGGAAGCATGCCGATTCTGAATTCAAGCCCATCCATGCTCTCGACGCATCTAGCGAAGGTCTCCTCCCACTCTGGTTCAGTCTTCTCAAAGGACTCTCTGATGCTCAAGAAGTTCACCAATTTGGCCCAGTCCTGCCACAAGATGGGCCTAGTGATGTCGAAGATATTTTCCTGGACACTTTTCTTCAAAACTTTCAACTGTAGGTCATTCTCTCGCAGCGCCTCTTTATCCAGGACATCGGCAATTATGTTGAGGATTCTGGCCTGAACTTCCTTGACCTATTCCTCCAATCTAACACCATCAACCTTGACCCTCTCCAGGACTTCACCTCGTGCCGTCAAGGACCAATACCAAGTGTGGAAGTCATAGGGTGCTCCCGCTGCGATGACGCCTCCCTTTATCAATTCTTGCTTAGGAACTCTTTTCAGAATCCTAAGGCAAGGGATTATCCTATCTTGCACATCCGGAAGGTTATCCCATACTTCTGCCAAAGTAGCCAACCTAGAAATTAAGGCAGTGGCCTGACCATAAACCAAAGTTAATCTTTCCAAGAATGCCTCAGCTTCAATCCCCTTGGCTGCTATCCATTCTTTGGCCTCCTGAACCGTGAGCCTGTTTTCTTCTCTCTTTAATGGCCTCCTGCGAAGAGTTCAGAACTAGAGGAGCTGTCGTAGTATCTTGATCAAGTGGCTTGATCAAGTGTTGAATATCATCCCTTAAGAGCTCAATCTCTAATTGGAACTCCTTTCTTTTGGCTACCTCCTTCGCCAACCTTGATTTGATGGCGGACACAAAATTGTCCAAATCTTCCATTTCTTGGCCCTTAGTGGTTGGACCCAAGTCAATGGTCATGATGGCGTAATCCTGTGGAGCCATATCCTCATGCGGCTTGTCCACTGTAGGCATGGCGATTTGCACTGTCCTGTTGCCGGCCTCGTCTCTCTGTATGCTGGAGAATTTCTTTGCCGACTTTTTCACCACGGTTTGAGACAGTCTGGCTAAAAAGTCTGTCGTATCATCCTCTTCTGGTTCATCTGCCGGCACTTGTACCTTTAGCCTTTCCTTCAGCCAATCCGGGATCGTAAGTTGCTCAACACCGTCTTCCTCCGGCACGCCTTCTCTATCAGGAACGTCTACAATTCCCCTAAGGGCTGAAATCATCCCTTCCTGAAAATCCTCATCTTGGGTGCCCACATTGTCGTCATCTGACTCCAATATTTCGGTGCCCGTGGGAGAAGGTGGCGCATCCTCATCTAGCTGAAGCTCTGCGTTGTCTTCAGGAATCGGAGAAGGATCCCTCATATCTGCCAGTGAAGCATCGGCGGTAGCCAATATCTCCTCAATATTTCTAGAGGCGGCTGATTGAGAAGGTTTCATCTTTGCTTGTTTTTGGGCCGGCTCCTTGCCTGCAGCTATTTCCTTTCTTTTCCTAGACATGGTGGCCTCTATCACTGGGAGGTCCTGTGATGCTCCCGCATTGGAAGAATAAGACTCTGCCTCGCTTATAATGTCATAGGTCAGGGTTATCTTCTGGCACCTTAATTCTTGAACTCATTGATCAACACACCACTGAGTAAACTTGATGACAGTCCTCATCAAGACATTCAAGTCAGCATGCTCTGCTTCTGACCACTGGACGGCGAGCAAAGCCGAATTCTCATCGAAGCGCGGTTGCGTCTGATTTTCATCCTCCTCTAATTGATCTGGCACGTGACAAAATTCTGTTGCCCTGATCAGACTGAGAGGTAATCTGAACCACATCCTCCGTCTGACCTCAAATTCATCTGTAGCATTTTCCCAAAAGTCCTCCAGTTCGACCCTATGCTTGTATCTCCTTCCATCCACCGTCTTGATGTGGTGATGGGGGTCGTAGTGATTTCTAGCCGGATATGGGGAAAAAGGGTAATGCTGATTCTCGATTCTGGCACTGTCAGCTGCCTGTGATGATGGACACGACTCCAACATGTTCCCTATAAAGAAGGGAAAAGTAACTGCCGCCTTCTGTTTCACCCTTTGAAGACCCTGGAACTCTTCTAACTGCCTCAACACTTCGAGCAGGACCATCTTATTAGTGGGGAAGATGGGCAGACGGTACGGGCTTCCAGTGAATCCTTGAATTCTGATATACGTAAATCTTGGATATTGGATAAACCAAGACCCATATTTACCGATTAGGCTTTTGGCCTCATGTGTCAGTCGCTGATGCGTCCCTCCCTGGAGTATCCTGGTGATGTACATCAAGAACGCGTCATGGGCTCACCTAAAGTGTGTCTTCTCCTTCAGCTGAAGTTGTGGGTAACAGTCATAAGGCTTTAGCTCATTCTCCTTACTGCCAACTGTGCCTTTGCAGATCAAACCTGCATATCTGTAAGTTCTAGCCAACATATAGATGACGTAAGAACTCATGTAAAACGTTTTGGTCTTCTCTAAGTTGATAAGCTGGTGGTGAAGATTATTGCTTATCATTCTAGCCCAGTTGAACATCTTGACACCTTCTGTGAGGTCCTCAATGAAGTAATACATCCACGGCTCAAAGGGTGATCCTGAGGGATTGCCTGCCACTTTGTTCAGCAAGATAATAATATCTCCATAGTCTTCCTTGAAGTCTGTGCGCAACAACTTCTTGGGCATCTTCTTAACAGACGGCCTAGGCTTGTCCAGCCAAGATTTGTTAAGGTTGGCAGCACAAAGACCAGGGCTTTCATCATATAACTTCTGAGCATCCTCCTTAGTCTTGTAGACGGTTTTAGGATATGTCGGAATGCCGAAGGCTTCCTGAATGGCCAACTCCGTCAGATGTGCCAATACTCTCCCATCAGGTGCCACAATCCGCCTTGACTCAGCATCATAGTGAAGTGCACACTCCACCATCAGTTCAGCACAGCACAGCGCAGGCGGGAATCCGGCAGCTTGAAATATGTCGTTTCTCACCATCCTTCTAGCGGCAGGCGTCGGTAAGGGTCCGTTGTGTCCATATATCCTCTTTTTAAATTCCATGAGATCGATGTGGCCAAGATCAATGTCTGAGACATTTTTCCATTTAGACTTTATTCTGGTCTCTGGCTGCGATCCTTTACTTGCAAACTTCATCTGTGCCTGCCTGGATATTTCTCCTTGATCGATCGGCAGCCTGCAAGCACAAAATACTTAACATTAATACAAGATTATTTAAATTTAATGAGTTTCAGGGTGTAGCTTGGACAAATCGCACTTTCAGCCTTATTAAATTAAAAATTTCTGTCAAAAAGCAGGCTGAAAGTAATTAAATTCGCCCATCATGAATGAAATTCGTGGCGAAAATGAAGTAGAAGATAGAAACACAGTGCAAATACATTGTAAACTAACTTCCAAACCTCAAAGATCGTGTTGTGGCTGCAAATGAATTTAAAAATTTAGAAAATCTGCCAGAAGAAGTGCGCCAATATGCTGGAAGTACGACTTCAGCAAAGAAATAAATTACTTCTCTCAAAAATCAAGCCTGTCAATAAGAAAATGCTATCTTGATTCTCACAACGATGTTATTCTCACAAATTTCTCCTTCACGAATGTTTTCCTGAAGATTCGAAAGAGATAGCTACTTCACAGCCAGAATTGTGAAGAAATGAGTTGCTGAAACTCATTTTATGGCTGAGAAGTGCGATTTTCTTCAAGGCATTGTTTTCTTTCCTTTGATTTTCTTCCAATTTTTAGAAACGTTTTCTTCTCAGATTGGAAAATTTCTAATTTCACTTTTAGTTATCGAGGCAAGTTTCTAATTTTCATCTCTGCTTGAGATTTTCGAATTTTCTCAAAGAAAATTGTCTAAGTTTGGAAAAGATATTAAATTAATTGTCCAAATTTAATTTTCCAATGTATTTTAAATCTTCCGAACATGGCAAAGTTTAAATTTATCTAAGGCAGACTAGTTTAATCTTCCAAATAATCTCCGGATTTTGAATTTTTAATTAAAATTCCCTAAGTGTCAGGGAAATAATTAAAAATATTAAAATATTAAATTCCAACCCGTTTAACCTTGATACATGGCTAAGTTCGTTTGTCAGAGGCAAAAATATCTCTTTTCAAATTGTCTGCCTAGCCAAAATATGCTCAATAGCTCATCTGCCAAATTTCAACTTTCTAGGCGGAGTTCTGACCTCTTTGGACATTTTTATTTAGCCAAACGATTCATCTTCTGGGTTGGGCGAACTTGGAGATCTCTGCCACTTTGCCATTTTTTTTACTAGTGCCTTAGGAATTTTCCAAGCTGAGAGGGGTGGACTTCATGCTTGCTCTGCCAAACACTCTTCATTTCATGCCAAAGAATTTCATTCCGTTGTGCCGAGGCGTGATTTTTATGCCTGCCAAACCTCTTCTTCCTCTAGACATGTCTCCGTTTTTCATGCCTTAGAATAATTTTCCTTCCAAAGTTTGGACGAATCTCTTATAATCTCTTGCCTATGGCATATTTTTATTATCCATTGGTCTTAGACTTTCCTTGCCATGGCAAATTTTATTTTTGCCTTGTCCAACGGCAAATTCCACTTGTTTTAATCATTTAATTCAATTTCCAATGAATTACCTTGCAATTTCACCCCTTTCCAAACACCTTGGAGCGCACCCCTTCATGTTTTACCTTCTCCACACTTCTTGGGGTGGACTTCATGTGCCTCATGCCATTTTCCTTTAGGCTGGGCGGACTTCATGTGTTTCATGCCATTTTCCTTAGGTTGGGCGGACTTTGATCCTTGTGTGCCATCCTTTTCTAGGGGTGGACTTTGACTTTCTTGTGCCATGCGCCCCTTCCAAACATCTTGGGCGGACTTGGCAACTTTCATGTCTTGGGCGGACTTTAGGCCTAGCTTGCCTATGGCGGACTTGGCCTATCTCTTGCCAGTGCCTACCTTTTGGCATGCCAAAGGTAGGGCGGACTTTGAACTTCTCATGCCATTCTCAGACTTAAGCATTTTTCCAAAAAAAAATTGCCATTTTTCAAACTTTTTCATTTTACCTTGATTTTCTTGATTTCTAGAGACGTGTTGATTTTCTGCTCTGTGGGATCCAAAAATAGAAACTTTTTCCCAAAATAGAAACTTTCCAAAAATAGAAAAAGCAAAAAGCATCCCTAAAAAATAGGAACTCCAAAATGGCCTAAAAATGCCAAAAATCAAAAAAGCAAAAATCAAAAAAGCAGAATCCCTAAAAAATAGGAAGTGTCAGAAACGACCAAAAGCAATGGCGATCTTCGTCTACTGGGTGTTCTAAGCACTTCTATGACGTTAAGGCACACAAACGGGTTCAAAATCTTAACTTAGCCGGACTTAACTCTCAAAATTTATCCAAATTCAAGACTCTCAAAGACATTGCGCAAAGGGCGGAACCAAACTTGGGGGTCCCCATTTCTAATGGGGCGATGTGTGAAATAGGTCACAACAGGTCCCAAGACCCATGGAGGACAAACAAGCCCTAGGTGGTATTTTAGTCCCAGTCCACAAATCAGGGACACAGGAAAAATCATTAAATTATCATTTATCCATTGATGATTGTCAGGATTAGCTAGATAAAAATGTAGCTTATTAGGCTTGTGGATGCAAAATAGGACCAGTTAAGACATAAAGAAGGATAAATAAAGTTAGGGACACATAGGAAAAATCATTAAATTATCATTTATCCATTGATGATTGTCGAGATTAGCCAGAAAAAGATGTATCTTATTAGGCTTGTGGATGCAAAATAGGAATAGTTAAGACATAAAGAAGGATAAATAAAGCAAGGTGGATCCAAACAAGTGTGAAAATGCAAGGGTATGCATTTTCCTAAACTAAATTTAGCCCCCACTTTAGTGAGCGGATGAACTTGCTTCAAACTCACACTAAAGTAGCCAACCACACTATTAAGAGGGGTTCAAATGTATGAATGCTAGTAATATAGGATAACAATAACCAAGAGGGATGATCAATCCCCCAGGATCAAGATCCTATGATAGACCAACATACGCACAAAGGAACACACATGCGGGTGATATATGAAGCCATAATTAGATTGCAAACATACACCATCAAAGATAGGGAAAGAGAAAAAGAAAACTGTAATGGATCAAGCTTCGACTGGCCATCCAACACGATGGACCAGGTCTAGGATATTTTTTCAAAAAGGTTTACAAGTGGAATGCGCTACCCACTATGCAAAAAAAATCTCATGCTCACGAGGGCTAGTGAAGCTAGGTGTTCACTAGGTGAGCCCCAGGAATTCCATATCAAATTCATACCCCCATGACTATGATAACAACAAAAATAAAATGTGTGCTCGCAAGGGATAGTGAAGATATTTGTTCACTAGGTGAGCCCCAAGGGACCATATCAAATCCATACTTCCATCACTTTAATAAGGAACAAAAATGAAACACAATAATAAAGAAGGATGTTTGAAGGGATTTTTCTTAGTTCGTTCAAGGTCTCAATCCTAGGGAACATTATGCCCTAATATCTCCAAGAGAGGACAAGTCAAAAAAATATCATGCTCTCCGAGGAAATCAAGCCCAATGACACCACCAAGAAAAGGATGCATTGCAAGAAAAGAGAAAATCACAAAATGAAACATGGGTGTCAATGTATGCTCCCACTTTAAAGCAATTGCTAACACCATTACTATGAGCAATTTATTTAAAGTACAAGAAGACATGAGAGCTTATTCAAAAATCCTTATGCCAAGACATATGTTTTTGATAAGCTACGTCATGAGAATGGAAGGGGTTGCCCCAAAAATGCATAACTCAGTACTGTTAGTGTAATTAATATTTAATTACACTTGCATAACTTTACTTAGGTTGAGCTAATTTTAGGTCAACATTAGGGTTGCATACTTTGCTTTTATAAAGCAAATCATCTACTGTTGCTTTATGGATTCCAGGGTTGTTCCAGTTTGGTGTTTTCAAGTGTTTCGTGGCATCGGGTCTGCTGTCACATTATTATGATTCCGATATGGTTTCTTGTAGACAGAAGTATCTTTCCTTGCTTGCCAGATTGCAGTTCCAGTGTTACTCTATAGTGTTCTTCCAGTGCTTCTTTGCAACATTCATCTCATTGTAGGGGGGGTTGTCCCACTGGGTTTTCCTTCTCTACCTCATTATTGCATTTGTACATGGGTACCTGATCAGGCCTAGTTGTCAGGACCCATTCATGCTTTCTTTCATTCATCTTAGTTTTAGGTGCATGCTTATCTAGTCTCCCTAAGTTGCACTTATGGGGGGGTGTTAGTGTAATTAATATTTAAATACACTTGCATAACTTTACTTAGGTTGAGCTAATTTTAGGTCAACATTAGGGTTGCATACTTTTCTTTTATAAAGCAAATCATCTCATTGTAAATTGAATTCCTGAATAATAATATTTTGCACATTACATGCAAATCTCTACTTTTTTGATATTTTCTCTTCTGTGGAAGGTGTTTAGGTTTGCATGTCTGATCTAGGGTTTTTAACAAGTACATCACATGCAAGCCAACTTAAGGCATTTCATCCACATCCCAAGATTTCTCTTATATATACATGAAAGGTGATCAACTAGCCAAAAGAGGTGACAAGTGACATACGAGGGCAAGGCTACCCAACCCCTTGCCCCCACTTAGTGCAGGACAAGGATGAGCTGAATAGGATGAAAGTAAGTTTCACTTAGAGGAACTAGGTGCTTCAACACAAGGAAGAGCACCACAGTCCCTAAGATGTTAAATTTTGTTACTCAAAGCCTTGCATTTGTTATTAGAATGACCATGAACTCTATGATATGCACAAAATGAAGTCTTATAATAAAATTTCTTTTGTGTTCTTGGAGGGAGAGATATCAAGAAATCTTGGAGGAGTCTTGACAAGATACTTTCTTGATCATTTTGCGACAAAGATATCACTTTCTTAGTATTAGTTGGCATTCCTACACAAGACTTTTTAGATTGCAAGATTTTGTTTTCTTCATAAAAGGACGATGTAAAATCTACAGAACTCAAATCGTAAGTGTTTTGTGTGATGGGATTGATGTTAAGTGAGGATTTCTTTATTTCTTGCAAATGATAATAGTCAAGACCACTAGTGTCTATTAGTTCAAGATGCAATACCCTTAAATTCGGCTTAGAGGAATCTTTTATTAGAGTTTTGATATTAAGTGAAGGCTTGTTTATTTCTATCAAAGGACAATGACCAAGACCATTAGTTGTTTCTTTTGTGTTAGGCTCTATAGGGACATGAATACCTTTTTCTCCAGCACCACATCTTTTCCCATTATATCCAATTTGTTTCATAATCTCTTAACCTTTTCCATAAATCTTTTTCATTTCTTTAGGATTCAGAGGTTGTTGATAGTCACCTTCATCAAAGTTTGTTGTGTATGTTGTCCTTTCTTCTAAAGTGGTTGAGGTGGATTATTTCAAAGGGTCTGCTTTTTCCTTTCCCTTTTCAGAGTCTTTATTTATGATCTTGTATTCTCCCATGAATGTTGGTGTGAAACTCAATGATTCTGCATCATCTAGTGATGTTGTTGTGAAGGGTTTAAGATATCTATATTTTTGTTGTTCTTGTATGGGTTCTAATTATGTAGTTGGTGTCAATGTGTTTAAAGAATTCTCTTTATCTTTGTCAATGTTAAAACAACTGTATGGTTTAAGATCATCTTCGATTGCATATACTTTGTTGTTGTAGACATATTTCATTTTATGATGAAGAGTGGAAGGCACCCCATTCATTGCATGAATCCATGGTCTGACTAAAAGAAGATTATATGAAAAATCACCAGTCATAACATGGTTCGAGGTTTGTAATGTGGCCTTTCCAGTGGAAATAGGTAAAGTGATTACACCAAGCATTTGTTTTCGCACGTTACCAAATCCATTAATAGAGAAAGAGATGGGTTGGATTTTTTATTTATCGACACCAAGCTTATCTAAAAGATTTACATTGCACACATTTAAGTTTGAGCCATTGTCAACAAGGGTTCATTTTATCCATACACTTTTATATTGAGCTATGATCATGAGAGCATCACATTGTTTTTTCACTTCCAAAGGAGGGAAATCACTTTGGTGGAAAACAATGTCAGCATTTATTTCTTGAATCATGGCTACTATTTCATTCGTATTTTCACTAGAGGGGACCACAACTTGTTGCAAGGCTACTTGAAGAATAGTGTGATAATTAGGTGAACTCTAAATTAGATCCCATAGGGATATGTTTGCGGGAGTATTCTTAAGTTGTTCAACAAGATCATACCCCTTTCCACTTTGTGAAGGTAAAAGAGGGGGACCTGGTAAGATAGGATTAGGCAATGGGAGGGATGTTGAAGGTGTTTGTATTAGTTGCGGATTGTTCCTAGTGTTGTATGTATGAGCAATGATATTGTAACTCAGTTGTTGTGAAACATTTTATTAGGTGGTTCAAATATAAGGACAGGTTTGTCTTGAACTTGTGGTGTTTTCAAGGTTGGATAAATCATAATTTTAGGCTTGGGAGAGTACTCCAAGGGGTATCTAATGTGCATAACCTCAGAAGACTCATCCTTGTTTTCATGATCTCTTAGTGAAGGGGAGTCTAATGTCACTTCATCATCTGCATCTAAGGAATTACTATTTCCAGTGTTCTCATTTTCTTCCACTGTGATATCTTCCCTAGTAGGAGAGTTTTTAGGAGAGCTACAAACCAAATTTTCTTGACATTCAAGGATTGGTTCTTGCAAAATGACTTCATCGCAAGTAGGGTAATGATCAATGGTTGAATTTTTTTGTTCAATAAGGGTTTCCCTAGGTGAATGGGGACAACTAAGATTCTCTATCATCAAAGTATCTTCTTCACAAATAGGAGAGATACTAGGAGGAGAACAAATGTGATTGCCATGATTGTCCAAATTTTCACTCCTTTGATCATCCAACACCAACATATCTTCCTCATATACACTTTCATATTCTCGAACATTATCATAAGAGGTGAGGATGTTGGGAGATGAATGTAGACTAGTTAAAGTTTCAATGGTCTCTTGTTGTGTTATGTGGTCGTCATGATTACCTAAGGTTGTTTCTTCTTGGGTATCAATGTATGATTTACAAAGAGAGGTAGAAGAAGAGAAACAACTAGGATTCTCAAAAATCTCATTGATTAGTTCTTCTAACACAAAAATATCTTCTTCACCAATAGAAGATATATTAGGAGGAGAACGAATATGATCATTAGGAATATCCAAGGTTGTATTCTCTTTCACTAAAACAATCTCATAGGGAGGGGATATGAACCTTTTCTTAGCATGCTTAGAAAGATAAGGTACTAACATTGTTTGACAAGAAATGAAAAGAAATTGTAACCATATCATGCAATACTTTAATAATGTAAACAATGTATATCCAATTATGCAAAACACATTTATCCAATGTATGCAAAACTTTAAGAATGCAATCAATGTATATCCAAAAATGAAAAGCACTTTTATCAAACTTATGCAAAGTTTTATGGATGTAAACATTGTATATGCAAAAGTGAAAAGTACTTTTATCCATATTATGCAAAGTTTCATAAATGTGAGCATTTTCAGATCTAATGATGCTTGTAATTGGAATGATTTCAAAAATGAGAGCCCTAAATTGATGTTTTTGACCTAGATGCATAAAATAGATGTTCCTAAAACTTTCAAGACTTATAGTATATGTTACCAAGAGGCTTGGGAAGAATAGAAAAGAATATTTAAACATTGAAAACTACAGATTCAAACTCAACATGAACTAAGATTCCAGTAAGGGCGTCTTGGTCCTACTGAAGGAATTTGGAGGGTCCAGAAAGTGGAATAGAAAGCATACAACTCATACAGGTTTCTAAGACAGAAATCCATAGAGGAACTAAGATGCTAGTAAGGGTGCTTTAGTCCCAGTGGATTTTTTTATAGAGAAACGACAAGATCTGAGTTGATAACAGTGTTTCTAGGTTGCCTATGTAGGGACCTTATGTTGAGAAATAGAAAACTAGGCAAATGAATGCAAGAAAAAGTAACTAGTGACAAGCAATTGGATGCAAAGTTGAATGCTTTTTAAAAAAAATTAATGAAATAAAAATGTTTCTAAATGCAATTAGGATGATTAACAATGCACATTTAAGTTTTTCAATGAGATGATATGATGTAAGAAAGCCAAAATGCAACCTATATGCACTTTCACCAATTCAAATATGAGAAACCCTAGATACAATTTCACTAATGTAAAATGCAATGCAAGAATGAATGCAACCTAGATCTAGTACTTTAATGAGCTCCAAATTAGAAAATGAATGTCAAAAAAAATTAGGTTCACCAAAATGATTAGAAGAAAAATAGGATGCTCTAGGGTTAGGACCTAGAACATCACATATATTTAATTAATCATTCAAGGATTCCCTAGAGATCTTCACCCCAAGAGAAGAATAGAGGAAATATATCTACTAGGGGGTTGTCCTAGGGTATGAATCAATGAAGGTTTCACCACTAAGAAAAAGCTTGG
Source organism: Sequoiadendron giganteum (assembly GCA_007115665.2). NCBI lineage: Eukaryota > Viridiplantae > Streptophyta > Pinopsida > Cupressales > Cupressaceae > Sequoiadendron > Sequoiadendron giganteum. The sequence continues at coordinate 490,981,412 of CM021104.1, forward strand.
AAAAATACAATTGAACATTCAACCCACAAAATCAAACAATGCAAGTCAAATAAGGAGATCAAATGACAAAATTATGCAACAACAAGTTAAGGGGCACGTACCTAGGAAGTTTGGGAATGTGATGAGGATTCTAGAAATGCAAAAAAAATGTCAAAAAGTGCCATGGAGGAATAATACACCCTTACTATTGTCTTAGTCTCATTGCTATTTTTGGGGGTAGATGCGAAATCTTTGGATGTTAGAATAGAATCTGAAAGAATTTCTGAAAAATACCCCTGGGAGGACTAATACACCCTAGGTGGTGTATTAGTCTCATTCTAGATTTCTGAAAACTTAGAATGTAGTCCTGAGCTCCAAGGTTTGTACTTGCTTCTTCTTAGATCTGAGGTCATGAATCTTCTAGATCTGGCCTATAGGTGAGTTTTGTGAAGATGGCAACTTTGCAATGCAACTTTGCAACTTTGCATTTCAAATGATCTTCAAGTCTTCAACCTAAATTTGCAATCACAAACATGCAAGAGGGGAAAAACATGTTGATTGTTAATGAATGGGGGTTTTCCTTGTTCAAACCCCTTGTTGGTAATTAAACCTTCAAATGAAATGAAATAGAGAAGGAGAATGATGAATGAAAAAATGGAAATGTTGCAACTCACCAAACCCTTGTGATAGAATGCTGCAAATGTGCTTGAGGGGGCTGCAATGGATGTGGATCTTGAATATTTATTGAATAAGATAGATCTTGAATACAATGTTAGCTTGAATTATAGAAACCTACATCATATTTGTTAGCTCCAAAATAAACATGATGATGCTTGAATATTGAGAATGGCTCCAAATGCTTAATGAATTTCTCTTGAATGAATACTTAAATGCTTGATTGATTAGAGATGAGATAAGAAGATTAAAATGAGTGGAGAAACCTTGTATTTATACTTATATATGCTTAATATCCTGAAATTACACTACAACAAGCTGACATATGAAATCATTAATTGAAGGATGCTAAATCTTGCCAAGATTTGAAATTGAATCCCAAAAATACCTTAAGGAGAACTAAGATGCCCTAGGTGGCATCTTAGTCCCAAGGCATGAAACTTGGGGCATAGACTCCAAAAAGGGGCCAATTTAAGATGCCTTGAAATCAGGGTCCCAAGACTCATGGAGGAAAAAGACGCCCTAGGTGGCATTTTAGTTCCATTCCACAAATCAGGGACACATAGACAAAATCATTAAATTATCATTTGTTTGTTGATGATTGTGAAGATTAACCAGAAAAACATGTAGTTTATTAGGCTTGTGAATGCAAAATAGTACCAATTAAGACATAAATAAGGATAAATAAAGCAAGGAGGGCCCAAACAAGTGTGAAAATGCAAGGGTATGCATTTTCCTACACTATAGTTCAATATAGCAATCCTCCAATCATTGATCTATACTTGCTCTAATAAACCTTAGGATACTCTTCATTCTTGCTTAGCTTGCAACTAGTAACCATACGAGTACATATAGGTTTAGAGTCTTCCATTCCAAACTTCTTTAGCATTTCCTTAACATACTTTGACCGTGATATGAATATTCCTTTTTTTATTTGATTGATTTGAATTCCAAGGAAGAAATTCATCTCCCCAAACATAGACATCTCAAAATCTTTCTACATCTCTTATGAAAATCTCTTGCACATAATTTTATTTCCTCCAAATATTATATCATCAACATACACAACCAGAATAAATTTTTTATCTTTGTCAAATTTAAAATAGAGATTTCTATCTATGTTACTTTTATAGAATCCTTGTTGCAAGAAGTACATATCCAATATTGCATACCAAACTCTAGGAGCTTGCTTCAATATATAGACCATATTCGGATCATCTAACAACTAAAAGCCTTCTAATTGTTCAATATATATATACCTCTTCTTCTAACTCACCATTCAAGAATGCAGACTTTGCATCCATCTAATAAACTTTGAAATCCTTGTGTGTTGTGAAAGCCAAAAAAATCCTAATAGCCTCAAATCCCTGCCATCGGCGCAAATGTCTCTTCAAAGTCTATTCCTTATACTTGTGAGTTTCCTTTACACACAATCCTTGCTTTTCTCCTAAAAAATTCTCCATTCTCATTCATCTTGTTCTAGAATACCCACTTAGTTCCAATCACATTCTTGTTTGTTGGTCTTTGGATAAGTTCCCAAGTCTTGTTCTTCTCAATCTACATTAGTTCTTCTTCCATAGCCTTGATCCAAAACTCATCTTTGCATTCCTCAATCATTGTTTTAGTCCAACTTTGGAAAGTAAACATGAATTTACTTGTTCTTCTATCATAGTATCCTTTCTCCTTGTTAGTACACCTCTTCTTTTATCACCAATGATCTAATCCTCAAAATGATTCTTCTACATACATACTTAGGGGTCTTAGGGATCCTTTCTAGAGCTTCTTCCTCTTAAACATGCACTTATTTTTCCTTACCTTCATAATTTTCTTCTTCTTGGAAAAAGGACTCATCTAATTCATATACATCTACCAATACTAAAATTTTATGTAAGTCTTCATCTACTTTGACACTTTCACTTTCAACAATCCTTTTTAGCCTCTTATTGTAGCACTAGTAAGCCTTTCTTTTTATAGAGTATCCAAGGAAGATTTATTCATCAGATCTTGCATCAAATTTTCCTATTTTCTTCATCTCTTCTAATATAGCACTTACTTCCAAACACTCTAAAATACTTGACAATAGGAGTTCTTCCATACCACAACTCATAGGGATTCTTTGAACTATTTGTCCTTTCTTGCACTCTATTAAGTATATAGATTGCAGTATGAATTAATTCTCTCCAGTCGAAATCTAGTAGATTTGCTTCCTTCATCATTGTCCTTTTTGCTTCTTGAACATTCCTATTCTTTATTTGCACCACTCCATTCTACTGAGGAGTCCTAAGAGCTGATAAATATCTCTTTATTCCATGATCTTCACAAAATGTATTAAACTCATTGGAGGTGAACTCTCCACCTTTTTTAGATCTTAAACATTTGATTTTCATATCCATTTCATTGTCAACCATAGCTTTATTTGCCTTAAAATTATGTAGATATTTTGATTTTTCTTTGAGAAAAGTTACCCAAGTCATTCTAGAGTAATCATCAATCAACAACATGAAATACCTATCACCTTGAAAATTTCTTGTTTTTGTAGGTCCACAAAAATTTGTATGCACCAACTCCAAAGGTCTTGTGGTAGAATATTCTTTGACAGTGAACCTTTTTCTTGTTCGCTTCCCAAATTGAAATTCTTTACAAACTACATTTATAGGCTTTGTAATATTTGGTAGATCTCTCACAGCTTAAGCAGAGCTAATCCTCACTAGGCTATCAAAATTGATGTGGCACATTCTTCTATGCCATATCCAACTTTCATTTATTTGTGTCATAAATCACATACCATTAGCACCCTTAAGCTAATAAATATTTCCATGTATCCTTCTTCCTACACCAACCAGAGTTTCAGAGCCTTTTCTTATCTCACATCACCATCCTAAAATATAAGATTATTTCCTTTGCTAAACATTTTTCCTACACTTAGAAGATTATGTCGGAGACCCTTAACATAAAGAACATCATCTATTCAAACAAATAAAATAAATGATAGGTGGTGAAAGGTGATGAATGAATTCACCCCAAAGACCTATTTTCCCTTATTTCATTCAAAATGTAAGCTATAAAATACAAATGAAGAATAGTAATCAAATCTGACTGAAACAATAATCAAAAGGAAGACCTGCAAAGGGGAAAATAATATGTACCTTTCACCAAAAGTCACCTTTTGAAGCTCATTGTGGACTCATTCACCCTATGGTGAATGGGCTTTCGCTACGGTTCCTGAAAAAATGTTTTTGGGTTCTCTTCTATTGTGTTTGCACTCTGAGATTCCATTTGTTCACTATTGGACAACCAAAAATATATTCTATACAGGAGTTTCCATGATTTGACAACTTTTCTTGCAACTTTGACAACTTTTCAAATTTCTTCAATTTTGTTCTTCAAATGATCTTCAACCTAAAACCTACAATCACACATCAAAGAGATAAAAATGTTGTTTTATTAGGGAATGGGGGTTTTCCATGGTCAAACCCTGTTTTGGTAATTAGAACTTAAAATGAAATAATGAAACATGAAAGAATGAATGGTGAATGAACAACACTATGTTACTACTCACCAAACCTCATTTGAACCTTGGATTGTAGATCTAAAACTTGCATGAATTGGCCTCAATGGATGTATATCTTGATCATGAAACTTATCTTGAAACAATTTCCTTAAATGCTTGAATAGATCTTGAACACTACATCACCAAATTAGCTCAAACAAAATGTATGATGCAAGAAATATTTGGCATGATAATGGAATCTTGATTGGTGTAATAATATTCAGTAATTGTTCCCTTGAATTCCTTGAAATTTATGTATCTTGATCTCATGAAGTTACACAAAAGTTATAGGAAGTCTTGAAAGTCTTAAGATGAAACATAGTGAAATAACCTTATATTTATACATATCTTAACATTAATTCTCAAAATTCAAATATCACAAGCGAACATTGAATTTTGGATTTAAAATAACTAAAATATTGCCAAAAAAATATTTTAAAGGGGGATCCTAGGTCTAAGTGAAGACCCATTCACCAAAGGGTGAATGGTTCCTAGGTCACTTACCTAGGACACACATTGCTTATTGTTAAAAATTATGTTAAATTAGGGTCCTAGATCTAAGTGAGGACCCATTCGCCATAGGGCGAATGGGTCCTAGATCACTTACCTAGGACACACATCTTCCAAAGTTAAGTGTTGTGAAATTGAATTTATGAATGTCAGCTTTTATCCCTCAAAACTTATATTTAATTAGGCTTGGATTTGAGTTAAAGGGGCCAATTAAGGAAAATTAACCTCAATTAATTAATAAATCCCTAGATTAGTGTGAACGTGTAAAGTTACACCTTACAACACCAAAAATAAGGCACAATTAAGTCCATTTCAATTAAAAGGGCCCTAAACTTAATGTGAATATGAAAGTTAACATATTACAACACTAAATTAAGGCATCATTAAGCTCATTTATTTATAAATTAGTTCCAAATTAAGTGTGAAAAAGGGATACTTTTCCTACACTACAATTGTATTATTCTTGTCACCAAAACTAATTGAACCTTTTCCACATATCTTAGTAGATGTATCATCACCAAACTTAACAAGACCACCTTAAAAAATTTCAAGTTTAACAAACTTACTCTTGTCACCTATCATGTGATTTGAGCATCAACTATCAACAATCCAGTACTTTTTGTCTTCTCTAGCATGAAAAGCAGTCACCATAGTTCCAGTATGACCTACTTCTAGAGAAAATTCCTTCATACACCTCTCAGAGTTAGCAAAATTAGCTCCAAAATTTAGAGCCATGAACAAGAATTCATCATTTTCATCATTCGGGTAATTAAATTCATCATTAGATATATAAGCATCTTCCTTAACATAGTAACTTCTCTTAATTGGTTAACCTATATTCTCCTTAAATTATATTTCATTTGAAGCTTTGATTGGACATATTTAAGCATAATGTCCTATCTTTCCACAATTGAAACATTTGAAAGGTAACTTACCTTTGTATTTCCAGTGCCCTTTTTCAATCTCCTCACAAAATTTGCTTCTAGCTCATCAAACTCATTTGGATCAAATTCCTCATTCTTCTCTACTTTTCCAACTTTCAAAGTAGTCTCTTTTCTTGAATCACTTGGTCCAAACTCTCTCAATTCAAAAGTAGTTAAATCACCAAACTGATATCTAGAATAATGATCTAAATTCAGAGGTTCTTTAATAGCAGAAACCTTATGACTATAATATTTAGGAAGAGCTCTTAATACCTTCTTTACCACCTCATCTTTTTCAAGTTTTCCTCCAAGGCCTTTGATGGAATTGACAACTTCATCCACTCTATGCATGTAGTATTTAATATCTTCATCTTTTGTCATCCTTAGGGTTTCAAACTTATTCAAGTCATATTTTGCATCTTTGCTTGCTTGACCTTATCATTTCCTTCATAGACACTTTCCAACTTCTTTTATATCTTACTAGAAAATTTATAGCTCATAACTTTCACAAAATTTGAATTAGAAAGACCACTCAAAACAACATACCTTTCTTTACCATTGTTCTCATATACCTTGACCTCATCATTAGTACTCGGACCATTTTTAGGCATTGTATATATCCAATTTCAACATACTTCAAAACTCCAAACTCTAGAGAAACAAGGAAACCTTCCATCCTAGTCTTCTAGAATGCATAATCAGATCCATCAAACATAGGAGCCTCCATCTTTTGCACCACCCCAAATCTACCTCAAGCGATTAATATTTATTCCAAGGAACCTTGCTCTGATACCAATTGTTGAATGCACAAGACGGGTGAATCAATTGTACATTAAAACATCCAAACCCTCATTAACATTTAGATTTTCATTCATCCTTAAACCCTTAACAACCATTAAACCCTTATCATGCATTAGTAGAATGTAAACATATGAGAAACAATAATAAAAACACATGAGAACACCAAATTTATGTGGAGAACTTAAGAAGGTAAAAACCATGGTGAGGATTAGCTCAGAATATAAAGTAATTTCAACATCGAATATAATAGGCTCAATGTGTGAGGGCTCATTTCCCAAAAGAAAGAAGGGCTCACTACCAAATTAGAAAGAAGAATATAGAAGATTTTTACAATGAGAAATCCATCTCAGAGCAACAAAAAAGTTCCAGCACTACTTCACCAGAACATTCACACTCTCTTTGTAGAATGTAGACACCTTCTGCTCATTGCTTCCAATAGTCTTAATCATTAAAGCTCATACTACACTTTGTACTTTCACACTTCACATCTTAATTCACATCATGCACATACTTCACACCATAATCCTTCATCACCTCAACACATATATCATCCTCAACCTTGAAAATAATCTACAAGGTTGGCTATGCACCTCAAACATGCAAATTAAAATTAGGTTGGCACCAAAACATTCATGTGGTGGAGAGGAATGAAGGAAGACCATAAAACACCTTAAATTGGACCTAAATCCACATGCACATGCCTCACCATGCTTCCATAAACACCAAAACATATATATAATTAGTGTAAACAACCAAGGTCAGTCGAACTTGTGTTAATACCATTAAAAATTTAGGAACATGCTTCCTCAATTCCAAAGATGACTCATGTACCACACAACACTTAAACACAAATTAGAATATTCCATCAATACCTTGAAATATAACAAATCTTTCACAACAACATACACTTGAATAACATACTCATCATGTACACGAATTTAACCTTCCACACACTATAACTCATGAATCCAACCTTGTGAAGCACCAAAATTTGAATAAATTAGACTAAAGATAGATATGAACAATGTAAGCACACTTCTAGATCTGCAAGACTAGAAACCACAACATGGAGAAATGCAGAGAAAAACCCATTTCTCCCAAACAACACTACAACATAGTTCACACACTAGTGAGTGCACAACTTCTTTTGTTGAATGATCCAAAAATTGAAACTCTGGATATAACACCTTTGAAAACCTCTAATCAACATATTCAAACCACACAAGCAAATCTTCAACCATGAAGAAATTTGGAGAAAAACACTAAACACCACTCTACCATATTGAACACACTGTTTCCTCTTTTATTCAAATTTTCTCAAAAGCACTTAGAAACCAAGCACCAAAAACACCATCTCAACATCTCAACCACACAAGAGGTTGACATCAATGATACTACTAATTATAGCATAATGTAACCAATCAAAGCATCTCCATGGGTTGACATCAATGCAACAAAAAAGATCTATTGACATCAATGGCAACACAAGCTTTCAACATTCCTTCCATGACAACATGAATCTTGATGATTCTTGCCTCATGCGTGTGTGCCCTAGTTTGTGCACCCTTATTATTTGTAGGTACTTTTAGTTGTATGTTTAGATGTTCTTTGTTCTCCTACATGCACTTCTTGGTGACACATACTTTTAGTGTACTTTTCTTGTCTCTCCCTTTTTGAATTATGGGGGATTCCTATTGTTGGTGCTAATGCTTCCTTGGTTTCAGTTTTTGGAGTGATATATGTATCTATTTCTTATCCCTATGTACTAGGAAGATGCAAGAGGTTTCTACTCATACATTTTGGTGAGATAGAGCATTTACTATATATACATTCTTGGATTTCTATTTCTAGAGGTGACCTTCCATTTTCATTTGATCAATGTTCTTCAAACTATTGGTACCTATGCCATTTGTATCTTCAAGTTCTAGATGTTTTTGTTTGTTTTTCATCTAATTTGAGTAGTGTCATTGGGGGCACTCATGTAGATTATTTTCTTCTTGATCATGATCATATTTTGTTTCAGAGGGGGTTCTTCATTTTAGGAGTCATCATTCGATAGTTTTTAATATCTTTTTCATGCTTCAACGATGTTCTTCATGGTCCTATATTTTTGGGACATTGTTTTGGAGTCTTTTTAGTCCTTCATTCACCTTTCTCTCTTTTGGAGAGGAGTTTTTCTCATGATTTTTTCTCCTTTTTCTCCAATTGTGGGAGATTAGATTATTTTTACATGGGTACCTCATTAGGCCTTGTTTTTTGAGACCCATCATTTATTCTTTTGCTTTTATGCATTGGCTTTTTTAAAGTTTTTAGCTACTCTCTAAATTAATCTTAAGGGGTGTTGTTAGATTAATCATGCATTATCTAATAATCAATTAATCTTTAATTTATTATTAGTCTAATTTATTCTCATGCACTTAAGCTAAACTTAGGAGTGTCTTTTATGTTAACTAAAGTTAGCTATTATTAGATCATTAGATGTCTCATTACATGAGATGTTGACACTTTTCATGATCTAATCCCTTTATCATTTAGGATTTCTCCTATAAAGCACTTGACCCTCATTGTATTATCTCTCTAGAGATTCATGGAAGTTTTTCATTATATAAGTTTTTCTTTTTGAGTAATATCAAATCTTTGTTTTACAGATCTCTTGTGTGGAAGGTGTTTATGTTCATTGTTTGATCCTACTTCTCGTTTTTATTCATAATTCTTATAAAAAACTCTTAAATTTTTCAATGATCTTTATGATCAATTGTATAACATTTTAAATTTTGGGGTATGTGCAGGATCATCATGGAAAAAATAGGCCCTTAAGTGGCAATAAAATTCAAAAAAATTAGATTTAAGCAACTTGACGTAAAAATTTGAATAAGTTATCTATATTATTTCAAAAATATGTAAGAATAGAATCTTTAGCAAATTGACTATAGTTTCTAAACTACTAGGTTTATTTAAAAATTAAAAAAATCTATTTGGTGAAAATTTGAAATTTCAATGTAGTAGTACTTAAATTTTAGGGGACAAATAAGAAGTAGGTGTCTGTCTAACCACCCTAACCACAAAAAAATAATAATAATTTTTTTATAATATTTTAGATATAAGTAGAGGAGTCATGTCCCAATGTGATGCATATTTTTTTGTAATTTTTTTCCAAGTAAATAATTAATTATGAATTTTTTATTACAATTTTTAAAAATATAAAAACTCGTATGTCTGACCACCTTAACTTGGTCAAAACTTCATGAAATTCATTTTTTTTTTTAATCCTTTAGTATGTGAAGCATATAATGTGACACATGTTTCGAGTTCAAAAAATGTGATACCATTTGAAAGCTATAGATTTTTTTCAATCAACCTATCAATTAGAACTTTAGTCGTAATTCAAATAGAAAATAAATAATTATTATTTATTAAATTCAAAGTAAAGCATAATTTATATTGGTGGAAAGCTGAGAATCTCCTTTAAAACCCCTTTTTGTTTCATCAATTTTGGGTAAAAAAAAAGTCGTCAGCCTTATGGGCCATCATATCACTTACACATCGCCACTTTTTGGCCCATCATGATCCTGCACATACCCTTGGAAATGATCATTATGATTAATGCTATAAATTTTTATATTTAAGATTGATCACTATAATTGATGCTATAAAATTTAGATTTAGCAACATGATCTCTACAATTAATTTTATAATAGATTTCTCTATTAAATAGGTCATAAATGATTTTTAATTTGATGCTCTTTTTCTATAGAAAATGTTAAAATGACTCATTTAAGCTAATATTTGGGGAGAGGTATGTGAAAAAATAGATTAATCATATTGTTACAAGAAAATAAGATTAAAATGAATATAAATTATAACATTTATTTATGTTAGGAAAACCCTTTCAAGAGAAAAATCATACACTCCAAGGTAGAATGTATTATTTATTAATTAATAATTACAATACACTTGTAGATTCTAGCCTTTATTGTAGTATCACTAATAATATATCTAGATTAATTACATGTGTTAGCATATTACCTAAAAAACTCACCATCTAACCTCCATATCAAACACCTAATTAATAGGATTTAAGCAATACATGAAATCATTAAATGATAATTAACAAACTATGAGATAAAACCACTAATAAAGTGGCACTAAAATATCTAGTTAAAAATATAATGCCCAAATCCCAAGATCATCATTAGTCTATAAGAAAAAAAATATACCTTCAAATTGTCATAATCTCATCTTAACCAATTCACCAACTTGTGTGCTCCATTTTAGCTTCATTATCTATATTCAAAGATACCTTATGACATGTCATAGAATATTTCATAAGTTGGTCAACAAGTGTAACTCCTTACAACTCTCTTATGCACCATAGATGCTCTTACATTTGAAATGTGAAAGAACCAATTTTGAAAGGCCAATTTTTGTGTTCGAGAAACTAATTGAGCCATTTTTTAAAAATATAGAATTTAAAGAGATGTACCTCCCCATAACCAATGATTTAGCTGACACATAAAAAAAATCAAGGTCACAAGTGACCTTTATAGCTTTGAACGTAAGTTTTTCTATACTATAGCCCAAATATTATATATACCTTTTAATACTAGGATGTAAGGTTGAAACATCTTTCCTAACATTTATATTCTACAAGGTGTGCTTAATCCATACACATATGTGCTCCATGTATAGCTAGCGCACCTCTACACATACAACATTGATGGAGAACAAATGGTTATTGTAGTGGTAAAAAATATCCAAATGGTTTTTAGTATGATATTTGCATGTATTAGAGTAGCCTATAAGAAGTAGATTTTTTTTATGACTATAATCTAACATCCTTAAAATAAATTGGGTGAGCAATCTTAGGTACATGATTGATAAAAAATAATATTAAATTTATATGGATATAGATTAGTGATTCTAAGCTTAAAGTAGTCAAAAAAATAAATTAATTTATTTGTTTCCCACACATTTTTTAGGGACTTCCTTTGATAAATTTGATCATTTATGGGCACAATCTTAACTTTTGGTTTTACAAGCAATGAACAATATTAGTTCTTCATTATATATGAGATATCTAACTTTATTTCCATTATGTAATATTTGTAACTTTCTTTAATATATATTTTCAAAGACTTAGTAGCCTGTAAGACATTAGATTCATTAGGTACTATTTGTAAACTAATCTACTTAGAATGACCTAGTTAGTTAGATAATAGTTCACTGCCTTATTACTCCTCTCATCAAACAAAAACAATATAACCAAGTTTAGAAAAAGATGATGTTGACTAACAATTGCTTGTAACAATCAATGGATAGTGAACCACTCCTAGGTGCATGTTTGCAAAAATATTATATCTTCTTTCTAGTAAAATTCCTCTTCATTTCTTTATTTTTGATAGTGGTTCTAATTCCAATTGTCGAAATTGGAGAGTTTTTAGTTGATTCATACTATCTCAATTCAAGAATCTAAATATTGTTTAAATAGAAAAAAATATATGGATGTATGTATGTTCCTACATGATATATGTGGCTCTATATAATAGCTTTTAGAGATTGTAATGAAATAGCTCATTTATATTTCCAACAATTTTCAAGCTACAAAACAAAAAATGATACATTAGACAAGCCAATTTGAATGAAAGTTTATTTGTTATTTTGTCTTTGCTCTTATATCTTCTATAGAAAACTTGATTTGACATTCACTTAAATATGAAACCATAGCAATATTCAACAAAAATATTTTAAATAATATCTTAAAACATGATTATCTTTCTATTTTTTAAATAACAAACATGTTAAACACAAATTCATATTACAAAATCAATTAGATAACATGTCAAACTCACTCAAGAATAATAAATTTGTCATTTAACCAATTCTTTGTTTTTATTTTTTATATTAGAAAATACAAAAGAATATCAACCATGCATTTTAAGTTTCAACTTAAAACAACTCTTAATATGGACCTAGGCTATTCTTTACACTCTAATCTTTAAAATTAACGACTCTAGAATATTAGAAGTGTCTCTCAAAATCAAATTAAAATATATAAAAAATTATTATTTTTATTAAAAAAAATTAGAAAGGTTCTCAAATCAAAGTACTTAAAAATCATGTCCCTAGACAATTGATGGCCTTAGGCTTCTTTTTATATAACAATTTTAAAAGCTTAGGTTTCTAAAATACATTTTTATTTCATTTATTCTGACTTTAATCGTGACGAAACCTGACTTTTTTTTTTAAATATCCTTTAAAAAGCACTTCCGTTACGTATATCTAACGATTTCCATGTGATGGACCCCACAGCTATTATATAGCTGTATGCGCTGGATTTTGTTTTCTCGCATAATACAAAATATACCATTACTTTCCATTTATCATTTTTATTTGTTTTTTACCCCCTTAAGCATTTTTTTCTGATTTGTTTGTTAATAAAATAATATGTGTCTTTTAAGTAAACGAATGAATACATATTTCCGATTAATTAATTAAAATAAATTTTATTAATTTATTTAAATTTAAAGAGATTTAAGAAAATTAATAAAATCTGAAATTAATTCGAAACTTTTATATAAAGTACTTAGATTTTATTTATTTTTTTAATATATTGTGGATGTTTGAATTTGAGACCTTTTAGATCCCTACACAATGGTCTTGTCGTTACATTGAACGCCTTAGAAATTATTAGGACCAAGTAAAATATGTAATGATTGAAAGAGACACCATAAACCTAAGGGTGTTGTTTTGGCAACAATGGAGTTAGCTTCTTAATGTGTCATTTTCTTGAGATGTATATTTAAGAAGTTTATATGATTATATTTTGTGCAAAAAAAATCGATTATATTGAATACAAAACACCTTTATTTTATTTTATGATTAGTTTATACTATTAGATTTTAAATATATTTGTTATTGGAGTTAGACTACTTTTAAAATTTGAGAATTATGTGATATAGGTTTCAAATATTTAGTAAATGGTGGGGTTATTTTGATGTTTTAATATATTTCAATTAGGTAGTTTTTTTAAAGGCATTGGCCCATATTTCATGAGTAATGATTCACTTGAATCCATCTTTTAGTAGTTTAAATGGTCCACTTAAGACTCATAGAGGGTGACTTCCCACAAAATCACATATCCTAGCATTACTCTCATTCAAACACACTTAATTGTGAACTTTCTCCCAAATTCAAACTCAACTTACCACCCTATTTACATAAAATTCTTACAAACAAATTTGAAGTATGAATTTTTATTTTTCAACAATTTTTTCTTTTCATTTAAATTCAACAAATATAATTAACAACTTAAACACCATGAAATTTTCAGAGTCCATAATATTAACATGGCAATCTTTCTCAATTTGATGGCCTAGAATTTTATAGATCATAAAATATGATCTGAAATATTAGACAAATAAAAATTCTTCACAATTAAATCCAAAAAACTTGTGATTCAAAACAAATTTAAATCTGCCTACAATATATGCTTTTCTCATAATGAAGTGTGCATGCTTTATTGATTTGATATATGCTTTATTGATTTGATTTATGCTTGTCCTATTGTAAGCATTTCTTTGATATTTTGTAGGCTATTATTCTCTTCCAAAAAAGATTTGATGCATCCATTTTACTTTGCCTTTTTGTGATAGCATATTGTAAAATGTGTAAAACTCCACATAAAACAAAAGTTTTATTGCATGTTAAAAGAGAAAAGTAAGTGGTACCCATCCAAAATTTTATTTTCTAATTGTGTTATAATTATATTCCCATATCATTCTATATATGCAAAGTCAACATGATGTTGTCATTAGTTTCTTTTTTTTCCATTTCAGAAGAAGTCTTATGGAAATGGTCAATTTTTTGTGGGACCCATTTATTAACTTTTTATAGGTGGGAGGATAGTTTTTGAGCTTAGTGATTTGAAATGATTTGTTTCATTTGATTGCTTGAAATTTGCAATTTAATCTCCTTATTTTTCATAAGCTTTTAATTTCACTAATGATGAAGTGCGTACTCCTATCTTATTGGGAAGGGTTAGACAAATCATTTTTGGGGTATTCTAATTATGAATTAGGATGATTATTTATTATCAAGGAGTTATATATGTTTTCAAGCATTTTATTTATTTATTTTTATCATTTTAGACAAATGAAATTATTTATTTTGGAATGAAGGGATTATAAATTATTTTCATGAGTATGATTGATTAATCAATTTATATGAACTTGTTCTTGAATCAATTGACATGGTTTATGAATTAATATGTCTTTAATGGTTTTTAGGACATCTTACATTTCATTAAGGATATTGAGTGTACTTTTACTACTATATCTATTATCATGCAATTGAATGGATAAGTTGAATATTCATATGAAAGTGATGCTTGAAAGAACCTTGCACATGATGGAATTAAAACACCAAATGATCCTCTTAACACCCATCTACATTTGTTCATACTTTAATGTGTACAAGAGAAGAGACAAGTTAAAAAAACAAATAATGGACCTAGAAACACAATGAAGGAACCCAATAAATTGCTTCTCTTGTACCTTTGTTTGACAAAATAAGAGGATGAGCACACCCAACACCCCTTGTTGTACACTTGTGTGTGGTTATGCTCTTGATGATTTGGTGGAGTGCTTAAGGAGTGTTTTTTCACTCAAATTATTGATAGCATAATCTTAGTATTCAATGGATTATCCTTTGAAAATGACCTCCAAGAGGTCTTATTTATATATTATGAGGGTTTTGGATCAAGGTTTGAGATTGAATCTCAAGATCAATGTCTAGATATTCATCAGGGTTTTAGTGCAAGGAGAATTTTGTAAGTGACACCTTATGATAGACACACTTGGAGTGGAAAAAGATTGAGAATATTTGAATGAATTAATATTTTTTATTTTGATCATTTGCCTAGGATTGCAGCTCCTCACACATATGTGAGAAGGTTTACGAGGAAGAGAATTATTACAAGTATCCTCTCACACTTGTGGGAGGATTGCATAAGGAAGAGGGATTATGACATATGTCCTCTCAAATATGTATGAGAGGTCACATAAAAAAGAGAGATGGGATAATATTTCTCTCGTACATGCATAAGAGATCATATAGGGAAGTGTCTAGATGGTGTAGTTTTATAAGGATAAAATAGATGGCTAATATTTTATAGGATGATTTTATGGGTAAGTGAACTTAGATGTGACTAATAATTAATTTAAATAATCACAACTTGACATTGTACACATGATTAATTAAATTTAGAGTATGAATAAAATAAATAATTAAATAAGTAGGATTATGTATTTAGTTTTTTATGATATGCATAGTGAACTTGAATAATAAGTTATTTATTTATTTATTTAATAAGGAACATTAGGAGAAATGATAATTAGCTAAATAAAATATCCTCGTTTATTTGATTCATATTAGAAAAATTATTTAATTATTGTTAGGTGAATAATGAAGATAAAAAATTAATTAATTTCAAGATGATGACAAGGATTAGCATAATTAAATGAGGAATAATTTTAGGTGTCTACAATTTTACCCTCTTTGAGATGATATTGTGAGCTAACATGAGTAACATCATTTTAAAGAAAAATAAAATAAAAAATTTGGAGTGACATAAACTAGTTTGTTAGAAGAAATGATGAAAATGAGGTAGTGAAATTATGCCCACTTGAGAGGTCAACCAAGAAGAAGTTGTGTAGGAGAGCTCTTGAAAAGAGGAAACATGAAAAATAGATAGAGGATAAAATATTAAGATCTACATAACAAAAATAGAAAATAAATAATTAAATGGTTGAGAAAAGAGTGAAAAGGGATTAAAATTTTAATTGGGGACCAAAAATTAGAGTTCAGAGGCTTATAAATTGGCCTTAAGGGGTGTAAATATTTTATTTCTCTCCTAGATTTTAGAGTTTAAATTATAGAGTGAATGAAGGATATGAGAGAATATGGATTGTTTCTTACAAGATCACAACTAAGTAGAGTGGGTGCAACAACATTGCCAAATGGAGGGAGTAGGAGCATTGATATGTACTAAGAACTTAACTCATAGGATAGCATATGAGTAACTAATAGAGGTCAAAGTTGAGAAATTATAGGAGGCACTCCTTTCAAAATTTTAAAATGATGTGTTTCTTTCATGGGGTGGAATATTCCTCATGTATGTTGGTGTGTCATCAATAGTGTATTTCAATAATTGTACAAAAGAAATGTAAAGATATTGTGATGCACTTACATGGTGGGTGAGTCACGTAGGCTAGGAGGCACCAATGCTTTGGTGAGATTATTACATTATAAAGGATAATTTGGGTGGGGGAAGCATTACCTTCATAAAAATAAAGGTGATGGATAGTACCAAAGGTAACAAAGTCATATTTTGATGCCTATGTTCTAGGGTGACACTTGTGTAAAGTAATTCTTATGCTATGAAGTAATGCTTATATGGGAGGATAATTATAGGTTGACTTTTAGAAAAAGCTAATATGGTTTACTGTTAGGAAAATGGTGTCTCAACCTTGCAATTAAAAAAGTTTACTATTTATATTAATTTTATATTTAAGCATAGATTGGTCTAGAATTTTCCCCAAAGCCATGAAGTGGCTAAATAAACATGCTAGTAAAGTTTTGTTGCAAGATCATTTTTAGATTTTAGGATGTTAAAGTTTTTATTTTGAAAGTTTCAATATCTATTTTGAGGCCTTTAGAGTCCGTTTTTGGGCTCGAGAGTAGTTGTAACAAGAAGAGAAGGTTATAGCTTGATAAAGAACTTCATAAGATTTTTGATAGTTTAAATAGTTCATCAATCAAACTCCTAGACAAAAGTTATGGCCTTCAAAAGTTGGGTCTCTTGAATTCAAAAATGTGAAAATGTTTTGGAAAGATAAAATAATTGTAAGGGGGAGTTACACATGTCGGTATATTTTTTGTCACATTATAAGGCATCTTTGATTGGAGATAAGTTGGGAGCCACTTTTTGTGTGGTTTTAGCTAATAGTTTTATAAATATTTATTGATGGTTTCATGTATTGTATCTCCTATATATTAGATGCTTGAGATGAAGGTTATGTGTGAGATTCATAGATTTTCATATGCCTTTAGATCTCTAGTTGGTGATACTCCTATAAAAATATTGCTCTATAATTATATTGTAATATTGTTGATTTTAGACCCAAGATCATGTCTAGATTTAAAAATCTTGTTCAGTAAATATTTGGCTTGATATATCTCACCAAGTTTCTTTCATAGTTTCTTTACAGATGAGTCTTCACATCAATTGATTAAAACAAAGTCGTCTAGGCATGATATGATAAAATGCTTGGCTCTATGGTTCATAATATCATATCGAGAATCCAAAGTAGCATCTATAGGCCTTGAAAAAATTTCATCAACAATATCCCATAAATCTCAATCAATTAACAAATATTCCATCTTAAGCTTCCACATCTCAAAAATGTTACTAGTTGTAGTGTAGAAAAATGTACACCTTTACATTTTCACTCTATGTTTGGATCCCTTAATTTAGTTGGACTTAATTAAGCCTCTAATTGACCCAATTATGCATTTAAAACCCCAATTAATCCAATTTTCTAAATGGGGAACTTGTATTAAACAATTGTAAATATTAATTAAATTGCCTTGGAAGTTGAGTGTCCTGGATTTAGGTCCTAAAACCCATTCGCCCAAGGGTGAATGGGTCCTCCTTAAGTTAAGGATCTCAATTTTTAATATGTTTTTGACGGTATTTTTATGATTCAAAATCAAATTGCAATTTTTGGACTTTGATGTTTAATTGTCGGGAAATCAGAAAATTATTTATAAATACAAGGTCTTTTTATCAATTCAATATCTAGATTTTTTATGCAAGCATTACTAAATAAAGTATTATTGTCAAAGGTGTTCAAGAGAATATTTATCAGTGTTCTACATCAACATTCAAGATCTCAAGAATCATGTCAAAGTTATTTGCATCTATGCATGTTTTTGGAGTTAACATTGTGATGCAGGTTTCAAACATTCAAACATCAAGATCAACATCCAATCAATCCATTTCATGCAATATCAAGACCTTAGAGAGATGTGTTAGACTTCAATCCTTTAAGGATATCCATTCAAAGGTTTGGTGAGTTGCAACTTAGCATTGTTCATTCATCATTCCTTCTATTTATGTTTCATTTCATTTCAAGATTTAATTACCAAACTAGGGTTTGACCAAGGAAAACCCTTATCCACAAAAAAATATATATATTCTCCTCTCTTTATCTATGCAGGTTCATAGGTGAAGAAGGATTGAAATTTAAGATCTCAAAAGTGAAAAATTGCGAAAGTTGTTAAGGCCACAAAAAATCAGATCCCAAATTTATTTTTGACATTATTGCACTATAAACTTTTTGATTTGGAGTTCATTCAAACCCTAGATCTAGGATTTGCATTAGTTTGCATTAAATTATATTAGTTTAAATTTCATCTAGGTTGTCAAAATTGCATTGTTTCCATCTCATTTAGGGTTTTAAATTTGCATTTTGCATTGTTTAAAATATGAAAAATTCAAAAAAATTGCATGCATATTACATTGATTTTGCATAGTATTTGCATATTATTGTATTCTCAGTCATTTACATTCACAAATTTGGTCAAAATTTTATTTCAAAAATTGTCACTTTGTTCATCATTTATCACTAATTTCATTTGAATTAGGGCACCTAAATCTAGAAAATTTTGTCACTGAAACCATAGTCTACAACCTGAAACTAGGAATTCACACATTAAACAAGAAATTCAAACTTTGATTTTTTAGACCCCTGACCTAGGACCATTCGCCCTAGGGCGAATAAGTCCCTGTACAGGTGTTGTTTAAAATTTGTATGCATTAATTTATCTATGTTTCTTTTTTTCTCTTTTGTTGTTAAATCTATGTTTCAATTTCAAAAATAGGAAAATTCTATACTTTCTTGCTTTAAGTTCAATTAGCCAAATTAAGTGCATTGTTTGAAATCAAAATTGACATTAAAACCACATCATTTTCAGGTTTTTGCATAGCATATATAGTAGGTTATCTTGTTTCAAACATGAAAATTGCATAATCTTTTTACATACTTGCATTGTGATTCATGCTTTTGGGTGTTCATTGCATTTGAATAGTGCCCTTTCTCTATTTTGGGTGCACTTAGGTTTGGTGAAACTTGTATGAGCTTCACAACTTAATTTCCTACTACCAATAATTTAGTGACACATAGTTCAAGACTCATGCCATCCCACACTACTACATCTATCATGGATCTTGAGTTTTCCAACTCTTTCACTCATAGTGTTGATACTAGTCAACCCATTATGGAACATAGATTTGATACCACATTTCCCATGACTAATTTACCCACAACCAATGTGATTAATCTTGACACAATGGTTGCTAATGCCCCTCAAGAAAACCTAAAACAAATGGATGGAGGCTTAGAAAAATTACAAAACTTTGTGAGTTTTAAATATATTGTTTGTACTTCGATTCCTATCATAGATAACATGAGGAAAATGCTTAATAAGGAATAAGGAATAGAACTTGTGCATAGCCTAGCTCATGTCATTGATACTCATGTCCCTACAATGGCTAGTTGTGCTCAAACTTTGGGGTACACTCAAATTCAAGGTGGAAATCCAATTCCTCCTTCTACAACTATGGCCTCTATTCCTACATACACTAATCCAACTATTACAACAACAAGGCAACCCACTAGTAATGTTAATACAACCTTAGTTATTTCCATTTGGGGTTACTATTTATCTTTGTTGCAATGATATTAGAGAGCTCAGAACTATCACCATTCAACAAATACACATATAACTGGAAGAATGACACAAAGAGAGTGAAAAAAAATGAAAAACCTTTTGGGTCAACATGGAAGAGACATAGGGTGTCTTGACACCTTCATCATCCCAAAAAGGAAACCACAAGACAAAAATGAAAAATGAAAAGAAAAGATCAATGGCAAGGCTAAAGCTTATGACATATAGAAGAATGAAGGTACAAATAGAGGAATGCACAAAGAAAGAGAGAACATCAAAGAGAATGTCATGGGGGATCACATTATGCACATGCAATCAAACAAAAAGAAAGACAAAAAGGAAATCGAAAAGAGTAGTAAAGCACATGTGAGTCAACCATCCAACAGGTCATCTGCATCCCAATCTAGTTTAGTATATGTAGAATGTAGATCACTAGTCAGAGGGACAAAATCAAGTGTTGTACTAGGAGAATCACCAGGTTCAACACATGGTGCATCACTCAGTCAAGGAGGATCATCATGATTGTTATCATTTAAGCTTATAGAAGAGGCAAATAAAAAATTCAACTCTTTATGCACTTGTTCATCAATTTTAGCTATTTCTTCATCGTCATCCAAGTTAACCTCAATAGAAGGATGAAAGATAATATCCATAGAAGGTGTTGGTCCTTGTTGTGTTGGAGACATAGGATCTATTTATTCTAGTAATGGAGGAGGTTCATCATTTATTGCTTCTGTCAAATTCAGATTTTGATTTTCAATGTTAGTTTCTTCGTTCATCTTTTGAGCAATAGCATGACATCTTTGCCTACGCTCTCTAGAATTTCATTTTCTTTTATTACTGCTATCAAGTTGCATTTTTCTAGGAGTGGGTTGGTTAGTCATAGGTTCCTTTTCTTCTTGTGAGGGAAGAATGGAGGAAACCATTAAAGGTTGTTCAACCACTTTCTCTCTGGCTTTATAAATTTGCTTAGGAGGCAAATTAGGAATTGTTTGGTTTTCTCTTGGTCTTTTGTAGGAAATAGGTAAAGTATTTTGGATGGATGGGTCTTGGTTTGTTGGAAGGGTTTTAGGCTCAATATTGTTTTCTTCAAGGGGTGGAGGAAAATTCTCAAGGAATAATTTGGCTATGCATTTTGCTTTAAATTTTTGGTAGAATAGGAAAAGGAAGTCCTCATGGGGTCTTATAGGTTCCATGGGCTCAAGCCAAAAATAATCTAAGGAGAAATTTCCATGGGAAGACGGAGGTCTAAAGCCACTATGGTTCATGGTGAATATTTCATTGTCGACTAGAAAATTTAAGCACTTATGGACAACAGATGGGACCACATTCATGGAGTGAAGCTATTTGTAGCCTAGCTTCACAAGAAACTGATCTTAATTTAGATGATCAAGAATGATACAGTCATTTTATTATGTTCTCCTTGTAAAGAGAGTGTGATCAAGCCCATCGTAGCAAGAGAAAAACCATCATGTGTTTTAATTCATGCTTTCAGTTTATCATATCTATCTTGAGTGAGTTCATGCAAATATAATAGTTCTTCTATGATTACATTCTCTCCACAAATAGGATCAATTAAAATCCCAGGAGTGGGACTATTATTGATTATGTCGGCTATGTAAAGAGGACCATTAGGTGCATTTTTTTTTATTTCTTCCAAAGAGAGTAATATCAATGGGAATTTTGGTTTTCTATTTATGAGGCTCAATATCAATCACTCCTATCATTGTATTAATAGGACTTTGGTCCTTAGTATCCATAGGATTTTTTTTATCACCATCCATAGGATTTTGTTCGTTATTTCTCATGTTATCATCATTTGTTTCAACATTCATTACACCGGGCTTAATTTCACTAGCCTTAACAAATGAAATATTGTGGTTGGGCATGGGATTTGTAAAGATTTTCAATTTTTTGTTAGGAGGAGCTATAGACTTATTTCCTTTGTCATTCACACCTCCAATTTTCATATGATTGGAATCAATGAGGTCTTGCACAATATGTTTAAGATGCTTTCAATGTTTTGTATCATGTCCTTTTTGTTGGTGATAAGAACAATAGGAATTGTGTCTAAAGCTCAAAGGTAATGGATTTCTAAGGTCAAGAGGTCGAATGAGAGGTAATGTAAGCATTTTCTTGTTTAATAGTTGAGTCATGATGTTTTGAAGTGTGTCGGGTAAGGGAGTAAATTGCCTTTGCAAATCCCCAAAGATATAAGGATTACTCTTTTTTACAGAAACTACTTGGGTATCAACTTGTTGGGTAGGTTGGGAGGTGGAGTTTCATTGAAGGAAACTTTTATTTTGTCTTTTGAAAGGCTGGTAGGTGTTTTGGGTGGAAGTTTTAAAATTTTTCAAGACAGGTAGAGGTGGATTTAGGTTCACAACTACCTATGGAATTATGATAGTCTCGGAGGGAAGTACACAAGTGCATGAAGGAAGGAAATTTCATCATGGTAAGCTTGTCTCTTATCTTACTTTATAAATTCTCTATGAATGTCTTTTGAAGGTGGGAATCGAGAATCTTCACACTAATTTGGGAATAAAGTGATTGCTAATGGGAAATAAAGTCAATGACCTTTTCAACCTCATTTTTCTTACATCTCATCAAATCAACTAATATCATTTCAGGAACCATATGCACTTGGAAATGGTTAATAAAGGCTTCAACAAGTTCAGTGAATGAACAAATTGAGCTATTTGATAATGCAAAAAACTAGTCCAAGGAAATGCCTTTTAAGGATCGGGGGAAAATGTTAGCCAAAGGTTTGTCCTCAAGGATAAAGTCACTACACAAAGCAGTAAAGGCACTAACATGATTAGCAAGATCTCCCTTTCCTCCATATTTCTCAAATCTAGGGATCTATATACCTTGTGGCACTGGAGTTCTCAATATCTCCAAGGATAGTGGGTTGCTTTTGACATAGTATGAAGGTGGACCGTTTTGATTTTGATTGATAGTGGAAACTTGACATTGAATGGATGAAAGGCTTTATAAAATATGGTTAATGATAGGATCATTGCTTGTGGTTTGAGATAGAGGTGAATATGGTGGTGGTGTGTGTAATGCCCCACCAAGTAACCTAAAGGAAGTTGTAATTAATGACTTAAGTGAACCAATCTTTTTTTTATAAAGTGTAATAACATACACATTCACTTACTAATTAACAACATCCTCTAAGGCTACAAGGTTAGGATTACTTAAACCCACACATACATATTACATATAACCATAGCATTATAACCTTTATGAAATAAACATCATACATCCTAAGAATACCACATAACATAATAAGATAATCAACCAAGACACAATCTCATAAACATTAACTTAATCCAATAATTACATCACTCATTCCCAGAATGAGACAATAGTACAAAAGTATAACAATTACATAATCTCACCTCATAAACATAAGAGGGATAAAATAACTTATACAAATAGAAATATTACAATGCAAGAAAATACAATAGAACCACGAGTTGTCTATATGTATGTCTCGCCTCCATGAACTAAAGATCAAGGGGGACCCAACGGTTTTGGTGCATGTTCCACCCAACCATGTGGTACTCGAAGGCCCACCCCCCATGCTAGGAGATAGTAACAATGTAACAAGGACAAAGATCCACAACCTCTAACCAAAGGCAGACTCAAACTAACTCATACTGAAATAACCAAAACAAATGCAATAAACAAGAACAACTCTCGCATCACTGACATTGCTTCCAGACATAAAATAGACCAAGTATGTTTAGAGAACCATACACGTATACAAATACCAATCACCAAGGGAACTTCAAGTGCACACAAATTAGAAAACATAACCACTCCAACTCTAGGAGGATACAAATAATAGAACACACTCCAAACATCTTGGAGGCAACAAACACATAGTCCACTCCTTTCACAAGAGGTACAAAACATCCTCGTTTGTGGAAACTGGGTAAATACTAAAACAACACCATGCACTACCCAAGGGAAAGCAAATGGTTGACATAAAGAAATGACAACCCTCTTAGATCCTCTAAGATCTTCTGGAAGACTTACCAATTTGGTCTAACACCTAATCCCATATCCCAAAATACAACATGATGACATAGCTACAAAAATATGCAAGTCATTAATTAATTCTAATATTTGGATTTCCTAAATCCATATCCATTCAATAGGTTATACTGACAAAGTCAAAGGCATGATAACTGAGTTAATTCCAACAATCAGATAAGCCTATTTCCTCTTTCATTATAGGAACATCTAAAACAACTAAACTCACTTCCCGTTTCAAAATACAGAGAAAATAAATCTAAAGACAATCATGAGAAACTTACTATTTTTTTTTATATTCTAAATCCATATTTCTTTCATATTCCATTCATGATAACATAAAACTTTTACCCTCTCAAAACAATTGAGATAATTAATCAAATGCCTTAATTAACAAATATAAGAAATACTATTTATAAATAATTTAAATCAAAATCAATGTTTACTTTTAAAACCATCAAAAGTCCTCTACTAACTTACTTTCTTTCACTTTCCAACTAAATCATATTATTTAATCAATTTATTAACTATACCATTTTCCTATCAACTTGAATTATGCATTTAATCACTTCCATTTCAAACTTTCAATAATACAAAGCCTATTTCATCTAATAGTTATCTCATTCCAACTTTATCGCATGCACCCAATCATTCTCAATAATTAAATAATCATTCAATTTTAAATATTTCTTCAATGTAGAATAAAATATCCTCTTCCTTATCTAATTTACCATGCATTCTAATCTTATCTTTTAAAATTTCCATGCATGTAAATCACTTTTACTTCCCTAACCAGATTCTATAACTCTTTTAATTTTCCTAATTAATACATATAATTTCCTCCATTTATACAAAATATCTTTTCCCTATCCATATATCTATGCATGCTAAACATCTCTTTGAAAAACTCCATTCAAACTCAATTGCATGCACCTAAATATAATAGGACAAAATCTTAAACTATATATTTCAATATACAAATGCAATATATCCCTATACACAATTATTCTCATTACTTAAATAACATGCAAATATAAATATTCCCATAATTCTTCCATTATATTAACCCCTACCACTTAACATGCATGCATTTAAATGCATATATACCCTGTATATAAATTAAATACGTATTTAAGTTTACACCAATAATCTCTTGTGAAATGAAATCATTATAAATATAAGATTATACCTATAATACATATTCATAAAATTGTTACATTTTAAGTTATATACTGCCATATATGCAACTATAGTGTATATTTTATTAATTAAAAATTGATATACACAAAATATACATCATAGTCATTTATATTTATATAGATTTATATATACACCATAAGGGCTCCCACAATATACATGTATATAAAATACTATATAAATATTTTATTAAAGACAACCACATAAATCCCAAGTACAGGACAAACGAGGCTTATTACTTCCACCCCGATGCACACAATTCACATCCTTTTTCGTTTAAGGGTTTAGTATTAAGGGAAGAGAGAGGGAGAGAGGAGGCACGGTTGTTCAAGGCCGAGCCTCCCCTCACGCCACAACAACCATGATAAGGGGGTGCGGTGGAGGGTCTACCTCCACACCGCCCCTCCCATATGGGAGTGGCAGTGGGGAGGTAGATCCTCCCCAACCCCATTCCATACACAGCACAAAGGAAATGTGAATGGATATTCGCAGTACAACGAGCCCAACTCGCTAAAATAAAAACAGCAACCAAGAAATAAATTCACACGCCTTCCAATGTAAATGATGGATATCACCATACGACAATTTCTCATTTACACAATCATATTAAAATTAATAAATTCCAGTAATAAAAATTAATCTTACATATTATATATTTGTGCATATGTATATGCAAAATAACAAAATGTATATACATATGTATTAATATATAATATGTATTAATATAAATAGAATTTCAACACAAAAGTAAAATTGAAGAAATTTTCCTGATACAAGTGAAATTATGCAAATTTTCCAGATAACAATCCAAATTTAAAAAAAGTTTGAAACTAATTCTTTAAAGTCATTTTCTGAAATTGATGAACAATAACTAAAAGGATCTAACTTAAAATCAAAAGTTTCTACAGAGGGTCTTCAAAATAAATTTGATTTTTGTACAAATGGTTTCATTTTCTGAAAACATTCTAAATGCATTGTTCAACCTCTATGTTTGATTCCAATAACAAAATAATCGATTTCCTCAAATAATTTTAAATTCAACTGAAGCTTTCACAATTTTCACTTAAGAATTTTCACAAAGCAAAAGCTATAAATTTATTTAATTCTTTTCTTCTAATAATAAATTTATTTTCTAAAACAGATTTAACAAACAAATCTTTAATCACTACTATTTTAAAAATAGTCACGAACAATAAAACACAAAGAGGAAAACCTGGATCAAGAAGCTACAGGAAAAGATTAATTTCTGATGCAAACCTCTTCCAAAGATTTCCTGAATTTTCTTCAATCCTCCAACGAATCCAATCCAAAACCCAACAAATGCAAACAATCTTTCTTCCAATTAATTCTACAATCAAAACTCTCTTCAAACCCTTCTTGATGCAAATTTTCCAAAATTTCCTCTCTACTGTAAAAAAATGAATTTTCCTAAAGACTTTTTTGCCCTAAAATTAAAACATGTATTCTTTATAAATCAAAAATACCTAATATAACCCTAATTCACATTACATGCAAATTAGATATTTCAATTTCAATTTCAATTTTTACAACCCTAATTCACCTTGCATGCAAAATGGATATTAATTTCAATTTCAATTCCAATTCCAATTTTCGAAAACCCACATGAAATTTAAAATGCAATTTCAAATAATAAATTAATTTCCAAAGTTGAAACTCATTTCCCAAGTAATCATTTAATTACCATTTCTAATTTAATTCCCACCAGATGAAATTAAATTCCAAAAATTAATTTTAATTCTTTTATTTCCTTTCATTTTCCCGCATCACGTTCGATTAATTAATTTAATTATTTAATAACTAAATTCAACCCCCTTGGATTAAATATAATTAATTAAATAAATTAAATATAATTAATTAATTTAAATATAAACTTTTATCCACATTGCATTATTTAAATTAAATAATCATCAACATGATTTAAATGCAATTATTCTAAATATCAATTTCCAAATAAAAAATCTTACAGAATTAAATAAGATTAAAGCAAGGCAATGAACGAATCGACACACACAACATATGACAAACTATGGCTAGGGTGTAGATGATACAAGTTACCTAGCTACTATCTCCCGTTCAACTTAACCGTTGGATCGACATGCTCAAACCTGTGAAACCAAGTGGAGCCGATGTCATGTACCTGCAATCCTGAAACCAAGTAAAAAACATTATATAATATATCTAGCATATAATACACATTGTGAAGGAGAAGTCACGGATTCGTAGGGTGCTCACAAGCAGGTGATGCAAACCCGTCCCCTTCACCAATACAATCATCAAAACTGACACTTCCATTATAATCCAATAATCTCATATAAAATCACAAGTTATATCTACTAACATCATTACATCATTAAAGCATATAAACTAAAGCCTCAGATAACCAAATCACATCACATAATATAGTTGTCACTTAATAGTAGCGGTCAAAATATCATAACAAAATGTATCCAATATCAAAGTAGTTGCAACCAAACATAGCATAAAGCAAACTGAACAAGAGGCAAAATGGAGGGGTGTTACAAATTATGATAGTCTCAGAGGGCAGTACACAAGTGCATGAAGGAAGTAAATTTCATCATGGTAAGCCTGTCTCTTATCTTACTTTATAAATTCTCTATGAATGTCTTTTGAAGGTGGGAATCGAGAATCTTCACACTAATTTGGGAATAAAGTGATTGCTAATGGGAAATAAAGTCAATGACCTTTTCAACCTCATTTTTCTTACATCTCATCAAATCAACTAATATCATTTCAGGAACCATATGCACTTGGAAATGGTTAATAAAGGCTTCAACAAGTTCAGTGAATGAACAAATTGAGTTATTCGATAATGCAAAAAACTAGTCCAAGGCAATGCCTTTTAAGGATTGGGGGAAAATGTTAGCTAGAAGTTTGTCCTCAAGGATAAAGTCACTACACAAAGCAGTAAAGGCACTAACATGATTAGCAGGATCTCCCTTTCCTCCATATTTCTCAAATCTAGGGATCTATATACCTTGTGGCACCGAAGTTCTCAATATCTCCAAAGATAGTGGGTTGCTTTTGACATAGTATGAAGGTGGACCATTTTGATTTTGATTGATAGTGGATACTTGACATTGAATGGATGAAAGGCTTTATAAAATATGGTTAATGAAGGATCATTGCTTGTGGTTTGAGATAGAGGTGAATATGGTGGTGGTGTGTATGTGTTGGAAGGACAAGTGAATGGATTGCTTACAAAAGGAGATATAAGATTAGATGCTACATAAGTATAAGGAGAACTAGTAGAAATGTTCGAGGTAGGAAGGATATTGCTAGTTGGTTGCATGGTTTTGGTCACTTGAGGATTGGTATAGGTGGGAATTGAGGTTATGGTTGAAGAGGGAGGAGTATGATTTCCTCCTTGGCTTTGCACATTGTTTTAAGTTTGAGCACCATTAGTGGTGGGAGGAAGATGGTTTCCAAAGATTTGAGCTATGTTACGCACAAATTCTATTCCTTCATCACTTTCCATAACGTAGTGAATACTATCTATGGCAGGTATAATAGTGTTTGAAATGTTTTTAGTACTCACGCTATCTTGTAAATGGGCTAAATCTTCATGCATTTTTATCATTTTTTCTTGAGGGATATGACCAACCATTGTTTCAACACTTAGAATAGCACTTGTAGGTAAGGTAGGCATGATAAAAGAGGTACCAAAGGTATGGTCCATACCTAGTGAACTAATACCAACACTAGGAGTAAGAGAGATTGATAACCCAAGATCCACAACTAGTGTTCTATCGTGGGATTCCATGAGTCTCGCACTTCGTCTAACCATATTATTAGCAATAGGACACCAAATAATACAACTCATGCAAGGGATAAACCAAGGAAAGAGAAATGAACACAATATCATATGCTTACAATTACACTTGAAATGAAAGAAATTGAGATAACAAGAATTCTACAAACTGAAACCAAAAATTGAAGGCAACAAACAAAAGCACAAAAAATAATTACAAACCTTGAAAACTAGAAAGCAAATTCAACAAGGACTAAGATGCCAATAAGGGTGTCTTGGTCATATTGGTGTGGTTTTGAGATTCCAGGGGCCATAATAGACAACAAACAATAGAGAGAGGATTTTGTAACAATGGGTGTTTTTCTAAGTTTAGCAAATATCATATGCAAAACATAAAACCCAAAGTAGGTAATGAAGTGCAAAGGAATAGATGAAACAATCTCACCAGATTGTCTTCATCCTCCATGACTGACCTCCATTACACCTTCTTAACTTGCTGAAATATGTTGTTTGCCCTCAGATTTATGATGAGCAAGCCAATGGAAATGACAAGCCCTAAGCAAATATTGAAGGATTTGAACAACTATATGCAATACTATGCCCTAATGTAACTAGTAAGCATCTAAAATGTCTAAGTTATGTCAAATGAAACCTAAATATGTTATGGCAAATGAAAGTAACAATGCTAAAATTATGAAAAATGCAAGAGATGAACAATGAAAATGTAAGATTATCTAAAATGCAAGAGATAAGAGATGCAAGATGTGACCAAAATTGCTCTTTTATAGAAGATGCAATTTTGTGTGAATGGCCAAGATTGAAAGTTAGCAAGTGCCCTAGAATCAATGGACGAGATTCCATATAGCAACCCACAATTAGGGCTAGGACAATATTAGGTCAGATTTGAAATAAAGGGTCAAGATTGATTTTTAGAAAATCAAATCAATGGCTAACAATGCATGTGACAAGAGATTTTGGGCACGGAAAATGGAGTTGTTGGGGGAATCAAATAATAATTTAAAATTATTTAATTCAAGAGGGGATGTTGACTTTTTGAATTAAAAATTATTTTAATTCAAAAGGGGTGGGGTCATGTGACAGTAAATAATTTAATTTAAATTATTTACTAAAAGAGGGAATTTATAAAGTGTGACTTATTTTAAATCAATAATATTTATTTAAAATGAGCACAATAAAAGAGGAGAAATTAAATAATAAAATTATTTAATTTAGGTGCTGGGACTTATTTTAAATAAATAAGATTTAGAAGAAGTTAAATAATAAAAAGTTATTTAGTTTAGGTGGAAATTAAATAATAAAGATATTATTTAATTATAGAAGAATGCGACAAAGAGGACCTTTTAAATTAAATATAATGATTTAATTCAAAATTCAGGAGAGTGGACCAAATTAAATAAATAAAATTTATTTAATTTAGGAGAGAAGAGGCTAATGAATAATTTAGATAATTAAACATAATTATTTAATTATAGTGGCAGGTGGACAATATTAAATAAATGAAAATTTATTTAATTTTTGAAAGAAGAGGACTTAATTAGTGACATAATTAAATAAATAAATAAAGTTATTTATTTAATAATTAGGAAGACATAATGGACAAAAATAATTAAATAAAATAAGAAATTTATTTAATTATAGGAAGACATTAGACAATTAGTGACGCACTAAATAAATAATTACAATTTATTTATTTAATAATCATGAAGAATAAATAGATATGAATTAATTAAATAATTATGAATTATTTAATTAATAGTTGAAAGTGAGTTAGAAACATAATTAAAATGTTCTAATTATGCTAAGACGAAAAGCGGTAAAATAGAGCTTGTGGGTCTAGGTCATTTTTATGTGTCTACATTTGCCCCTCTTTGTCATAATGCAGCCTATCGCATTGTGGCAAAGAAAATAAGTCAAAATATGCCCCAGTGCAAAATAAGATGAGGAAGAATAATGAGGAGGCTTGCGGTATGCCCCCTCGAGAGGACAGATGGGTTCCAAGAACACGGGTGTGCTCTCAAAATTGATGAGAAGACTAGAATATGAAGAGATGAAGAAATGTTAGTGAAAAAGATATGGATGATGATATGGATGCAATGTCTATATGAGATGCATGTTAGTACCTAGACCAAATCCTTCAACATATTACCATAGGACTTTAATATTTATTGCTCTTAATCAGCATTGGGCGGTAAAAAAATGACACAAATGGACAACAAACACCATGGTATGACATAGACC
The DNA here is from genome assembly GCA_007115665.2 of Sequoiadendron giganteum. Taxonomy (NCBI): domain Eukaryota; kingdom Viridiplantae; phylum Streptophyta; class Pinopsida; order Cupressales; family Cupressaceae; genus Sequoiadendron; species Sequoiadendron giganteum. Next base: position 491,012,928 of record CM021104.1, read on the forward strand.
AAGGTGTGCAAGGTCATCCACTTGCAAAATAGACAATTGCAGACAAGGAATGTCCTAACTCATACTAAGGGTCATGTTGCCCCAGTCTTTTTGTCAAGACAATCCACAGATAGTAGTCAAAGAAAAACATAATAGGTCATGAGACGTCATCGCACCTCTAAATCCTGTATGGGACATCCTTGAGGTAGCTAGTAACATGACCAAAAGACAAGTCAATAAAAAGATAAGACAAAATAGCCAAAAATTAACAACCATTTACTTGTATTGCCAATGTTTGTTTGTCGAAGATTAATTGTTTGAGAATTTGATAGTTTTGACGGTTTGATGGTTTGATGGTGCCTAAGGTCAAGAAGGACACATCCTAAAAAGGCAAATGACATTTTGACGAGGTCCAAATCCAAGAAGGACATATCTTGAAGAGGACCAAAAAGGTGACAAGATTGAAATTTTGACTAATATTTTGGCAAGCTGATTGATTTTGATTGTATGATTGATTAGCTTATGTTGTCTAATTTTGACCCATTTTGACATTGACATTTTGAATGACTGTCTTGTGTCAAGTGTGACTATGTCTGAATTATTTGACTGACACGACCATGTTTGACTTATGATTTTATTTTGACAAACCTAGAAAGACTGGCCTAGTGTCTCGGGGATTCAAGGATGAATCTTGCCTACGTAGCAAATGCACAGAGACAATGTAATTTGGACATGGACAAAAGATTGATTGACGTGATTGATAAGATAGACATTGACTCTATTTTTGGGATTTTGACATTGATTTGGATGTTTTTGTATTTTCTCAGGACATTTTTCAATTTTTAGGTCTTTTTTCAAGACTTTGTACAATTTTTAGGATTTTTATTTTTTTCATATTTTTAAGATTTTTTCATAACTTTTTCGAATTTTTAAGCTTTTTTAAAGACTTTTTCGAATTTTTATGACTTTTTGAGGTTTTACAAAAAAATGTGACAAATGCATGTGAATGATGCCAACATACATGAATCCAAGGACAACCATGATTTTGCTGCTAGTCAAGCTAAATACCGATTGATAGGTGACGATGACAACGACAACATTTTTTGACATGGGAAGGACACATCCCAAAACAACGTGAGGATGACAATGATATGACAAGAGGATAAAATTTTGCAGCAGGGCCAGGGACAAAGTCAAGGAATGTTTTGGATGATGCGCCATGTTTTCCATATTGTTGCAGTTTGAATGACTTGATGAGGACTAGATGGGATGACGAGGGATCTTTAGACCATTGACAAGGGAAACCAAGATGGGTGATAGGTATAAAAGGACAATGGATGGCTTCTGTAAAAGATAGGAGACATGAGGAATATTATCATATAGTTTTCAAGGACAATGTCACATGAGGCTATGATGGTAATGACATGATATGGAAAAGGGTATGGCCAAAGGATAGACATATCAAAAGTTTTCCCAAAGCATGACCTATTTTTTTATTTTAGTCCTTATCAAAAGTAGGTGGGAAAAAAGATGGAAATGACAGGGCTTGGATGGATAGATGGAAATGTCATAAGAAATGTCATGTGAAGGGCATGGGAGATGAGACGACTTGCCCCCAAGTGTAATGGTCCACATAGATGATTTATTCTACACATGACGCCTGTTTTCTAGGTTTTCATCATGGTACTTATCCAGAGCGCCATAAGAATGGTTTTCACTATTGGATGAAATTTTTCTCTTTACTATTTTTGATATTTTCTATTTTTTTGGTGTGACCATGACACCTGTTTGCCAAGTTTTCATCAAGGTGACGATTTTTATTTTTTTTCCAATTTTTTTTGTATTTTTGCATTTTGTCGGATAGCCTTGATTCTTTAGATGACCATTGACTATGTTGAATCCTTTGATGGTGCCGATGTAGAGACTGGTGCCATGACATGCCAATAATGACCTTTTTGAAGTAGTTGCTTTGTAAGGATCATAGCACTTGCATACAACTGTTTGATGTTATTGTGATCCTTGTTGATACTAGAGTTGGCCTTATCAAAATACGCACATCGTGATAGAGTGTCATGAGAGTCCTTATGATAAAGCGTTGCTATCAAGATGTGATGAATTTGTGACATGGGATGTTTGGAATTTAGGCGAGATGTAGGATTATGATGGATGATGGTAGATGTGGATGGGTTAGTTGGACGTTTGGATGCATTAATTTTTATTTTCCAAACTTGGGGTGTTGGATGACGAGTTGGGAATTTTTATTAGGATAGTATTTGGAACCAACATTTTTATATGTCTTGCTTGATGGCCATTTTGAAGGAGGTGGACATTGATTATATGTGGGAGTCCTCTTGTCTTGTGGCTCCACATTTTGATTGACTTTTGAATCTGGCATCTTCTCTTTGCCTGATTCTTGACTTGATCCATTTTAGCTTCATTTGTCTACTTGAATTTTTGTCTGATTTAATGGCCTTTGACATGTGATTTTGAACTTCGGATTTGTAATACTTTTGTTGGTTCCAAATGGAAGGTTTAGTCATGATAGAATGATGGTTTGGGGTGTGGAGGGAAGAGGTGTTGGCAACAATCTTATGAAAAGGACTACTCATAACACCCATTTTGACATTTGTATTAGATAAAGTTGCCCCCAATATCGAGGAGGTGCCATTAACATCATTAGATTTTCCAACTGATGAATATCCAAGACCTTGATGTCTGTAATGTGCTTGAACTTGTACGGGTTCCAAAATTCCTTGCTCATGTAGGCCTAGTCCTTTTCCTTGATAATGCTTGTTTTGACAGATTTTGTTGGTGATGGGATACTTGTTATTGTGGAAGCAAGATGCTAACCCATCCTTATTGTGGAAATTAATGCTCGAAATCTTCTCATTTGTGAGGAAGCCTACTCTAAAAATGATAGATGATCCTAATTGATAGGATTTTGTAGCTTTAATAACATGTTGGATAGATTTATGATTGTCATCTTTGGTTTGATTTTCTATCATATCAGATTGTGATGATTCTGCTGGTGCTTCCAAGTCTATGTCAAAACCATCTTCATGGTCATTGTCATAGAGCCCACTGAATTCAATTATAGCTTGATCATTTGTAAATATGTCCATGCTAGGAGACTCTTGTTCTAGTGGTAGATCATCCATGTGTCCCATGGAGGCAAGTGTCTCATTGTTGGTAGTGTCAATGTTGGAAGCTTGGAGAGGGTCATCTTCAAGTGTTTCATCATGAAGGGCATAAAGTTCAAGGGGTGGATCATTTTGGACTTCTTCAAAAGAAGTGTCTTGATCAAAGATGGGCTTAGTTGGAATGACATGATAAAAAATAGGGTCTTGACCAAGGATAGGTTCATCTTGAATGACATGGTTTTAGATGGACTCTTGACCAAGGATAGGTGTATTTGGTATGCCATGATTGTCTAGGAGGACTTCTTGAATGGATGTAAAGATGGGGTCATGGGATGGACTACTTTGATCTTGACATGATGGTGATGTCATGATGTCATGCTTTGGATTTTTCGTTTGACATGTATCCTCAAGTTTATGAAATGGGATGGCACTTTGGAGACCATGACTAGATGTGTTTTCATGAAAGCATGGAGTGTCTTGGAATGGATTGGTGTGTAATGGACTAGGATATGACGTGGAGGTTTGGAAAGGATTAGTGGATGAAGGATTGGAATAGGACATGGATGCATGACAAGGATATGACATGGATGGAGGATTAGAATATGACATGGATGGAGGATTAGGATATGATGTGAATGAAGGACTAGGATATGACATGGATAGTTGGTTTGGATTGATGGATGGTTGATTTCCCTTGTCAAAGTTAGGGTGGGTATGACCAATAGAATTTTGTTGTGACTTAGTGCCATGGATAGTGTTAGGGGACTCTTGATAGTAGATGGATAGATGGATGGAGGGCTAGGGGTTGTAAATTTGGACTTGGATTGGAGGTATAGTGTTCTAAATTCCCTAGCAAGTTGCGTTGACCATTCCTAATGAATTGGCATTCAAGTCGACTAGCAAACATGTCATAGTGATTTGAAGACATGATGGTGGATGAAATGAGACTAAGGATATCCAAAGTGATAATGCAAAGTGATAAAAGGGGATGCCTTATGTCAAATGATTTTTAGGAAAGGTTTTCTAACCACTCAAAGTTTGGCCAATGTCTTGATTTGGATTGTCAAAGGACTGGTTTGAAGGACAAGATGGCAAAATGACAAGGTGAGATTTCCACACTAGACTTATGAGTTGGAAATAGCTCACCAAAGGACAATGACTAAGGATTGATTTGTTTGACTTGGTCCAATGAAAATTTATTTTTTGAGACAATGGTTTGACAAAGAAAGGAAAATTTTCCTTTCCCAAAGTGCGCAAAATTCAGGACTTGATTTGACAAATGCGGTTCATGATGGAAAATGTGTTGCAGGAATTGATTTGACAAAGTTTTAGGCCGATTGCAAAGATTTGCTTCAATTTGGCAAAGTTGTTTTAGATTTTGGTAAGTTTGATGTTTATTTGTCTGAAAACAGTTGGCAAACACATGGTGTTGTAAAAAATGAAAATCAACCACATAGAAGTCATTTTACAAAAATCCTATGGCTGCAAGGACAATATTCTTTTGGATCCCACTAACCACATATCCTTAGCGAATGAATTCAAAAGCTTGGCCCCACAGGCTCCCCCTTACAGTGCACTCACTTCTCAGGGCAACCAAACTTCCAACCTCCATGAAACTCCTATGGTAGATTAATCATTTCTACTAAGAACTGTGCAGGTGCGGGTGCCTTGGCAATGACCGTCGTTGCACCAAAGAATAGAGGTTTTTAGTTTTCTAAAACAAAGGATTTATTTCGGGCACCCGTTTACAAGGCCGCGCGAGAGGCATTATCATCCCAGTCTGCAGAGGTTACATTCTGCAGGTTTTGACGCACCACAAGGGTACTGGGGAGTCAATTGCTGGTCCGCAGGAAGTTCTGTAATGCTAAGCTTTCCTTAACATTAAAATTTATATACCGATTGGGTGTCGCTTGGCTTTAGCGCGTTCCCGGTTTGAGTCACTTTGGTGTGAGTACTTTTTCCCACCAAAGCAGGCCCAATTTCCTAAAGTTCACGAAAGCAAGCCAAAATATTCATAGTTCAGTCAATTATCCTTGTTTAAAAACAAAGAGAGAACACATGAATATCCTAACTCACACTCGCATGGTGTTCATTTTAATTCCAAATCGAAATGTGTTGACAAACATAAAAAAAAAACATGGAATTCATTTTAACTGTTTGTAGTATTTGTCAAAACATGGGGTTCATTTTAACCGTTTGTAGTGTGAGCTAATTAAAAGTTTATTTTAACCCAATGCTATGAAGAGATGCAAATTCATTTTAAACCAATGAGTTATAATGCAAGATTGTGTTCTTTTTAGCCCAATGAGTATGCATGCATGTTCATTTTAACCCATGAATGTAAAATACAAATTTGTCTAAGATTTGTGAAATAAACAAGAAAAATGTTAGACTCCTCACCACAAGCTGCAAACAAAAAATCAGTAACCCCAAAATCTTTAAACTACCATGTAGAAAAAAGTGTTGCCTCAACCCGAATTGACCTAGTGCAAGCCCAATTCCTAGAGTCAATAACAGTTTCTCTTACACCTAGGATCACACAAGTGCACAAGGGGAGAGGATACTTCTATTATTGATCACTAATATTAGAGGGTTAACTAGTCAAAATAAATCTAATTTTTGGAACTATTTTTTGCATCAAAAGTAAAAACATAGAAAATAAACCCTTGCTAAAATTCAAAGATCTTTCCAGAAATGTAAAGAAATCCAAATAATTCTATGTTTTGCATCCAAAATTATTTTTTTTATGAAAAATCATTAAAATTTCAAAACAGGTTCGAAAAATCTAATTTTTTAACTAAAGGGGGCTGAAAACATTCCAAACCTGCAAAAAAAAAATTTGTGAACAGATCTACAAAATTTTGTGAGATATAAGTCAATCTTTGTAAAACCCTAATTGTTAAAGATCCACTTTTTGTCAAATTATTTTGCAGGAAAATTAAAAACATAAAAAACAAACCCCTATTGAAATTAAGAGAGCTTTCCAAAAATATAAATAAATCTGAAAAATTCGCTATTTTGCTCTCCAAAGTGATTTTTCATGTAAATAACAAAGAAAATTATTAAAAATTAAAAACAGCTCCAAAAAATATGATTTTCAGATTGAAAGCTCTTGATATTGTCATCAACCTACAAAAAAATAATTGTCAGAAAATATGCAGCCGTTTGAGAGATATGGTTGAATCTTTGAAAACTAGGGTTTTTATCTCCAAAATGGTGCAAAACCTGCAACAAAAAAGATTCAACTCCAAAATTCTTAAAAATTTGTCAAAACATGTCAGGTTCACCAATGTAACAATGAGAATTTTCATAGGTTTAGCAAATATCATATGTAGAACATAAAACCCAAAGTAGGTAATGAAGTGCAAAGGAATAGATGAAACAATCTCACCAGATTGTCTTCATCCTCCATGACTGACCTCCATTACACCTTCTTAACTTGCTGAAATATGTTGTTTGCCCTCATATTTATGATGAGCAATCCAATGGAAATGACAAGCCCTAAGCAAATATTGAAGGATTTGAACAACTATATGCAATACTATGCCCTAATGCAACTAGTAAGCATCTAAAATGTTTAAGTTATGTCAAATAAAACCTAAATATGTTATGGAAAATGAAAGTAACAATGCTAAAATTATGAAAAATGCAAGAGATGAACAATGAAAATGTAAGATTATCTAAAATGCAAGAGATAAGAGATGCAAGATGTGACCAAAATTGCTCTTTTATAGAAGATGCAATTTTGTGTGAATGGCCAAGATTGAAAGTTAGCAAGTGCCCTAGAATCAATGGACGAGATTCCATATAGCAACCCACAATTAGGGCTAGGACAATATTAGGTCAGATTTGAAATAAAGGGTCAAGATTGATTTTTAGAAAATCAAATCAATGGCTGACAATGCATGTGACAAGAGATTTTGGGCACGGAAAATGGAGTTGTTGGGGGAATCAAATAATAATTTAAAATTATTTAATTCAAGAGGGGATGTTGACTTTTTGAATTAAAAATTATTTTAATTCAAAAGGGGTGGGGTCATGTGACAGTAAATAATTTAATTTAAATTATTTACTAAAAGAGGGAATTTATAAAGTGTGACTAATTTAAATCAATAATATTTATTTTAAATGAGCACAATAAAAGAGGAGAAATTAAATAATAAAATTATTTAATTTAGGCGCTGGGACTTATTTTAAATAAATAAGATTTAGAAGAAATTAAATAATAAAAAGTTATTTAATTTAGGTGGAAATAAAATAAGAAATTTATTTAATTATAGGAAGACATTAGACAATTAGTGACACACTAAATAAATAATTAAAATTTATTTATCTAATAATCATGAAGAATAAAGAGATATGAGTTAACTAAATAATTATGAATTATTTAATTAATAGTTGAAAGTGAGTCAGAAACATAATTAAAATGTCCTAATTATGCTAGGATGAAAAGTGGTAAAATAGAGCTTGCGGGTCTAGGTCATTTTTATGTGTCTACAGATTCTGAGCCAGAAACCCTAAAAGGGACTAAGACGTCAGGAAGGGCATTTTAGTCCTAGCAGAGGTTTTTGTCAAAAAATAAGAAATTATGGATTGTTTACAGTGTTCACAGGTTTCCTATTTTGGGACTTGGTGTGCGGAAATAGAAAACTATGCAAATGAATGCAAGAAAAATGAACTATTGACAAGTAATTGTATGCAAAGTTGAATGCAATTTTTTCAATTTTGAATGTAATAAGAATTTTTCTAAATGCAATTAGTTTTTCAATGAGATAAGATGATGCAAGAAAGAAAAAATGCAACCTATATTCACTTTCACTAATGCAAATATGAGAAACCCTACAAGAAATTTCACTAAGTATGAGAAACCCTAGATGCAATTTCACTAATGCAAGATGCAATGCAAGAATGAATGCAACCTAGATCTAGGATTTTAATGGGCTCCATATCAAAAAATGAATGCTCAAAGAAGTCGGGTTCACCAAAATGAACCGTAAAGAAAAAATATGTGTGGTGTTCACTTATTTTCCTTAGTTCATTCGATATGGTCCTAGGACTCCTAATTGGATTGACTATCAACCTCAAGGGTGAGTCAACTCTCAACAAGGAATACCTAGGAAGAGTTCTTTTAAGCTTTGAGGGGTTCCCACCAAGCAAATGCTTGGAAAAGAAAAAATAAGCATTCAACTCACAAAACCTAATAATGCAAGCTAAATGAATGATGCAAACAATGAAATTATGCAATAGAAAGTTAGGGTATGTGTACTTGGAAGTTCTGGAAATACAATGAGGATTCTGGAAAAGAAAAGAAGCTATCAAAAAGTGTTATGGAGGAATAAGACACCCTTACTGTTGTCTTAGTCTCGTTGCTATTTTTTGGGGAAAATGCGGAATCTTCAGATGTCAGAATCGGATCCGAAAGAATTTTTGAAAAATGATCTAAGGACTAAGATGCCCTAGGTGGTGACTTAGTCTCATTCTAAATTTCTAAAATCTCTGAATGTGGTCATGAGGCTCGATGTTTGTAACTTCCTTCTTCTCAGATCTCAGGTTTTGAATCTTCCAAATCTGGCAGGTAGGTGATTTTCCATGAAGATGACAACTTTACAATGCAACTTTGCAACTTTGTACTTGAAATGATCTTCAAGTATTCAACCTAAATATGCAAACACAAACATGAAAGAGAAGAAAAACTTGTTGATTGTTAGTAAATGGGGGTTTTCCTTGGTTAAACCCCTTGTTGATAATTAAACCTTGAAATGAAATGAAATGGAGGGAAATGATGAATGAACATCATGCAATGTTACAACTCACCAAATCCTTGTGAAATATGCAAACTTGTATTAAATGGCTAGCTTGGATATAGATCTTGAATCCAATGAATGCTTGATAGATCTTGACTTGAATTGATTGCTTGAATCAAAACCCTACGTCACAAATGTTAGCTCTGAAACACACATGATGCAACAATCTCCTTGATATGATGCTTGAATCTTGATGATGGTGTAGACACTGAAAAATGTCCTAGGTCTGCGAGCAACATTTTTCCTTGGATAATTAAATAATTATGCTCGATCATATTCCTCTATTAATTAAATAATTTTAATTATTTAATTAATTCACTTTCTAATATTTATTCTATCCTAATCAATTAAATTAATTAATTGTGCCACTAATATCCACCTTTCTTCAATAATTAAATAAATTAATCTTTGTTTAATTATTTTCTTGGCATATTTCGTCTATGGTTAAATAATTAATATTAATTATTTAACTATTCACATACTATTTTAATTCATCTATTATTAAATAATTGTCAAAATTATTTAACTGTCTACATGTCTCTTGTATTAAATAATTAAGTCAATTTAATTATTTAATCCCCCTTTTCCATTTTCCCTCAAATAAATAATTCAAATGAATTATTTATTTCTCACTTTCCAATTTCCTCCATTTTCCCTTTTTCTTGACTAAATTATTTATTCATGCCTCCCTTTTGTTCAAAGATGCCTTGTTCATGGCCTTTATTTCTGTCATAGTTGTCAAGCATCATAGTCATTGACATCATAGCCTTCATTGCCCACCTCTTTTTGGTACATCAATCCTTCACCATTGATCTTAGCATCTTTCCAAAAGCACAATCTTGACCATTGTTGTGCAGTTTGCACACACGCCCTAATGAAAGTGGGGACCCTCTCTTGGCCTGCCTTTTTTAGCTTGTTTCTATGGCTTGCCCCTTTTGTGCTTATCTTTGAAAATCTTGGTGTTTTCATCTTTGGTGCTTGACTTGGTTATGGGTGCATTTGTGTTGAGTTCCTGGTGGTTTGGAGTCTCGTCGATGTCCTCTCTGGGGTGGTCTTATTTTTCCTTCTATTTTTTCCCTTGGTTTTTTTGTTTGGGTCCTTAGGGTTGGTTTCCTCCCTTAGGTTTTCTTTTTTTTTCCTTCTTCCTTTTGTTCTTCCGAAGGTGGAGCCGGAATGGAATTGAACTTTTAACTTTGGCAAAGTTCACGGTTCGGTTCTCGTTCCCGTTCCGGCTCTGACTCCACTTCCCACTCTCTTATTTTCTTCGTCACTTTGTTTGTTTCCATCCTAAGGGTTGGTTTCCTCCCTTAGGTTTTCTTTGATTCAGTTTTTTTTTTCTTCATTCATCGGAGGCAGGACCGGGATGGAACTTAACTTTGAACTTTAACAAATTTCACGTTTTAGTTCTCATTCCCGTTCTGGCTCCACTTCCCACCTTCTCGTTTTCTTCGTTTCTTTGCTTGTCTTCAGCCTAAGGGTTGGTTTCCTCCATTAGGTTTTCCTCGGTTTTCTTTTCTTTCATTTTGTCGGAGGCAGAACCACGATGGAACTTAACTTTGAACTTTGGTAAATTTCACGGTTCGGTTCCCGTTCTGGCTTCGACTCCACTTCCCGCTTTCTTGTTTTCTTCATCATTTTGTTTCTTTTCAGCCTAATGGTTGGTTTCCTCCCTTAGGTTTTCTTTGCTTCACTTTTTCTTTTGTTTTCAACTGTGGGATTGAGATGGAATTGAACTTTGAACTTTGGCAAAGTTCACAATTCGGTTCCCATTCCCGTTATGTCCAGGGTTGGTTTTGTTTCTACCTCCACTTGTTCCCCTTCCCTTCCCGTCTTGGTTTCGTCTCTGCTTTCGTCGATGTTGGTTTCATTTCCACCTCTGCCTATTTCCCTTCCCTTCCCATCTTGGTTCCATCTTCGCTTCCACCAGGGTTGGTTCCATTTCTGCCTCCACCTATTTCCCTTCCCTTCCCATCTTGGTTCTGTCTCCAATTCCACCGGGGTTGGTTCCATTTCTGCCTCTGCCTGTTTCCCTTCCCTTCCCATCTTGGTTTTTCCTCCGCTTCTGCCAGGGTTGGTTCTATTTCTACCTTAGCCTATTTCCCTTCCCTTCCCATCTTGGTTTCGTCTCCACTTTTGCTAGGGTTGGTTCTATTTCCACCTCCGCCTATTTCACTTCCCTTCCCATCTTGGTTTCACCTCCACCTCTACCGGGGTTGATTATGTTTTTGCCTCTACTTGTTTTCCTTCCATTCTTGTCTTGGTTCCATCTTTGCCTCTACCTCCACCTATTTTGTGTCTCTGCTCTTGTTTTTCTCTTGGCTCCGCCTCCACTTGCTTTTGGTTCCTCCTCCGCCTGCTTTTGGTTCCACTTCCGCTTGGGTTTGTGCATGATTTTCTTGCCTTAGGAACTCTAATGGATTGACTTGGATTTTCATGATGTATTGAGCATTAATGGTGGCTCATTTGAATGCAGGTTGGATCGAGTTGGGGTTGTTGGGTGTACTTTGAAGATTTGGTGCGATCTATAAGTGTTGTTGAGTGTATTGCAACTATTGTCAGACAAAACCATCCCTGCACAGAAGGTCAATTTGGTTGGTGGCCATTTATGGTGGGCGAATGTGATTTGAAGGAGCTCAACCTAGTTTTTCCCAACTTGAGTCATTTGTTTTCCTAGCTTAGATCTTATTGATAGCTCATTTTCAGGCTGATGTTTCATGCACATTTATGTTCACATGGGTGGAGCATTAATGGTGGGCGTGGCTCGAGGGGTTGGACCCTTACTTTGTGTGATCCTAGATTGATCTGAGGGGGTCCTTGTTGCATTCAATGTTGGATGATGAGTTATTGCTGGTTGTCGGTGCTGATTTGATTGGTGGTCGAGCTTTTTTGTAACCTTAGCTCTGGTTCATGCGGGCATGTTTCTATAAGTATGGCCTTTGGCTGCATTTGTAAGGGTTCATTCTCCCACTAGTTGATTGAGTAGACTAAGTTAGAAGACTTGTAAACAGTAGATTTAGCAGTAGAGTAGCATGTTATTAGATTAGAAGTTTGTTTTTACATTTCAAGCAAGTGTTGTAATAGACTAGAATTGTTACAAATGTGATGATTTAATACAAAGAGGAGACATTGTTTTATGGCTGGTGCCTTCTCTTGCATTGAATAATCTTGCATGGTTCTTGTTCTATCTTTTAAATCGATTGGAAATATTTGAAAATATCTTAGGTTTAGTTAGTAATGCTTGTGATTTAATGCTTGGAGTGTTGTAGCAATCCCTAGTTCATACTTTGGGTAGATTCTTGATTTTTGGAATGTTGTGCAAGGTCAACCTGTACCTGATACTCATGTGCTTAGTTCAACTGTAGATATTCATCCAGTTTTATTGAATGATTGCCCACAGTCTAAAAATCTTTAACACCTTAGAAGATTGCACTGTTTTCTACAACTTTGCAGGTATAGCCTAGGTCGAACAAAAATTAGTATAAGGGAATGGTCCATTCCAAGTATTTCATCATTTGCATGGTTAATCTTAGAATTGTGTTAACATTATGACTTCTGAAACCCTCATCTTTTGTTGTTTCTTTTATTATTTGGTTAGAACTTGAAATTTAAGCATCACCATATCTTAACATCTGATGAGTTTAGAGCTTCCAGCATTTGTTCGTAATGCCCCTTGTGATTACCAGCATTTTCACATTTTATCCCTGATTTTGTTCTACTGCATTGTCATGACCTGACACCCATGAGACCTTGGGGTTATCTCTTTGTTCATAGAGATCAACCTTTCAAGAGACATAGGATAACTTTTATTCTGTCTGATGTTGTTTCCATGCAGAAACACAAAATAACAGGATTGGCACTAGAAGGAGGACCTAAAGAGGCAAGCTAGAGCATTTTCTAAATGCCATTTCTTTTGAGAGGCTCAGAAGGAGAACCAGATCTACACCGGGAGGAGAAGAATATTTTCAAGAACTACCACCTCCAACTAGGTCAAGAAGGACTAGAAGAAGGGAGGAGTCATTATCCAATCCATCATTTTCACCATCCTCACCTCCATCCACTTCATCTCATCCGATTCTGAGACTGGTTCCATTCCACAACCCCAACCAGTCATCCATCAACCATTACCACCTCTACCAATGGCTTTCTTGGTGAATAACCCATCACCTCTGACATTCAACAACTACAATGTTATGCCCAAGAACCCTAGGCATTTTTGCTCTAAGATTCACACAAATGACTCAAATAGGACAGCATAAGAGCACGTTAGGATCTTTCAGACTTGTCTGCGAGATTGAGGGATTAATTATGAGGATGTTGCATGCAGAATTTTCCCCTATTCTCTAGGAGAGGGGGCCTTTTATTGGTATAATCATTTACCTATTGCATCCATCTCTAAGTGGGTTGAGCTTGAGGCTACATTTTTGTTGAAATTTAAGACTCCCATTAGTGCTAATGATCTTTATATGTAGTTTATTGGAGTCAAGAGAGAAGTCAATGAGCCTATAGGATCATTCAACAATAGGTTCCACTGAGCATACACTAGACTTCAAGCACCTTATGCTAGAAATGAGGACACTACCCTAAAGGTCTACTTTGAAGCCCTTGACAGCCTTACATCCACCTTCCTTAAGTGGATAACTAATCCCCCGACTACCTTGCTCACTACATATATAGAGGCTGTTAAGGTCAATACAGACCTGAGATAACACTTTTCAGGACCTCTGTCATCTCTTGAACCTGCTGCTCACCCAAGCCAAGTCCAATCTCTCAACCAGGCTCTAACTAATCACACACCTATCATGTATCCCATCCTAGAATTACCTCTGTTCCCTCACCCAGGTCATCCAATAAACCAGGTCCAACCAATACTCGGCTATCCCCAACAAAATGCTAACCATCCCCTCCATTCACAGTCACAAGCTAGTTTCCCTACATATTTGTAGAACTCAGAAGTTTTGAATTAGTCTACTAGTTCTTGAGGAGTGTTAGGATACTCCCCAAACACTATGGATTCAGTCCCTTACAACAATCTTGATAAAGAAAGGTTACATGAGCTAACTGAGCAAGTGAAGAAGATGAACATGGAGGTAACCTACTTGAGGAAATAGAATAGCCAACTCCAAGCTAATCAGAAGAGCATGCAATCAAGTTATAATAAAGGGCAACACTATGACAAAAATCAGAACTTTGAAAGAGGACAAGGTTCTGGTCAGAACTTTGATAGAAGTCAACAAGGTGGATAAGGATTTGAAAGAAGATAGCCACCTAGGAAGAATAGGTCATGGAACACTGAGCTTAACAATGGAGGAGTCCTCACCCCACTAGATCAACCTTCCAATCTAGAGAAACCTCCAGGTAGGGTGTACTTAGCAGAAGCTACTTTATCTAGATGGTGTAGGCTTCATAAGACAAATCAACACTCTAAGCTTGACTGACCTGAATTTCAAACTACTACTTCCATCTTTCAATATAAATTTTAAAATAACTCCACTGGCCAAGAATTGGTGCCCTCAAATCCCTATGATTCCCCAGTTTTGGTGTTGACTCATGCCCCTTTCCCGAGGGATGAGGACAATGAACCAGAAGAGAAATCAAGTAGCCAGAATGGGGAGGCTGAACAAGTGCTCAATGAAGATGAAATCTCTCATCTATTTGATGAAGAAACTGAGAATGAAAATGACCCATTGGATGAAGGAGAGGATGATGTTGAAGAAGTAAAGATGTTTCAGCAACCTGTTAGAAAGTATGATCTGAGGAGCAAGCACCAAAAGAATCCACAAGTTGGAGGACCGTTTACTACATCTACCCCTCCACACAAATTTACTACTCCATCAGATCTACATTCCAATAACAATCCATCCTACCCTCAGGTGCCAACACAATACCTCACAAAAGAAGGGAAACCAGATGTTTCCAAAGGAAGCAATGTTGATGCAGCAAGGGATAGGAAGACCGGTCATTCCAAGGAGGTCCACACTGACATGAATGTGGAACAGCTAGGAGAATATGTCACCGAGGAACTCAGAAAAGTGAAGGTGAGTCTTTCTTCTTTTGATTTATTAAGAGTTCCTAGAATCAGAAATGTAGTCCCAAGGTCTTTCAAGTCAAGCACATCATCGCTAGGAGTGGCAGTCAATGAGGCAATTGGAAGGCCTCATAGTTCACAAGCACCCAAAGGTCCTAGTCAATTAGAACCTGGGGATAGGGGTAAAGAAAAATATAAGGTTCAGGTTGCACAAGTTGATTCACAGTTGAATTTATTCCAAAGAAAAATGGAAACCCCCCCTTTTCTGATTTATGTTCGTATATTTGGTAAAAATCTGCATAATTGTCAGCTGGATTTAGGGGCATCCACAAATGTTATCCCATTTTTTGTCTATAGGGCTCTTGATATTACCCCTGCAACTTCTCAGAGGAAGGTCACCCAATTGGAGAAAACATAGGTGAATATAATAGGAGAACTAAACATGATTCTCATGCAAGTTGCCTCAGATCCTAGAGTGCAACAAGTACTTAATATTCAAGTAGCTGACATTCCTGACACTTATGATCTGATCTTGGGTAGATATTTTACCAAGGCACTAAATGGATACACATCCATGGATCATTCTCACATGTGGCTCCCCTAGAAAGGAGTCCCAAATCAGAGTAGAATTGAGAGAGAACCTAGGATGAAGTATGTCATTACTAAATATCAGAATACTTCAAATGAGATACTGGTATCAGAAGTCGGTATGGGGAACTATGTCCTAGCCTCCCTTGCTTCAAACAGAGAGGAAATCTTGGTGCTGCAAGGCTCTTCTGGTGAATCCACATCAGAAGCCAACAACTCTAAACTGCAATTTGAACAAACGAAGGAACTTGATGATCAGGTAGATAGACAACTCAGTTTGTTGGATAAATTCCAGGAGTTTATCTGTAAATGTGTAGAAGATCAGATTCAGCTAGGTAGAAATATGAATTTTGAAGAATTGCTTCTTCCTAATTGGTGCAGAGTTCACAATGCTCCTCATTCTGAACTGGAATATTGCTTGTGTCAAACTGCAGTGGAACAGAAAGAAAGTCACATTAACAAAACACCAACTATTGAATCAAACATGCAGAGCATTTAGAATAGTCTAAAAGGGAAGGACCGAAAACCTCCTAAAGAACCCCTGGGAAGTAGTAAGGACAAAGGTATCTCAAGAAAATTAGGAGCTAATGACTGTTGGACATTAAGGTTTGATGGATCTAGATCCAAGCAAGGTGTTGGAGTAGGGCTAGAGCTAATCAGTCCTAAAGGTAAAACTTACTTTGCTACTCACAGACTCCAATTCCAGTGCGCTAACAATGTAGTTGAGTATGAAGCTCTAGTTCATGGGCTATTGATGGCATTAGGAAAGAAAGTTAAAATTCTACAAGTGTTTGGAGATTTCGAGCTAGTGGTCAGACAAGTAAGGAAACAATACTCATGTCATGACAAAAGGATGGCCAATTATAGACACAAAATATGGGATCTTATTGAAGGATTTGATGCCTTTAATATTCAGCTGATACCTCAAAGTAAGAATTAGACTGTTGATTCTCTGGCACAAGCAACAAGTACATTGCAGCCCTTATCACTTTCAGGCTTAAAGAAGTTCTTTGTGGAACTTGTTCCTGTACCCTTAGTGCCTGACAATGTCACCAATTTTTAGGTATTTGAATATGATATGTATATTCTTGATTTTATCACTAGATGTGATGTGTTTGCTTCTCAAGTAATTGATGAGGTTGAGCCTCAAGAGGCTGAAATGGACCTAGAAGGGGTCCTCAATCTGAAAACTAAAACCATACCAAGAGGCATGGTGTAATTGGAAAGGATCTTTGATCTAGATAAGATAAGAGATCAAAAGCAGAAAATGAAAAGGGAATCCCCAACTATCAGTGTGAAACATACAACATGGGGATCCAAAGTGATGTCAAGAATTTCTATATTGGTAAGGTGTGCACTCCAAAGGAGAGGAATGGAATTATTGATGCCTTGCACACATATCAGGATGTGATAGCCTAGAGTTATTATGACTTAAGGACATATGACACTTTGATCATTACATATACTATTCCCTTCAAGTCAAATGTTAAGCCATTTAGGCAAAGGCATAAACCAATTAATGCTTTATTGGATCCCATTATTCAGAAGGAAGTGCAGAAGCTACTCTCAGCACAAATCATATTCCTAGTAAGAAATTCAACTTGGGTCGCAAACTTGGTTCCAGTCAGGAAGAAGAATGGAGAAATTAGACTATGTGTTGATTTCAGGAGCCTGAACAAAGCATCAGAAAAGGATAATTATCCAGTCCCTTCACTAGATGAGGTGCTTCAGATTGCTAATGGATCTCAGATGATGTCCTTTCTAGATGGGTACTTTGGATACAACCAGGTCATGGTTCAATATGAGGATAGGCACAAGACTGCCTTCACTACAAAATGTAGAACCTTTGCTTACCGAAGAATGCCCTTTGGATTAATCAATACTAGAGCTACATTCCAAAAATATATGGATATTGCATTCAAGGACATTATTGGTAAGTGCATAATCATTTACATGGATTATTTAACAGTCTTTTCCAAGAAGAGAAGTGATCATATTGCAAATTTATGTAAAGTATTCCAGAAGTGCAGGGAATTTGGTATTTCACTTAATCCAAAGAAGTGTAGCTTTGGAGTAACTGAGGGAAAGCTATTAGGACATGTTATTTCAAAACAAGGTATTGCCATTGATCCTGAACGAGTGGAGGCTATACTGAAAATTCACCCCCCTACAAGCAAGAGAGAAATTAAGTCATTCTTTGGCAAGATTAAATTTGTCAGAAAATTTATCACTGGATTTGCAGAGATAGTCAAGCCACTGAATACCATGTTGAAGCAAGAAGAAAAGGTTGAATGGAATACAAAGGCTAAGGAAGCATTTTCTGAAATCAAGAGTGCTATTGTTGAGGCCCGTGTTTTGGTGAGTCCTGATTATGCCAAGCCATTCTATATCTATTCATTTGCTTCCAATCAATCCTGTGCAGGATTGTTGAAACAAAATTTTGATCAAGAGAATGAGCATCCCATAGCATTCATGAGTGCACCTTTGAAAGATGCAGAACTGAGGTATCCTAATGTTGAAAACTAGGCTTATGCCTTGATCTGAACTGTGAAGAAGTTTATGCACTATATACTAAGAAACAAGGTATTTGCTATAGTCCCTAATCTTGCAGTCAAGTTGTTGTTGATGTAGAATGAGTTGGGTGAACACGGAGCCAAGTGGGTAACTATGTTACAAGAGTATGATATTGAAATTCAACCCATGAAGCTGGTAAGAGGGTAGGGACTAACCAAGATAATGGAAAAAAATGGTCCTGACCTTGTTACCCAACATTATAATCTTGAGGATGTTTCTCCAAGGGACTGGTATGATGATATTATCCACTATCTTTTGAATCAGCAGTGTCCCAACCACCTTAATTTAGTACAAAGGAGAGCTCTACGTTTGAAGAGTGGCAATTTTATGATGAAGGGAGTTGTCTTATACAAGAGAAATCATGAAGGTGTTTACCT
Source organism: Sequoiadendron giganteum (assembly GCA_007115665.2). Lineage (NCBI taxonomy): Eukaryota > Viridiplantae > Streptophyta > Pinopsida > Cupressales > Cupressaceae > Sequoiadendron > Sequoiadendron giganteum. Next base: position 491,031,415 of record CM021104.1, read on the forward strand.
GAGATTCCTAGGGAAGGAAGAGGCAGGGAGAGTGATGACTAAATTTCATGATAAATATGGCACAGGCCATGGTTCAACACCTTCCACTACAAATCATATCCTGAGGGCGGGCTATTATTGGCCTACCTTGTTCAAGGACACAAATAACCACATGAGAACTTTCCACGTGTGTCAAACTGCAGCAAGCAGGGAGAGATGTGCAACTCTTCCACTTCAGCCTGTCATAGAGGTAAAACCATTTACATAGTGGGGAATGGACTTCATAGGTCCAATCAACCCATCTTCATCTGCAGGCCATAGGTATACTCTTACTGTAACTAATTATTTTACTAGATGGATTGAGGATCTTTCTTGCAAATAATGCACCTCTGAAGTGGTAATCAATTTCATGGAGTTGGGTATTATTAATCGCTTTGGTTATCCATTGGCTATAGTTTGTGACAATGGTTCTGCATTTTCATCATTAAAGTTTTCTAACTGGGCTTATGATCATGGAATTGCCATAAAATTTTCATTCAATTACTATTCATAGGGGAATGGTTTGGCTGAGTCTTCCAATAAAAACCTGTTGACAGTCATCCGGAAACTACTGGAAAAGAATCCCAAGGATTGGCACACCCAACTCAGATTTTCCCTTTGGGCAGACCGCACTAGACAGAAGACATCCTTAGGAACCTATCCTTATCACTAAGTGTATGGATTGGAACCTATATTTCACATTCAGCTAAAGATCCCTACCCTACAATTCATCAATGAATATTATTATGGAGAGGATAAGTGTGAAGCCCGCTTAACTGAATTGTTACACCTTGAAGAGAGAAGAGATGAAGCCCTAGAAAACTTTTCCAAACATCAGGGTATAGTGAAAATATGGTTTGATAGGAGAGACAAGGTGAAGGCCTTTAAAATATCTGACTTGGTTCTCTACTGGGACAAAGCCCATGACAAAAAGGAGGAGCATGGAAAAATTGACAGACTTTGGCTCGGCCCTTATCAAATTGTAGAGATTCTGGGAGATAATGTCTTTTGTTTGAAAACCCTCACTAAAGGAGATATCCCACTGCCTGTCAATGGGCAGTATTTGAAGCTTTATTTTTAGTCTCGAGTTGTTCTTAGCTATTTCCTTGTACATAAGTAGATTAGGTTTCCTTTTGCTATTTTATTACTACTTTGGTTTGGGTTTCTTTTGGTTTTGCTCTGCTTGTTTGCTACTCTAGTTTTGGTTTGCTTTGGTCTGCTTGGGTTGGTTTTCCCTACTGCTCTACTGATTATTGTGGGGTTGTCCTAATTTCCTCTAGGTTTGTTGCATCTGTACAACTGGTTGTTTGTCTGGGGCTGCTCTAGGATTTATTTTAAAAAATCTTATCATCTTTTTAGAGTCATTCAAACTGGTAGATTTCCTTCATCTGATGTTGCATGGGATGGGAATTAGTGTCACTTGAGTAAGTTAAATTCTGGAATGTATTTGGGTCTTATATCTTCACACAAATCTTAAGAATTTCAAGGTCGCATATGGTCTTTAGGAGGTCTGACTGGGTGAAAAATCTTAAATTTTTCTCTAGTGTCGCTGTGGTTCTCATCCTTAAGTGTGGGATTCATTTCCTGCAAGGTGAAAAGTAAAGCTTTAAAAGAAAATATCAAAAGAGAATATCAAAAGAAAAGAAAAGGAAATATTGAAAATCAAAATAAATGTTCACCTTTTCAAGGGTATCCTAGTATCTCTACCGACGCTATGGACACCTAGCTGGTGGTAGATCTATTCTAGGGAGGGTCACAGTGATAACCTCACTAGAGCTATGGACGCCTGACTGGTAGTGAGGCTCTATCCAGGTTATTTTTGGAGTTAGAATCCTTATGTAGCCCTGTCAGACTGAGTTTGGTCCTTTTTGCAACTTAGGAAAGGGAAAGGAATGCATATGCACACACTTTGACCCTGGTGTAGGAAAGGTTTGCTAGCCTATGATTTCTGAAACCTTGCCTAGATTTAACCTGATGCTTGGATTGAAACCATAGATTTTGAGTTCATGATGCCATTTTGTCATTGAAATTCTCTAGAGCATTTCCCCAACAGAGTTGCCATTTGTTGTGCAGTTTTGCACACACGCCCCACTGAAAGTGGGGACCCTCTCTTGGCCTGCCTTTTTTGGCCCGTTTTTGTGGCTTGCCCCTTCTTTTGTGCTTATTTTTGAAAATATTGGGGTTTTGGTCTTTGGTGCTTGCCTTGGTTATGGGTTCCTTTGTGTTGAGTTCCTGGTGGTTTTGGAGTCTCGTCGATGTCCTCTCTGGGGTAGTCTTCTTTTGCATTTTGTTTTCTCCCTTGGTGTTTATGTTTGGGTCCTAAGGGTTGTTTTCCTCCCTTAGGTTTTCTTTTTTTGCCTTGTTCCTTTTTTTCTACAGGAGGTGGAACTAGGATGGAATTGAACTTTGAACTTTGTCGAAGTTCATGGTTCGGTTCCCGTTCCCGTTTCGGCTCCAGCTCCGCTTCTCGCTCTCTTGTTTTCTTCATCATTTTTTTTATTTCAGACCTAAGGGTTGGTTTCCTCCCTTGGGTTTTCTTTGTTTCGATTTTTTTTTTTCGTTCGTCGGAGGCGGGATTGGGATGGAACTTAACTTTGAACTTTAATAAAGTTCACGGTTCAGTTCTCATTCCCGTTCTAGCTTCACTTCCTGCCTTCTCATTTTCTTCTTTGCTTTGCCCGTTTTTAGCCTAAGGGTTGGTTTCCTCCCTTAGGTTTTCCTCGGTTTTCTTTTCTTTCATTTTGTCGAAGGCAGAACCAGGATGGAACTTAACTTTGAACTTTGGAAAAGTTCACGGTTCGGTTCCCATTCCCGTTCCAGCTCTGGCTCCACTTCCCGCTTTCTTGTTTTCTTCGTCATTTTGTTTGTTTTCAGCATAAGGGTTGGTTTCCTCCCTTAGGTTTTCTTTGCTTTGCTTTTTCTTTTGTTTTTCAGAGGCAAGACTGGGATGGAACTAAACTTTGAACTTTGGCAAAGTTCACAGTTCGGTTCTCATTCCCATTTTGTCTCCACTTCCATTGGGGTTGGTTTTGTTTCCGCCTCCACCTATTTCCCTTCCCTTCCCATCTTGGTTATGTCTCCACTTTTTTTGGGGTTGGTTCCATTTTTTCCTCCGCCTGTTTCCCTTCCCTTCTTGTCTTGGTTTTTCCTCCATTTCCACTAGGGTTGGTTTCTTTTCCACCTCCGCCTATTTCCCTTCCCTTCCGATCTTGGTTTCATCTCTGCATCTGCTGGGGTTTGTTTTGTTTCTGCCTCCACGTGTTTCCCTTCCCTTCCCATCTTGGTTCCGCCAGGGTTGGTTCCATTTCCACCTCCACTTCTTTCCCTTCTGTTCCTATCTTGGTTGCATCTCTGCCTTCACCTCCACCTATTTTGTGTCTCTGCTCTTTTTTTTCTCTTGGCTCCACCTCCGCCTGCTTTTGGCTCTGCCTTCGCCTGCTTTTGGTTTCGCTTCCACTTGGGTTTTTGCATGATTTTCTTGCCTTAGGAACTCTAATGGATCAACTTGGATTTTGATGATGTATTGAGAATTAATGGTGGCCCGTTTGAATGCAGGTTGGATTGAGCTGGGGTTGTTGGGTGTACTTTGAAGATTTGGTGAGATCTGCAAGTGTTGTTGAGTGCATTGCAGCTGTTGTCAGATGAAATCCATCCCTGCACACAAGGTCGATTTGGTTGGTGGCCATTTATGGTGGGTGGACGTGATTTGAAGGGGCTCAACCTATTTTTTCTCGATCTGAGTCATTCGTTTTCCAAACTTAGATCTGATCGATGACTCATTTTTAGGTTCATGTTTCACACGAATTGTTGTTCAAGTGGGTGGATCATTTATGGCGGGCGTGGCTTGAGGGGTTGTACCCTGACTTTGTGTTATCCTAGACTGATCTAAGGGGGTCCTTGTTGCATTCAATGCTAGATGGTGAGTTATTGTTGGTTGTCGGGGCTGATTTGATTGGTGTTGAGCTTCTTTGTAACCTTAGCTCTGCTTCACACGGGCATGTTTCTATAAGTATGGCCTTTGGATTCATTTGTAAGGGTTCGTTCTCCCACTAGTTGACTGAGCAAACTAAGTCAGAAAACTTGTAAACAGTAGATTTAGCAGTAGAGTAGCATGTTAGAAGATTAGAAGTTAGTTTTTACATTTCAAGAAAGTGTTGTAACAAACTAGAATTGTTGCAAATGTGATTATTTAATACAAAGTGCAAGCATTGTGTTATGACTGGTGCCTTCTCTTGCATTGAATAATCTTGCATGGTTCTTGTTCTATCTTTTAAATCACTTGGAAATTTTTGAGTATATCTTAGGTTTAGTTATTAATACTTGTGATTTAATGCTTGGAGTGTTGTAGCAATCCCTGGTTCATACTTTGGGAAGATTCTTGATTGTGGGAATGTTGTGCAAGGTCAACCTATACCTGATACTCATGTGCTTAGTTCAACTGTAGATATTCATCCAGTTTTATTGAATGAATGCCCATAGTCTGAAAATCTTTAACACCTTAGAAGATAGCACTGTTTTCTACAAGATTGTAGGTATAGCCTGGGTCAAACAAAAATTAGTTTAAGGGATTGGTCCATTCCAAGTATTTCATCATTTGCATGGTTAATATTAGAAGTAGTTTTAACATAAAGACTTCTGAAACCCTCATCTTTTGTTGTTTCTTTTCTTATTTGGTTAGAACTTTAAATATAAGCATCACCATATCTTAAAATCTAATGAGTTTAGAGCTTCTAGCATTTGTTCGTAAGGCCCCTTGTGATTACCATCATTTTCACATTTTATCCCTAAGTTTGTTCTACTGCATTGTCATGATCTAACACGCATGACACCTTGGGGTTATCTCTTTGTTCATAGAGATCAACCTTTCAAGAGAGATGGGATAAATTTTATTTTGTCTAATGTTGTTGCCGTGCAGAAACACCAAACAACAACTATATGTTTCGTAACCTCCCTCCCATCCATTCTCATCCGTCAATCTTGGAATCCTTCTAGAGGATCAATCTCATCCTTTCATTTGAATGGTTATTTATAAAAGAGACATTCTCCTCCATTTTCAAGTTAAGAGCTAATTATCTTCAACCTTCTACTTACTATTCGTAGGTATTTGTACAAGTCTAATTCAAAATCTGAGGGAAAAATTACATGAGGAATAGGAGAGCAAGAGAAGTGATTCAAGTTCAAGCATGTGGAGTATTGTGATTTGTTGTTTTTGTTTTCCTTATGCTTTCATTGTTTTCTCTTGTTTAGGTGTGGTTTTATAGCTTGGAAGTGTTGGTTGTCACTTATTCTAGGCTAGGATTCATCTAACCCCATCTTACATTGATGAACCTAATGTGAACCTTAGTTTTATAATTTTTATGTATGGTTTCTTGCTTGTTTTTGCATATTTTAGGTACGAAATGATGCAACTATTTAATGCAGTGATGCATTTGCCAGGAAGTGATGCATCTGATGAATGCAATGATGCATTTGAGTAGGAGCAATGCATCTGCTAGAGACATGATGGGCGAAAAAATTGAATTTGAATTTTTGACGTAAATGCTCTTGTATGATGTGACACATTGACTCAATCGTTGAGGGGAACGATGCATTTGCCTACTTTGTACATAATTCTTGTTTTGTGCTCTCCCTATCTTTCTTTTTGGATTTTTCATTAGATTAGTTTTTTTTAGGCTACTGATCTTTCTATTTGCAGCTTGTGGCTTTGGAGTGGAGCTCCCAAAACTACTTTTTTGAAGCAACAAAAAAATTAGGATCTTAACTTAGTTTCTTTGATTTCTTTTAAGTTAGTCTATTTTCATTATTTTCCATTCTAGTTTAGTTATTAGTTTCTAATTTTTTGGTCTAACAAGGTTTTTTGCACATTTTCATGGGTCCAAGCTATCTCTTGTGAAACTACTAATACATGGTTTTGTAGGTTTAGTTTGTGCAAGGCTATATTTTGAAACCAAAATTTTGTTTGCTTTAGATTAGACAACACTTCCATTGGTGCTTTAAAAATAATGGCTGTCTTCTCTCGCATACCTTTAACTAGGGGATAATGGATCATTGTTTTAGTGTTTGAAGGATGGTAGGTATTATGCTCTCACCTTGTGCAAACTCGGTGATCAGAAAGACAAACCCATTTTTTTTTGTGTTTACCCTTTAGAGGTCCTGCCTTGGTAGGAAAAATTACTCACCCCAGGGGAATGTTCCAAGTGGTAATGGGCTAAATCCAAGTCCTTCTGAATTGCTATACAAATTTATGATTGCATGGAAAGTTTGCAATCAATGGGAAGAGGTACATGATAGCTCTCACCCAGTATCTTTATGATGCAAAAATCCCTTGTTTTAAGGTTTGGGAGACCTCTCGAGGGAGTTTATCATAGTACCCCCTAAACTAGATGCCCTTACTAGACACCTCTTGTTTGTAGCAGCCAAAATCCTTCTATTCGCTAGCATAAGAGGTTAGACCTTTGAAGCCATCCCACATTTTTGTGGTTCTTTGTAGAGATAGCAAATTCCTCTTTAGGGAATTCAGAACTTGGTATTCCCAAGAGGCAAGTGTCGAGTAAGGGGGAACCAATGCTACCAAGTTCTTAGGCTATCCACACTGAATAAGCGCGACTGGAGAAATCCAAGTGGGAATCCAGCAAATATTGTCCTTGCCAACCTAGAATTTGTGCTTGTCTTTTTAATATCAAACATTTTCAATTCAAACCAAACCAAAAATAATTGCTTGATATTGTATTCTATGTTTTCCAATCACATTTTATTAGAAACAATCAAAATCCAGATCAAAACCATTCCAAAACCTCAAAACTATCAAAGCAATATTTTGAAAAACCGCATCTACTAAAAATAGAGCTACAACTGTTACTGTGAATTACAACTGAGAATGGGAAAATTGCAATCATTTGTCTGAACCACATTTTTCAGAAATAAAGCCGCATTTGATAACCTAAACTACAACTGTGTAATGCATTTGCTGAAAATAGAGTCGCAATTGTCTACTAAACAAGAACTTCTGAAATCTGTGTCTAGAAATTGACCAAAACAATTTCATAGTGACCTCTGACTGATAAACCAGAGACTTGCAAGATTCTCTATCCTATTCCAGAATTCATATTAGAAATATATTGCATTATAGGTTGCATTCCTCTATCCTTTTCATTTCACAAATTAGACCTTCATTCTTAGGTTGCATTTGGACTTTCAGATTTTGAACATATGGAGACCTTTAAGCTCTTGGAAATTTTGGGTTACTTATTCTATTTGTCATTGACTATTATCTTTGTCATCATCTTGTCATTGTCACTTTGTCAAGTTTGGGTCTTAGACTTGTGTCCTAGTCTTGGTTGTTCTCTTATGGTCAATGAAATTTGGAATTTGTTGTCGTGGGTTCACATTAGCTTGATTGCCATTCGTTGTTTAAAATTATAGCCTTCCTTTACATTGATTTTCCCTCATTTAGACCCATATTGCTTAGATTGCACTTTGTATCCTTATACCCCAAAAATACAAAAATATAGCTTAGTTTCAATTGCATCATTACCTTGATCTTCAATTAGCATCATCTAGTCACCTTGTCACTCACTTTGATTGTCAATCAGATTTTAGCATCCCTTAGCATTCATTATCCCCATCCTTTGATCATTATAATCCTTACATGTTATTATCCTTGCCTTAGCATCCTTGCATTTTCATATCCTAAAATCTAAAAATCCAAAAACATAGTTTAGTCTCATATATATCTTACATTATCCCTCAACTTGCAAAAGTCTCACATGGTTGAAACAAGGTCAAAAACCAAAAGAAAGGCCATGGATTATTCAAGTGACCCTTTTCATGACACTCCCCTTGGAACAAACTCAAATCATTCTAAACCTACAAGAGACATATCACAAGGAAACCAAACCAACACATAGGAAGACATGAGCCTAGAAGAATTCAACAAACAATTGACTCCTCAAGAAATCGAAAGAGCCTATCAAGATCTAAGAATATTAAGCATGGTTTACCAACTTGTTAGTGCCAACCTAAAACAAATTTCTATTCACTAGCCAAAAAAGGTGCCAAGCTACCTCAAGGCTTTGATGTATCAACCCTTGTAGAAGAGGAAATTGAAAAAAGTATTTTCGCTTGGCATGCCTTCATCATCTCAAACATCAAACATACCCCTTGGGAAAAATTCACACATGAGTACCACTACCACACATATCCCAAGAATCCCAACATTTGGAGACAAGGTAATCCATACCACTACACAAGGACAAGGTTTTACACTTGGAAGTTCCTCCAATTCTATGGGTAAGACCTTTACAAATCCCCTTTTTCAAAATACACATCAATGTTCCACTTTACAAGGTCCAACACATTTGACTCAAAATTAAAATCAAGGTCCTATTCCTAAACTTGAAAACACAAATCAACGATCCTTATTTCAATTTCAAAGTACAACTTCATCAAGTCAACCTAGAAAGGTTCACATTGTCTCACAAAAAATCCCAAAGCAAAACAATAACCAAGGATCTATCCCATCACTCCAAAATATGAATCAAGGGTCCCTCCCATCATTCCAAAATTCTAACCAAGGAGCTATTCCTTCATCACAAAATTTCAATCAAGGGTCTACATCTTCATTTCAAAATACCAACCAAGGGACCTTTGGGTTGATGCAAGAAGTTGGGTCCACAAAATGTTCAAAAAGTGGAAATGTTTTTGCTGTTTTTTAGAATTTGTCACACTTGGACTGAAAATTTGAGGCACTTACACAATGAATATTAAAAAATGTTAGTAATATGAAATTTATAATTTTGAATCTAGTTTCCAAATATGTAATTTATTCAAATACCTAGATGATAGAAATCAAATTTTGATAGGGATGTATAAAAACCATGTTTTAAAAGTCCCTATTTTTTTACCCTACCATGCACGTGTACAGACACCACTTTTTGACCCAAATAAAAGTATTTTTCTAATTCCTTTTGGGGAAAGAGAGATAACAACATGATGATTGATGAGGGATTTTTTTTGTAATTTTTCTTTTCAATATTTCTTTTATTGAATTTTTATTGGCCTTAATTGTTGTTTTTAAAAATCAACGTGTACAGACATCATAATTGGACCTAAACTAAACACTTTTTGAATTTTTTTTAATTGTGTAGAGAATTGTTTGAAGATTGATGTCATATAATTTTTTTACAAGAAACTTAACCAAAAAGAAGTTATTAAAAAACAAAAAAAGCATGATATTTCAAGTTTAAGGAATAGTTTGCTTAGAAATTAATTAAAAAATAACAAATATAATCCAATCTTAATAAAAATTATATATTTGGAAACTAGACATCGTTTTCATGGGTTTAATTTTATAGATTGATTCAAAAAAAAAGTTCATTAGCCATATTGCCAAAGTTGGACATTCTTCTTCAATTTTCCTTATTTTTTAAGTTGCAGGTCAAAGGCTAAGGGTCAGATTGCCAAGCCTTTCCCAAGCCTAAAACCAAGGCTGCATGTGGGTTGGGGATTCCAATTTTAACTAACATGTACGCATTATTAAAATGTGGACGCGTTATTTAAACAAAATGTGTATGCATTATATAATGTTTACGTGTTATCTATTTACCCATTGGGTAAAAGGAACACATATGCGTTATATAATGCATACGCATTCCTAGAATAGAATGTGTACACATTTATAAAATGCATACACATTTATGATATATCCATTTACTCTTGATTTGAAAAATACTGATAGAGCACATTTTTTCTCCAACATTCCTTTTCTACAGTACGATTTGAAAGCACCATTTTCTACATTTTTTATTGCAATTTTGTCTTGTGCAGGGCATATTCTATTCAAATTTTTGGAAGAGACAAATGCAGGTTGAATTTTCTGAAGTAGAATCAAGTACAAGAATATTTTACAAGAAGATTTGGAAAAAGAGAACTTTTGGATGTATTCATGATGTTTTTGTACTTCAAAGTTTATAGAAGAAAGGATCTTCATAGTACATAGTTTTGTTTGAATATTGAAGGAGATGGAAATTTGAAAATAGGTTAAAAATAAATTTTTTTGTTATCAAAGAGGGTTTGGTAACCATGGGATCAAAGCAAAGGCAAAGGAAAAAATGTAGAAAGTTAATGGCACCCGAAGAAATTCAAGAAAATAAATAAATGGAGGCAAAAAGACAAAGGGATAGAAGAGAAAGGATTTGTCAAATGAAAAATTTGGAAGCATCTAGTTCCATGAATGTTGAAGAGTAAACCATGAAGGATAAAATGAATGTAGATGATGCAAATGTGGAGATGGTGAATATGGAATAAAATGCAATTATGGAAACAAACCCAACTATGTCTTGAAATTCAACTTTGAATGATATGGAAATAGCACCTATGCAAACAACTTCAAGTATGTCTTCAAATCCACCTGAGCCCAATAATATGGAAAATGTACCTATTCAAACAATCTATCCAGGTATGTCTTCAAACCCAAGTATTGATATTATTGATCTTAGTTATTTAGATGAAGTTGGATACACCATTGATGGTATCAATAATTCTAGGGTTGAAATAATGAAAAAACAAAAAAGTGATGAAATATATTATAAGAATGCAAATGAGAATGAAACCCCTCATATCGATGAAAATGAAAATGAAACCCCTTGTATGGATGAAGATGAAAAAAAAAAAATTACAATTGAAAAAGATGTGCTAGATAACCTTTGTGGTAAAGTTTCTTGGAGACAAATGAGAACTTATGGAAATAGAATATATAAAAAAAAAAATTATAGAAAGAAATTAGGATTTCAGTTTCAACTCATGCTACAATTGATGAGAATGTCGAAAATGAGAAATGTGATGAAAAAATTAGGTATTTTTGTAAAAACAAAAAAGAAAGATGATTCAGTAGAACAAGTCCTATCTAGTTTTTCTAATTCTATTAATTTATAGGTAAGAAAATTTGATATAAAGATAAGAATGCAACTTGTCATACAATAACAATTGTTCTAGTTAATAAAGCAACTTCAAATAAAAGAATGTTAAGTGAGCTTAGTAAATGTATACCAGTAAATCCTAAAAATTTGGTAAGAGCTGCTAAAAGAAGAGAAAGTATTGAAAATGATCCAATTAATCAATGTTGGAGTTTTAGTGGTAGATTCCCAAGATCAGACATGAAATTAACTAATGAAATTAAATCTTTAATCAATTTTTTTTTGGTATGATAATACAAGAGTATCACCTAACATTAGAGATTTCTTAAGATTAAGGGTGGGTTCCAAAATTTGTGAACCTCATCCAAAGCATCTCTTGGATATGACTCAAACTGGATTATATAAAAAAAAGTAGATTATTCAATCTTACCATTTAATATTAGCATAAGTCAAAGATCATTCGAAAAGTGCAAACCTTGGTATGTTAGAATTAATAAAAAATGAGTCTCTTGTTGTTGTAAGACTCATGTACAATTTCATTATTATTATGATATTTTTTGATATATACAATGCACTTTGCATGTTAACCAAATTATGCACGGCATTTGTGGTATTAATATGTCACCTGAACAATCAAAGATTTTATAGAAGGCTTGTTTTGTGAACCCTCTAATGGAAACTTATTTTATTTAAAAGTATGTATTTCTGGAGAATGTGATAGATGTAGTAACTTTCATTATTAGGAGAATGTATGCATGAAAGTAGTTTAGATGAATTTGGACGATAATTAGTGGATGCAAAAAAAATTAAAAATGTTGAATAATCTTTAAAAGATGGAAAATTTTGAAAACATTGTGAGCTAATTATGGAAAAATTTAGTGTGCATGCATTTATTAAAGAATTTAAATATAAGATTGTACCTAAATAAGTTAAACACTCTCAGTATTCTTGTTGGCTTGATAATCAATTTCATGTATGTAAAAACACATTCCCAATTAGAACTATATTGTCAATTGTTGATTTTTCTGAAAATTATTCTCTTGCTCCACAAGAAGAAATTCAATCACAGTATTATAATTTAGTGCAAGTAGCTATATTTTTTCATATTGTTTATAGACATGTAGATGATAGTAGAGAAGATGATAGAATTTTTTTGAGATAGTACCATTTTTATGTAAGTGATAATCGATTACATTCATCTGAGTTTGTCCAATATTGTTTTGATATATTTTATAAAAATTTAAAAGAGAGAGGAATTCAAATGAGAGAACATCTCATATGGTCGAATAATTGCACAGGTCAATTCAATAATGCTAGAATGTTTTATTGGTTATGTAGAGTTCATAAGGAAAATAATATCTAGCACATGTGGAGTTTTTTAAAGCTAGACATGGTAAGGGAGAACACAATGTGGTAGGTGCATGTGTGAAAAGAGCTCTTTCTAGAGAGAAACTAAAATTTGAGGATGCTACAAAATTTAGAGATGCACGTGCAATTGTAGATTGGTGCAATACCAAATTATCTACAAGAACACGTGAGAGCTCAATAATTCGATGCTTCTTTTAGTTAGTTGAAGAAAAAGATATTTTTCTTGACAAGATTGTGAAACAATTAATGGATCTCCAAAGTGGCACCCGTTTAAGAGTTTGAATGCAAACATATGGCCAATTTGGACAAGGGAGTTGGCATTATTTTGTCAATTTTGTATTGTAGGTGATTGGGAAGCATCTGAAAATACAAAATGGGTTGAACAATGGCAACAAAGAGCCTTAACACCTACATCAACACATTTTCAACATGGAATGACAATTGAAGATAATCAAGTGTTCACGTTAGATGATTATGATCATGTTTTGGATCTTGTACAAGAAGATACATTAAATTGAATTGAATTTTATATGTATGCATGTTTATATGTGAATTAAATATAAGTCACTCTTTATTGAGATTTTTATTTATTTTTGCAGGACATGTGTATGCTTTTGTTGCACATGAGGGGAATGAAGAGGAGATAGAGTATTGGATAGCTAGATGTGTTGAGAGTAAACATAAGTTGGTACATCCTAGAGTGGATGCTGACAACTTTGATTATCCAATTGGTTCGATGGTTGTTGTTGGCACCTGGCTTCGAAAATATTTGATAAGAAAAAATGGCTTTCCTTCATTTGAAGATTATAAAGACACAAGAATATTATACATTATTCACATTTGATTTTGGAAACCAATATAAAACTAGTTAGGTATCAAGAGAGGCCTACTAATAAAGTTTTATGGACATTTCAATGGATGAGCATGAGACAATCATAGATGCATTAGAAAAGAGAGAGGACACATATGGTACAACAGAATAAATAAATATTGGTAAGTATATAGTTGTATATATATTTAATTGATAGTCGATATGTAGTTAAAAATTTATCACATATACATGTCTATTTATAAATTTTTCTTTAGTCTTATCCTAATTAAATTTTTATATCATTTTTTGTTTCAAGTCTCCCAAAACTAGATGCATTACAAAAAGGAGAGGACATGCATATATATTACAATAGAATTCAAATCTAGAAACAAGTAAGTATATATAGTTCTATATACATTTAATTGATAGTATAAATATAAAACTAAATAGTTAAATGTCATTTTATAAAAAAAATATAATTGATTTCATATCCCCTTAAGCCATTCTCTTAGGACCCCTTAATCCATCCTCTCGCATCCCCTTAAGTCTCTTTATTAATTCACCTTAAGCCATCCTCTTAGGACCCCTTAATGCATATCCTTGTATATCTACCCTTAATCCATCCTCTTTCATCTAATTAATTCACTCTCTCAACACCCCTTAAGCCATCCTCTTAGGACCCCTTAAGCCATATCCTATGGAAAAAATCACTAGATTTCATCTCCTAGGCTTTAGGTCATATGGTTTAGGGTTTAGGGTTTTTGGGGTTCATGAAATCCTTAGAATAAAAAATATATATGGGTTAATGGTCTAGGGTTCATCTCCTAGGCTTTAGGTCATATGGTTTACGGTTTCTAGGGTTCATGAGATGCTTAGAATAACAAATCTATATGGTTTAATGGTTTAGGGTTCATCTCCTAGGCTTTAGGTCATATGGTTTCGATTTTAGGGTTTCTAGGGTTCATGAGATGCTTAGAATAACAAATCTATATGTGTTAATGGTTTAGGGTTCATTTCTTAGGCTTTAGGTCATATGGTTTATGTTTTATGGTTTCTAGGGTTAATGAGATGCTTAGAATAACAAATTAATATGGGTTAATGGTTTAAGGTTCATCTCCTAGGCTTTAGGTCCTATGGTTTATGGTCTAGGGATTTTAGGGTTCATGTGATGCTTAGAATAAAAAATCTATATGGGTTAATGGTTTAGGGTTCATCTCCTATGCTTTAGGTGTAATGCCCCACCAAGTAACCTTAAAGGAAGTTGCAATTAACGTCATAAGCGAACCAATTTTTTTTATAAAGTGCATTTAACATACACATTCACTTAATAATTAACAACAACCTCTAAGGCTACAAGGTTAGGATTACCTAAATCCACACATACACATTGCATAAAACCATAGCCTTATGAACTTTATGAAATAAACTTCATACATCATAAGAATACCACATAACATAATAAGATGATCAACCAAGGTACAATCTCATAAATATTAACTTAATCCAATAGTTACATCACTCATTCCCAGAATGAGACAATAGTACTCAAGGTTACAATTACAAAATTCCACCTCATAAACATAAGAGGGATAAAATAACCTATACAAGTTAAAATATTACAATGCAAAGAATTACAACAAGAACCGCGAGCTGTCCATCTGAATGTCTGGCCACCAAGTACTACAAATAGATGGGGACCCAACGGTTTTGGTGCATGTTCCACCCAACCAAGTGGTACCCGAAGGCCCACCCCTTATGCTAGGAGATAGTAACAAAGTAACATGGACAAATATCTACAACCACTAACCAAAGGTAGATTCATACTGACTCATACTGATATAACCAATTATATGAACTAATAAGTACAACCCAATCACCATACAAGTACAAATCAAGTACAACTCCAACATCACTGACATAGGTCACATTGCTTCCAGACATAAAGTAGATCAAGTATGTTCACAGAACCATACATATAAAACAATTAACAACAATTGTCCTAGATAGAGTGTCATTGCAAGGTTTGTCATGAGATCTCCTCTAGGCATTCTTCATAGGCTCTGGAAATCCTAGTGGCCTCAACTGAATCTTGACACTCATACTCACTCAAGCGGAATCAACTACCTCTCGTAAGGACAAGATAGTTGATCTTGCCATTCCAGGCCTTCTCACTCATCCCAAGTCTAAACGAGCCCTTGTGTCTATGAGTGAGGATTAAAGTATCTTGATTAGTGTGAACTGCATCCTAATCATCTAAGTACATTAATTTAATTATCACTTGATTAACTCACTTTTGAAGGTTACCTAGTTTACCACTTTGGGCTCCGGCCCCTAGCAAAACCCACTCTTTTATTCAACAACACACACCCAAACAATCCACCAAGGGAAACACAAGTGCATATCAACTAGGAATCATAATCCACTCCAAAACAATGAGTAAACAAAAGATAGAACTCACTCCAAACATCTTGGAGGCAACAAATTCATAGTCCACTCCTTTCACAGGAGGTACAAAACATCCCCGTTCATGAAAACTGGGTAAACTGAAAAGACGCCCCACACTACCCAAGGGAAAACAACTGGATGACATAAAAGTTCAACAACCCTCATCCTCTAAGTTCTTCTGGAAAAATTATAATTTATGACTAACACTAAATCCCAAAACCAACAATGCAACTTGATGACATAGCAACAAAAGCATTCAAGTCATTAATAAAATCTAATATTTGGATTTCCTAAATCCATACTCATTCAATAATCCTAAACTTACTTCCCTTTGCTGAATACAAAAAATTAAATCCTTTGAGATAATCATGAGGAAGATACTACTTTTGGATATATTAAATCCATATCTCTTTCATAATCCAATCACAATGATTCAATTAATCTAAATAAAAATTAATAAATAACATAATTGATTGCCTCATCAATAAAACAACTTCTTAATTTAATTTTAAATCGACACAAATCCATGCAAGTAAACTCTTTCCATTTCCTAACCAAATCTTGCATTTCATTCAATTTTCTATTTAGAACATGCAATCACTTTAATATAATAAAATATCGTTTCTCTACCCATTTACCCATATACACTAATCAATCCATTTTAAATCTCTATTCAATTTCCTATTTAGAACATGTGATCTCTTTAATAGAATAAAATATCGTTTCTCTACCCATTTACCCATATACACTAATCAATCCATTTTAAATCTCTATTCAATTTCCTATTTAGAACATGCGGTCTCTTTAATATAATAAAATATCGTTTCTCTATCCACTTACCCATATACACTAATCAATCCATTTTAAATCTCTATTCAAAAATATATTGCATACATCTTATTAAATGAAATACGATAATGAATTTACCCTTAACATATTTTTATATGCTACATATTATATATACACCAAACATATATATTAATAAACTCAATTATATAGATTCTTTAATATTCCAATCACAACGATTAATTTGCTCTATGGAAATAAAACATAATAACTATTGCCCTTTCAAAATTAATTGAAAAAAACTAAATAAGTGCCTTTATAATAAATGATAGACTAGTTCAAATAATTTAAGTCGAATCCATTGTTTTCCTTTAAAATTAACATAAATCTTCTACAATAATTCTTTTCAATTTCCTAACCCAAACCTTATATTTTCTTCTAGTTTTCCAACAACACCCTATGGTAATCTCATCTATAAGTTTCCCTTTCCAAACTCTTATTACATACATCCATTTATTCAAACCATAAAATATACATTCTCAATAATTAAATTGTTCAAATAGAAAATGATTAAATTAAAATAATTAATTGTCTCTTCATAATAATCAATTCCTGACTTTACTTTTAAAACAACACGATCCCATGCACTACCAAGAGAATTCACAACAGGTTGACATCACAACGAAAACCCTCACAAACAATAGACCATCTGGAAGACTTATAAACTAACAGGTATTCAACCCATTCTCAAAGCATAAACACGAAAGACATAATCATTGAAGGCAATAGAAGAAACTACATTTGGATATTCTAAATCCCTTTCTCATTTCATTACATAATTCATTATATCGATAAAATTGAATTAAGAATTCATCTTTTCAGATAGGGGAGAAATTACTGTTGAGATATGAAGCCCAACAGTCACATGACTGTTGCTATTCTCTAGTCTCTTCATGTTTGAAGAGTTTTGTATAAATGTGTAGCCGATCATGTATTGTGATGTAGTGGTTAATTGGTGTTTGTTAATAGAGTAATTCCCTGCTTGAGAGTGGACGTAGGCTATTGCCGAACCACTATAAATTTGTGTCTCGTATCTTGTTCTTTAGTTTTCTATTTTCTATTGAATTTCTCTGCTTGTTTAATATTTACAATTAGTATCAGAGCTATGGAGAAGTGTTGGTTTGTTGGTTAGATCCAAGGAGTAGAGATGGAAGTTGAAGAAGCCTCTCAGTACTTCCCATTTATTTTAATGGGTATAACTAATTTTTTATTTGATGATGATGAGGTTGATTCTGTCATGGAGGAATTTCACTAACCAACACTTCTCCAAGGATCAGTTAGGCTGATTGTGTTCGAGGATCTAACTTAAAATCAAAGTTTCTACAGAGGGTTTTCAAAATAAATTTGATTTTTTTACAAATGGTTTCATTTTCTGAAAACATTCTAAATGCATTGTTCAACCTCTATGTTTGATTCCAATAACAAAATAATTGATTTCCTCAAATAATTTTAAATTCAACTGAAGCTTTCACAATTTTCACTCAAGAATTTTCACAAGCAAAGGTTGTAAATTTATTTAATTCTTTTCTTCTAATATCAAATTTGTTTTCTAAAACAGATTTAACAAACAAATTTTTAATCACTACTATTTTAAAAAATACAATCAAGAACAATAAAACACAAAGAGCAAAACCTGGTACAAGAAGCTATAGGAAGAGATGAATTTCTGATGCAAGCCTCCTCCAAAGATTTCCTGAATTTTTCTTCAATCCTCCAATGAATCCAATCCAAAAACCAACAAATGCAAACAATCTTTCTTTCAATCAATTCTACAATCAAAACTTTCTTCAAACCCTTCTTGTGCAATTTTCCAAAATTTCTTTTTTGCTGTAAAAATGTATTTTTCTAAAAACTTTCTCCCCTACCCTAAAATTAAAAAATGCATTCATTATAGAACAAAAATACCTAATACAACCCTAATTCACATTACATGCAAATTAGATGTTTCAATTTCAATTTTAATTTCAATTTCAATTTTCGAAAACCCACTTTCAATTTAAAATGCAATTTCAAATAATAATTTAATTTCCAAAGTTGCAACTAATTTCCCAAATAAACATTTATTTACAATTTCTAATTTAATTCCCACACGTTAAAATTAAATTCCAAAATTAATTTTAATTGTTTTATTTCCTTTCATTCTTTTGCATCACATTTAATTAATTAATTTAATTATTTAATAACTAAATTCAACCCCCTTGGATCAAATTTAATTAATTAAATAATTTAAATATAAATAATTAATTTAAATATAAACTTTTATCCACATTGCTTTATTTAAATTAAATAACCATCAACATGATTTAAATGCAATTATTCTAAATATCTATTTCCAAATCAAGAATCCTTCAGAATTAAATAACATTAAAACAAGACAGACAATGACTCGACACACTCGACTGACGACACACTAAGGCTAGGGTGTAAACTTGACACATGTTACCTAGCTACTATCTCCCGTTCAACTTAACCGTTGGATCGACATGCTCAAACCTGTGAAACCAGGTGGAGTCGGTGTCATGTACCTGCAATCCTGCAACCAATTAAACAACATCATACAATATATCTTGCATATAATACACACCGTGAAGAAGGAATTATGGATTCGTAGGGCACTCGCAAGCGAGTGATGCAAACCCGTCCTCTTCACCAATACACTCATCAAAACTGACACTTCCATCATAATCCAGTAATCTCATAATAACATCTCATGTTAACTCTACAACATCATTAATCCATAATGCATGTGAAACAATAATCAGATAGCTACATCCCACAATAATAGTTGTCGCTCAATAGTAGCAATCAAAACATCATAACAAAATGTATCCAGTATCAAAGTAACTACAACCAAACATAGCATAAAGCAACTTGAACAAGAAAAAAAATGAAGGGGTATTACATTAGGTCCTATGGTTTATGGTTTGGGGTTTCTAGGGTTCATGAGATGCTTAGAATAACAAATCTGTATGGGTTAATGGTTTAAGTTTCATCTCCTAGGCTTTAGGTTCTATGGTTTAGGGTTTAGGGTTTCTAGGGTTCATGAGATGCTTAGAATAAAAAATCTATATGGGTTAATGGTTTAAGGTTCATCTCCTAGGATTTAGGTCCTATGGTTTAGGGTTTAGGGTTTCTAGGGTTCATGAGATGCTTAGAATAAAAAATCTATATGGGTTAATGGTTTAAGGTTCATCTCCTAAGATTTAGGTCCTATGGTTTATGGTTTAGGGTTTCTAGGGTTCATGAGATGCTTAGAATAAAAAATCTATATGGGTTAATGGTTTAGGGTTCATCTCCTATGCTTTAGGTCCTATGGTTTAGGATTTCTAGGGTTCATGAGATGCTTAATTCCTTTAAGTCATTCTCTCGGCTCCCCTTAATCCACCCTCTTACATACCTTTAAGTCATTCTCTCAACTCCCCTTAATCCACCCTCTTACATCCCTTTAATTCATTCTATCAACTCCCCCTAATCTACCCTCTTGCATCCCCTTAATCTACCCTCTTGCATTCCTTAAGTCACCCTTAAGCCATCCTCTTAGAACCCGTTAAGCCATATCCTAGGGTTCATGACATGCATCCCCTTAATCCACCCTCTTACATCCCTTTAAGTCATTCTATCAACTCCCCTTAATCCACCCTCTTGCATTCCCTTAATCGACCCTCTTGCATCCCTTAAGTCACTCTCATAATTCCCCTTAATCCATCCTCGTAGGACCCATTAAGCCATATCCTAGGGTTCATGACATGCATCCTTATAATTCACCCTCTTACATCCCTATAAGCCATTCTATCAACTCCCCTTAATCCACCCTCTTGCATCCCTTTAAGTCATTCTATTAACCTCCCTTAATCCACCCTCTTGCATCCCCTTAAGTCATTCTCTTAACTCCCCTTAAGAAATTATCTTAGGACCCCTTAAGCTATATCCTCTTAGGTCCCCTTAAGCCATATCCTATGGCAAACATCACTTAAATTTGTAAGGAATTTATAAGATCCAATTTTCTAACTTTTACTATATATTGTTCTTTTCTTGCATGAATTATTTAGTTAAAAGACTCATAAAAAATACAGTTACTTTACTAAAATTAATTATTTTTGCAGGTTCTCATCAAGTTGGTCTACCATGTGATTTTCATTATAATTTTTTTTTATCAAGAGACTATGTAAATATCAATTTGTGGTCTTGACCTAAAATTTGATAAGCTTTAATTGTATCTACATGCACACATATGTTTCATCATGTTATATAGTTGTGTTAAACATCAATAAACATTATATATGTTTGTTCGATGTATGAACTTCAATGAACTTATTAGTCACTTTTTAAATATCTTGTTCCAATTGTATCTTATACAAATTAGGTCTTGTATTTACCACATTTTATATAATTGTTCAATTGTATATAGATTATACATTTTATACATACAAGGAGATATTTTTGTTCAGTGATTCAAATATTTACTAGAATTGGAAAATAGTTAAAATTACCTGCCCTTAATTTATTATGCATGTGATCTAAACCATTTAAGAAATATTTTAATTTGTCACCTAATCATGTGATCAATTATATATTTGAAATTTGATTCTAGATAAGAATTTATATAGTGTGTATTACTTGAAAATTAGATAAAATATATATACATGTACATGAGTGCATATAATCATCAAAATGAACATAACGCGATCATAATTGAGTGCATATATAATCATCATATTAAAGTCAACTGATATAAATAAACACAAACATGAACATATTAATCAATATAATGTATGTGAAATAGTCCATAAAATATAAAACCATCTAACTATCAAGGTGATCAATCAAATCAAGTCTCCTCTTTGCTCCACATGGACTAGATGTACCTGTATCATGCTGTAAAAAGTCCAAGAAACTTGAAATTAGATTTAAAGTTAATTAGAAATTTTGATATAATATAACATATAAACTTGAGAATATAAACTTGATAAAAATAAATTTAATTAATATCTAGTAAATACAGTAAAAATGATTTTTTGTATGCATAAATTACCATATGATCATGTTAATCTACTGGCACATTTTGTTCAACAGGTAGCATAACTATCAATCGAGAAGGTCCAATGCTTGATCTACTATATCCCGCATATTCATATAAAGAAAATAATATTTTAAAACCTCAAATATATATATTTAAAAGGTCCCTAAAAATTGTATAGGAGATTTAGTAAATTTTACAACCTCGAATGATATGACCTCATGATCACGGACCTGAGATTGCCCATGCATAAATGTTGACGATGTCTTAGGTTCGCCCACCATGGGTATAACATGAAATCCCTACATATAGATACAACAATGTATAGACCATTCACACATGTGTACAAATTCAAATTAGTTTAGATCTATGATGTGTATTTAATTTAAACTTAACAAACTTTTGAAAGCACACACTTGAGCTGATGATGACTCAGGAGCACTCACCACAACTTGTGGTTGGTTGGTACTCGATATCACATTACCTCCCTGCATCTAGATATAACATATCATTTCACACATGTGTACAAATTCAAATTAAATTAAATATGTCCACATAAATTAAAATATATATTGGTTTGTACCTGACCAAAAGGTGAGGCCACTTCTACAGCACTCAAAATACAAACACGATCATATTGAGATACAGGCACCGTGTGATCATGCATCTACACCGAACACTTCTTGAATTAATATTATATTATATATAATTTGATGTTATTATGTACATGAATTTTGCACATTTAAAATAAATTATTTAAATGTGCCTAAGTTCAAAAGATGAACATACCTATGTAGGATGATCCTCAAAATATAGTAAATCCATATATGACTCTGTCCTAGATGCATGTGGGTCACCTGAAGTGGATGCCTGAGTATTCCCATAGCATGAGCCTCCATGCTCTCTATTACCCACTTCAGCTATCGTGTGTGTAGTTTGATGAGTGATATGTCCCCAAAGAGAACTCAATGCTCCTAATGTTGACAACATTGTCTATTGTTGAAATGTAGCAGGAACACTAGAAGAAGGAGGAACAACAATAGGAGCAATCAGAGCACATTGCTAAGGATTGACATGTGCTCCTAATCTATGTTGGGGCATGCCACCCCCAACGCCTTGAAATTACCTCATATCAAAATAGGTTGGTTTTAAACCCAACTCAAACTCAACCCATAACTTTCTCAAAAAGTATAGGGACACCTCACAATTTCCATGTGGTGGAGTATCAAACACCATCCACCATAAATCCCAAAAGTTTGCAACTATCTGCAGGTGCCTACACCATTTAACTGAAATTCATTTTTTGGTGGGTGGAATTGTTTCATTTGTTTGGGGGCTAAAGAAATGGTGGAAAATGGATTATTTGGTAATTTTAAGGTCATTAATTTCTTTATAGGACAATCTATCTGCATAGAATTGTCTCCTCTCTTCTCTCCATTGATGGAACCTATCTAGGTCTGTTTCAATAGATCAAATAGAATCGACAACATATTTCATTGAAGATGCAAACCATGCGAGATGGGGGGATATTTGGCTCCTTTTTTATCAAATATATATTTTCCCAAATCACATTAAGGTTTTCTTTAATGATCTCTCTTAACTGAGCCCAATATACTATAGGGTGTGGTGGGTTAGGAGCTGGAGAGTGTGGAGGTGTGGGGTTTTGTTGTGGTAGAAGATCTGGATGCATGGGATCTTTAGGTTGTGCATCAGGTATAAAACCATCTATGTTAAATTTAGGCTCCATGTGAACAATGAAATGGCAACTGCATGTTAAACAATTAAAAAGTATATATCAACAAAATATTTAACTAATGTACACAATTTGAAATTTATTTAAATCAAATTGAATGTGCACAAATTCAAAATACATTTCATTTGAAGAAACATTCAATTTATAACATTAAAAAATCCATAACATGTACACATTAAATTATACAATTAAAGTCATCCATACATGTACCCTCAAGGTTAAACTCGAGCACTTTATCTTCTAGTAACCATATGGTTTCATTTTCCTTTCTAGGTTAAAATTAAGTCGAGTGTGTGGTTGTTAATTTAAAATTATTGTATCATTCTATCTTGGACTAATGAATGTAATTCCTTAATGATTCTTTTTAGATGATTCTATGTATGTCCTAACCTATGCATTTATTGTCAACGAAAGATGCCTCCTAGGCATCATGTCACTTGTCAGAGCGAGAATGAGGGGAAGGCTAAGAACTCACTTATCAATCCTATTGGTGGTCATCAAGTTATTGATCTCCTTAAAGATATAATAATAAGGGGCCCTCATCAAGAGGCATCTATGAGAGAGAATTTGTAAATTAATGTAATAAAGAAGGTGGATGTGAATCTATGTGTAGATTCAATGTTATTTTAAAGGTGTTGTAATGACCTATAAACTAAGAGATTCTTAACATGTATTTGTGGGTAACTACAAAGTATTATATTTTATAGCAAAGAGGTACTATAGGACACTTGCAATAAATTGGCAGTATTACTACAAATCACTTGCAATCTAAAGGTAATGTAATTTCTTATAAAAAAGGGGCAACCAGTACAATAGGTGACTTATATCATAGAAAGGTTTGAGGAACTTGCAATTTTATTTAAGATTTAGACATTTATTAACTTAGATTTATTATGAGATGTAGATAGTAGGAGGTCAACTACTGTTTGTGTTTAGTTTGTTTAGTGGTGGGGATGGGAGAGCGATGTTAGATAAATTTAATAATATGAAGAATGTTACAAATATGTTAAAAAAGCTAATAAAAATAATTAGGTTTAGATCTAGTGCGATGAAACTATTAGCCTCACATCCCATAGTAAATAGTTCACAAAAATGATTGTCAATGATCTTATTGTGTCAAAGACCTATAATATGAAGGATTCGTTGTTACTACCAAATCTAATGCAACTAAAAATGGAGATAATTGTCACACCAAGGTCATTCAATTTTAATAAAATCCTACCTACATTACCTAAAATTAATTATTGAACACCTTTTAGTACTTTTTGCAACCCTTCCAAGAAGAATCATCAAGTATATCTAAAATATTTCCACTATAATTTCGATCAATATGTATACTATAATTAAGATACCTAAAATATCTAAGGATGCAAGTTGTTACATTTTGTTTACATGGAAAGGGTTCATATGTTGAGTCGTATATGTGCTTCTACATCAAAACTTTCTAGAGGATGACATATTTGTCATAATTCATCTAGGTATTCTATGTTATTTACCTTTAATAAATGGGGTAGAATTTATAAATAATTTTGAGTTAGATCTATGTCATTGGTTTATTAAGTGAATCCCCTGAAAGAAGGCCATAAACTTATTTTTAGCTCTATCACTTGTTCATTAAACTATAGCCAAATTTGATGATATACATTAATTGAAACATGATCAATACTAAGGGGAAAAACAACAAGATTCAAGATAGATACTCTTACCTAAGGTTTTAGGTTTTAGGTTTAGGGTTTAGGGTTTTAGGTTTAAGTTTTAGAATTTATGTCCTAGGAGGGCTTTAGTTTTTAGGTCTGTTTTTTGGAACCTAGGTTTAGGGTTTTGATTTCTAAGTTAAATGTGTCCAATTTTGGTTAAATTCTAGTTAATTTAGGTTTAGTTTTTATTCTTTTCAATTTACAATATAACGTTTTTGGTTTCATTGAAGTTTTTGGTTTTTTAAATGCAATTTAAAAACTATAAATATTGAATGTAAAACAAAAAAAACAAACAAAAACTAAATAATAATTACAAAATAGAAATACAAGATATAAAGGAAAAAAAAAAGAAAAATTCAACCAACCTGGAGGTCACCGAGGTTGGTTGTGTCGGGGAGGAGGTGGCAAATAAAAAATTGGTTGAATTCAGCCCTTTGAAACGCATGCGTGATCTCTGCTATCCCTTAGGCGCAACTAAAATGAACTATGAAAATGAATTACACAGTCGTTAATTTAAAAAATTAAATAGCTTTGCAAAACATGTACATGTTTTAAAACACGTATGTTTTTTGTAATGCATACATATTTTAGGCTACACACCCATATCTAAATGCATACGTGTTTAGATTTAGGCTTGGGTACTTGATCCAAAGCACGTACATGGTTTTTTAAAAATGCATACGCATTTCTTGTGAATTTTTTTGTTTTGGTCAAAAATTCCCCTCTTCGTGGACCCAACTTCTTGATTTTACCCCATTCCTTCATCACAAAACAATAATCAAGGACCTACACCCCCAAATGCGAATCAAGGACCTAATTTTCAAAATAAAAACACAAATTAAAGGTCTACACCTTCATTCTAAAATACCATACCAAATGCAAACATGATCTTTGGAATAAAATTAAATGCCAATTTCATTCCAAATCAAACCAATACAAATCAATATGGAAACCAAGGTCTCACATAACAAGACATCAATTCTAATCGAAACCCAACATATGACCTTAATACCAACATCATGACACCGAATCAAAACAATGCAACACCATCCCTTGCAGACTTCTTGATACAACAAGTACAAACCCTTCAACAATAGATGAAAAACATGCAATTGGGGACCACCAAGAAGACCTATTCCATGGAGGAATTGTGCCCCTTTCCATTAGATCAAAATTTATACATGCCGCCATTTCCCCCTCATTTTACAACACTGCCTTTACCTAAGTAGAAGGGGAGAGGGGATCCAATAGATCACATTTGAGAATTCAACACATCATGTATGGAAGTCTCATATGATCCTACCCATTTTATGAGATTATTTCCATGAAGCCTTATAGGGCTAGCTCTAGATTGGTTTGCACATCTTCCTCCAAGAATAAGAACATGGGGTGAATTAACTGAAAAATTTAACAATCATTTTTCCTTCAACATTAAAAGTGATATCACCCTTGCAACATTGAGCACAACCAAACAAGAAGAAGGGGAAACCCTCACCTTATTCTACCAAAGATGGTGAGGTTTGGCTAGCAAATTCCCTTGTCACATTCCTAAAAAATAATTGGTCACCATGTTTGTGGAAAATATTAACAAAGAACTCATGAGCCGAATTCAAATCCAATGTTGCACAACCTTTGAAGAGATACTTGAGAAATGTGTCCTTATTGAGAAAGGTCTTATTGCTAAAGGATTATTCAAGATAAACAAACAAAATACAAAATACAAGAATAACAAAAGAAAATACTGGTCTCGAAACAAAAATGTCACAAATGATGGAGTTTTTGATGCCAAATTGATAACCAAAGGTTCAACCATTCAGCTTAAAGGCCCCTCCTCATCAAACACACTAACTATACCAAATGCACAAATTCAAAGTCAAAACCAAATGTTGAATGTTGTCAAAAATAATCAACAACAAAGAGGAACTCCCTATGCCAAAAGAAACATACACTCAATTGGGTGAACCATCGCATCAATTCTCAAACAAATTTTGTAATCTAATATCATCTCACTTCCAGAAACCAAGAATTATGAACCTACCTTGATCAAACCTAATTGGTGGAAAGAAGGAAAATACTGTGAATACTACCATGGAAAAGGACATAAAATAGCTAGATGTTAGACACTCGAGAACATTATTCAAGACCTCATTGAAAATGGAACCATATCGGTAGGAGACTCACAAGGAAAAACCAATTCTAATCATACCTTATTCAAGACTCCCTTGCAAGACCATGATAAATGGAAAGCCTCTAGTTCAGGGAACAACAATAGTGCCAACTATGCCACAGTCAAACATGACTATAACACTATCATTCTTAACATAACGCCCTTTGATGATCACATTGCTACCATCACCATAAACAAGCCAAACTTAGATTGTGTTGTTTCTACTCATAGAGCCAAGATAACTATTGAAAGACCTCCATCTATTTCACAACCAAAGATTCAATATAACCTCCTAGAGCAATTGGGAAAAACCCCCGCACAAATCTCTACCTTGGAGCTCATTCGCACATCCCCATAGCATAGAGCTATCCTTGAAAAAGTATTGCAAGAAGCATCTATCCCCATCAACCTATATGTCAATGCATTTCAATCCATGGTCGTATACCTAGCTATGCCACACCATGTTACCTTCTTCGAGCAAGACTTTTTTGCACCAAAATTTGATCATAACGACCCCCCACACCTTGAAGTTTGCATCGATAAATGCAAGATCAGACGAGTCCTAGTAGACAGTGGAGCTGGTCTAAATATTTTCTCACTAAAATTTGTGAAAGCATTGGGATACTCTGAAAATTGTATAGACCAAACAAAGAAAATCATTATCAATGCTTATGACAATGCTGAGCATTCATTCGAAGGTGTGATTTCACTTCCTATAAGAGTTGGCCTAGCAATGCAAGATACAATATTTCATCTCTTAGATCTGGATTTGCATTACAATATTATCCTTGGATATCCTTGGATTCATGCTATGAGATCTATTCCATCCACCTACCTTCAATGCCTCAAAATTCCACACAATGGCATTGAAATCACTATTCCAGATGACCCAGATCCTTTTCAGTACTATTCAAACCTAAGAGGAACTGTTGAATCTCAAGTGCCTATCAATCAAGAGGCCTCACCTTCCACTTCATCAACCACTCCATCTCACTACATTGACCCATCTACCCTTATCAAATCATCCACTGCATTCACCACACCTTCCATGCCTAAGATCTAGATCCAAGATAAAGGATGCAGAGAATATAACATAGTCTCTTTTTCATAAAAAATTTACCTAAATCCCTAAGGTCATATGGGAAACTACATCCCCTATAGCCTAAGTATATCATTCATAATCCCTCGACCACCTTCACTAGATGGGGGAAACTTGCAAAAGAATCTCTAGATGATCATATCCTTACATGGCTATACAGAGAAGAAGAAGACACTAAATGTAAAAGGTTGCCAGTTGAATAATATCCAAAAGGGTTCTGAATAATGAAGCGACAAGGATATGATGGACACAGTGGTCTTGGCCTAATTAAACAAGAAATTATGGAACCCTTTCAACCTCCTAAATTGATCAAACATCAAGGGTTAGGGTTTTTACCTGTAAAAGTGACTATCTAAGGTATCAGGTTACCTTCTAGTGAGGTTGCTAATGCTTCAGATGAGATCAAGACATATGAGGACCCTTGGGATTTTGATATTGATTCCAATGAATATGAATGGGATTCCCTACCCTCCAATACCTTTATGGACCTTGATAAATTGTTTGGAACACTTGATGAGCCTCCCCTTGAACAAAGATTCAGTCAAATGCTTACAATTGGTGCTCCGCTAAGCCTACCAAGCCCTCATCCAAAATCCCATTTGAATAGAGAAGAATGGATTAAATTTTTTTGGGAAACCATTGATGCTACCTCCTAGAAACTTGATGAATATACTTCCTTCTTTACCCTATCTTCCTACACAATGACCCTTGACAACAGTGATGATGGCATACCCCTTGTCTACCCACAGCTCATAGATTGGGATCAATGAGACCCACCAAGTTTAGACACTTTTGAGAATGACAAAGCAATCACTGAGTTCATGGGACTTCATGAAGGAATACCTAGTGGGGATCATAAGGTTGTCTTTGCTATAGAAATCAATTATGCAACATACTTTGGTGAGGCTATCCTATCCTCTAGTCACAAAAGTGAAAATGACAAAAATAAAAATAAAAATAATAGGTCTTCAGGTGAAAACCAAAAGGCGCTTGTTGACCATGAAAAAGTAAAAATAAAGGATGTATCCAAAGGTGAAAACCTCCCTAAGGCACCTGAGGATGGAAGATTGGACTGTATCACAATAGACCAAGAGAGATCATCTTTGCTAATAGAATAAACATAAGAGGTGAATATTGGAACACAAGATAATTCCAGAATGATACAGTTAGCAACATATTTAACCAACAAGGAAAATCCTGAGTTCACAACAGTGTATGTGGAAAGACAAGTCAATTTTGCTTGGTTATATGATGAAATTCCTAAATTGGATCCCGAATTGGTCCTACATCACTTACCACTGCTACCTAATGCTAAACCATACAAACAAAAGCTAAGAAAAATGCATCCACAAATTGCATTCCGTGTCAAGGAAAAAATAAAGAAACTTCTATATGTTGGATTCATTCGGTCTATTGATTACATAGATTGGATATCAAACCTTGTTCCTATCAATAAACCAAATGGTCAAATCAAAATCTACATGGATTTCAGAGACATCAACAAATCTTGTCCCAAAGATGATTTTCCTCTACCAAATATTGACATCATAGTAGACCTCACAGCAGGATATGAAATGCTATCTGTCACATTCTGATTTTATTAATTATTTAAATGCAAATTATTAATCATGAGATTGTTAATTATTATGGTAAATGATTACTTAAATTGAATTGAAATTGGAATTGAAATGCAAACAAAATGATTGAAATGCATTTTTATTAAATTTGGGGTTTGTCATTGCTAATGAAATTCGAGTGCAAGTGAACGCATGAATAGGTGAACGTGAATGAAGGAGAGAACATCGATCAGGTAGAGTCATTTTAGCCATTAGACATTTATGATGATGATGGAATCTCACACACACACTTAGTTATTAATTTAATGTATTTTTGTGATGATTGTGCTTGCAAATTTTAAATTAAGTTTAATTGATTTTTCCAAAATGTGAAAAGAATATGTTGCTTTAAATGACGATTTTATTATTTTGTGAGAAAATAGATCTTATTTAAATAACTAAATTATTTATGTCAATATTTTATTATTATTTTTTAAAAAAAATGATGCTTTAATTTTCAAATTAATGGAATAAGACTTTTAAATGTGAAAAATTATTAAAATATAATAATTTGGGTTATTTGATGTAATGGTATTTTTATCATTTGATGAATAAGGAAAATAAATGTAAATGTTTAAATAAATAAAAATCAAAACTAAGTTATTGGAAAAACAAATACATTCAAATTGGAAATTGAGTGCAAATAGCAGTTGAAAAAATTGAAGAAAATATCTTCAATCAAATTGGAAGGCAATCAAATTCTAAAACAAGGAGTTTGATAAATTGAACTGGAGATCAAACTGAAATGGTGGATCTTGCTTTGTGAATAACTCCACCAATGCATGAGAAAATAAGGCAGTCAATGAAGAAATTTGAAATTGGGAAAAAGAGTGAAAATTTCGTTTTTAATTTGAACAAAGAAAGGAGACTCAGTATGATGAATTTTCTAGGGAATTAATTGAAAATGAAAGAGACGGAGGAGGCTGAAATTTTTTTTACTTCTTTAAAGTTTTGGAGAACAGGATTGTTCTTTCCACATGGCTAGAGTAGGAGTTGTTTACTGTTTTAAAGATTGTTGAGTTTCAAGGAACCTTTTCATTCACCATGTGGCCAATAAGGCTATATCCCCATCACTCTACTCTCCCACACAACCACCAAAGGCTCTCCATCTCCCCCACGCATAAAGGGAAGGACTGGTGAAGGGGCAGAAAATAGGTGCGCAAGAGACAAAGGGAGGTAAAGGTGTAGGGAGAAGTTAGGAGAAGGCAGAGAGAATAAGTAGGAAGATAGGAAGGGTGAGCCAAAGAAATAGGTGGATAGGGAAGGAAGAAGACAAGGCAGCAGGAAGAATACATAAGGAAGGTGCGTAGGAAAGGCAAAGGGAGGACAGTAAATTAGAATCTTTATTGTTTCCTATATGTTAATGGAGGGAGAGAAGTTATAAATTAGATAAGAAAGAACAAAAATCTGCTTCACTTCATCCCTCCCAATGACAACAACAACAAGAGAAAATTGATAGAGGAAGCAAACGAATAACCATTTCCAGATTCAGGAAATTGCCAGGTAGAAATTGAAAACCAATTCACAAATTTAATAATGAGTTAAAAAACCTTCTCTAATTCTTGTATTTAGTTTTGAATTGGAAAGAGAATCTCTGTTTTTTTTATTAATTTAGGAAAAGAATGAACTCCAGATTTCATCTTTAAGTCTATTAAAAGTATCACTTTTTCCATCAAATTATGTTGAATTTTCAAATAATCAAACTGTGATTTTATAGAAAACCATTGAAATTAGAAACATAAAATTGTAGAACGATTTTGAATAGAAAATAATTAAGAGATAGTAGATTTTGTTGTTTAGTAAATTCTGTTTGTTGTAGATTTTGAAACCAAAACTGTCAGATAGATAAAACTTTCAAAACAGAAAGAACAAAAAAGATAGGGAAACTTTTGCGGAATTAAACAACTGAATGATCTTGGTTTAAATAAAATTTAAAAGGATAAGATTAAATAATTTTGTTTATTTAAATATACTTGAAAAATTGAAGTGAAATATGATAATTACCTTGGAATGATATTAAATTGCTTCGAAACAGAAGAAAATGAGAGGGGTTATGTTATTAAAAGATAATGTTTTAATGGAAATATGAAAAACAAAAAAGAAAAGAAAGTAAAATTAAAATATAATTACTTCACAAGGAAATGAATTAGACAAAGATCATAGTGAAGTGTAGTTAAATTATATGAGTAAATGAACTGAAAGAATGTGTGCTCATTTATTTGTTTCTTGTTTTATATGTACTTAGTTACATACTTGAGATACGCCTTCTTTAATTTATCTATTTTAAATATGAACTTAATGTTATTTGTGATTTAAATCTGTGAAATGACTGCAATAAAACTGTGTTTGCTTGAAAATAGAAGTGCAGTTCATGTGATTGGGAAAGATAATTATTTATTTTGAATAGAACCATGCATGCTTGATAATTGAATGTGCATGTCATGTGTTTGGAAAGTTACCTTCTGGGATGGGTGTCGAATATGGGTTATTAGAGAGTGTAGTTTTTCTTTTCCAAAACTTCTTTTATTTGTCGTGCATGAAATTTTACTTGGCCAAGTAACTTAAGGACCATTGAAATAGATGGAATGAATGAACTCTCTACCATATCCTAGTATCGAACTTGCTTGTTTCTTAAATGAATTAGAAAAATGAAAATGCTTGTGGAATTACTAGTTATACTAGGCACGCACCAGATTCAATCCTGCTTGTCGACTTATTTTTGCTAAGTAATTTGTGTAGGGTTGGGTATTCTTTGAATGACTAAGGAATTCTGAGGAAGCATAAGCTTCGAGGTTGGGCGGAAAAAGTGCCTGATTCTTATTCTCATCTTCATGTTTGAAGATAAGCTATTGGATTGAAGATCAAAGGATGTTTTCTTCATTTATGTGATATTTATTTCTTGAAATATGTATTGTAAAGCTTAAGGCGATAGAATGCCTAAGTCTCGAATTGAAAACTTATGTTACAAATACTTTTGTAATATTATCAATGTCATGTAAAATGACACATGTATGAATTTAACAGGAAGTATATTGAATCTATTCATCGACTTTAAGTCGTTGTTTGGAAATTGATTGGATTTTATGATGTTTAATGAATTAAGTGTCGACTTTATTTTGAATATAAATGAATTTATTTAATGTATTGTCGATGTTTTGAAATAAAGAGTTTTTCTTACTTTACATTTGGTATCAGAGCAACCAGGTTCTGCACTGCAACCTATGAGCTCATTACACAATAATTCGTAAACCTTATCAGAAGATAAAGGTTGAAAAGTTCTTGTGCCAAAACGGCAAGAGAAAATAACTTAAGGAAGTGAAAAGGAAGATGTAAGCATTAGTAATTTGTGTAAATTGGGGCTAGTTAAAAATTCGTCCCTAGAATCAAAATTCCTAAACCAACAACTTAAGATAAAACCTAGGATCGTGGAAGATTATGCAATCAAGTTATGTAAGAAGGTTAGGAAGAATAACCTATACATACATGAATCTAAGAAAAAGAGAATGAGTAGGAATGAGATAAATTGAATTGTAGCAACCTACAATTGTAAAAGAGCCAAGAACTCTTGGATTAGTGTAAACACTATGAATCTATGTATGCAAAGTCAACATAATTTATATTGTTCAAAGTAGGATATGAACGAAAGAATTATCCTCAAGGGTTGGGGGACTCATGACTTAAACTTTTGTGTTAAGATAAAGATCTTGTTAGAAAAGAGTCGGTACCAAGGAATTGAGAAATGACCATAACGGTCAAAAGAAACAATCAATGATATGAGCAAGGTTCCTCCAACCGAAATTATTTAGGTTATTGAAGTTTTTAGAATCAAACAACTTATGAATAATGGTTCCAAAAGGGAATAGGAATACAACATGGCTCTATGTGTTAGGACCCTAGAATTTGCAAGGAAAGCAACACTTTGAGTTAAGAAGTACATCAACAAAATATGTTAGTGAGTATGGATATTCCTCCATTAAAAAAAAGATATTAGAAAGAAGATGGCAATGAAAGGTCAACAATAAGGAATAAAAAAACCTTTTCCAAGGAAGCAAGTAAATTACTAAAAAGTTCAATGTAAGAAGAATGAAAGTTGTGAAAACACTAAGGGGGGGAAAGGAAGAGAGTGAATTGACTCAAGCTAAGTATCCCACCCAATGAAACTTGGTTATGACTTCTTTGCAAGTCATACGGACAATTAAGTCATACATTTTATGATCACAAAGGAAAAAGGACAAATGGAAAGGTTAAGAACTATGACCTTTATACCTTATGATTATCTGATCTAAAGATCAAAAGGGTATTATTATCAATGCCTTAGAAAAGGATAGGCAGATAACATGATCATGATAAGGAAGATCATCGTTTATGGGATTGACAAGAAAAGATCTAAGAGACTCGTGATTGGAAGAAAGTGTCTCTATACTCCTATATACTTTATATAGAGAATTTAAATAACGTTGTTATTTTGATATGAAATATATCCATGTCATGAAACAATTTGATATTGAAGCTTACTATGTTAAGAAACCTTTGGATGAGAAAAAGGTTGGCTATTTGAGCCATTGAGATGAAGTGAAAAAATAAAGTAAGATGTGACATTATGTGACCCACACCAATATCTCTTAATGAGAATGATTAAATCACTTAATCAGTACCTTACTCTTGAATGAAACCTTGGGTTAAGTATAACCTAATTGGGACAAGAAGTTCATTCAATAAAGAGAGAGATCTTATGATGAGAGTAAAACCTATTAAGTTGGATTACATGTTGGAATTACTCTTTAACACCTATAGGTAGGAATTAAACTTGAATGAGTTGTACATTGGGTCTTGACTATAGCCATATAAAGTAGAGAAATCTATAAACAATTGGACTGGTCAACAATTAAGGATTCCATCCTAAGAATTGGAAGGGAATATTGGGTTTAATATTCGCCCATGCGATTGAATATCATTGGAGTTAATGACACTCTGTAAGGATATAAGCATAGGAGGGATGCCTAGTAAGTTAAAGGAAGTCGTATTATTGACAAGACTTTACTTTAAGTAGCTTTTATATTAAAAGAGAAACACTTACAAAAGGAAGCATCTATTGTCATGACAGAATATCATAGAATTTTCACTTAGTAAGAAATGCTGAAAATATTACACAGAAGAACATTAGAATTGTTACTTGTGCTCAAAATGAAATATTGAAGTTGAGACTCTCACTAGTGAATTTGACTCCAATTTTCGATGGACGTTCATCGCACTTTTGACGCTATTTTGTTGAACGACCGATGAACTGCAGAAATCAGCATCGTCACTCAAATTTTGTCTATATTTCGATAGACTGCAAAACATCGCACTCACAATGCAAGATCATCGAAACCAAGACGCCCACTTCGTCGATCGAGTGATGAGTAGTGGCTAGAGCACAGGTAGCGTGCCTTTGTTGAAGTGTCAGAGCACCAACAAACGTTCATCGGAACCATGACAATAGTGTCATTGATCTAACGACGCACAACACGCGGAGCACAGTCGGCATACCTTGGCCAAAATGCCAGATTAACAATAGAGGTTCATCTCCATTACGATGAAATTTTTGACGTATTACAAATATTGATGAGAGATCAAGACTGTTATAGCGATTCAAATTGTCTAACAACATATATCGGGAGGACTGG
The DNA here is from genome assembly GCA_007115665.2 of Sequoiadendron giganteum. NCBI lineage: Eukaryota > Viridiplantae > Streptophyta > Pinopsida > Cupressales > Cupressaceae > Sequoiadendron > Sequoiadendron giganteum. Next base: position 491,066,831 of record CM021104.1, read on the forward strand.
AATTTGGTCTCAACGATAAAGTGTCATCGGTGAGATACACCTCTTGTCTTATCGATGAAGCACAAGGGAAACATATTGGCAAGACATATACCATCGGAGTAAGTTCTGAATGTCTACTCGACTAGCTATCTGATGCCGATAAGCATATATCGGCAAGAGTCTTAGTGACATACTTCAGATTGAAATAGCAACAGGATTTTGTCAAAATTGTGACGCAATTGGCAAGTCATTACGACTAAAGTTCATCAGATACATTGCAAATTCATCGGACACTTTTCGAGGTTCGTCGTAAATGCGACAAAACAATGCAATTTTTTTTTTAAAACTATTTATTGAAATGTAGGCATATCGGTGAAAGATCAAGACTATTACAACAATCAAAATTGCTTGAGAGAATATATCAGGAGGACTGGATTAAGGTCTCAGTGATGACAGTTTATCGGCAAGATACACATCTTGTCTCATTGATGAAGCATGAGGGAAGCATATCGGAAAGACATATACCATTGGAGTAAGTTTTGAATGTCTACCCAACCTGCTATGTGATGCCGATAAAATTACATCGGCAGGAGTCTTGGCAACATAATACATATCGAAATAACGACATAAGTTCATCGAACGCGTGATGAAATAGGAAAGTCATTACGATGAAAGTTCATCGAATATATTGCAAATTCGTCGAACGCATATTAGTGAAAGCTATGTGTTCAAATGTAGGCATATTGGTGAAAGATCAAGATTGTTATAGTGATCAAAATTTCCTAAGAAGATATATCGGGAGGACTGTCCTGTGGTCTCAGCGATGAATTGTCATCGGCGAGATACTCATCTTGTCTCCTTGATGAATCACAAGGGAAGCATATCAGAAATACATATAGAATCAGAGTAAGTTTTGAATGTCTACCCAACCCACTATGTGACGTTGATAAGATTACATCGATAGGAATCTTGGCGACATAGTTGAGATCGAAAGAATAATCATCGTGGAGACTCACCACATCGGGGAAACTGTAGAATATCCTAGCGATATATGATCTCTTGTCGATGAAGATTCAGATGGATCGAAATACTTATGAGGGTGACTCTAGGTGATATTTAAAAGTAGTAGGAGGCTCCAAAGTGCATCCATAGGGATAATGACAGGACATAAGGACAGGTTAATCAAAGAGAGAAAGTTGATGTGCCAAGACCATGAGAATTTAATAGGGGTAGTAAAAGACAAGATGGATTGTCATCAATGCTCAGATATAAAGGACAGATTAGAAGACTTCATTATGAAAATTTAGATCACAATATGATTAACCCTGTTTGGACAAATGCAATGACATTAGTGTCAAGAGTTAAGAGGCCATTCAACTTTGCATTTCAATAAATTATTGTATGCATTGAGTAAGTGTTTACATGGTAGAAAAAGGACAGTCATATGATTGTTTAAAATATCAAACAACATGTCACTTGTGTTTAATTAGGCTTATAAAGGCAAGGATTTATCATTTTTTGCATACATCTACAGTCCAAGCTCTAGGCTTGCATTATTTGGTTACTATGTATGAGAAATGAGCAATGAATAATTGTAGAATATGGAGGCTATGGATGATATTATGATGGCCACATTTGATGTTGATCAACAATTGGAGCAAAATATAAAACCTATGATGAGTCATGAGATCAAGGGGACTATCATGGACAGCAAGCACAACCTACGAACTAGATTCTAATTTTGTTAAAAAAGAAAAAATCAAACTAGTGAATATTAAACTACACACTAGAATCTAAATTTGTGGAAAATGAGCAATTTGGTGAGAAAGAGTACCTATAGTGCATCTTGGATACTTAGCTAGTGTACTAAAAAATAGGATCGCAAACCCAAAATTATTCTCACTCTAGAAATTCAATAGAAAAATACATAATGTTATCCTGGATACTTAGCTCTTAGACAGTCAATAAAACAATATGAGCATGATTATGAATGGTTTTACCTAGTCCCACTCTTGATCTCCATGTTTGAGAGCCTTCTCTTTAAGACCCCATGAATCCACTTTGATCCATTGTTCTTAAAAGAGATATTAATGTGTAAACAAGGAGCCACATTTAGACAAACTGGTTGTTGATTTCTTCTAAGAAATTTAGAGACTACAAAAAGAAGATACCTGATGGGGATCATGTGGGCTGCCTAGAGAAAGCACTGCAATATGGCCTCAAGCAGCAATGAAAAACTTTGTATTAGCTTCATAGTAAATCCTAACAGCATGACATTGAAAGTTGCTCAGGTACTGGGTCCTCTTCCCTAGATTAAATTAAGGAAAACATTAGTGTAAACACAATATGTATAGAAGAATATGAATGTAAAGGAAAATGGACATTAGCAAAACATAAATGCAAATAAAAGTAGTGTGAGCAGAAAATGAATCTAAATTGGTCTTGAACAAATAAAATCATACCCAATTAGCATTAAGTTATAATGACCTTGTACTCATTGCCATTGTCAATCTTGAACGTTACTTTGATACCTTCTACAGAAACTCTCTAGCCACGAGGCAAGAGAAGGCAGGAAAACCAAGTGTATATTGATGACTTCCTGACAATCAAAAAGAAAGAAGCAACCAGTCAACCCTATTAGAACAGAATAATCTTATGAATTGATTTTATTTGTTTTACTGGCTAATGGATAGTGGACCTAGTTCTCTTGAATTGAGATACTACTAAGATGTGTTGATTGGTGATTTTAGATTACCGATATTCTGCTTCAATCTGTATAAGTTACTTTTGTCTTAAATATATTCAAGATAACTCTGCAAAAAAAATCCCCGATCTCTTAGAAATTATGCAAATTATTTTATTAATACTTCTCCATTTTGATATTTTCTTTCAAAAATTCATAGAAAGATATGTAATGCCATATTTGAAACTTACATATTTTAATTTTACTAGTTCTGTAATTATAGTATATGATTCCAACAATTGTGAAATGCATTGGAAATATGTTGGATGAATGAAGTAAACTATGCAATCAGTAGGTGTAAATCCAAATTCCTTAACCCTTGCTAGCATCCTTCTTGCCTATTTTAAAACATGTGCTTTGGAACAGGGCATGAAAATCCATCTAAGTATAATGAAAAGGAGATTTTTGTCAGATATTATATTACAGTAAGTTGAATGAATGTAAGTAGAGATATTTTAGCATACCTGCAGATGGTACAAAATTTCATTGTTAAGTGGAAGCCTCCCATCAACAATAAGATCCAAACATCCGTTTATCTATCTCAATTGAGCCTCTAAACCCTTCAAAGGTGTCAAATTTTCTACTAACCTGTTATGCACAAAAGTCAAATTTTAGAGACCACTAAAATAAAAATAAAAAACATTACATTATGATCCAAATCCACACACAACACAATGTTCATAGTGAAAATTTAACACTTTCTTTCATCTTTGCATATTGATTTGATGCTTCAAATGATGCATTTTTTATATTGAAAAGTGCATTACTTACCTTATTGAGCTTCTCTTTGTTTTGAGAATAATTTCATATTCTCTACTTAACAGGGCCAACCATGTGAAGGAGGAAGCTCATTTGGCCCCTCCTCCCCCCCTCACATCACTCTCAATTCCTTATACCTAATCATATAACATTAATCATTCATTCATCCATTAATAACATATAACATTCATTCATTCATCCTACATTAATAACATATAACATTCATTCATTAACATATTCACATTCATTCATTCATCCATTAATAACATATAACATTCATTCACTCATCCATTAATAACATATAACATTCATTCATTAACATATAACATTTATTCATTAACATATTCACATTCATTCATTAACATATAACATTCATTTTTTCAGTTTTTACATATTATCAAAAATATGGTTGTCATAATATGATTACAATCACTATTTTTTTGTTTCTTTTTTGCAGCTAAAAAAAGATGAAGTGGAGTATCATTTTCAAAATCATTTGTCCCCCCTTCAATTGTTCTGAGCTCTTCTCATGATATTAATGTATGCCTAGTAGTTTACTCACAACGTGGATGCCACTGCAAGGGGGGGTCTGCTGCAATAGAAAAGAGATGTTAAATTGATATGTTTTATTATTATTGTTACACATATTTCATTAATTAAAAGAACATCAGAGTGGTGCTATTTACCTGATTGGACCACATCATGTTCTTGATATTGTCTTATAGCCTCATGCTCAACATGTTGAACACCCTCTAAATCCTGATCTGGAGTTGAAACACGAAATATTACATTAATTAATACACCAATTGCAATTAAATATGTTTAAAAGAACATTAGAGTGGTCCTCTTTACCTGATGGAGGCACATCATGTTCCTGATCTTGTCTAGCCTGATCATGCTCAACATGTTGATCACGCTCTACATTCTCTAAAGTTGAAACACGAAAGGTTACATTGATTAATACACCAAATGCAATTAAAGATGTTTAATTGTATTAATCCATACTATGTTTTGTATAGCAGATGAATACATCCAGTACCAAGATGCACACCATGGCCTTCATCTGCAGGTTGTGCTCCACCCTCACCAGGCTACATTCCAATGTCATGTGCAGTATTATCATTGCTTATCTGTGTAAAACAAATAGGCACATTATTATGGTGGAAATTAATATTGAATAGATTTCCCAAGTATTCAATTTGAAATAAACTTTATTGAGTTTATTTACCTGGATGTTGGATGCAGTGGAAGATTGTGTTTGCCCAGTCGAGACTCTTAGTTGTTTAGTCAAGGCTCCATAGCCTTGGTGGAAGGAAATCTTCAGGTCCTCTTCTGTGGGCACTCTATTGAAATCACAACCCTGCATTTTTGCATGCAATCATGAATTTTGCTTCTATGGTGTGATAAAACAAAAATTGTTTGCAATTTATTATTTGGATGCAATATTTCATTTATTGATACTTACAAATCGTGTAGCTATTTTCATATAACCACTAGAGCCAAGTTTGTGTTGCCCGTGTTTTTATAGTCTTGCCTTTGTTGCCTTCGATGTGTCGAGCAGCCTATGAAAAAATTGAAATATGTTAGATTATGTAAAAGGAAAGAGTAATCAGTATATAATTAAATTGTTGATAGTATCACATACCTTCCTTGGCCCAATGGTGTCTTTCCTTTTTTCTTTTCAACCTTCTCCTTTCCATTTGACAACAAGTCCTTCCACTCCCTCTCTGGAATCATGGGGGGGTGTCCGTACTTTCTTTTCTTCTGTAAATGTGACCTATATTGATCTCTCACATACTTTAGATAGGTACCAGCTTTCTTAAGGATCTTGGTTTGATTGAATGTTTTATCACCAAACAACACAACTAAATGGGTAATGAGCTCATCTTTTAAATCTTGATTTTGGGCATTCCACCGTGTACGTATGGTGGGCCCGAAGAGCTCCAATGTAATATCACTTAGATGTTTATAAAAAACATCATTTCCTGCAAAATGATCATGGGATCATTAGTCTCTAAAGAGTGATCAATAAGTAAATTTCAATTGGATTATATATAATAATAATTAAAACATTTTAAAGTACTTGGGACCTTCACTATCTTTATGGGAAGGAAATCCTTGGTCACCACAAATGTGACCAGCAATGTTCCCATACTAGTAATACGGGAAGATCCAGGAAATTCTACTAAAATATCACTAGTACTAGCGGCCTCTGTATCCACAGGTACTGACACATGTAGTGGCATGTGTTCACTGCCAGATGGTGCACTACCGAATGCCTGCATGGTATGTGTTGCTGACATTTCAGTCAAAAATATAGGCACAGATGATGGGGTCAGATGATGTGTTGTATGTGCAGGAAGATCAAGATTGACACTTGTACTGACCCCTACTTCCCAAGCAACACTTGCAATACCTTGATCATGGCCATCAGCACGATGAGGACGCAAATAATCTTGTAAAAACAACACATATTTTAGTTCATGACATAAAAGAGTACAAAATATAAAACCATGAATGAACTTATGTTATAATTAAATATCTCATGAAAGCTTACTTGCAAGTTCTATGCTCTCTTAGACAAAATTTTAACCCTTTTTCTTATCTCATATGTTTGAGGCACTATGAATACCAACTTAAGGATTTCTTCATTGCATTTTTTTTGGGCCTTCCTCATCATATCCATAGGGTTTGCAAAAAATGTGATGTCATCATCACATAATAGTGACTGCACCTCCATATGGATGCTCTCCTGTACTATTAGTGCCTTTCCCCGATCAGTCGACTGTAATAAGAATATTAAAAACATTATCGAAATTAACCCAATAAACTCATTAAAAAAACATAATAATAAAACATTTTGCTCGTATCTAATTTGTACAATTACAATGAGGTAAACCTATTGGATAGAAGTTCCTGAAGATGGATCGTGATTTGTGCACTGGGCCGGAGCCTTCCTCGTATGATCAATGTCTCGTTGTGCCAAAAATTAAATATAAAAAACATTACCGAAATGAAACCAATAGACTTACGAAAAAAACATAATAATAAAATGGTATATTGGAGTCATTAATTGGAGGTTGGGTAAAATGGTATATAGTACATACCACCCCCATAGTAATTGTGTTTGTATATAAGCGATTCAAATTGTAATCGATTAGCAACTCTTCCCCTGTAGTTATTGATTTTATTGCACATACGAATACATGGTTTCCCTCTTGCGCCTCGAATATACAATTGGGTTGCTTATTTGTTGACCCAGGTCATATACTAGTTATAAACCCTACAATATTCCTTGATGCTTTTGGCCTCCCATCAATGTACCTAGCCACTCCTTTATTTTGATCCTTATCTTTTAGTTGTATATAATTTGCTGGTAGTGCATACCTACGCATACTTCGTGTATATCGAACAAGCTGCATCCAATCTTTGTAACTATAACAGGGTCCAACATACTCCATCAACTCAATAACTTTTTCATAACAGACCTTTATGCCGTCCATGAAAAATAGGCCCAAACCATGTAATGACGATGGTGTTATGCAATATATCCTCTCGTTGACACAAAGATCATTGTTTATTGGAGGAAGTTCCTTGGGTACCCATTGTTTCCACAAATGTTTGTACCTTAAGGGCACCTCGATGTCACCTATGCTCTCATCATCATAAGAACATGACCCCCTTTCAACAAAAAAAAAAAATCCATGCATTTACAAAATTTTCTTCTAATATTTTGACCTCTAGTTGATCTCCCTCTTTTAAACCTACTACATGTCTCTCTTTCCTCTTCTCTTCCTGAATTTCCCTCGCTCGAGGAAGACAAATTTGAAAAATACCTATTTGGTGGTACCTGATCTCATAAGGATGTTGGATGAAGCTCTTTCATGGTGATGTGATACGAAGGTGACATTATGATTAATCTATCATTTCATCGCTAGAATTTGGCAGGTTATAAGGTAATCAAGTCTTGATAGATTGCAAGTTATTGTTACTACTATCCAAATGTGTCCATCACAAATCAAATCTACTTAATGTTTTAACTCTGAAACTTTGTAACAAGTGTTAAATGTGACTATGGTCCACCAATTACACAACCAAGGCATCAAATGTATTCTCTAATTGTAATCAAAGGAATTTTTTTCTTAATTCAAGTAAATAAACTTGAAGGGAAACACCACCAAGTGGTTTATTGGACACCTACATGACTAAAAATAGTAGAAAATTTACATTTAATTTCCATATGTCTAAGTGGTTAATGGGGAGGGAGTGTGTACTAGGCCTGGTAAAGTCATCATAATTTTATGCTTTGGCAATAAAAAATATTTAAGTCATCTTAAATCTTCCTATGTCTAATTGGTAGGAGACGTTTGGTATGTTTTAAGGTAAGATGAGTGGTCGCATCAATGTTCTAATTCTCTATGACAATGTTTCAACATCTTCAAATAGTGAAAGTTAGTGCTCATAGTCATTTGAAACAACAACATTTTGATTATGTATGATGGTAGTATTTGATAACTTAAAAGAATTGGCTACCCAACAAACTTAAAGTTAAAAGAAACTTTTTCAGTTTAAGGGGTTAGCACTTTCTTTCATCTTTGCATATTGGTTTGATGCTTCAAACGATGCATTTTTTATCCCACTTCTATCATATTGTATTCCCATCCCATTGCAATTGTTGGAGGAGTTGATACCAAAATTCCATATCAGATACCACGTTCTTGAAGCAATTTTCTATATTTTTACAATTTTTCTAAAGTTCTTTTGTGTTGTATGGATCCATACAAGCTTTAAATTCTCTGAGATAATTGGTGTAGATAAATATATGTGTTCCCTTTCATTTGCATTTGTTTTGAAGTTCTCAATAACTATTTTGTGGGAGAAAACAATCAAATATAGGGACTACCCTGTTGTGCCTATGTAAGGGTTTGAGGGATAAATAGAAATGACATCCACCAATCCACCCACTATCTTGGAACTATAACTCGGTGGATTGGTGTACATCATGGTGGATTTGATGGAGTTTCAAATCTTGTTCTTTGAATTTCATTTATGTTTTGCCCTTGTCTTGGCTTGTTACATTATTTGGGAGGAACCTAAGGTTGGGTTTTATCTTGGCTTTCATAAAAATCCTAATGTTCCATGTAAAACCTTGGGTGAGATATATTCGGTCATTACCTTTTTGGATTTGGTATTAAAATGACTTATGTATCATTGTTTCATCTAGGTCGGGCCCCTTTTTATAAATTGAGTTAAATATTTTTCCTAACTTTATTACTTCCTAAGTTTAGGTTGGCCCATGCCCTATGTTACTAATATTAGCCCAAACCTAAGGGGAGGGTTAATAATCAAAAGAGCTTCTGAAACTTCAACTACAAAAGCTACAAACTTAACTATAAATGTGGCCAAATTGGCCCAAAAGACAGCTAAAAGAGAAGAAGTTGAGAAGAAAATTTTGATGGAGAAGTAGAAAAGTTCATTGCATTTAGGGGTCTGTTAAAGCAAGAAACTTGGAATTGAATTGATGCCCTAGGGCTGACAGGGGCAATTTTCTTGTGAATTTGTGGTTGTTAAGTTAGGGTTTATCAATTTGATGGATATCTTTGTAGATTCATGGTGACACTATTTGATGGTCCAATCTCTACTTCGAAAAAAAAATATCTCTAACAATTCTAAGAGCTATAATGGGATGGCATTAAAGGAACCTTCATATGAAGGATCTTCTAATTAAGGACCTTTGAATTAAGGTCTTCATTTGAAGGTCCTTCATTCCAAGGTTCCTTTTATAAAGCATTTTGGAAATGAAATATTTAAAATAAAAAATACCTTCATTTGAAAGTCTTGACATGACATCATTTTTGAATGAAGGTTCTTCATTCAAAGGTCATGACGACATCACCTTCAAATGAAGGTTCTTCATTCAACTAATATTTTGTAATTTTTAATGTGTGATAATAATTTAGGGTTAAAAATAAATCCATTTGATGCAATCATATGCATTGTCAAACTTTTAACTTAATAGTAAGGGCATCATAAGTAGTTTGTTGGGCCCATTCAACAATCTCCGATGCAAGGATTGAATTTTCTAGAATGTATCTACTATCAAGAGAGCTAATTTTTTTACCTCTATGACTATATCTCAAGCAATAGGTTTTATTGTGATGGCAATGATATTGACAAGGATTTTGTAATCTAGGTGTTGAGAAGCATAATTGGCCACCATCCTAGGAAAGATTCGTCATTCTCACTTTTAGGTGTTAAAATTTAACAATACGTAGATTGATGAAAGAGCCCAAAGAGCCTTTCTCCATGTTATCCAAGTACACATAGCAGCGGTCTTCTCTTATACGGTTGGACATGATTTCAAGAACTTAGCTAGGAATTATTCATTTAACCTAAGGTTTTCTCATAATGCCATCATTGGAAAAGTTTTATCAAATTCTTCTATTATGGAGAATCGGTCTATGTGACTCTAGTAATCACTATAAAAATGTGAAAGACTAAGCTATTTTATTTTTTCTATCTTATCTTATACCATTTTACGAGAATGGGGGGCCAATGTACGAGAAGATCTTTGGAAACTAGGCATGAAAATTGCAGGTTAAAGAGAATGGGGGTGCCAAACTTACAGCACTCATTGTCCCTTGCTTGTTGATTTTCCCTGAGTGCCCTCAACCTCGTCCTCGGCGTTGGTATTGACCTTGTTTTAGCTCCAAACTCTTCCACGACACTAGTATTGACCTTGTTTTCACTCCTCCAAACTCTTCCTCAGCGTTGGTATTGACCTTTCACTTCTCCAATTTGACGAGCTACAACCTGGTTTCGTTAGGTTTTAGAGTATGTTAATTAAATTTAAAATTATGGTGCCATTTAGAGTAGTGAATATAAAGCAAGCAAAGCCTATTATGGTGCCATTTAGAGTAGTGAATATAAAGCAAGCCAAGCCTATTATAGTCATGAGGGAAATAATAAAACTCCTAGGATACTTTGTGAAACCATTTTCCTTGGTCAAAGGGAGGCCATAAAATATACCTTCGGATTTTTTCAATCTTCAAATATGAGGATTTGCAAGGTTCTTAGCAACATGAGTAATGGAAATGTGTGCAACAAGCATTTTTTAACACACATGGAATCTCCTTGCCAAAGGAAGGGGCTTCATAATTTAACATGATAATTTTTCTCAGCTATAGAAATGATATGTTTCCTTAAAGAGGAAGGAGAAACCTAAAAGGTAAAAGAGATGCTTAGGAATCTCAACACTTCCTTATGATCAACCCCCTTCTATCCATAGGAATTGAACCAATTGGGCTTGGCTAAGAAGGATTTCCTATAACATTGAGTTTTATGCCACTATATATTTGACCTTAAAGCTTTCCAAAAAATATCTAGGCATTGAATATCCTAAATAATGTCACATTTGTCCTCCAAGAGAGTGATAAAGGAATCATTAGAAAAATGACCATTGAATAGTTGGACTATAGAGTTATGAAAGTACCACCTTTAATAAGGTTCCATGAAATACTATTAGCCAAAATATATCCAAAGGCTTCCATAAAAAGACACACACATAAAGTAGGAGCTAAGGGGAAAACATGAAAAATTGAATGAAAACACCCAAAATCCTCAAATTTATATCCATTCATGGTAATACAAGTATAACCATCATAACCTTTTTTTGATAAAAGTAAAAAAACAATTGAGGAACAAATCGTAGATGACATAACTATTCCAATTCAACACCAGAGGTAGCAAGAGATTAATGAAATTACCACAAGTTTTAAGTAGAAGTAAACTGCCATTTTCAAGGTTTAATGCTAGTATGAAATTGTGACTAGATAAATGGAAAGAAAATTAGAAAATTGTAACCAACATTTAAGTGGAAATAATTAGAAAATTGTAACCACACTTTTTGCATGGTTGAACCAATTTAAAAATTCAGCCAAAGGTGATAGTAAGAAAATTAAAATGCACCTTTATGAAATATTTAGTCTAAGAGCCAAATTTGGATGGAAAAGTTAGTAAGAAGTAGTGTCGAAAGTGGAAAATTAATCATGAAATCATGGCTAATAGAGCATACAAAATATATTGGAAAATTCAAGAGAACTTATATCTACACACAAACACACTCAAAATAATAATTATATCATACAGTTCATTTGGGAATATATTACAATATGGCTTTTACAAAGCCTTTCAAATATACCTTCCCATTTGAACTACTATCTTATAAGAATATGACTAATTATTTAATAACAAAAATAAACAAGTTAGTAAGGTGAATTTATTAATGTTAATCTTAATATTCCAACACCCTCCCTTAAGTTTTACATTCCTCACAACAAAACATGTTGATTGAAAAATATATATATATATAGGATAAGCTAGCATCATTTGATTTTTCTTTAAGTTCTCCCTCAAGAACATCATTGGCTCGAGTTATACAAGTCCACACTATGTGATCCTTTTTCTTACAATAATAACATTCATTTTTTATTTTTTTATTATTATTACCTCATGAGTATAATACATTCTCATGTTGAGAATCAACTTTTAAATCTTTTCCATTGTTCTTTTTTCTTCTCCTAATAGGGCCAAAATCACATCTTCTTGTGTTTGAGAAGTTATTGGACTACGCATAGAAATAACATTGTTGTATTTTAAAACTCTTTAACAAAATATCCTTAGCATCTTCATCATCTAATAGAGCCTTAACTTCTACCAATTTTTTAATGAGAGATCTCAAATTTCTTATGTGATTAGACATAGTGATTATATCTCTCATTTTGAATCTAAATAGTTGAAATTAACTATTTTTGCTCCAAATATTTTATTGAAATTATTTCAAATTTCCTATGATGATTTATCTAAATCTATATAATAAAATTTAATTTCAGAAAGGGAAAGACCAATAATATATTTGACTTTATCATCTATTTTATGTCATTCCATGTAAAGAGTGAAACTCTTTAATTCAAAATATCAACAATACTTTAAATAAATTCATTTATATTCAAAAGAAAGTTGAAACTTCATTCCTTAGACTACATAAAATCCAAACGATTTCAAAACAACGACTTAAAGTCGATAAATAGATTCATAATATTCCTAGCTAAAATTGGTTTTAACTCCAAGTTCCATTTTAAGATTGCATTCAAAATTGATTGTGAAGTAATTGTTTCCAAATTGTAAACTATTGTTTTTTTTTTCAAATTCCATTTTGAACGTATTTTGTTTTCTAATTTGTTTTCCAATAATTTAGAATACAAGCATTATTATTTTCAACTGAAAATAATAGATTTAAATAAAGAAATAATAAATTGAATAAAATCAATTTTCTCATGTAATAATATTTAAATTTCCATTTAAAACAAACATATTCTTTTTCACAATTTTGTTCAACAAATGCATAGCCATTAGAATAATTAAAGATTAAACCATTTAATCATGCAAATTACGTTCATTTATTATTCATGATTCTCTATTATTCATTTACTGCATTTGCATTTTTGTAGGTGGTGTTTTGTTCCCATGCATGATTCTCTATTATTCATTTATTGCATTTGAATTTTTGTTTTCCAAGTATGAAATTTAAAACATTTTTTTTTGTTTAAAAGAATCTTTATCTCAAAAATATGAACTAAGAATATTTGAAAAGTTTAATGTCAACCTTATCACTCTAAAAAGTAAAACTTAAACATCCCTTTCAAACCTTGTAACCAGTTTTGAACCACTCTCCAATTCATTTTTCCTCATCACAAACATTGACGTCATTTTATTGTTCTAAACAACTTATTGAATCCTCTTATGCATCAAACTTATTTAATTGTTTCAAAAAAGAAAAAAGATTTTTTTTTGAAAATATGACTTTTCAAACTTCACACTTCCTACTTATTATTACCAAATGCCTATATTTTAAATGAAAAACACATGAATGTTATAAATGCATTATTTCTATAAGGAAACAAACCATATATCTCTTTTTAATGACCAACTTAAAGTAGATTGCAAATAGAAACTTGGCCGTTGTATAGAACATTGAAAAACTAATAACAAAGAATAAAAAAAACTACTACAAAGACCTAGGATAGGCTAGAGGACCACAGTAGAATATTCATCACAAACCAACTAGCCTTTACAGTGATTTTGCACTCATTGATTCCCTCGAGAAAACCTTATCTTGAGTATAATCCATCATAGTCACATATGATCACATCATTCTTGACCATTTGATATCATGAAAAACCTCCAAAATCTAGTATTCAAATAACCCATATCATCAGCAAGACAAGTTCCATCAGGGTGAAATGAAAAGGTCATATCGAGCATACAGGTCTCACCAATGAAGTTCCATTAGCAAGAAACTTGTCTTGTCTCACCAATCAAAGCATAAGGATTTGTATCGTCCAGACCAACGCCATCGGAGTAAGATCCCTGAGTCAGCCCGAGTGCATTTGTCTCATCCAGCTTGATGCGAATTTAAATTCTAACCGCCGATCCTTTCCTTTCATCAGATCATCAAACGACTGCCTTCAAAAGGCAGATGTAATCTCCATCTTAGCACCAAGGTCCCACCACATTATTCATCGCCAAGGAAAGACACGTGGCGCTCGCCCGTGATATCGCAATCAATAAACACCTTGCATCTTTGTATCACGCAATGGTAGGCAACTGTTGATATCCACCATTGGCAATCATGTTCATTCATAGTAGTCACCAGCATTGAACATAACCATCAAGCAACTTTTCATCAAGATTATAACATCACTGTCAATTTTGAGCACGTGCATCTTGCAACCACTTTAGTAACCTATCATATAATGTATTAACACTTGACATAAATATTAAAGCACTTTGATTATTCCTTCGACACCGCTAGCTGAGACATGTGGCGCTCACCCATGATATCGCAATCAATAAACACCTTGCATCTTTGTATCACGCACTGGTGGGAAACCGTTGATCTCCACCATCGAAAATCGTGTTCATTCATAGCAGTCACCAGCACTGAATATAACCATCAAGCAACTTTTCATCAAGATTATAACATCATCATCGATTTTGAGCTCGTGCATCTCGCAACCACTTTAGTAACCTATCATATAATGTATTAAAACTCAACATAAATATTAAAGCACTTTGATTATTCCTTCGGCACCACCAACTGAGACATGTGGTGCTCGCCCCTGATATCGCAATTATTTAAAACTTAGTGGTGAGGTCATCACAGGATTGCGGGAAATGGTCAAGATCAACTGATGGATGATCAACGGTCATTAAAAAATTGTTCCCTGCAAAAAGTAAAACAATTATTAAAGGGACAATAATTAAAAGTTTAAAAAGACAAAATATTAGTAAATTAATTTTTTTTTAATAATTATTTGTAATTATTAAAACTTAAATCTAAATTAAAAATTAAAATATAATAAACTAAATGTAAATTCAAAATATATCAAAATCTAAATATTATTAAAAATAATCATTTTTTAATAAATAATTAAATAAAAAGGTAAAAAATAAACTTACTATATTAACAAGAAAAGACAAACTTGGGGTCTAATCGAATGTGACATGGCTCAACAGTAGAGGGCAAGATGCAAATAAATTGAACAAGTTTCAAGGCAAAGGCAAGATTGAGTGGATCTCAAAATACTTTGCATTAATCATGCCCGGTACCTCTAGCAAAGCGCCCACAAGTTTACGTGCTCCAACCGCCAGGATCATAGAAAATTAATCATGAAGACTGCTAGCCACCGTAGTTAAAAAAGGCCAGCTTGGGTCATTTAAAACACAGTGTCTTTGCAAGAATAGTGTGTGCATGCAGAAGCTTGAGATTTTTACTTGGTGATAGAAGTAGGCGATAAAGGGATGGTGAATCCTCTAGCCCTGGACACCAACAAGTAAATACAAGCATTCTGAGGAGAAGTGACAAACCAAAGGTTGAATGGGCTACTAGTCTTGTCCCACCCACTAATACTCTAGGCAACCAAGAAGGTTGTAGGACTGGAGTTCCTGAAAGCATATCACAGGTTCTGGTCCAATGCATAAATACCAGCAATGTTTCTGGCGGTGCTCCTCCACATGGGTGTGTCAAAGGAAATCGCACACAAACTGACCCAGATGGTCTTCATCGATGCATGGCTAAGAGGCATTGATGTAGCCTTGGATAATGTGGACAAAAATAATCTCATCCCAATGCCCCACAACTACTACATGTTGAGCATACGAGGAAAGGAGGTCATGAAATTCCCTCTGGTCAGGACAATTGACCCAAAAGGGTTTGAAAAATGATGGGATGAAAGTGACCAGAGTAGCACCTTCTTGCTCAGAGCAACCAAGCTAACCACCAACCAACCTCGTGGCTGGGTAATGCGATATGTGCAAGACGAAGGGCTGGCAGAGGAGTTAGCATCAGGAGATGACATCGACTAGGACTTAGGCTCTGGGAACTTAGAATGGAAACCACTCAATTCCAGGGATCCAGAGGAGAAATCAAAGGCATCGACTCACCAGAACTACAGAGTAGATCGCCCAATGATTGCAGATTACATTGCATACAAGAGGCGGGTGGAATCGAAAGTCTCTGAGGACAAAGACTCTGAGGGAGGAATGGAATCCTGACTCAACCCACCATGCCATGGTCTTTTCTAAGCTCGTGCATAATATTAATGAATTGTAAGGTAGTGTAGATGTTTTAGTCAGTCCCACCTCTAAATTGTAGTCCCTGTGCATTTTCCCAAACTTTTTGTATATATTTAGTTAAATCTCTATAAAACTTGAATCGTAGTGCATGTATTTAGTTAAAACTCTGAATCAAACACCATATGAATAGAGTTTAATTTTTCAAAAGAAAAATCATTTGAATTGCATGTGAATTCACTAAGAGCATTTTAATCAATTTTCACATCTCTATAAAACTTATCATGTTCTATCTTATATTTCAATGCCTTGTACACCCTCTCTCTATTGACTATAAAATTGTCATTTGTTCTATGTTGGTCCTTCCTTCGAACAATAATAATTGGTAAATATTTTATTCGATGTGATAAAATTTTAGCTTTTTGTCTTACCTCTTGTGGAAAACTTATGGTATGTCCTTTATATTTGTACTGACCTCCAATTGCATGTGTGACTTGAAGTATTGGATTTACATGCCCTATCAACATTTCCTCAATTTGTGTTAAGTTTGCAAGTTCTAATGGTTGTGGGACCAGGATTCATATTATTTAATGTTGAAAATTGATTTTCATGTTTCTCTTGTCGACATCTATTGCAATTTGGGCCTTTAGGAACTCATACAACCTTCATTGTAGGGTAACTTTCTTGACAAATGTAACACATGCTTGGTGCTGCAAGTTTATCCAGACCATGTCGAAATATAATTTATAAATCTTTCAAATTAATTTGCACATTTCTATTTTTATTGTATGTACCTAGATCTCTTTCATTTTGTCTTCTTTGCAGTCGTCTTCATCTTCTCAATTGAGAGGTTAACTCCTATTGTGGACTATTATTTTCTTCATGATTTTCAGTTTCAACATTTATTGCATCTTGAACTCTATTATCTGGTGTTTGTAACACACGATCTATTGTAATTGAATTCATTCCTTCAAATTTACCGTCTATATTCTCATGAGATTCATAATTCCTTTCAACTAATTCACGATTGCATACTTGTATTTTTTGTTTTTCTATCTCATTAAATTGGTCTAAATGCTTATTTGTTTGCAATCTTCTTAATATGTATTGCTCATCTTTAGATTCTCGTACACAATGTATTCTTCTTTTTGTAAATTATTCATTTATTCACGTCTTCGTCTCATGTAATTTTGAGCATATTCTCTTCGTTGTTCTTCATTTTCAAAATTTAATAGTGGGCGAGGCATCCTAAATAATTATTTAAAAGTAAAATTAAAAAACACTATAAATATGAGAAATTTTACTATACACTAATTTCATAAAAAAAGATATCACAAAATTAATACATATTTATTGATGAATCTTATTTATTTATAATTAATAATTAATAATTTAATCTTCTTAATAAAAAAAATGTCTTCTAAAAACAATTGAAAAATAGAATATATGCAAACTCTTTTGTAACAAATCAACTAGCATGCCTATATTTTAGAAATATATGTAAAGTACATCGAGATATATCCTTCTCAAGTCACCTATTTTTAATCAATTGAACCTTAACTCAAATTGAAGCTTAACCCTAACCATAAACCTATATGAACCCTAATCATAACCCTATTTAAAGTCGGTTTGAATTACTAGCTCATAGATAAGGACAAATTCCCTAGATGAGTGTCTTTCAAGTTTGAAAAAGTGTAGTTGGAAAACCCAAACTTCGAAATGGTTGTCACTGAATCCTAGCTCACCCAAATAGTCTATCATCACACTAAGATATGCATGCTCAACATAAAGTTAAAATTCATAAAACTTAGACTGAAAGAGTGGAATATCCAAATCTTTAGAAACCTTTTTAGAGAAAGAATCTCCTTGAAAGTAGAATGGCTAAGATCCAAAAAGACCTCTCAAATGATTTTTCTTGAATCCTAATAGAAGAAGAGAGGAATCTTATAGTTCAATTGGATGGTGTGTACGCTTTTGAATAAATCTATTGGAGACAAAAATCAAGGATTAAATGACTTAAATAAGGTGTAAAACCAAGTTTTTTCATTTAGCATGCAAAATGAGAAGGCAAAGAATAAGAATATGAAGATTGAAGATGCTGATGGATAAAATTTTGATGATCCTCACACCATAAGTTTAACCCCTAATTGAACCCTAACCCTAATCTCAATAATAACCATAATTTTTTTGGTAGAATTAATAGCAACCATAATTGATCCTTATACCTAACCCTAATTTAGCCCTAATCATAATCTTAATTGTACCCTAACCCTAATCTGAATTCAATTTTGACCCCAATTGAAACACCAACCCTAACTTTAACCATAATTGTAACCCTAGTTGTAACCCTACCCATAACCTTAATTTTAACCATATTTCTTAACCTTAATTCTAACCATAATTTTCTTATGACTGACATAACCCTAACCTTGATTGTAAAGATAACTCTATCCCTAACACTAACTGTGGTTATAACTATAATTTTAACTCTACTTTTTACCCTATTTCTAATCCCAACCTTAACCTTCACCATAACCCTAACCCTAACCCTAACCATAATTTTAATATTTTTTTAATTATAATACTAATAAGTAGGTTTAAAATTATAAAATTAAGGTTCTAATTAATTATTTCAATTATATTTCTAAAATTTATAATTATAATAGTAACTTTGATATATAATCATGGAATTAAAATATTTCAAAATAATTATTTAATAGGATTAAAGTTATAGTATATTTTGATTAGATCTCTTTTTATCTAAATTTGGGTTCATTTTTTTTCTTCCTTGATTTTAATTACACTTTTTTCTTTATTACAACTTTTCTTATCTATGTGTATAATTCTCACTCTACTTCTTACCTTAATTCAAATCTAATTATGTATGGTAGCACATGAGATTTTTATAAAATGATCAATGTTTTCTTTAATAAAGTGCTTACAACATGTACTATGCATTGGTTATGGTTTGTGTCAAGGTAAGTATTTAATTTCTAAATATGAGATATTATTTTCTTTTATTTTATGACATTTTATGGATTTTGTTTCATCCATTTTTATCCAAGCCTCTTTATATCATCTAGTATTTTTCTCTTTACTTTTTAATTTTTTCCCTACTCTTAATTATACTTGATTGTAACTCTTTTTTTATAATTGTTATAATATTTTATAAAATTCACATGCCTATCTTGAATTCTTATTTTAATATTATTCTAATTTTTATTATTATTTTTTTCTTACTATTTTTCCCTTAAATCACCTCCCACATTACTTTTATTTATTTACTTACTTTTTTTCTTTTATTATTCTTTTGTCGTATTATGTTTTTAGACTTTATGTTTACTATTTTTTATCTAATCTTTCTCTTAATACTCTCCTATGTATCTTATTTTTTCATATCTTTTTTATTGGTTGTGCAATTGTGTGATGTGAAACATATATTTTTAATCTAAACTTGGAAATATCATATCTTTAAACGTTAAAAGTAATTTTTTTAAATGAATTTATTTGGAAAATAACTTATAATTTATTAATAAGGTTTTAATAATTTATGAATTTTTATTAAGAATTAATTTTAGATAAATTTAAAAAATAAAATCATTTCAAAATTTTGAATCTTATTCATATAACTAATATTAAATTTACTATTATAGCATGTTAAATCTAATATTGAAAAATAACATAATAGTAATTTTTATTTGAAAAATCTATATATTCAAAATATGGTTTATTTCATTGCTTTTTAAGTTGAAAAGTCGTATTAGATTATAATTTATTATTTGCTTAACAACAAAAACAAGAGTTGTAGAGCAACGAAGTTCCTGCCAAAAAGTTTTAGAATAGTTTTGTTTGTATTTATTGTGTTTGTTGTGCTTTAGGAACAATTGGTCAAGATAAAGCAGTTGTCACCTAAATTTAGGAATTTGATCATTGATAGAGTCAAATTTGTCTTCCATTGCAAAATGACCCTTATAACAAAAGAATTTTTCTCACTTCAAAATTTTGAAATGCTTTGGTTGTGCTTTTAGGCCATGAAGAAAGCACAATTTACATGTTGCAAATATTATGTAAATATTAATGAGTTCAAAGATTTCCTTAACCATTCAACATATATGAAAAAAAATCATCTTTAAAAAAGAAAAGATCTTTAGAACTTTCATTGCACATAGAGTCATGTATAACCAACCTACTTAAATTTTATAGTTTCTTGCACAAATGAAAATGAAAGCATATAGTCCTAAGTCCTCTTATAGGTGCCTAATGTCTCCAAAAAATGCCTTACGATAGAAAATGATCTTTTTATTCCATTCTATAATAGATAACTCATCTATAAGCCTCATAAAAATTATAATGTGAAGTGTATTGAAAAAGGCCTTGATCAAACATCAGAAACCTTAATTGAACCCATATGCGTGTTTTGTTGATTGTAGAGTAATGGAAGTTTTTTTGTTATGATCAATTGGAATAGACTCTGCAAGAAATACATAAATATATTCTTTGATGTAAGAAGCCCACAAACAAAAATAATAATTTGCTGATAAATCACAAGAGATAACTCTTTATAGTCAAACACAAATCTCCATATTTTACAAATAGATCCAATAATTATTGTAATACCCCTCTGTTTTGTCCTTTTGATTGAACAATGGGTAAGTGCACCAAGATGGTTCCCAAAAAGGGGACTTAAGTGGACAGCTTTTTCCTGAAATCGAGAAATACTGACCTTGGATGTGAAATTGAGGATACTTAGACTCAAAATTTTGAGATGGAACAAAAAGAAGGATTCAAGTGCTCCAAGTCTACTTTCTAAACTACTAATTTATTTTTAAAATGATTGAGATTAACGGGTTCAAATGAGGGACGTACACAAATTGGTGTTGTTTTTGTCAGAAAAATATAACATAGCAACTCTTGTACGACCCTCGTATGGTGAACTTTTTTTTAGTATTTTTAAAATCACAATGGTCAGAATTTAGCTACCAGTATGTAGTTGATGATTTTTCTGATAATTTTTTAATGAATATTTGATTTTTTACGAATTTGTGAAGTGGACATATCCTGAAAATAGAATTTTGGCCGTGCTACCCCTACAAATTTTGGAAACTAATTGATTTGTTTTTTTTTTAATTTTTTAATTTTGTAGAATGGAGTCTAGTTTCTAAAAATGTCATTTATTTGAAAAATTGATAAACGGTTAATTTATAACGAAAAAAATACCAAACACTTCTTTTTGGCAAAAAAAAGACATACAGATAAAATAAACTATGGATGAAAGAATTAACATTTTCAGAACATGAAAAAAATTACATCGTTGGATAGCTAAGAGATAACCCAACATTACCCATGTGCTCGATTTTTTTGATATTGAACCACATGCAATCCTAACAGTGAGCACGAACTCGATTATGAGAAATATGGTGGATTTCTTAAAAACATGTCTCTGGTTGTTGGGAATTCCCTCCAAACCTTTGGGTTGGAATTCCAAGGCAATACCAAGCTTAAAGTTCGATAATTCTCAAAGCAAGATATAACGCGAGCGCGTTATAACGTGCTCTCGTTATAACGCGTGCACATTATTTCTCACTTTACATGGTTTTTGCTTATGCAGGGAACATGTCTACTGAGCCATAACGTGCGTGCGTTAAAACGCACTCGCGTTATTTCTTACTTTATGTTAAATGCTAATATATTTATGTATGCTGATATATTTTTATGTACATGTATGTATGTATGCTTGTATGGATGTAAGATTATATGTACAAATGTATCATGCTTGTATGTATGCATTTATGTATGTCTTTAGACGAAGGGAGAGTTTAGAGAGAGTCTAGAGAGATGGAGAGGGGGTCGAAGTGAGAGTTTAAGAGAGAGGGAGTGGGAGAGAAGGGGTTGGATTGAGGGGGACTTAGCTAGGTAGGGTGGGAGGGATAGAGGGAGGGAGAGAGAGAGGGGGTCGGGAGAGAGAGAATTGAGGGAGAGGGAGAGAGAGAGACAAAGAGAAAGAGAGGGTTATGTAGGTAGGGTGTGAAAGGGAGAGACTTGAGAGTGTGAGAGGGAGAGACTTGAGAGATAGGTAGTGAGAGGGAGTGAGAGAGGGTGGTAGGGATTGATTGAACGAGAGGTACGCAGAAAGAGGGAGATGGTAGATAGAGACAATTAGAGAGGGTGGGAGGGAGGGAAGGAGGGAGAGGTGAGATGTATAGATAGAGAGAAAGTGATAGGGGTTGAGGGTATAGGGTTGAGGGATTAGGATGGAGGACCCATAGGGTTGATGGTTTCTAGGGTAGTAGGGTTTAAGGTTTGAGGGTTGATGGAATAGGTTTGATGGTAGAGGGTATTTGGTTGAGGGTATGGGTAGAAGGTTTTAGGTTTAAGCATTTAGGGTTGAAGGGTTTGGGGTTAAGGGTTTAGGGTTAAGGGTTTACTTGGTTGAGGGTAGAGGGTTTAGGGTATAGTTTTGAGGGTATATGGTTGAAGGATTAGGTTTAGGGTCCAATGTAATGGGTAGAGGGTTTAGGGTTTAAGGATTGAGGGTTGAGGGTTGAGTGTTTAATGTATAGGGTAAAGGGTAGAGGGTTGAAGGGTTGAGGGTTGAAGATTGAGGGTTTAAGGTATAAGGTCGAGGGATTAGGGTTGAGGGTCCAATATATAGGGTAGAGGTTATAGGGGTTGAGGGATTAGGTTT
The DNA here is from genome assembly GCA_007115665.2 of Sequoiadendron giganteum. Taxonomy (NCBI): domain Eukaryota; kingdom Viridiplantae; phylum Streptophyta; class Pinopsida; order Cupressales; family Cupressaceae; genus Sequoiadendron; species Sequoiadendron giganteum. The sequence goes on from CM021104.1 coordinate 491,089,630, forward strand.
TAGGGTAGAGAGTATTGGTTTGATGGTAGAGGTTAGAGGGTAGAGGGTAAAGGGTTTAACAGTTTAGGGTTTAAGAGGTTAGGGTTGAGGGTCGAGGGTTTAGGGTTGAGTGTTTAAGGGTTTAAGAGTTGAGGGTTTAAGGGTCAAGAGGTTTGAGGGATTAGGGTAGAGAGTTTACTAAGTGGGTTTGAGGGTTGGGGGATTAGGGTTGAGGGTAGAGGGTATAGGATTGGCGGTAGGGAGTAGAGGGTTTATGGGTTAGGGTTTAAGGGTTTAGGGTTTAGGGATGAGGGATTAATAGGTTATAGAGTAGAGGTTATAGGAGTTGAGGGATTAGGGTTTAAGGGTTGAGGGTTGAGTGATTGAG